>OY282588.1:3770038-5047538 GCA_958298965.1 Chrysolina haemoptera
TTGCCAACCGCATGCATAAATTTTTGGTTTTTTGTCAATCAACAATTGCCAGTTCAAAGTGAAAATTGCCAGTTCAAAGTGACAATTGCCAGTTCAAAGTGACAATTGCCAGTTCATAGTGGCAATTGTTAGTTCAAATTAGCAATTGCCATTTCGAAGTGACAATTGCCAGTTCATAGTGACAATTGCCAGTTCAAAGTGACAATTGCCAGTTCAAAGTGACAATTGCCAGTTTGAAGTGACAATTGTCAGTTCAAAGTGACAAATGCCAGTTCGAAGTGACAATTGCCTGTTCAAAGTGACAATTGCCAGTTCAAAGTGACAATTACCAGTTCATAGTGGCAATTGTTAGTTCAAATTGGCAATTGCCAGTTCGAAGTGACAATTGCCTGTTCAAAGTGACAATTGCCTGTTCAAAGTGAAAATTGCCAGTTCATAGTGACAATTGCCAGTTCATAGTGGCAATTGTTAGTTCAAATTGGCAATTGCCAGTTCGAAGTGACAATTTCCACTTTGAACTAGCAATTGTCACTTTGAACTGGCAATTGTCACTTTGAACTGGCAATTGCCAATTTATACTAACAATTGCCACTATGAACTGGCAATTGTCACTTTAAACTGACAAATGTCACTTTGAACTGGCAATTGTCACTGTGAACTGGCAATTGTTAATTGCAAAAAAACAATATTTATGCATGCAGTTGGCAATAAATATCTTTTTTGAGTGACAATTTATAGTTCAAAGTGACAATTGCCAGTTTAAAGTGACAATTGCCAGTACAAAGTGACAAGTGCCAGTTCAAAGTGACAATCGCCAGTTCAAAATGACAATTGCCAGTTCAAAGTAATAATTGTCAGTTCAAAGTGACAATTGTCAGTTCAAAATGGCAATTCCAAATGTTTCGAAAAATATTTTATTGTTGGCCCTTCTACGTCTTCGTAGTTTCACACAGAGTTGTAAATTAAATATCACGAATCCTCGAGTCTGAAAAAATATAATAGAGAGAATGGTCTTCTCATACGACCCTACGATTCGGCCGACTGCGATGGTCTTCACTTGGTCCCAGCATTTTCATAAGAAAGAGTGTATTTCTTTTGGAGATCCAACACAATGCCCCGTGACACTAATGCTGGGCATGCAAAAATATATACCTATCATGTCAAAAGAAGAACCTCATCTGCTAATCCCTGGTTTAGCATGAACTGTTGCACAGCTGTGTGGATGATAGTATGCTTCATACCGCTTTCTCTCCAAAGTTCCGATATCAGCCAATGGAAGCAGATAAAAACGAAAAAATAGTGAACGAAATGAATATGGGCCAAAATTGTTTCGTATGAACCAGAAATATTCGAGTCGTTTGTGAAAAATTCATCAGCACGTCATTCAGGTGGAAGCAACGCTTCGCCTTTTCATTAGCCAAGAAAGAAGTCTTCACACAAAACAGCAGAAAAAAATTAAATTAGGGGAACAATGTTGTCGAATTATCAACCACTACCCTTTCTTTTTGTTACGAGCATATTTCGGAGGCTTAATCTTTCAAGTTAAAAAGACCACAATATGCAAGTAGAATACTATCATTTATCCACGACTGTTGAAAATTATCTGTAAATTCGTCACAATTTCTTAGCTCGTATGAGTAGTATTGAATCAGAAAATTAAATTTGTATTTTCACAATGTTCATCTCGTTTTCACTTTTTTCAACCCTTTCCATCACGTTTGTCACACTGAAGTTTGACAGACCAGTGAAAAATAATCCCATTATTTATTTATGTTTAATGGATCATAATGCTAGAGGAAATATATGCATCATCAATTTCACATGCAATATTCGTGCATAATAGTAGTTTACCCAACAAGTGCGGAAAAGTGACCCTTTTAAAACTAAAATGAGTGCGGAAAAGTGGATTTTTCCGCACGCTAGTAGAATAAATTATTTTCACTACGGTTCAAACACATCTGACAATTTTGTTTTTGTTTATTGAAGAATAAAATTTTGGAGTTCACTTAAAATATTCTTCTTTTTTCAATAATGGCGAATAAAAATAATTCAAGGATTTAAATACGTCCATAACATCGATATAAATGAACCGAATTTTCAGATTGATAATCACGTGCAGTGCTAATTATTTTGTGAAATTTGAA
Source organism: Chrysolina haemoptera (assembly GCA_958298965.1). Lineage (NCBI taxonomy): Eukaryota > Metazoa > Arthropoda > Insecta > Coleoptera > Chrysomelidae > Chrysolina > Chrysolina haemoptera. Next base: position 3,772,183 of record OY282588.1, read on the forward strand.
TTTTGTTATGAACGTTTCGGACGAGCAAGCAAATTTTCAATCTATATGACAAACAATAATTCAATAGCATTAAAACACAATAATGGAAATTTTCAATGCGGATGATTTATATGCACCTCTATTACTATGCAACATTTTCCAATTAGTTAGGCTTTCCGCTCAGGAAAAAAATTATAAAACTGGAAAAGAGTGGATTTCGAATGTTTATCCAATTTTCTGTTCATTTATTAGTTTTTCCACTGATATTATTCATCGACTTCACTTGTATCACTTTTTTTTGCTGCATATTTCCTACCCATTAAACGAACTGAAAATTCGTTTCCTTTCACCCCATCTAAAACTAGACAGGCGACTTAAGACTTGAAGCTAGTTTTCAAGGAAGAAAACTCTTAAATTAATACAAAAGATATGACAGAACAGTTGAAAAAAAGTGGAATGTGTGAGGTTGAGTGCGGAGATGTCACATCGACTTGAAATTCGCACTGTGTACGTAAAATTTCTTGCACATTCAAAAAATGTATGATTTTCTATGCTCAGATATAAGATTTAGCCGGAAAAAGGTGTTTAAGATAAAATATTAAATTTTCTGAGATTTTTTATTTTTCATTTTTCGAATTTAAAATTTTTGGGCTCGGACGTATTTTGACGTGCTGATTCCGAAATTTTTGACAAAAATATCGAAAGCTTATCAGAAATATTTTTGGCGGCAAAAAAACCATCTGAAAATCAAAGCTGACCTACTCGAGAACAGTTAAAGTTAGACGAATTCTGCGAATGCCAATCGATTTAAAATGCCCGAATTAGTACATTAGCAAATAGTCGATAGATAATTTTTTGAACTTTTCATTTTTCATTTTTGAAATTTCAAAATTTTGTTCCCGGATGAATATCGACGTGCTGATTCCGAATCTTTAAACGAAAATGTCAAAAACTAATCAGAAATATTTTTGGCGGCAAAAAAAAACATTTGAAAACTTATTTTGAGCTTACCAACTCGAGAAAGGTTAGAGATAGGCGAATTCTGCTAACGCCAATTGATTCAAAATGCCTGAATTAGTACGTATTGGGTATGTACTTGGAAATTATTTTATGACAAGGTACTAAAATGAACCTTTCTCCTGTTCTCCATATATAACCATCCAATCTCCTTCAATTCATTCGATACTCGTTGTCGCCTAGTTACACCAAAAATCATAGGTGGGTATGAGTTTCGAACTTTCTGGATCTTATTTTTATACATAAGAGTTAAATTATGTCCATACAACGTATCCGCGTAATTGAATGGTAATTATCTTTCATTGACCCCTAAAACTTTTTCATTTTTTTCCATTAGAGATAATTACTTCACTGGTTTCATTAGGTGTGAAAAAACTGACTAGTTATTTCCCCCTCGGCAAATTCCATACAATAAAATGTATTGGTTGATAGATGATGAAAATTTGGAATTATATAATTTTTTGATTGTTTCGAGATTTGCTTTTGAACTGATATAAGAGCATGAGAATGAAAAAGAAATAAGTATGTTCATACCATAACCTCAATTCAATGAAGGACACCACGAGTTCGTTTTGAAATCAAGTTTTTTGATCCAGTGGTGTCTCTTTTAGCCATTACTACACCAAAGTTTCCAAACAGTGCAGTGCAAGTATTCCTTCATTGTCATTTTGGATATTATGAAAAGTTTAGGATTTTCCACTTTTTAAAACCTACATATACAAACTATACAGGATGACCCAGGGTTAAACCGCCAAAAGTACAGTTTAGGTTTTTGTAACGTGAAAATACGTTTTTTTCTTTATGTAAATTTGTGCCAAAACTTCATTCGTTTTCTAGAAACTTTGACACTCTGTATTTCGAAAACGAAGAAAGTTGAGACGCATGTTTGAATGAAGAAAAAGTCTCATTTTCACCTCGACAACCGATACTGAACGTTTGACGGTTTAACCCTGGGTCACCCTGTATATTGATACCTAAGAGAATTATCGTTTGTACAACAGAAAACGACGCGAATATCAGTCAAAATAACTCTCGAATTAGTATACTTCTACGTCCAACCAGATATCCAGATAGGTATCCTTTGAGGTGAATAAAACAATAGTCTCGTCTTGATAGTAAAAACATTCTTCACGAAAAATCTACATTTGTACAACACGATTGTAACTGTGTTACTTTTGATTCTATTGCAGCATGTGTTACATAGCCACAGGTATTTTTTCGATTACTACATCGCATTAGTACAACAGTTAAAGTTTTTACTCGCAGTGAGCTGAATTTCAAGCTAATGAAACTACCGCTAACAAAACATGTAAATGACTCATTTCACTCCATTCGCAAACGTTCGTAAATCATAAGAGAATACCGCCACAGAAATGGATTACTCATTGAAAATGAAATTCGGACTAATCTGCGGCAATATTTCTGGGAAATCGCTAACGGAGTAGGTAGTTAACGTGATGCTAGGGGCTCTAACTTTCAGTTCATAACCCGGATTGTCTGTAACAGACGTCCTAATGAATGAAACTTGCTCGAACCATATGCTCCAACGTAAAACTAGCGAATACATTGCTCCATATCATCACGAAGGGGATTGGAAGGAATAGAGATGGGAAAGGCAGGTTTGGAGGTTAGTTGCTTTCATTTTGCTATGAATATATGATTTTCATACTCATAACAAACGAGATGACCTGTGCGTCTTTTAATAACGCCCAAAAATAGAAACGATATTACATCCTTTTACTACGGCAATAACACACTAATGCTATTTCCTAACTATTCATGAAAAACACAATGATAGCTATTATTTGTGTATTCAGACCGCAAAATGATGGATTGTCGGTCGACAAAATGTTACCGCGCGGAGAACGGTATTTACACTTTGTTCTCGAATAACACAGAGTATTTTTCCGGACAAACGCAAATCTCAGCTACAGAAGAAACTTCGGATACTTTATTGATCATACATTATTACCTGATCATATTGAATGTACAATTTTTTCAATTTTCAATAGATATTGCCAAAGTTGGTATCCAAATTGCTGGTAATACAATCCATATCCCTAACACATAAAAAAAATGTTTGTCCAAGATTTGAACCCCGATCACCGGCGTTTTCTCAATTTTGTGGATCTAGAGCGAAAATACTGTCAAGTGGTCCAGATGTTGAAAGCTTTTGTTCTCGCCCAGGCCCAGGGTTTGATCTCCACCGCCATCAAGGAGCTAAAATGGTTCGGAGTCCACTTTTTGGGCTGTAGGTCCCGAGTCTCCTTTGCTCGGACAAGCTCTGCTTTTGAGTGGTTTTTTACGAAAACCTGGGACAACCCAATTGAGGTGGCAGGTGCATTTTGAGCATTTCCATCAATCCTGAAAGTTTCATCATTCTACCTCAATTATTACAGAAAATACGGGGGTGTTTCCACGAGAAGTGGGACAAATTCGGATTTTACAGGACTGAAATTTTTTCAAGAAAAAAGTGTATCTGTAGTAAGTTGGTGGTCCTGAGCACGAATCTGAAAGGATTTCGAGCCTATTTTCCCCCTAGTATGTTTTACCGTAAAAATGGGTTGTTCCATCGCGAGTGGTAAGATAAGATAAGATCATCATTTTCCAGTAGACAACATAACATTGAATAGGAATACCTAGTCAAACACTTAAATCTAGGTAAATATAAAAAACACGAAAATTTCAGATATCAGTAAAAATAAAAATATCAACCTCAATAAAAGTGATCTTGATAATCTAAACAAACAAGACTACGGTTCTACAAAATAAACTCTTCAACACTATACAGACATTTTTCTAGTAAAAATTCTCGCAATTGTTTCTTGAATATTTCAATACATTCACTTTCTTTTATATATTTTGGCAATTCATTAAATACCCCGGGCGCCATAGAGGAAGGGGAGTTGAATGATATGCTAAATTTATTAAACGGTACATGAAGGTAATTTTTGGTTCGGGTATCAAATTGATGTTTGACGGTATTGGTACTGAATAAAGTACCTCTGTTCTCGAATGAGTATACAGAGAGTTCAAAAATAAATAAGGAAGGTACTGTTAACATTTTATGGTTCTTGAAGACATCCCTGCAACTTGTACGGCCCGGTATATCAACAAGAGAACGCAAAACTCGCTTTTGGGCAATGAATACATCGTTTGAGGACACAGATAAACCCCATAAGCATATACCATATCGCAATCTGCTGTCAGCTTGTGCATAATAGAGTGCAAGTAGCTGATTTATTTCCAATACTTTCCTAGTGGTTCTGAATTGATACGATAATGAATCCATTTTTGATATCAGTGATTGACAGTGAACTTTCCAGTCCATACATGAATCAATTTGAAAACCTAGGAAAGTTATAACGTTACTGTTACTGGTGGGCAGTGTATATCACTTAGGTCAACTCAATTGAGATGGTAGGTGCATTTTGACCATTTCCATCTTTCCCTTAGAGTTTCATCATACTACCTCGATTATTACCGAAGATACGGGGGTGTTTCCATGAGAAGTGAGACAAATTCGGATTTTTCAGGACTGAAAATTCTTCAGGGAAAAAATGTATCTATTGAGTTGGTGTTCCTGATCACGAATCTGAAAGAATTTTGAGCCTATTTTGCCCTCTAGTATGTTTTACCTTAAAAATGGGTTGTTCCATCGCGAGTGGTGGGCAGCGTATATAACTTAGGCCAACCCAATTGAGGTGGTAGGTACATTTCGACATGTCTGCATGTCTGTAGTTCTGGAGTTGATCTTGTTCACTACTATATTTCAGCCGAAGTGAAAAGGGACTGGTACTGGCAACTTCGTAAATATAATGCCTTCTTTTGAATTAAACATTGTGAAGCCCTTGCAGGTATACACCAATTTTGATTGGAGCGCAGATATTCACAATTTTGCGGACCTCTCCAGCAGTTTTCATTCAAAAAAATTACAACTCTTCAGAAGATGTGGTCTTACAGATATTTCCGGGTTTACCAGCATCCGTTAAAGCTAATGCGTCACTGAATCTATTTAAACCGAATAATTATTGTTTTCATTGTGTAACTTTGTTATTGTTGTATTCAATATTTTCAATAATGTCTTACTCCTCAACCTGATAATTATATTATCCGTCATGAATTTGAATTGACGTATCACTAAATGAACGAAAATAGCTTGAATCCTTACACCGTTCCTAATCATGCCACTTACTTATTTCATCAGTTTGAAGCAATATAGTGAAAGAAACTGTTTTCTCATTATCGTTGAACGAACTTCTGCGAAACGAAAAGGCGGAGGTATTGGATAACTCGTTACTCGTGGTGCAAAGTAGCGTTATTGAAAATAAAGTTCCATCATCAGCGACCTATCTCTAAGAGGGGTGAATGTCTGTGATTAATGATCCTTAGCCGTGTGGTCACCAACTACTAATTACCAAGTGGGCTCTGGACTTGCATTAATCCTCGACATCATTCTCGTTGCTAGAGGCTAATCTAACAAAAAGTCAGTATTTACAATGTTGATTAGACGGGACACGCTATTTTCACTTCGAAATTATATCCATTAGTTTAGGTGTGTATAGAAAACAAAAAAACTAATGGCTTTCTTGTGTGTCGACTGTAATTTTAGAGCTGTCTTTTGACTGGTAAAGCCTGTAATAAGGGTTGACAGAACATTCAATTTACTTGAAGAGTATTGTTGCTGTGTTCTGTGTTCAATTCGGAGTGGCGATTAAAACACTGTTCGTTGGGTATCTTAATTACATCCAGTGAATGTTGAAAAACGTTGGGGAAGTGCTGAAGAGCTTTGTGTTTTGTTTGTCCACTTCCTGTTACCAAGAAACAATTTAAACGATCGCTTACAAACAAACTATGTTACATTAAACGATATGAACTGCTTTTTAAATATTGAATGATTTTAATGACGATTTTCAGCAAAAATCAATTATTTCTAAGCTCTGTGGAGGATATTTGTGTCGTTCCGCGTTCAGGATGCCCCCTTAGAAGCAACCCTTAGAAGTATTCGAGAAACTTGTGCGAGCACTTTCGTGGGACATTAGAAACAATTCTGCGGTCCTTAAGCTTTGATCCCACGACCGGCAGCCCTAAAGTGATTGAAAGATCGGTGCTTTCACCTGGCCTCCTAAACCCATTTACTTAAGGACTTCTGTAAGTCGTCTTGAAACAAGGCAACAGTGAAACCAATGATCAACAACCCATGTTGTCCTCCCACCGTATATCAGAGGCGTATCGAAGAGACTAAGAAGGGTCGGTAATTAACGTCAGAAGCTGTTTCATTTCCGAAAACTTATTGAGAAGCCTTCTAACCAAAACCAAGCCTGAGAATTTAACCGAAAATTCGAAAAACTGCTTTTACAAAATACCATACGAATGCAGACGCTGCTACATCGGTGAGACGAAAAGACTGCTCAGCATCAGAGTGGACGAACACAAACGTTGAACCCAACAGGGAGAGACGTCAAAGTCTGGTATTGCAGAACACGCTTGGATAGAACACCAGTCGAAATATGACAAAGCCTAAGAAGGAAAGAACACCGCTTCAAACGAAAATTGAAATAGTCGCTATACGAGCAAGCCACAACGCTTTCAGCCAATTTAGCGAAGGAATCGAGAATGTGTAGAAGAATGTAAACGATAAGTGCCCCTACCCATCACCAGTTTTTATTGTGGCTAATTAAGAAAACAGTCAGTCCTTTTTATTACCCCAAGACACATAAAGTTTCTCTCATTCACTCTATTGGTCAGTACACAATTGATAACGTTCAAAGATACTGAAACGATTGAAACGTCGTGTTCATAGGAACAATCCAGACAATGGAAGTCCGCAATGAGAGTAATAAATTTACTACAGTGGTCTGAAACGTTCAAACAAACATTGAAATGTTTAGCACCACTTCGAATAATCACGATTTGTGCTCGGGTCACTTTATAACTGACTGGCCCTTACCACAATCTTTCTACGGAGAACCAAATGTAATTACACATCAGTATGTTGTGAATCTACATCTCTATGAGTAGAGGCCAATTCCTCAAACATAAGGTGGAATAGCACTTTGTTGCAAATTTGATTAAAATGAAACGAAGATAAAATTTCCTCTGGTAGGATATGCTATATAAGCTCGTATAGCATAAAATACCATAATGCAATTCATCAACCCCATAAACAAGGCGACATCAACCACGAACAATCTTCAGAAATTCTCTATTTTATAAGATTTTATCATTCCTGCAGCATTCCCGCAAGAGATGGGAAAATTGAGTGGAAACATGCCTCGAGCATCTTTGCCGGACAGACCAGCTTTCCACCGACCGTTCAGATTGCGCCACGAGAAAATTGCGAATCATGAATTTTTCATCGAGCCTTTCATATGCTCTTTAACATGCTTATGTAATATTTAAGATGTGGTCCGCATTACAGGTCCGGATTTTCGTGGAATCATTCAGGGTTTGCAACCACGTCACTAATTTTGTGTGATACATAGTTCAAAATAACTTCTAATCGACTATGAAGATTACAATCTCACTTATGATTGCCTGAACAACTCATATCGAAAACTTTCATAGTCCTATTTTTTTCTTCTTGATTACCTCTAATTCCATATCCATTTGAAGGCCAACAATATTTGAATTCCATTTATTATGTTTGTTGTGGTATAATTAGTACAGTCTATTGATTGAAAGTTTGATTTTGTGGAGGAAATCCGATTCTTGACATGATTTTTTGGGTTTATGACCTTCCACAAGTCTAGTTGGTCACATTCTCAACACCAGGTGGAAATACCTTAAAGAAATGGAATTAACAGAAATCCTTTATCAATAATTGCAACACACCTGTAGATTTAACCATTTGCTGGTCTGAGCAAAATGAATATTTTTTTTAACTAGAAAAATTGTGATGAAGACATAACTTCCTTCATCATCACTTGTTGAAATTATGGTTTTTCACCAAGTGTGTCCAAGTACCAGAGTTACCGTAGAAAAATTTGATGAAAGCAAATGGAAATCAATTGTAGAATATTGTCAAAATTTGTTTATGCTCCAACAAACAATCAAGTGAACTAATATTTGGAACTTTTAGTGTTGATACCACTCAATAGCTAATAGCTATAAGCCACTTGCTGTCCATTTTATAAGTATAAAATTGTTTCAAAGTCATTCTGATTTTGAACAATAATCTTTTTTTACTTGAAGGAAGAAACTTTGTATTTCGTGCAAAATATTTTTTTTTTTACAAAGTTTTTTCCTACAAGTATATTGAAGCGTGCACACAGCTTGACAATTTCACTTAATATTCTTTTTTGTTCAAATTCTCAGTGTATACCAATTCGGCCATTCTTAATCGATTTGCATTCGCAGAATTGGTCTATCTCTAACCGTTCTTGAGTTGGTCAGCTCTGAATCAGTTTTCAAATGGTTGTTTTGAAGCCAAAAATATTTCTGATGAATTTTCGACATTTTCGTTCAAAGATTCGAAATCAGCACGTCAAGATACGTTCGAGGATAAAAATTTGAAATTCAAAAAATGAAAAATAAAAAAGTTCAATAAATTATCTATCATGATATACTCGACTTTTTTGTCCGTCGATTTTTTTCGTTCAAATTCTCAGCGTATACTGATTTGGCCATTATTAATCGATTGGCGTTCGCATAATTGGTCTAACTCTAACCGTTCTCGAGTTGGTCAGCTCTGAATCAGTTTTCAAATGGTTTTTTTGAAGCCAAAAATATTTCTGATGAATTTTCGACTTTTGTTCAAAGATTCGAAATCAGCACGTCAAGATACGTTCGAGGACAAAAATTTGAAAATTCAAAAAATGAAAAATAAAAAAGTTCAAAAAATTATCTATCATGATATACTCGACTTTTTTGTCCGTCAATTTTTTTCGTTCAAATTCTCAGTGTATACTAATTTGGCCATTTTCAATCCATTGGCGTTCGCAGAATTGGTCTATTTCTAACCGTTCTCGAGTTGGTCAGCTCTGAATCAGTTTTTAAATGGTTTTTTTAAAGCCAAATATATTTCTGATGAGTTTTCGACATTTTCGATCAAAGATTCGGAATCAGCACGTCAAAATTCGTTGAAGGACAAAAATTTGAAATTCGAAAAATGAAAAATAAAAAATCTCATAAAATTGGATCTTCTACCTTAAACACTCTTTTCCGGCTAAATCTTAAATCTGACTTATCTGAGCATATAAAAATCATACATTTTCGGAGTGAGCATTAAATTTCACGTATATAGTGCAAATTTCAAATCGATGTGACAACTTAGTATTTTTCATGATTTTTAGGGGTAAAACCCTTTCAACTTTTTTCGAGTAATTTTTAATTTTTTTCATTGACTCAAAATTCACAATATGTACTAATTTGACAATTCCGAATCGATTGGCGTTTGCAGAATTTGTCTATCTCTAACCGTTCTCGAGTTGGTCAGCTCTGAATCAGATTTCAAATGTTTTTTTTTTGGCGCCAAAAATATTTCCGATGAGTTTTCGACATTTTCGTTGAAAGATTCGAAATCAGCACATCAAAATTCGTTTGAAGACAACAATTTTAAACTCGAAAAATGAAAAATAAAATAGTTCAAAAAATTATGTATGGTAATATAATCGACTTTTATGTTCGTCGATTTTTTTTGTTCAAATTCTCAGTGTATACTGATTCGGCCATTCTTAATCGATTGGCGTTCGCAGAATTGGTCTATCTCTAACCGTTCTCGAGTTGGTCAGCTCTGAATCAGTTTTCAAATGGTTTTTTTAAAGCCAAAAATATTTTAGATGAATTTTCGACATTTTTGTTCAAAGATTCGAAATCAGCACGTCAAGATACGTTCGAGGACAAAAATTTGAAATTAAAAAAATGAAAAATAAAAGAGTTTAAAAAATTATCTATCATGATATATCGACTCTTTTGTCCGTCGATTTTTTTCGTTCAAATTCCCAGTGTATACTAATTTGGCCATTTTTAATCGATTGGCCTTCGCAGAATTGGTCTATCTCTAACCGTTTTCGAGTCAGTTTTCAAATGGTTTTTTTTAAGCCAAAAATATTTCCGATAAGTTATCGAATAAATTTCTGCCTCAAAACCTAGCATTGGTACATTTCAAATAACTTTTCTTCGTTTCATATTGTACTACTTTTATAATTTTGATTTCAAATGTTTCATGTTCATTAAAACTTCTGAATACGGAGTTTTTCCTAATTTTGTATAATGTTTGTTCAATAGTCAATTTTTGATTCCACTAATTATTTTATCGAATTTTTGGAAATTATCAAATCTTATTTGGGTTGAACATTAATTGCAATTCTCTTCTTCTAATAGTAATATGATGTTAAATGATATCTGTCTCGAATGGAAGCTCTATTTAAAACAACTGTAGAAATCGTAATGCTCATCTTCACTACCTTCTCGACTAATAGTTCAGAAATATAGTAACAATAGTTAATGAAAATAAGACTTTCAAAACACAGGTAAAGTATTGTGTATCTTGTTATTCAATATTTGGTAATTGATAAATAAAAAAAAAAAACTATTCAATCTACATCATGTATCATAACAATATATTGGCTGTCTAGAAATTTCTTAAATTATGATCGAAGCGTTCTATAATCTGATTCACATTGAGAGTATTGCAAAATAGTGCAATAATGTTGCCAGAGTTGATTTAACATAAATAATAGTCCCATTGGAGGTTAAGTGGAAGAGCAAAGCTGCAGTAGGTACCTGTATCGCAGTTTTGAACTTTGCTTTCTGGTTAAAATGTATCTCATTTTTTGTTTCAATAAAGACTATTATCAATATTATTATTATACGCAGGCAGTATGCTATACGGTTTCAAATCGGCTTGCTTTCCATTATTTCTGAAATGTTAACTATATTGAAATACATTCCATTCGAAAAAAAAATTTAAAATGAATAATAAATTTCAGAGTTTCACGGTTTCAGTACAACTTCAACGGAGATAAGAAGTTGAGAATACACATCCCCTTTAAGATGAAAACAAAAGCACCGTCTTCAAATTTTATATCCACCTCTAAAACAGCCGTTGGCCAATACTGTAGCCACAAAAGACGACTCCTGTTTAATCCTGGCACAAATATTTCATTTAAAATGAAATATGTACACCGTAAATAAGGTCGTCCCTTCATCATCCACCACATCTCCCATTGAAGGATATTTCCGGATTCATTTCCATATTCTATATTCTTCTCGACGACTTTTTCATTTCCAGATCCCAACAAAGGGACCTTCAAGTATATTGAAGTCCTGCGATTCGTGAATTACTTTTTGTAAATTGGAATTGGGTTAACATAGTGATTGCTGACGATACCGCTGCAGGATCGGCTATAGTAGGATTCATATTAAGATGGCAGTTTGCGAAATAGGACAATAGCGTTGTCGGAGTTCATCAAGGACGTACATATCTAACATCATAACATTCGAATTGAGTACCAAAAAAAATACTTATAACTGAATTTTTTGTCAATTTTTAGAAATAGTGTTCAGAATATTTTGGATTCAATTATTTCAAATCGTAGATGAGGCCTTTCACCTTAGTTGTACGCCTGACGAAAAAATTCATATACTTATGCACGATGATAGAAATTGAAATGCTTTATGTTAAAAAGGGGGACATCCTCCATGGAAATTGAAAAATGAAAAATGTGATTTATTTGTAATATCCTATTCAATATGAATTTATTTATAACTTTACTAATGCTAAAATTCAGTTGTCCTTAACAGGACGATTTTCCAAAATGAAATTCGATTTTTTGACAATTAATCCAGAACAATTGGGTTTTGAGACGAGGCTCGATTTTAGCACCACCAAACACAGCATGATAGTTGTTGGAACCATGATAAACATGAGAAAAAAATTGTTTATGGAAATTCTAGGGGTGGAACAACTTTTTTTTTCGTTCAAAAATAAACAAATAGATTTTTGCTATAATCTTGGAAAGTATATAATTTATCGAAACAAACAACTCAACTAGGTGAAAAGCAATTCAATTCTCCATACAAATGACTCACAGTAGTTTTTTACGAAATGCGCTCGTTTTCTCAGGAAATGTGATTGAACGCCTTCATCAAATTTCCGGTTCTCGCTTACTCGCCGCTTGAAGTTCTCGCGAAGCCGAATATTTGATTGGTCTTAACTTTGCCAAAAATTATCGGAGAAGGAAAAGGAAAAGTTAATATCGTTTCTGAAGACTCCTACCTTCTCATGCAAATATAATATGCGAATATTTGAGTACCTGAAATGTGTTTTGTCGCACTTCACGGAGATGTTTGCGGATGATCCGAAAATCATGAATAATTTAGTAAATATGGGATTATTATACTGAATCAGCAACCCATAACCTCTTTGGACTAAATACAACAATTTTTGAGTACTATGATAGGTCACACTTATACATGCCAAAAAAAACTTTGTTTTACTCCTGCCTCATTTTCAACTTACCCATAGAAGATAGAACATTGGCCGCAGTGGAGGGCCCGATATGGGCTCACTCACATTTAAACCTAACCTAACCCAACCTAACCTACCCATAGAAGCGGCATTCTCTTCAGTAAATGTTGAAAATAATCGCTTATTCATATCCCCATACTATATATTCAATAACACTATTGTGAAGCGCAAATTTCAAGCTTGAAAAAACATACTTTATTTTTTATGTAGGATGTGTATGAGCGATTATTTTCAACATATACTGAAGAAATGGCCGGGATTATGGGTGAGTTTAAAACTGAGGCAGGAGTAAAATCCAGTTTTTTCTTTGGCATGTATAAGTGAGACTTGTCTCACTAGTCTAAAATCGTTGTATATGGTCCAACGAGGGTACTGATTCCTGATTATTTCATATCAACTAAAATATCCATGACTATCGAATCTTTCGTAAATATCGTAGAAGGGTTATGTGAAGTGGGATAAAACACATTTTGGGTACTCAGATACTCCCATATCATAGGTATTTGCATGGGGAAGTAGAAGTCTTCAGGAACGATATAGACTCTTTCTTTTCCTTCTACTATAATTTTTGGAATTTTGTGAGAAATTATTAAGTATATTTCTTGTGGAGAATTGAATTATTTTTCATCTTGTTGAAATTGTTTCCTGATACATATTGTACTTTCCGAAAAAATCACTCTGCTGTTTGCAATTTAGGTTTAGGATGAAGCAGAGCTTTCCATCAGGGATGTTTTTTTTTTTTTCGTGAATGACCGATCGAGCTGCCTTCACACACCTTGTCGTCATTTCGGAGACTTCTCAAAGCTTTGGAACTCCCTGTTTCGGGATGAGTTTCCAGAGACATGAAAACTGCAGAAAATCAAGTGAACACTCAATTCCTAGATTTTTTCTGTTCGTGGGACCCTAAACAAAAAAAAAATTAACATGAATTTCCACAAAATAAATGAATCGTCAATCGAAAAAGATACTATTCCTACTTCTTTCTACCATGCGAGACTTCAGATGCTTTCAAACCTGATATGACAGCACACTTATTTTCAAATTGTCTCCATGAAATATCTGAATATTTTTCTGCATCCGAATCGACTTTTCAGATCTCCATCTGTCCCCCAGAGATGTAATCAACTCAATCTCCAATTCTCTTTTGAATGAAGTTCCTCTCATCACGCTGGAATTATTCTACCTTGCTTCTGAAAAAAGTAAATGAATTGACTCAAATCCCTTTTGTCTTCTCTCAATAAATTACATTTACTGCAGAAGTTATACAGCATTCCCGGGCACTTCCCTTAAAAATTCAATGGGAGTACTGCAACTTCGTGGTGATCCTTGCCTTACAAAAGTAATATAATACAGAAGTTAATTAAGAGCACTCCACCAAAGCAATATATAGGTTGGGCAAAGGATTTTCTATGGAACTGGAAGCAATTAATTCCTAACTACCTACCGCGTGCTATAAAAATTCAAAACGGATGTTTTGGAGGTAATTTTTTTTTGTTCCGAGTATGTAATATATGACTTTCAATTTGTATGAAAAGATATCCTAAGCGATCTCTGGGGTTCGTTTTAATTATGCTTCGAAAGTGATTGGAGCAGTGTGTTTATGGCTGGGGTTTTAATGGGACATTTGAATGCCCTTCGGAAGCTCAGTGACATGACTTCATTATGAAATCAATATAAAATCACCGTAGAACAATTTTTTTTTCACCTGAATTGAAAGTAAAATTTTAATAAACACTCGTAGAATTACGCGAAGAAAAAAGCTGTGCAGGTGATAAATTTTTTATATTGGATGGAAAGATGGAATACGAATATAGTCATTGGTTTATTCAATAAAGTGAAACGTCGAAAATGGGATATTGGATGTCTGTGATGTCACTGAATGAGAACAGAAAGTATTTTTTCCTTCACCACACAACTGAAGAATCACTGGGATTTGAATTACTTTTGTGGTGTTTGTTCTTTGAGAAAAAGGTAACATTACTCCTCAATATTTTTGTCATCTTGTCCCAATATGGCAACTTTTTGAATGTATAAATTACGGTTATATTTGGCCTAGTGTGAATATTGGAATTCATATCAAAACTACTGTGAATATGGTTGGTAAGTGATTTAGTGAAGTGATTTAGTGACAGTCAGTTACATACAACACAAAATGGGATCTACACTGAAAAGAGTATTCGGCGGATATTCATCCGAATCTTTTCGTAACCAATTGTATCATCAATTCTATCAAACACTTCTCCAACAAACACTACTCACAAACTTAATCAATAAGTGAATGAGAAGCAATTTGTTATACTTCCCAACAAACTTTGAATTTTCCATGTAGTAAAATACATTCCTGGTCAACTCAGAAACTCAATTTTTTTCCGTGCAAAGTAGAATTCTGTGTACAGTGATTGTATTTTGACTTTCATCCTGAATCGAAACCGTTCAATATGCCAGCGAAATTGGTAATATGATTGTAGATTATTTGACACTGACTAAGTCAAACATTCATATCAAAGTTCACAGTGCAGTGTTGGGTCCAAACCAGATCATTGGTTTTTGCAATTTCTGATTTCTGATTGAAGGCCATGCTATCAAAACTTTCTGCAAGTTTTGATAACGGATGCAGATACAGCCTTCGAAACGTCAACAATTTTCAGAAAGAGAGAAGTATTCATAGTTAATTTGATCCCATTTTTTCATAGAGGCAAATTTAGTGTAGGGTACGTTACTGACAAAAATTATTCTGGTCGTCTATCTATTTACATAAAATGGTGGCGCGTTGCTAGGACTCACAAAAGTAATTTTTCAATACAAATTTCAAGATTTCACCAGTTTTCCACATTTTTCCGTGGGAGAGCATGCTGCAAAATGTTCAGTAAGTGGTCGCAGGTCACCCTGTATAAAAAATGTACTACTACAAGTGTATGAACCTCCATTGTAACAATCATTCGTGGGAACGATTAGTTAAACAACTACTTTTATAATGTTTTCTGTGATAATATGTGAACAATACCGAACAATCATAGCGGACATAACAATAATTATTAGTGAGAGTCTAAATGAAGTCTAGTTTTGAAGAACAGGCTTTCTTATCGTGATAAACAGGAAGCACCTTTTTGTCTATGTCAAAATTTCAGATGTAATCGTTAAATAATTTCCTTCGTACAAGAGTTTATTTATCGCTTAGATAAACCAAAAACGCCAAGAGATCATTTGGATGTTCCCGGCTTTTGACATGAAAAATTCCCGTCCGTATCATTGCACTTATTATAAAGATCATGTCGGTACCATAACAACCACACTAAGATCAAACTCATCACCAAATTTTTGCAAGTTCATTATTCAATCTTCGGAACAGATGATTGAAGACAATGAATCGTTGATGTTATCACCCTGTACCTCGATTAACATGGCATGGCGTCGATGATTTATAGACCTCGAATCGAGGCACTCAGGAATGTAATGACAAATCATTGTCTAGATTGGGATAAGATATTCGCAATGTTATGAAGCGGAGATTCGGTGCAGATGAAACGTTTACCACCGTGACGGATATTTATTCGACTTTCTGGGAAGTTGAGTTCATTATGAGATACCAGATCTGATCTCTGTGATCTCGACGTTCTGCCAGGTTGTACTGATTTATGGCGAGTTCGTTACTGTTGGATTATTTCCGCTGTCTTTGCAATGTCATTTTATAAACTTTCAGACAATGTGAACTCTAATCGACTCAGAAAAATAACTAGAAAGAAGCAAATAAAATAGACTACCTTCATCCTTCATCTATTTTCACATAATTCAGTTATGTTTCTTACCCCATTTTTGCATATAAACCTTGAATAGGGTTGAAAGGTATATGTATCGATTTGGAGTAAAATGAAGATATTTTTACGAGTGGCTCCTGCACACAAAAAACAATAATCTTGAAAGAAAGCACCCTGCAACAATACAAAAAAACTTTTATATATAGTCAAAACAAGAAAAGAATAATTAACTATTGAAAAATGAAAATTCTCCGAATTTAGCAAACACCTTTACCCAAAACGTTAGTTTTTCGATTCAAAAAAAGTCTCAAAAAATTGATTTTCTTTCATCAAAAAATTATTTTTATGTGTGTGGGGATAACATTCCCAAAATTGCAGATAAGAAGTAACTCCGGATATATATTTATAGTAACCATTTTTTTCTTAAAACGACCTAACAAATCACCCTCTGTAGTTTCGTACCGTTGTTAGGAATCTCGAGGGAAACAAAAAAAAAATATCAATTTACTATCTGTTATCCCCAGGAGCCACTTGTTAAAATATCTTCATTTTACTTCAAATTGATATACTTTTCAACCCTATTTGAGGATAATATGCGAAAATGGGGCACCTAAATCTGTAACTAGCTCACGGTCTATTAAGAGGACCGAAGAATAGAGCACTGTCATTATTTGACGTCGCAATATGGCGGTGATCAGCTGAGGGGGGGGGGACAAACAAAGAATTTGAGTTTGAAAAGAAAATTGATTTTTTACGGTGATTAGTGCCTTTAGTAGTTAAATGTGGTGTTTCCACAACATCCTCCAATGTTAACTGTGAATTCCCAGCGTTTTTTTTTGTTCTACGAATTTTGGGTTGATCCATGGTTCGAATGTTCGGAACGATCTGACTAGTATGTCTCTGTACTCCAGCAGTTTTTACCTGTCTCTGCCTCGTTTGTATAGAAAAAAATTTGGAAATGTCACGTGCTGGTCTGGATCGGATCTGTTATAACAACCCATAACAGCACAAGTCTTCATGATTTATGTCCTCAAATCTGAAAGAGAAAACTGTTTGTATGATCATCATAACAACGTATTTTTGAATTGAAAAATCCATATTCATAACACTTCTAGCAAGAGGTTATCTTGAACGATAGAAAATAGCGACTAGAGTTTGTCTTTCAGCCGCAGATTCCACAACAGATTTTATGAATATCCTATTCATATTTTCGAACAAAAATCAAAAACTTTTTGAACTTCGTTCGAAACATGCATCAACTCTTTCTGGAGTCTGCGCTACCGAATAGTCCTTCTTACTGTTGAGTTTTGTGTGTTATCTTCCACTGGGTGAGCCAAAATGACTCTGATGTTGTCTGACCCATCCAAGCACCCGCATGAAACATATCTGCAGGTGGTTTTTTCCAACCAGGTGGGGTATAATACTCAGTGCTTGATAGTACTTCAATTGTGTCCTCTTGGAGAAACATTGCACAAATTGATGATAGGTGTAACCCAATGTTCGTAGAGGGAAATTTGTTGTTTTGTGTCAGATGTTTACCTCAAATGTTTGTGAAATAGTGTGGAGTAAAGAGGATTGCGACTCAGTCGAAACTATTATTTTAGTTTCAAACTATAGCTATTGATTTTTTTTACGGTGAATATAGTCTCATTCTATAATATGCTGCAGAATAACAGTTTTCAAATGTTCTTTGCACGAATGTCCAACAGGTGCAATTCAAAGGTTGTTAAGGACAGTAGCTGTTTTCCGTTTGACGTTTGCTGATGAATTTCTCACTTTATAGGATTTTAATATCAAATGCTCTACCCATCATTCATTCCGTATGCTATATTGATTGATCTTGTTTGCTCTAGTGAAACACGTTCAATTGCAGCGTGTTTGTGTAACACAACTCAAACCACATCATGGAAACCGTGCCAAATAAAACGACTGCAATTCGAGTAACACCGCGGAAAACAAACTTTTTCCATTATTCCAATTCTATGGTATGAAACCCCATTGCACACGAGTAACCGCTATATCCAAATGAAGCAGAATGCGACAGAATAATACCCAAATAATCCAGTTAAATCGTCTCGGGGGGTGCCTGTTTCAAGAAAAAAATAAAGCAGGTTTTTTTTCACTCGATCTTTATATTCTTTGGGATGCTGAAGCCATCTTTCGACTTTCCTACTTTCTACGGAAATTGCTTCTCAGCAAATATCGCAAAAAATCTCAAAAATTTCCGAATTTTTGTCAGTTTTTGGCCAAAACGAAACAAAACTACGAGATAGACCACTCCATACAGAAATAAAGAACATAAAATTTTCTACAAAATGCACCCCTTAAATGTATTTGGCGCTGAAAAAACGCCAAAATTCACTACTTTGTGGAAAACGCAGTTTTTTATTTAGTTTTTCTCTTCTAACTCAAAGACTATGCTTGTAATTACAAAAACTCTGGATGAACCTTAGTCATTTATTTTGGACAAACCGTGTTGATAGAGCGTTTTGAAATTTTATATCATAGCTATAGCCTTTCAACCGAAATATAAGAATATAAATGCTATTTACTTATTAAAATAGTATATCAAAGTATGACTAGATTTTTCGAGCACGACGGCGCAATTGAAGGAAACAATGTTTCCTTCAATTATGTCGTAATGGTGCTAGGGAAGCTGTATGATAATTCAATTAAACTAGTAGGTAATAGAGGTGTGGAAATTTGTGATACAATAAAATCCATGTTCATTCGAAATGGTTTGCATTGGAGGTGTGTCATCCACTTCATCCAAATCCTGGTCATTATCA
This sequence comes from Chrysolina haemoptera, assembly GCA_958298965.1. NCBI lineage: Eukaryota > Metazoa > Arthropoda > Insecta > Coleoptera > Chrysomelidae > Chrysolina > Chrysolina haemoptera. The sequence continues at coordinate 3,791,196 of OY282588.1, forward strand.
CCTTGAGCGCAGATTTTATGAAGAGTCTATGTCGCAATTTCTTTAAGGAGGTCATTAGTTTGACGAACCCATAGACAGTGAGAAAAAATGTTTCCTCCACTCACAAATACCTCTAGATCGGCCTAAGGGTCTTTGAATATGGTGATGAAAAGTTTATTTCTGGGTTCTCCTTTTACGCACTTCATTTCGAATTGATTATAAACGACCGACGTTGTATCACAACGTTCAATACTCAATAAGTCTTGATGTTTGCCATAAATCCATAGCCAAACTGAAATAGAAAAAAAATATAACAACAGTACATGCTACTGAAAAAGTTTCATCAAGATCTTGAATCCTTCTGCCAGCAGGCAAGGGGACGACTGCAGGGGACAAACCGGTTCAGATATAAGTTTCAGCCACCCACCAAATTCAAAGCACATCCCTTTTGGAAACCACAAACCATGGTCTATGATCTTTTCGAGGAGGCAGAAGAGAACGAACATCAGCCTCCAGGGAGAGTTCAGGGTTCTAGGCAATTGGATAGAAGAGTAAGACACCGTGTGGTACCACCGGACAGGCGTCTGTTCCTGCACAAGCAAGTCAGCTCGGCGGTTCAGCGAGGGGTGGCAGCGCTCAGGCGAGTGTACCCGCTCATCGCGAGGACCTCCAAGCTGAGCAGAGATAAGGAAGTGCTCCTGTATAAGCAGATAATCAAGCCAGCAGTGACTACGCCTGCCAAGTGTTCTGCAGTGTCTCCAACACCCAAATTCGGTCGGACGGTTTGCGTGAGCTGGCCAATATCGATAAAATCGAGGACTTCATCAAATTGCAGGCCAATGAATTCTATCGACATCACATCCGGGGAAGCCCTTTGACTAGGGACATCACAGCCATACGAGAACACCAAGGCGCACCATAGATAGAGGTACGGAGGGTTGATCGCCTGATTGCTCTCTATGAAATAATACGAGCACCCATCATAACTTGTAGGAGGCGGGGCCCCAATGAGGTGTGACAGAGACCGGTATTCATAGAAGTGGCCCACAAACAGCATTGTGGGGCCTTTTCCAGGGCAGAACGTGGTCTAATCTGCACGCTGAATCCCAGAAGGGCGGATATAAACCCCGCTTCTTAGGAAACAGTCACTAAACCTCCCTTCACCTCTACTCTGCGGTAACGCGAGAGTTTCAACTTTTTTATTTATATCTATATTATTTACTGTGAGATATATATTTAAAAACTTACAATAGATACCTTTTTGATTTTTCTTTGCAACACCCAGAAACCAAGTAAAAAATTTAAATAAATTTCGAAAATTTTGAGTTTTTTTGCGATTTCCGTTCTGAAGCGATATATTTTCTTTTTTACTGGGAGGAAGATGGTATTGGGTTACAATTTGCCACAGGCAATGTGCAGCCATATCCATGTGAAAAAGCGTAGTTGGAAATCGGATTCAGCACCCCAAAAAAAATACGAGTGGAAATAATTACCATATTTATTTCCTGGCCATAACACCGTTTGATTGGACTAAAATGAACCCCGTGCGACATGTCGCAGCAGAAGCGATTTATGGCATGTCTGCAAAATCGATTAAACTAATCCGGGACTACCAGGTAACATAAATTAATTTTTCGATTCGCGGCTGTGATCCACTCTTAATCGAAATGTTTCAATCCTTCATTGAGTCACAACATCATAACTTACCCGAGTCTCGTTATGAATTATTAGGGGTAAGAGGATTATGTTTTATCCCCGTTTCTCTGCCAGCATTTATCCTCGTCAATAATATATGAATCGCGAAAGACTGGGTGCATTCAGACGTGGTGTCTGATACTGGTGAACTAAAGAAATTTATGATGTTGCTTTCGTTGGTACAGGTCAAGGATATCTTTGCATCTGAGAACGTTAATCTCGTGCATGGGATAAAATGGGTGGTAAATCATTCTTCACTCCTACGGGGGATTAAACGAAATGATTTAAAGCAATGGTGTTATGAAAATTAATATATTTGTTACGAAGTGAAAAAACTGAAGTGATTATATGTTTATTCACAACCGAATAGTGGAAAGTCAGATAGTTTTCAATATTCGTACAGCAGTTAGGGCTATTGTGAACCTGACTTGTCAATCTTAATTAAATTATCGACTTATGAATTATCGACAAGTGGAGTCAAAATTCAATTTAATTTTGTCAGTAAAGCGCTTTCAACATTTTTTCAGCTCAATTAGTTAGTACAATACAAAGAAATTAGTGCAATGCCTTGTACGACTTCTTTATGCACAAAACTGTAGATGATGATAATAAGTACATGCAATGATAATATGTACATACTAATATCGATATTGGTACAACATTATGAAAATATTGGCAAAATATTCAGATATGATTTTGCGAGAAAAAAAATCCTTATAGTGGCCTAATATTGTATACATCCTTTTCGTGCCTTACTGTGAATACGAAATTATTTAGAAATATAATGTAATGATTGTTAAAAAAACTAATTAGAATCGCAGTTTACTACAAATTCCTCACGACAACAGCTTTATGATACGAAAAAGAAAATATCATTAGATTACATTACTTTTCAATTTTCTTCCCGCAATAATTAGAATAGGACAAAGACAAAATCGTAAAATAAAAATTTAAAATCGTTTTTATGAGAAATGATAATATAGTTTCAATTGCATTCTACGAAATAAAAATTTCAGTCAGTGTATATCAGTATGTTTGAAAACATGGAGAAGATAATGAGTATTACCCTCAGACTGTAAGACAACCATATACACTGTTTCAGTCTTGTTAGTCATCATCATCTGAGTGAAAAAAGGGGTGACTAATCCAACTGCCGAATTAACTCTGCCCAACAACTGGCAACATTTTTCTAGAAGTACAGACATAACAATGCTTCCTGTAACAACTAACAAATGTTGATCTGCATATAGTATTTTTTCTTTTCCTAAGTTCAGCGTTCCAATAAGTAATGAATTAATTTCCTGTAAACAGTTGAATAATTATTCACAATGAATAGTAATATAAATTAACAGCTAAACAAGAATATGAGAATGGGATAATAATAGTTCTCATTTTATAAACACTCTCAAATAACTGTCCTACCGAATTGGAAATATATCTATCCTCCAGAAGGTAGAACATTTTCTGTTGAAATTTTCTTTTTCTTGAAAGGACCTGAATGAAAATTTTCTTTGCACTATTATGAATACCTTCTGACGAAATGTTCATCTTGTATTTGTTACAGTGGTTTTTGAATTCTTCATATTTTTACCAAAATTGTTAAATGTTTTCTTTTGCCAAAAAATCAACGGTTTCAAAGGTAATTGCGATTTTATGAACACATACATCAGAAACAGTCTAAAATTGACCCATAACCCAAAAAAAATAACACTTCATTTATTCCAATCGTGATAGAAGCAAATTTCTGTGAAATGCCTTGACTTTTGCATTCCAATCAAATAATGATAGCTGAAAGTTTGGAGCTTTGTTCACTCAGTTGAGTCACTTTCCGAAAATGGTATAATGGAAGGAAATTGTAATAACACAAATATAATAACATGACAACCGTAATGGAAATATGATCTCGAAAATTAATTTCGAAATAGACCGCGGATATAAATTATATACCAGCATAGATGGAAAACTAATTGACATTTCCCAGCCAATCGTGAACGATTAGAATATTCAATTAATGGGAGTGGTCTATTCCATATCAGTGTTTCTATTAGTTGATTATTGTTTCATGTTTGGCAGTTAGTAATTTCAATTCACTTGATGGTAATTGAAAGTAATGAAATGGTTCTCAGTTTGAATTATTCCGGAAAATGTCAACCCTCATGAATATATGGTATTCATGGAAAAATCCAGTAGGTCCAATTCTTGTCAGAGTTATACCTTGAACAGAAAGTGGAGTCCATCAGAAAAATAATACCTTTCTGGAAAAATATGATATTAGATTCTTGGCCAGAAACACTGGTCTGATCATATAATTCATTTGCAGCATTATAATCAACAATAAACAATGACAACTCTATTACTTGTCTCACGTAGCTAAAATAACCAGCTTACTTTACTGGATTTTGTGCGCTGTCTTCAACTTGTCTTCTGTACAACCATTTACTAACAACTAATCTCTACCATACCAATTCAATTCCCATTCAACTTGTACCAAAAGTCAACAGAAGCGTCAGGTCTATACCGTACGAGTAGGATTCGAACGCATGAGCTGGAAAAGCCGACAGCATGAAATGCATTATGGTCACATTATGAGAGCAACGATAAATGACAATGGTGAGATGCAGAATAAGGGTTGAAGAAGATAAATAAACACTCGTCACTTCACTAAAGTACCGCTTTATTCCGATGTCTGTAAAGAACTCAGCTCTCTCCACTCTAGAGTTCTATGTTCTATGTTCTATGGTCACCTTCCGAGGATAACCTGCTCTGTTTGGGCTCTGAGTTGACCAAATCCTATGCTGAAGCGAGTCCTCTGGAGCGGCATCAGTTGTCTATTGCATCCCACTATATGATCGGCAAAGCTCATGCGAAGTTGTATCAAATGTCTTGCGATAATTGATCCAGGCCATAGAAAGATTACGCTTTTAGTGCACAAAGTCTTGCGCGATAACCTATTAACAAGCTGGTTCTCCTTGCAGCCAGCGACCTTCTTCTGTGACCCTCTTCTCTTACATATATCTGTTCATACACCATGTCGACTGCGGAAATTGTTTGCAGATGAGAGATGCGGGTGAACACTTTATAATCTGCATTAAATCATGCATAACATATTTCTCTTAAGTTGCTCAAGCAGTCCTATACAAACCTTTATATAATCATAATATGCTACCTGCCCAAAGAGCTGCTTGGCTATCGCTTTAAATGGCAGTGATTCAGTAATAAGTCTTCTGTCTGTATATATTTCTGACATACTATTATCTGCCTAAAATACCATTGCACGCTGCCCTAGTCTGATCGAGAAACTGATCCATTCTTCAGCTTTTCTTTTGGTCATCGAGCAGTCTGTACAACATTTCTTCCACTGGTGAGATTCTCCCCAGCCTTTTCTGTGGGTGATGGTTGTTTCAGAAGTTATTTCGAAGCATACATTGATAAACCATATTGTCCGGGGCCACTTCCATAATTAGATCTGCATTCAACTCCTTTTGTCTGCTCTATGGTATCGGCTTATTGAGGTGTCCCCCTGAAATGACCTATGAATCAAAAACCTAGCTTCTATTTGAGTATAGAGGGTGAATAGCCCTATTTCTGTGTCAAGCGACTCAATAACCAAAATTATGTCATATTTGTTCGTTGCATTCAAAGCTATAGTTCTGATTATTTGAGTTTTTTTGAATTGTCATTGTAATGCTTTCTTTAATTCTTGTGTCTCTTTTTTTTTCAGGTAAGTCTCAATGATCATCATCTGTTTTTGGATGGAGAATTTTTGGTAAGGTACTTTTTGGGGCATTCTGAGTGTCGACAAGTTTCGTCGTAGATGTTTTAGGTTCAATTACTTGGGTATCCTTTTGAAAGTGTAACAGGCTTTTTATGAGAGCTTTGAGAAAAGCAAGAGAGTGAATTTAGTAACAAATTTCTTGATAGTTGTATAGAACAGACAAGCTGTATTCATGGATGATAAAAACTGACAATGACACCTTACCGTAATAGTTGAGACAGTAAGGGTTAGAAAATCAGTTTTGTCCAGGATATTGAAGATGTGAGAAAAAAAATTCCTTCATACAACACAAGTAATACAATTTCGATAATCAAGTTATCTTCATCAGCAGAGATATAGTCCCTACTTGCATAGTTGAGGGGAAAATACCTTATTGTCTCCACTAGTGACATCACAGGCGTTCAATATACCATTGTCCATATCGAAGGTAGTTTAAAAAAAATAGAGTGAATTGGGAAAAGAACTTGGACTTATAGAAACTAGAGGAGCTCCAATTATTGTTTTACTTATGGATATGGCCCATACTGACATACAATTGTTTTTCTCACTTTCATGAATGGCCTAATTGGAAGTAAGAAAACATTTGATTCTAGTCCACACTTGCACTGCAAAATTTTGGTTCTGGTTTAATGATGCTGAAAAAAATTGGCTCGGAACATCCCAAGACTTGCCAATTACGAAAATGTATTAGAGCGAATGAGAGACCAACAGCAAGCAAACTGACCCTCACAAATATTAAATCATTGTGTCTTGGTTGTGCACTTCCTCCAGTAAATTTGCCATAATGACTCGAAACAAGTGGTTAAAAATGTTAAACGTTATTGTTGTCGATTTAAGACTGGTAACGATGGCATGTAACGCTAAGCATGTTGTTATTAGTCGTTCAACAAGATGTTTTATGTGACAGTATCGCATGTTTTCATTGAGATGTGGTTTGTTTATTTATATGTACTCTGGTACTACTGTTCAACATTCACGACATTGAATGGGTGTTTGAATTTTATTGCAAAATCAATTTTGTAGTTGTTGGTAATCCCATTACACGTATCCATAGCCCTCTAGATTAAAAATTAAATATCGAAATGAAGAAAAATGTGGTCACAAAAAGTAACAAGTGATACATGGTTGTATTCAGAATGTCATATGGAGACAAAAAAGTGAAAATATGCCGGGTGTCTCATTTGAAATTCAAAAGTTTTTATCACACTTCCGGTGAGAGCGAATGTTGCAGGAATCTGAGTCACTTGTCAAAAATGCAGTTTTATTTCTCATACAGATCCTCCGAACTTCATTTCAATATCTGCAAAACCAAAGAAGTTATAGGGGCGAGCCAATTTCCGTGGACACCCGGTATATTCAATCATATGGATACGGTATGAAAATATAAAATTCTGAGTGAGTGAGTCAAAATTTCGAGATACCAATTAGGAATTAATAAATTTCGAGATACAAAGTCAGAATTCCAAGTCGGAATTTGAGGAATTAAATTTAAGTTCCAGTCAGATAGTGAATTGGAAATTTGAGATGCTAGATAGTATATGTATTTAACCTGAGAGAGAGAGAGAGAGAGAGAGAGAGAGACAGAGAGAGAGACATTATCTGACCTTCTCAATCTGGTAATTAAATGTACCCTTCTTACATATGCTTTTACCAACTTTCGTTTTTGTTTTGATGTCATCTTCACGCCCATGAATTATCTATATGTACTTAGGAAACACCCTGTATAGATTGAATTTTCGAAGGTAATACAACAAGTGTATTGGTGATTATCGAAATAAAAATTCCTTAGACTTTGAGAAACAAATTATGTTGCTTTAGGAAACCACACTCGCGCTTCGCTTGGCAACATAATTTGTTTCGAAAAAAAGATGGAATTTATGATAATCATCGGTAGACGAGTTGTATTTGTTGAGATTATTCCATGAATGAAATCAAAACAATTTTTATTTATTATTAATGTTAATATTGAAAGTACAGTTAGTGCTGTTGAATATTTTGACGCAATTCATATCGAGTTCGCCCTTTGTACTAGTAGATTGCATATGTGACAGCCTACTACTGAATTCAACCTAGAACACTAATCCCACATTCAAATTCTAAAACTATGCAACTTATAAAACATAAATATCAAATTGAGGACTGCCGTCATAATGAAGAAAGCCGTCTGCAAAAGTACTCTTTGAAGTAAACTGCGCAGAGCAGCTGTCTTGGTATTTCAAACTTCCCGCTATTTCAGTGACCATTCACAGGGCGCGTCTTTTGTTGGTTGTCTTTAGGTTTGTTCGCGTTCATAACACAAGCAGTCTGAAACCATCGGATGCATGCGCAGTTTCACAGAACTGTACGCCTTCTTTGAGTTCTGTGGGACCACGCATGCTTGTGACGGTTTCGGGTTTCGGACAGTTTATTTTGTGAACGCGTCGAACGCGAACAAGCCTATTAAATTGTTCAATTCATTGGTAGATAGATAGTGACTCATCGTTCATTTTCATGCTTTTACGGGAATTGGAAGGGCGGAGTTTTGGTTTACGTGCATGCAAAATTTGTCGAAAAGTTGATATGAATTAATAGTTAGTGCTCATCATGGTTTGGGTCAAAGTTCGGTGTTGTGTCATTATACCCATTTGCTGGTGGGGTAAGTTTGTTTTATAAAACAACCAATGACGAAGCGAACTACAAAGGTATCTAATAGCCAATCAAGTGCCGATCTACAAAATCGAAAACATGCTGTTTTCAATTATCAATATGAAAATTTCCACCAATCAAAAACGCGTATTTTAGCATGAGTGGAATAGTCATTTATATGAAGATGCGTGACAATACCATTCAGGAAAGTTTATTTCAAGTCACCCTCATAATTCCAGGTGCCCCTTCGTCGATAACTATGGAAACGAAGAACTACAAATAACCGATGTTTTCCCTTATTCCTGAAATAGTCGAATATATCATAATCCGAGATAAGCCTCCGCCCCTACATTCGAAAACTCATTTCTATTTATGGATGTTTTAAGGAACTTTCAAGTGAACACGTCCCAGGCTAGACATGCAAAAGCTCTATTTGTACGAACTGCCAATCCTAATAATACTTCGGTGTCGGGAAAAATTGTTTGAAGTTCAGAATTGGCGTGTCTAGTATTGCTGTGTTCGCCTACAACAATATCGATGCGGATCACGGTAATCGTTCGTTAAAAGTTACTATTTTTAGTGCGAAAAGTCGAATGCGATACAGCTTGGCATATCTAGCAAGAAATGTCGATAAACGTATGAAATACGCGAATTAGAATGAGAATGTATTCAGACGTAAAGGGTAGTTTAAATAATTGCACATTCAGGTGGAATACATACTGAGCTCTTCTGCTACCGCGCATCGATATGCGTGCCGATTTCATATTCCTTGCTAGATTTGCCAAGTTGTACATGGATGAAGTTCAATGTTGTGCAAATGGTGGTCTATTCACAGGTCCATTTGTGATTGCGGCAAAATCAACAAAAAAAAAGGCGGACGAATCAAATCGCCAGAGTGTTAATATGGGAATTGATTCAATAATTTCAGGAGTTTCGAAAGGAGTTTCAAAAGTTTGCTGGAAAGTATAAAATTATTGAAATAAAATGTGGAATATCTCAGATCATTTCTCACGAAATGAAAGGGACTGATCATCAGACACCACCTATTTTTGAATTAATTCTGTTTATACATATTAGGGTGAAAAACCTGTTTAGCCGCGGTTACATTTTTGTCATTCACATTGATTTTTAATTTTTAATTTCTGCCTAACAATTCTTGGCAACAGTTTATAAAAAATCATAAATTTCTCAATCGTTTGAATGACGTAGAATGAAATTTTATCAGTAAACTCAGTAAACATTTTCAGTTGAGTTTTTTCAAAACATTTTGACATGAGGCGATGGAAATACGTCAGAATTTCAAATACTTACATGCAAACCTTCCTACGAAGTTCACTTTTATTCAATCTTGAAATAGTATATTACGTAACTAGTGTTGTGAAAGGCATATTACGCATTACGTACTATACTTTTCCTACGGCCATATACAGTGTGCCATTTCCGAGATCCAAAAATTCATATTATTATTATTATTATTAGTAAAATGAACTTTTTTTCAGAAAAGATGCCTATATAGGTGAACTTAAGTAGCAATACCTCATCTGAATAATATATTTGATCCAGATCGTTGAGCCGTTTTCGAGACCCAAAAATTATGATTATTATTATTATTATCAGTAAAATCGTGTTTTTCCACGTAAGACGCCTATATAGATAAACTTAAAAAGCAAAACCCTATCTACATACAAAATTTCTCCCAATTATATTGAGCCGGTTCCGAGATATATCAAACTGTGCGATTTGTTTACGAAAACTGTGCGATTTGTTTACCGTGAGTAAGGAGCTATTTACTGAGGCTGTGAGTCGTGTGTTTTTGCTTATTTTCTGCAGTGGTCGTAGGTAATAGATATTTGCGATATTAGTGTTGTAATATGAATTTACGTCACAAACATTGTACAATTCTTTACCTACTATCAATAATGTTAATTATTTACCCAAAATTAGTCAATATTCCTTAAATTAATGATATTAGAATCATGCAACAAGCAAGCGTTGCGCCCATTGTTGATTTATTTTACGAACTGTCAACTTTGACACGTTCATTCCAATTTAGTAATGTCAACGACATTAGTTCAGTAATTAATTCACTACAAAAATTCAAACCTTATTACTTGAAAAATCCCGGGATAGATACTCAAATTTATAATAAATTAGTTCTTGTAATCCTTTTCCATCAAATAGACTGACATTTAAGGGAAACAAATGAATTTTACTTTACCGCACTAGTGACAGCCCAGGTAGCACCTCATGTTGGCTGAATCTTGTTGGATATAATGTAAATGTAAAAATAATATTGAACCAATATGGGTTCATACTGGAAAAACAATATTTCGTTAATAATATTGGTGGAATATTAGCTCCACCTATTCTGAATGTATATTATTTCATGAAATATTAGGTCAATATTGTTTCAATAATTTTCACCAATATCGATAGAGCGATATTGCCTACATATTGTTTCTAGCATCTAGCTCCAATATTGCGATTTCAATATTACTCTCATATCGATTTAAGAGATAAAAAACAATATTGTATATCCAAGTTTGATAGCACATTGGTGAAATATCATTTAATCCATATTCTGAAAATTAAATTGACCCTATATTGATTGAGATTGATACGAAAATCTTACGCCAATATTTGAAAGACAATATTGATCCAATATTACAAAATAGATTTATCACTAGGATTGAAATTTGAATATTGGCAGAATATTCAATAAACAATATTGAAATGAATCATGATTAAAGTTGGGTAAGAAACCGCTAGGTGGCCCCACATATGGAACAACAACTGAATCATAGTAACATATATTGAATAAGGCTTCTCACAATGCGTTTACAAGTCAATCTACTCAGTGGTAAATTGAAGTAGAAAAGAAATTGTAGAATTTTTAAATTATTCTACATTTTCTGGAAATATTTCATCAATGTTTCCAAGGCAACATATTCACTTTGAATATTTTACCAATCTATGCAAACGATATTGTACCAATGTTCCTGAATATTTTGGGGCCAATATTGCTTCCTCAATATTTCACTAATATTATTTGTATAATGTCCAGGTGATATTGTGCCAATATCCCGAAATAATTATAATTTCATCTCGTCAATATCACGTTTTAATATTTTGCCAATATTTTACCAATATTATTCCAATGTAAGTGTGCTACAGCGATATTGTACTAATATCGCCTAACATTTTGAGGCCAATATTGCTTCGAGAATATCAGACCAATATTATTTTTTAAATATTGGACCAATATCGCCGAATGTTCACATTTATTTTCTCGCCAATATTATTATTTGTCCCAATATGGGTGTGCTACTTGGGAGGTAGCCAGGAGAGAAGTTGTTTTCTAACGGATTTTCGACCAAAATATTCCCATTTCATAGGATTATTGCAATGAGCATTCCTGTTAGGATATTTCGTTCTTTGCGTTGAAGAACCTATTTCTTGGCCTGAATGGTCGTCAGAAACACCTCATTTCACGGACAGACGCACGAAAACAACTCGAAAATATCTCGGAACTAATTACGTTTGTAACTCGTCTGAGAAATGGAAGTTCCAAGTTGATCCCTTCGGGCCCGGGGGTCCATCCACTAAACGCCGGTCTGTTTTATCGCGAGAGTCAAGCGCCCGGAGTTATTAAGTGACTCGAAGAACCGGAATCCGGTGTGGGATCGAGAATGATTGCGCGGAAATTCCAGACGTCTCTCGCCAGACATACCGACATTCTTTATCCGAGCTAGCCGCAGCTTCGATACAGCTTGATAAATAGCTTTGTTTCTTTTTATATATTATTCTACGAGTACGAGGACTTATGTTGCGAGGTTTATTCCGGTCCGGCCATCTATTGGACGCCGACCCTTTTTCGCACCCTTTCAAATTGCTCGGATCCGGAATGAGAAGATGGGGATGTGCCAGCCGGGCCGTGCTTATTCGAAGAAAATACCACAATTTTGTAGTGAATTTTCATTCTACGATACTTGGCTGTTTAGAAACGAGCTGTGAACAAATTGGAAATTGCCGTGAGAAAAGCTTATGACAGGTTACATCTATTATCGTCATTCAGATGGCACTTCAGCCAGAAATGATTATAGTGTCCATCTAGTGACATTTTCATAAAACTGCCTGCTTATTCCGATGCCCCATACTATTCGGAACAGTTCAGTTGGTCAGCTGTTGTATAGGAATTCGCCAAGGCCATCACCATTTTTTTCACAGCGCGTCACATTTACTGACTCAGTTACTGACTGAGTCAGTTATTGTACTTGATGATGGGATGAAACCAGTACTAAAAAGTGGAAATTAGAGAAAAGTATGTTTATATTCATTTCATTGAAATGTCACTTACTTCTGTATAGTTTTAAGTTATGTTTAGTAGCGTGGTCGAAGATTTTTCATGTTGCGGTTTAAATAATATTTGGGTATCATCTGCATATGCTTGAACTTTGCAATATTTGATTGAAGATATATCATTCGTATACAAGGTGACCCAGAGTTAAACCGTCAAACGTTCTGTATCGTTTTTTAAGGCGAAAATAAGATTATATTTTCCTATAAACCTGTGTCCCAACTTGCTTCGTTTTCGTGATACAGAGTGTGACGTTTTAAAAAAAAAATTATCAGGTAATTTTATTTCAAGTACATTAAATCAAGCCCTTATTTACTGCAAATAAGCTTGCCAAATTTTATCAAAATCAGCTAAATGGTTTTTGAGTACTTAATCAATCAAAAACTGATTTTTCCCAAAAACTTTGACACCCTGTATCTCGAAAATTGAGCAAGTTGGGATACATGCTTATATGAAGAAAACATTTCATTTTTCCCTGGGTCACCCTGTATATATAATAAAGAGTAACGGCCACGAAATGGACCCCTGGGGTAATTCGGATGTTACATTTGGAGAAGTTGACATAACACTATTATTAGACACTGGTTGACTGCGAGAGGTTGAGGAAAAATATGGTATCATCAGAAAAACCTAAATACCATAGTTTGTAGCAGGGTAGTGTGTGATTGTTTGTATGGAAAGCCTTAGAGAAGCCGAGGGTTATTAATGCTGTTGAATCTTCACAATCGGAATTTCTGCTGATATCATCAATAACTTGTACTAACTCTGATGTATTATAGCCAGCTCGAAATCCAATTTGGCAATCAGGAACAATGTTGTTTTCGAATTGATATCGAAAAAATTTATTTGAAAAATTTGCTTGGAATTCTTATTTATACACACTAGCAAAGTTTGAGAAAAGTGGGAGAAAATTGAAAATTGTCAATTTTTATATATTCAAAGCTGTATAAAAATATCAAATTATTTTCTTACGAATAGCTTGAATTTTCAACATTGCAAGCGAAGTGAAATACTCTGGCACGATTATTATCGAAACTTAATTATAATCTGAAAAACACCATATTTCTGGAGTGACTTGTCAACTCAATGGTCGTGGAATTCTGATAAAACTGTCAGCTACGAACCAATGTAACATCCAGGGTTTTGACAAAATCTAATTTTTTAATTTAGTGCTCACTGGTGTGGAGAAAATGAGAAAGTTTTGTATTATTTCAGTATGTTCATACAGCGAGGAAAATATTAAAAAATTAGCTATTTCCAATTTTTTCTCATTGTCTTTTCAAACTTTGGACTTGTGAATAAAATTGTATTCTAATCCACTTTTTCAAATAATTTTTTTCGATATCTTGTCATTTTCCCCCACTTTTTGCCTTTTTATTTATTTTTTTTCAATTTGCTGCCATACCAGCGATCAAGTAACAAGTGTCAAAATCAATTTTTAGATTATAGGACATGCACACACTTCTTACCAATTTTTTCCCAATACTGTTATAATAAACTTTTTTCCCATATGGTACATACCTTTTGGCGGTCACTGTACGTATAAATGTGCATGAATTTGAGAATCGATTTAAAAAAAAACCCTAGTAGGTGGAACCTTTTACCAAACTTCATTGAAAAAAAAATCTGATAATAAACAATTTTTTCTACCGAAAAATTCCCAATGTAACGATCCCAATTAATAGATTCAGATGGGCCTCCCCTTCTTAGAAGCACCACTCAAATTTCAATTCGAACTATCAATTTTACCTGCACTTCATTATCCGCCGGAACTTCTGAATCTACCGCCATCTCATTCTTGTTAGATAGTAGCCGGACTAATGAAGTCGAAATTTTTATGTGTTAACACCATAGGATATTTTTGTCTTTATTTTATTACCACAGATTTCAATTTTCGATAGCAGGCAATTATTTATGATCATTGATCCACTGGTAATTACAGGAATGTTATCGAGATCGTGTATAATGACGGTATACAAATAGTATAATTAATTTTCCAGTGGAAATTATGGGTTCGCTCGAGAAGCCGCTTGAAGGAAAGTAGGTCGTATGATTTTCAATTGCTGAATTTTTTATAGTGTCCAGATGGAGAAATTATCGTTTTTTAGTTAAAGGGAGTTATTTATCACTCATGCAATTTTTTATTGCATACAGTGACACAGCAATATCAATACCACGGTATATTGAAAAATCGATCGTTATGAGTCATTATTATATCAGTGGAAAGAAGTTTCTGAATACCTTCTACATAATAATCAATGCAGAACAAGCAGTGTAATACAAGGAGGAACTTTCTCCGTGTTAAATTATATAATAATTACCACTACTGTGATAACAAACTTTTACATATGTATAATCTTCAATAATTCAACGTTTGGTTTGAAATTTTCGCGAAATATATTGTTGAACAATTTTTCACCGACAATAACTTTGATAAACGAAGGTATTTCAATTTTCACCATATGCCATCAGTCCTATGAATACAGAAATTATCTAAAACGACAAAAATATTCTGAAGATAACTTAAATTTCGAAATGGTGATTCCCTCTTTGGATAGTTAGACATGATTCAAAAGGCCATCACCAAAAGGCCATCAACTATCAGTTGGTTTGGTGATATCTACTTCACCCTAATATATTTTATTCTCATATTGGAATGAGGGAAATACAGAATTATATCCAAATAATAATATTGTTTCCGAAAATCGTAGCAGTACATTTTTTGTATAGTGTTGGTTTATTATGATTGAATAAATAATGAATTGGAGTATAAAATAAACATAACAAAAAATGACACTATGATATAATGTAGGCTGCTTTCTCAATAAATTCTACATTCTCTGATTCTTCACACAATTCTTCATTTCCAAAACGGAATTCCCATCAACGACGTCTCACTCGATCGATGCCGTCACTTCATATTATCTCGATGAAAATTCAAACTTTTATTACCGTATTATATTGCGTATTAAAGTTATACCGAGACAGGTGAAATTGAGTTATCTGAGATTGTGAACATCTAATGCCGTGGGACAAATACATTTTTATTTTGGAATATTCCACCGCATTCTTTGTGGAATACGCTTTTTTGACTGCAGGGTATTTATTAACTTTGTTTCTACCATCAGCTAGATTTTCTCATTTAATATTGTCGTTATGTAGAAGGCGTATTTTTGCCTAATGATGTTACGAAACTGGGGCAGTCGATGTGGATATACCGGGCGAGCCGGAAATGGAAATATGATTAATATCAGTATCAGGACGGCAATTTTCATTAGTTCATATTTGAAAAATGGTGATTGATTTTCAAGATATCGTTTTTTGTTGTTTCGAATCTGTATTTGGTCAGGTTTCCATGAACAAAAAACAAAGAGTTCATCGAGTATCGCGAGAAACTGAAAAAAAATAAATAAAAACATTAGGGAAGACTTTAGTTCGAAAATATGAATAGGAAATTCATAAAATCTTTTGTGGAATCATCTACGACTGAAAGACAAACTTTAGTCGCTATTTTCCATCGTTCAAGATAACCTCTTGGGAGGTATTCATGTTGAAAAGGGGGAACATTCTCCATGAAAATTGAAAAAATGAAAAATGTGACTTATTTGTAATATCTAACAGAAAACAACTACTTTCCCGGCACAAGCCACGCTGGACATTGAACTACATCTGATAGATATTGTGAAAAGACTCTAACTGAAAAGGAAAGAAAAAATCTGAAAGTGAAAATTTGCATTTTCATTCAGATAGCTGACTTTTTTAATTCTTTCTAGTTTTCCTTGAACAAATCATTAAATAAAAATAAGTCACATTTTTAATTTTTTCAATTTTCATGGAGAATGTTCCCCCTTTTCATTAGGGAAGACATGTTTCAATTCGTGCGTAATAAGCCCTCTACAACACTTGTTACGTAATATACACTAGACTTATTCAAATTCAAAACCTTACACTATATAACCAGAAATTGTGGTCATTATTGCAAATAATTTGTTGGTTTAAAAGCGACTTGGAGAAGAAAAATATAATAATTTAAAAAAACTAAAGAACATGGTTTACTTCCCATGGACTAAAAAGTAAAGAATAATTGACAATTCAATTTCTCAAATGTAAAAAAGCGTGGGTGCTTTCAATCTATATTCTCATATTTTTTAGTTTAATTTAACAATACAGAGCGTTCAAGAGCTCAAGAGAATGTTATCAAGGACCCCACGCTTTTTTTACATTTGAGAAATTAAATTGTCAATTATTTTTTACTTTTTAGTCCATGGGAAGTAAAGCGTGTTCTTTAGTTTTTTTAAATAATTATTTTATTTACTAAAAAATCGAAATCTCCGACCGCAAAAACCATACCAATTTTGAATCGAATCTGACCGTAATCACAATACTCGTCCATCATCTTGGGCCACCATCTTGAATTCATAATTTTTTACGAAAAATTCATAATCTCTGACCCCGAAAACCCTCACACACTAATTTTGAATCGAATCAGACCATAATGACATCTTGGAGCCGCCATCTTTAATTTATGAATTTCGACAAAAAATTCAAAATGTACGACCAAAAAAAACCTCACATACCAATTTTGAATCGAATCTGACCATAATCACAAATCTCGTCCGCCATCTTGGAGCCGCCATTTTGAATTCATGAATTTTTATAAAAAATCATAATCTCTGACTCCGAAAACCCTTATATATCAATTTTGAATGGAATCGGACCATAGGGAATCGGACCATAGTCACAAATCTCGTCGGCCATCTTGGAGCCGCCATTTTGAGTTTATGAATTTTGATGAGAAAATCATATTCTTTAACTCTGAAAACCCTTATATATCAATTTTGAAAGGAATCGGACCATAATCACAAATCTCGTCTGCCATCTTGGAGCCGCCATTTTGAATTCATGCATTTTGATAAGAAAATGCTCATCTCTGACTCCAAAAAGCTTTATATACCAATTTTGAATATAATCGGACCATTATAACAAATCTCGTCCTCCATCTTGGACGTCCGAAAATGGTTGAAAATAACGCCCTAAGGAGTCAGTTACAAACAAACAAACAAACAAACAAACAAACAAACAAACAAACAAACAAAACAAACAAACAAAAAAACAAACAAAAAAACAAACAAACAAACAAACCAAACGAAACGAAACGAAACGAAACGAAACGAAACGAAACGAAACGAAACGAAACGAAACGAAACGAAACGAAACGAAACGAAACGAAACGAAACGAAACGAAACGAAACGAAACGAAACGAAACGAAACGAAACGAAACGAAACGAAACGAAACGAAACGAAACGAAACGAAACGAAACGAAACGAAACGAAACGAAACGAAACGAAACGAAACGAAACGAAACGAAACGAAACGAAACGAAACGAAACGAAACGAAACGAAACGAAACGAAACGAAACGAAACGAAACGAAACGAAACGAAACGAAACGAAACGAAACGAAACGAAACGAAACGAAACGAAACGAAACGAAACGAAACGAAACGAAACGAAACGAAACGAAACGAAACGAAACGAAACGAAACGAAACGAAACGAAACGAAACGAAACGAAACGAAACGAAACGAAACGAAACGAAACGAAACGAAACGAAACGAAACGAAACGAAACGAAACGAAACGAAACGAAACGAAACGAAACGAAACGAAACGAAACGAAACGAAACGAAACGAAACGAAACGAAACGAAACGAAACGAAACGAAACGAAACGAAACGAAACGAAACGAAACGAAACGAAACGAAACGAAACGAAACGAAACGAAACGAAACGAAACGAAACGAAACGAAACGAAACGAAACGAAACGAAACGAAACGAAACGAAACGAAACGAAACGAAACGAAACGAAACGAAACGAAACGAAACGAAACGAAACGAAACGAAACGAAACGAAACGAAACGAAACGAAACGAAACGAAACGAAACGAAACGAAACGAAACGAAACGAAACGAAACGAAACGAAACGAAACGAAACGAAACGAAACGAAACGAAACGAAACGAAACGAAACGAAACGAAACGAAACGAAACGAAACGAAACGAAACGAAACGAAACGAAACGAAACGAAACGAAACGAAACGAAACGAAACGAAACGAAACGAAACGAAACGAAACGAAACGAAACGAAACGAAACGAAACGAAACGAAACGAAACGAAACGAAACGAAACGAAACGAAACGTTTCATCTAGTATCGGCTAAATCCATCAAAAAAATATTTCGAAGTTATCTCGAAGCCCACTTCGAATAAGTATTAAATTAAGGTGTTAATCATTTTCCACAAAATGTCGGCAACATCTCATAATATTAATCAAATATTCCACTTCTCAAACTCCTAACTGAACTTCAGTGTCTCTTTGGTATTCGTCGCGACGCAGTTTCAAAGTTCACAAATATAAAACTTTTCATCAAGTTATATGAATTTAAAATTCATAGGTTGATGGTGCGGGTCAACGGTTTAGGAGTAATATGGCTGATAGAAATATGTCCCAGGATAAATTATATCAGAACCTATGGAAATATTTCACAAGTCTTGCGAAGAAAATTAGATCAGATAATTTGGGAAACTTGCTACATGAACAGCATTTTTCAAGTGTTATTCATGACGAAGAATTTCAAGAACAAGATTTTAACGATGAACGAGATTTTAACGATGAATGAGAATGTTTCCTACTTATTCTCAAAACTCAAACACCTATTCATGCATTGTAATTTTTTTATTCACGACACTTTCCATATCAGGTGTGCCTGCCACCTTGCTGCAGTTTCGTAAGAATTTATAATCTTTTCCACCAACCGATTTCCTGGAGTCTTTGAAGTCCACTAGATACTCTTTAGGACAACAAGAGGATTGTTCCGAATTCTTGGGGTTCTTGTTGAATACTCTCCGTGAGCAGAAGAATAACAAAATCGATGTTCCTGACCGCTCTAAATTGAACGATTCCGTACAATCTATCTCGTCTTGTGTTTGAATTGGAACAATTTTTCAGTTCCCTTCTCGTTCTCACAGTCCTCGTTATAACTACGCACACGGAGAATTGTTATTCCAGCACCAATTAAATTTCCTCGCGGTACGACTCATCGATAAAGTGTATCATGGAGTAGGAATCAAGGATATGAAGACTGAACAGTTCGCCAGGATGTGCGGAAGTGAAGACTTCCTAATGAAGCAATTAATTAATGTGACAAAGGCTTGGCCACTAACATCACTGGACGCGTGTTAATTTACTTCCTATCTTCGATGAAAGCGAAATCATTCGAGTTTCAAAGGCATACGCGCTCGATCGAACAAGATATAGCACAGTTCGTCGAAATACCTACTCGAAATTAGTTTACTGAGAACAATGAACTACTAGGTATGCAGACGAAATAGTTTATGTGATTATGAGACGATATATCGAATTATATACAAAGCAATCATTTTCAGTTGATTGCTATCAGTGATAACTGTTCCGGACTAAACACGTCGATAATCGAATTCAATGATGGAGTATTTTTTAATAATATCGGAATTTTTTCAACCGCAATATAAAGCGAAATACTAGTTTGTATCCTGGTTTTTATATCCAATTTGGTTGGCAGTAACCACCATAAATTGGTTTTTGAAAATAAGTTAACTACGCCCATTGACACACAAAGTTGTTTACTCTCATATGACCACAATGGTATAGCTTCATCTACACGGTAACATGAAAAATAATTTGGTTTAAGTCCCAACTTGTAAAAATTCAGACAGGTCCGCATGGTATAAGTCCACTTATATCGTAAGAGGCGGTCGAGTTTCCTGAAACCTATCGACTTCTACGGACTTGTATCATATTGATCACGTACATGTGATTGAAAACAGACGGTTTCATCTGCCGTATTATATATTCTACTTTTTTGTCTGTTGATTTTTTTTGTTCAAATTCCCAGTATATACTAACTCGGCCCATTCTGAATTGATTAGCGTTTGCCGAATTTATTTATCTCAAACCATTCTCAGTTTTTAGATGGTTTTTCTGCCACCAAAAATATTTCTGATGAATTTTCGACATTTTTGTTAAAAATTTCGGAATCAGCACGTCAAAATACGTTCGACGACAAAAATTTAAAATGAAAAATAAAAAATCTCACAAAATTGGATTCTTTACCTTAAACACACTTTTCCGGCTAAATTTTATATCTGAGCACATAAATATCATACATTTTCGAAATGAGCATAAAATTTTACGTATAAAGTGCAAATTTAAACTCGATGTGACGACTTAGTATTTTCCATGATTTTTAGAGGTAAACCCCTTGCAACTTTTTAGGGATTTTTTTTTATTTTTTTGATTGACTCGAAAACCACAATACATACTAATTCGACCATTCTGAATCGAGTGGCGTCCGCAGAATTTGTCTATTTCTGACCGTTCTTGAGTTGGTCAGCTCTGAATAAGTTTTTAGATGGTTTTTCTGTCACCAAAAATATTTCTGATGAATTTTCGACATTTTTGTTAAAAATTTCATAATCATCACGTAAAAATACGTTCGACGACAAAAATTTAAAATTC
This sequence comes from Chrysolina haemoptera, assembly GCA_958298965.1. Lineage (NCBI taxonomy): Eukaryota > Metazoa > Arthropoda > Insecta > Coleoptera > Chrysomelidae > Chrysolina > Chrysolina haemoptera. Next base: position 3,812,186 of record OY282588.1, read on the forward strand.
GAAAAATGAAAAATAAAAAATCTCAGAAAATTGGATTTTTTACCATAAAAAACCTTTTTCGGCTAAATCTTATATCTGAGCACAAGAAAATCATACATTTTCGGAACAAGCATGAAATTTTACGTTCAGAGTGCAAATTTCAAGTCGATGTGACGACTTAGTATTTTCCATGATTTTTAGGGGTAAACCCCTTGCAACTTTTTTCGGGAAATTTCTAATTTTTTTCTATTAACTCGAAATTAACATTACATACTAATTTGACCATTCTGAATCGATTGGCGTTCGCAGAATTTCTCTATTACTGACCGTTCTTGAATTGGTCAGCTCTAAATCAGTTTTTAGATGGTTTTTCTGCCACCAAAAATATTTCTGATGAGTTTTCGACATTTTTGTTAAAAATTTCAGAATCAGCACGTCAAAATACGTTCGACGACAAAAATTTAAAATTCGAAAAATGAAAAATAAAAAATCTCAGAAAATTGGATTTTTTACCATAAAAAACCTTTTTCGGCTAAATCTTATATCTGAGCACAAGAAAATCATACATTTTCGGAACAAGCATGAAATTTTACGTTCAGAGTGCAAATTTCAAGTCGATGTGACGACTTAGTATTTTCCATGATTTTTAGGGGTAAACCCCTTGCAACTTTTTTCGGGAAATTTCTAATTTTTTTCTATTAACTCGAAATTAACATTACATACTAATTTGACCATTCTGAATCGATTGGCGTTCGCAGAATTTCTCTATTACTGACCGTTCTTGAATTGGTCAGCTCTAAATCAGTTTTTAGATGGTTTTTCTGCCACCAAAAATATTTCTGATGAGTTTTCGACATTTTTGTTAAAAATTTCAGAATCAGCACGTCAAAATACGTTCGACGACAAAAATTTAAAATTCGAAAAATGAAAAATAAAAAATCTCAGAAAATTGGATTTTTTACCATAAAAAACCTTTTTCGGCTAAATCTTATATCTGAGCACAAGAAAATCATACATTTTCGGAACAAGCATGAAATTTTACGTTCAGAGTGCAAATTTCAAGTCGATGTGACGACTTAGTATTTTCCATGATTTTTAGGGGTAAACCCCTTGCAACTTTTTTCGGGAAATTTCTAATTTTTTTCTATTAACTCGAAATTAACATTACATACTAATTTGACCATTCTGAATCGATTGGCGTTCGCAGAATTTCTCTATTACTGACCGTTCTTGAATTGGTCAGCTCTAAATCAGTTTTTAGATGGTTTTTCTGCCACCAAAAATATTTCTGATGAGTTTTCGACATTTTTGTTAAAAATTTCAGAATCAGCACGTCAAAATACGTTCGACGACAAAAATTTAAAATTCGAAAAATGAAAAGTAAAAAATCTCAGAAAATTGGATTCTTTACCTTAAACACACTTTTCCGGCTAAATTTTATATCTGAGCACATGAAAATCACACATTTTCGAAACGAGCATAAAATTTTACGTATAAAGTGCAAATTTAAACTCGATGTGACGACTTAGTATTTTCCATGATTTTTAGGGGTAAACCCTTGCAACTTTTTTCGGGAAATTTTTAATTTTTTTCGATTGACTCGAAATCAACAATACATACTGATTTGACCATTCTGAATCGATTGGCGTTCGCAGAATTTGTCTATCTCTTACCGTTCTCGAGTTGGTTAGCTCTAAATCAGTTTTTAGATGTTTTTTTTGCCGTCAAAAATATTTGTTATGAGTTTTCGACATTTTTGTTAAAAATTTCGAAATCAGCACGTCAATATACGTTCGGAAACAAATTTGAAATTCGAAAAATGAAAAATAAAAAATCTCAGAAAATTGGATTTTTTACTTTTAACGGCGTTTTCTGGCTAAATCTTGTATCTGAGCACATAAAAATCATACATTTTTGAAATGAGCATAAAATTTTACGTATAAAGTGCAAATTTCAAGTCAATGTGATAACATAGTATTTTTCATGATTTTTAGTGGTAACCCCTTGCAACTTTTTTCGGGAAATTTTTAATTTTTTTCGATTGACTCGAAATTAACAATACATACTGATTTGACCATTCTGAATCGATTGGCGTTCGCAGAATTTGTCTATCTCTTACCGTTCTCGAGTTGGTCAGCTCTAAATCAGTTTTTAGATGGTTTTTCTGCCACCAAAAATAATTCTGATGAGTTTTTGACATTTTTGTTGAAAATTTCGAAATCAGCACGTCAAAATACGTTCGAGGACAGAAATTTGAAATCGGAAAAATAAAAAATAAAAAACTCAGAAAATTGGATATTTTACCTTAAACACACTTTTCCAAATGTTTGATTCCACTTCATATAACCCTTCTACGATATTTACGGTGGATCCGAAAGTCATGGATATTTTAGTTGATATAAAATAGTTATACCGAAGCAGGAATCAGTAACCTCTTTGGACCATATGTAACAATTTTACACTACTGAGACACGTCTCACTTAGACATGCCAATAAAAACTGGGTTTTACTCCTGCCTCAGTTTTCAACTCGCCCAAAATCCCGGTAATTTCTTCAGTTAATGTTGAAAATAATCTCTTATACACATCCTACATGAAAAATAAAGAATTTAATTTCAAGCTTGAGGATTGTACTTCACAATATTAATTTTTTTTTCGACCTTTTTTAGGGTACAGACAATCAATTTTCCTTCATGAAGTGCCGAAACACTATTTAATTCCAGTCAAGCTTCTCTTTATCTTGCATAGAAGCTAGATTATCATTAAATATATCTCGTGAAAATGCCGCTTACCAAAGAGACTCTGATAACTATCACAACTTCAGTTCGTATGCAAATTTTATATCATTTTAAACTACACGATCAGTGTCCATGAACATCTTATATCTCCATTTCATTTCTGCGGCTGAGCTTGTCCTTTAGTACAGGAAAAGTATGCAAAACGTTAGCATTTTCTTTGGATACTTTCATCTACATCAGCTGGCTTCTCATAGAGGCGGCCGCCCTTGTTAAAACGAATTTTTCACACTACCCCAATATCTGACTGTTTCCGATGTCCGAACTGTCTCCACTTTTACATCCTTGCCCAAAGCTGGCAAGAGATTTTCATGTCTAAGCATTTTATACAATGTTGCATAAAATAGTATTTTGTCTCGCTAGGTAAAACACTCAAGTATCAAGTTAAAAGATTGTATGAGTTCCAGTGGCGCAGCCAGGATTTGAGTTTGTGGGGGCTGAACATACAATTATCAGTTACCAGAACTTTTTTTTTTCGTCAGCCGGATGTTATGAATGACACCTACAAGCGAACTGTTAGGCACGCGAATGATAACATCATCTTGTAGAAAATTTTCTTAGCTTTCTTTCTATAAAATGTACTTAACAAATGTCTCTCGTTATGATCGCAAAATGCGAAAAATGTAAAAGGTGCGTTAGGATCCATAAAAGCGCAAACGAAAAATACTTCCCAAAATTCTAGAACTTTTTCATATTTTTCCCGTATTCTACGCTATCAAGTTAACATGACACAGTATCCGAAAAAGGAAAAACGATAAATTTAAAAATCGTTCCAACTAAAAGTGCACACGTTCGTAAAAACGCCCACCAAATCTATGACTAGCAATCGATTTCAAATTCAGTCAGCTTATAGAAAAAATATTGACTCTAACGAATATATTGCAGAAAAAAATTAGAAAATTTTTTTGCGGGAAAACGGCACCTGCAACCTCTAGATAGCCAAAATTAGTGTATGCTGTGATTTTCGAGTAGATAGGTACAAATTGAATTTTTAGCCGAAAAAACAAACAAAGGGTTATACCTTAAAAAAGGCCAAAATTCCAAAGTCATCAGATTCACACGAAATTACCACCGATATGCTCAAAAATGTATGATTTCAATATGTTCGGATACACGGTGTACCATAAAAACAAAGATAAATGTGCAACAAAAATTGTATCGCACGAATCCGGCATCCTAGCACACAAAATCACCTATAACACCAACAAACGAACTGTTAGGCCAGCAAACAATAACCTTGTAGGAAATTTCCTTAGCTTTCTTATATATCTATGTATTTTACGGATGTGTCTCGTTATGGTCGCAAAATACGATAAATGTAAAAGGTGCGCTAGGATTCTAACCTGCCAAGAAAAATATTTCCGAAATTGTAGATTTTTTTCAATATTTTTCCCGTATTCTACTCCATCATTTTGATAGTCATTTGGTGGCTTGGGGGACCTGCTGCCCCAAAGCCCCCTCTGGCTGCGCCATTGCTAGCATTCGCAGTTCGCACAAAATATTTCATTAGATAAATCATATTACAATATCCCAAGTGAGGAGCAAAATTATACAGTGTAATATGGCAATTTCTGGGTTAGACATAGGTAAAAAAGTAACATAGAAAGTTCGAAATAGCCAACTTCTTACCTCACGTAATTTATCTTACTGAAGGTTTTCAACGTTACCTTTTCTCTAGAACGCAACTGTGTTATTTTAGTACTTGAACTTTGCTTACCTATTTATCTTACGTTTTCATAAACTGACGGTAACAATACAATCTGTTTCAGAGTCAATCCGCATGGGATCAATGTAAGATTTACAAACTATCTTGCTATTCTATTCCACAATATACAGTATCGGAAAGTTTTCATCTCAGATATGGTGGTTTCATGAGGGCGTGAAGAATAGCTTGCTATATGTTGAGAGAGCATTACAATTTCTCCTCTACTCGCTCGAGGAAGTGATATCGTCGTGAGCTGTTGATTCGTTGGGTGGGGTAACAGGATAGGCGCGCAGTAGTGCGTCTCTCTTATTTATGTGGTATTATCATATCATTGCGTTCCTTGTTGCTCGCGTAGGTTTCTGTCTATACCACAGATGAAAAGTTTCCGACACTGTATACGTTCCAATATAAAATAGTCAAATTAATATTCGAATGTACGTTTTACAAATAAATATTTTCCCTCAACATTCGTTCTTCAATGTACCTCAGTTTGAATTTCCAAACTCATTGCCGAAATTGTAAGCAATATATTATGACCAATATTCCTGCACTATAGAATATTCAATACATGTAGTAAATATTACCTAAAATATATTTAATTCCCAACACTAGAGAAATGCATAGTGAATTAGAGGCATTAAATTAATAATTCATGTAGTCATAAATAGATCTGAAGTACATTCGGTTCCTCCGGAATTCAGGTTATTATAACGCTGTTAAAAAGCGTTTTCTATGTTATTTATTATGAAACGAGAGGGTTTTTAACAATGACCACCAAAACAAGTTTGTTGAATCTGTTATACTTGGAGTTCGTACGTTAGAATTTCTCTACATAAATGGTCTACATAAATGGATATGAATTACTATGTTATGTTGATTCAAGTTGGACTTAATCCAAAAGGGAGAGGTAGTTCATATATTATCTACAGGGCGTTATAATGTATCCATCTGTATATTTCTTGAGAACTGTTGTGAATTATTAATACTGAAACGAAGAAATAGGGATAGGAATTATGTCAGTCATATTCAAAGAGCTGAGACACTTGAAAGGTAATGTCCAAAAGCTGCACGGTTTTACGCAAATAATACTAATGTTTTATTGATTCTGTTTTATTGGGATATCATGAGTATAGGTGCATTTTTTTGAAGGAACATATGCTTTCCTGAGTCCCATATTCCCGGTCATAATATTTTGCACACCTTTATAGATAAAGTGGATCATTCTTTCACAATGTTAAGTCCCAAACCATTCAAAAACATCTTCAAATGATTTCCAGCTGAGTTTGTGATGGCAGGAAATGACATTTGGCAACACACTTCTACATACAGGTACTTGTTACTGAATGAAAAGAAAACTTCAGTTCTGACAATCAGTAATTCAAGTAATGAAAAAGCAATGTTAATCCACATTGCATTTTTGAAAATTATTCACAAGAAGCAGTTATTACATGGGGTCAGTTATAGTTTAGCTGAAATCGGTTATGCAAAAACTGTTGCTATGGCAACCGTTGCTATGGTAACGAGTAAACAAAAACACAATTTCGATCTTGCGGAAATGCGCGGTTGCCAAGTTATCTGCTTGAGATTAGCTGAAATCGGTTAGGAAAAAACTGTTGCCATGGTAACCGTTGCTATGGTCGAGAGTAAATTAAAACGCTATTCTCACTTTGCGGAAATGCGTGGTTGCCAAGTTGGGTCAGTTATAGTTTAGCTTAAATCAGTTATGGAAAAACTGTTGTAATAGCAACCGTTGCTATGGTTACGAGAATACAAAAACCAGCTTCTTTTGGTGCGGAAATGCGTGGTTGCCAAGTTGGGTCAGTTATAGTTCAGTTACGGCAAAAGAAGAAAGAGAATAAGAAAATGGACAAAATAGTAAGATGAAAGCGAGCGGGTCCAGCCGACATTTCGCAAATCCGCGCGCATGGACTTGCGAAATGTCGGCTGGACCCTCGCTTCGCTCGCGTTTACGGAAAAACTATTGCCATGGCAACCATTGCTATTGTTACGAGAATACAAAAACCAGCTTCTCTTGGTTCGGAAATGCGTGGTTGCCAAGTTGGGTCAGTTATAGTTCAGTTACGGCAAAAGAAGAAAGAGAATAAAAAAATTGACAAAATAGTAAGATGAAGGCGAGCGGGTCCAGCCGACATTTCGCAAATCCGCGCGCATGGACTTGCGAAATGTCGGCTGGACCCGCTCGCTTCGCTTGCATTTACGGAAAAACTATTGCCATGGCAACCGTTGCTATTGTTACGAGAATACAAAAACCTGCTTCTCTTGGTGCGGAAATGCGTGGTTGCCAAGTTGGGTCAGTTATAGTTCAGTTACGGCAAAAGAAGAAAGAGAATAAGAAAATGGACAAAATAGTAAGATGAAGGCGAGCGGGTCCAGCCGACATTTCGCAAATCCGCGCGCATGGACTTGCGAAATGTCGGCTGGACCCTCGCTTCGCTCGCGTTTACGGAAAAACTATTGCCATGGCAACCGTTGCTATTGTTACGAGAATACAAAAACCAGCTTCTCTTGGTGCGGAAATGCGTGGTTGCCAAGTTGGGTCAGTTATAGTTCAGTTACGGCAAAAGAAGAAAGAGAATAAAAAAATGGACAAAATAGTAAGATGAAGGCGAGCGGGTCCAGCCGACATTTCGCAAATCCGCGCGCATGGACTTGCGAAATGTCGGCTGGACCCTCGCTTCGCTCGCGTTTACGGAAAAACTATTGCCATGGCAACCGTTGCTATTGTTACGAGAATACAAAAACCAGCTTCTCTTGGTGCGGAAATGCGTGGTTGCCAAGTTGGGTCAGTTATAGTTCAGTTACGGCAAAAGAAGAAAGAGAATAAAAAAATGGACAAAATAGTAAGATGAAGGCGAGCGGGTCCAGCCGACATTTCGCAAATCCGCGCGCATGGACTTGCGAAATGTCGGCTGGACCCGCTCGCTTCGCTTGCATTTACGGAAAAACTATTGCCATGGCAACCGTTGCTATTGTTACAAGAATACAAAAACCTGCTTCTCTTGGTGCGGAAATGCGTGGTTGCCAAGTTGGGTCAGTTATAGTTCAGTTACGGCAAAAGAAGAAAGAGAATAAGAAAATGGACAAAATAGTAAGATGAAGGCGAGCGGGTCCAGCCGACATTTCGCAAATCCGCGCGCATGGACTTGCGAAATGTCGGTTGGACCCGCTCGCTTCGCTCGCGTTTACGGAAAAACTATTGCCATGGCAACCGTTGCTATTGTTACGAGAATACCAAAACCAGCTTCTCTTGGTGCGAAAATGCGTGGTTGCCAAGTTGGGTCAGTTATAGTTCAGTTACGGCAAAAGAAGAAAGAGGATAAGAAAATGGACAAAATAGTAAGATGAAGGCGAGCGGGTCCAGCCGACATTTCGCAAGTCCATGCGCGCGGATTTGCGATTTCGCTTCGCTCGCGTTTACGGAAAAACTATTGCCATGGCAACCGTTGCTATTGTTACGAGAATACAAAAACCAGCTTCTCTTGGTGCGGAAATGCGTGGTTGCCAAGTTGGGTCAGTTATAGTTCAGTTACGGCAAAAGAAGAAAGAGAATAAAGAAAATGGACAAAGTAGTAACATGAAGGCGAGCGGGTCCGGCCGCTTCACTCGCGTTCATGGAAAAACTGTTGCCATGGCAGCCATTTTTGCATAACCGATTTCAGCTAAACGAAAGTTGAGCCGGCACTGGTTTGATTTTCCAGGCCACAGCGTGTCTGCCCGTTGGCAGTGTTTCAGCACGGTTTGAGCAGGCTGTAGACATCTTATCAGTGATTACCAAAATAATTCTGAAAATTTTATAATTCAATATCTGTCAAAATAATTTTTTTTCAGACAAAAATCTATTCCTTTATTCCGTCTTGTTTTGTCATATTCTACTTCCCACTTCATTTATCGCTCCAATTTCGGAAACACCTTGTATGTACTTCTGACGTTATTTTCAAGTTCATAATTTAGCAACCGCGCTTTTTCGCAGCACGAAAATCGCGATTTTGAATGTCTTTCATCACAGCATCACATTTTTTCAAATTTGGAATGTCATATTTGCCAAAAATGGACATAGTGTCCTTTACCTCCGAGGTACAGATTTGATTATATAGGAATACTGGGACTGGACACTTTATGATACTATTCAAAGTCAAGTCGCACTTCATCAGCCATCAAAGGAATCTGGATCGTATTCAAACATTTTAAGATTCTTTTCATGTTTCGACGGTAGTTTTCTTGTACACTTTTTCAGTCTCAACATATTCACGAAAAGGAACAAAGTAATTACTTTCTCATTCGGTTACTTTGAGATGTACTTCAGTCAGTTGGTTTGCATTCAACTTTATTCCAAAAATATCCCAGTTACCAGCTATCAGAGTCGATAATAATTGTTCGAAAACACTTCGGCAAGTTCCACCTCAACGGTAATATGTTTCGAATAATCTCTCGAACGTAGTACTAATCCTGCATTGAATGAGAATGCCCTTGGGAACTCATACACACCGCTTATTTGCCTTCATTAAAAATCACACGGATTATTTAATTCAAACATCGTGTGCGAGACTAACTTTTCCGAACTTATTGGAATCGCTCTGGAACTTTCAGATTGAAAAGATTAATGTTGCAAACGATAACATAAGCTTTTTTTGTCCTGAAAGAGCACGCAGAAATTAGCACTTTCCAACAATAGAAAAAGTTGCTGAGGATAAATCCCTAACTGAATTGACACTTGAGCTTTTTACCTGAATAATGCTTCATTTAACTTTTCTCTACGCTATAAATTAAAAATTATTTGGTGATATTTGAACTTGTCGGAAATTTTTCAATCATTCTTGATGTTTATCTACTGCGAACAATCTTTTGTCCATATCCTGCAACTAATGACCTGTTATTTCCGCGGAGAAATATTAATGTCCATAAAATAATTTTTGATACTATATACAAGAGCAATAATATACAGCTTGTTCCAAATTGAGTCGGCACAATTGCCAACTTCATTACTATTGACGCTACGAATTCGGTTCAATATGCTTTCTTTATGACTTTCTCGATGCTGAAGAAAAAAAAATATGTAAATGCGTTCTCAAAATATTCAAATTATCATATATTTCGATTTATGAAAATATTATAAAAAATTCTCGACTTGGACTTTTCTTAGTGAAGTTGAAAATGAGACATTTTTAGGGAATAATAGTAATTAATATTGGCAATCAAGTTGTCTGGAAAGATCGTTGATCTTACTGCCATGTAGTCGTAATTAACAGTCTTTGTCACTATTCATTGTTTCACATTTTTATAGATAAATTACAATTGTTCGGACATACCCAAGTAGCACACCCATATTGGGACAATATTGTGAAAATATTGGCAAAATATTCAAATAATAATATTGGCGAGATAAAAAATGTGAACATTCGGCGATATTATTAATAATAATAATAATAATGTTTATTCATAGATTTCATAAATTACAACTTCTAAACATATAATACGAACAAATGAACAAACAATGGCACCACAAGGAAATTGATCCGCGTGTGGACTAGCCTATGTAAATCACTCATAAAACATCATCATACGAAACGAAAAAATATACCTAATACTAGGGAACATTTTCAACAAACATTTATTAAATAGTGGTAAATATTGGTCAAATATTAGAAAAATAATATTGGTCCAATACTCTCGAAGCAATATTGGGCTCAAAATGTTATGCGATATTAGTACAATATCGCTGTAGCACACTTACATTGGAATAATATTGGTAAAATATTGGCAAAATATTAAAACGTAATATTGGCGAGATAAAAGATTATAATTATTTCGGGATATTGGCACAATATTACTTGGACATTTTACAAATAATTAATTAGTGAAATATTGAGGAAGCAATATTGGCCCCAAAATATTTAGGGATATTGGTACAACATCATTTGCATATATTGGTAAAATATTCAAAGTGAATATGTTGCCTTGGAAACAATGATGAAATATTTCCAGAAAATGTCGAATAATTTAAAAATTCTACAATTTCGTTTATACTTCAATTTACCATTGACTTGTAAACGCATTGTGAGAAGCCTTATTTAATATATGTTACTATGATTCAGCTGTTGTTTCATATGTGGGGCCACCTAGCGGTTTCTTACCCAAGTTTAATCATGATTCATTTCAATATTGTTTATTGAATATTCGGCCAATATTCAAATTTCAATCCTAGTGATAGTAATGGTAATAGTAATATTGTATCAATATTGTCTTTCAAATATTGGCGTAAGGTTTTCGTAACAATCGATATTGGTGAAAATTATTGAGCCAATATTGACCCAATATTTCATGAAACGATATACATTCAGAACAGGTTGAGCCAATATTCCACCAATATTATTAAGAGCAAACAATACCTTTGATGAAACGAGTTTCGGTTTTGAGCGATCAGTTTTAGTTTTTTGCGAAAATTGTGTTGGTACAAAAGTAGGGGGTTTATGCCAATCCTGGACCTCCCCCCACCACTGACCTTGAGAGTGACCTTGGAGAATAGCCTTCAGAGGTTCACTTGCCCAGTGAATGACCTTGAAAGTTGGTGATCTTGAGAGTTGGCGACCTTGACGATTTGTGACCTTGAGGGTTGGTGACCTTGAGGGTTGGTGACCTTGAGGGTTGGTGACCTTGAGGGTTGGTAACCTTGAGGGATGGTGACCTTGGTGGTTAGTGACCTTGGTGGTTAGTGACCTTGAGGGTTGGTGACCTTGAGAGTTTCGATGACCCTGGGGAATGGTAACCTTGACATGTAACTAAAGGAAGCCATGAATACAAATGTCCTTGAGGGCAAGTGAACTTATCCCCTCTCTTCCACCTCAACCACTAATATAAAAAGAAACACGAGTTTCAGACCTCATGTTCCTTCTGAATAGCCGATAATCGAGCAAAATGTATACTTGCAATTGTGGAAAAAGTTTTACTCGCAGTGATAATCTACATCGCCATCAAGTGCAATCCTGTACAGCGGTGACAGGTGAGCCACCTAGTAAACGGTCTAAATTGAGCCCCATATCGCAAAACGATATGCAGTTCTGTGATTGTTGTAATAAACCAGTTCCAATGGGTCAGATGGTTTCACATCGAAGAACACTCGAACACAGATCTAATTCTTGCATTCAATTGGGTGAAGACGTGCAAATTATCAAAAGTGCTTTCAAATGTAGAATAGTTAGCTATAGGATTGGGAGCGGTAGTAACTATGTGGATTACAAAACATTTTTTGATGCATACAAACAGAAAATGATTTCATTATTGCAAGGTGTGTTGAAGATACATAGTGCGGTGAAAGTTAATATGGAACTATTCAGCTCACATATTCTGCAGACCCAGGAATTATCCGAGGTAAAGTGTTTCAATTCTCCGAACCAGATAGTTGACCAGTCCATGGATCTTAATGCTGTTTTGGATGAATTCATCGACACAATAACGGCACAAAGTACAGAATTCGAAGATCGTGACTCAGGTATATAAATTGCCCAAAAATGAATATTCATACCTTGAATGTAAAATCATTTCTATTGCAGGATGGAGCCTGAAGAAAATCATGTTCACAGAAATGAATGTGAACAAGTATAGCCGTCTTGGTGCGTGTTCCTATATAAAGCTGCCAGATTATATCGAGTCGAAAAAAGGTGTGGTGAATGTGCGAAATGAGGATAACTATTGTTTTGCATGGGCTGTGGTATCAGCACTTTACCCGGCGGATCGTAGGGTTTCCGAAGTGTCTTCTTATCCACCCTTTCAATCAGTGCTGAATGTATCAGGTATGGATTTTCCGATGAAATTAAGTGGAATTTCAAAATTCGAAGTTGCCAATGATTGCTCTATAAATGTATATGGGTTGGAAAAAAAATTTGAGGAATCTAAAATGAAATATGAAGTTGTAGGTCCACTACATTATTCACGACAACGACTCACCAGGCATGTTAATCTTTTACTTATCAGTGATGAAACGGGAAAAAATCATTATTGTTGGATTAAGGATTTGTCAAAATTAGTTTCTAGCCAAATTTCTGCCAATGGTCATAAAAAATATTTTTGTGATGGTTGTTTATTATATTTTGCTAACGGAAAATCATTGACCCAGCATCAATTAAATGACTGCAATCATGTGTGTACAACCACACCTTCTGAAAAATTGAAAATCGACAAGTTCGGTAAATACATTCCTGAAAATATATTGAAATTTGTGAATATCGAAAAGCAGATGAAAGTTCCTTTTGTCGTTTATGCAGATTTTGAGTCAATTCTGAAACCAATTGATTCTTGTCAACCGAATCCAGATTGCTCTTACACCAACCGAACTCACATTCATGAACCATACTCGTTTGCATACTAAATAAAATGTTCTTTCAATGAAAAATTCGACAAATTTGTTTCGTATCGAGGGGTCGATACTGCAAAAGTATTCGTCTCAAATATTCAAAACGATTTAAAGAATATATATCATAAACATCTAAAAAATGTTGTTCCAATGGGTCAATTATCTGAGACAGAAGAAAAAGAATTTTCTGATGCAAAGACTTGTGGCATATGTGATAATATATTCGAAGATGGTGATGTCAAAGTGAGAGATCATTGTCACCTGACCGGAAAAAAGAGATTTGGTGCAGCTCATTCTAAATGTAATTTGAATTTCAAACTTCCAAATTTTATACCAATTATTTGTCATAATATGAGCGGATATGATTGCCACTTATTCATCAAGGAATTATTCGACAAGGGCGATCGAGTTGATGTCATTCCACAAACCAAAGAAAAATACATTTCATTCACCAAACATCTTTTCACACACAGCTATTTGGGTAAAGATGGAAAATTGAAGAATAATTTCATGAAATTAAGGTTCATTGATAGCTATAAATTTCTTTCGGAGTCACTTCAGAATCTCGGTGCAAATTTAGTAGAAGATCAATTCATAGACACTAAAAAGTTTTTTCCGGATGTCGAAAAGTTTCAGTTGATGAAACAGAAAGGTGTATTTCCATACAGTTTCGTAGATTGTATGGAAAAATTAGATATCACACATCTACCATCGAAAGAAGAATTTTATGATAACTTAAATGACGAACAAATTTCAGATGAATGCTATGATAGGGCACAACGGGTATGGAATTTATTTGAATGTCGAAGTTTGGGAGAATATTCAGATCTGTACTTGAAATCGGATGTTTTACTGTTAACTGATACATTCGAGAATTTTCGGAGAATTTGTTTGAACACTTATAAATTGGATCCTGCCCAATATTATACCGCCCCAGGTTTATCTTGGGACGCTATGTTGAGATACACAAAAGTTGAATTGGAGCTTTTGACTGATATTGACATGATACATTTTTTCAAGAAAGGTATACGTGGTGGAATAAGTCAATGTAGTGACCGAATGCATGTCGCAAACAATGAATATCTACCTAACTACGATGCCAAAAAAGACGTATCTTACATATCGTATTTGGATGCAACAAATTTGTATGGTCATAGCATGTCTCAACCTTTGCCCATTGGTGGATTCACCTGGTTGACACCCAGTGAAATACAGGATTTGGATGTGATGAGTATTTCTGCTGATTCTCCTTTTGGTTATGTTTTTGAAGTGGACATTCATTATCCAGAAGAATTACATGATTCTCATTCGGATTTACCTTTCCTAGTCGAAAGTATAATTCCACCAGGTTCAAAATCCAATATTTGCAAGTTGATACCGAACTTATCAGATAAAAAAAACTATATCGTTCATTATAGAACTCTTAAACAAGCTATAGAAAACGGATTGATGGTTATGAAAACACATAGGGTTTTGAAATTTCGGCAATCGTCATGGCTTAAGAAATATATCGATTTGAATACAAAAATGCGTAATAAAGCTTTGAATAAATTCGAAAAACAATTTTTCAAGTTAATGAACAATGCCGTGTATGGAAAAACTCTGGAAAATGTGGAAAATAGAAGGGAAATTAAACTGGTTACTCATTGGGAGAATATAAAAAGGTCATTGGGGGCTAATTGTCTGATTTCCAACCCAAATTTCAAAACATGTTCAACATTTACAGAAAATTTTGTCGCTATTCATATGGGAAAAGTAAGAGTGTGTTACGATAAACCACTTTATTTGGGATTTAGTATATTGGATTTATCAAAAACAGTAATGTACGATTTTTACTACAAATGCATAAAAAGTAATTTTGGAAATGACGCTTCACTACTGTACACAGATACAGATTATTTTATATTGAAAATAGCAAATAAAAACTTTTACGAATTCATGATCGAAAATATAGAAAGATTCGATACCTCCAATTATAACATCGGAAACGATTTTGGCATTCCTGTTACAAAACCCATTCTGGGGAATATGAAAGATGAATTTCCCAATGACCCCATTATCAGTTTTTATGGTACTGGGGCCAAAGCTTACTTTGTTCAGTCCGTTAAAAATGAATTGAAGAAAGCCAAAGGCGTCAAAAAGTCAGTCATTATCAAACAATTGCACGAAAGTGACTATAAAAATATTGTTGAGAAGGGTGGTTCCATACTTAGAAAAATGAATAGTTTCAAAAGTGATACCCACGACATATTTACTGAAATGAAAAATAAAGTCGCTTTGTCACACCATGACGACAAGCGGTTCATTATACCCAATACCACAAAAACATTGCCGTGGGGCCACAACGATATTGAATTTTATCAAACGGACCCCGAACAAAATCTGTTATGGTGTTCAAACATTGTGGAATCTGCGATTCATAATAATTCACAACCTGTCAACAATTTGGATTTGCTGATTTCATTACTGGAAGCAGAATAAGTCGAAGTAAGGGAACGCAAATCCTTAATTATCATTCAACAAATTTTATATTATTCATCCGATAGCGTGAAAAGGGAATATTCATCTACAATTGGCTATGAAACTGTTTTCACGAATATTTGAACCAATAATTTGATACGTTTCATATCATATATTTGAATTCCTTTTTTTTATGCCAACCTATATTTTGACATAGAAGGTACTGAAAAACGGTTCCACTTATATGTTGGAGAATAATCCAGAAATATCTCATATCGAAAGAAAAAAAAAACACAATTTTCGAAGCATGAATTCCGAATTGTTTCTACTCATATATGTTAATTTCATAGTGTAGCATAAAAATATTCAAAATATATTGTATAGCATCCACATATTGAATGAATAGATATTTTCAATTTTAACGTGTATGTATAGACTGAATAGACATAATAAATAACATTCTTTCGTCTCGTTGTAGTCAACGTTTTGAAAAAACTGTACCGATGTACATTCCTTAGGTCCTTATCGACCATACTGTGTTTGAGTGGTCTAGTCTTGAAGAATGCGAGTTTATGCCGCATTCCTTATTTTGTCTAGCAGCAGGTAGCGAGGCGTGGGTACCTGTACCGCATTCCTTTGCTTTGAACGATCAGGGTGTATGAAGGTGACCCAAAAGAATTTGGCCTTGTAGTGGTCTCTTTTCAATATCTCTACCTGTGCGCAGGCTCTGTACAATTTCGGAGTAGGGGATGTGCGAGGTTACTCAAACTAGAGGGTGGCATGATGCATCATTGTACCCTGTTCTTCCCACTGGTAAAGTTGTGAGTCGTGCTTTTTGATATTGTGAAAGAGTGGTGTGATTGGACAACCGAAATGAAAGGTAATAAAAGTCCCAATTCTCAGGATAGTGGAAAGTCGGTTGTTAGTATGCTGGCAACGTTAGCATATCTTAGTACAATAAATATTGAAAAAAATAAAGACGCGGTTAACGAAAAGACTAGAGACGCGGTTGATGATAAAAATAAAGATTCGGTTGCTGGTTGTTCGACTCAAAAAATAAATATATTAAGTGATGTTAGGATACAGAAACCCGAACAAACAGCAACCGACCAATCGAAATATTTGGATTTTGAACAAATTCACAGCACAGACATACCGAGTTTCCATTATTCCAGCTTATCGGTGGCAGATATGCAAGAATTCGGAGATGTAGAAATGGAAAAATATTTCGCGGACATCAAGGGCTTCACCCCACCTCTGTTACCATATGCCCCCTTATGTGAAGACATAAGCAACGATGAAGCGGGTCCTTCATCGTGGAATAAGTCTTCCAAAAGGAAAGAATTGACACCGGTAAACTCCCCCAAAAAACAAAGAATGTCTACCACAAAAAGTGATGAAGTTGAGTCCAACGAATTTCCGTTGCTGAGAGGACTACTCACAAGACCTCTGGCATCGAAACAATCCGTCGGTAGTCCGATTCCAACGGTAGTTCTATCTTCCGAAGATAGTTCACCGTCACCGGTAATTTTGGGAAGAGAGGTAGTGCAATCATCGGCCCCGGCTAACTCTCCCAAAAAACAGGAATCTACCTCAAAAAATGACGGAGCCGGTTCCAACGAATTTTCGGTGTCCAGTGGGTCACCTGCAAGTCCCATCTCAGCAAAGCAATCCGTTGGTTTCACTTCTCCGAATCGATCGGTAGATCATTCTGAAGTGTTTTCTGGTAGAAGTTCATCGGTATCACCAATTTTGGGAAGTGCTAGAAGTGATGGCAGTGTTTGGTCACAAAATGCGGAAGAACAGCATAAGAAAATTGTAGATGTTTTTTCGGATTTTCTTAACAAAAAAGCCCGAGCATATCTAGAACATCGAGAAGCTGCTGCAAAGGTCTCTGACGCTCAGAAATCGTTGCTGGCGTACGATACGGAGCTCGAAGAAATAAAAAATCGAAAGGAGGAGTTGAAACGACAATTGGAAGAGCTCGACGGACGCCAGCAATTAATTATGGGTGACAGTAATCAGCTTAGGCAAAGTTTGCCAACGCTGAAGGCCAAAGCAATTAAGTCGCAGCTCTCGCTCAATCGAGAGAGCAGACGACTTAAATTGCTGCAGGAGAAGGTTAAAGTTTTTATGGAGAAATGAATATGTGCGTGTGTGTATAGGTGTGTTTGCGTGTGAATATGATCCTTTTTTCCGATCCCAATTCCCTCGATTATTATTATTATATATATATATATATATATATTATAATTAAGATATTTGATACGAAATTATTTAATAATATTTGAATGTATATTTTTCATAGGATAGATTAAATTTCAAGTACATGTTAGTTGAGTGTGTTCGTATATGTATTAGAGTGTAAATAAAGGTTTGTGTTTTTTAAAGTAGAAGGGGGGAGGGGGTATATATTCATATCGTATTTGTATACATAATTGGTTTTTAATTATTGTTATTTAATTATTAAAATGAATATTATCATTTAATAATATTTGAATGTGTATATTTAATAAGATAGATTAAGTTTAAGTACATGTTAGTATGTTAGTATGTTCGTATTTGTAATAAATCATAAATAAAAAAATAAAATGTTGTTTTGGAGGGGGGGGGGGGAGGGGGAGGGGAAATCAACTGCGCACAAGTCAGGTAACTGGTTTAGGTATGCGACCAAAACGGAACTTTTAGGAAAGTGACAGAGAAAAGTTATGCGCAGTGGGTGGCATTAACCATGCTACCATACATGTCTATGATTCTCTGTCATATATGCACTGAAAATGTTCTCCAGACTAGAAAACTGGATGCGCATAGATTTTTTATTGAATATATAGGTGCGCAGTTGGATTCACTACTTCCGTTATGTATTATATTACATGGCTGCTGATAAAAATATCACAATTTTCAAAGAAATATTCCCTCTCCAACCAACTAAAATACTCAAGAAAGATATGAAGTGTATATGCGAGCATTTTTAACAACAGGGGAGTGTTCGAAAAATGAATTTTCATTACTACGCATTTCTGTAAGCTCCCGTTTGCGCATTAAACCAAAATGGAGCTATTTCAAAATGTGGGGTAAAAATGTATGCGCAGTTGAAGGTTTTGGTTATATTTTGATACAATTCATATACATCACGAGTTTTGGTTAAATACCAACTATAGCTAGAAATAATGGATGCGCACTAGTTTTTCATTAAACATTTTGATGCACAGATGGGCATGCCACTTTCATTTTAATATATTACATACACTTTTTTATTAGAAAATATATATCTCACTATTTGAAAGTATATTTTGAAGCTGAAATACACCCAGGAAAGCGAATATGTTTTATATGTGTGTCTGAAAATATGTTGCAATAGATATAAGAAATTTCAGAGTATTTAAAAAAATCTCACATGTTTAGTTAGTGACATCAGACATTTCCAAACACAGTTTCTTTGAATTTATACCACTTGAATAATTTTTTTTGAGCTATTATTCACTATAGAGCTATCGATCATCAAATGAATGAAACATATTTTCATTTAAAATATATATTTCAGTCTTTTTTTCCCTATTATTATGCTATACGTTATACAAATCTAATATAAACACCCCGACTCAAAGTCTAAAAGTCCAATCGCATGCCTCTTCCATTCGGATAACCTCTTCCCCGCCATCTTCTTCAGACAATTGCGCCGGACACCACCAATGGCTTTGATCTGGTAAATTTTCCCAGTCCAATTCAATTGTTGAACAATCGCTGATGTCATCCGGCGGTTCGTATTCCTGAACAGAAACACGAGCAACACTTCCACACCGATGCACATCACTGGAACTGTCTGCAGGGCCATATTCCAGTATTCGGAAATTTGCAGTCGCTCTGTAAAATTATATTTTTTTAAAACTTGTATTGCAAAACAGGCAAGTGTCAATTAGGCGCACTTGACAAACAGTCATTCCACAAGCCACACAGTCGTAATCGGGAATATTATTGAAGTCCGTTTTATAATGCAGATCTACATTGTTATAATGTCCACTATCGACTAATTCACTGTACAGCATGAAGCACTTGTGGCATAGAACCTTACGATCCTCGGTGGTTGTTACTACCATCCAGCATGAAATTATCGAACAATACATATTTCTACCGACATCCCTCACACTGTTTATATTTTTGAACACGCACCTATATTCACCATCTACATCAGGGCCATCTTCGTACATCCCTTCATCCTCGCTAGAACCATCATCATCATCGTTAGCGGCAACTGCAATAGCTCCTTCTGCCGCAACATCTGCTTCTTCAACAACTTCCACTGCTGCAACTTCTTCAGCTATATCGTCCACTGCTGCAACTTCTTCAGCTATGTCATCGTCCACTTCTGCATCTTCTTCGACATGATTTATATCGATAGCCACTAGGTCTCGTAACACACTCATTCTATCATTTTGTTGAGCTGCCATTTCAATACGAACTACTCTGATATTTCAATGAAACTGATGCAGAGGTGGTATTCGTCCTCTCCTTATATGGTTTTTCCAATACTGTGAGGGGATGAAGGTCATTTCAAATTCGAAGGTCACCCGTTGCTCGAAGGTCGTTTGAGATGCGAAGGTCGTTTGGTGTTCGAAGGTCACTACATATTCGAAGGTCACTACATATTCGAAGGTCACTCCATATTTGAAGGTCACTACATATTCGAAGGTCACTCCATATTCGAAGGTCATTCAGTGCTCGAATGTCATTTGAAAGTCACTCAACATGAAGGTCACTGGACTTGAAGGCCTTCGGAGGATACCTAGGTGGAGGGTATATCGGATTGTATATAATGAGGGTCGCTGAATGAGGTGGATCATTCTATGCGATTCTTTATAGCACACAAGTTTCATCATTTCTAGATATGTCGACATCAAGAGAGTGGGATTCTAAGCCAAAAATTGCAGTGTATCCATTAGTGATTGATAAAAATTTGTCATGTCATAACTGTGACATTGCATGGCCACCGAGTTTTATCAATACCTGCACTGGATTGTGTCAAGAGTGTGAAAGAATAAACCCTCCGAAGACTCCAAAAAAAGTGACAAAACGGTTCGGTTTATGGACGGAATGCCGAAAGTGTGGTGAAAGAATGGACACCACAAACTTTGGTATTATTAGAGAAGACTGTAGGGATTGCAGAGCAGAGGAGACCTTGGATTTCCAGCGATGTACGAATTGTGACAGCTACCAAACAGACTGTTGGAAAAACCTATGCGAACAGTGTCGAATGGGGTTGACATTATGTGAATGTGTCGGGTTTTTTTTCAAAGACAGAATAGACCATCTGCTCAAATGCTGGTGTTTGAACGAAGATCAGAGAGCCGAGCGGGAAGAGTTGAGGAAAACCCATGTGGTTCCAATAAGGAGATACATTTATGAAGTGATTGAACATCAATAAACACTTTGTATGACTAACGAAAAATAAAAAATTGCACCAAGTATTGTTCATTTTTTATTCATTTATAGTCATGAGAGAAACATTATATCAACGATTTCACTATAAATATATAACTCATAAAATTCACATATCGAATTAATATCAGTTTATGGCTACTTGATGAAAAAATACAGATATTCAATTATACGATCGAACTTTCATCAATCCATGAGTTTTTGTCGTTGGGAAACCCAAGCCATTTCACCATTACTTTCCCATGATTCCTCCTCAAAATTTTTTCCACCAAGTAAATGTCGGGCTGCTTTGTTTTACTCAACTCCATTTCATAAAAACAGCCCTTTATTGGTTTCTTATCCATGTCTTCAAGCTCATAGGTTACAGGCATTGTACTATTTACCTTAACGATTTTAAAAAGTTCAGTTGTGAAATTTGCTGTATAACCTTTATCGAATATGCTCTTGTACTTGCTTATTCGAACTACGTCTCCTATTTTGAATTTACTTCTTTTATATTTCGCATGTATTTTGGCGTGTTTATGCAAATTCAGTTTCGTGGATGATGTCACTTCAACAGGCTTCATTCCAATGCTGCTATGAATTTTATTGTTGTACTGATCCGTTATGTGCGGAAGAATTTTCAACCACTTGTGATGCCCTTGAACTGAAAACTCTTTATACAACCAACTTTTCAATGTCCTAATAACTCGTTCCGCAATTGCCGCTTTTTTAGTACTGAATGTCGAATAATGATTGATCAGATGTTTCGCCATCAACGAGGAAAATCTTGTATTATAAAATTCAGTGCCTTGGTCGGATTGCAAGTTCTTCGGTGTGTACTTTGCGTCTTTCAACACACTCTCCATTGCTGCGGTAACGGATTTTCCCGTTTTATTTTTCAGCGGTCTTGACCATACAAACTTTGAATAACAGTTTATTACGATGAGGATATATCTATAACCTTTATTTTCTTTTGCATACGGCTGCATCTCCATCAGATCCATCTGCCATAAATCTGAAAACCCTTTAATTATGGTCTTCCTTCGTGGAAAATTTCGTCGAGCTGGCTTATGCAGTTCCTCAACAACTTGCCTTTTAGCGGTACTCATTTCAACTCTCTATTACAGAAGTCGGTTCCCAGGAAGGCGGTAAAGCTAATTGCCCAGTCCTCCAGTGTTTAGGTGGAGCCTTGGTTGTTGACTGCTCTACTTTAACGATTCGCTTTTCTAAAGTATGGATTAACTGCTCCAGTTTGGAAATTTGCTCGATTGAGCTATCCGACTTCTTGCCGATGACAAATCTGAGTTCAGTAATTTTGGAATCAAAATATGCTCTCGCTTCACGAATTACTGATGATACTGATTCTTGCACAGCGGACAGGGTACTTTCATGAATATCAACTTGTATAAGTTGGATATGCCTTGGTAAGTCCCAATGGTCCTACCATCTTTACTGAATACAATTCTTCCTTCAATAAAGTCTACATTGGAAGCGCCCATTTTAGCTTATTCGTAATGGGGTCTAACCGGACACCGAATATCGTATCATATGAAGAATTTCCAGATAACAACTTTTGAATATGGCTGGAGACTTCCACATCACTGTCTGCTACCTTTGGTGATTCGAGGTCTGTGGTTACCATTGAGGATGATGGTGTATGCATTATCGATGTTTCTTCAGCATTAAATTTCACATCTTTGTCATCCCTTTCCATAAAATTCAATTTTGGGAGCGGGGTACTACTCTCTATGGATTTGATAAATTTTTTTGAGTGGCTCACCACCGGTAAAGGATTTATTTTGGACGTATTAGATGATATAGTTTTCAGTGGTTCGATCATTGGTTCATATATTTTTGAAAGCGCCACTTGGTCGCTTATGCGGTTATTTTTAATGTAATTAATTTTTTTTCGAACTGCCTCTGTTGCCTCAATTAATTTCCGTTTCAAATCTATTTCATCGCTTTTTTGTTCGTCCATAGTATTGACGTTTTGAATGCTAACGTATCACTGACCTGTTCAACTTCAGATTGAGCCAAATATCTAAAAAACATCAGAGATATATGAAATTGTCAAACCCTTTACGGTAACTATCTATCTATCTTTGTCGATAACTAGAAATCCATATTTGTCATTCCTACATTTTGCACACATATCTTGAAACTGCTTAAACGTCATATCTGGCGATACATGATCAGAAAAAATGTGGTTGAGATTCATGTCATCCTGTTTGAATGTTACAATGAAATTTGAATTATCTCTGATCAATTGCTTCGGAACACGGGAATATGTTTGGGCTAGATAAAAACAGTCAACATTTTTATGGCGCCCCATACTAAAATATGCTCTAATAACATCTTGCTTTTCACACATAACATCATCAAAGATAGATACCGAATCAGGTTTAGCCTCTGATGGTTCTACTATTCCAGACGTGACATTTCCAAAAGTATAAAATCCCAATCCTTCAATCGGCTTCAACACTCCTCGTAAATACTCATATTTGGGTTGATATAGAGATTTTGAATAAACATACACATTCGCGAATCGCAATCCCAGTGGGTGAGTTAGTAAAGAAATCATCACATTTGTCTTCCCACAATTCGAAGGTCCAATAATGAGACCCCTAATTGATAATGGGAGGAGAGATCCATGGCGTCGTTCACTGTGCCTCCCCAGTCCATCATTTACTTTTTCGTCAAAATTATCGATTTTAAACTCTTGTTTCTGTTTCACAATGCGCATTGTACGACAGCTAGAGACTATATAAGTGCAGTGCTTCGCTGAATCTTTTATTTAAATGACAAAACTCAATCAGAACGGTTGTAAACGTAAACAAGTGGGCGGTAGAGGTTTGGTTAATTCTCTAATCAATAAACTACCCATTGAGTTGCATCTACGTGGTGGTTATCAGTACTGTGGTCCTGGAACAATATTACATAAGAGGTTGGCAAGAGGAGATCCCGGCATAAATAAACTAGATTTCGCATGCAAGGAGCACGATATTGCTTATTCACTGAATTCGGATCTCAACAGTAGGCACAAGGCAGACCAGAAGCTTGAAGAAGCTGCTTGGAGCAGATTCAAAGAAAAAAACGCTTCTCTTGGAGAGAAAGGTTCTGCTTGGTTGGTTACAAATATAATGAAGGGAAAGCGTCGATTTGGTATGGGATGCGAGTCAACTAAACCGTGTAAACAGGGAAATATTCGAGCTATGAGAAAAATTAAGAAGAAAAAAGCAAAAAATATTAGAAAGGTAAGAGATATTTTACGTGAAGCAGGAGGAGGTAAATTTGTTGCAAATAATTTGAGAGAAGCCACCCAAATTGCGCTGAAAGCAGCCCGTAAATACACAAAAGAGGCAGGAGGAAAAAATAAAATTCGTACACCTCGGGTGATACCAATTCCCAAAGTTGGTGGACTTCTACCACTCATACCAATATTTACTGGAGCAGCAGCAGGTATAACTAAAGCAGTACAAGCAGCAAGAGCTAGTAGAGACCAGTTGAATGAGTCAAACCGCCACAATAAGTACATGGAAGCTATTGCTCTCGGTAAAAGTGGCAAAGGAATGTATTTGAAACCATACCACAAAGGTATAGGATTATATTTAAAGCATCAGAATTCAAAAAACCTATGAGTATGCCACCCCGGAGAGCTCTTTCTGACATTGACATCAAATTATTCGCTAAGAAAATGAAAATTACAAATTTTCGCGGTGTATTTATGCGTGACGATCTTCCACTTTCAGGACCGCATCGATGTGAATCCGCAGTAGTTAATTTAGATAGCCGATACGGCCCAGGAACACACTGGGTGGCATATAAAAAAAATGGAGGATCAGTGCAATACTATGACAGCTTTGGTGATTTACCTCCCCCCAAAGAACTAATTCGTTATTTTCACAGTGGACCAAAACCAGCTAGTGAAATTTGCTATAACTATGAGCGACACCAGCGGTTCAATACAGTGTGGTGTGGTCATTTGTGTCTGCAGTTTCTATACGGTAAGCCACTATGGACAAAACCCCTATCCAGGATAGAGAAAGCATAAAGAGGATGGCGCATTCATTAAATGCATATTCTAGACTACGTAGTTTGAATAAAATGAGTAAACAACAACTTTCTGATATGCCCAAAGAAGTGTTGATTGGATGTGCTGCTGGGGAAATTGCGGCAGTGTGGGATAAACTACCACCACACCTTCAAAATGATATTGATGTCTTGAAGTATCAGTACGGCCAGGAGCATTATAATGATGTTGATACTTGCAGTTCATCTGATGTGAATGATGGACCAATACCCCGAAAAATATTTTGTTGCTACTGTAATGTGAAGGATGTAAATGTAGTAGCAAAAAATGATGTTGACACCCATTTAACATCACCACCAAAAAAGAGACGGATGCTGTATCATTTCTGTTTCCAGCAATAAAATGTCCTGGAATACTAACAATTGAACAGTCATGTCACGAACGTTCTCGCTATCAGGAGACTCAAGCGAGTTGAGCGCTAACTTTTACCCACCAGTCGAATTGGATACGAGTAGCAGTTATGGTTTGGGTTTACATGGTTTTTATTCCTACAATTCAATTTTCAATGTTACTGTGAAGAATAATGTGATCAGCTATTCAAAACGAATCAATTCTCCACCCATAACCATTAAAATTCCACCTGGCGCTTATGAAATTGATGAAATCAATAAAGTTATACAGCGATCCATTAGATCTAAAGAGAAACTGGCTGAAAATGTCACCGAAAAGAATATGGATGATGTGTTTCTCCTACATCCAAACAACAATACTCTGAAATGTGAAATGCGATCGAAATATTACATCAACCTCTTACATGAAAACTCTATCGCTGGTCTTTTAGGATTCGAGCCTAAGGTCTTTGGTATCGGTGAAACACATGAATCAACATTACCTGTGAATATCAATAATGTGAGAATAATCCGTGTGGATTGTAACGTCACTTCTGGAGCGTATTTGAATGGTGAGGAATGTCACAGCATTTTCGAATTCGATATTGATGTCGAGCCAGGATACAAACTCACAAAGGAACCACGAAATATAATTTATATGCCAATCAAGCCCGAAGGCCGTCAGTATCTCGACAACATTACTCTGCGCATTTTGGACGATCGTGGACATCTGATCGAGTTCAATGGTGAAAGAATAATTATAAAATTGGAGTTGAAAAAATTGTAATATTGACCTCTGCCAAGAAAATACAATGGGGTTTTGTTATAATGTCCGGCGATTGAAACCGAAACGGTGTATGTACAATGGGGTTGAGGATCATGCTGATATAAAGAAGAGAAAAATCATAAGCCGATTCATTTCACGTGAGCCCGTTAAACAATCAAGATATACCATCAGCTCTAGTAATCTAAACTTTCTGAAATCAATTGGCTTGAAGATCAGGAATACCAAGAAGAAATAAAATATGGCCGCTTTCACTACAAGCGATATGTTAGAAGTTTTTGAAGAGCCAATTTTCGATCATTCCCTGATTAGTTTGCATGAGCATACATATAAGCCGTATGGATCACCATATTATAAGAATTCGGACGAAATCAGAATTCCCATCAATTTTCAAGATCTAATTCTCGATATAGCAGATAGCTACATTTATATCGAGGGAAAATTCACACCTTCAGAGCCCAACAAACGATGTTATCTTTCCAATAATGCTCTGGCTTTCTTGTTTGATGAAATCCGCTACGAAATGGGTGGTGAACAAGTTGCAGTTGTACGAAAGCTAGGCATAACAACCACATTGAAAACTATGGTATCATTCGGAAAAACACATGAGAATAGTTTACTACCAATAGGTTGGGGTCTCAATCAGAATAAACAAGATATACTGGATCCTGCAAGTAATTTTTTCAGCGGCAAACTACCCCTAAAATACATTATGGGATTCGCTGAAGATTACACCAAGGGTATTTTGAATGTTAAGCAGGAACTCATTCTGATTATAGCTCGATCCTTCAAAAATTCATTCATAGGCGAGGTCGATGCTGAACTAGAAATCACAAAAATAGAATGGAGAATCAGACATATTGTACCAGAAGATCGCCAGAAATTGAAGCTCTTGAACCGAATTAATAAAAATAGTAGTGCCAAAGTCAAAATGGCCTACCGTATGTGGGATCTTTATGAGTTACCATCACTTCGTGATACAGCTTCAGACATATGGGCTGTGAAAACTACCAATAGCCTCGAAAGGCCTCGATTCATCATTATCGGGTTCCAAGACACAGATCATTCCGAAAATATTTCAAAAGATGCGACGAAGTTTATTAATGCAAATATAAATAATATCCGTTTATATTTGAATTCTGAAGTATTTCCATACGAACGTTGGAATCTGGATTTCGATAAAAAATTGGACTCTTCAGCCTACTATGCTTACGAAAATGTCCAACGCAGTTACTACAACAAGCCTATGAGTGAACCAATGATGGATATTGGAAGCTTCCGGAATAATCCTCTTTTCGTCATCGATTGCTCCCATCAACCTGATGCCATGAAGTCATCCACCGTCGACATCAAAATTGAGTTCGAAACCCGAAAGACAAAATTTCCCGCCAACACGAAAGTATATGCACTTATACTACACGATGCCTATTTGAGCTATAGTGCACTCAATGGTTCAATTCAGATTGGATTATCATAATATTTTATTGATATGTATCTTATTTTTCATATTTTGAATGTATCATAATATAGTAGTAAATAAAAAAAAAATACTTTCAATGTTGTTTTTATTTATAAAATGAATATTAATATATGCGTACTAAAAATAATTTTCTATGTAGACTGCAAAACTTCACCACTTTGACATTCCCTTCTTCTCCATCTGAGCTATAGTCGTCTTTTCTCAGTTGATATTTTTCTGTTATATCTTCCGGTAAATATGCAATCAGGTCTGATAAAAATCTTCTCATTTCCGCTTCAATCATCTGCTTGCAATACTCATCCAAACTAATGAGTCCATAGGAATATTTGTTACACAACTTTACACCAAAGTCATATTTATTGCTGAGCTCCAAAACTCGTCGGACCTCCTCAACATCAAAACAAATGTTCATATCATAATTTGCCGAATGTAGTGCATCCCAACTCAAATCATTCAATTCACAACGCAATCTTTCAATTGCAGAATCTATATCTACAGCCTCTGTCCACAACTCGCTGGAATATTGCATCCACATCTTTGTATGAAAGTTCTGAAAAATAAATAGTGACTATCAGTTTCAAATCATTATCACAAGCTATACCATACTCACCTTATGTTTTGAGTAGGTGGATTAACAATATTTTATATTCTACCATGAATTTACATATTATAATTATACTTCTACTCTATCACATCGAACTTTACTAACGATCGGATTTTCGCACCAGAAAATTCCTGAGAACTCTGCCCTATATATGTTATTACCACTTTGGACTTTGATGAATTTATCATTTGAATAATCTCATCTGTTAATTGCTCGGTGACTCGTTTCGGAAGCCATGATTTGAATTTGACATTATCTTCCAACAGAATTACCTGAATAGATTTACCATATCTTGTAGAATACATTGCCATTTTTTCAACTTTATAAGCTTTACCGATCGTTAGTGATGTTATAGGTCTTTGTTCTAGAGTTTCTATGTTTTGAATAGCAGAATTTATTTTTTCAAAATCAAATTTTAGGGTATCCATTTTCGAATATGTAGAAATTATGGTAGGAAACTATAAAATATTTTCACCTGAATTGCGATGTGTTCCTTTTGGTGCACTATAGTTCGATGCCAACTCGGAAAAACTGATTATGAAGGCTCACTCTGGTACTATGGGCGGTGCAAACTGAATTCGTAAGTATCTACTCTCTAGCTTTTATAGCAATCGTTGAAGGGAAGGGGTATATTTGAGGTTGAAATGAATGAAGATAGAAAAATATTCAAGGTCACTTCAACCGAATATGTCAATGCTAAATTCATTTCAATACACCCTCTTACTCAATAGTCTTCAAAGATATCGGTCTACAGTGAAGGTCAACCAATTGAACAGTCATCCACTCTCAAGCTCAATTGATCTCAAGGTTACGCACTTTCAAGGTGGCCCACACTCAAATTCACCCTTCAAAATCCATGGTCACCAACTTTCAAGGTCATCAACCCCCAAAGTCGACTACCCTCAAGGTCACCAACCACTAACCAGATCATCCTCTGAAGGTCATTCCCCAAGGTCACTCTCAAGGTCAGTGGTGGGGGGAGGTCCAGGATTGGCATAAACCCCCTACTTACAAATGATTTAATTTGTTTGTAAGAATGCGGGAAATTAACTGATTTTTGGTTTTGATGATTTTGAAGAAAACATTTTTTTTATGGTTTAACAAATGAAAAAAATAGGTAGTTTCCCGGGTTCTTAAGGAAATTATACAACTAGAGGATTTTTTTTTATAAAATCATTAGTTTTTACGCAAAACCGAAACTACGATTAGGAGCTTTCTAGCTTATTGGCGCTCCTAGCTACGTAGTTTTGTTGGGAACAGGTGCTCCGTTATCTCCACCATCATTCTTGAAAAATATATTCCCTCATACCTAAGATGTGCGGCGCAATGATGAAATTTGGCGTTCCTGGTGACGCGCTGTTGATGCATCTTAATGAAATATTGCTTTTCCAATTTGAACCCATGTTGGTTGAATATTATTTTTACATTTACAATATACCCATATTGGCTTAATATGAAAACAAGATTCAGCCAACACAAAGTTTAGAATTCATTTGAGAGATCTTTACGTAATGATATTAGTTGTCGATCGAAGTTTTACTGTTCTCACTCCTATCCACCTACAAAGCACGTAGGCTTCTATAGCAAATAACTGTTAGAAACCAGCTAATATCTCGACGAGTATTGAAGACATACTTGACCAATGTTTTCCAATGCAGAGGGCCGGTTCAATTACTGCAAGTGATCCCTGTAATCAATCAGATTTTAGCAGTACCACCTGCAGACTGGTTTTGAAATTCTGCCTCTGATCAGTACAAGGTAGGCCACTACAAAACAGCTTTTGAGTCCATCTTAGAAGTCAGATAACTTCATTCTGAATTATAGAAATAGAATAACGAAAATGGTTGCGACAAAGTCGACATACCTGTTCATCCATCAAGACTGCCAACATTGGTTTGAGGCAACTATCTAGCAAAATACAACTCCTTCTTTGGCTAATATCACGAAAAACATTGACCAATATCTGAGCAACGTTTCTTAGGGAGGACCAAAGATGGCATATGCTAGGAAAACCAATTTTCCAATACGGTTCATCCAGAATTCAGACATAAGCTTTAATCCATGGTTCATCACCATCAATCCAGACATGAGCTTTGAGAAACACTTAATAGATGTCGCTACCAATGTCGATTGGCATTAATCCATTAACAATAGTAATGGAAATTTTATGGATTGAACCTAAAAGCTATGGAATGATATGACAGTAACGACTATTTCGTTACACACTTAGAAAAATTAAACTCACTTTGAATAGAGATAATATAAATAGGAAAAAGTGATTGTTGTTTATTGATAAATAAATAAAAATTGAAAGTAAGAAAAAGTTGTTTTCAGTATTTTCGCTCCTACGAGTAACTGTCAGAAATCATCGAAAAACTTAAGTGAGAAAAGGAAGCCCTTACGTGTTAACGTGTGATGCCATGCGGCTGGTTAAGTACATGCCTTATCCGAGTAGTGAAAAACCTGCTCTCCGACTAGTTCCAATTAATGCAATTTTTTCACGAGAGAGAATGAACGAACAAATGTAAAATCAATCGCTAAAATGAAATCGTGTTACGATTCCCGAGGCAGCGGTGAATTTGAATAACAAAATTATTTTAAAATGAAAGAGCCATTGTACATTTTCATCAAAAATTCCATTATGGACACCGGTGGTGAAAAGTGCGAAATTGAAGTAAAACGAATATTTGCCGATATTTGAACGCAATTTGAGCTTGGTTGTGTTGGTGCAGTTTTATGATTTTATCAATGATAATGACACATAACAAAATTTTAAATATTGGAATTCATTATAATGGGTTTACCCTCAATAGGAAAATCAACCGTATAGACAGCTGTGGAGAATGTGTCAAGAGTACCACTCAAAAACTTGGTTTTCTGTTTCGTGCCAAAAAGTATTTCACTTCACGTCAACTAGTTATGATTTATTAGGCACAAATCCGACCCGTTATGGAATACTGTTCCCATATATGGAGTGCAGCACCAAAACAGACATTGAAAATTCAGATTCTGTCCAGGAAAAAGCCATTCCTCTGGTGTGTGATACTACGCTCACGAGCTTGCTTACTTCTCTGGGATATCGCAGATAGGTTGGCAATCTGTCTCACAGTTCTCACAGTTCTCACATCCATATGCTGTCACTTTGGAGGCATGCCAAAAATCTCTTTCCCAGTGCTCGTTTTTTCACGACACAGCATGGAAACTCAGTGCCTCGAGAGGTGTTCCCTGAGGCATACAGGCTTCATAAATTCAAGAAGAGCACCAATTCCTACCTGCTTTCCCTCGACTCCCACGATGTCCTGTGAATAATAGAGGATATTTCTTCTATCAGAATTTGAAAAAAAAACATACGTCAACAACAAAGATTTGTTCATTATACAATCTTCAAAAAATACAGGAATAGGCTCCGTCTGAAAATATCAAAAAATGTTAAATGAAAATTAGTATTTTTCTTGGTTTTCTACCCAGCTTCCAAATTTGAATAAATTTGAAATTTTGCGTTTTTTCGCATACCTATTCTTAAATTTTACGGTTTAACAATTTTTCGGTTCATTGAAATTTTGCAAGATTCGAAGGGAGCAGTTGAGCTATAATTCAATCATATGCTGGAACAAAAATTTCTGTTTTGTTGAAAATAATTTCATGTTGTATGATTGAAAAATGTGATTTTTTTTTATAACTTATTCATAGATTAGGCGTTACTGCAGTAGTGATGTTTGTTATAGTTTGTTTATAAACAAATATCGGTCAATGACCAAGATAACGAAATGGAGAAGCGAAATTGACAATGAGAATTTTCACCAGAAAAATCTTGATCAAAATATGAAGCCAATTGTTTTGATTAATAATCATTCTGTCCAATGGATTACTTTTTGCTCTACTATTCTACTTTCTCACTGGTTATTTACTTTTTGCATTGATGTTTTAAAGTGATGTTTATTCACATGGAAATAAAAATCGACAAGTATTACATTTTAGTAGTTAGTGACTAAATAGATATTCACAAAACAGATTTCAAAATGAGTGTGTTTTTTGCACAATATTATAAATAAGCATTGTTGGTACAGTTCCTGTTATAGAATTTTTTTCAAGTTTTGGATATCTCAAATAGATTCTGAAATATTTTCCAAAAACCAAATATATTTTTTCACTCACATTTTAATAAATTTTGCAATTTTTGCCGGCACCAATTTTACACTTTGACAATTTTCTAATTAAATGTTATTTCGAATCGAATAAAACCAAAATCATAATTTTTGGTGCATGGTCTCGGTCAGCATTTTGACAAAATGACTCTTGTGAACTAGACTAATTGGGAATATTGAAATTATAGGTTAGTTTCAGTAGAAGTACATGCGGTGCCTTCGTCTTTATACCTGCTGATGAAACTTTGAACATAATGGAGGATCTTGTTCCACATGGATGTACATTGAAAGGAATCCTGTTGAGAATTTCTGGGAAATCTACTTTGTTGTGTATAATTTTGTGCAAGAACATCAAACATATTATGTTTCATCTTTGCTCCGGGGAGAGTATTTTAAATGGATATCTCGACTTTGATATTATTATGAAACTATAATTACACATGATGCTGTTTGGAACATAAAAACCCAAGAACTTTACTGAATCTTGATCTGCAAGAAGGAGAGATTTTAGTTTACTTTGATGCTAGTTCCTTATTTCCTAATATTCCAATTTTACAGACCTCATGGAATTACTACAGAAGATAATGTCAATTACAACGAAATTGAAAAATTTGTTTATGAAACAAAACCGTTTTCAGGGAGAAGGTTGCTTTTATGAACAACAGGAAGCCAAAGAAACGTCAAAATACCTCCCTAGAGTATGGCTAAAGTATGTAGATGATGTTTTCGTAATATGTGATAACAAAAAATCGAATATTGAGGTCTTTTTTTCTTTTTTAAATAACAGATTTCCATCAATAAAATTCATATATGAATCAGAAAATAATGGACGATTTCCATTTCTTGTCGTTATGGTAATGGGAGTCAATGTGGAGAGCTAGAATACGATGTATTCAGAAAAGAAACTAGCACTCACAGGTATATACCTGACATTTCACATCAATGTGGAGAACATAAACGTACTGGTTTAAATTTTCTAGTACATCGCCTTTTGCATCTTACACAGGAGAGGTTTGACAAATAAAATGCGACAATGAAAAAAATATAGCAGCTAGTAACGGTTTCTCGAGGGGTATTATGGATGAAATTATAAGGAAGAAAAAGTTGAGTATAAGAATGAACGAAATCTCGACTTTTAGAAATGATACAAACCAAGAGAAATACATCTCAGATCCATACTACCATTACACGAAGAACTTGGGGAATATTTTCAAGGAACTAGCTGTGAGGGTGGTATTTTAAACAAATTAGACTTTAGCAAAATATTATGGTCAGACAAAAAGATCTATTAAAGTACGCAACACTTTGTACATCTGAAATATGGAAGAACAGAAAAATCAGCAGTCGCCCATCATGTTTTGCAAGAAAACCATTCCATGGACTTCAGTTGAGATTAGGTAAACCATTTAAAAACAACAGGCTTCTAGATGCCTATGAAGCTCGATGAAATAATTATTCTTGTTAGAGAATCTTGTTTTGGTCTTGGTCTTGGTTTCGAAAGTCAAGTTTTGTCTTGGAAAGATTGAAAAGGTCTTTTATCAAAACCAAGACTAGTCTCTTGGTCTCGTGAAGCCCTAAATTATATTTTCCCAAAAAAATTGAACTTTCAATCAATACTACTTCTATTATCCTATCTCACCATCGTGTTTTTCCCGATATATGTATTTGTGTCACCTCTGAATAATCCTATGATTCGATAGATTATTTCCTAGCCGTTTGACCGTAACACCGTAACATTCGAATTTGCCAATAACGCGAGCTTAAATATCAGATTTTCCGAAATCTGACAGCGTTTCTACTAATATGAAATAATTTACTGCGTGTTTACCACGCAACTATCGATTAATATGCTTATTAAGGGATTTACAATTTGAGAGGAAACGAATTATGTACAATTAATATTGGTAATGGTGTTTCCATGCGTATGTGATGATTTCACTGTTCTATTCGACGAATGAAGCCGGAATATTGCGGATGTTTGAAAAACAATAAAATAGTTATAGCAAAACCGATCGGATTCATTGGAATTGGCATTTCATGATATTTGCCAGTGCCGTAAATACTACTTGACTGGCATGTTATCCTCATTTTCCTGAAAAATATTTGATGGTTTCATGAAAGTATGCATGGATGAGTTGATTCAATAGATTCATTCGTTTATTTGTACTAGGTAGGTATATTAATTCGTTGAAAATAGAGTATAGGCTCCACCGAATGGAAATAGAGCTTTTCATATCGAACTCATAGCAATGATGGGTTGGAATTTTTGTATTGATCCTCAACTGCTTTGTGCTTTCAGCATACAACTGTTGAGTCAGTTTTTGATGCAGTCAAAATAATACCACATATTTCCACGTTCTTTCATTTTAAGCCACTTAAAATTTAATTCAATGTATCATTTTGGGCGCTACTTTTAATTATAGAAAAACTCCTATTTTTTTTGGTTCCAAGAATGGGAAAATCTTAAGGCTGATCCAGACATGGTTGCCCACCCAGGGTTTTTGACTCCGCATGATAAATTCCTCCAGTATTAATAAAACTAATACTTCCGAACCGAAGAAAATATCACTTTTTGAACGTCTTGCAGAAGGGCAAAAATTTGTGCTTGTAAATTGCACGTGCTTCAAAAACACTGCCTGGGCAATTTACAAGCATATATTTTTGATCATAGTGCCTATAAACTTCAGAACAGTTCACGTACGTTCCTTTTATTGGCGTTTTTATCAAAAACACATATTTTATTTGATTCAGAAATAATAAGCCGTATTCATAAAAAAGGATTTGCTTTTACTTGCAGAAATCGAAGCATTTACTTCACATTATATTCATAACAAAATGAGGAAAATGATTTGTTTATGGAACAAAAAGGTTTTGCTCCGAAGGAAAAGGTATTACTTTTATGGTATTCATAAAAAGTAGCATTTGCTTCAAAACGGAAGGATTTGCTTCAGAAAATATGTATCTAATCCAGAGAAGCTTCTTTGGCAATTACTTTAGTTGTTTTATGTATTTGTAGGGCGAAAGTGTTTAGTTGTGAAGGACGCGCGTGATTTTATTGAATTCTTCCGCCGATCGTCCATTTATGATGTATTTTAACGCACTTAAAATCGTTGAATATTAATGATAATGATAAAAGAACTCTGCTGTCTCTACCCAAACCAATCAGTTAAAATGGTAGTTTTCATCATAAGGATCATTGGACACGCTGTTCTCCAAAGTAAAAATTATACCAATTTGCCGTGATGCGGCAGAAATATTGGCTGGAAGTATGCAGAAGGCCGTCATCCTCAGTTCTTTTGTTTACTCAGGGCACATGATTCTCGGACATAGTAATCGCTGACCCCACGGACGTTGGGAGTGACTATATGGGTATATAAGATGCAGATGATTGATACTTGTATTAGAAAATATATTAGAAAATTACATAGTTATTATACGAAATATTGTCGTTTTTTTTTGTTCAAAATTAAAATCATTTGAAATATAATATTGCTTACTTATACTATTTTGATCAGTCATGTTGTAAATAACAGGTAAATATATGGGGACGTTACAAAAATACAAAATAGTAAAATCACATATAACATAGAAAAAGATAAAATTGTAAAGATAAAATTGTCAAAATAAAGTTATGTTAAAATATAAAATAAAATTCGACCTTATCACAGTTGTCATTGAGTTATCACAGCAGTTGGAATATGAATAAAAGTCATTGGTATTGCCTAATACCTGTTAAGTGCTCGACGTATATGTCGCGCGACCACGTCCGCGTCGCTGCACATAAGGCGTCGCATGAGCGTTGCGTACCTTTGATTCACGCCACACCTTCTTAGGACAGCCTCGTTTTCCTGGTCCCAAGTGCCCAGGGCCCCCACGATGAAAGCATCCACCGACGTCTCGTAACCTTGAGCTCGAAGTTTCTCAGCAAGGCCAGCATACTTCTCCTGTTTGGCTTCCCTGGCTCTGGAGAGGGCTTGAGGTTCGTTCTCGAACGGTATCGAAACGTCGACGATAATCACTTTGAACTTTGACCCAATCGACGAACCTTTTTCTAATAGCTGACCAAAGTTTGACCAACAACTTCGGTTCAAGTTTATTGAAGTAGGTAGGTACCAGAGATTCACTACTCAACTTGATTTTCTGAATACTTGACTTGATTTGACTTGAAATCAAAACAAGTTCCAGTCAAGTATTTATTGTTCAAATTCAAGTTGAGTTACATATCAAGTACTTTGTAAATACAGTACAATAATATTCACGTTATATTGTTCCACTCTCAAATGGCAAAGTAAGATATTTTTTTTTGGAAATACCCTGTATAGAAATGTATAGCATGTGTCACAATTTTTACTAGACTGCTCAAATCTAGTAAAATTTCTAGTAGTAGATATTAAAAATTCATAAAAAACCAGCAATAAGTAAAGAATTATTAATGAAAATAAGATGTGTTTTTGACCAACCCTGTATATTATTAAATTGTGTCACAAACTACTACATAGTTAAAGCTAAAATCTAATTATTGTTTTACCTTCTCAAGCCAACTCGAAACTTAAATTGTGCTAGGCCTATTCGAATCTGTATAGGTATTTGCCCCGGAATTAGGTGGGCTGGATCTACCAATTTTTTTTTTTTTTTTCGTAGTGTGTTTAGCTTGGAAATGTCGCCTTAGTGAAGATGTTCCGCAATTTTTAATTTTCAAAACCGGCGTATTACTCTTAGGATCTTGCTCAATTATGGAATAATCCGTAATTTTTATCGGTTTATTAGATACACTTTTATTAACTTCAACCCGTTT
This sequence comes from Chrysolina haemoptera, assembly GCA_958298965.1. Classification (NCBI taxonomy): domain Eukaryota; kingdom Metazoa; phylum Arthropoda; class Insecta; order Coleoptera; family Chrysomelidae; genus Chrysolina; species Chrysolina haemoptera. The sequence continues at coordinate 3,849,137 of OY282588.1, forward strand.
GGCCTTCAATGGAGCCGATCCTGCACTTTCTACTTCTGTTTCGATGTCATCAATTTCTGACACTTTTTCGTTTACGATATATTCTCAGCCGCTGCTTTGAAAAGGTTCCGATTCCATTACGGACAAATCACTTAAATCAGACATAAACAATTATTCTCTTGCCGCCACTGTTTATCCTTGATCAACGCTGCTCTACTATTCAAAAGCACGTCGTCATCGAGCAATCGGAGGCCTGCTTGCTGTAACCTCGGAGAATCCCCTATTTTATTTAGAAAAGCTTGAGTTTTGAACTCAAGTCAAGTATATAAAAGATCTCAAGCTACTTGGCTTGATGAATCCCTGGCAGGTACGCCTCATCTTAAATTTTTAGTTTTGTAACATTCTTTGGGCCGTTTTCAGGATTATCCCTAACTCTCTTGCAACATTTAATTTCCAGCACACTTGTATCTCGCACAATTCGAATCACTGGTAATCCAGACACAAACATGTATACCGCCTAATCTCCGCTGAACGGATAAAAACCCTCACCGTCGCTAAGCCGTTTCTAAATCTCATCATCCTTGAGCGCGTTGTCGTCAAAATAGAGTTACTGCTCTGAATAACGAAGATAATAAACTGGATGAAACAACATCACAACATCCACAAAACCGCAATATTTCACACTAATGATTACTTATACATTACAAAGTTATCTCGGTTATCTCAGGCGGCTTTGGTGCGTTCGAGGTGCCAGCTCGACCTGCCCCGGGCTTTAGGCCGAACGCACCGCAGATGCGGACGGAAAAAATCGTTTATTTTTTAACGAGCTCGCATTAATCTTTCGTATACAGATGGTTTTGTGTTGGTGAATCTACATGAATTAACATAATCTTTTCTTGAATCTTGTCAAGAGAATGGAAGAGAGGGGGGTGACTGCGCGGAGGTTATTCAGGAAAAACTTGGGAGGAATATTAGTGACTGTTGTAATTTTTGACAAAATATAGTGTTTTCACAACTGATTAACCGATCAAAGTCATTCATAAACGGTATAAAAATAAAATTATTATTCTCTGCTCTGCTCTGCTCTGCTCTGCTGTGGTGGTGCGTACTAGAGTCTCGTTTTTGAGAGTTTCACATGGATGGTCTTGCCTCGTTTCCGAGACGAGACTCGAGACGATACTCGGACAAGACGAGACGACTTTCATTGGGCTCGTCTCAAGTCTCGTGCACGAGGTCTCGCGTCTCGTACCTGAATATATATCGTCGAAACGAGACAAGACCTCATGAAAATCTTATCTTGTTGGTCTATTTTGCACCTGTGTAGGTTCCTCAAGACGTAATAGACCATCAGATAATAACAGATTTTGCAGACTCATTATCTCTTTTCTGGAATTAAAAAAAAAAATTCACCAAATTCTTCTGCCGGAAAATTTACCTAAACAGCTGACCGGCTAATGGAAATTTTTTTTCGGGTTCCCAACGATATCGAATTCAATTCTGTCGATTGTCACAAGCGAGAAAATGTGGCAGCAACCGAGTATTCTTTTACAAGATGGCGCTTTTATTTCCACCCTTTAAGAACGTGCAAACCTTATGGCTTTGATTTCTCACCATTAAATTTTTTTTACCTATTAATGTGTTAAAATGCCATGCATGAGATATTGAAAAAAAAATATTTCTTTACAGAAGAAAATTTTTCCAGCAAATATCCGATCGCTAAATTTTAATTTTACCTTTATAAGTTTGAAAGAATATTATGAGACAGATATTGAAGTATTTTATGTAAATTTTTATTATTGAATTTGAAAGTGTTTTGTATACATTTTGGAGTGTTTCAAATAGAATTTAAAGTGTTTTGGAAAAGCAACAATATTTTTTCAGTTTCTTGTGTGTATTTGTATCTATACACTGCAAACTTTGTCTCCTTTGCAATTTTTATATTTATGTATTTTCATTGTGTAATTGCATAACTGCTAACTTCACTGATATGCCACATATATTTTTTCTACAACCCACTTTCAACTTCTGTAACCGTTCTGTGACCGCCGTTGTATCCATGACTATTCCACTCATCCTAAAATACGCGTTTTTGATTGGTGGAAATTTTCATATTGATAATTGAAAACAGTATGTTTTCGATTTTGTAGTTCGGCACTTGATTGGCTATTAGATACCTTTGTAGTTCGCTTCGTCATTGGTTGTTTTATAAAACAAACTTACCCGACCAGCAAGTTGGTATAATGACACAACACCGAACTTTGACCCAAGCCATGATGAGCACTAACTATTAATTCATATCAACTTCACAATTTTCGACAAATTTTTGACACAACACCGAACTTTGACCAAAACCATGATACGCTTCACTTTTCATTCATATCAACTTTTCGACAAATTTTACATTCACGCAAACCAAAACTCCGCCCCTTCAATTCCCGTAAAAGCATGAAAATAAACAATGAGTCACTATCTATCTACCAATGAACTAAACAATTTAATAGGCTTGTTCGCGTTCGACGCGTTCACAAAATAAACTGACCGAAACCCGAAACTGTCACAAGCATGCTTAGTCCCACAGAACTCAAAGAATGCGTACAGTTCTGTGAAACTGCGCATGCATCCGATGGTTTCAGACTGTTTGTTTTATGAACGCGAACAAACCCAAAAGACAACCAACGAAAGACGCGCCCTGTGAATAGTCACTGAAATAGCGGGAAGTTTGAAACACCAAGACAGCTGCTTTGCGCAGTTTACTCCAAATAGTACTTTTAAAAATGGTTTTGATTTCATTCATGGAATAGTCTCAACAAATACAACTCGTTTACCGATGATTATCACAAATTCCACCTTTTTTTCGAAACAGATAATGTTGCTTTATGCAACATAATTTGTTTCTCAAAGTCGAAGGAATTTTTATTTCGATAATCACCAATACACTTGTACGACAATATGTTTCCTTGCTAACAACCAATCAGTGGATTTCAAATTTTGAAATTCAGCCAATAGAGTCGGAACTACAGTGAAAATATAGCTTGTCGCTGTATTTTCACGGTGATAAACCTGCTTAGTTTTTGTTTTACTATCTGTCAAGTAGAAATAATGATTTAAATTATAAACGTCAAAATGTGTTTTGACTAGTTATCGTTATTTATCAATATGAGCGATCGTTGGGGACGAATGTCCATTGGTATCATAGATGAGGCCGTGGAAAAGACTATTCCGTTGAATACGGCTAGAAGTAAAGCATCAATTACCAGGTGACACGATTTTGCTATATTTCAAATCGATATATTGACGTCCTAAATATAATTCGTGGTATGATTAAAAACCTATAATTTTTTGGAATATCAATTCATTGCCAATCCCAATGCAAGAAAATACAACGAGTCCGCAGGAGTCAGCTTTGGGATTGCAATTCATTAATATTCCAAAAAATTATCGGTAATAATCATACCACTTATTATATTACTCCTGATAATTATATACGTTCAATTATTCTCCATTATTATTCTCTTCGAGCAAGTTCATTTTCATTTCTCTTTTGAAGTTTGGACATAAATATAATTTCAGTTTATTCCACGATCACGACTTCCTGACGATGGTTCATGAATTATGGTGGTACCTGAATATGCAAATATGTTTGAATCATCAATACGTTAGTGCAACTTGCAACGACTAGTATAAAAATTTGAATGCCTATCAGAAAGATCTCATGGGAGAGGTAACCATTCGAACCATTGGTACATTATGAATATATTCTGCGAATAATTTTCTGTTTAATAACGATACTCGTAAATGTGTCATCAAGTATCAAATTCAATTATTCATCAATGTCCGCAAATCAAGTATGACTGCATCATTCGCTGAATGCCTGGCGACTCTTCTATCTAAATGGCGATCTTGGTGAATATAATATGTGATGAGTAATATTTTTTGTACACTTCTCCCACAGACATTCCTGTCGTGTATATCCAACATTTTACTCACATCAACTACCTGTTACCATGCATAAATATTCACAATTGCTGCTACGGAAATAACTTTCAGATTGGTATCTGATATCAAGATGATTATATCAGCACTCTGTTATTAGTTTATTGCATCCTCAAATACTTTCAATTATCTCGAAGAATTGTCTGGATGAATAAATCGTGTTGGACATCAAGAAGTCTGTGATGTGATAATTTCTGCATAATCATCTCTAACTCCTTTAGAGGTTTGATGTGTAGTAGATATTGATGTAATGAAACTTTGGCTTTAGAGCCAGTTTTATGAGTTCCAGTTAACTCTAGATGGACTGACTAGAGGTTCAGAATGTTAATTACATTCATAAAATAGGATTATAGAGTTCCCATTTAACCATTAGTAGGTCCATCCTGAGTTTGAACTGAAGGTATAAAACAGGTCCTTAATCAAACGTATAGTTTCTATATGGGTACATATTGCCAATCAAAGATACAAAAAAATTCGAAAAGTTTGACAAAAAAGCAATTGTGAAATACCGTCAATATTTTAAAAGGAAAATGCAGGTTTTGTGCAAGGAACTGTCAGTATATTTTTAAGCCTAATATTGATGTTGATGTTGATATGAATGTAATGAAAATGAATATCGAGGCTTTATTCATAAGACCTCGCAATCCAATAATTCTTATGGAAAAAATTTGACGGGCCCTCAAAATCTCGAAGAACTTTGCAACACCAGGCTCCGTGGGTTGATAAACTATTGGAGGATAATATGTTCAAGCACAACCACCTTCTGACAGAAGTTAGCATCTCATGGCTACATGGAGAGCAATATATTAAGGGTTGGCTATTACCTATCCTTCATAAAATTTCATGAAACTAGAATTAATCCAAATGACTCAATCGGATAAAACACCAGCATAATCATTATTCACCAAAGATTCCCAACTGTAATATGACAAAATGTCCCACGGTATATTAACAAATGAGAATGTTGATAAACTACCACTCTTTAAAAAAAATGCATCAAAAAAGTGCACCTTTCAACAAACCCATCTTCAAAATTTTTAATCTTACATATTTAGAATTGCACTCGTATTTCAACAGAAAAATAGTGAATCATCGTCTGTTCACCTCATTAGGAAAGAATTTCAGAGTATGAAAATCACTCACTTCTTTTTTAACACCCCTGTCTGCTACTAACTCTCTAGATTTCCACCCTCTTATTGATAATCTGACTCCTGTTCCGCTCTAAACAATAATCCCTACTTGCTTGTGATATCCGACCCCTGATAGATAGTGAATGCACTCAGTCATGCGGTTACATGGGGTTTCACATTGTTCTTCTCTTAATATAGTGAGTGTATTTATACGGGGGTGCCCATACTGTGCGTCTCTCCTGTTACCCCACCCGACGCATTAACGGACGACGGGGATTTGCTCTGGGAGCGTATTAGGAAGAATATATGACCAGCATAAAACTGGGATAAATCCTAATGACATTTAAATTGTTACTTGGGTACCCAAGATAAAACTTTATGATACTGTACAATCAAATGGAAAGCCAACGGAATATTATTTTGATATTTCAATTCACATCTTGTCACTATGATGTCAGTCAAGGCTGCCGTTATAGTTGCTAGAACAGAGTTAGAATATTCATTCTTCACCAAGTGATGGAATGAAATACATGCAAAATGTATAGGACAGCAACTGTTGTAGAATATTTGTTAAATATTAAGAGCGGGAATGTTACCATTCTGTTATCAGAATTTCAGATTTGGTAACGGTTATAGAGAAAATAATATTCATCTCATTTTGAGGAACGAACACAAGCATGACTTCATACATGTTTTCCAACAATCATATGAGTTTTTTTTCAACTGTCTGAAAAATCCACATTATTGTATAGCTTTTGTGGAAAAGTTAGTTCCATATTTGCTTGTGCTACACAACATTTTTTAGACCGGAACACTTGTATTGTAGTAAATTATTTCAAATTCACTCTAAAATAATTTATTTGACACTAAAAGTAGAATACAATTCTTCAAATATTTCGATACCTCAACTAATTCATATGCACTACGGTTCGCTGAACTATTATTTTACGTTAACTGTGCAATCCGAATACTGCCCCTCAGATGGCGAGTGTCACGTTATTCATAGCTGGAAAGAGACCTTCGCGGCGTTTTGGGACATTTTTACCTTTTTCTGTTCGCTTTCAGAGGTCTTAATGTCGCCGCTATTCTTCAATAGATGGATCTAGTCGTTATTCGTGTCGCCGCTAGGTGGCACAAGTCGTAATTCGACTGAGTTTGTCCGAGTTTCAGATATAACTGAAGAGAAGCTGTCACTTTTAGGCAAACCACAGGTCATAGAGTTTTCTCTTTCATGCCTAGAAGTTTAGCCAAGCAACAAATATACAGGGTGTGATCCAACATCTTGAACTTCCTCTGCAATTGCTAGTTGCATGGAAATTCATTGAATCACTTGGACAATATATAGATCGATTTCTTGGTTTCACCATCATCATTATAGGGTAGGTCTATGCAGACAACAACTAAGGTCTGCAATGAATATTTCAATCATATCTCCATTTTAAAGCCTCACCTGCAACCGAGCTCGCAGAGTAGTATACACTAAACTGCGAGCGCCACTTCACCAACCTTCATACCAAGCAATACCCACGCGATCGAAATTTTGGATGAACATTTCCATTCAACTAGCTATTGCAGAGAAAGCCTCGTAGGAAATTTTTCAGATGTAATTCAACGTTCGTCGTGATATCAGCCAGGAAAGTAGTTGTTGTCCGATGGATCCCAAGTAGCACACTCATATTGGGACAATATTGGATATAAGTGCAATATCACTCACATTGGAATAATCTCGGTAAAATATTATAAAAATATTGGCAAAGTATTCAAAGAAAATTATGGGATATTGGTACAATATAACATGGATATTATAAAAATAATATTAGTGAAATATTGTGGAAGCAATATTGGCCTCGAAATATTTTGCAATATTGGTACAATATCATTTTGTATATATTGTTAAAATATTCAGAGTGAATATGTTGCCTTGAAAACATAACTGAAATATTTCCAGAAAATGTCGAATACTCTGAAAATTCTACAATTTCATTTCCAGTAGATTGACTTGTAAACGCATTATGAGAAGCCTTATTTAATATATGTCACTATGATTCAGCTGTCGTTCCATATGTGGGACCACCTAGTGGTTTCTTACTCAAGGTTAATCATAATTCATTTCAATATTGTTTATTGAATATTCGGCCAATATTCAAATTTCAATGATGGTGATGAATTTATTTTGTTTTCGAAACAATCTCCATTAATATAGGTTCAATAAGATTTAATGAATATGAATGGAATAATATTCAACCAATGTGCTATCAAACTTGGATATTCAATATTGTTTTTTATTTCTAGAATCGATATAAAAAGAATATTGAAATCGCAATATTGGAGCTAGATGCAAGAAACAATATGTAGACAATGTCGCTCTATCGATACTGGTTAATATTATTCAACCAATAGTGACCCAATATTTTATGAAACAATGTACATTCAGAACAGGTTGGTGCTACCTGGGATTTTTTACCCAATTATTTGTATTGTATGGGATAATCGTAATGAGCAGTTCTAGCAGTATCTTGATTATTTAAAATTATGTATTTAAAATCAGTAATAAAACTGTATGGAAAGACTGGTATTGAGAATTGATATCGCATGTTGAAGGGTAACATTCTCGTTGTCTCTAGCTCTGACGAGTCATCTGAATACTTCTGAGGGTTGCGTACGAGGATGCAATCCGTTTTTAGAAACCAGTTTTGTACAAATCCGTTAGGTATAGTTCGAGTAAACGATATTGTGCCAAGTTAAAGTTGGCGGCACTCTCAAAGGTCAAAACATTTTTCCCCGAGAAATCAACCGTCTTCCAGTCCGTGTGGACTTTGTGCGTTTTGTATTGGACAGTTTTTAACAGCATTATTTTATGATTCGCTGAAAAGTCATAAAATTTCATCAGAAGTATTTGTTGGCGGGACCAACACGATAATTATCGATACATTTACGTTAGTTCAGGCAGTGAGCCTGAGTATTGTAATATCCAGCGGAAAGTGATGCTTTCCCGCACGCGACTGCCGTTAACCCGAACGACGCGGAGTGGAGTTCGGGTAAGCAGTCGAGTGCGGGAAAGACACTTTCCGCATGAGTTAGGAACAATACTTTTTCTACAAGCGTAGGAAACAAATTCATTTTTTCAATTATTTATTCATGCAAATGAAAACAACTAACAAGAGTAACATTTTCTATCCACTAATTATTCGTAATATTTATTGTAAATGTACAATTTGATGCATTATGTAAATTTAGAGCGGAAGCCAGCATATTTTTTGAAGATGGCTGATTTCCTGAAGAAGAAGGTAACTCGGGCAATACATTATCGAAAGAAATCGAATGTGCAGGCACAGGCATCAAATCGTCGCCGATCGATATAGACGTGGATGGTTCTAAAATGCACCCGGCAGACGATGTAGTGTTCAAATTGAGAATTTTGTTGGACATTTCTTTTTGTCGATTGGTGGAGTCTTCTGAATACCCCTCTGCAACTGAAGTCGATTTCCATCCTCCTAGGCGTTTGATATTAGTTATACCCACACCACAGTCAGCAAGTAAAGTGGCTGAGGAACGCCTGACCAGTGTAAAGCTCTGGATTTTGAAGGCGCAGATATACTGCTATTTCGGAGGGTATCTTTCCTATGGTATTGATTCCTACACATTGCACAGTACATTTTCCACTTTTGTAATACAAGAATAAACGACAGTGAGGAGACTCTTTTGGACGTAAATGTACATAATTTCTGTGTACGTTCAAAAAATAACCATCATTTGCTTCTTCAGATATCACGAAGGATCTAGAGGAATGATTTTTGGAATCCTTGATATTAATTAACAATTATCAGGTTTTCTTTGTCGTCTATGTCGTCAATGGTGAGTTTTGTCAGCTCTTCTCGTCTGCAAGCACCAGCTAATCCAAAAATTGCTACTAAGTTAATCATGAGGTATATGTCATCGGGTGCTTCAGTCATAAATTTTGAAACGTCTTCTTGAGTGAAGATTTTGGCCTTTTTCGGTCGAAAACCGACATTCTGCCTTTTAATGAATGCAATTATTTTGTAAAATTTGCTAATATCCAAATTTTGCTTTACTTTGAATACACTTTTCAACATTGAATATTTTGCCCATAAAGTGTTCGGCTTCCATGTTTTAGACATTTCTAGAAAATAAGCCAAGAATACTTCTTCTTTATTTGTTGTTTTCGCTTTTTTATTGTTGCACCATTCAATAAAAACTCGTGTATTGCTTCTCATACCTTTGTTTAGATTTCGTTCGCAATAACTCTAAGTGCGCATCTGTAGCTGCTTGCACGATTTCTTGTGGAAGTTCTTCATCAGATGAATAATCCATTTTGGCAATTTCACTGAATCGAAAATTTTATATAAGTAACGCTTTGTCTGTCACTCTGACAATTACAAACAAATTTGTGTATTGATCGGCATGACAACATCAATTGTTACCTACTCGTTATCAGATCAATCAAAGCCTATATATAGGGTGATTTTCATAACAATACATTTTTATTTATCAATATTTGTTCATTTTTTCAATAAATAGTGCAAAATGATGGATGATTTTGAACAAACTCACTTAGTATTGCAACAAAAAAGCTTGAACTTTCATATTTTGTCACCCACCACTTATATTTTACGAGGATATCATATAAATGTTTTTCCCGCACTAGTGTGGGAAAACTTTTTCCGCACAACTGTGGGAAAATGACACTTTCCAAACTGAATTGCGTGCGGGAAGAGGATGAATCACGCACGCTTGTAGGAAAACATATTTACATTATTTCTGAAAGTAGTTACTCTCCCCCTGCAGTACGTCTATGAAATGGCATGCATTTCGCATGAACGCCGGCGCTAATTACAGCGGCGAATGGGAGCCGATAGAGTCAGATGGGAAAGATCAAGTGGGTTATTAGCGGAAACGGAACTACAGCATCCGGATCAAGTATGCAATACAAGCTGCAAACCGCGAACACGTAAGACTACAGTCAGCGCTGTTGGTTTATTCAAACACCAATCGATACCCTCCTCTCTCTTCCTGTCGGAAACCAAATTGGACATTGAATCGGGTGTGTCCAGTGAAGGTATGGGAACAAACAGGAGTACTATGGAATCGGTCAGAAAATTATTTGGATGTGGTTTTGATAACATTTTTAATCAACTGTGGATTTTGGAACGTTTTTAAACCTTTACTGCAAAGCAACTTTTTTGTCAAAAAAGGTGGCTCTTCTTTCTTTTTTTCTGAAAAAATAATCAAAAAATCTAATTACACGATACTTTTTTAAATCATATATGCAACAAATCACATTCTACAAATTTTTTCAAAGTTGTATATCTACTAAATTTCAAAAAATTATTTTTCCTACGAGCGTGCGGAAAAGTAACTTTTCCGCACGATTTTTCGTTTTGAAAGTTGTACTTTTCCGTACGATTTAAAATCATGCGGAAAAGTTACTTTTCCGCACGATTTTTACTTTTCCGTACGATTTTTACTTTTCCGCACGATTTTTGTATTGTTGAAAATGAAGATATTTAGGACTAACTAAATGATGTATGTAACTATTCTGTTTTATTAGTCATTTTGTAGCATTATTATAAAAACTTGTTTATTAAAAACCTTGTTTTTTCGTTAATATGATGGACAAAAACACTCGTAGGAAAAATATTGTACCTAACTCTTACGGAAAATGTCTTTTCCGCCCTTAACGGCTTGCCCAAACTCCGCTCCGCGTCGTTCGTGCAACTGCCGTCGCGTGCGGAAAAGTACTACTTTCCGCACTTGTTAGGTAAATAACTAAAGTCATATTCCTGAATTGCAAAACTAATTCATTACACATATTAACTTTATATACACTGATTTTTTCTCAAAAATGTCAAGAGAACCTATAGTGTGACCCATTTAAGATGGAAGCACCCTTATAAAACTTACATTTTTTCACCAATCAGAATGATTTTTTTTTCGATAGGTAGACATATGAGATGAAATGATATTTTCCTGAAGTTCCATTAACATATTTTTTAAATTTTGCTTATGATTTTTTTTTAATTTTTGAACAGATTTCGATGAAATTATAATTAAAGATATATCGAGACCATCCGATTACAGTGTATTCCGAATTTTGATAAAAGTGAAATTGAACTGGTGGGTTGATTTAACGGCATGTTTTTCAAATTTTTCAAAACATTTTTACTGATTGACGCATTTCAACCTAACTCACATTACTATGAACCATTTGAAAATGTCGCGAATCCAGTGGTATAGTCAGATTTTTTGTAAAAATTCGCTAGTAATTATTTTTACATTTAGACCTTGGAAAATGAGATTAAATGGCTCTGGAAATGGACATTGATTCATTAAGTTTAGTGGCCTAGTGGTTTTTTTTTACAAAAAAAATCTTTCTAGAGACTTGTGGCAGTTTCGCTACAAACTTATGTTAATGAAACTGGGAAGAAGGACGATATCTTGAGAAATGATTAGTATATTTTTAGTCTACAAGTAATAGACCGTAAGATAATGACAGATTTTGCTGACTTATTTTCTCTTCTCTGGGATTTTATAACCACTGAAAATTATGTCAGAGTTGTGCTTAAAAAATGAAAAGAGAAAATGAGGCAGCACTATAAAAGAGGGGAGTATTGAAATGAAACATAAAACGCTGGGTCTTCTCCTGTTTCTAGCACAATTGGGCAGGTTCTGAAGCTCCTGCAAGTAGGCCTCTTTATCGGACCCAATTTACACTCACATGTTTTGGGAGGCATCTGTGTATGTTTCTCAAGCCTTAGTTTCGTGAGTGCCTCAACAAATTCCCCTATTGAGTTGTGTTTTGGAGGTGTTTACGGATCCTCTGGTTTTCTCTTACAGGACGCTCTTGGGACAGTTTGCCTCATAGTCGTGCTCTTGTGGAAGCCACTTACGACAGCCAGATTGTACGTAAGGCAGTTTCGAGGGTCCCTCTGAAGGTTTTCCTCTAAACTTTTTTTTGAGGTATTCTCGGTTCCTCTGTTTTTTTTCTGGGTGTCTATCTCCGCATCTAGTTTTGCCATCTCAGAGGTATCCTTGGAGGATCACTCTGGTGGGTTCCATCAGGACGGTTGGATTGACTCCTCTTAAATGTTTTCAGGCGGTCCCTGCGTCGATTTTCCTTGTAGATGTGGTCCTATAGTCGCCGCTTGTGACAGGCACTCCGAACCTAAGAAGTGGTTGCGGGGGTTCTTCGGAAAGTTTTCCTGTAAACTTGTACCTACGGTTCCTCTGGTTCTCTTTTCTGAGGTGTTCACCTCCGCACCTAGGTTTGCCATCTTAGAGTCACTCTGGTGTGAGCTGTCCGGATGGTTGGCTTGGCTCTCCTTGATTGATCCCAGGAGATCCTTGCTTCAGTTTTCCTTTCAGGTGTGGTCCTGTAGTTGCCGCTTGCGACAGGCACTCCGTATCTATGAAGGTCCCCAGGAAATAATTACTGGGGTCCTTCGAAAATTTCTCCGGTGAACTCGCATGGTGGCGTAGCTTCGGTACCTCTGGTTCCTCCTCACCTAGGCTTGGATTCTAGAGGTCCCTGCTTTGGTTGTTCTTGTGGGTGTGGTATATTGGGTGCGTCTCACGAATGGCATACCCTACCTCGGATCCATTATTTCCATCCTCGAGTTCCCAAATCTTCCAGTGTCCTGACGTAGAAGGAACTAACTGTCCTATTCCTAGAGATGATACAGAACCAGCAAGCTACTTGTATAACTCAATGATATGACAGTTTCGTCTAAGCAGCACCTAATCAGTCCTGATGATAATTTACATCTACTGGGAATGCATAATCACACCAAGGGGGTAGTATGTAACAGTGAGACACTAAAAATCATTCAGATGGGTAATCTGAAGGAACAGTTTGCAACTATCAACATATATGTCATTTATAGAAACTGATGGCGACAATAGGCCAAGAACAGATCCTTGAGAAACTCCAAAGAATAGTTCGATATTGACACTGAACCCTCAAACGTATACTAAATTGTGCAGTGGTTGGGAAGAGTACTGATTTTTGTTTGGTATATCCAGCAGTTTTTGAACTTTTATAATTTTTTGTGATGAATATCACATTGTTCAATACTGTTGTCTCATTGTGTTATGAATTTTTTCAAGTTACTATAAACATAAATTATATTGTTTTCAAGCAGTTAAATGTATAATTTATGTTACTGATTATTTCTATGCAGGGAATCTTACTGTATCAATTTATTTCAATTTTTTTTTAACTAATACTAATTTTTCTTTTTCAGGTGAGTTAAATAAATGATAATCAAATAGGCGGCTATCTGGTAAGCAATACAATAATATTTATTGATAAAAAATTAGGAATATGAACTGAAGGTTTCAAAAATTCATTGACGTATATATTCAGAAAACAGGATATTCAACTTGATTGATGAAATGTCATTATCTCAACAAAGAGAGACACATGAATATATATATATATATATATATATATATCTCCGAACCCATAGACTAGACAGACAGACGGCAGTAATTAGTGGTAAAGTAATTATGTCACTTCACGGTTGGCCACACTGTATTGTACTGTGATTCCGAAATGCCATCTTGTCCATTTGAAAGACCAGTACAGAGGCGGATTCTATCACTCAGATCCAAATTGCCATGTGATCGATGCTAGACTGTTTTTATTCAGTTTAACCATAGAAAAGGATTGAAAGAGTCCAGTAGGTCACCAAATTTCATGAATAAATTACCATTTCCAGGGCCAACTAGTCTAATTTTTCAAGGTCGAAAATAAAAAAAATTATCAGGCATTTTTCAAGAAAAGATCTGACTACACCACTAAATTTGCGACATGTTCAAATGGTTCATATAAAAATAACGTTGAGATGCGTTCATCAAGAACTTGTATATGAGGGAATGAAATTTGATAAATACGCCATTTAATCAAACCACCAATTCAATTTCAGAATATTTATCAAAATTTCATCCAAATATGTTTATAAATAAGAAAATCATAAGATAATAAAATTTAAAAAATATGTTAAAAGAATTTCTGGAAAATGTCATTTTATCTAATAACTTTTTATTTATCAACATATTCGGATGGAATTATGAGCATTGAAATTTAGAGACACCCAGAATCCAGTGGTGTAGTCAAAGTTCTGGTGAAAGTTTTGAAATTAAAGTGGTTAGTTGATTAAACGGCATATTTCTCAAATTTCGTTTTATTGATTGACACGTTTCAACGAAATTTATATATGAACCATTTGAAAATGTCGCTAATCCAGTGGTTCAGTTTGATGTTTTCTAAAAAAATTGGTAGAATTTTTTTTGTTTCATTTTTGACCTTGGAAAATAATATTAGTTGGCCCTGGAAATGTAGATTTATCAATGAAATTTGGTGTCCCAGTGGACTTGACGAAAAAAAATCATTCCAACCGGTTGAAAAATATATTTTTTATAGGAGGGTTTCCATATTAAATGGGTCACACTGTATATGCCCATATTTTCTTATTCATATATTTCTTTAATAAGACAGTTATAAGACAGTTGTTCCCTTCAATTTGCGATATACATGCACATATCGAGTTAATTAAATTGAACCTGTTGACCTTGCCTGAAGTGGCGAAATACTCAATTCGCCCCTGTCTTCATGTATGTGAATTGCATTTGAATAGAACAATATCGCACCACAAGTGAACTGTTGTCAGCATATTATTCTGCTGTCGACTATTGGCTACTGCTATCAATTACTGGAATGAGGTTCATTAGGAGAGTGGAGATTTGTGGATATAGTTGCTATCGGCATAGCTTCTGTGAGATTAGATATAACACCAAACCTAATACCATATCAGCTTATGGATATCTCCCTTTGATGAAACAATTTCCAACATTTGCCGGTTGTAGGAAAATTAAAGAATACCCCAATCCTGAGTTTTGTTTGAGAATATGAATAAGGTATTCATAAAACCTGTGGAATCATCTGCAGCTGAAAGACAAACTTTAGTAGCTGTTTTGTATTGTTCAAGATAACCTGTTGGGAGGTATAACATGTTCTCCTTCTCACCCCAATCCTATTTCTACGAACAAAGCTCTTAAATAAATAACATTCCATGATTCACGGCTTATAGCGCAATTTTTTCATTTATTCTACTGTGGTGAATCTACTGGTCAACCCAAAAAAAGCAGATTTGGTATTACCAAAAAACGCAAATTGGGACCCCTTCCAGATATTTGCCACTCAGGAAGGTGTGTTGGGGTCATTCATAATAGACGTCAAGTTGGCCTGGAATAAGCAAATCGCTCATCGCACCAAAAAGACGTGCTAGTACTACTTCTACTTACAGAGCTTTCGGAAGAACGTGTAAAAGAATGTCGGACCTGAATTCAAAATCCTAAATTGGATATGCATGGCACTTATACCTTCGACCCTAAGGTACGGAGCCATTGTGAGGTGACCAGGTAAGCTGAAGAGCAAGGCAAGGCAATGAACTGGCAAAGTTCAAAGGCTGCTTGGAAATGACAGGGGCCATGAGAACGGCACCAAGTTCTACTACGACTGTCGCCTCTGCACCTGTATATACATGGGACATGAAGCAATGCGTACTGCCTACAGACTCGGAGGCGCAAGTTAATGGGTTGGAGGAGAAATAAACTATGTATAGGAGAGCAGTCCTGTCCTACTACATAGTCTCGTACACAGGCGGCTTGAGGTAGTGAGGTATGTCCGGAGCAGAAGTTTACAAGAGTGGACTGAGGAAAGAAATCGTCACTGAACAGGACAGTTAAGCAGCGGTACTGGCACTGGGATCACACATAATGCCTTGTTGAGCTTCATATATGGGTTCCAGGACACTCAGGTGCTGACGGAGGCTAGCCGAGGATAGTTCAGGAAAACCACCAATGGAGCCAACACCCATCCTAGGATCCCCCAACAGCTTAACTCTTGCTGCAATGTGACAACATGGCAGGACACGACTGGCATGAGGCAATCAAAGCTCCATATTATATCAGAGCCTTCAAAAAAAGCAACAGGAAAATGATTTGTCCTGAGGGACAAGATCTCAAGCTAGCGGCATGGCTCCTGACGGGACATAATTACGTGAACAGGCACATGATACACAGTAACCTGAACCCAGAGAACATGACCCTCATTGGGATCATAGATGGAGGTAGTGCCTGAAAGAAGACGAGAGCTAGTCACTTTTCCTGAAAGAATGTCCTGCACTGATACACAGTAACCTGAACCCAGTGAACATGACCCTCCTTGGGATCATAGATGGAGGTAGTGCCTGAAAGAAGACGAGAGCTAGTCACTTCTCCTAAAAGAATGTCCTGCACTGATACAGTGTAACCTGAACCCAGAGAACATGACCCTCATTGGGATCATAGATGGAGGTAGTGCCTGAAAGAAGACGAGAGCTAGTCACTTCTCCTAAAAGAATGTCCTGCACTGAACCCAGAGAACATGACCCTCAAAAGAGTAACCTGAGCCCAGAGAACATGATCCTTATTTGGATCATAGATGCAGGTAGTGCCTGAAAGAAGACGAGAGCTAGTCACCTCTCCTGAAAGAATGTCCTACACTGATACACTGTAGGTAACCTGAACCCAGAGAACGTCAAAAGGTTCAGCTAAGTAAGCTTCTGATTTACGCTATGGAAGCTGGCATGTCTAGCTGAACCCAGACAAAGGGTCCAAGCGAAGAGGCCTAGGGAATTCAAAACCCTCCCACCAGTACCAGGAAGTTGAAGAAGAAGTAGGGTTTTCTCACAGTGTTTCATCTTGAAAGAGTGGTCGTCGATGCTACGATAGTGAAACAAGTACAACAAAAATTACCGTGTGATTCAGGTAAACGCATACAGTAAGCGTGCCTCTGAAGCACTTGCAACGTTAAGCATCTTTTTTTATAGTTACCGTGAAATTAACCGTGAAATCTAATAGAGTCATGTTTTCATAAATTTTCTGAACATTCAATAGACTATTAGACAAGTGAAATGAACGATAAAAATGGGAAGTGAGAATAATATATTACGTCACAGTAGTAGATTCTATTGAGCATATCTAAATGACGAATAATTTGTAAGTCCAGATATGTTATGAAGCTAGTATTGAATTATCCCATTCATTAAACTATAACGAAACAATGATAAATGAAGGAAATTGGTGCCACTCTGAAGATCTATATAGCATAACAAAAATATCTCGGTATTCTAATGGTACAATCCGACACTGTTTACCGGACTCTTGATTTATAACTCCAAACTACCAACACAAATTAATGTTGAAATCCTAGTTGCTTGCACTGAATGAGATCATAAAAAACACATTCTTCGGAATCCTTTCCTGTCATTATCGCATTTCACATACGAATGTTGACTTCCGGACCAAACTTGATTTCTGGTATGTAATTCGGTATTCGCTCCAACTGTTAGCTGATAGAAAGCGGTTCGACTCGTTTGTACGTGATTTATTTAATGAGGCATCTAAAACTTTATGGATGTGTTATTAATAATTACTTAATGTTATTCTCGGATACTCAATATGGATGTTGAAATTCAACATTAGTACATATTTTTTTTATTAAATGCTGAAGGATATCAGCAGGGGACGCCTTATTATAATTGTCACATGGTTTTACATTATAACATTTGACTGAGCATTTATTTCAGATTTTTAGGGGGAATATGTTGCAGTTGTTCAATATTATTTTGGTATATTGAAGAAAGCTCTCCAGTAGTGACGGCGAAAGTGTAATTTTGTCACACGCGTATTATTCAGAAGTTTGTTCTTTTCTAGTTATTTACACACCATCCTTTATTTCTGCGGTTACTTTGAATATTAATATTCCACTATAATATTATGTTCAGACCATGCATTTTTGATTGTTTGGCAAAAGCTAAGAAATGCTGGAAATTTATCAAAACAAGTGCATCCAATGTCTTCTTTCAGTACATACAGGTCGGGCAAAAATGCAACGAATCATTGCGAGGAAGATTTTAACGAATATACCAATCTAAGAGAACCAAATCTACCACTATAACATTGTACTTTGCGAATCTATCCATGCGCACCAACTATTGTTTTCTAATTTCACAGAACATGAACATGAAGAAAAGGGGAACATTCTCCATGAAAATTTAGCCGGAAAAAGGTGTTTAAGATAAAATATTAAATTTTCAGAGATTCTTTATTTTTAATTTTTCGAATTTAAATTTTTTGTCCTCGAACGTATTTTGACTTGCTGATTCCGAACCTTTTAACGATAATGTCGAAAACTCATCAGAAATATTTTTGACGGCAAAAAAAACATCAAAAAATTGATTTAGAGCTGACCAACTCGAGAACGATTAGAGATAGACAAATTCTGCGAACGCCAATCGATTCAAAATGGTTGAATTAGTATGTATTGTGAATTTCGAGTCAATAGAAAAAAATTAAAAATTTCCCGAAAAAAGTTGCAAGGGGTTTACCCCTAAAAATCATGAAAAATACTATGTTGTAACATCGACTCGAAATTTGCACTTTATACGTAAAATTTCATGCTCATTCCAAAAATGTATGATTTTTATATGCTCAGATATAAGATTTAGGCGGAAAAAGGTGTTTAAGATGAAAAATAAAATTTTCTGAGATTTATTATTTTTCATTTTTTGAATTTAAAATTTTTGTAGTCGAAAGTCATTTGACGTGCTGATTCTGAATCTTTTAACAATAATGTCAAAAACTCATCATACAAATTTTTGGCGGCAAAAAACCATATAAAAACTGATTCAGAGCTGACCAACTCGAGAACGGTTAGAGATAGACAAACTCTGCGTACGCCAGTCGATTCAAAATGGCCGAATTAGTATTTATTGTGAATTTTGAGTTAATCGAAAGAAATTAAAAATTACTCGAAAAAGTTGCAAGGGGTTCACCCCTAAAAATCATCAAAAATACCAAGTCGTCACATCGATTTGAAATTCGCACTGTATATGTAAAATGTCATGCTCATTCCAAAAATATATAATTTTTATATGCTTAGATATACGATTTAACCAGAAAAGGGTGTTTAAGGTAACAAATCCAATTTTCCAAGATTTTTTATTTTTAATTTTTCGAATTTAAATTTTTCGTCCTCGAGCATATTTTGACGTGCTGATTCCGAAATTTTTGACAAAAATGTTGAAAGCTCATCAAAAATATTTTTGGCGCCAAATAAAACATCTAAAAACTTTATTGAACTATATTTGGTGGAAAAACTGTCTCTTTATTGCACTCATCTGTCATTCTACTATAGCTTTCTGTCATCATGACAGACATAAACTTTCAAGTCGACGCCAACTTTAGACCATTTTCAGTGATATTGTATTACGTTTTAAATAGTTGCATGTTTCATCATATTCATTATATAATGGACTATGAAATTACTAGAAAATGCAATTTGTTAAAAATAAAATTATTTCCTTCGAATATCATCTGAATTACACAAAATGTTTTTGAATTACTTTTAGCAGATAGATTTAAACAAACAATGTCTTCCTTACAGTTTTGTGCCACCTAAATGAAACATTTTCTGGTTTTTGCATGAACGTAGAAAAAATATTGTATGAAGCTCGTGCAAAAAGAGTTTATTGCACTCGACGTGAAATTGTCCAACGAGGCCATCAGGCCGAGTTGGACAACACTTTTTGCACTTGTTGCATAAATAACTATTAAGTTCAATAAATATACAATAATAAATAATATTAATTTCCTGTTCGGTGAATCGCTCATTCTTTACAATTTGATCAACACTTCGAATCTGTGTAATGAATATTTCTTTGGTGTACTTAGTGCTTTCACAGCTCTCTATATCACTTTCCATTCACAAATGTTAGCAGAAAGGTCGGTAGATTCTCATTTCACGAAATTAATTGTGTGTCTGCATATGTCATTTTATAATAAATGTCAGAGCCATTATTTTACATTATACAAAATGTCCCCACCAGCTGAGTGACCTTTCCGAAAACATGAGTTTTCCACTGAATAATTTTCCTTTTTTATTTTTCATCATTATCAGGAAAATTGTATCCATCGTTATTGTCAATATCTGATCTGAATCGGTGTTATTGTCGTTAGATATTACCTTTTAAACGAAAACCTTTCTCTTTTACTTTTTCCAGAAGTCTATTTTTCTGATTTCGTATTTTCGATACATTCCATGTAAAATTAAATATTGCTGGGATGAACTTCTTCCTAGTAGAGGATCAGAGCCATTAGAATCCGAAATCACGATTTTTTTTATAGATATGAATGAAATCAATGTACACCTGTGCTTGTTTCGAGTACGTTCAAATAAAATATCCGTCATTGAAAACATCGAACATACCTAATCACTGACAAAAACAACTAGTTTCTGGTTGTCTGATTAGAGGAAGCCTAGAAACAGTAATGTCACATGAGCCATACCGTATTAAACACGATTTGTTGCCAGTAAACTATCGCATAGACAGAGATAGAATGAATCCATTAATTTTAATGAGTGCAGTTAATTTGTTGTTTATTCTGTTCGGCAAATGTAATAAATTTCAATCCCAAATGCTCACGATTGCAGCATGCTACAAAATTGCAATCGCGGTTTAAGAGTGTCATCAAGTGATGCATCAAATTTATTTGATTGAATAAAAAAAGCATTGTTCCGTAAATAACATTGATTAACGTTCGTGTTATCGGGGTTGATATGGCACTAAAATTTGTTGGCATTTTTGATGGCAGCTTCTGACAATTTCACCAATGAAAAAATTGATGTGTCGGATGAACTCTCAGAGGATGGGGGAAGAACACAAAACGATATCAGAGAAAAAGAGGGGTGACTTTCAACATGAGGATTTATTGAGGTCCAAAACAGTTTACCAGAAAGGCAAAGAATCCTCTTTGGAATCCTATGGCCTCCTAGAAATTTTAAGAGCATGGGTTCCGCTGTTCTTAGGCAAAATTACAAAAACATACCGAGTAATTAGTATTTATATCGTCAGTATTCTGTCTTGTGTTACTATCGATTTGTACTAATATGTAAGAGATGAGCCCAATTCGAAATCTAAGTCTCAAACGCGTTTACGATAAAGAAACTTGAAATACAGATGTGATCAAACCATTTTTGGGACATTAGTTATTGTCTGTATAGGCCTACTGATATTATATACTATATATTATACTGATGATGGGCAAAACCCAGAAATCGATCCATAAGAGGTCCAAATGATTTGGTGAACATTTACATTCAACAAGATATTCCAGAGAAAGCATTTTTTTCAGAAGCTGTTGCTAGGCAACTGACAGTTTCATGCAACAACAGTGACAGATCCGAATAATAACGAAGTTCTGTCATAAAGCCAGTTCTCATTTGATGAAGTGATGAAGATTGAACGGAAAAAATTGTGGATAGTGCAGATATGAGATTTCCTTGGCATAGTTCAAAGAAAGAAAAAGGTATTCGTTGCTCCATGAGGATTGTTTATTTATTATGAATACAAATCTAAGAAAATGAAAAGTTACGTCGATGGACTAGTTATTGGAACGTCAAGTCAATATTAATAATAATAATATTGACCTCGATGAATATGTTATTTTCATATTAGTCTCAAATTGTTCATTTTGCAGATAGTGTGAAGAGAAAGGGATTTCGACTATAATATATCAATGAAAATATGCCAAATTCATTTAATACTTGCAAAAAAAAATGAATTGGTTATTTTTTTTTCACGTAAAATTATTGTCCGTAAACCGACTTCACAGTCAATCAGTTTTTTAATAATTTATAGGTGATTATTATAATTTTGCCTTATAGGACTGCCCATATATACAGGGTGCCCCTATACCCAAATAATTTGTTAATGGCTCAATTCAGACATGGGCTTAGAGGGACAAAGGATATTGAAGTACCTGCAGTTCTTGAACTGATAGTTTCGAACCACAATTTTGAATCTAATGTCACGTAACCAAGAACAAAAAGCTTATTGGGTAATATAATATCAGAAAAAGCTGCACCAATTGCTGTAATTCACAACCCCAAAATTACAATCATCTACCACTCTTGAGTTCTGAGATATGCCCTGTCCTACTCTTCATGGGATACCCTGTATATAATGCATTAACTCGTTGAAGTATACTCTGTATCCATTATTCTTGCTCAACGTGGTTCCTCATAAAAGCTACCCTCCTGAAAAAAGAACTGGAAGGATTACCGCTAATCCCGAATTTGAATTCCTATCACTACTCTGTAGTGAGTCATTTGATCCTAATCCAAACAAATATATATTACACGGTTATTTTTGTGTGTTTGTTTGTTCAGTTCGTAGAAAACTCATACCCACTTTCGTTGGGGCGTTTGAAAAACGACAAAATGATTACATCGCATTAGCGGTAATGCATTCATGAAGCTCCCGAAATTCGTTGCTGGTTTATTTTCCGTTTTTTCCAGCGGCAGTTCCAATTTGGAATTACAGAAGCCTGAGTGAGTCGAAATTCCCATCGACTTTGTTGGGAAACAGTTCATGGAATGCAAAAAAAACTGACGGCAAAATACCCACGCTCGGTGAAAGAATTTTTCCAGCTTTTATATGGCGTCCGTTTGATCTGCAGACTTGTAATTATATCCCTCTCAGTAGATGAAAATCTATGATAAGGCAATTTGTGTGTAAGTAGTGACACACTTTTCTTCGTGACCACCGACTACCATCAACTCGCGGTTGTGGTGGTGGATAGCACTGGGTCTCCTCAGAGATTCAAAATACTCTACAATATTTTATAATGATATGAGCTATTGTTAATCAATCGAAAAACTGTCTTATGATGCTTCGGAATTATATATAAAACGCTCTACAATTAAGAGTAATCTAGATTGTTCGAGAAAATACATTCAAATGTTCTAAAATGACCTAGTAAGATTCAGAACATTTCCAAATAATCGAAAGTGTTTCAAACTAATCAAAAATATTCAAAGATGCTCTATAATGACCGGAAATGTTCTTTGATGATCTGAAATGATCATTATTGTTCAAGAATGCTCTAGAAGATAAGGAATATTTTGAAATATTCCAAAAGTATTTTGAATCTTATGAGATGTAGAACACAAATGAGAAAACACGAAAACACGAGAAAACCGTAGCATGAACCAGAATCGAGGCCTTGAAAAGTTCCACAACTTACTGATGTACTCGAAAGACCAAAGAGGCGGCGTGGACTTTTCTGGAATATAACTTAACAGATAATATCTATCGATCTCTGGATACAGGTTAATGTGGAAAAAATTTTCTAATTTTTTTCTATATTATATTCGTTAAACTCAATCTTTTTTCTATATGCTGACCGAATTTGAAATCGATTGCTAGTCAAACGTAGATTTGGTGGGCGTTTTTACGAACGTGTGCACTTTGAGTTAGACCGATTTTTAAATTTATTATTTTTCATTTTTCGCATGATTGATCATGTTGAATTGATGGCGTGAAAAACGGGAAAAATATCGAAAAAAATCTAGAATTTTCGGAAGTATTTTTCGTTGGCGGTTTTATGTGCTAGGATATTGGGTCCTAGCGCACCTATTACATTTTTAGCATTTTGCGACCATAACGAGACACATTCGTCAAATACATAGATACATAGAAAAAAAGCTGAAAAAATTGCCTACAAGAGGATATTAATGTTTGCTGGCCTAACAGTCCGCTTGTAGGAGTTATAATAATATGTGGTTTTGTGTCCTAAGATGCCGGATTCATGCGATACAATTTTTGTTGCACATTTATCTGTGTTTTATGGTACACCGTGTATCCAAACATATTCAAATCGTACATTTTGGAAATCAGCATAAAATTTTGAGTGTATCGGTGGTGATTTCGAATGAATCTGATAACT
Organism: Chrysolina haemoptera; assembly: GCA_958298965.1. Lineage (NCBI taxonomy): Eukaryota > Metazoa > Arthropoda > Insecta > Coleoptera > Chrysomelidae > Chrysolina > Chrysolina haemoptera. The sequence continues at coordinate 3,873,091 of OY282588.1, forward strand.
TTGGATTTTTTGCCATTTTTAAGGTATAACCCTTTTACATTTTTCGCATTTTGTGACCATAACATATGTATATAGAAAGAAAGCTAAAAACATTTCCTACAAGAGGATGTTATTGTTTGCAATCCGCTTGTAGGTGTAATAGGTGGTTTTTTTACTAGGATGCCGGATTCGTGCGATACAATTTTTGTTGTACATTTATCTCTGTTTTATGGTACACTCACATACCATAACATACCTCGGAATTGAAGTTGACATGCACCTGAAATGGAACATACATATAAACAAAATAGTTGAAGAATTAAGTTCAATTCTGTTCACATTCAAATATCTGAAAAACTATCTGAAGACAAATGAACTCAAATTTCTTCATCACTCACTAGTAGAATCTCATATTCAGTATAGAATATCTGCTTTGGGAGGAGCGTAGGATAGTCATCTAGAGCAACTTCAAGTGATTAAACATTTTTTTTGAAAATTATCTACAATAAAAAACGCTTTTTGAGGTTATTTTTACCCTTGAACTGAAAAAACTATATATTTACAAAGTTCTTAGCTTACAATATAAAAATAAAAAAGAATTAGAATTAACACCAAGAAGGCAAACACATAATAACCGGTTCAAAAAATATTAAATTGTATATTGTATATATTGTATATTGTATATGACAGACATGCAGCAATATTCATGTATTGACAGCGCAAGAGTGTAACTGGAAATAAGAAACGAAAAAAAATCGCCGATCTTTCAGACAAATATAAGGAATATTTTTTATAATCATTTTCACTCATACGCAATTTATAACCTTCACTGTAATTTAGTATTGCCATCCTAAAACTATTTTTCTATCAAAATTTACTACGAAATCGAATTCGAAATATAACTGGAAAATTTACGATCTGGCCACGCCATAACAACGTCAAACTAATTTTCCTTTTTCCAGCTGGTTAATTTCGTTTCTGTCCAACTGAAAAGTGAACAATTTCCACGTTTCATTCGTTCCCGTTTTGTAATTGAATTCACTAATTTACGCTATATTTTTCCGGTGACACAGAACTTGAATATTAATATCATCTGAATTATATTTCATCATTAGGCTGTGTGACAAAAAATGCCCAAGCGGAATTCAGTGTGAGGTTATATTTATATAATGTGAACTTAATTTCTCATGAAAATCAGTTGTGACGTTTGTCAGTTCAATATGGTAATGAAAGCATATTGCTGTTAATGGCCATTGAAATATCCCGAAAGTGTTAAAAACTTATACAATATAATCCAATGATAAAACAGTAATAAAACGTGAAGTTTATGTATTCGATATTCTAGAGGTTTCTCACGATATTCACTAAATATCACACGATGCGCACAACGATATTCATTAAATATCACAAGATTTCTGAGAAAATAAATGTTGTCTAATTTCCGCTATGACCTTCATTTGTTAGACAGGTTTCGGCTTATTAAACCATTAACCAGTAAGTAAGTAAGTAAGTAAGTAAGTAAGTACGTAAGTAAGTAAGTAAGTAAGTAAGTAAGTAAGTAAGTAAGTAAGTAAGTAAGTAAGTAAGTAAGTAAGTAAGTAAGTAAGTAAGTAAGTAAGTAAGTAAGTAAGTAAGTAAGTAAGTAAGTAAGTAAGTAAGTAAGTAAGTAAGTAAGTAAGTAAGTAAGTAAGTAAGTAAGTAAGTAAGTAAGTAAGTAAGTAAGTAAGTAAGTAAGTAAGTAAGTAAGTAAGTAAGTAAGTAAGTAAGTAAGTAAGTAAGTAAGTAAGTAAGTAAGTAAGTAAGTAAGTAAGTAAGTAAGTAAGTAAGTAAGTAGGTAAGTAGGTAAGTAAGTAAGTAAGTAAGTAAGTAAGTAAGTAAGTAAGTAAACCATTATAACGTAGAATCACATGAGTTCGAACAATAATTATGAGTTTTATCAAAACATCCATGATCTACGAACCCAGAAAACCCCAAATTACAATTTTGAAGAGAATCGGGCCATACTAACAAAACTCGTACTCCGTTTTGGAATTATGAAATCGACAAAATATTCATAATCTTTGACTTTGAAAACAACTACATACCAAATTTTACTAGAATCGAACCACATTCACAATAATCAGCCGCAATGTTGGTTTTCTGAATTTTGATGAAAATTTCAAGTAATTCGAATGATAAGAATTGGGTCAAAGTTCACTTGCAGGATTCAACCCACACATACTAACCCTCAAATACTAACATGGCAAGTTGAATAAAACTTTATGATAATGAAAAGAAAAATTCTCTTCGAGGTGCTCACCATCAGCATCAGACACCGAGAGAGAGAGAGGGAGAGAGAGATTATACGTATGGGGAAGAAGACATTTCGTTGAACATGAATCCACTCAAGTCAAGAATATGAAATTATCTTGATTTTGATGTTCTACTAACGAAAAAGTTCATGGGTAAAATATCCCTAGCATTTATATTTCTTGATATTTTTATCACTCGTGTAGATATCCGCCAAGCGGTGATAAAGGCAGAAAGAGGATGAAGATTGAATGAACAGAATATATCTTTCATCAGCTCCTCTCCGTCATGTTTCCCACATTTCCCATTTAGCAAAAATCAACAAACGTATAAAACTTCTTTGGTACCATTACAGGGATATCGTTGATCTATAAAATATATCCCCTGTAACGCCAATAAAAGTTTTACCCGCTGGGAATGGAGCATGTGAGCTTTGGATAGCGTGTCCTCTATGATTTTCAGACTGTTCAGATGTATACAGAGTGAATTCCTGATAGAAGATTATTTTCTCAGTAGTTAATTTTCAACTTGCTTCGGTAGGTTCTACAAGTGATGAAATCCGATGGAAATTTCGACAAATCAAATGATTATGCATAGTATTGTCGACATGTTTGTAACAAAACTTTTCCGTCGACCGTAGTTTTCAAAAATAGGTATCTTACTTTCAATGTTTATTTATTTAACGATACGATAAAAAACAGTCACTATTTGCTATTTATATTAAATTCAATCAAAGATAGTTTAACTTTTCTTAGTGGTAGTTTTTTATTATTTTTTCAAATTGAATTAAAAAAAAATTGGTCTCATGTGGGTTTGAACTGTCGACCTCTCTGTCACATCTTTCGTCTTACAGGTCGACTTTATCATTACGCCACTTGACTTTCTATAATTGCTTGTTTCAACTGGTGTATTGAAGACTTTCTGGAATTGTATTTCAGAATTGACAAATAAATAATGACAGGTAGTAATAAGCAACATAAAATGTATCAGGGCAATGAATGTTGGGTTGCATGTGATAAAATCGCTGGTTATACGAAAATCATTCATTAACAGGGGTCAATAATCAACGATTTAACCATGAAATGACAAATTATAGGAGCAGAATAATTTTTTTCTCAATACCATCTTTCAACTACAATCGTGTCTTTTGTCAAATCTAATAGATACCATTTAGAGATAAAAAGAGATTTCTCTCGGTGTGCTTCTTGATATTGTCAATACTTGTAGTATATCCTTCAGTTTAGCAATTACTTCGTTTTTATTCATAACACCTATTATAACTCCAACGATAAAAAGTTGATGATGGTGACCAGTGGACGAAACGTTGGGTGGTATTTATGAAAATACCATCGTAAAAAAAATAATGTAGATATGCAGTTCATTTCAATGATATCTAATAAAGCAAGTAATAACGATCGGTAATCTCTGAAATTTTTCCTAAAGATTGAAAACAACGAAAGAAAAATATTTTGAATTGAATTTTTTTTTTCATAATCTTGTTGGTCGAGATCTATGTAATAGGCGAGGACACGAAACAATATTTGTGCTCAAAATGTGTTGTAAAATACATAATGCATATATAATTGTACCCAGAAAATATTGCTTGAGTCAAATTACAATTACAGCTAGTCTAATTTCTTTCTGAAAAATGGCAAATTTTGAGGCTACTAATATTGGCGCTCTTGGTGACGTACGTGCCCGAGAAGCCAATAGGCGTTATCGGGTTAATCCTGACGTTTTACGGCAACGTTGCCAAGCTTCTTAAACTATAAACCAGAGAGCATAAAACCATAGAGAAGTGACTGAAAACATTCCCAATGTCAAATGTGTGCAATGTTAAAGGTGTGCAAACTACGTGAAAACATTTGATCTGTCATAAAACAATATGTTTGAATATAAACAAAAAACTCCATAGTTTTATTATTGTGAATTATTGTGGTTTATAAAAATGATGTTCAAGAGGGAAAGCTAGTCATTTATTTTTGTTTCGCCTCGAAGGTATTTCAGAGTTTGAATACTTTTTCCCGTTTATAGGTACTAGTTGAGTAAATGACTATAAACCTCAGAATAAAACACATAGAGATGCCCTGCCTATACCTAAACAAATAACTATGAACATGAACTATCCTTTTCTATACCATTTGTGGGCGTTGGGCGTGACGGGCGTTGAAATGTTATGGGCGGTTTATTTACATTTTGAGTAAGAAGGACCATAATTGCAACGAAGAATGACAACTTGATTCGAATGGAATGAGCGGGCATACACGAAACTATCCGATTGAATACGGACGTAACATGTATAAGGCCCTCGCTTATAAACAAACAAAGTTATGTTGCCTTCCAGACAAGGATGGAAAAGGCATCTCTATGGTCTTTTATTACTCTGAGAAAAAGGACCACCCCTTATGTACGAGACCGATTTAAGCATGCGCATTATTGCATTTACTTGTCCATGACCACATATCTCAAAATTTCTTCGTTTCAGCATTTGTGTTTTGTGAACATAACATAAGTATGGCAACGTTGATAAATTAATTGACGCTGTCAACAGTGGGATTGGTTGCTCGGGGTAGTACGTCACAATGGCGCTGAAAATAAGTCATTTGAATTTATAAACTTTAAATTTTTTTTTCATGTTTCAGACAACTCAACAAAAAAAATGAAAATTGTCACTAGAGTGTTCATGAGCTGTAGAATCCATTAAAAAAAAATTTAAAATTTCGTGTCCCTGCCTATTCTATGAGGAAATTTCTTAAGTCTCATCTTTGGAACCTTTAAAATCCAACGCTCTCGTAAGTTTTCTGAATTTCGATCAAACTTACAGAAGAGTCGCTCAGTGATGACTGATTGCTGTAAATTCACAGGTCCAATTTTTCTTGTAAATCATCGTGCGGGTAGTTTCGATCGTAACATTTGGGATTTATTCTCGCAAATCGTCCGATAATAAAAACAATAAATAAAACGGTAGCATTTACGATGAAACAGCTTTTATAGACACCCTTATCGTCACACGACATGCAAATATTTTACACCCTCAGAAGTACCGAATGGCTATCATAATCCGTGATATATATTTGGGTTTGGACAATATCGAAGTAAAAACGAACAATAAAAATGGGAATTTGTGGTTAGAGTAAATAAGGGTTGCATGTCTGGTTGTCATGATAGAAAAATATAAAATTTGTTTCCATGTCGTGAATTCGTGCATATCATGGAAAGCACTCAACTAAAACAGTCAAATATAAAGCTATTTGGATTCTTCATAATATTTTCTTTTTTATGTTTTGATGGACATAACGAATTATATATTTTTCAACGATTCTTTGAAATCTTGGTAATTGTTAACCACATGAAACGATTCATTGGAACGAATGGGGATGATTTCTCATGTTATATTAGGAGAAGTTTAATTTCTTGTTGCTTTGCAAAACGACCGTTATGTTAATAAACCCTTAATGGACTACTGTACTTTACAATATTTCAGATATTACATCTAATGAAAAGTGTATTTGAAATTCATACTACCGTGATGCTTCATTACAGAGTAGCCCAATAAAAGAGCGGCATCTCTATAAAAAAATTATACTGAAGATTACAAAATAATTTCCTTCACTATGGCTCAAAGTTAAAAGCGCCTCCAACATCATCAAAACCTGTTACTTTTCACGAGAACAATATTGTTAACGTCTTGGCATATTTTTATGCATATCCAGAAGCTTCCATTCGCAGTGCAAATAAAGGTTTGGGATTAGGATGCTTCAGTACAACGAATTTTGGAGAAACACGAAATGCATCAGTATGAATTTACCAAAGGTCTCAAAGCAGAGTTCTTTGTACGAAGAGTGCATTTTTGCTAATCCCTCTCAATAAATACACAGGATGATCAAATTCTGCAAGGGATGGAATTTTTAATGAAAGGAATAAACATTTTTGGGCGGATCACAATCCTCAAGTTATGAAAGAAATGGGTTTTCAAGAAAAAATCGACATAAAAGTTTTCTGTATTTTGAATAGCTTTTTTATTTATAATGATACACTAAATGCTGAGAGATATCTCCAAATATTAAGGACGACTATTAACGATTTTTTGAAAAATCTGCTTTCAGAGGAATTAGGGATTCATTCCACCCAGGATGTTTCCAGGAAACTTTACGAAATATTTGACGATATCTGGTTTGTGCATTTAGGGCCGTGGGATTGGCCACCAAGATCACCCGGTCTCACGCCACTTGACTTTCCTACGGGGTGTTTTAGAAGAAAGTCCAGTGCCTACCAAAGAAGAACTGCGACAGCAAATAGTGCGCTGTATTGAAATTGAAAATGTAACCATACGAGGTGCGTTCAAAAGAATATTTCAAATTATTTATGTATTGTGGAAATGTGATATTTTGTTCACAATTTTCTTATTTTTATTTCTCCTAATTATTTTCTGTACTTTCACATGTTATAGCCCGAAATGTAACTTTTCACCTAGAAATGTGAGATAAAAATCTGATTTTTGATACAGTTGTGCCATTGAAACTTTATAATCTTACAAACTGCCTCTCCTTCATTGGTGTCAGGATACATTTGGTTGAATTTTCTGCTAGTTCTGTCAATGATTTGATCACATTGTTCATGTGTGATGAATAATTTCATAAGAACTTTACAACTCAACACAATTCTTCAAATAATAAACCGCATTCGTATTAATGTTGTACCTACGGGTGAGTGTGATGTTTTTTGTAGAACAAGAATTTTCAAGACATGTCCTCTCTTTGTCCTAGTGATCTATTTCCAAAGAAACAAGTAGAACAGAGGAAAACCACCACTGTCGAATTTTGTTTTTTTATTGAAAGCCTTATATGAGCACATTTTTCCGAGTAATTTGGTGACTCGCCTTTCTGAAAATTAAACAAGGTAAAATTTTTTGTTACTCATTTCCACTGTCACACATTTCTTCACTCCATAAAATAGAATGAGTTTTTCTGTGACTTATCGTGCGGTCATCGCAGTGAAAATTTTTCGTCAATTATCATTTGTGTCGAATTTGAAGTTTCATAGTTAGCTAAAGTAAATTTCAACAAGCAACAACTTGGTAAAAATAATTTTTTGATTTCGAAGTAATTGTGTCAATGGCCAGCTAGATCCCCAGATCTCATTGAAATTGAGTGGAATTTGAATTGAGTGCAATATGGTGTGCTTTAGTTGCAGCTACAGGTGTGAATATACTGATATTCAAAATATAAATTTCTCCAAATTTTCCTTGCATTTTCAGTACCTACTGGTCAACCGAAAGTATCGGTTTCGATACAATGTGAACTTTTTAATGTTTCATTAAATTTTGACTACTTTATGAAGACACTTTTGTATCTCGCACTTTTCAACCATACGTATTTAGACAGTTACAATATTGGTTCTATATTGCCTCAAACAAAAGACCATCAGCATTGGTTCATGGTTCGTAGAATTGACCACACACTATATTCTCCATCGTATTACCGACAACATTTATGACACGAGCCAGTTCAGTGGATGGCCGGCTTTAGTCGAATTTATAGCCAGATGAAACGTAAACAAATCGCTGGAATAATATTGTCGAGCCTTTGAATAGTCGGAAATTTATATGGTCAATTGCTTTCCGATGTTGAATAAATATCCGATCGTCAAAGCCAACTGTGCCAATTCGCATTGTGTGAAATATTTTTCCTTGGAAACATATTCCACAGAATCGGATTCAGCAAGGGGGTATTTCCATATATTCTGATGGATATTCATGTTCCTCTTCCATTTTTAGTTTATTCATATCTAGATTCAAGCTGTAGAGAACAGTACCCACTAAACTTCCACTAATAATAAAAAAAAATTGTCATCGCATCGATTTAATTGATAAACATTTTCTGTGTCATTATTCCTAACAGAATGGCTCAGTTTTCATTAATTAGTTTCCACTAAAGTATTATTCAAAACCCCGTATACATTTTCTCACTTAGTTGTACTACTAAAAAAATTAAACTTTTCTGACTAAGATGAAGTTGAAAGTATTAGATCTTATCACTGCGTGATGAGAAATATTCGCCTTCTCATAAGCATTTATAGTGACATTCAAAAAGTACGCTAAAATGGAGAAACAACTATATGTAATTTTTCCCAAAAAAAAAATCATCTTTACCGAAAACGAAGAAATAGATAGAGTGATCCAATTTACAATCCCTCATAATATAATCCAGTCGAAGAGTATTTTTGCCCTACAATAGGTGGTGTAGAGACAATTTTGAAATATGTCGTTTAGGTTTGTACCTACTACTCCGATGAAAAGTCCAAGTTTGTGACCTTGGGGAGTGAATGGGCCACCCGTGAATGCAAAATCGGTCTGGTATACAGACGGTTCAAAGACAGATAACGGAGTCTGCGCTAGAGTTTACGGGGCAAAGCCAAGGATTAACATCCAGCTAAGCCTTGGACAATACGCCACAGTGTTTCAGGCAGAGGTAACGGCTATACAACACTGTGTCGGAGAAATACTGCGACGAGAGATAAAAAACGAAACAGTGGCATCTACTCCGACAGTCAAGCTGCGCTCAAGGCAATCGGTTCCCACCAAGTCAAATCAAGACTGGTCTGGGACTGTTTGTGTGATCTGACCCAGCTGGGTAGTCGAAACAATGTGACCCTAGCTTGGGTGCCAGGCCACGAGGGACACCTGGGCAATGAGCGGGCCGACACACTAGCCAGAGAAGGCTCTTCGGCAGCGCTCATTGGGCCGGAACCCTTTTGCGGCGTAGCAAAATCCACCACAAAAGCCCACACCAAACGGTGGGTACAAAACAAATCTCAAGAGTGCTGGGAAATCCGACCAGGATTGAAACAGGCCAAGGAGTTCATCAAAAGACGCTCGCCAAAATTCACGGCGGAACTCCTCAGCTATAAAAGGAGAGATATTTGCAATAGATGCATGTTACTTAGCTCCTAGGGCGCTAAGTGAAGTTACTGAGAACATTCCAAAAACTAAGTATGTGGTAGATCTCGTCAAAATAAACAACTTTTATCCTATAAAATGTTTATCGGAAAATGATTCGTTTTCGAGATACAGATTGTTGAAATTTTTCTAAGCAACTTCACTTAGCGCCCCAGGAGCTATAGATATAGATATAGAAAATTGTAAATATCTCGAAAAAGATCACCTCCAGCGTTGTTGAGGAAGTCTACCTTTTTTAATTGGAAAAGGTGTGGGAATAAGATTTTTTCATGAGAAGTACCAAAAGTTTACTGTCAAAAATGTTAGGGCAATTTGAAATAAATAATGACAGCGTACGCAGCGCCCTCTAGATGTTACATGAAAAATAATACGAAATTATGATTTCCCACGTCAAAGTAAAGTTTTAAAATAGCATCAGCTGACACTTCACCATTTCATCCAAAGAGGGTACTGATTCCTGCTTCAGTATAATTATTTCATATCAACTAAAATATCCATGACTTTCGGATCCTCCGAAAATATTGTAAAAGGGTTATGTGAAGTGGGACAAATCACATTTTAGGTACTCAGATACTCACATATTATATTTGCTTGTGGAAGTAGAAGTCTTCAGAAACGACCTGCACTTTTTCTTTTCCTTCTACTATAATTTTTAGCAAAGTTATGACAAACCCAATTTTCCGCCCTGCCTGAACTTACAGTGGCGGTTAACGCGAGCATGCAATGTGACGTCGGCGTTAAACCATGTTTTCTGAGAAAACCAGCGTATTTCATAAGGTATTACTGAGAATCATTCTTGTGGAGAATTGAATTATCTCTCAACGTAACAAAATCGTTTTTTGATAAACCTTATATTTTCTGAAATAACAAAAAATATATATATTTTTTTGAAATGAAAAATGTTTTAGGTCCTCTCCTGATTTTTTGTTAAACAATTTTTGATCAATAATACATGATGTCGAGATGTCATGTGCCGAGTTTCAAAATGCTACAATTCATTCTTTACTTTTTGCTCCTGTTTGTCTGTCGTTACTGGATTAGCTGATTTTTGTTCCATTTCTTGCCCTACTCTATATGAATTATAAACCATACAACCTATGAGTCACTATCCACAATTCAGAAACTAGACTATAGTGAGATCCAGTTAAGATCACCTGGAATAATTCCATCCGAAGCTACTTTTTGAAACTCACTGGTCTCCTCATGTTCCTTGCTCCCTTCTAATGTCACAGTAGGGAATTCGTTTAAAAGACACAGCGTGCCATGAAATACAGACGAGTGTCGTAATATGTTGAAGTGTCAACTACAAATTCAGCGTTTACCCCTACGTCTTCCCGTGGAGATCCTCCGAAGTTTAATCTGGGATAGAGCTATATTATGGCTCCTTTTGTAATTGATGTACTTATATCAAAGCCGTTTTAATCAAGTGTCGTGCCTCTTGGCTTATTCTTAATGGCAAATTCTCATGTCAGATGGCGCCGAGGCGCAGCACGTCACTTTCCAACACCACGCGAACAACTTTATCTTCGTTTAGTCTATGGGCCAGAGACGGATTCATTACCGAACAGAGTCGTGGAATCTTGTGTTGGATGTTTCACTTAATGGATAAATTTGTCTGCAAGCCTTCTAAATTGAATGTGGATTCCTTTTCGAGTAATCATATTTTCAATTACAATCAGATACCCTCACACAGGTCAATGTTATCAGATGCCAACTTTTTTGAATTTTCGAAACAACGTAATTTCATCTGAAAGGGGCGTCCAACAAGGAGATCCTTTGGGCCCAGCACTCTTTTGTTTATGTATTGAAAAATTGACAAGATCAATTGAAGCTGATTTCAACTGTTGGTATCTTGATGATGGCGCCATTGGTTCAATGCAGATGTAGTCCTAGAAGAGTTCAAAAAATTGTATCATTTTCCAAGGAAGTCAGCCTCAGACTGAATTTCAAAAAGTACAAATTTTTTCTGGTGAAGGACCTTTCAGAGGAGTAAAAACAGCCTGATGGATCGTATGTTGTGAACTAATTTTTTGACCATCGTCAATATGGATCAACTGAGTCGACAGCATTTACAAAACTGAATGATATTTTGAATTGCGAAATGTCGGTCTCGAGCTTTGCTCTCGGGATTTCATCAGATTATTGAGGCAAAAATTATGTCTCGTTAAATTATTTTAAAACATAGTCGAAATTTAGATACAATCAAAATAGTAGACCATTTCTCAAGGTCTATTATATTACCCTTGATTATTTACTAAAAATAATGCAGTTCTTTCATAGATTCTGAGTTAGAACAGAAATACCAGTTGATATTTTACTCCCTCTCATTTTAAGCATTATTCATCAATACTTTCCTCAAATTTCCCCGTCCATTATATTTTTGATGAATTTCCTTGTTGCCATATTTTTGATAATTGTTTATTATCACCGATTTCCCTTTTGTAGCTGGACGATGCACATTATGAGTGTAATAGCCATGAGACGTAAATTCTCACTTGACATTCTTCAAAATAACAATATTAATTGAGTATGAATTTTGGATTGCAATTAAAAAACTGATTTAGAGATAATTAACCCTTAGCTGGTGACGCGGAGTCTGCCAGACTATAAATTCGATCAAGTTTGTGTGCAGTAGCTTCATAAATATTAGTTAACTTCAACTTGTGAAAGAGGTATCACAGTTAACCTTTTAGATCCCGAAAAAGAAAAGTTTTTAAAATAGTATGAGGAAGAGGGTGATACCAGAGAAGAAGAGTCTGGTGATAATTATATAGAAAGCGATCATGACTCAGATAGTGAAATCAATGTTAGACTAGCGTTTATTTTGACTAACAACCAGATGGTGAATTTTCAAGTTGTTAGTTTTTCAGAGTGACGTTTATGTTGTTTTATGATATAGTCTCTATACTTATGCCAAACAGGATTATTCATTCGATTTTTGTGTAAATTGTTTGTTATTGTTTAAAATTATATCATTCTTTTGTTTTTTTTCATTTAAGATACTGCAATATCTCTGGTAATTCTATTAGACTCCATGTAATCAACTATGCGACTTAAATAACATGTCACCAGCTGAGGGTTTTAATTGTTTCTATCATTAATTATATTTTCCAATAATTGTTCTAACTAGATTATTTCAATAAGAATTTCGTATTGCAACTGACAGAATAATGAAGAGATAATCAATTGTTTCAATCATCAGTTATGTTTTCCAATAATTGTCCAACAGGATAAAGCAGTACGCGCACTGAATCCGCTCGACTCGGATCGGCACGGCACGGCATTGTCGAACGTTTTGCATTGTTCATTGTTCCTATTTCAATATACCTCCGCCCACTCATTCAGATCGGAACGGCAGAGACCGTTCGACTCGACTCGACTACGGCCGAGAGAACAAGTTGCTAGTCGAATTAGTGCGCGGGTAACCGTCGTGCCGATCCGACCCGTGCCGTGCCGATCCGAGTCGAGCGGATTCAGTGCGTACTGCTTAAAACTATAGTTAATAAAAAAATCGACTGTGTTATTTTTTCGTTTTGCTATCCTTTTCTTCTTAGTTTATTATTGGGTGTCGCCACAGCTTACTTCATACACTCTTTCGACTTCAAAAAAAAAAGAAAATATCATAATAATTTATTTTTCATCTACGACTATCAGGCTGCCATGCTGTTACAACAATTCTTCGTAATAGATACATGCTGAAATTGTAGGCGAAACGCGCGTCGAGTGAAATTGACTAAGCTTTGGTGTTTGTGTAGTTTCTCTTTCTTGAATTGTTGTTATGTCAAAGTTTTTGAATAATAATTTATTCGGCAATTGTGAGTAGGTATTCAAATAAATTTCGAAAGCACTTCACATTTTTTAATCTCTTTCGTCATTAAATAAACATCCTGTATAAATCTCAACATCGAAATGTGCAAAAAGAGCTAGAGATGAATTTGAAGAACTAACAATTTTTTCCCAATTAATTGTCAAAAGCTATTGATAAAATAGAGCTTACGCCTGGGATTCCCGTTATCTGCAATGACAGCTGCAATCACCATCGGACATCCCGTCAGCAGAACAGCAGAATTGTCCTATCCGCTGGCTACGAGTGTTCTATTTTGTTTTTTTGTGTTTTCGTTTCGTGCACTTTTGGACTACGTATATATTTCAAATGGGAGCCATTCATGCTTTCATGTGTTTCAATTTTCGCAGCTTTGATGTTGCGAGTTGAAACGCTTTGTAGTTGCATTAACCGACAAAATTGCGTTAGTTTTCCAGCAGTCATTTATGTTAATGGAAAATAAATTGCAAGTGAAGAGTTATGAAAGCAGAGGCATTCGTTTTTCGTGGGAAGGGTTTATTTGGTTGGAACTTATTTAACTATTTAACTAGGGTGAACGTTTTTTGACTATGTACAACCGATGACACTGAATGAAAGGGTGATTTGTATCATTCTCTGTTCTAACATACTTTGGCATCATACTCTTATGAAAGAACTGAGGTATTTGAAACTTCTCACAGAATATGGATAATCATTTCGCGAATATTCTCCAATTAAATTACTTGCACATTTTTTAAATGATATTGAGAAAATATTCTCAAATCAATATTGACCTCAGAAAATTGAGCGTTATAAATATGTTGATCCAAATATCATTTGAGTCTATTGGTAGACTATTTGAAGTGGTTATGTTGATTCGAATGAAATGGTGAATTGAAAAAAAAAACGTCGAATTATCTGAAACTAAAATAACAGTTCTTTAACATTTATTAAATTTTTTTCTACATACAGAACCGGGTTTGATCATAATAATTTATTTCAATATTCTCTGTTTAATATTTGAACAATATTCCAATTTTGATAATGGTGATATATTATATTATATTAGTATTATTATTTCAATATTAGCATGAGGATTTTGTTATAATTCTAATATAGGGTAATGTGATCCGTTGAATATTGGTAAAATGGCACTGAATCAATTTGCTATCAAACTTTGATATACAATATTGTTTTTTCATTCCTAGAATCGGTATACCAAATAGCTAAGTAGCCAAGTAGCTCAGTGGTTGAGTCTGAAGCGTTCGAAACCATTGACTGCTGGTCGGCTAGGTTCGAATCCTAGTGACTACAGATTTTTAACTGATGGCCTGAGAAAGTGCTGAGAATTGCAAGTTGAAAGGTAAGAACTCGTTAATCCTTGGCTCGCACAAGTTTCGACTTTTGAGGCCTGCCGTTCATAAGGGGACGACAGCTGGTTAACGAAAAACAAACAACAAAAAAACAACAAACAAAACAATATGGAAATCATATTGGGAATGCAGTATTTATCCTACATATTGGAGAAAATATGTAAATATTTGTATATGAGTAAAAATCATTCAACCAATACTAACCTAAAATTATATGGGACAAACTCGAAACAGTATAGATTAAGACAATATTCCACCAATATTATCATCATAATACGGTTTTTTGTTCAATATTCACTCTTATTGGATCAATATTATTTTTACATTTACAATATACTTTTTATGACTCGATATGAAATCAAGTGAGGTGCCACCTAGGTTAGCTAAATAATAGTTCATAAAGCTACTCCGAGCAGAAATTCAAGAACATCAATTCTTAATTACTTTTCTTTTGCTCCCAGGATCTTCTCTGAACACAGGATTTTCCTTTTCGTGGGGACCAGAACTTAATAATGTAATAACGATTTGGTTTGTAACACACAATCAAAATTATCATCACGTGTTTCAAGTATCTTATTTTTAGCCGTATAAAACAAAGACGGAAAACAACACTAGAGCACATTTTTTTGTATTTTATTTGATAATAAAACAAGAGATACAAAATATAAGTTTATCCACATCTGATATGTTGATGTTATATACATTTCCTAAATTTATGGCGTATTTAACGTTGATGACCGTTGCTGAAAAACGTTATGACATTGAAAATAAGTGACTTGGGTGCAACAAACACAGGTAAAATTTAGAGTTTATGACCCAAAGGCTCATCCTGTTGTTAATCTACCGATGAAAAATGTAGCGCTGGACCTACCAACGAGTTTGATGATGTTGCACGACCAGTAGGGTTTGTCATCGATATGAAAACCAAGTGTGTTGACAGTTTCGGTCAATAAGTCATCTAATGTCGGCAAAGGAATAACAATTCCTTGGAGAGTATTATGAAATATATAATTCATATACAATATGGATATTGTTGGCCCTTGAATTGAACCCTGTGGTACACCATGTGAGATTTTGTTTCGGGTCTGCTTCAACTCCATTAACGAAAACACATCGAGATTCTTCCCAGAGAAAAAATCGAAAAGGGAGGCCACGTATTCCATGTGAAAACATTTCAGTCGGATACTGGTACCTACACCTTTCAATTCACTTACCACCAACAGCAGGATTGTCAGCTCTAGCCATAACCTATCTGTTCAACACGGATTTAATTAAACTTCCGCCGAATCGCCACACCATGCAAATGACGCAAAAATGAAACAGCATTAAATAAAACGTATCGTTTTATTGCGGAGGTAAAGAGTGAGTCGAATAAGAGCGTAGTGTCGGGGCGCCTCCTCTCTGGTCAATTGAACACGTCTGGCGTATTATTGTTCGGAGCGCAAGTAGCGTACGGAAAATATGTTACTTGCTACGCTGAATCGGGTAGCAGTTACACGGACGGTTGTTTCGAAATCGTTGTTTCAGCATTCGTTGTATGGAATATTGTTACCAAAACCGAAAATCGTTTTATAACAGATATTCGGATCTCTCAAACTGTGATAAAGGACCCAGCACGTTTCCTATGGAGAATGGCTTTCCTTGAATCTGGCTGAATTTTGGTATGTCATAGTATTTGGTTCATCATCAACTGTGAGACTTACATGACACATCTAAGATTCAATGAATAAAATGTAGTTGGGAGCCGGGATATATGAGCTCCTCAGCCTCAGCCTCAGCCTCAGCCTCAGCCTCAGCCTCAGCCTCAGCCTCAGCCTCAGCCTCAGCCTCAGCCTCAGCCTCAGCCTCAGCCTCAGCCTCAGCCTCAGCCTCAGCCTCAGCCTCAGCCTCAGCCTCAGCCTCAGCCTCAGCCTCAGCCTCAGCCTCAGCCTCAGCCTCAGCCTCAGCCTCAGCCTCAGCCTCAGCCTCAGCCTCAGCCTCAGCCTCAGCCTCAGCCTCAGCCTCAGCCTCAGCCTCAGCCTCAGCCTCAGCCTCAGCCTCAGCCTCAGCCTCAGCCTCAGCCTCAGCCTCAGCCTCAGCCTCAGCCTCAGCCTCAGCCTCAGCCTCAGCCTCAGCCTCAGCCTCAGCCTCAGCCTCAGCCTCAGCCTCAGCCTCAGCCTCAGCCTCAGCCTCAGCCTCAGCCTCTGCCTCTGCCTCTGCCTCTGCCTCTGCCTCTGCCTCTGCCTCTGCCTCTGCCTCAGCCTCTGCCTCTGCCTCTGCCTCTGCCTCTGCCTCTGCCTCTGCCTCTGCCTCTGCCTCTGCCTCTGCCTCTGCCTCTGCCTCTGCCTCTGCCTCTGCCTCTGCCTCTGCCTCTGCCTCTGCCTCTGCCTCTGCCTCTGCCTCTGCCTCTGCCTCTGCCTCTGCCTCTGCCTCTGCCTCTGCCTCTGCCTCTGCCTCTGCCTCTGCCTCTGCCTCTGCCTCTGCCTCTGCCTCTGCCTCTGCCTCTGCCTCTGCCTCTGCCTCTGCCTCTGCCTCTGCCTCTGCCTCTGCCTCTGCCTCTGCCTCTGCCTCTGCCTCTGCCTCTGCCTCTGCCTCTGCCTCTGCCTCTGCCTCTGCCTCTGCCTCTGCCTCTGCCTCTGCCTCTGCCTCTGCCTCTGCCTCTGCCTCTGCCTCTGCCTCTGCCTCTGCCTCTGCCTCTGCCTCTGCCTCTGCCTCTGCCTCTGCCTCTGCCTCTGCCTCTGCCTCTGCCTCTGCCTCTGCCTCTGCCTCTGCCTCTGCCTCTGCCTCTGCCTCTGCCTCTGCCTCTGCCTCTGCCTCTGCCTCTGCCTCTGCCTCTGCCTCTGCCTCTGCCTCTGCCTCTGCCTCTGCCTCTGCCTCTGCCTCTGCCTCTGCCTCTGCCTCTGCCTCTGCCTCTGCCTCTGCCTCTGCCTCTGCCTCTGCCTCTGCCTCTGCCTCTGCCTCTGCCTCTGCCTCTGCCTCTGCCTCTGCCTCTGCCTCTGCCTCTGCCTCTGCCTCTGCCTCTGCCTCTGCCTCTGCCTCTGCCTCTGCCTCTGCCTCTGCCTCTGCCTCTGCCTCTGCCTCTGCCTCTGCCTCTGCCTCTGCCTCTGCCTCTGCCTCTGCCTCTGCCTCTGCCTCTGCCTCTGCCTCTGCCTCTGCCTCTGCCTCTGCCTCTGCCTCTGCCTCTGCCTCTGCCTCTGCCTCTGCCTCTGCCTCTGCCTCTGCCTCTGCCTCTGCCTCTGCCTCTGCCTCTTCCTCTGCCTCTTCCTCTGCCTCTTCCTCTGCCTCTGCCTCTGCCTCTTCCTCTTCCTCTGCCTCTGCCTCTGCCTCTGCCTCTGCCTCTGCCTCTGCCTCTGCCTCTGCCTCTGCCTCTGCCTCTGCCTCTGCCTCTGCCTCTGCCTCTGCCTCTGCCTCTGCCTCTGCCTCTGCCTCTGCCTCTGCCTCTGCCTCTGCCTCTGCCTCTGCCTCTGCCTCTGCCTCTGCCTCTGCCATTGCCACAGCCAGACTTTTCCCTAATCCCCTATTTTTTTATATTTGCTTTTACATTCTAGACATTTTCAGAATATTTTGATGTTGTAGGTATATTAAACTGAAAAACACATGTGACGTGCAATGAATTGCAATTTGTTTGTCAATCTGGTTTAGTGCGCACAACATCCGAATTCCATCAAAACAAGAAACGAAAGCTGATAAATTGATCATTTTTACCGCGAAATACTGAAAAATCCCTTTTTGAAAGCTCCATATCTCAAAAATCTTCCCATTCTCCATTCTGCTCATGAATACTGATTGAAATCCTACTTCCAATACCGATTAGTATCTGAATGTAGTTTTTACCGACAAGGCAGAACAAACCACTGGAATATTCAGCACGGTTCCAGGCACCTTTCCCACGAAATCGCAAACCGAAAGCCATATTTCTCCCTTACTCGGGCCATAAATAGGGAATCCTCACTTCCTATCCTTTCCATCGTAACTCCTGCAGCGCGCAGGAGAAGTCATCATAAAAAGATGGGCAGCGTTGCACACGGTTCTAACGACTGCAGACGGAAGGCAATATCTGCAGAACAATCGATTGGGTTGCATCGACCGTTCACTTTAGACTCTGCCGAATGAAATGTGAATGTGTTTTGCGGCCTTCGATGCATTATACAGGGTGTAACATAAGTACGTTAAAATATTCAAGTGACGTATTCCTGAGGCAATTTTATGAAAAAAAGGCTATATAAATTTGTGTCCGAAAATGCTTCGTTTCGGACACAAATTGAAATTGATTTTTTTTTTTCGACTTTTGAAAATTACTTTTACAAGAAATAAGTTATTTGCACGAAATTTGGTACCCGGGGTTTTTTGGCGTGGGATATCATAATTTCGTATCAATTTCCATGTAACATCTAGAGGGCGCTGCGTACGCTGTCATTATTCATTTCAAATTGTCCTAACATTTTTGACAGTAAACTTTTGGTACTTTTCATGAAAAAACCTCATTCCCACACCTTTTCCAAGTAAAAAAGGTACACTACCTCAACAGCCCTGGAGGTGATCGTTTTCGAGATATTTACAATTTTCTATATTGATGCATGTTACTTAGCTCCTAGGGCGCTAAGTGAAGTTGCAATAAAATAATGGAATCGTATGTTGATTGTGAAATATTGTAATACTATACGCACACAAACCACACAAAAATTGGAAATTTTTTGACAGTTGTAGAAAAAATATATTCCTGATGAGAGTTTTTGCATTCTTTCAAACTCAGTATAAACAATTCATACTTCGAAAAAAAGTGCTGATTGTTGATTAGATATGTAGGCCTACTTCGAATTTATTTCATTTCCCAATATCCAAAAAATACGTAAGCAATTTTTTTAAAGAAAAATTATAACGCAACTGGATTTGCAAAACTTTCAAATGGGTGTTTCCATAATTTCATAAAAACATTGAATCCTGACAGAAATATGGCATAATTAACATATTGAAGGACAGTGAGATTTCTTTAAAGGTACCAATTTAGGCAGAGTTTTTTGAGTACGACTATCACTAAAAAATATATTTGAAATGTGTTCAAATGTATTGTGACAGTGTCGACTAATTTTCATTATATTTCTTGAAAGCCAACGCTGAACGGCGTCCTGTCATTCTCGATCCTCAAGCTTCAGACGCAGATCAGCGTTGTGTCATATCACAATTCCAGAAAATGACGCTGATTAGCGTATCTGCCCTTCAACTTGTTAAAATTTATACTTCTTACGATATAAAATACTGCTGAAAATCATCTGTTCATCATTTTTATAAAATATCATAATTAACACTACTCCATTAGATCGCTATTGATCAGGATTGTGGATTTCAATTGATGAGTCCTAATACATATTGTCAATTTATATTTCCTCTATAAATGTCTCAGAAACAATTCCATATTGAAAATACAATTTTTTAATAACTTAGTTAGTAATAACGATAATTTTCAGCTACAAAGAATCGCAAATATCGTTAATAGTTCACTAACGATGTCGTAATGCGATACAGAATAGATCTCTGAGAAGAAAATCGTTGAAAACAGAAAAAAATAAAAAATAAACCTTCAATCAAAAAATATTCATTAGTAAATGGGCTAACCTGTATAATGAATGCAGCAGAATATAAAATAACTCCTTGACAACTCCAAAAACTTATAAGGAAATCCAAATATTGAATTTTCAATAATAATTTTGTGCATAACTGCCCTTCTGATTCACACATAAACTGAGCTTCGCAGACTTAATTCTCCAGAAAACTTCATGGGTAGAAATCTATGTGCGTCAAATCCGGACTCCTCGGTGGCTAGTGAATTTATTCTTACCAATCTTCGAATAACTCTGAAAAAAAAACTCCTCGGTCAGAATATTATGTTGAGAAGCGCTATATAGTTGTTCCAATCAAGAAAAAAATTTAAATCTCCACTCTCTTTTTAAGGACCAGGTAGCTCAGTGGTTGAGACTGTCGCGTTCAAAGCCATTGACTGCTGGTCGGTTGGGTTCGAATCCTAGCGACTACAGATTTTATCTGATAGCCCGAGAAAGTGCTAGGAATCGCACATTAAAAGATAAGACCACGTTAATATCTGGCTCGCAAAAGTTTCGACTTTTGAGGGTTGTCTTTCGTAAGGGGACGGCAGCTGGTTAACGAAAAAAACAATTTAAACAATTTAAACAACAGGACAGTTTTTTTTTGCGAACGTGCTGAAAAGGAATGATGGTCATGGGTAATGAACAGCAAAATATTTTCATTGCAATGACTCCATTCTGATATCGAATACGTTGATTCAGAATTTCGCTGAAAAATCGTGAGAGTATATAGGAGGGTGGGTGTATTGATATGAATATATGGGATGTTAATCTCGAAAACCGAAGCGGTTGGAATTAATTAATCTCCACTGGATGATTGCACAGCCGAAGCACAAACATTGAGTCAACTTTTCACGCTTGAATAATTCCAGATTTAAATTGTATATTATGAGCGCTCAGTAGAAGCTGAAATAATATGTGAGAAACACAGCTCGTCAAACACATTGGCGGATATTCGGAACAATATGAAATATTGGCTTCACCACAAATTTAGATACTTATAATTTCCAGTATAAGACTTTTCTCACCAACATGGTTTGTTGAAAATGTTATTTGATCACGTGAAAACAAAATTCTGTTAAGAATTTTCACATGCTCAGTATCTGAGAGATTATTTCCGGAAGACGGAAGACGGAAGATATTTTCTTTTCAATCCATACTTTCCAAATTATAAAAACTTATATTTCATTTTGTATGAAATCTCCGTTTCGGCTCCAACTGCGATGTTCATCTTCAGTGGCTTGGTTCAAATACTTTTTGGCACATCAACTGAAACTGTACTGTACTTCGACTACGCCACTGAAGATGACTGCCGCAAGTTAAAACGTTTGAAATTTCTCATACACAAATTAGTGATCGACAGAAATTTTTCGTTGTCATTGAAATTATTCTTCTTTAGTAATTCCCTGGGGTATTGTAAGATCTGTGGACTTGGAACACTAGGAAATAAGGAACTTACATCAAAGAAAACAAAAATCTCACCTCCTTGCAGATCAACGTTTTTTCGTATGTTGTATGAACAACTGTAAAGTGTTTTAGATACTCAATTGAAACTTGGTTCCGCAACAGACAAGCTTTCAAATTCCTTGGTGAACCTATTTGGTAAGTAGCAGACCTAATAGCTGACACGATGGGGCGCATTTTTCCGGTTTTTGGATTTTTGGGAGGCAATATAGTCTTGACACTTGTAACCTCCGTTTCAGTTTAGGGGTAAGTATATTGTCACATTTCTTGAGGACGTCTTTTACTTTGGCAGTCAAAACTGTCAACTGTCAAAATTTTGTTTGTTAAACAAAATTGTTGGCGTTCTTTCCAAAGCAATCTTCGCAAAAACGATTTTTTCCTAATTTTTTTCAGCATGTGAGATTCGATCGTATTGTGTGATACATCGTTGTAATCTGGAAAAAAATGCAAAAATCCACTATGGCGCTCATAAGAAAAACCGAGGGGGAAACCGCTGGGGTATTCGGGGCATTACTCGGGTATTAGTCGGGAACTAGCGGCATTACTTGAAAATTGTTGGGCATTACAGGTATTACTGTTGTATTACTCTGGCATCAGAGGAATTAGTTAGGACTTATCGAGCATTACATGGGTATTACAGGAATTATTCGAAAGTGAGAAAGTGAAAAAGAAGGTCTGCAAAACATGGGAATTGGAATTGTCTGAAAAATTAGACAGCAGTAGCGGATATCCGAATTGTGCAATAAAAAAAAGGTCTGCCGACTTATACTTGACAACAAACCCAACACTAAGGCACCATTTTATATTTTCCTTCCTTCTCTGGCGGGCATTACTCAGTGGGTATTACTCGGGAACTACTGGGTATTACTCGGGAATTACTTCGGTATTAGAGGCATTACTTACGATTTTTGGGAATTAGTCTACTCAGTATTCTTAGCGGTTTACCCCTCGAGAAAAACCAGAGTTAAGTGTTGTAACTCTGGCATCAAGAACGCCTTGGAAAATAAGATGACAGATTTAGATTATTTGTGAAAAAGTACTTTGAGAACGTTCTAGTTGAAAACGTCTAGTTCTTTTGGTTTTCGATTGAAAAAATAAAAACGAAAATAAAAAATTAAAACTGACACATCAAATTTTCTTTCAGATATTTGTTCAGCATGAAAACTTTGCCATGGTATCTCTTATAATAACTGAGATCCCCATGGTGGAGCTCGATATATGGGCACCCGGTATTTACTCAAAACCGGCATTTACCCGAGAATACATTCGGGACTGGGTCTGTACAACGGAGAATTTTCCTGCCGACAATGTGGTATAGTAACAGGAACAGCCATATACCAGGACACGAGGCTGAGGCCAAGCAAAAAAAAGAAAAGCAAATGACACCTTTTGGTAGTATACCTACTTATGATAACGGTAGTCGTCGCCGACCGATGTTTTTACCCTTTTTACTTCCATATACACCTACAACGTAGGCTAATTGTGGCAAGTACCTGTCAGAAAACAATTACTCCCCTCGCTAATACTATGATGGGTATTGAATTATGTCGGAAAGATACTTATGCAATGTACCTCATTGCACATTGCAGACGAAACGATTGCAAGTGCTTCCTCTAACCAAATGGCAGAATTTTGTTTTGATTCGGACAGTGGGGCCACCTGCATACTAGTTTCGAGGTTCTTGCCTCGTCATCAGTACAGGGTAGGTCACTGCAGACGTATTTGAAGCACTCAAGAAGCACTCTGATTTTCCGCGTTAAGAGATTCAGTCAGATATCTGAACACAAAGTTCATAGTTCTTTTGGGAGAACGTTTGATAACGATAGTCGTCGCCGACCAATGAGGTACATTGCACAAGTATCTGTTGGAAATAATTCAATACCCGTCGTGGATTAGCCAGGGGAGTAGTTGTTTTCTGACAGGTATTTGCCACAATTAGCGTGCGTTGTAGGTTTTTCTCCAGACCACACAAACTCATTCAAAATCGATCCTACGACCTACATACATTATGCAAGAGAACATTTCATTCCAAAAACTTTGCGAACAAACTAAGGAAACTAAAGCAAGCATCTGGATAGCGCCTGGAGAATAGACATTGAATATCCCATTAAAACTCGACATGACATCGTGGAGTATCTCTTTAAATGGACAGGATCCCGGCGTATACGCACGCAGAATACATAGGTAGATAGATTCCGTCCGGAGCCAAATTTAACTCTCGTCTGCTGGAGTGGAAGCTGAAAACGTAAAGCCGGCGATAACGACAGAATGATTGCCAAGGGATGGCTTGGTCAGATAAAGTTTCCTCGGCAAACAGAAAAGAAGAAACGTCGAGATGACGAGTTCTCTATGCGTTTCTTCAGTGGCGTGCCATAAAAATGTTCGCCAGAATGTGTTTTATGAACCAAAGAACCAGTTTATCGCCAATTATTTGTAAGAATCGGTCATTTGAGAAACATCACATGTCAATATGTCTGCCATTTTGGGATTATTGCATTAAAATACTCTTTAGGGGTAAACGCATTGTTCCATTCACATGTCCGGCGAAGCTTTACTGATTTATGCGTTTCTTAATATCTTTATGCGTGGAGAAACAACACAAGTCGCTGACATGTGTTCTTTCCAAATGCATTGTACCGATGACTTATTTCCAAACATGGCGTCTAGTAGTGAAAGCGAGTCGAATGGTGTTCTTAATGTTTTGGAAAAAAAGAAGGAAAAAAGAATGCTATATAAATGTGCGATTTTTAGAGAACTAGTCCGTATTCCTAAGGTTCTCCAGGGGGACCCTAACTTCCTTATTACCCCATATTACTCCCCATTAAAAAAAATTGAAAATATCTTTTCGTCTGCCTGTAGGTCACCCGCAAAATTTTCAAGAAGCTCTTCCTGTTTTTCATAGTTCCCTTGATATCTGCTCAGGTCACTTTTTTCTTCCATATTTTTTGGTAACATGTTGTTGACCAACAACAGAAAATAATGAAAACATTGCCTAATTTCTTGTATATGTTATTTTATGACCTCTCTTTCATGTTCAATGAAGTTCTTTAAATGAATCAACGTTTTTTTTGTTAGGGTTTATTGTTCATTTCAAAAACATCACAAGTCCAGAGTTTTTAAAGTGCTATATTTTTTATCCAATTAATTTTTCCTTTAAATTTACATTTTAGAGAATTCTAAATGGACCTTATTTTGAAGTCACATTGACTTGTGTTGTTTCTCATATAGTAAACTTTCCGTATGAAATGAAACTTTGAGAAAATGTAAGTGGAAGGTATATTATTCTGTAAATTAATACTGTGATGACTCATCAGGTTGATATTTTTAGGGTTCATTAATTATATTCTTTATATGTGTGAAATATGTGTGTATATGTATATTGATTAAAAATTTGATTTTGTAGGGGAAATTTGATTCGTTTGGGTATTTCACCTTCCACAATCTGAAAATGAAAAAGGAAATCTGTACAGGTGTAGAAGGGCAAATTACTCAATTTACCCAATGAGTTACTGCGTTCACAAGACTGCTGTCTTGAATTAAATTATAATTTATGTCAGCAACGTATCCAACACCGAATTTGCCTATCTGAAAAAATGTATTCAAATTAACCAAATTTTTTTTTTTTTCGATAAACGTTGAAGTTTCAGAGGCTGTATCTGCCTCCATTATCGAAACTTGCAGAAAAAACGCTGAAAACTGTATTTGAATTGGTTTGGAAATGATAAAATCTTTCTTTAACAAAGTCAAATGAAATCTGCCATACATTCTCTTGAGTGACATTTTCTATTTTGATACGTAGGGTGTTTGGTATCAGTTATTTAATCACCATTCTATCAGTTCTCATTTACTCCCTGAGGAGAAGTAACCAGGTGCGGTCCATTTTGATGGAATTTGTTGAAAAGCAATTGTTTGATAAAAGAATGCAGGAAGTTTCCTTCAACTTCCTCTTTTCTTGATTTGAATCTCTCATTAAGATTTTGATATTATTCCATTCCATCATATAATCGCCATCAGATGTTAGAATATGTACGGATATTTTCGAACCTGCTATTTTTCAATTTCTAATGTAACTTTTACAGTGCGCCGCTGAATCATGGAATAAATTCATTATGCCTGAATATGAAGATATTTCGGAAAAATCCTCGATTTTCTTTTCCGATGGGCCAATTCTTGAACCCCACCCAAAATATATTGAGTTATCCGCATTTGATTGAAAATTACCTTTTATTTTCAAGTGGGACACCCAGTATATTTTTCCATATTTGGTTGGGGATCGTCATTACGAATCCAATTTTGATAGGTTTGATGGGATTATGTCAAACGGCTGCGGATATATGGGCAAAAAACATCCTCGTATGTCTAATGAATATGACTGAGACTTCACACGATTTGGAAGGTTAAAAGTCTCTTTCTCTGACTAGTAACACGGACGGACATTGAACTAGAACTACATCTGATAGATATTTGTGCAACTTTGATCCGAGAAGATTCAATTACAAGTACTTATTGTGCTTGAACAATAAATCATCCTTCAGTTGACCTGGGATGACCTTACCGGCAGACATGTTTCGAAGTTCTTGTGCCTCTCGTCAGTGCAACTCTTATCGAAATTTGGAGACAATAAACCTTTTGGTAATTTCCCATATAATGCTGACTCGAACGGTAACCATGTCGAGTCAAGTCAAAATATACTTCATTGTCAGGAGTTATAAGAAGTCAATAACATATATTCATAAACTAAATGATAATGATAAAATGATCGAATTAAATTAATGATTATAAACAACAATGATGAGACAAAACACTACTTTACTATGCACAGTATAACATATTGGAAAATAAAGGCTACGCTTGCGCCTGCGCCTTGCTCATAAGAGTACAGCCGTCTCAAACTACTTACTGTAGTAACAATTTTTGAAAACAACAACATCAAATAAATATTGACACAGTTCGGTAATACCCAAGCGAAATTATGTTTGTCTTTTAGCTCTAAGTACTTCTAAAACATTTTTCTATGCCTGCAGCATCTCTTTTGCGACATCAATTTTCCAAATTATATTCATTGTATTGTATATATTTGTACTTTATTATTCAACTTCCTATAGACATAAGCAATATTCAACTAATTATCCCTTTTCTTCGTTTTCTGGTTTTGTGGACAGATTGATATCAGAATTACCTGAAAGTAACGAAATTGGATATGTCGGTGAAGATTTGAAAATACTCTCTACGTTTCTCTATTTTTCAAATACTTCACACGGAAGTGTAACATTTTAGTAGTTGACAGGTTTTCACCGAGTGAAAATCTCATTCTTTGAAACGCCAATGCTGTCGTTTCAAGTTCCTCGTGTGTGAATAGAAACATGAAATGTTTGACCTGCAACTTCTATATAACGTGGACATTTCCAGGAGAGATATTTACCGTCAACTCGCTATTTCTCTTTCGAACTAGGGTGTAATTGAACAAAACCGGATCTTTTATTTTAAATTATCTAAACACCTTAAACACTCTTTTCCGGCTAAATCTTATATCTGACTTATCTAAGCATACAAAAATCATACATTTTCGGAATGAGCATGAAATTTCACGAATATAGTGCAAATTTCAAATCGATGTGATTTTTCATGATTTTTAACTTTTCAACTTTTTTCGAATAATTTTTAATTTTTTCCATTGACTCTAAATTCACAATATATACTAATTTGACAATTCTGAATCGATTGGCGTTTGCAGAATTTGTCTATCTCTAACCGTTCTCGAGATGGTCAGCTCTGAATCAGATTTCAAATGTTTTTTTTGGCGCCAAAAATATTTCCGATGAGTTTTCGACATTTTCGTTTAAAGATTCGGAATCAGCACATCAAAATTCGTTTGAAGACAAAAATTTTGAATTCGAAAAATGAAAAACAATAAAGTTCAATAAACTATGTATGGTAATATAATCGACTTTTATGTTCGTTGATTTTTTCCCTTCAAATTCTCAATATATACTAATTCGACCATTCTGAATCGATTGGCGTTCGAAGAATCCGTCTATCTATAACCGCTTTTTAGTTGGTAAGCTCTGATTCAGTTTTCAAATGTTTCTTTTGGCGCCAAAAACATTTTTGGTGTTTTCAATATTTCTGTTCAAAGATTCTGAATCAGCACGTCAAAATTTGTTGAAGGACAAAAATTTGAAATTCGAAAAATGAAAAATAAAAAAGTTCAAAAAGTTATGTATGGTAATATAATGGACTTTTTTGTTCGTTGATTTTTTCCGTTCAAATTCCCAATATATACTAATTCGACTATTCTGAATCGATTGGCGTTCGCAGAATCCGTCTATCTCCAACCGTTCTCGGGTTGGTCAGCTCTGAATCAGTTTTCAAATGGTTTGTTTGGCGCCAAAAATATTTTTGGTGAGTTTTCAACATTTTAGTTCAAAGATTCGGCATCAGCACGTCAAAATTTGTTGAATGACAAAAATTTGAAATTCGAAAAATGAAAAATAAAAAATTTCAAAAAATTATGTATGGTAATATAATCAACTTATTTGTTAGTTGATTTTTTCCGTTAAAATTCTCAATATATACTAATTCGACCATTCTGAATCGGTTGGCATTTGCAGAATTTGACTATCTCTAACCGTTCTCGAGTTGGTCAGCTCTGAATCAGTTTTCAAAATGTTTTTTTTGCGCCAAATATATTTCTGTTGAGTTTTCGACATTTTCGTTCAAAGATTCGGAATCAGCACGTCAAAATTCGTTGGAGGACAAACATTTTAAATTCGAAATTCCGGCTAAATTCCGGCTAAATCTTATATCTGACTTATCTTAGCATATAAAAATCATACATTTTCGGAATGAGCATTAAATTTCACGTATATAGTGCAAATTTCAAATCGATGTGACAAATTAGTATTTTTCATGATTTAGGGGTACCCCTTCAACTTTTTTAGAGTAATTGTTATTTTTTTTCATTGACTCGAAATTCACAATATATACTAATTTGACAATTCTGAATCGATTGGCATTTGCAGAATTTGTCTATCTCTAACCGTTCTCGAGTTGTTCAGCTCTGAATCAGTTTTCAAATGGATTTTTGGCGCCAAAAATATTTCCGATGAGTTTTCGACATTTTCGTTCAAAGATTCGGAATTAGCTCATCAAAGTTCGTTTGAAGACAAAAATTTTAAATTCGAAAAATGAAAAATAGAAAAGTTCAAAAGATTATGTTTGGTAATATATTCGACTTTTATGTTCGATGATTTTTTCCGTTCAAATTCCCAATATATACTAATTCGATCATTCTGAATCGATTGACGTTCGTAGAATCCGTCTATATCTAACCGTTCTCGGAATGGTCAGCTCTGAATCAGTTTTCAAATGGTGTTTAAAAATATTTCCGATGAGTTTTCGACATTTCCGTTCAAAGATTCGGAATCAGCACATCAGAGTTCGTTTGGAGACAAAAATTTTAAATTCGAAAAATGAAAAATAAAAAAGTTCAAAAAATTATGTATGGTAATATAATCGACTTTTATGTTCGTTGATTTTTTTCGTTCAAATTCCCAATATATACTAATTCGACCATTCCAAATCGATTGGCGTTCGCAGAATCCATCTATCTTTAACCGTTCTCGAGTTGGTCAGCTCTGATTCAGTTTTCAAATGGTTTTTTGTCGACAAAAATATTTTTGGTGAGTTTTCAACATTTTCGTTCAAAGATTCTGAATCAGCACGTCAAAATTTGTTGAAGAACAAAAATTTGAAATTCGAAAAATGAAAAATAAAAAAGTTCAAAAAATTATGTATGGTAATATAATCGACTTTTTTGTTTGTTGATTTTTTCCGTTAAAATTCCCAATTTATACTAATTCCACCATTTTGAATCGATTGGCATTTACAGAATTTGTCTATCTCTAACCGTTCTCGAGTTGGTCAGTTCTGAATCAGTTTTTAAATGGTTTTTTTGGCGCCAAAAATATTTCCGATGAGTTTTCGACATTTTCGTTCAAAGATTCGGAATCAGCACATCGAAATTCGTTTGAAGACAAAAATTTTAAATTCGAAAAATGAAAAATAAAAAAGTTCAAAAAATTATGTGTGGTAATATAATCGACTTTTATGTTCGTTGATTTTTTCCCTTCAAATTCCCAATATATAATATAATCGACTTTTATGTTCGTTGATATTTTCCCTTCAAGTTCCCAATATATACTGAATCGATTGGCGTTCGCAGAATCTGTCTATCTCTAACCGTTCTCGAGTTGGTCGGCTCTGAATCAGTTTTCAAATGGTTTTTTTTAGGCGCCAAAAATATTTTTGGTGAGTTTTCAACATTTTCGTTCAAAGATTCGGAATCAGCACGTCAAAATTCGTTGGAGGACAAAAATTTGAAATTCGAAAAATTAAAATTAAAAATCTCATAAAATTGGATCTTTTACCTTAAACACTCTTTTTCGGCTAAATCTTATATCTGACTTATCTGAGCATATAAAAATCATACATTTTTGGAATGAGCATGAAATTTCATGTATACAGTGCAAATTTCAAATCGATGTGACAACTTAGGATTTTTCATGATTTTTAGGGGTAAACCCCTTTCAACTTTTTTCGAGTAATTTTTTATTTTTTCCATTGACTCGAAATTCACAATATATACTAATTTGACAATTCTGAATCGATTGGAGTTAGCAGAATTTGTCTATCTCTAACCGTTCTCGAGTTGGTCAGCTCTGAATCAGATTTCATATGTTTTTTTGGCGCCAAAAATATTTCCGATGATTTTTCGACATTTTGTGTTGATTTGTATTTAAATGGAAATAAACATTCCTCGTGAAGCAACGAATACCTTTTTCTTTCTTTGAACTATGTCAAGGAAATTTCATATTTGCACTATTCACGATTTTTTCCGTTCAATCTTCATCACTTTTCATTTCTACATAAATTAAATTTATAGTTATCAAGAATTCGTTATCTGTATAGATGCCCAATTTCACAAATTTCATTAATTATTGTTGTCAACTAGTTTCTGACGGCCAAACAGCCATAGCTATCTTGGATTACCTAGTGTAGATTAGGTCCAATAGTTCGTTAGAGGTATATGCTCTTATTTTGAATATATTCGCCGCGATAGCTTGGAATTTTGATAATACTTATTTAATAGTAAGAATGCTAATAATTTTATTGGTGGAACATTTGTATATCAGATATTTATAGGTATTAGTTGCCAAAGATAATGAGAACTGGCTTTATGACAGGATTTCGTTATTATTCGGATCTGTCACTGTTGTTGCCTAGCGTTAAAAAAAGTGCACTTTTTTACGCTTTTCCGTTTGTTTTTAGTGAAATACTTTACGCACCCATACCACACAAAAAAACTGGACTTTTTTGACAGTTGTAGAAAAAAAATAAATGTTTCACTCCTGGAATTTTTGGTAAACAATTTTTTTGGTGTTTATCATGGTTCCAACTAATAGCATAGCGAGTTTGGTGGTGCTACAATCGATTCTTGTCTCAAAACGTACTGGATTAATAGTGTGCATTTTCATTAAGATCGGTCAAGTACTTTCATAGTTTTTTGACAAGGGTTTTTGAGATATAAAAAAAATGTTAATAATAAATATTTTAATTGATACAAAAAATATTTCATCACGAATAATTGATGAATGCGACAAAAGGATCGGCATCTAGGGGACTGCTTGCCATATGAATGAAAAATTTTAGAAATTTTCATAACAAATCGTCTGACAATGACTGAAAGAAAAACTTATCTACTTATTCGTTGTTCTCAACTTTGTAGATAGATTATCAACTTGAATGATGATTTTCATCAATTTCATGTTGACATTCACATCGATCCAATGCTAGTAATCAAATTGAATCGAACACTCAATCATCTCAGCTATCTGCGAGAATTTGATCCGTGGTTTTCAAAACCGTTTAGATATCCAGAACACTGTGGATATCATTTTTTAATGTCTCGAACCTGATCCAATATATCCCCGTGATAAATCGTCGGTGGAGAATGATAAAAACCAGCAATTCCACCCCGAATTTGGATGGATCAGATGTGTTCGGGAAATATAAGATGGATATTTTTAAAACGCATACCTATTTGGGCTAAGTAGTATTTTATCGCTTACTTTTTATCACTGTCAAATTTCAATTGGAAACCGTCTGTTCATCAATCAAAGGGAATGGCGGAAAAGAGCAAATATTTTCCCGTTCCGCGCCAGCAAGGGATTCCAGAAAGGCGGCATTGTTCATCTCGAATGAAAGGTGGGATACAAGACGTGATGGAGGGTAACAAGAGGAATCCGAAGGAACGAGTTATGATTGAATTTCATTGAAAACCGCTAACGATGAAACTTTCGCGAGGGAAAGAAAACTTGAGGTTCCGTTTTCTTTTTCAGTGAGTTTACCAACAATAACTGTTGAATGTATATTTTCGATAGCGGGAAATTGTGTGTCAGGTAGAAGAAGCACTGGTGCGTTTATTGAAAAGGAAATGAGAGCAGGGAGGGAGCAAGACAATTTGTCGAAATTGACGTTTGATTGTTGTTTCTTTCTATGGACAACAGGAATATTTCTGTGATCGCTTTTGTGTTGTTTGTGTTGTAAGCACTTACTATTATTGAACCAAGTGATTATTGACTCATTCATTTCCTTGAGTCACACGTGAGAGTATATACCTATCATGATAGTACACTACTTACAAGGGATGCATATTCAAACCGTCGGTCGCTCATGCGCATCCCGTACAAATTGGACACCTTTCGTTCCTGTGTCGACTGAAAGTTTATTGAGTGAACTCTAAAATTTGTTTTCTATAAGATAACACCCCCAATTTCCACATTATACCTCGTTTCCATAAAACTCTGTATTGATTTTTGATTGACGTGGCCGTTACTTGATGGAAATCCATACACTAAGGTAAAACACGATTAAAATTTCCAAAAAATGTATTGTCTTCTCGGCAAGTTTCGATACACAGTATTTTTTTTTCGTAATTCTTTATGTGGAAAATAAGGGCATCAGGCTCAATTATTCAGAATTCTTGGAAGTTAATACATTGAAAAATCCATACTCTCTTGTATTTTGTGTTAGCTTTCTACCATGGTTATATAAAAATGTATATGAAAACTAACGATCATCTCTCCTCTGACCTAATCTGCAATCTTAGTTGTTCTGCGAGAATCCATCCTCGGTCCACTGATATTGTTACTATACAGTGCGGCTTTTAATACTCCCCCCCCCCCACTGTTAACTTTTGCACTGTTTGACGTAGAAACATGAATAAAAATCCGTTTCGAGGGTTTCACCAATACAACTTTTTGAAATAAAAAAAAAGGTGATTGCTCAATAGGGGTCGCATATCGTTGAAAAGAGAATTCAATTCTCTTTACAACTATCTGAATATTTTTGAATCTTGTTTATAATTTTTTCCCAATTTCGATTTTTATGCCTTTCGATATTTTTAAGTTAATGTGCCCGCAGCGCCATCTTTCGAGTAATTGCAATGTTTCTTCTCTCAAAAAGTATTATCGATAATACCCTTCAACAAAATTTTGGTTTCATTGTTCCACATCAAACCTTTCAAATTTATCAAGGTATAAGTAGTATTCAGATCCGCATTTATATTTGATTTTTCGAATTTAAATTGCAAAAAAATATTAATGAAACTAAAAAAAATTTAGATGGTTTTAAAGAGAATGGAATTTCCTTTTCGACGATGTGTCATTTGACCCCCCATGACATTTAAAAATTTTGAGTTGATGGGCCCCCCCCGCACCTTCTATTGAGCAATCGCCACATTTTTTATTTCAAAAAGTAGTATCGGTGAAATCCTCGAAACGGTTTTTTATTCATGTTTCTACGT
The DNA here is from genome assembly GCA_958298965.1 of Chrysolina haemoptera. Taxonomy (NCBI): domain Eukaryota; kingdom Metazoa; phylum Arthropoda; class Insecta; order Coleoptera; family Chrysomelidae; genus Chrysolina; species Chrysolina haemoptera. Next base: position 3,906,401 of record OY282588.1, read on the forward strand.
CGGACCGTTCAAAAGTTAACGGGGGGGGGGGGGCTAATAAAAGCCGCACTGTATATGATGATGGACGTGGATGATACAATTCTTGCAGCTGATGTTGAATATTTTCAAATAAAATTGATAAGGAGTTGAATTATGAGGAGAATTCATAGACCAGTTCCAAAGAAATTATCGTACAGTTAAAAACTGTATGTGATTCTTTGAAAAGTCAGTAATAGAAAATATGCCAGTTGAGGCCAATTTTTCTGAGATCCGTACGAGATATTCTAGTAGGTCCAGTAGAATATCCGTAACACAGAACACTGAAGAGACTGATTTCCCACCTGCTACTTCCCGAATATTCCCGAAGGTATCATTCCATTGATGAATTACTAAAACGCTCTCCTGTATCATACTGTACAAGCAACTACCTGATATTTCATATTAAAACTAACGAGTAAAGTCGAAACAATGCTAATGAAAATTCTTTAGCTGTCTAATTAAAAGTTTTCTCGAGTACTAGAACAGGTCTTCTTTGGCTTCCTTATTTTAATTAAAGTTTCACCACCTAATTCTGAAACACTCGTTAGCAAGACGTAGTGAAACTTGAACTCATAGAAAAAGCAGTTTCCATCAAAATTCTATGACTTACTAAAAGACGCCTATTCGACGCAAAAATTCCCAAATTAGAGCGGGTATTCTTCAGATTGACTTTATGAGATGTGTTATTCATGAGTGTGGGGAAATGTTGTTTTTGACAGCGATGGACTGAATTCATACTGTGATTCATACATGGCATCACACGTTAGAAGGTAAGGGCTGCATCTTCTCTAGCTCGCACAAGTCTCTCGAGGACTTCTGAGTGTTGCTCGTACGGAGGCAGTCGGTTGATGTGAATAACAACAATTTTTGAATGTGGTGGTGTGCGTTCTACAATATCAGCTTTTATGTAGTGACTGGAGATTTTACGTGGTGGTAGAAGCCAATAGGAAAAACCGCAAAGGAAATTACACTGATTCCCAGAAATACTAACTAAATTCTCTAATACCCAAGTAATTCCTGACTATAACAAACTAATGCCACTACTGCGCAACTGATTTCTCACGTAATACTCGAGTGATACCTCTAATTCCCCACTAATGTCCACTAATACCCAATAATTTTCAATTAATTCTTTTAATTCCCGACTAATACCAAACGTATCGGCAAGTAATAATTTTAGTTAAATTTTGGCCACAGAGGCTGTGCATTCAAGTACATACCTACTGATGTAAAGTTTCAGGAGAGAGATAGATAAGGGGTAATATGTTAATTTTTAATGGGTTGTTATTTTCATGTATATACAATAGGGGAAATTCTGTAAGCTTTATGTTAATGTTTACCCTTTTAACATATTTTGTTGAATGTTTTTATAATTTTTACAGAATAAACAGATGAGTTAATATATGTAAACATGAACATACAGGCCATACAGCTTGCAGAGATACTACTACATTTATATGTTTTTTACAGAATGAAGATCATAAATATAAGTGACATGCGTTAAAAATTAACATACAGCTTACTGAATAACCACTAATATCTGGCTATTCTGTAAAAATTATATAAATGTAGTAGTATATCTCCAAGCTGTATGTTCAATTTCACACATATTAACAATTCTATTTATTCTGTGAAAGATATAATATAAACGTGTAAGCAAATACGTTAAATGTTAAATAAGTAAACATTAACATAAAGCTTACAGAATTACCACTATAGTAAGAGAGATAGATAAAGCGAGGGAGATATTGTTACCATAATTATACAGGGGTTCTGAAAGTTCTGATATCGACAACGATAGAGAAGATGGAAGATCTGTTGAATCTCTTGCCTTCATGCATTGTTGTGGGGAATGAAGCATGCCCCAATTGTGAAAGATGTTTTGTTTGGGAAAAACCCCAATTTTCAACTCTACAAATCAGATTATCAGGACAACTGTAGTGACTAAAACGGGGCCACATGCCAGCAACAAAAAATATGTATTTACGATGCATAAAAAATCAAAGTCATCTCCGCAATTTATTTTTACCATTGGATGAACGGTAAACCATCAATAAGTCAGACGGTATCACAGTAGTACATGTTTCGATCCTATACAGGTTCATCATCAGCAATATTTTTTTTGAATTATGGAGAAAAAAAAGTGTTATAAATGAAGAAAATAAGTATGTATGACATATACCAATAAAGGGAACTAGTCACACACTTGGTTTTGGTACGAAAATAAAAAAAAATATTTAGGGGGGTAATGTTAACATCATATTTATTTCTATAGTGTTTTTGATTGGCGAGAACTTGTTCTTGAACATGCATCTTCAAGGAAATAAAGAATTCTTTTGTTTTATCTCTCACTGCAAAAGATATAGTACCGATGTTACAGTAAAGGATGGAGCACTATCAATTTCTTCATGTGAAATTGTTCGAATTGAAAAACACTACTCACCTTCTGGCGATCTTATATTGATAGACGTAGTGTTGTTAATGTCGGACTGAACTCAACGATCTTTTGCAGATTAGAAAAAAGTTTCCAGTCTTCAAGGAAAAGGACGCCAGGCCAGGTCTCATATTCTTTGTTGTAAGTATGCTGTATATTGCAGCATCACTTTGATCACAGCATTCCTTTCAATTTTCTAACTAGAATAAACTTCATTATTGAAATGAATGTTTTCATCTGCGTGCACTGAATCCCTATCGAACGCCTATCGAATAAAGACAGCGAAACATTCCTGAATACCAATAAATTCCCTTCAGTAGAGATTCAATCTGCGCTTTCCCATTTTGCCAATTATTTGTTTATCCTCGAGGAGCAACAAGAGCAATATCGTGTAAAAGTGTGTTTTCCCTCTTTTTCCCTTCGCGAACAAATGTTCCTTCAGTCGGAAAACTGCATAAATTCCACCACAGGGAAATAAATGTATTCAACAAATCAGTTCATTCATTTCCCAGCCTGCTACGAACGAACAAAGTTGTCGGTTCGCACTGAAAATATAATGGATGCTCGAAATTTAATATTGGAATTAATATACCATTCAGAATATGCGGAGAAAATTTTAGAGAGTCTGCAGTAGTTGTTTTTCATTCTCTAAAACGCAAACTCACTCGTGGGGTTGGTAAACAAAGCCTTCATGCACTATTTTCGAATAGTTTTTAGAGTACTTTTAGAGTTTATTGAAACCTTCTAGTGAATCATTTCATACATTATTCAATATTCAGAGCATATAATGATAGTTTTTATTTCATAGAGAGAGTACCAGACTAATGGACACAAGCCGCAGTTTTCTTCTCACGATTTTCTCTTCTCACAAAACGGAAGTTTGTTCAACATTTTTAGACAATGATATAAATTCAGAGCTGACCAACTCGAGAACCAAATTCTGCTAATTCCAATCGATTCAAAATGGCCAAATTAGTATATACTGAGAAATTGAACAAAAAAAATCGACGGACAAAAATGTCGAGTATATCATGATAGATAATTTTTTGAAAACTGATTCAGAGCTGACCAACTCAAGAACGGTTAGAGAGAGACAAATTCTGCTAACGCTAATCGATTCAAAATGGCCAAATTAGTATATACTGAGAATTTGAACAAAAAAAATCTACGGACAAAAAAGTTGAGTATATCAGGATCGATAATTTTTTGAAAACTGATTCAGAGCTGACCAACTCGAGAACGATTAGAGATAGACAAATTCTGCTAACGCTAATCGATTCAAAATGGCCAAATTAGTATATACTGAGAAATTGAACAAAAAAAATTGACGGACAAAAAAGTCGAGTATATCATGATCGATAATTTTTTGAAAACTGATTCAGAGCTGACCAACCCAAGAACGATTAGAGAGAGACAAATTCTGCTAACGCTAATCGATTCAAAATGGCCAAATTAGTATATACTGAGAATTTGAACAAAAAAAATCGACGGACAAAAAAGTTGAGTATATCAGGATCGATAATTTTTTGAAAACTGATTCAGAGCTGACCAACTCGAGAACGATTAGAGATAGACAAATTCTGCTAACGCTAATCGATTCAAAATGGCCAAATTAGTATAAACTGAGAAATTGAACAAAAAAAATCGACGGACAAAAATGTCGAGTATATCATGATAGATAATTTTTTGAAAACTGATTCAGAGCTGACCAACTCAAGAACGGTTAGAGATAGATGAATTTTGCGAGTGCCAATCGATTCAGAATGGCTGAATCAGTATATACTGAAAAACTAAACGAAAAAAATCGACGGACAAAAAAGTCGAGTATATCATGATCGATAATTTTTTGAAAACTGATTCAGAGCTGACCAACCCAAGAACGATTAGAGAGAGACAAATTCTGCTAACGCTAATCGATTCAAAATGGCCAAATTAGTATATACTGAGAATTTGAACAAAAAAAATCGACGGACAAAAAAGTTGAGTATATCAGGATCGATAATTTTTTGAAAACTGATTCAGAGCTGACCAACTCGAGAACGATTAGAGATAGACAAATTCTGCTAACGCTAATCGATTCAAAATGGCCAAATTAGTATAAACTGAGGAATTGAACAAAAAAAATCGACGGACAAAAATGTCGAGTATATCATGATAGATAATTTTTTGAAAACTGATTCAGAGCTGACCAACTCAAGAACGGTTAGAGATAGATGAATTTTGCGAATGCCAGTCGATTCAGAATGGCTGAATCAGTATGTACTGAAAAACTAAACGAAAAAAATCGACGGACAAAAAAGTCGAGTATATCATGATCGATAATTTTTTGAGAACTGATTCAGAGCTGACCAACCCAAGAACGATTAGAGATAGACAAATTATGCTAACGCTAATCGATTCAAAATGGCCAAATTAGTATATACTGAGAAATTGAACAAAAAAAATCGACGGACAAAAATGTCGAGTATATCATGATCGATAATTTTTCGAAAACTGATTCAGAGCTGACCTCGAGAACGGTTCGAGATAGACAAATTCTGCTAACGCCAATCGATTCAGAATGGACGAATTAGGAGATATGAGATTTTCAATGAAAAAAAATCCTTTTTTTTTTTTCGCTTGGTATAATTGAAAAATTATACCCTTTCTCTCATAATTCTGTTGATTTCAACCATTCCTAGTAATTGATTTGTGTATATTCGATAATGAATAAATCATAAAAAAATTTCTTGAATGAAATTATATCAAAATTCGATCGTACCCTCAATATCACGGCCAGTCTGCTCTGATTACCATTCTCTACATCAACCTGAGATCATTGCAGACGAGTCGAAACCCCGGTTATCCACCTCGAATAAAAAAGGCATTTCCCGTGACAAGTTTTACCCAGTTGCTAGAAAATTACTTTTTAAATTGGCAAGATCATTTCCTCTTCTCGGGATATACGATTTCCATCGACTAGACATCCGTTTTAACAATTAATTTAACGAGCTCTACGAGAAGTCGGACACTGGCAATATTGGAACTGAAAAGGAGTCACATAGGTTTTATCTTCATAGTCCTGGTGTATAGGTATGATGGGGGAAATATTCACAAAATAGGCTTTCCGAAACTGATACTAGAGAATGAGTCTACTTATAAACCTCTGCCTCTGCCTCTGCCTCTGCCTCTGCCTCTGCCTCTGCCTCTGCCTCTGCCTCTGCCTCTGCCTCTGCCTTTGCCTCTGCCTCTGCCTCTGCCTCTGCCTCTGCCTCTGTCTCTGCCTCTGCCTCTGCCTCTGCCTCTGCCTCTGCCTCTGCCTCTGCCTCTGCCTCTGCCTCTGCCTCTGCCTCTGCCTCTGCCTCTGCCTCTGCCTCTGCCTCTGCCTCTGCCTCTGCCTCTGCCTCTGCCTCTGCCTCTGCCTCTGCCTCTGCCTCTGCCTCTGCCTCTGCCTCTGCCTCTGCCTCTGCCTCTGCCTCTGCCTCTGCCTCTGCCTCTGCCTCTGCCTCTGCCTCTGCCTCTGCCTCTGCCTCTGCCTCTGCCTCTGCCTCTGCCTCTGCCTCTGCCTCTGCCTCTGCCTCTGCCTCTGCCTCTGCCTCTGCCTCTGCCTCTGCCTCTGCCTCTGCCTCTGCCTCTGCCTCTGCCTCTGCCTCTGCCTCTGCCTCTGCCTCTGCCTCTGCCTCTGCCTCTGCCTCTGCCTCTGCCTCTGCCTCTGCCTCTGCCTCTGCCTCTGCCTCTGCCTCTGCCTCTGCCTCTGCCTCTGCCTCTGCCTCTGCCTCTGCCTCTGCCTCTGCCTCTGCCTCTGCCTCTGCCTCTGCCTCTGCCTCTGCCTCTGCCTCTGCCTCTGCCTCTGCCTCTGCCTCTGCCTCTGCCTCTGCCTCTGCCTCTGCCTCTGCCTCTGCCTCTGCCTCTGCCTCTGCCTCTGCCTCTGCCTCTGCCTCTGCCTCTGCCTCTGCCTCTGCCTCTGCCTCTGCCTCTGCCTCTGCCTCTGCCTCTGCCTCTGCCTCTGTCTCTGTCTCTGTCTCTGTCGCGGCCTTGGTCTTGCCGGTCGATTGGCCCCATCATCATCATATTTTCGCCCAGGAAGATTTCTGAACCCATAGAATATTGTAGCGTATAAAATAAATGAATATATCGTACATGTGGAATTGGATATATTTCGAATATGGCCATAATTTTTTTATAACTGTCAAATATCAGTTTCTTATGATTTGTTCTTCTGTTTCCGTCAGATTTTCTGTCCCGTATTGCCTGTGCTACTTTGTCAATTAATATAACAAGTTTCTCGACTGGCGAACATGTCCTCTTTACGGTGTTCACACCGAAAGGATCAAGATCGGAGTGTTGCCACTCAAGATGCTGAGCTTCCCGTTCACCTGTATTGTTGGCTTAATGGGGATTCTCTGCAGAGAAAGCAGATAATTAGGTTCTTTCCTCCTATGGATTTTCCATGAAAAGGGACGGTTGCTTGTAAATTACTAAAGTTCGTGTTTTATACAACAATAGCTGTCACGACACAGATTCTGTACGTAACGTATTCCTAGTGATAAGCACTTGAGACATGCTAGTTTTTCTTTTGCTTGTTCCAATATTTTCTCTTATTTTTCTGTGAATATGCGGAATTTTATAGCTTCAGGGGCAGTTGACACTGAATATGAGGACTGCTTTGAACCCGCGACTTAATGCAAATCACATAAAATTTTGTACGTTATATATGAAAATGTATCAACTTCAATTCAATTTAATGTTGAAAATTTTTCACGGCAAAGAAACTCATTTCCGAAGAATCTACTTGGAGCTGACGTTAGGAGATTATATGGGAAATATACCACACCGAATTATGTTGCCTGGAAGATCAATTCAAAATCGAGGACTCTTCATTAATACAACGTAAAAGCTTTGAAGCTTCCAACAGTTTTTATCATCTATTATTAGATCATAAGAAAATAAAGAAAATATAATCTGAATATTTCTGTAATCACCCATTTGGCTTTGATCCTGCACAGTTTCCATCGAACAGTATGACATGTCTCCTTGCAGGAGTATTTTACGAAATATTATCGAGTCGAAAAAAGAGGAAAAAATTCAAAATAGTGGAAAAAAATTTAAAAAAAATAACTCTTACTGAAGTTGTATTTTTGTGATCAATGAAACTATGAAAATCTGCCCCTCATTCTCATTGTTAAATGAGAATCACAAGCAGTTCTGGTTACTTTGTGAAATATATGCAAAAGACCCGTGAAATGGTAAGAACGAAGAATACATCATCCTACAATTCTGTAGAAAACACGCAAAAGAGTCGCAAAATTATAAAAAAAATATTATATCCTTCATCGTTTCCCAATTTTCCGACTATTTCCTAGTTAGGCATCAGAGTGAATCAATCATTTATACTCATATTGAAAAATGTATACTTATGTAGAAAAACGTGAAGAAATGGTTCACTCTGTATCAAAAGTCTCGCCGAATAAATTATTCATCAACCTCATGTGAAACTCGGTTCATCTTATGTGTCATCAATGTCAGTTGAAAATTTGGACCGTCAAACTGACGTTCCGGATTCGAAAATGCCACGCGCTGAAGGCACTGTTTTCAAAAAGTCCTGTTCTCATTGGTTTGAATTGAGAAAATGATGGCATTTGATTAGTTTAGAAAATATGAGAGAAATTGTCAGTGATACTCGATGTTTGAGCACTCAATTATGTACTATAGCTCCAATCAATTAAATGAAATTATTATGTCACAATAATAAACTCCTACGTATCAGTTTTATGTTTAACGCATTATAATGCAACGGAAAAATCCATTTGCATTCATATTCTGCATTTTTGTTGAGTGTTATTTGAAACAGAGCCCAACGCGAATCCACTAGAAATCTAATATTCATACACCATCAGAATGGATGTTAGTTCAAATCGACCACATTAAATGTTACAAATTGCATATTCGTCGGATTTAGTCATCACTTGTAACGAAAAATACGATTTGTTACACATTAAAATACCTCCAATGCGCATTGGATTTATCGGTAGAGTTTTAGATTTGTCCAAAATATAATCATTTCTGTTGCAGAATTTCAATGAACAATCAATTTCAATATAAAATTTTGATATGGTTCCTAGCTCTGAACTGGTCACATTCAAAGTTGATATATTATATATCTCAATCTAACCATTGGATTTTCTATAAGGGCATATAAGTTTTTCCGTTGATTATATCGCATATGCAATAAAATGAGAAAAGAAATACTTGAAAACTCCAATCCCGATAATGAAGGGAGTTCAAGAAGATACAACTTGCATCGCTATTGTATTGCAAAACGAGGAAAAGTTCTTGATAATAAGCTTTTGCACAGGCGGGCAGTTTGAAAATGTACAAGTAGCTATATCTCAAGATCAAAAAGATCAAAAAGAAATTCTTTAATTCTATATAGATGGTAGCTATATATTTCAAAAGACATGATAGGCAACATTGATTCGATCGCAAATTTTAAGAAACCGCGTATATCGGAGCCAATTGTGCCTTCAGTCAGCCGAGCGTGGATATTAAAAACGTTTGGAGACCGCTAATGGACCCTTTTGGAGGAAGAACAAGCGCGAAAACACGCGTGCCACAAGACCGCGCGTAAATACACCGTAATCACACTATACCCGCGAACCTATAAAATATCGTGTAGATTCTTTATTTGTAAGTATTCACCTGAAGACGATTGCAGAATCAAGCAATTGAAACGTTCCCGTTCCCGTTCCCGTTCCCGTTCCCGTTCCCGTTCCCGTTCCCGTTCCCGTTCCCGTTCCCGTTCCCGTTCCCGTTCCCGTTCCCGTTCCCGTTCCCGTTCCCGTTCCCGTTCCCGTTCCCGTTCCCGTTCCCGTTCCCGTTCCCGTTCCCGTTCCCGTTCCCGTTCCCGTTCCCGTTCCCGTTCCCGTTCCCGTTCCCGTTCCCGTTCCCGTTCCCGTTCCCGTTCCCGTTCCCGTTCCCGTTCCCGTTCCCGTTCCCGTTCCCGTTCCCGTTCCCGTTCCCGTTCCCGTTCCCGTTCCCGTTCCCGTTCCCGTTCCCGTTCCCGTTCCCGTTCCCGTTCCCGTTCCCGTTCCCGTTCCCGTTCCCGTTCCCGTTCCCGTTCCCGTTCCCGTTCCCGTTCCCGTTCCCGTTCCCGTTCCCGTTCCCGTTCCCGTTCCCGTTCCCGTTCCCGTTCCCGTTCCCGTTCTCATTCCCGTTCTCATTTTCATTCTAGATGCCCTTGTGTATTTATATTTTTCAACTGTACCCAATTTTCTCCAAGTACATTTGATGAAAAAACATTATTATTATTATCATTAATCGTAATCATCATCATTTAAATATACAACTGATGAAAACCAGTCTATCAGAGCTATTTGCAAGTTCAGCGGTCAACATGATGTCTTGAAATAGTTCTCATGCGTATACAAACTAGCTTCTTGGAACCATAATCCCAAAACTTTTCCCCCGGCAGTATCGATTAAAATCCAAAAATATCTCAATTTGACGATGACGCGGCTATTTTCGCACCTAATTTGAGCCAGATGTTGAAGAAAAGCTGCCTATAATTCACTACAGCTCTCATTTCTCACGAAACGTAGCGTTACACCGAATCCGCACTGGCTGAACGTATTTAGAAGCGAATTAGTCAGATCGCTTTAATAGGGGCTTAAATTTAACCGTGAGTTATGGCTATTATTCCTAATTCGGACAGATCTAATACCAGGATTAGCGTTGCCATAATTTTTAAGTAGAATATATTAAGGCTGGTGGATTCTTTTTCGATTTTCGTTAAAGTGTATGAATTCGTTAGCGACCCTGAAACATTCCTATACCCAGTTTTTGTGCATTGGAGTGGAAGGATTATCCCCTATAATCTGTCTGCGAACTCCGACCAGACTCGTTCTCATTTCAGATTTGAAAGTTTTACGATATATGTATGTTGAAGCCTCCTCAGGCATATTTTTAAATCAAATCAACTCTCCGGTGGTGGCGCCAAGTCTGACAGACCCAACGTATTGTCATCATATTAGTATTTCTCAGCTGTTTATCTTACTGTCAGTCAAAGTACCTTCCTATTTTGTTTAGTAGTAAATGTATAACGAGCGTGAACGGTTTATATATCATTATTCCCGAAATATTTTAATTTTTGTCCAATATTCATGCTCTTTCATATATAAATGTTTTCCTATTTTCATGCATCAAAAGGTTTATCTGATCATAGCCAATCATAAGTTTTGAACAAAAAAATCCAAATATTTATTTTTATCTCTTAGACCCAACGCCACCTTCCGTGGTCTAGAAGCGGGCGCCACCTACGTAGGGTTGAATTTTTTTATATTCATAACATTCATAGTCACATCAAAGCTGTGTGAGTTCCTCGAAAAATTCAAAGGGTCATTACAGGTTCTTCATTTAACATCCCATTTTGTCAATTTTGTCAGTCCCTCAAAGTGTGTATCTGATATCGAACCTTGTGAACTGGTAGTTCGATATTGACAGTTTTTTTAGGTAATTTGTTTTGAATGTGGTTGAATCAAGGACCTCTTTTCTCATCGTTTTCACAAAAGTGCGTTTGTTTTCAGTATTGATATTGATCTAGGTCTATTATGTGAGCTGTGGAAGTGGCTTTATGGTAGCTTTTTCCCCAACCCAATGATTTTTTCCAGTCTGGCCACCTTTGCAGTTTCTACTTGTTCCATTGTCAGGAGAACCCCTGGACAGCTTGTAGGCAGAATTTACATCTTCAGTAACTTGACTGAAGGTTGGTTTGGTACTGAATTACTGCTTTATATGTTTGCCTTTTGGGTATTTCTTTCTGGTTAGACATCGATTTTTTCGCTGCCCACTTTTTCGACAGATGTTGGCTCCTTCAGCCGCTTTCATCTTGGAGGTACTTGAACCTCTCTCTGGAAGCTCTGCTAAGCTTGGTTCTCCCCTTCCCTTTCGAGAGGGCTTTTCATGGGTTTTTTCAGTATCCTCGTCACTGCAAGATTTGAGCAGGTCAGCTTCGAATTCAGGACATTTTTGTCACTCTTACCGTACTAAGATTCTGCTTGTTTATTTATCTAAATTATTGATGGAACCACCTATAAAAGTTTGGCATCGCTTTGCTTCCTGACTTTTCGTGTCCCCTGTCGCTGTTTGTACATTTAAATTAAATATGAAAATTACATCGTTTTACTCTAATGGGTAATTGGCGCAAATGGGCCACTTAGAAGGCTGAGATGCACATTTCAGAGACTTGTATTCTAATAGAATGGCCCGTTTTATATGTTTGTAGTTCTGCGAGATTGGGCAAGTGCAATTATTATGGCGCATTTTGACTGTTGGTCTCTTGTATGTGTCTAGGAAAATAAAGGTTCGTTTGTATATTATAACAAGAAGTCCAATTTAGTTCATCTGAAAGTTCTGTTACTGTGGCAAAATACATTAACTGTTGCCTGGTATTACTTTTGATGAGTGATAATAAGGACATGGTGGAAATTGTAGATTCGTTTAGATATACGTCCGAAATGATGCCATTTTCGTAAAGATCTATAGCAATTTTATATGATATTATTGTTGAAAAAAAGGATGGTGTAAAAAGGTTTATACAGTGACCGCCAAAAAGTATGTACCATATGGGAAAAAAGTTTATTATTAGAGTATTAGAAAAAAGATTCTTGGGAAAAGTTTGTGCATGTCCGATAACCTAAAAATCGATTTTCACACATGTCACGTGATCGCTGGTATGGCGGCAAATTGAAAAAAAATACTATGAGAACGCAAAAAGTGGGGTAAAATGGCAAGATTTCAAAAAAAGTGATTTGAAAAAGTTGCTTAGAATGAAATTGTATACACATCACTGTATCACCTCTTACTATTTGCCCTTTCATTCATCTAGGCACTTCTGTTTGACAGTACATAAGGATAGAATAGAAGACTGTATAGAAAAAAAATATGTATATAATTTGAAAGTTTCTAGTACAATTTTACAGCGACTACAAATCCAATATTGGCAACATTTTATAAAATATTCCAATCGCGATAATATTTCACGAAACGTTCTGCGAATATTACAAAGCAATTTCAAATTTTGGATGCTTTAAGGAAACTCAACACTACTTTCATAAAATAGTTTTATTGAAGCGTTCCTTAGTAGACTATGAAATATTCTTGACTATAACTAAATTGACAGATAGCAATTGTTCTTAAAAATCACTCATATCTAATTTTTTCAGAATCGGGTAATTACTCTAATTTGTAATCAAGAAAACTGGATCGTGTGAACACATAATAATTTCTGATAATTACTGATTGTTATATTCAGATTTGATCAGAAATTTGTTTTTTTTCACATCGTATAAAATAGTTATCTAGTTGTTACTGAAACAATGTTTACTTTCAAGAGCAGAACTGTTTCTGAGTATACTCTAATGTAACTGTTATTAATCTCATAGTATATTTGCGAGAGAACTGAAAATATCAGCGTAATGTAAATAAAGACCCAATATGGAATAGTTCAATTTCATGAAGAAAAACATTTCATAAGTATACCACTATACAACTTTTGATGGATTTATGATGGATTTGTGAATGTTTTATTGAATATTTCGCAATTCTATTATTTAAACGTTACGAAAATTAATCAACAAAGTAAACAACAAAGTTATGTTCATTTTGAAGCCTTATGAAAAATGATCATTTTGTATAATGAAATGTTAATGAAGGGTATATGAAACGAAATAGACTAAGAAAATCACAAAACATCTTTGCTGGTTAGGGTATTTAGGGTGGAAAATACACCCTCCTGCTATTTTCAGATTTAACCGAAGAAGAAAATCATGCGTAGCCTGAGGAATAACTTGGGAATCGAAATAAGGGTGAAATATTGTGTGGAATTTTAATTTTTTTAAATTATTGTAAGTTCCTTGCCTTTTCGAAAGGTTATAGTATCCTGGCATTGCTGCTGGGTCCATGTTCGTTGCTTTTATATTCAGTCCTCATTGGTTTCAAGTGAAAAGAATAATGAATTATTCGATGAAAATGGACTGCCATGAGGAAATGTACCAGATAAAAATGTTTGAGTGTATGTATTTTCCATTAATATTCGTAAATAATGTAGAGGGATGCATTGTATTTACAAATGAATTGGATCGATGTTATATGAGTTACAAAATTACTGAAAATGGGAAATTATTTTGGATCAAATGAACTGTTGAAAATGCATGTCCTAGCCCTTTTGCCAACATGTTCCACTTCAAAGTATAATACATATTTTTTTTTTCAGGTAAGTCAGACTTCAAGTCACCAAAGAAAATACCGATTTTGTCTAAGTAAGTATTCCTAACATATGTACGGCAAGTATATCAAGAATTTCATCTGAGCAAGCATGCTTATAAACATCCTAAAGATACATTTTGATCAATAGTTTCCAGCTAAATTTATTATTTAAAACAAAATAACTTTCAAGATTCCTGATTTTACTCGTACCACATTTCTTTCACTTCAGGATGATGTTCAGTTTTCACATTAGTTATATCTATTTTCTTTTAACATTCAAAATCATCATCACCGTCATTGGAGTTTGAAGCAATATCTATCCAGTCCTTGTCCTATCTCATTCCAATTATTCTGATGTTGTTTGAGGCCCATGTATTGATTCGGTTGATACGTACAGAATACAAACAATTCTATATTATTTTGTTAGGTTCATTTTTGTAATATTGTAAGTTGAACAGGGCTCTACCTATCTGTCGTCATTCAAGTGGCTGAATTGCAACAACTCAGATATAATCATTTCGCAGTAATCGTTCAGAAAATAGTTTTCGCAAAACAATTAAGCTTCTTAATATATATAATCAATATTCAACCAAAAATTGTCAGAACTCTATTTCGTAAATGTGTAGGACGGTATTGATAATAATATGAAATCCTCAGCAACTCTTGTATCTTCCAGAACAAAAAATTAACATATTAATGATGGATTCCTGAAGTATTTTTGTTGGATTTCTATATCATTTCACTCCCACTATACATTTCTATAACAAACGTACTTGTTGGGTATGATATTAGTTTCAATTCAGGTTCAATCTCAGTTCCCTTCTCTCTGTTTTCGAATGTTTGGGGAATGTTTATATTTCACAGATAGATTTTAATGAAATGCTATCTGATGATGCACATAGTATTATCCGTTTTTTTTTACATTCCGTCACAACTCATATTCCTATTAGTATTGGAGGAGGGACTTCATCCCCTTCAGGTTCGATTTTTTCAATTCTATTTTAAAGACAAGATTTTTGGCGTTCAATGTTTTGAATGTACCAAAATTTACAAAAGTCACAAACACATGTCTCATATCCTTCTTTTACGGCAGTGCAACCTTCATGAGTACAGAACATCAGAACAATCATAACATTGTACTCATCCTTTGTTTGTATGATAGCCTTGGTGCATAAGTTGGAAGAAAGTTGGTTTCTATTTTTGATTATAAAAGAAAAGTTGGAAATTTCACTAGTTGAATATACATACAGTGTGACCCACTTAAAATGGAACCACCCCTGTAGAATGTGCATTTTTCAATCAATCTCAATTTTTTTTTCATTGAAATATTAAGCATGAAAAACTGTATCTTGACACTAACTTTCACAATTTTAGTTTCATTTCCAAGGCACTCTATGGTTTTTTTTGTTTGTCAAAAACGGCAAAAGTTTATTAGGCAATTTTTGTTTTCAAATTTGACTACACCACTGGATTCGTAGTCGTTATAAATGAAAACTGTCAAATTTTCATTAAAAAATATTTGTTAACAACGAAGTTACAACAACTTCAATTTAGGAAACAAAGTATTGGTTTTTAATTTTTATTCAGATTGTAAACATATTTGAGATCTGACAACACTGTCATCACCAAGTAAAACACCAGTAAATTTATACAGTGAAAATCCGAAGTCAATAGCTCAATCCGTTCTACAGTTATAACTCCTGAAAATATGGTAATGTGCGGAAGAATGTACTAAGTACTGCATAACTTGAAAATGAATTTTTAATTTTCTGTTATTCTAGAATACACTTCTCGTAACCTACACTCAAATGAATGATTTTGAAGGAATATTATTCACAAATCCATTGGCGTAGTCAGATTTTTATTACAAAACGCTTGCTCCACAAATCTCTCACATTACCATATTTTCAGGTGTTATAACTGTAGAACGGATTGAGCTATTGACTTCGGATTTTCACTGTACAAATTCACTGGTGTTCTACTTGGTGATGACAGTGTTGTCAGATCTCAAATATGTCTATAATCTGAATAAAAATTAAAAAAAAAACTTTGTTTCCAAAATTGAAGTTGTTGTAACTTCGTTGTTAACAAATATTTTTTAATGAAAATTTGACAGTTTTCATTTATAATGACTACAAATCCAGTGGTGTAGTCAAATTTGAAAACAAAAATTGCCTAATAAACTTTTACCGTTTTTGACAAACAAAAAAAATCATAGAGTGCCTTGGAAATGAACCTAAAATTGTGAAAGTTAGTGTCAAGATACAGTTTTTCATGCTTAATATTTCAATAAAAAAAAAATTGAGATTGATCGAAAAATGCACATTCTACAGGGGTGGTTCCATTTTAAATGGGTCACACTGTATATACATTTTCGCCACATAATATACTCGGAAAATGTCCTTTCCATTTGTCTATTGTGGTACCCCGGATGTACAGCATAATAAATATTCCAGAGCGAAACCTTTCTTTCCGCCGAGAGATTGAATTTACATTCAAACTTGCACTCTGAGTAAAACAATGTGTCTGTTGCATCATTTGTCTACCGAAAAGTCCGCAGCGAACACTTTTTGTAATCTGAAAGTGTCATGAGCAGGATCCTTTTCACGTATTCATACCATTCGGGAGAAAAAAGTTTTACAGACTTCCGAAAACTTTTCAGGTAATTTTATAAAGGAACGAGAAGACATAAAATATGAGGGCAATTATTAAAAGTCATAAGTTCTGTATAACACCTCCGAGACGGGAAGTTTTTTAATTTCGTTGTTTTTCTCTGATGAGTTTCAAGAGTCCTTTTATTAGACGTGAGTACAATTGGCGGTTGGATGAACGTGAAATGTAATGAAATATTTTATTGAAAATATGCTGGAATCGGAAGAGTCGAATATTAATTATCCTTAATATTTTTCAATAAAAAAAAAATAGTAGGGCTCTTTCTTCCAACGAACGACAAATCTTTAGAACTCTAGGCTTTGGGGTGATCCCTGAGGCATACAGCTACCAGAAGTTCGAGAAAAATACCAATTATTTCCCACTTTTCCCCGACTCTCACAATCTTCTTTGAACATCACAGAATGTTCCTTTCAACATAAAAAAATCTTACTGGAGTAGCACTTGTCTATTTACAGCGAATGGGCATGGAAATAGGTTTCTGTTTTCGAAAGACTGTTTCAATATTCTAAAGCTCCTAAAAAACGAATATTCTGCTTCGAAACTTGACTCGAATGAATCAAATATATCATTACCATTATCTTCGAGGCTGGATATGGCTGGAAAATGGTTCTGCTTCCCGCTCTCAGATCTATTTCGTTGGAACTCCAGATGTTCTGATGAACTCAAAAAAGTTTTCCTGTGGTTTGATGTCTTCTGCACTATGGTGTCCAAAAATATCTATCCTCATAAGACGTTCGCATTCAACAATTATTCTGGAAGCTGTCATCTTCGCCATAGAACCTACATAGTGTGGAGTGTCGGTATATTCCCAGCAAATGCAGATGTTTCCTCAGGTGGCAATGCCCTCTGAGTAGTTCTGTCACGTTCCTGGGGAAGCTCCGGCTCAGATCTAGTGGGTGTCTCAATAGCCTTTTGCTTGGTCCCACCATCATCAACTCTCCGCGAATATTTGCTGAGACATTCTCTTTAGAGGATTGGTGATGGTTCTCAACCAAATTAGGTGTATCTCGTTTTTGTTGTCAACTCCAGGTTGGCCGTCCGTGTACTGAACATAGGATCAATTACTTCAAGCAGGGATAGTCTTCGAAAGTTCCTTCGACCTGCCCCAAGTCTCCATGTATTGCCAAAGAAACGCCTGACCATTTCGATTTGGTGATTTATTCACACTTGTCAAATTTTTTCCACATGTTTGTTTCAGGTGTGCTTTGAAGCCTGGTTTTTCTCCAGGCATTTTGACTCACCTTACATCTGTTGAGCTCTGTCTAAAGGAACCATCGTGATTATTTGGGGGTTGACCGTGAGGTCCGATGTCCTCTCTCATCCACCACATCAGTACGTGATCATGATTATTGTTATGATGATGTCATCAACGTAGCCTCTTCTTCCTAGAGTTTCAATCATACTGACTGGGCTCAAAGTGCCGTCTCACATGATCTTCTAGGTACACCGAGTAAATTTAATACTCCATCAGTATCTGGATTATTCCCATCAATTGGTTTTTTCTTTATTTTCATCAAGACCGATCAGTATCATATGAGTCCAAATACCTTAGTCTTGACGAAGAATATATTTTCTGTTTCAGTATGAACAGAACTTTAGACCTTCGTCAAGTACTTTGTACCTACCTATAAACCAGACTCGCAACTACATGACAATGAAAAAATTTTTGTTGGTCTGCTCCTCACTGTAGTAGAACAAGTTGTGATTCGTCTGTCAACTACCTTCCTGTAGGTTTTTTTTTTTTGTTCACCTAGTTATTCGTTGAGGGCCTAGCCATGACTGCTTGATCTTTCAGGGGTACGACCGGGTCGTTCATCACCCTAGACTCAGGGAACTGAGTGTTAAGGACTAAATCTAGAGATTCTTCCCAAGATTCAGTAAATAATTCATCAGCGAAATATTGTTCAATCGAGAGCATTTGGTTGTGCTGTAGACATCCTTCGAAGCCATTTCTTTTTCTATACGTATGACACTTTTGTGCAAAGAAAGGGCTTCTTTATATTCGCCCCACTTCTCCGTTCTGTAGGTTTTGTTGAACAGTTATATGATATTATTTTCTTAGGGACAACAGTTCTTTGCTCCAGACTGATAGATATCCTACTGTTATGCCTCCTTTTGGTAAGAGGTCGACTTCTTTACAGTGTGTGATAGGGATGGCTGTCAGATACATGCTATGCTTCGATGTACGGACTCACCCATGTGATATCTATGACTTAGTCATAGTCGTAGTCATAACAAATAAATATTCTAAAATGTATTCAACTCTTCTATTTGTATCACTGCTGCTCCATGCTGCGTTGTGGGTATTGGCACCACATTCCACTACATTTTATATCCGAGTAAGTCGTTCTGCTTAGCCATAATTCGGCGGGCTTGAGCAGCTATAGCGGCAATACTATTTTGTAGGTTCATGTGCAACACTGTAGCCGTCTTCCTCGTTAGAAGGACCAAGAGGATTCTCACTTTAGCCTGTTCCTAGTGCTCGGACCAGGATACTATTGAGAGACAGTTGGAGCGGGTTCTTCCATTGCGGTCTTAGGGACCAACATTAGAACCTCTCGGTAGTATTTTTGCAGGTCCAACTCTGAATGATTGTGTCCCCATATGGTGCTGGAAGACCCCTTTAGTGCATTTGGCAACAGGCGATGGGTGACTGTGATGAAATATGGTCTTGCATATAGATCTTGGTCCACCTCAGTGACATAGTATTGGTTCGTAACTGGCCTTGTCGGCAGGATGAATCTAATATGGCATCGGTATAGTAGTATTGTGTGGAAACGACTACAGACGGTCACCCATCAAACAGAGAAGGAGAAATCCGACTAGCATTGTTACCTGGTGGAAGAAACGCTTTCCCGTTAGGGTGAAACCTGACACCTCTTCACATGGCGTTGGCATCCAAGAGGCGTGGTTTCATCGGATAAAATATAAGTATCAGGGAGTTGAACTCCCTGCTCTATGGGCGAAGGGCTAAGAGAACAACAGTCCCGTAGCTGAGTCATAGACGCATTTTTGGAAGAGGTGAAGTGCACTAGAAGATGAAGGACTATTGTTCAGCTATCGTAGTTTTTAATTCACTTTTGGAATATACAGAGGGATATGCTCATAATTAATTCCATAGAATACATGGATAGTATGATAAAGTTCTTCGAGGTTATCAGGATATTTCACAAGAATAGTTCATAATTTTCACTGGAATTCGAATAATTTTAGTACATCTGGAGACTGGAACATTGTCCAAGCAAAATTTCGCTTCAACTTCAATGAAACAGTTTATCGTTGATAAAAATTTTCAGCTCTCACGAGTCATCAGGTAATGCTTAGGATTATATTAATTTTCATCGATACCTCACAAATGAGTAACAGTTCGATCAATGGCTTGAAATGGAATAAAACCGAGGTATTGAAATAAACCAGTCAATATAGTCTCGAATGAATAAAAAAGAATTCAATTCATTTACACGCATAATTCCAGATGCCCAATCTACCCTCGTGCTGTATCTCTTTGTCAAATAACTTTTTCCATTTCATCCGATATAACGATAATCCCTATCCAACTTTCCGGCACACTTTCCGGTCATTTTTCATTCCAGAAAAACAAACTTCCCAATTTTGTGCACGAAAGATTGCTACGCCTATTGGGGAGGGGGGCAGGCAATTAATGCCAAGGCTGACTTCGATCAGAGGCCACGAAAATTAATTATCTCCATTTATATTCATTCTGCATTGAATACTGATTCAGGAAAAGTTATAAATTTTCATTGCCCTTATACTTCTGTCAGTGTGAGATTGATCGTGGAAATTTGATTTGTATGAAGGTTGACGTGATATGTGCCTCGGAATGTAAATATTCGAAACGTCATTTCAACGGTGATGAATGAGAGGGTTGATTGTCCAGGAAAATCGAGAATTCAAAACACAGGTGGTGGGGGTAGGTAACGGAAGTGTTCGCTTTCGAAGTTGCTATTGATGAAAAACATAGAGGATGTTCTGGGTTATGGTCATCTTCAGTGGCGTGATCGAAGTACTTTTCTTGACGTATAAACTGAAACTGAAGCTCTTGTTTCTGGCACATCGTATTTTATGATGCTGTTTTAGCGTTCACACATAGTTTCCGCTCGGTTCGGGTGACATGCCTTTGTTTTGGCTTCTTCCAGTGCTGTGTGCCAGATCTTTGGTAGATATTTCCTCTTCCCTTCTGTTGAAGTTCTCTTGGTGCTTGTGTATTTCTATTGCTTCTAAATATATTTTTGTTGGATAATGATTCGACATTGCTAGCCTCTCGGTATTTTCGAAAAGAATCAAGTGTTTTCTAGCGTTCAAAGCATGCTCAGCGACTGCAGACTTCTCGGTTGGTTACTGATGACGGAAAAACCCCAAAATCAATCTATATAGATATATATAAATTTCTATGAAACAATCAATTGCAGAGAAAGCCTTGTAGGAAATCTGCGCAGAAATTCATCAGATATAATTCAACGTTCGTCGTGGTATTAGCCAAGAGAGTAGTTGTTTTCTGATGGATTTTCGACCCAATTATCCCTATTGCAGTAAGTAGTCCTGGCAGGACATTGCGATGACCTGTAATGATAACCACGTAACTCACAAAATGAAAACTTTACAGTAGAAGCAAAAAACGTACCAGTTATTCAAAAGTAAGGCTGCCTACTCAGAAGTCGGTACCTAAATTTGTTATAGTCCATAACAAGTTTACCTATTACCATCAAATGGTAAAAAGTTCAAATTATTTTGATTATTGATTATCAAATGAACATAAGAAAACTTTGTAACTCAATAGAAAAAAAACGCTGCAGATAACAGGCTATTGGCCTTTTAAAGCGAAAACCAGGAGGTTTTCCTTGCTACAACTCTACTTTAGGATGACACAAATAATTATATTCCATATCTATAGAACAGCAATTACACGTACTTGATCACGATGCAACTTATCCAACATGAGATACACACACTCGTGAGGATTGTTGAGCACTGAACTGTGCAAAATATACGTGCTTCTCACACTCAATGTGGCTACTAAGGAAAATACAAGGTTGCCCCACTACTGCTACTCGACTATGCCATGAACACACTTTCAAGCGTTTAGAGCAACTTTCAGTTGCATTTTCAACACATTTTCCACCTCTCAAAATATACAAATTGTAGTGTTCGATCTTTACTTTCAGATACCGTTCACAGAATTTGAATATGATGATATTCCTTGAATCAGCGCATTTTGCAAGATAAGCCCTTAAATTTTTTATAACGCGATTGTGCAAAAATATCTTGCGCAGAGTTGAACCTATTATTTTCCGAATCATTGTTTGTCCAGTTTCAGATCTATAAAAATTGTGAATTTTTGAAAAATACTCCTATTGAAGTTTTCCCGGTTTTTCTTAGACGAAAATGCACCGATCTGGTCGTACAAAAAACCATTTTGTACATGTGACAATTCTCTAAATATTTGCAAAAAAGTTATTTATTTTTTTTCACTATTCCTTGTTTGAAAAGTTCCACAAAGAGATTTTGCTATGGCGAAAACCGTGTTTTTCATCAACAAACTATCTTATAAAAATTAGAATAGGCCATTTGCGTCTTTTATTTTGTGGGTAAAAAAACTTCTATAGCTTGTTCTAAATACATCACGTGAAGCCTATGTCGGTCGACGTACGGCTTATATCGTTTCGAACGTGTAGACGGAAATGGAAACTATAGCGTGGTAATATTGTCATCATCTGTGCATTTACCGTAAGATATAACCATTTACCGCAATAAATAAACTTAGTGTGGTCAACGCGGTGCTCGTCCCTTGAGGAAGATATTGCTTTTTCACTCGCTTGGAAATGTCGATAAATATATGTGTGTGTGTGTCCATTATTTGGAAAAAGGTACATGAGGAATCTCTGTGGATAAATAGAATAACATTACACAATGAAAATAATAATATTTTATATTCACGAAAAAAAAAATCCTGTAATGAAGAACATCGAGAGCACCAAGGGAAAGTAGGTAGAAAAGTTCATACCTTCATGCAATTCGCAAACAGACTTGTGCGTGCTGATTTGCACAAGTTTATTGTTCCATAAGAACCAAAATCGTGCACTTGCACAAGCCAGAAAGTTTTACTTGAGTTGAATCTGGCCAGTCACAAGGTCCGTTCACACGTTCATGCAATTTGCGCAAACAGACATGTGCATGCTAATTTGCGCAAATGAATTGTTCCATAAAACCAAAATCGTGCACTTGCACAATCCAGAAAGTTGTACTTGAGTTGAATCTGGCCAGTCACAAGGTCCGTTTACACTTTTAGTTCGAAAATATGAATAGAAAATTCATATAATCTATTGTGGAATCATCTGCGACTGAAACACAAACTTTAGTCGCTATTTTCCATCGTTCAAGATAACCTCTTGGGAGGTATTCATGTTGAAAAGGGGAACATTCTCCATGAAAATTGAAAAATGAAAAATGTGATTTATTTGTAATATCTAACAGAAAACAACTACTTCCCCGGCACAAGCCACGCTGGACATTGAACTACATCTGATAGATATCGTGGAAAGACTCTAACTGAAAAGGAAAGAAAAAATCTGAAAGTGAAAATTTGCATTTTCATTCAGATAGCTGACTTTTTTAATTCTTTCTAGTTTTTCTTGAAAAAATCATTTAATAAATTAGATAAGGAGAATGTTATTAAAAAATATCACAGAAATCGTTCATTTCATGTCATTTCAAGGTCCGTTTACACGTTCATGCAATTTGCGCAAACAGACTTGTGCATGCTAATTTGCGCAAGTTAATATTCCATAAGAACCAAAATCGTGCACTTGCACAAGCCAGAAAGTTTTATTTGAGTTGAATCTGGCCAGTCCTAAGGTCCGTTCACACGTTCATGCAATTTGCGCTAACAGACTTGTGTATGCCAATTTGCGCAAGTTTCTTGTTCCATAAGAACCAGAATCGTGCACTTGCACAAGCCAGAAAGTTGTACTTGAGTTGAATCTGGCCAGTCACAAGGTCCGTTCACACGTTCATGCAATTTGCGCTAACAGACTTGTGCATGCTAATTTGCGCAAGTTAATGTTCCATAAGAACCAAAATCGTGCACTTGCACAAGCCAGAAAGTTTTATTTGAGTTGAATCTGGCCAGTCACAAGGTCCGTTCACACGTTCATGCAATTTGCGCAAACAGTCTTGTGCATGCCAATTTGCGCTAGTGAATTGTCCCATGAAAACCAAAATCGTTCCCCTGCACTACTCAGAAAGTTTTAATTGAGTTGAATCTGGCCAGTTACAAGGTCCGTTTACACGTTCATGCAATTTGCGCTAACAGACTTGTGTATGCCAATTTGCGCAAGTTTCTTGTTCCATAAGAACCAGAATCGTGCACTTGCACAAGCCAGAAAGTTGTACTTGAGTTGAATCTGGCCAGTCACAAGGTCCGTTCACACGTTCATGCAATTTGCGCTAACAGACTTGTGCATGCTAATTTGCGCAAGTTAATGTTCCATAAGAACCAAAATCGTGCACTTGCACAAGCCAGAAAGTTTTATTTGAGTTGAATCTGGCCAGTCACAAGGTCCGTTCACACGTTCATGCAATTTGCGCAAACAGTCTTGTGCATGCCAATTTGCGCTAGTGAATTGTCCCATGAAAACCAAAATCGTTCCCCTGCACTACTCAGAAAGTTTTAATTGAGTTGAATCTGGCCAGTTACAAGGTCCGTTTACACGTTCATGCAATTTGCGCTAACAGACTTGTGCATGCCAACTTGCGCAAGTTTATTGTTCCATAGGAACCAAAATCGTGCACTTGCACAAGCCAGAAAGTTTTACTTGAGTTGAATCTGGCGATTCACAAGGTCCGTCCACACATTCATTCAATTTGCGCAAACAGTCTTGTGCATGCCAATTTGCGCAAGTTTATTGTTCCATAAGAACCAAAATCGTGCACTTGCACAAGCCAGAAAGCTTGACTTGAGTAAAATCTGGCCTGTAAAATGATTTGCTTGTAGTAGGCGCAAATATTCAAACGTGTAAACAACACTCAAACTCCACGGTGCAATATTGTAAAAGAAATATTTTCCTCGTGTATCTTGTTCGGGAAGTTGAAGGAAACGCTCCTCTTGTCTTCAGTATTTCTCTTTCTAGTATTTTTCGTTGATAACATAATGTAATGAAACTTCACTCATACTCGTATACATTCACCGGCTCCTAACTATCATTCTTCCTTGCGAAACTTTATATTCTCTAGTCTCTTCAGTATCTTTGTTGTCACGCGATAAAAAGTTACACGAAGGAAGATAACATTGTTTTCCATTACTTCTACGCCACGATAAACAACAAAAATATAATAAACCCGGAAAGCCAACTTCTTAGCTGCTAATAGTATCAAGGCATTAAATTACACCCCTAGGGACAGGCTTAATTCATTTCGGCAAAAACGTTGCTCTCTTCTAGGATTTATGGCAAGAGATAATGCCAGTAGATATTAAGCTAATTCATCATAATGCACAGTGGATGAGCGAATTTTTAATGCACTTTGTGTAATTCCGGTAGATATGAGCTGGTCTCGTTAGAAGCGAAAAGCCAACAGGTGGTCGATATTTCATGTTTTAGCTGTCGTCATAGTCTTGAGTATTTGCCACAATTAGCGCAAAAATGTAGCAACGATAGTTACGAATATTTCTGTTGAATGAAGTGATAAAATAAGAATGATCAATCAGAGAATAGTATGTACTGGTCTCTTCCCAAAGAAGTGGAAAAATAAGTGAAACGAACGAAATAAATTTCTAACCATTTGTATATGTAGGAAAGCGATGCCTCTGGATGCGAATACGTGTAAAGCCAGAGTGTTCCACCTTTCCTCCTCTTTCATCAAACCTCGCAATGAAGCTGTAAATTAGAAATTAAGTTTCAGCATGACTCCCAATAAGAAATTGGAAAGACAAATGTTTTAGAAGAGCATTGAACAGTGTACGAGAACACACTATTCATTTGGAACGGGTATTATTGCCTTCTGAAGATTTATCGACAATATTGAATGAACGAATATTTGGAACATTTGGTGGAAATACAGTTAAAAAAATAGAAGTCCTCGCTCGACGTAAGTTTCGCTATCAAAGTTATCATTCCCAACAGTTAAAAGCATTTTATGTTAGCTCTTAAGCTGAATTCGGGAGTGAAATCATTTTTTTTACGACTGCCTCAGAAAATGAGCATGAAACTCTCTTCGACAGCGGTATCTTGCAGTTTTTGCGCATTGTGATTTTATTTTTGTTTTTTTTTAACTTCAAAATTTCTCAATGTTTGCTGAGTTCCAGAACAACCGACACGGCTCTATAGTTTTGTAGATTGGATAGTTTGGTAGAAAATTCATTGTTGAAGTTTTTGTTGAAGAAATTGTCTGAAATTTTGAATAGAGCAGCAAGGTTCATAAGTTCTAATCTGCTGCCAAAACAATCAAGAAGCTGGTATATGAATCTGAGTTGGAACGAGTTATGGAATGATAGAGACTGGCCAATCATGTCGGAACCTTCTCGAAGAATGCAGTTATGGTGTACCTTGAAGACTTATTAGGTGCTTGAATCAACTTTAAGTGTCCTAGATGTTGGAAGCTACAGAAAGTTTCAAGAGTCAGTCAGGAAACAACGTCTCAAAGAGGTACTGAATCCTTGAGGAATAAAATTAAAGTATCGAAAGAAAAAAGTCGTCCGTGTCTTCTGCTCTCATGAAACCGGAACAAGGATCGTCTGCTGGGATGCTGGGAAAACGACGATTATGCTCTCGAGAACTGTACTGATAACGCGCCACCTGAAAAGAAAAAAATTGTTACTCTTTTAAGATGGAAGCACCCTTATAAAACTTAGATTTTTCAAACGATTGGCATGATTTCTTCTTCATTAGGTGGACATTCAGTAAGTCCACTAGGACACCAAAGTTCAAGAATAAATCTTCATTTCCATGGACATCTAATCTTATTTGTCAAGATCAAAAATATAAAAAAAAATACTAGCGATTTTTTTTTTAATCTGACTACACCACTGGATCCGCGACATTTTCAAATGGTTCATATGTGAATAACAATAAGATGCGTCAATCAATAAAAAAGTTGGGAGGTAATTAAATTTGGAAAATATGCCGTTTAAACAACCCACCAATTAAATTTCAAAACTTTCATTGGAACTTTGACTACACCACTGGATTCAGGGAGTCTCGAAACATCCTTGAGATTTTATCGAAATCTGTTGATAATTAAAAAAATAAAAAATAATGAGGTAAAATTAAATTATCCTGAAAATGCATTAACATATTTTTCAAATTTTATTGTCTTATGATTTTCTTACTTTGAACATATTTCGATGAAATTTTGGCCGGTGATAAATCGAGACATCCTGAATACAGTGATGTATTGCGAAATTTGAAAAAAGTTCTGAAATTGAATTGGTGGGTTGATTGAACGGCATATTTTTCAAATTTCATTTCTTTACAACTTTTTTATCAGTTGACGCATTTTAACGTATTTAACATATAAACCGTTTTAAAATAACTCAAATCCAGTGGTGTAATCAGATTTTTTCTAAAAAAACCACTAGAAATTTTTTTAGATTTTAGACCTTGAAAAATCAGATAAGATCGTCCTGGAAATGGGGATTTATTCATGAAATCGGTTGAAAAATTTTAGTTTTCTGAGGGTGCTTCCATTTCAAATGGGCCACACTGTATACATTATTCATTAAATAAGCCAGAGAATTACCTGCTACTGTATGTAGATGACATTTAGAAACACCTTGTATACAGGTTCTCAACCCCTTTTG
Organism: Chrysolina haemoptera; assembly: GCA_958298965.1. Taxonomy (NCBI): domain Eukaryota; kingdom Metazoa; phylum Arthropoda; class Insecta; order Coleoptera; family Chrysomelidae; genus Chrysolina; species Chrysolina haemoptera. Next base: position 3,933,580 of record OY282588.1, read on the forward strand.
AAAACTCAATTACTCTTTTCCGAGTTTATTGATGATAATTATCTCCTTCATTCCCTCATCAAACTGCATCGATGAATTTTACGCGTAAAACACGATGGATGAAATATAGCCAATGAAAAAAAACTTATTTTTGTATCTTCCCAGCGTATTTTCGTAGAAGAGTTCGCTGTTTACCTTCACGTCGCGTCGTATTGTTTACCTACGGAATTATTGGAGTTTGTATTAGAAGCCTTCCGCCGTAAATGGATCGTATATTTCGTAAAATACCCGATAAAGGGTAGAAGCAGAGAAGGTTTATGAGAGATAATCTCTGATGTGAGCGAATTGTTGAGCCGCCTTGAAATTCCTCATTAGTGAAACAGGGTCAGGTGAGTTATTTCGTCGAATTGAAGTAGGTAATAATAGAGAGGTCTGAAGTGCAGGATCGCTAAAATGATAATACTGATGGACTTTTACATTTACGAAAAATAAATTGACAAACTCATTCGAGTCTAATTTTTCTAGTCTAGAACTTCCTTTTAAAGAGAGCCATTTTTTTTTCAATGTCAAAAAAAATCACATTTGAAAGTATACCTCTTGCGTCACGTTGATCGGAAACACCCCTCACATTTTCCGAAACAGTCGATATCGTTCTTCCTCAAAATATAGCTTCTGGCTTGATATAAGACATTGAAACTTTGTCACTAGATCAACTCATCAAACTAAAAAATTAAACGGATAGTTATAACATCAAATCAAATCAAACATTCAGTGTATGATAATTTGGCCATTTTGAATCGATTAGCGTTCGCCAAATTTGTCTATCTCTAACCGTTCTCGAGTTGGTCAGCTTTGAATCAGTTTTTAGATGGCTTTTTGCCGCCAAAAATATTTTTGATGAGCTTTCGACATTTTTGTCAAAAATTTCGGAATCAGCACGTCAAAATACGTTCGAGGACAAAAAATTTAAATTCGAAAAATTAAAAATTAAAAATCTTAGAAAATTGGATTTTTTACCTAAAACACCCTTTTCTGGTTCAATCGTATATCTGAGCATATAAAAATTTCACATATACCGTGCGCATTTCAAGTCGATGTGACGACTTGGTATTTTTGATGATTTTTAGGGGTGAACAACCCCTTGCAACTTTTTCGAGTAATTTTTAATTTTATTTGATTGACTCGAAATTCACAATACATACTAATTCGACCATTCTGAATCAATTGGCGTTCGCAGAATTCGTCTATCTCTAACCGTTCTCGAGTAGGTCAGCTCTAAATCAGGTTTCAAATGGTTTTCTTGGCGCAAAAAATATTTCTGATGAGTTTTTGACATTTTCGTTCAAAGATTCAAAATCAACACGTCGAAATACTTTCGGGGTCAAAAATTTGAAATTCGAAAAATGAAAAATGAAAAAGTTCAAAATATTATCTATCATGATATACTCGACTTTATTGTCCGTTAATTTTTTTCGTTCAAATTCTCAGTATATACTGATTCGGCCATTTTGAATCCATTAACCTTCCCAGAATTTGTCTATCATTAACCGTTTTCGAGTTGGTCAGCTCTAAATCAGTTTTTAGATATTTTTTTTGCCGCCAAAAATATTTCTGGTGAGTTTTCGACATTTTCGTTCAAAGATTCGGAATCAGCACGTCAAAATACGTTCGAAGACAAAATTTTGAATTTCTAAAAATGGAAAATAAAAAAGGTCAAAAAATTGTATGTGATGATATATTCGACTTTTTTATCCGTTGATTTTTTCCGTTCAAATATTCAGTGTATAATAATTTGGCCATTTTGAATCGATTAGCGTTCGCAAAATTTGTCTATCTCTAACCGTTCTCGAGTTGGTCAGCTCTGAATCAGTTTTTAGATGGCTTTTGCCGCCAAAAATATTTTTGATGAGCTTTCGATATTTTTTTCAAAAATTTCAAAATCAGCACTTCAAAATACAAGGACAAAAAATTTTAATTCAAAAAATTAAAAATAAAAAATCTTAGAAAATTGGATTTTTTAACTTAAACACCCTTTTCTGGTTGAATCGTATATCTAAGCATATAAAAATCATTCATTTTTTGAATGAGAATAAAATTTTACATAAACCGTGCGAATTTCAAGTCGATGTGACGACTTGGTATTTTTGATGATTTTTAGGGGTGAACCACTTGCAACTTTTTCGAGTAATTTTTAATTTCTTTCGATTGACTCGAAATTCACAGTACATACTAATTCGACCATTCTGAATCGATTGGCATTCGCAGAATTCGTCTATCTCTATCCGTTCTCGAGTAGGTCAACTCTAAATCAGTTTTCAAATGGTTTTCTTGGCGCGAAATATATTTCTGATGAGTTTTCAACATTTTCGTTCAAAGATTCGGAATCAGCACGTCGAAATACGTTCGGCGACAAAAATTTGAAATTCGAAAAATGAAAAATAAAAAAGTTCAAAATATTATCTATCATGATATAGGTACTCGACTTTTTTGTCCGTTAATTTTTTTCGTTCAAATTCTCAGTATATACTAATTCGGCCATTTTGAATCGATTAACGTTCGCAGAATTTGTCTATCTCTAACCGTTCTCGAGTTGGTCAGCTCTAAATCAGTTTTTAGATGTTTTTTTTGCCGCCAAAAATATTTCTGATGAGTTTTCGACATTTTTGTCAAAAAATTCGGAATCAGCACGTCAAAATACGTTCGAAGACAAAAACTTTAAATTCGAAAAATTAAAAATAAAAAATCTTAGAAAATTGGATGTTTTACCTTAAACATCCTTTTCTGGTTGAATCGTATATGTGAGCATACAAAAATCATTCATTTTTGGAATGAGCATGAAATTTTACATATACAGTGCGAATTTCAAGTCGATGTGACGACTTTGTATTTTTGATGATTTTTAGGGGTGAACCCCTTGCAGCTTTTTCGAAGAAATTTTAATTTCTTGCGATTGATTCGAACTTCACAATACATACTAATTCGACCATTCTGAATCGATTGGCGTTCGCAGAATTCGTCTATCTCTAACCGTTCTCGAGTAGGTTAGCTCTAAAGCAGTTTTCAAATGGTTTTTTTTGCGCAAAAATTATTTCTGGCGAGTTTTCGACATTTCGAATAATGAATTTAATCAAAATTAATAATGAATTGATGAAAATGTTATGATGTACACCTAATGAAAGAGTAGTTTACCCCTCGAGTATATCACATTCGAGATCTGAAACAATTATGAAATTCTATTCATCAAAAAATTCAAATTTGGACCTCCATCAACGGCTCTCAGCTTATCCACCCCTGACACACATTTCAACTGAGTTATAATGAATCAAATAATGACAAGACTACAATGCATAATTGTAATTATCATGATTTATCGAATATCTGATCCCATCTAAGAGTAATTATATCACCGAGTATAACTTCTTATACCAACCAGCTCAATGATGAAGTGGTTGGAATGGCCTATTATTAGACCCTTCTGAAGTTCATTCCTAATTGCTGTATTCCATGTCGAAATACGGCTGTTAATCATGGGCAATTAAAAGTTTGAGGTGTTTCAGCAGGAGCAGAACAAGAGTTGACCAAAATAATTAGTAGGTATCAAAATACAACATAATTTGTAATGAGGTGAGTGATTTAATTATGAATTATAATCACTTCTGATATAACTTTGTAGACCGGCTGAAGACCAACTCTTGAAAATTGTGGATTATTTACTCCTTAAACATTATATTACGGTGATCGCATGATTTATTCAGCAAAACGACTTCATTTTGTACAAATGTTCTAAAAAAGATCCGTGTGATGATGATTTTTTCAATGTCACCGGTCGATTTTCTCCACAATTTAAATTGAATAATACCGCTGAAAAAATCCAAAAATTCAAAGAATATCTGCGACAGAAAACTGATTGTAACCAATTCCGCTCCCTTCACCATATCCAACCTAAATCTCATAAACAAACGGATTGCTATCAAGAATGATTACCAAACTTCCATCATCAATAAATCAACTCCCAAATTCGAATATCGGTTAGGCTTGCCTTCAATTCTAGTCCTCTTCATAGTTCACCTGCAGTTGAATAATTGTATTTTTCGCCAAATGACATTAAAAGCGGCCTTTTAATGACACTTGGCAGGCTTAGAAGTTGTACTTTTAATGCCTAGGCAGAAAAAGTTCGTTGCTAGACAACCTTCCAAGTAATAATTTAAATCAAACTGGTTATTAAAATTGACAATGACATTAAGAAAACTCAAAATGATGCTGATGATAATAAACTGGTTTTATTGCATTAAAACTACAAACTACAACACGAAATTTTTATTTATTAGATATATTTATGATGAATTGTGAACAATTATTTAATACAATTAAACTCTGTCCACTTCCCTCCTTTCCAGTAAAATTAACAACTTTAGTATCAACACTTGATAATCCGGAAACGCCAGAAAATATTGTATTGCCGATGTTCGACTTATTGGCTAGCGAGTCCTCAATATAGCCCTCCGCGACAGCGAAAGACTTCCATCCTCCATGTTGCTTCAACATTGTTATGTCACCACCAGAATGCACCAGCAACGTGGCCGAAATTCTGCGAAACACCAGCCGCGGCATTAAATCTTGTGCTTTTATGCCTAGTAAAACAAATTACTATATTTGCCGTTTTTCCTATTACAATATGATGTTTCCAAAATTCTCACAAAAAACCCTACCTGGTAGATTAACCTTCTTCAGATTTTGTTACATTTCAGTTATTTCCAATGACAAAATTACCAAGGTGACAAAAAGTTGTGTTTATAAGCTCAATAACTATTGATTGAAAGTTTGATTTTGTGGAGGGCATGATTTTTTGGGTTTGCAGTTTTCCCCAATCTGAAAATGAAAAAATGTTAATCCAAAGAAATCTGTACAAGTGTAGAAGGGCAAATTAATTAATTTGCCCGATAAGTTACTGCGTTCACAAGACTGCTGTTTCGAATTAAATAAATTTTTGTCAGTAACGTACAGTTGTGTGCATAAAAAAGTCGTACAGCAGTTAAAAGCTATTGTAAGCCAGACTTGTCAATCTTAATTAAATTATCGACTTCGACAAGTAGAGTCAAAATTCAAAGTAATTTTGTCAGTAAAGCGCTTTCAATTTTTTTTTTTAGATCAATTAGTTGGTGCAATACAGTGCAATCAGTGCAAAGACTTGTACGATTTTTTTATGCACACAACTGTACCCTACACTGAATTTTCCTATCTGAAAAAATGAGACCAAATGAACCAAGAATACTTCTCTTTTTTTGAAAAATGTTGACGTTTCGGAGGCTGTATCTGCCTCCATTATCAAAACTTGCTGGAAAGACGCTGAAAACTGTATTTGAATCGGAAATAACAAGATCTTTATTTGACAGAGTCAAATGAAATCTGTCATACATTCTTTTGATCGATATTTGATACATAAGGTGCTCGGTATCAATCAATCACCATTCTATTAGTTCTTATTTAATCTCTGAGGAGAGGTAACCAGGTGCGGTCCATTTCGATGGAATTTGTTGAAAAGCAGTTGTTCGATAAAAGAATGCACGCAGTCTCCTTCAACTTTCTTTTTTCTTGTTGTTGATTGTTCTGCCTTCCACATTCGTATCAAAGAACACTTGAAGAAACATGATGAATCTGCATTTGTGCACCATTTGAAATAATTGAGCTTTAAATTTATAATCTTTCTGTACAATATCCGCAATAAAGTATGTTATATATTATGGAAAAACAGTTTTGAGAAAAAAATTAAAAACATTTTTCGAAAAAGTTGCTTATAATTCATTTCTGAACAGTTACATCAGAATTCTAAGACCGTATGAGAGAAACTGGAAATCAAGGAGTACCTAAATAAGTTATTTCCAAACATACATCAGCACCTTCATCGGTCGATTTCCTCACAATTCAAATTGAATGATAGTGCTGAAAAATTCACGAATCTTCACGGAATATCTGCGATAGAAAATTGATTGTAGCCAATTCCGCTTCTTTCGCCATATCCATTCCGCTACGAGGCGGCAATGTATGCCTATCAAACAACTCACCTCTGATAACCTGCAGAAATGGATATCGATCTTATAAATCCACCCCGCCAAATACCAGGATATTTAAAGGATTTGGGAATTTTTTGATGGCGTCGAAAGCCGATCTGGCTTAGGATGTTGACACGATTTCGTATTTGGTTTGGACCGGAAAATAATCTGGATAGGGTTTGGTGTTAAGAGATATTGGAGGTGGTTTTGATGTATTGATCTTTTTTTTTTTTTTTTCAATTACAAAGTTTGTGATTTTTTTCTCTAGAATAAGATTTTTTACTACCAAACTGGCCATGAGAATAACACGCAAGCACGGAAAAATCTATTTTTGGACTTGAATAGTTATTTATGATACGAGTGTTACAAGTGGCATTTTATTTTGTGACTGGGGAATATTGCGAAACGAGCGTCAGCGAGTGTAGCACGAGCAAAATAAAAAACTTCTAACAAATGTATCATACACATTTTTCTGTACAACAGTTACTGCTAGTAAAAAAAAAACAACAACAATTTTCACAATTTTAACAATTTCAACAATTTCAATAATTTCACTGAGGGTTGCTCGTAAGGGGACAGCTGATAGAAATACATTTTTTTACAGTTTCAACAATTTTAACAATTTTTACAATTTTTACAATTTTTACAATTTTTACAATTTCTACAATTTTTACAATTTTTACAACTTCAACAGTTTTCACAATTTCAACAGTCTTGACCATTTTATTAACAATTTCAACAATTTTAACAATTTTAACAATTTTAAGAATATCAACAATTTCAACAGTTTTAACAATTTAAACAATTTTAACAATTTTAACAATTTTAACAATTTTAACAATTTTAATAATTTTAACAATTTTAACAATTTTAACAATTTCAACAATTTCAACAATTTTTACAATTTTTACAATTTTTACAATTTTAATAGTTTTCACAATTTCAACAGTCTTGACCATTTTAACAATTTCAACAATTTCAACAATTTTAACAATTTTAACAATTTTAAAATTTTTAACAATTTAAACAATTTTAACGATTTTAACAATTTTAACAATTTTTAACAATTTTAACAATTTTAACAATTTTAACAATTTTAACAATTTTAACAATTTTAACAATTTTAACAATTTTATCAATTTTAACAATTTTAACAATTTTAACAATTTTTTACAATTTTAACAATTTTAACAATTTTAACAATTTTAACAATTTCAACAATTTTAACAATTTTAACAATTTTAACAATTTTAACAATTTTAACAATTTTAACAATTTTAACAATTTTAACAATTTTATCAATTTTAACAATTTTAACAATTTTAACAATTTCAACAATTTTAACAATTTTAACAATTTTAACAATTTTAACAATTTTAACAATTTTAACAATTTTAACAATTTTAACAATTTTAACAATTTTAACAATTTTAACAATTTCAACAATTTTAACAATTTTAACAATTTTAACAATTTTAACAATTTCAACAATTTTAACAATTTTAAAATTTGTAACAATTTTAAAATTTGTAACAATTTTGACAATTTTAACAATTTTAACAATTTTAACAATTTTAACAATTTTATCAATTTTAACAATTTTAACAATTTTAACAATTTTAACAATTTTTTACAATTTTAACAATTTCAACAATTTTAACAATTTTAACAATTTTAACAATTTTAACAATTTTAACAATTTTAACAATTTTAACAATTTTAACAATTTTAACAATTTTAACAATTTTAACAATTTTAACAATTTTAACAATTTTATCAATTTTAACAATTTTAACAATTTTAACAATTTTAACAATTTTAACAATTTTAACAATTTTAACAATTTTAACAATTTTAACAATTTTAACAATTTTAACAATTTCAACAATTTTAACAATTTCAACAATTTTTACAATTTTAACAATTTTAACAATTTTAACAATTTCAACAATTTTAACAATTTTAACAATTTTAAAATTTGTAACAATTTTGACAATTTTAACAATTTTAACAATTTTAACAATTTTAACAATTTCAACAATTTTAACAATTTTAAAAACTCAGTTCACATTAGCACTATTATCCCAATTCAGTATTCCACATCTCCTGTGAAAATTGGCATAATACAATGTAATGAGAATGTTTTTGCTACAATGATTTTTCAAATATTTGATGCTTTACCTAACCTTACGAAATTTTTTGCACAATTGGTTGTTAATAATAACTGCCTGTCAAAAGTAATTCTAACAGTTTCACGTTTTCAGAGCAGAGTAATTTTTCTTCTGTGTCTTTAAAAATTATAGGTGGATCTTGTCGTCTACGTCCAAATATATCAACACTCTTTTCTTGTGGTTCAGCTAATCTCCGAAGGGCTAGTTGTTGAGAAGTGAAGACATCAGAAAAAAATATGAGACATCACTAATTGACGATGTTCTGACGTTTTCATTCTATTCAATTTTCGGGCGGGGCAACCTCTGTCGGGTCCGCTGCGTCAAATATATAATTCACCAAAATATTTTTTTTTTCAGCCTACCTTCCTTATCGAGCATAATTGTAGTGTTCCTCCGTATTCAAGCGAAGGATCAAAAGACGCCGTTGACACATAAATTATTCACCCCCTTATAAAATCCGCGAACTTTATCCTGCAAACAAGAAGCCCCAACAAGCCTGCGACGGTATCGCCTTCGTCAAACTTACTTTCCTCCGCTGCTTTGAACTTCGGCCGCGTACGCCCTTTGGAAATTTATTCCGTTTTCGGCCGCTGTGTGTGTCCCGGAGGACATATCCTGACCCGTATCGTAAAATGTAAATAAGCGTTATATAAAACTAGCGAAGTACAGTGGGGCTGTAGGGCAGGCCGCACGCCCACCAATATCAATCTGCCAAAATACTTTCTTGTTTCATCGGCAACCACACCCGACTTTATTGGCTCCGGATTATTTATTTGTATCGGTTTATGGATACACTTGTAAGGATGTGGAGAGACGGTTATCCTCGAAGGAGATGTGAGGGTTAGAGCTATAAACCTGTCCTCATTTCGTTCCCATATTATCGGAACTGCGTAAGGTGAGCTTTCTTGGTTCGACCGATGTTTAAGAATGAGGATTTAGGAAGAGTGCTCTGGAATTTTATGTGGGTTTTTGGAATATTCTCGGAAGCTCGTATTTTTCTATAAAAAATATTTTGAGATAATTGTGTGGTGATATGGATAGGTAGGAAAAATATCTCGTGCACTTTAGGAACAATAGCTTGTGCATTTTTTCCAATGAATAATTTCAGTCTTGAGTGGAGGAGAAATGAGAAAAAAACATTGAAAAACATAAAATTTGCTTCAAAGTACAACAAACAAATATAATTCTTAGAGAAAACAGAGAAATGCAAAAGACAATAATTGTTAACCATCAGTGATAGAAGTAGTATCATAGAAAAAGAATATTTTTCGGCAATCATCCGGGAAATACCTACTTCCCAGACGATTTTTCTTTGACAAAAATCGCAGACTTCCAGAACTTGCTACGCTTGTCCTAGAATCTTGTCCACTCGTTCTAAAACAGTGTTTTCCGGACTTGTTACGTAAATTACTATTTTGGTTATGTCTAGTACACGACCAAAAATAAAGGTAAACCTTTATTTGACTATAATAAAAATTTGAATACTGAAATTATGTCAACTCCCAGGCAATACTTCATATTTGCTGAATTTTGTTTTAATAGAGAGCCAATTTTTCGGAAATCCAGTTCGTGGCCAACCTACTCATTTATCACCTGAAAACAACTAAGTGAAGAAACATAGTGGATACGACTCGACCAGCGAAAGCATCAAATTCTTACGAAAGTTCGAAATAGATGAACACCTTAATCTAGCGGACCACTTATAATCTTTATGCAGTCATTGTCCACTGTGGTTCTGGCGTTGAATTTGGTCCTTCTTACGTATTGGCCAAAGACAAAACGGACTGGTTTGAGTTTGATGATAGTTGTGTCACTGAATATTCTGACGATGTCTTGAATTTATTGGAGCCTCTGGAGACGCCCTACATTTTATTTTATGAAAGAGAGGACATTGGCAGATCGGGATCTTCAGATGATGTGGTGCTGCAGGTTTTTCCGGGTTTTCCTGTAGCTGAAAAAGCAAATGCGCCACTGGAATCAGTCTAGTAGCCCCAGAGCGCCAATTAATTTTTGTTGTTGTTTTATATTTTGTATTACTTTCGTTTAATTTTTTTATTGTATATTTTGCATTAATAAAATATATTTTTATTGTGCAGTTGTCCATCTCTCGCATGTCAGACTCGCCCTGAGTAAAACATAATGAAGTATTTTGATTTTTGTTCGAAAATATGAATAGCTCCCAAGAGGTTATCTTGAACGATAGAAAATAGCAACTAAAGTTTGTCTTTCAGCCGCAGATCGTTCCACAACAGATTTTATGAATATCTTATTCATATTTCCGAACAAAAATCAAAATGTAATGTCCATGACAGATTTATGTCAAAAATAACTTTCAAAGTGTTACCGCAGAAGAAATATTTCGATCATTTAAGGGCCAAGTAGCTCAGTGGTGGAGACTGAAGCGTTCAAAACCATTGAGTGCTGGTCGGCTAGGTTCGAATCCTAGCGACTACAGATTTTTATGGCCTGAGAAAGTGCTACAAATCGCACAATAAAAGGTAAGACCTCGTTAATCCTTGGCTCGCACAAGGTTCGACTTTTGAGGGCTGCCGTTCGTAAGGGGACGACAGCTGGTGAACGGAAAAAAACAATTTTAACATTTTCTTCAAACCAACCTAGCTCAAAACTTGTAAACGTTGGGCGCACTCGTAGCACAACGGTTTATAGTCCGTAATATATCCAGGAATAAGGCACTCAGCATGAACGTACGCGCAATATCAAATGTTTAGCTAGATTGGTTTCACTGTATTCATGATATTTTCCATTTTGAGTAAACAAGAGGTAACTGACACCCTGAAAAAAATTAGGTTTGTTTTTTCATTGCGTACGCAGTCAACTATCTTGAAAGAATTTTTCAGGGTATATTTGAGAAAACTTCCATACTCGACTATCTACTAGCCTTTTTTCCGTTTTGTTATCTCTTTTCATATCCATAGCAGGAAATGGCTCTTATTTATTATTTCTTTTTGTATCCACCTAATGTAGCGTCGCGAGAGCAACTGTTTCTGAAATATCAATTTCATGCGGGAAACAAGGCGATTCTTTTATACTATTTGAAAGAAGTATGTCGCTTTTTGTATTTTTCAATTGCCGTTTCGCATTGAATAGGACGAATTATCAAGATTACTGTTGTTTTTGCACAAAGCATTTCTTTGGTTGGTAGCACGTAGTGAATGAAGGGTTTGTCAAAGAATTTTCTTTCGCTTGGGATATTTTTCAACATTTGTCGTTGTGTATTCGATTACACTCAACCTTTTATAGATACGACTGAAAACAAGGTTTTTCCGCAAAGGAAAAAACGAGAATTAGATCACATTTACTAGTTTTACGTAAATTTTAATGACAAAAACATGTGTTTCAACCTTGTTATAGTAGTATCTTTTATGCTTTTCTCTAGGTATTTTATGCTTTAGAAAATACATCGTTCAAAAGGTGTAGTTATTCCATAATTCACCTCTCAGAGAACAGTAGGTGATTCCATATAGTATGGAAGATATATAGGGTGGCTCACGAGGTTTTGGACAGGGAATATCTCGGTACTTGAGAGTATTTGAAAATTATAATTTAGGGGTTTTGAATTAAAGCAATTGGTGCAGTTATTTTGATATTATGTTACTTTGCGAGTTTTTTGTATTCAGTCGGGTGCCATCAGATTCAAAATTATTAATGGGACAATCTGTATATTTTGACATTTCTATGTTCCTCCCAATAAAACGATTCCAACAAACTATCACACTTGGTATGAAACGATTAATTTAAGAACTATATAGGAACTTCAATATTCTTTGTCCCACGACGTTTTCTTATAAAATATGAATGATTATTGAAATTTTGCCTCGTTGTTATCATCAAAGCATATTGAAGTAGTTGTAGTTTTTAAATAAATCGTTTTAGACAAAAAGTGTGACAATATTTTGGATTTTTTTTGTCGAGAGAAACATAGATATGCCAAAATATAAATGTTCCTTGATTGATTTTTAATCTGATGGCACGTGACCGAAAACAAAAAGCTCAATGAGTAACATAATATCAAAAAAAGCTGCACTAATTGCTTTAAATTTACAACCCCAAAATTACAATTTTCTACTACTTTCGAGTTCCGAGATATTTCCTGTAAACAATTCAAGAATGATTTTTCTGGGAGAGCGGCCTAGCATTGGCAATACTACTCATAGGTACTGAATGAAAATAAAGTAGGTACATGACTCAGAATCAGGATCAGATGTAAGTTTCTCATCGCTCAGTTTCATTCTGCAGGGAGTTCTAAACTTAATTTTCCATCAACCGTGCACTTTCAATCCCAAATTCATTGACCAGAAGTGTAGCAGAAGTGTTTAGGATGTCCAGTATTATTGCATGGATTTTGCAATACTATATATTCTGTAATGCTTTAAGGCCACTTCTCTACAACCTGTAAGCTATGGCTAAAACTTCATATTCGTTCAAAATTTTCGGGTAAGAAATGTTCTTGTCGTCCTTGTCTGTGACATTGAATGACCGCTGACTAAAAGTTTTTTTGTCACTCCCTGTGTTATTGCAACCTAGAGACAAGTTGGATGAACAAGTGAAATACGAGTTGGTACTACCATTTCGGAAGTATTTATCAATTTACCTAATGAACCGAAGTTTCATCTGTATCTTGAAGTTGTTGGACTTAAGGCAGTGGAGTGACCGCCAAACAGTCCTGACCCAAATCCCATGGATCTTATTTGGGACATCCTAAAAAAAGACATATACGAGCACAATATCCAGAATTGATAATTTCTGCACAGGAAGAATGGAATCGAATTCGGCAATAAACCGTCAAAGACCTTTTGTGGAGTATGCCCAGGAGGATGCAGGCTATCGAGCTAGGGGAGGAAACAAAGTACTGAACCGTTATTATGTTGCCTCAAAGAACTTTCATTTTGTCGTTATTGTTGCTTGTTCTGAATAAATGTTGTTACCAAAATTAGTATATTCCATTACTTCTGCTACAAGTGTGTTATAAAGTTTCAATATCTGGATTATCTGGATTATCTGGCAATCAACATACGTTGAATACTTCAGCATGAACCATTTAGTGATGAAAACTGCATAACGATTCAGACAAATAAACGTGAAATCAAGGATTATAAAAAAATATACAATATTTTCATCTGTGAGTGCAAAATGAACGTGTTTTTTTTTGTACCAGACGTAACATTAGAACACTCGTCATTTTGCAATATGTTATATACAAGTATTTTTGTAATTCCGTAGGAATCTTCATTCACTTAAGGTTCAAAGGGGGGAGAGGGTTTAGAAAATATCACAAAATATCTCAAGGGGGGAGGGGGGATATAAAGAGATATCACGTGCATTTAGTTTTTCATGGAACGCGCGCTTTCTAAACCGAAAAGCGGCGCGTGACTTTCAACTTTTTAGTGAGCATGCGCCCAACTCGAAGCATGCTCATCAAATATGGCTGCTTTCTCTGAATTTTGGTTAAATAGTCGTTGTACGTTGTTCGAAGATAAATCTAAATAGGAATTATATATTTTTAGACAGCTTGACAGCGGTAAATCTTAATAAAATTATGCAATTGACAGCTTATCTGCAAGCGTGCGGAAAGTTACTTTACGCACCTGTGCGGAAAATATTTCGCACGCTTGTGAATATAAGCCTCTTTCCGTGGACTATACAGTTTGATTAATTTCCTATGTGGTCGTAGGAAAATGAAAATAACGTGATGCAAATAATAAATGATTGGCCCAGCAACTATTATTATAAAAACGTCGGTAGATAAATTAGGCGTCGGTAAGTAATATTTACCGATGCCTTTGGCATAGCAACCAGTAAACTAAAGTTATTGTTTTGACAACAGATAGCGTAAGTATAATTAAGAAAACTGGATCATGCAAAAAATTAATCAGTATTGCAATATAGAATTCAAGTGAAAGTTTTCTGTCACTTGTTTCATTTTCTCCTCACGACTCTTTGAATTAAGAAACGTATTCATATCTGTACTTCGAACAATGTTTTTCTTCGTTCACCTAATTAACAATAACATTTACAATTATTATTATATTTTCTCTTTTCGCAAAATCCGTCGATCGATGAATAAATTTCCAATTTGTTGAATACACATTCATCAGGTTTGCAAAGCAATATTTAATGAACCACCTAATTCTTCCCCCAGCCGGGCTTTCGGCAATCCATGACTCGATTGAATGCGCGCAAGCTCCTGATGGGTAATTAATGGGCCCTAATTCGAAAATGAAAATAACGTGATGCAAATAATGAATGCTGTTTCTCTGACTGAGGCTGTTCGTTGTGAATGCTCGACGTGTATGATTTCGGTGAATCGACATTAGTAATTTCATCAAAATAAAAAACACAAGTTTGTCGAAATACAGAACCATCTAATCTTCGTGCTTTTTCCTCATTACTAGTTGAGGTTGAGAAGTTGTAAGTAACGGTAGTTCTCACAGTGTGTCCATAAAGTAAATCCTCCCTCTGTTAACTTTGGAAAGGATTGGAATTTTCCTTTGAATTGATTTTTTTGGGGAAATAGTTGTTTATAAGCTACTTCTTGACACCAAAAAAATTTAACTATCTTTCAAAATTGCGGCCTTAATTGTTCATCAAAACATTTGGATCACCTATAGATCGATTTCTGGGTTCTTGCCCTCGTCAGTATAGGGTAGGTCTCTGCAGACAGTAGATAATGTCTGCAACAAATGTTTACTAGCGTCTAGCGACAGCCCAGATTTTTTTTGGCTGGCGAGCATATTGACAGTATCATAACTTCCAAATTGGCAGCTTCCTTGGTCTGATTTCTCAAAAACACATAAAAAGTAATTTTTCACAATTCTGCCTTCCTCAAAACCCGTAAATCACAATTTTTCACATTTTCAAAGAAGGCTGAATGATTGAAAAAAATGTCTTCTTCTACACAACTCTTCTAAACAACTACATTCCTGGCTAATACCACGACGAACGTTGAATTACATTAAATGAATTTCCATGCAGAGTTCCTACGAAGCTACCTCTGCAATTGCCAGTTGCAAGGAAATGTTCATTAAAACCTTCAGTCAAACAATGGCAGTCATGGGAAGGGGATAATTACCCAAATACTCCTCCCATGCTCGCGCCTGCCTGCCGTATTTAATGAAGCATATTCATAGGAAAATTAAAAAACAAAGTTATAAAAAATGGCGTCGTAAAAGGACGACATCTTGTTAAAAGACAAAAACAAAACATTCAAATTAATGATGCAATTGCTAGTAGTATAAAAAATATTGTATGCAATTCGTATGTGAAGCCTTTCTTTGACTCTCCTTCTCTGACGTCAAACAAGATCACTTTATACACTTGTTGCATAAATAACTGATAAATCTTTTGTTCTTTGAAGTCATTGCGTGATATAGTTTTTGCCAAAATGAAAAAATGATGATAATAGAGCACTGTCAGCTGATGTCACAACATGGCGCTCATGGGGGGACAAACAGAGCATTTGACATTTGATGAAATGAAAATTCGTTTTTTGTTGGTGTTAGTGGATAATTGCGATTTTTATAAATCACTTTTCCCAGAAAATTGACCAGAAAGATTCACGTAGCCCTATGGAAAATGGGTTCAATGGGTTTGTTTTGGTTCAGTTTGGTTTGTTTGTCCCCCTCTGAGATAGTCTGTCTGCAACTGTCATATTACGTCCCTGATATTGCTCTATTTCTACCCAATTTTTCTTTACCTCATATGCACTTCAAGAGTAAATAGCACAACGAATATTACTTGTTCACTTTTTTGCCTTTCTCTTTCAAGAAATGGAGATAATGTAAAGAATCTTCAATAGTCTTTTTAGAATATTTGAACCAATGCCTTTATATATCCTTTTCTCTCCCCTTTTTATGATGTCATATCAAATTCGCTTCGTTAGAGTCGTGTTTCCTCTTCGTGCCACATTTGTTTTCCACTCATCCCAATAAGAGTGAAATCATCTGTGAGGATAGTCATTGCACTCTATTACATTGTGATTGTTTCTTTTTATTCGATAAATATATATATATATATATATATATATATATATATATATAGAAAAACTTTGGACAATCTTGAGGATGCAGTCAAATCACTGGGCTTTGTCAAAGAAAACTCTTTGTTATACTTTGGCAAAGCCCAGTGATTTGACTGCATCCTCAAGATTGTCCAAAGTTTTTCTTTAACTAGTGAGTCAAGACTACCTCTCCACTTACATATACATATATATACAGTGTGTCTTTAGACCAGTGAATCAGTTGAATATATTTTGGACAAATAGGAATCCTAAAAATAATATGATATCTTATCATACGGTACTATGAAAGGTATCAGCAGGGATAATTTTTCCCCTCTTTCCACTAATAGTTTTTCAAACTTTCCTTTGTTTGCCCTCATGATTTTTTTGTAGTGGTTACTCTTTTTCGATGATGGATTATTTTGGATTGTATTTCTCACATCACACATAATCCAGAAATGACAGACAAACTCGAGCAAAAAGTGAAGAATGAATTGTAGCATTCTGAAATTTGGCACATGACATCTCGACAGCATGTATTATTGGAAAAAAAATAGTTTACCAAGAAATCAGAGGTGGTACCTAAAAAATTTTTTATTAAAAAAATATAATTTTTTTTCGTTGTTATTTCAGAAAATATAAGATATATCAAAAAACTATTTCGATAGGTTGAGAGATAATTCAATTCTCCACAAGAATGATTTCGCCGACGTCACATTTCATGCTCGCGCTAACCTGCCACTTCAAGTTCAGGCAGGGCCGAAAATTAGATTTGTCATAACTTTGCTAAACATTAGAGTAGAAGGAAAAGAAAAAGTACATCTCGTTCCTGAAGACTTCTACTTCCTCATGCAAATATAATATATGAGTATCTGAGTACCTAAAATGTGTTTTGTCCCACTTCACATAACCCTTCTACGATATTTACGGAGGATCCGAAAGTCATGGATATTTTAGTTGCAATAATTATACTGAAGCAGGAATCAGTACCCTCTTTGGACCATATGCAACGATTTAAGACTAGTGAGACAAGTCTCATTCATATATGCCAAAGAAAAAACCTAAAAACCCCCTGGGTTTTACTCCTGCCTCAGTTTTCAACTCGCCCATAATCCCGGCAATTTCTTCAGTAAATGTTGAAAATAATCACTCATACACATCCTACATAAAAAATGAAGTATGTGATTTCCAATTTGAGGTTTGCACTTCACAATAATGTAATTAAGTATATATATGCGATTATTTTCGACAGTTAGTGAAGAGAATGCCGATTTTATGGGTAAGTTGAAAATGAGGCAGGAGTAAAACCTTTTTTTTTGCATGTATAAATGGGACCTGTCACACTACTTTGAAATTGTTGTATATAATCCAAAAAGGATATGGGTTGCTGCTTGAGTACAATAATTCCATATTCACTAAATTATTCATGATTTTCGTATCGACCGCAAACATCTCCGTGAAATGCGACAAAACACATTTTAGGTACCCAAATACTCGTATATTATATTTGCATGAGAAGGTAGGAGTCTTCAGAAACGATATGAATTTTTCCTTTTCCTTCTCCGATCATTTTCAGCAGAGTTATGACCAATCAAATATTCAGCTCCGCCAGAACTTTCAGCGGCGGGTAAGGCTGAACCTGAAATTTGATGTCGGCGTTCAATCATGTTTTCTGAGGAAACGAGCGCAATTCATAAGAAATTACTAGATAAAATTTTTGTGGAAACTTTAATTGTTTTTCACCTTGTTCAGTTGTTTTTTCGATAAATTATCTACTTTCCAAGATTACAGCAAAAATCTATTTATATATTTTTAAACGAAAGAAAAATGTTCCACTCCTGGAATTTTGGTAAACAATTTTTTTTTCGTGTTTATCATGGTTCCAACTACTAGCATAGTTTGGTGGTTCTACAATCGATTCTTGTCTCAAAACCCAATCGTACTGGATTAACAATCAATGCATATTCCTGCGAGTGTATGAGATTTGACAGTTATGATGTATACAATTATAGATAAGGGGGTCTCCTACAGATAAATATACCTGTGTGATGAAAGCTTTTGTCGATGGAGCTTCTGTTGGCACACGCTACACCATTGATTGGACTACAAAACAGAGCCATCCTTTGCTCCCAACCCTCATTAAACCGGAGATGGCGTGAGTCAAAAAGTCGACTTCACCTCTGGCTCCTTTTCGTTCGTAAATTCGGACGGTGACAAGCAATTCCCAAAGTGGAAGAAAGCTAACCTCTGCCTATTCGATGGAGCACGGATGGATACACGATGCCAATCGATTTACAACTTTCGTAAACAGTTCGAACGACTGAAAAAAGGAAAAATCGAAAGTTCGGCCGTTTCAATTTCCAGAAGGGAGAGCCCCGGATTGAATGGGATTCGAAAGTTAGCAACAGGGTGTCTTCGTAGGCTGAATTGTTCTTGATACCCGGAGATTTGTTGGAAGTTGTATAGAGAATTTAGATTCGGTGAAAATGGAACTGATATCGGGATAAGTTCAGGAAGGCATTTAACAGTGTAGTTTATCGCCCCATTCGGGACACAATTGGCCTGATAATAGGTTTCACTTCCTTCCAGGGAAAAACAAGTTGATTTTAGGAGGGGACTCAATGATGGTACAAGTGTTGTATGCGGAGATACACAACTTGAATTGCTTTTCTAACTACTTGACTTGATTTGGTATCAAAACAAGCTCAAGTCAAGTATTTATTTTCCTGTCAAGTAGTTACACAAGTAATTGTGAATCAAACTACCTACTTGATTTTTTTGAAAAACTAGTACCTCTTTTGTATTCGTTGTAATTGGTTTGGAAATTAGTCATTTATGAAACGACGCTCTCTAAACCACCGGTCAACGTTGTTTTAACGTTGAGCATGACATTAGTCAAGCTACGACGTTGTCATAACGTTTACCCAATCGACTACAAGTAGTAAATATTCTGGAAATGGGAATAACGTTCTAAAAACGTTCAAGTGACAACTTTAGTTATTTTAAACGTTTTCCCGACAGTAAAGCGACCTTGTGAGATTTAACTAGGCAGTGGGTAATTTTTCAGTCAAGTTGAAAACGTTTTCACAACTAACCTTCCTTCCAATATTTACTGCAGAGGACGTGTAGGCCAAATTTAGATAAAAATTATTTACCCAATTCATTATATATTTTTTAATTCAGTGACAAGAACCATTGTTCGACAGAAAATGTATTAATAGTAAAGGAAAAAGGAGTAGAATGATCCTAACCTAACTTTCGAATCGGAAATGCAAAAGCTAACATGAAGACAGACAGTTTGGAAATCTTAAGTTTAATTTCTTTAGGAACAAGTGCCAACCTGAATAGAGAGATATTGAGGAAAGCAACTACTTTTTCAAAGGAACAACTGTATTATAGCCAGGAGAAACAACTTGATTATGACCATGTACAACAGTTTAATAATTTGGAAGAACTGAGGGAAAAACGCGAAAGAGATGTTACAAAATGTGGAGCGGAATGTATTCGTTAGTTGGAATTGGTTCGGTTTTTGGTCCGATAAGCAACTCCAGTCACGCTTCGAGTATAAAGTTGGTTGTTTGGCAGACTAACGTTAAAAATTAGTATATTTTTAGTTACCTGACAACCAAGGTCGCGTTGATGACTTGTATACTCCTACGCCATATTGGAAGTGTAATTCTATTTGGAAACAAGGTCGGCCATTAAAACTTGGGATGTAAAACAAACATTTACAAAGGATTTTAAAGCCTCATTTTAGTTTTCTAGAAATAATTCATAGGTATTCCGTATTTAGTTCACGCTTGAATCGATATTCAACATCGAAAATTGTTTATGAAAATATATATTTATTATTCTTGACATTTGAACTTTGCAACAGATTTAAGCCCACGTGTTTTTTAGCATGAAACAATGTTATATTTGACAGTAAAATGTAATGCGTTGGTAATTTCTGTTTAGTAATCGTTATTTTTCGGTAATATTGAGCATGAAATATTTCGATATTAACTTGCGGTAGTAGTTGCCAGAAAGTTTCTTCTTAGTGTCCATTTTGGCTATCAGTAATTATTTGGTTGATAAATCAACTATTTTCTGAACACCATAGAAAATAAACTGTCATTGCTGCTTGAGAGGGCGCTGGTGTGCAGTTGTACTTAAGTAAATTCAGCAACGTTCAGGAAACGACCAACTGCTACCTACAGTTGCAGTAGAAACGTTGTAAAAACCCAAAAATGATTGACCAAATTGGTGTGAAACAGGGTTGTGACAACGTTGTGTTGACGTCGGCAACGCAACTTATGTTTCGTTGCACAACTTTTTCGAACACGTTGCCGCAACGTTGAATTGCTACTTGGGTCTTGTATGGCAAAGTGAGTTATATTTTTGAAAGGCCCTGCATAAAAATGTATAGCATGTGCCAAAATTTTTACTAGATTACTGTTCAAAATTTGATGAAAAACCAGCCACACATTAAAAAAAATATGGAAGAAAATAAGATTTGGACATTATTTTGATCCACCGTGTAGATTAATCAGTTGTGTCACAAACTACTACATAGTTATAGCTAAAATCTAATTATTGTTTTACCTTCTCAAGCCAACTCGAAACTGAAATTGTGCTACGCCTATTTGAACCTGTAGAGATATTTCCTCCGGAATTAGGTGGTCTGGACCAGATTTTTTTTTTGTAGACTCTAGTGTGTTAAGCTTGCAAATGACACCTTAGTGGAGATGTTCCGCAGTTTTTCAGTTTCAAAACTACCGTGCATATGCAACATTTGCCTTGTTCGTCAGTAGTTTTATTAGTCTTAAGATCTTGCTCGACTATGAAATAATCCCTATTTTTTTTCGTTTCAAAGGTTCCTATTCCATCACGGACAAATCACTTAAATCAGACATAGACGATTTGCCGTCACAGCACGTCGTCGTCGTTGAGGGCCTGCTTGCTGTAACCTCTGTGAATCCCCTATTTTAACGATTCGGTGTGAATTTCACGGATCGCTATCGAATAGTTCGATTTTGCTTCAGTCAAGTCAAATATAAAATTCTCAAAAGCTTGAGTTTTGAAGTCAAGTATTTAAGAAAGAATTCAAGCTTCACTTGGCTCGATGAATTCCTGGTTGTGTGAGTGGTAACTTGGCAAAGATATTTGAAAATTTGATTCTATTCAATAAATTCAGTTCGTATTTTGTGTTTTGGTGTCACTCTTTTTCTACCGATTCATTTTTTGCAAAGTCGACAAGGAAAATAATTGATGGGGACTAAATCTGGCGAATATGGTGGGTGCAGAAACAATTCGTATTTTGATTACTCTCATTGCGGACTTCCATTGTCTGTAGAGTGATTATTAGCACGACGTTTCAATCGGTACAGTATCTCCGATAGTTATCAAGTGTTAACTAACAGCTAGAGTAATAAGAGAAATTTTATAATGTGTTGAGGTAATTACATCGGACTACCTGTGGTTAAAGGTGAGCTTGGTAACGAGTGTTATGTGTTATTCTCATCAGTTTCTCATTAAATCGGTATAATCCACCTCTTAATGGCATGAAATTATTAACATAGGAATAGGTATTTTGACTCAACAGTAGGTACTTATGGACATTCTACCGAGGTTTAAACTCGTATCACGAATTAAATAGCTCAACACAAAATCATTAACAAACTCCATCGGAGAGTTTAGATAATTTCCAATTCAGGGAAATTCAAAGTACAGCTCCTCTCTTGCTATCAGCGACGTGTAACGGCAAAAAGACGCTGTCTGAAGAGCACATTTCCATTACGTTTGTATCCACCCTTTCCCTCTGCGGAAATTAAAGAGGTGTAAAAGGTCTCATTAAGCTCCAGCGTATAATACAAACTTCACTTCACTTGCACCATTTGGTGAATATTCCTTCATTAGGAAAGTTTGTATTGTTCATTTCTGTTGTTTTATCAAAAGTGGAACGGCGGTATAGAGAGAAATGTGTTTTTGTGTCACTTGTGTCGTTGGTGTATTCCAAGAGTTATGTACAGAAACAACACCAGTAATTTTTTTTTCGTAGGTATTAAATACGGACCATTTTCATTGAATGATCTGAAACGGATCTGAAAATCCAACTATCTGCTAACTGAACCCTAAAAGGAAATAGGCCAGTAGAGATAGACAATAATTCCAAAAGTTTTCAAACTTTGGTCAAGTTAATGGTAGAAAGCAATAAATCTCAGTTTGCAACTTCTTTCGAAGTCCTCAACTTTGTCAAAATAGCACTCGACTTGAATTTTACTGTATTCTCGTAGAAAAAATTCCAAAATATTTTCAATCTTGGAGTAGCACCAAATATATTTTATTTCATATCACGATTAAAGTTTGCAACCAATTCAAGTGTACGGAACATTTTTTTTTCATCATAAACCAATGTTTTTCTTTGTTATACCATAGGAAAAAATTCCGAAACTTCTGCAAACTTGACACGGAACATCAAAAACAGAAGGATTTGCAACTTTCTGCGTTGACCGAAACATTATACAGTGCGGCTTTCAATAGTCCCCCCCTCCTCTGTTAACTTTTGAACGGTTTGACGTAGGAACATGAATAAAAAACCGTTTCGAGGGTTTTACCAATACTACTTTTTGAAATAAAAAATATGGTGATTACCCAATAGGGGGCGCGGGGGGGCCCATCAACTCAAAATTTTTTAATGGCATGGGGGGTCAAGTGGCACATCGTCGAGAAGGAAATTCCATTCTCTTTACAAAAATCTGAATTTTTTTGAATTTCGTTATTATTTTTTTTGCAATTTTAATTGGAAATATCAAATATAAATGTGGAACTGAATACTACTCATACCTCGATAAATTTGAACGGTTTGATGTGGAACAATGAAACCAAAATTTTTTTGAAGGGTATCACCGATACTACTTTTTGAGAGAGAAAACATTGCAATTACTCGACATATGGCGCTGGAGGAACATTTACTAAAAAAAAATCGAAAGACAAAAATCGAAATGGGGAAGAAAATTATGAACAAAATTCAAAAATATTTAGATGGTTGTGAAGAGAATTGAATTCTCTATTCAACGATGTGCCACTTGACCCCCCATGCCATTCAAAAATTTTGAGTCGATGGCCCCCCCCGCGCCCCTTATTGAGCAATCACCAAATGTTTTATTTCAAAAAGTACTATTATGTTTCTACGTCGAACCGTTCAAAAGTTAACAGGGGGGGACTATAAAAAGCCGCACTGTATATTATATTTTTTCAATTCGTGGTCATTTTTATATCAAGATGGTCTGGAAATAATTAGGTTTCGAAATAATTACAAAAGTTTTGAAACTTTGTTGCAAATTTTGAAAACATAATTTCTGATGCATTCATAAATTTTCAAGTACACGATACATCAACAACTCAAGAACCGTGAAGTCTTAATGACAATTTTATGTTGAAAGGGGGAATATTCTCCATGAAAATTGGAAAATGTGATTCATTTGTAATATCTAACATAAAACAACTACTTCCCCGGTTAAAGCCACGCTGGACATTGAACGACATCTGATAGATATTGTGAAAAGGCTCTAACTGAAAAGAAAAAATCTGAAAGTGAAAATTCGCATTTTCATTCAGATAGTTGATTTTTTTATAATTTTCTCTAGTTTTCATTGAAAGTTCATCAAATAAATTAGATAGGGATAATATTATTGAAAACTTATCCCTCACAGAAATCGTTAATTTTATTGAAGCAAGGTTTGCTTCTCCCGCATTCAATCCCCAATATATTTTAGTCGACGAAAATCTATTTCGCTTTGCCGAGATCATCAGGGAGATTGATAGAATTGGAAAGCAGGCTCTTCAGAAGCAATTAAACACATCAAGGATGAAAATTGATGGAGGTAAATTATGATTTTTGATCTGACAGGAGTACATTGTAACGTCAAATGAAATATCATAAACAAACGCAAAACTTTCGGAATTTTTTAAAAGATCAGCAAAATTCAACTTAAGTGCCATTTTGAAAATATTGCGAAATTCGGAACAGGTTGCAAACTAAGACAAAAGTTTGAAAATTTTAAAATTATTATGAATTGATTGTCTATTTCTACTGGCCTAAAAGCTGAAATTATCAAATCCATATTCATTTATTATGCCTTCTGTTACGTTACAATAATTTTAAGTTATTTTTTTATGAATGATATTCACTCAGCGGACCAAAAATTATTTTCATTTAATGGTTGGTGAGTCTCTGTAGTTACAACAAAATGTACAGACTTTTCCATTCGACTTTGAGGCAGTCGTTTTTTTTGCAATTATTTTTCCTAACATTTCACTAGCGCGAGTGGCCTGCTTCTTCAGAGGTCTGTTCGTCTTTGTAATTCCACCGATATCTCGAGGTTTTCTATTTCGCAAGATATACTTCTGCTGCCTCAAGTGGTCTTGCTCGTTATCTGCAGTTCCTTGGTTCGTAACTATACTTTTCTTGTTATTGCATTTAAGTTCCAAATGTTATGATAATCTATCTATCATTTGGAATCGAACTGTCGTTAATAATATATCGACAAAATGTAAAATTTTCAAAAAAAAAGAAGGCAGCCGGTTAACGGAAATAAAAGTTCTAACATTTTTTTTAACCTTGCTTGCACGAAAACTACGTTGCTCAGAAACAGCACAAGAGCTTTTTCGAGTGGTGTTTCGTACAGAGGCACTGTTTGGGGGATATTCGATCAGATAATTTCACGAATACCTATATGGACTGAATCCATATTGCAGAAACGGTTCATTTTGTGTCAATTAGTGTCAGTTGGGTCGTCGAACTGGCAGAGTTTTCAAAAATTCATGTTCTTATTGGTTCGAAATGAGAAAATTATGGCGTTTGATTGCATCCCTTGAATTTAAACAAATCTTCTTTGGAGTTGGAAAATTAGGAAACACAGTGACCAAGGTATTCGAAGAGGCATGTATCCTTTGAAGGACCAGGTCGCTGGTGGATCCAGTCGTAGAAGGTCTCAAGAAAAGTGACCAGAAAGGTCCATAACAAAGCTATCGAAGAGGGCAATGGTAAAGCTTGAGAAGACTACGAAACCACAAGAAGAGAATACAAAAAAAATGTGGGGAAATCAACTCCCTTACGTCAGATTCATGTGAGTACTGAGTGGCGAGGCAGAGGGATTCATGAAACCCTTGAAAAAAACCATATGGTTCATAAACAACATCCAGGGAAGACTACAGACCTGAAGTTGAGGTGGGTGGGGAAGTGGAGGTTGCCGTCAAGGGAGCTACCTCTCCTCCTGCTTATGGTTCTCTGGAATTATGGAGTAAACTCACAGACACAGAGGCACAAGCCTACGTGGACCGTAGATTGGTCTAATTATCGAAGAATGGTGCAGTGATGCAGGGCTCTTGGCAAATTTGATAGAGATGATCCTGTCTACCGAACGCAGGAAGAAAAAAGGTGCAGGACACCAACTTTGTTTGGGGTTAGTCCAGCATGTCTGACAACAGATTTTTATGGAGCACATCTGTAACCCTGAACATAGCTTAGCCCTGGTACAGTATGTGGAGATTCTCTTCAGAAATTAGCCAAAATGAAAGAAGTCGAGTTGTGAAGATCGAATCATTTCTGTATAGATTGTACAACTGATCTCCATAAAAAAACGGCCGAGTAAAATGAAACAAAAAAATACATAAATCACATTTTTCATTTTTCAATTGTCATGAAGAATGTTCCCCTTTTCAACATAAATACCCATTTAAACTGCTGAATTCAACAATATTGTTTTAGGTGATTTTATTGTATTGTTATCGTAATGTTAATATATTGTGTATTGTATGGTATACGGAGTATTATTAAAGTAATAGTTTGAAAGCTTTTTGAGTTTGATGAATAACATTTATATTTTAATTTTTATATTCTTAACAAAACCAAATATCTGGTATGTCTATAAGAATAAATAAACACATTTTCGGTCGGGGAATCAATAATTCTTTAAACTCCGTATTGTATTGATAAAATTCAATGACCCGGTGCTAATCATAGAACTAGCCAAAGTTGGTGAAAGATATGCATCTCTCAAAGGGTAGTTGAAAGCACTTCCAGAATTCGTAAAGTTCCGAGAAAAATTAATGAGTAAGAGGGTGAAATTTAAGTTTGACACGACAGCTCATTTCTATTCGTTGGATTCGGAGCAGCATGAAATTTTGATAAATCGAGTTAGCAAAGATTTGTTCGGGACAATTTGGCCCAGGTGGCGAAAGTTGTGAAGTCAATCCATTTGGAAATAATGGAAAATTGTTGAATCATTGAATTATTTCGATGTTTTGTTATGGATCTATTTCAATTGGTGTCTTTATTCGAGACAGAATTAAATCAGTACTTTCAAGACGGAACAGTAAAATATTGCGAAGTGAATTTTTTTCGAAATGTATTATTATTGTAATATGTAATTTACTGTGAAGAGTTATGGCTATTAAGGCTGCATTATATCTATTAGGATTGACTAATTCCAGAAGGTGCAATTTCACGTTGTTCTTCAAGTATCAGGTATGAAATGGAAAAAATACTGGTATTAGTGCATATTATGTAAATTTTGAGTTATATTTAAACCCGAGAACTTAAAATCCAGAATCTTTCATTGAATAACAGATAGAAATAACCACCTAATTAGATTTGAGTCAAAGGGATTCGTGTAAAAACCGACAACCCGATGGAACGGCTCAGTTTCCTGTATTGACTAGTGTAATGCTCGATGTTGTAAAATGTTACATCACGTGTAAATGATACAAGTCAGTCGCCACCTTAAGATGACCAAAAACCTTGGGGTAGCGATTCATATCTGCAAAACTGTGGAATAAAATTCGAGACATTCGCCAACTTGATTAATTCGAAAACAAATGAACTAGTGGTGTGCTTTCCGAGTGTTCCGCAATACTTTCGTGTATCGCCACCGTCGATTTTCTTCTTGGGGTAAGTTTCCATGAATAGAAATTTCAAGTCTTGCGTACGACTATGAAATGAAAAATAACATAATAAGTGGAATAGACGGAACTACTGTCCCAGGTAGTGATAATTGTTACTGATATCAATTTAAAAAAAACTTTTTTCAATTTTTCAACTAGAATTGCCTATAATGCATTTTATATAGGAGTCTTGAAATTTAAGTACATGAAAAGTCACCTTTAGTACCGTCAACGACTGAATCCTAAGAAGACGCCATCTATGGATCCAATTACAGAAGCACACCACTAATTCATTTGTTTTGTCTCCAAAATGATCCAAACAAAATCGAATCAGTCGACACACCGGGGTTTTTAGACATCTCAGATCATTTGTTGCATACATTAGTTATTATTTGCAGAGACCTACCATATAAATATTCCTATTGTAAAGGATTATTTTAGTGAACATCCTGGTATGGCAGGACATCTGGTTTCTAACTTTTTTTTATGTATTTGCGTAGCTTAAAGAACGTTTTGTTTTACACGCTCAGAAATTGTCCTCTGCCTCTGGCCCCTGCCCTCAAATATCACTCACACTTGTGAAAATACACTTTTTGGCCTTGTTATACAAATAACCCATGTCGATTCTCAATCACATCTCAGAATGTGTCGCATTTTCCCTGTGTATTGTTCTTGAACTCCAATCACTTCCCCAGGAAATCGATACCACAACAATTAATTAATGACCAGCTATATTTCACGGCTACCTACTTAAACTTTAACAAGGGCCATTCGAGAGAAAAACGAGCAACATAATGGGATGGATGTTGGGGGAGGGTCATTTTCTGTAGCAGAGCCCATTTAACGTTATAAAGGGCGGAATGTATGTGGAAGAACACCCGAATGCGTACCCCACTTTCATATACGATATTTATTGGACAACAAAAAGTTCAGAGAGCCTACATAAATTTGGAATGTCAGTCAATGGAACCCTTATTAACAGGCCTTTTTGTTGCGAGATGCTCGAGATGTATCTGCTTCGGAATTAGGGCCATATTTCCGGGGAAATTTGCGGGTTTCGACTGGTACACTTGGAGAATGATTGGTATGCTGTTCCGACCCATGCCATTTGTCATGTGTTTAGAAGGGATTTTGGATTCGAAAGTGGAATAAGCATACTTGTGTTTATTCGAAATTAGGTTTGTTTCATATTCTGCTGCATTATTCAAGGTTTGTTTGTGCAAGTTTTGTATAGTTTCTAGCTGAAGAATCTGCTAATTTGACGAAGAATTGAAAGTTCTTCAGATATGACCTTGGCCTCGACCGAAGTCCAAATGAACGAAACCATTCATTCTGGAAATATATAATCTGTAATCAGACGTATAATAATTGAAATATAATATAGAATTACAGCCTTCCTATAACGAGAACTAGCCTAGAAACATGTTACGAAAAGATCCTTTTATCTTTATTATTTATTTAATTGAATTGCCAAATTGTGCTGAAAGTCATTTTCATAGGGTCGTCTTCTGCATTTCCTTTGATGATATACTTGGATGTTATGAATTTTTTTTTGTTCACTCGAATGATTAAACATCTCTTATACCTCAAGTTTTTTTTTTTTAAGAATCAAGTTAATTTTTGCACTGCATATGATGCTAAGCCGCCAATCTACAGGGAATGTATACATTTTGACTATTATTTTCAAATTAATTCACTTACTGTGTCAAAATAGTATATAGGTAGTGCAAAAAGGTGTACATCCTTACAATTGTTATACACTATACTTTTTCTACGGCACATTTCTGCCAAAAATAAACTAATAACTTGGTAAGTTGATTGTTTTTTTTGTTGTTCAAATTTATTTTTTTCAGACTATTATGAAACTCTTCTGAAATCAACTTTCTGGGAGAGAAGTATCACTTTCCGGCATATTCCGGTTATTGTGAGATATAATCACGTTTGCGACCGTAAACGTATTTGCAAAAAGCGTGTTTTGAACTGTGGTTGTAGAAAAAATACTTTTCGAAATAAGTTTCAAATATACATAGGTAATTTTACTCAAAAAAAAAATCGTATTACCTTCAATGTTGCATGATTCAGTATTTCAGTATCTTAGTATTATGGATAAAACGATCGATCCTGAATTCTTTGTGTCCTTTCTCTTATTTCATCATGTTTTCAGGTTATTACTTGAAAATTGTGGTACTTGTTTGGAATGTATAGCAAATTCTTTCCATACCAACAAATATAATACGCCTCAGGTATTTCAAAACACTTATATATCGTGGGGTTTGTAGCTACGAATATACGCGAGGAATTTAAAAATAACCTTCCCCTCGGGTGCTATAAGGTAAATAGATAACAAGCAAACATCGGCAATAAATTGTGCTGCTAACCACGTAATTGCTTGCTCGATTTTGAAGATTCCAAAGGTTCATTTAATTTTATCGGTATCGCGGGTGTTTTTTTATCGACTCCTTTCATTGAGGCTGTTCGTCTTGAGCCGACGTCTTGATTCTAATTTTTGAAACCAGAGTTTATAATTGGGATTCCCAAACTCCAGGATCGTAGACTGTAATTGAAAAAAATATTTATTATTCGTACTTTCTTGGCACAAATGACTATGAGAATTGATAGTAATTCTTGCATCAAGTGGGAAATGAAAAATCACTGTCGAAGAAGGTATCCAATTCAGATTTAAAAAAAAAATTAAATCCGCTCATTTGTTGCTTTGTCGATATTATTATTATCAACGTTGACCTAACTTTCAAAATCATCATTGATGATGTGCAGGAACATTGAAGGAAAAACGTGGGACTGTAACACATCAGTACTGTGATGGATGTACACCATGATAGTGAGAACTACGATCACCTACGGAGCATAAGTGTGGTACGGCAGAACCGAGCTCGCCACAACAAAGAAAATCTTGGAGAAAGTGCAAAGACTAGAACAGGACAGGAGCAAGGAGGTCGACTCCAACAGTAGCAATAGTGGCCATTTTTACTTCCTAGAGGAACTCAATAAAACTGAAGAAGCAATGAGAGCAAAATACTGGCTAAGACTTCCAGGGCTGACGCAGGCCACAGATCTCCTCGAAAATTTCAACCGAGCAAGATCGAAGACACTGATTACCCTCCGCAAAACTAGTCTAAAGACAATCACGGGATTTCTAACGGGGCATTGCAAACTCAAAGAACACCTAGGGAATCTAGGCTTGGAGGAGGACACCACCTGCGGATTCTGTGAGGAACATCCAGAAACACCCCACCATATAGTGATAGAGTGTTACGCTGTACATCATAAAAGATTAAATACACTGACTGTGGGAGAAATATCACGAGTAGTCCTCCTCAAATTCCTAAAATTCCTGAAGGAATTGAGGCTTGAAGGGCTGAAACAAGAACACCTTGTGATAGCAGAAGAAGTTGGGGCACAATAGATCTGATCAGGCCGCAGCGCATCAGGCACTATCCATACTTACCAACTTTTAAATGACGACTTCTGTTACTTATGTCAAGAAAAACTCATATTCGCACTATCCACGATTTTCTCCATTCAGAATTTATCTCTTTCCATTTTTTATTCGTATTGGTATCATGTGCATCGAGCATTCGTTATCTCGAGAAAATGTGAGAAATGTACAATTTCGCTATTTTCATTATTCATTCATTTCAATTGGTTTCTCTAAGCAAAACTGCCAAAGACATGCAGCTACAGTTCGGCAAACATAGCTGAAACTGAAATTGCCACTCAACTTATCGACAGGGATAAAGCTGAAATGATTGAAATTAAAGTTTCTGAAGGGCAAACGTCCATTATAATTATTGTCTGTCCTTGATTAGCCGTAAGTGGCTCAATTATAATGATATAATGGGATATCTCAAGAGTAATGATGATGATATACAATAACACACATAGAAACAATAACACACATGACCAGATCCCCGATGCATCTGATACTACAAGTTTTTCACACCTTCTCGGATAGACATGAAAGATAATATAACCACCCAATTCCAAACAAATCAAACTTTCTTCATCGTCCTTCTCCAAACCCTCTAAAGCCGAGCAATCCCAAGCCTAAACCTCCAAAAAATCTTTTTAACTCCCCGCGACGCGTTCACATTTATTGTACTTTAAAATTATAATCTCTTGGGAAACTTGGTGTTCTCTTCTTATTCCCTTCCTTTGCGGACTTTTAAATTCTTACAGAAAGCTCCGGAACAATCCATGAAAATATATTATTAAGGGTTTAACTGTTTTTTAGTTTGGTATTATTTTTTCGAATGGGAGATGAGGAGCGAGTTTATCCATCCTGTCTGTTTTAAGTGGTACACTGACGTAAAAAAACACTGAAGAAGTGAATATTAACTCGGTACAGCTGCAGGGTGAACTGCAACGAATTACTCTCCAAGCCATCCTGATAATCCAGTACGATTGGGTTTTGAGACGAAGATCAATTTTTGCACCACCAAACTTTGTATGCTAAAACACTAGGTCTCAATGGGTTGAAAAACATTGGAAATACATGCTTTATGAACAGTGTTATCCAATGTTTGTCAAACACGAGATGGCTGTTGGTGTACTTGAAAAAGGACGCATACACATGGGATATTAACACAAGTATCTCGAGTATGAAGGGGGCTTTGATAAATGCATTTGCAGAGATCATCAAAGAATTGTGGTCGGAAAATTCGTCAGATCGAGTGGTAAATACATTCTCCTTAAAAAGTCAGATACAAAGATTCGCACCTCGTTTCATTCGTTATGCACAGCAAGATGCTCAAGAGTTCCTACGGTACCTGTTGGAGGGTCTTCATGAAGATGTTAATAGAATAACCGAAAAGCCGAAACCCATTTTGACAGAAATAGACGAAAAGTTGAGTGACAGTGAGAAGGCTCAAGAGTCTTGGTCACGATTCTTAAGGATGGACAATTCTAAAATAGTTGATAGCTTTGTTTGCCAATTGAAATCGACGTTGAAATGTACCTATTGTGGTCACTGTTTGGTCACCTTTGACCCATTCTGGGACCTGTTTCTACCGATAAATCAAAGAACAGGCCAATTGAGATTATCACAGTGTTTAGATTCGTTCACAAGGGAAGAAACTCTTGATGGTGACGAGAAGCCGACCTGTGTAAAGTGCAAAAAGAGGAGGAAATGCACGAAATCCCTATCAATACATAAATTCCCAAAATTTTGGTTATACATTTGAAACGGGTTTCTCCAACGGAAAGATTCAGAGGAAAATTAAACGTTACCATCGATTTCCCTCTAGAGGGGTTAGACATGAGTAACTATGCCGCAGACAATGTAGCACCTTTTTGGTATAGTCTGTATGCCTTATCTAACCATAGCGGGACTACATACAGCGGACACTACACGGCTTACTGTCGACACCCGTATGTAGGCACCTGGCATGAGTACAATGATTCTCGAGTGACCCCTTTTTCACCCAAATCCCTCGTAAGCGGAGAAGTCTATGTTCTCTTCTACGAGCAGGAAGGCACCAAATCGCACCTTTGAGATCATTTTTAGTTCTATTGTTATTTACTTACATTATATTATGTTATGTTATGTCAATATAAAAATAAATTGAAATATTTTTGCTGTAATCTAGGAAAGTATACGATTTATCGGAAAAACAACTCTACAAGGTGAAAAACAATTCAATTTTCCACAAAAATTATTCCTAGTAATTTCTTATGAAATGTGCTCGTTTTCTTAGAAAACGTTATTGAACACCGACATTAAATTTTGGGTTCACGCTTAGCCGCCGCTGAAAGTTCTGGCGGAGCCGAATATTTGATTGGTCGTAACATACTATATGCCACGCACATGATGCCTTTCACCATGGCTTAGGCGAACTTTCTACATGAGTTTGATATGAGTTACCCATCCAAAACGAGAACAAAGCCAGTGCCAGGTTCCAACACCCTGTAACTGAAACTGGTAGTATTCGCCGAATTCCGACAGAGGCAGCTGTTCAGCTCTTCCAGCCTCCCCAGACTAATAAACCGTTGCAAGTAGGACAATTGTTTGTTTATTGCATTTAATGCAAACCAGACCTCAACGAACTACAAACAAATGTGAGTCTCTGAGTAAATAAAGACGTTGTTTCCGATTGTAATGTTTGGTGTACTTTTCTTTAGGATATTCTGATTCTCGGGTAATTTCTTTAACAGTCCACAAACAATCTAGCATGTCTGGAAATTGTCAGATGTCATTTTTCAATTAATGGTTTGTGGAAACGCGGGGTAATAAAATTTTATGTGGTACACGTGATGATTGGTCTCTTTGGTGGGAATTTGTTTGTCTGATGGAAAATTGATGTGCCTTGTAAATGATTATTTTCAATCGGTGTATTTCTCTTTATGCACAGACGGTTCTTTTTCATTATACAGAGGCAGTTGAGAATTGATTATTTTGAAATATCGAGATGTTCTTTGAATTTTGTTTGAATGAGTGCACTTAGATCAGAGAAATTCCAAAGAAAGGTGGCTTCAAGATATCCAAGAAACGATAAATTTAGTTCAAAGAAGAATATTAAATTTCTTGTGGTACAATTTGTTATTGTTTCAAAGCTCTCCGGTGTCTAATGATAGTTATCGGTGTATTTATAGAGCTCGAAGGGATACACATATTATTGCCTATGAGAAAATCAACACGCATTTACTATCCTGAATATATAAACCATCTGAAAAAAAACATGAATAACTCTGCCTAGGAGACAAGGACCAGAAGCCAAGATAGAAACCTGGCCCCATCTGTTGAAATCACTTTGATCTAGCGTTTTTCAATATTTTCGGCAGGAAAAATAAATAATTATTATTATTATTATTTTTATCCGGTTGGATTATACCAGTCGGGCCCTGTCTCCGGAGCTCCGACAGATAGCCATTCCAGATAGCAACTCCCAACTACTGGGTCCGAGAATCATGTGCCCTGAGCAGACGAAATGAACCAAGGATCACGGCTAAGATATCTGCCATATCATGGCAAGCTGGTATGATTTTTATGTTTCAGAGCAGTGTGTCCAGCATACCACCAAGGACCCCTATAATCAGAACCATTATTATTATTATTATTATTATCTGTGGAGAGGAATTACCGTCAAAAAATTATATTCCTCGGAAAATGTCAACTTTGCGTTGATATCTGAAATCATAAAAAGCTACAATGGTAAAAGGTTGTAGAATAAATATATTATTTGAATTTGATAGTGAATTGATTAAGTTAATTTGTCGCTCTTCAAATAAAAATATTTCGTACATGAAATGAATTTCATTAGCAGTTGTGAGAGAGAGAGATATCTACATGAATGATACAATTTTTCATAAAATAACAGCAAATCGAAAATATCATAATATTTTCAAGACAAAAACAATTTCAGCTTGAGTTTTCGAAATAATTTGAATGCTGACATAAAACGTCCCTTTTCCGGGGCTGCTGATTATATCAAATCGTTCGCCTTTACCACCGCTTACCCAGTGATTTCAAATTAATGCCACTCAAGTATTCATTCGAAACCAGTTTTCCAAATTTACTATTGTGATATAATAATTATAATAGCAAACTCACTTTATTTTCACCTTTTTTGTGTATTCTGATCATATATTTCTGTGAGAGGATATTGTTTTCATTCGAATACGATTTGGTTTTTTATAGAAAAACTTTTTTTATGGGCAGATCAGGATAGAAAATCTCCAGCTCTTTTACACATTGGGCTAGAACTGCCGATAGAGTTTATTAAATTATCATTCTGATTTCTTTTCTGTTGAAAAGAATGGAGAAAATACTGGATGGGCATACAAGGCATAGCGTACTGAAAAAAGCACAAACGCACCTTGGAAATGCTCACAAGTATGCCTACCAATCTCGAAAACTTTAGTTTGCCTTAGGAATGAGCAACATTCTCATGAGAGAGTGTCAAGTTCAAGTCAGCCAGGAGCTGTTCCAAAGAGGTTGGATTCTCTTCCGTCTGCTGTAGTCACTTCTTGTGATGACTCTCACTCTGGAATGTTGATCTGTGAGCATAAGCTGACAGTTCTAAATATGAATAACGAATAAGGAGATGATTTCTTACGTCATTAACGATATACTGAGTAAATCAATGCCGTTACAGGAAGGAAATGTCCATCAACCCCCACAGAATGGACATAGTAGTAGTAAGAGTAGGAAGCTGGAACGTTTGATACCTTCTGTCATCAATGGTGTAGGTGATAATTCCTTCTGCGAGTGAAGCGAAATATTTGGACGTAACACTGAATGAAGAGCTAAACTGGAAATGTCTTCTGGAAGGGACTATTCGAAATACTAACCTATCATTACAGACATGCCTTAGAATATATAAAATGGGGCATATGATCAAAACAGGTATTTGGCTTAATACGACTAATGATTACGTACGGATCTGAAGTCTGGTGAAGCAAATGCCAACAAATAAAAGCCCAGGCTGACCTTAGTGAACCCGAGGAATAAGCGTGCCTGGCAACAACGGAGGCCATTTGCTCCAAGTCAACGGCAGAAATGGAAGCATTTCTGGGATAACTTTATCTTCGCTTAACAATAGAGAGAAACGGGCAAGATGCACAACATATGCACGCTGGAGGGTGTAATCAATGTCAACCATATCTGGATATAAGGTCACACTGGACTAGAAAAAACGAAATAGTTGACGCCCTGCTAAAACTGGGGCCAAAGCAACGTCCTCTTGCCCAAGCTGGTAATCGGTTAAGCATATAGCAATACCAAAAATGTTACAATGACATGCAGAAGGAAATATCACTGATAAATTACTGAAACTCAGTAGAGAACACTTCTCAGAAGTCTTGCTCATAGGCCACCACAAATTCAAAAACCACATGCGACCTAGCAAAAGATACCGTCTATGTGTGGAGGATAAAGAACATATTTTCTGGACATGCTTTGCAGTGATCAGAAATGGATTTACCATAGTTGGAAATATAACAGTAACGCCAGAAAATTTGGAAAATTTTTGTCCCAATGCACTCATCAACTTTGTCGAGAAATTGGATATGATAGGTCTTGGACCGCAGTAGAGAACCTGATGTAGACCCAGTCACATTAAAACCTATTCTTACTTCGCTATTTGGATGGAAGAGCAATTCTCTTTAGGAGTCATCATCGTAAAAAGGATTGACTGACTCTTAATCACCCACTATGAATCTTCTGATACAGTTCAAGAATAATTTTGACCGTTTTTCGTAATTTTCCTTCTCTCAACGTCTCAACACCACGAAGAAAATTCGCTCCATTGTGAATGAAAACGGGACGAACGTGTGAAAAGAAACAACCCAAAATAATCTTCCTGAGCTCAAAGATCGAAAGGATCGCTTCAGCGGCTAACGAGTATTTGTAAATCGCAATCGATGAAGGGGTAGAAAGCTGGAAGAGGATTATGGAAAGATGTTCGGCTGGCGATGTATGAGAAAAACAACTGGAAACGACGTTTATACGTTCCAATCACGCACGGAAATTGGGGATTACTGCCGATCGACCGGTAAACTGGACATCGCAGCTGGATCAATTTGCTTTTCTGCTCCGTGTCATTTACAAACCCCAAACAAGATTTCGTTGGGAAATCGTGTTTTGGTCTCGATTTAATATCGGTTGGATTCGACACAGATATTCGATTCGGCTATTCAAAATCCGAGGGCGGGGTTGGACTTTTTTGCATGCGGAACAAATTGAATTGAAAAATATTTGGTCGCTACAAAAAACATCTCTAATATTGCAATCAGTTTCCAACTAATATAAATCTTCTGCACGCATGAAGATGTGACTACTATGGAACAGTTTCAATCAGTTGGCAGAGCGGTGCATATAATAATACAACGTTAAATTCTATCTCAGATAAGGAAGACATATACAGTGTGACCCATTTTTAATGGAAACAACTCCCTAAATTTTGAACTTGTAAACCGATTTTAATATTTTTATTTTTTTGAAATGTCAAGTACTGAGAGGTCTACCTTGGGACAAAATTTGAAATGTTTATTTCAATTTTCAGGGCATACTACGATATTTTTTCTTAATCGAAAATCGGGGTTTTTTATTAGCGATTTGTTTATTTGAAAAAATCACTACGCCACTGGATTCAAAGTGCCTCTAAACAGGTGTGACCAAAATTTCATGAAAAAATACTCATTAGTAACAAAGTTATGGCAACTCAAAAATTCGAAAACTCACACAGCTAACAGTCACAAAAGACACCCTATATCAACAGATATAGCAATGAGAATATTTTTTTCATGATTTCAACAATAAAGTGCCACCAGATGAAAAAAAAAACAAATGGCGTAAATATTTTTAATGAAAGTAACGGAATAACATTCAAGTTTTCACGCAACTTAACTAAAACTAAGACCTAATAGATTTTTCAATTTAAATCTTAGTTGCCATGCAAATGATATTACAGTTAGACACTTATGAAAGATTCGAGTGTACTATTGTCAACAATATTCACCTTACAGTTCTTCGAATTATTTTGTGTGGAATATTGTTTATGGGCCCAAGGGGAATATTTAAACAATAGAAATTTCCTACAAAATATTTTATATACCGACGAAGTCACTTTCACTACAAACGGAGTAGTGTCATTACAGAATTGTCGCTATCAAGCAGAGGATAATCCTCTTCTCATCAAATTTACAGGGAGTTTCTATAATCTTTTGGTATATGATCCATATCAGATTCACAAAATTATTCTAGCAGTCGGTTTTGTATAACCTATTGGTGAAAATTTAAAATTTTCAATTATGGATCTCGTTAAATTTTTAGTCGAAGCTGGACAGATGTATTCAGTGTATTCCTTGCCTATATCTTTCCTCCCCAGTTTTGGTCTATACTATCTAACTATCTCTTTGACCGATTCCTGCACATGTTGGTTGATGGATGTTTCATCCGACAACCTCCCTCTAAATGATAGTGTACCGCAGGGATCCATTTTGGCAGCAACACTTGTTTCTTCTTCAGAATAATGATATATTGGCATCCAACCCAACTAACACAACTTTCGGATGATATTCATAATTCTTTCTATTCCAAAGAATCGATATCAGTCCGTGAAACCAGAAAGGACTAGACATCGCAGGTGGATCAATTTGCTTTTCTGCTCCGTGTTATTCACAAACCCCAAATAAGATTTTGTTCGGATTTCGTGTTTTGGTCTCGGTTCAATATCGGTGGGATTCGACGAAAATATTCGATTTGAAGAGATTATTCAAAAGCCGAGGACGGGGTTGAAAAAGATGCAAATTTTCGTCCCTAAATAATCAGTTTCCGATTCAAGTAGCAATCTGAATGCAAATAGGGTTCATTAGTTTGTACGCAGTCTGTTTCAGTCTCGTTAGCAATTTCCTCTTCAAGAATTGGAATATGTGTTGAATTATTATTTTCCCTGCTCATGTTTTGAAATTTTAACTCTTCAATTGAGATAAGAAATATTGAAACAACAAAAGCAATAATTCAATTTCAAAATATCGACCACTGACTGTTTCAAAAGATATTAGGCGTTTGATCGCATTTGGTACGAGAGAGTTCTTGTGAGACATCAACTGATATTTTATTGAAAATATAATATACAGTGAGTTTAAAAAAGTTTGCACCATATGAAAAACTATTTTATTATGATTTTTAGTCGAAAATATGAATAGGGTATTCATAAAATCTGTTGTGGAATCATCTGCATTTAAAAAATCACATTTTTCAATTTTCTTGGACAACGTTCTCCTTTTCCATATTTTATTATGCATTTGTCATAAAATTTTATTTTTCATAAAA
Source organism: Chrysolina haemoptera (assembly GCA_958298965.1). Lineage (NCBI taxonomy): Eukaryota > Metazoa > Arthropoda > Insecta > Coleoptera > Chrysomelidae > Chrysolina > Chrysolina haemoptera. Next base: position 3,972,514 of record OY282588.1, read on the forward strand.
GTTGGTGCTTCGCCAAAAACTTGTATATGCGATATCAGCACTCTGAATTTCCGAACGGTGTACAGGGAAGATCAAAAAATAGGAATTAAGAGTTTTGATCTTATTGGAGAAGTTATGTGGATAAACCAATTACCTATCGGTAAACATTAAAATAATATAATTGTGCAACTTTACGATCACCTTAATCATTAAGAAAATGAAAAATACAATTTTTTATTATTAAACTGATCTTAAAGTTGCAGAATTTTATTATGCAATTTTATTATCAATCTCCAATAATTAATTGATTTATTCATCATTTCTTTTCATAAAAGAATGCTGTTAGTTATTATGGACATACATACAGAGTGATATATCAAATTTGCACCAAAAAACCAGTAAAACTTTCAACAATTTTCGACAAATGACGACATTCTAGTGCAAATGATATATAGAAACAAATTTCGCATTGCAATATGGTTGTAGGAATACGAGGGAGGCGCCTAAGGTGCATATGAAATACTAGTGCTCTTTATAAGGCTAGAATTATAAAAAATCATTGTTGCGTAGGTGGCTGTGATTCCAAATCTCAATATTGTTTTCGACCTTAAACAACTTTTCTAAATGAATATCTTCGGTAATATAAATAATAAGTGTAAATTACTTGTGATCAAAATTCCTATTTTTGTTCTCCCCTGTACACCGTTTGGAAATTAAGAATTTTGATAGGTCAAAGTACACACCATTATGTTCCATTTTTTCGGTATATTCGTAACATTCAGACTGGTGCAATATTTGTTTGAACAGCGTCAAACTGAAGCAATTCAACCTACGATAGTTTTTCAGTTCACTTGTCGAAAGTTCCAAAGACTTTTAAAACAGTTGTCGAACAATGTCGATAAACACGCTATACTGGAAACTTTTATTTCGTTTTGTTCTATTGTGCAATATTTCATTCTTCTTAAATTCCACTGGAGTTTTCGATCATAAATTCTTTCGTGAAATTTTTGTTTCTGTTTTTCTTCATTTGAATATTTATGAGGCCACTGGTTCTGAAAGTGATTAAGTAAACTCACGAATGATTGGAACATTAGAAGATGTAGAAAGAAAAAGACACGAATGGAGAATTTTATATGGGATATCCGATTTTATTAACATTCTCAAAATATAATAGCAAAAACTACAAAAAACAATATATTAACCCTACTACATGCAAACGGTATTGTTCACGTTGAAACTTCAACTAACTTCCGAGTTACAAGATGTAGAAGAGGAAGAACATTATTATTTTCATCTAGTTCAATGAAACTCTCTTATAGGAATATTGAGTTTTCAACTCTTTAATCATTGATATACCCTCTGGAATTTTTTGGGAACTCATCAGGTTCTGCATCTTGTTGGTTTTTTGTTGGCATCAAAAAAATCAGGTACTGGAACTCCTGGAGTAGCATAGATTCAAATTCCTACCAGCATCTCTACTGAGAACAGAATTTATAGTTGCTCCTGTCCAGAAATTGCTAAAATCTCGCACCAAAGTCTCATAACCCGATACTGAACTATTGTATATCACGAGTGCTGTGATCCTGGGCAGATATAGAAGAGTGAGTGGATGAAATTTGAAATTTGTTTTTTAATACATTCAGTTTTGCCTGAAAGTCGACAGAGGTTTCACTTGGAAGGCAGGATTCAAAGGGTAGAAATTCAGAATTCCATAAGCAGCCAGCAACCATTGAACAGGGCGTCCCTCAAGGCACTATACCTGGGCCTTCAATTTTGCTTCAACAGTCTATAGTCGAAGGATTCTTCAGGTAAAGTGGGGAATACGATCTCCTTCATACTTCAGAATCGAAGATTCGCACCTCAATTTATCGGTTTCTCCCAAAAATACGTTAAGGAATTCATACGACATTTACTGAAATATATATAGGAAGAATATCAACAAAATGACAGAGAAACCTTGGCAGAGAATGATGAAACTCCAAATGGAAGTGAAAAGGCCCAAGAGTCATGGTCTAGATTTTTTTCGTGTGTACAACTCCAAGATTATGAATATCTTTGTTAGTCAACTGAAATATACATTAGAATGTAGGTGGTCACTGTTGAGTAGCCTGTGATCTAGGTTCCCTGGTATACTCACCACAAAGAAGAGGTCAAGTGAGTCTGTCACAATGTTTGAATTTTTTTTACTGAGGAGGAAATTTACCTTGGATGCTGAAGTTAAGCGAATGTGTTCGCTGTGTAAAGTCAGAAAAAAGGACACAATTTTTTTTTTCAATCTATAAACTTTGAATAATTTTGGTAATTCGTTCAAATCTTCTTCGACAAGAAGAGTTGCTATGTATGCTTCGTATAAAGTAGCCCCATGTCACCATAATCTATAAACACCCTCCAATAACAGCAGGTCTTTTCAAAGCAGACACTAAACATTTTATTGCTGGCACATGCTGGCACATGCACAATGATTCTCATGTGATACCAGTTCGTCTAAATTCCTTGAAAGTGGAGAGACATATGTTCTTTCTACGACCTGCAGTGCAAATTGCAACTCCATTGAGTTTTTATATTAATTTTTCTCTTTCTTCCAGATATCAATAATCAACATCATGATACATTAGTTCAAATATACAAAGGCTTTTGTTTCAGTAGAGGTGGTCTCTGGAAAATCATGAACATTAGTATATTAGCTTTGTTTTCAAATGTAGTTTCTGATCTATTAGAAATAATAACAGATGTATTATCGGCACAAAAACTGAAGTGATCATCATCAGAGGACTCTCCCAATACGTTGGAATCAGAAATCGAATGGGCCGAAAATAGATCCTTGCGGTACTCCAACAAAAATAGAATCATTGACATATTTCTTAATATCAATTCATTATTATTTCACATACTGTTTCCTATCATTGAAAAATGTTTCAATCCAGCCGTATTAGCTTCTTCTTGAATTCTTGATCAGAAGTTGATTATTTACACAGTCAGAGGCCTTGACTGAATTGCAAAAATATTTCAATGAGGCACTCCCTAGTTCCAATAAGGCTTGAAACTCTTCTTCAGATTGAATTGCTATGGTAGTGCTCTGTGAAGGTATGTCTGATATACCAAGCAGCACAAGATTTCACATGAGCAAAGAACACATCTATGAAATTGATGTGTGGCTCTGCGGTTTTAAATTTGTATTCATTTTATTTATTTTTTGTTCGATTTCAACAGATCGCAGGCTCTCATTCAACTAACTTCGATAGTTTCTCCATCTACCAGAAGTACAAAATTCACAATTTTGATCTCATAGTAATTATTGATAAAACTGGCTCAAGACATTGATTAAAAGTTTGATTTTGTGGAGGAAATCCAGTTCTTGACATAATTTTTTTGGGTTTATCACCTTCCACAATCTGAAAATGAAAAAAATTTTTAATCCAAAGAAATCTGTACAATGTTTGTAATGGAGATTTTTCTCCTCATTCCGAACGAGTTATATCCGCCATAAAACAAATATTCACCTCCAATTTACTCTAAATAACTACTGAATTATTTTCAACTTCCGCAATATTTTTCCCGCGCTGTGAATTCACCGGTGGTATCTTTTATTACGAAAATTCCATAACCAAGTAACTTTAGCAATGTTATGCTAAATATCCACATTTAAAATAGCGCTGAGAATTTAAACTGAACTACAATGGTATGTGACAGCGTAATGGTGAGTTATTCCTAAAGTTGAAGAGTAGAGTTGACTGGTGGTGCAGTCTGCAGAACTAATCAATTTCAGAATGCACGACTGGCCTGAAGTTGTTGTAAAACTCGAAAAGTTTGTTTTGAATATAATCATGTGGAGTTGGACGTCCGTTTGAGCGTGATATGAGTACTTAGAGTTAAGAGGCAACTTCATGCTGCTTACTTCATTTTTATTGTTATACATTGTGTGATGGGAGTTGGCTAGTTGAATCCTAGAGCAATAAAATTGAATATTATTTCAGACCATTTCAAACTTTATAAGTATGGTTGCTGTGATGCTCGGCGTTGCTCAGGTAAGCATATTATGATCTTGGACGCAGAGTGGGTGGATAGCGAAATTGTGTGTATTCACGGAATCTTCACTAGGAGTTTTTTTTTCTAAAAAATGTCATGACTTTTTTCCGTAAATATGAGAATTTTTTTAAAAAGTTGACCAATATCCCAAAACTTGCAACCAATGTTTCTTCACTCCATGCCCTCCTTAGTAAAACCGAAAAAACTGATCAATCCAGTACGATTGGGTTTTGAGACGAGGATCGATTGTAGCACCACCAAACTTGGTATGCTAGTTGTTGGAACCATGACAAACACGAAAAAAAATTGTTTACCAACATTTCAGGGGTGGAACATTTTTTTTCGTTTGAAAATTTCACACCTAACTTTTTCAGCCAATCAAAAAATTGGTTTTTATTTAGTCCATGGCAACCCAAAAAATTTCCGGAAATTTTTATCCTCCTGGGTACCCTGGGCGAAATTAATAAGTGGAAATTTTTCTGTCAAATATTTGACATGTGATAGTTAACATTTTGCTTTTATGTACAAATGGAATGTGATTTTTCATATGAAAGGAGATAATATTTCATAATTATATATTCACTAAATATTTCGAATGTGTCTGAAAATATTTTGAGAACTTGCATTTCAACGATGAATAAAAAATGTATATCAATCAAATCTATCTATGCTTGACTTGATGAACTTAATATTTGAAACAATTTTATTCAACTTATCTTTTCGTGAATACTCAGCTGAAATTTGCAAGAATTCCTTTCCACATCACTTCCCAATAGACAATCCGCATGGACCAGTCAAAACTATTTTAGTTCTGCGTGATGTGCAATGCAATTTTAGGTTGAAAATGTCGCAAAATGAATGTTCCTTTCTCACATACAAACACCGCCACTAATACCAACGCGTAACTGTCATTATATCAACAAAAACCATTCATGGCCCACTGATGTTACAACTTGTTTTCTCTCAGAATAATCTACAAGTCAGTTGAATTAACCATTAATTTAATATATTTTGGTGTGAAATTTTCTTACCGAATCCCCCGCGTGCTTGAATTAATTGCTGGAAATAATTCAAGCACTAAGTAGGGAGATTATAAGTGAAAATAAATTAATAGATTTTTGCTGTAATGATTTATGGGAATTCATTCAAATATAATATGCGAGTATTTGAGTACCTAGAATGTGTTTTGTCGCACTTCACGGAGATGTTTGCGGATGATCCGAAAATCATGAATAATTCAGTAAATATGTAATTATTATACTGAAGCAGCAACCCATACCCTCTTTGGACTATATGCAATAATTTTAGAGTAGTATGACAGGTCCCACTTATAGATGCCAAAAAAAATGCTTTGTTTTACTCCTGCCTCATTTTCAACTTACCTATAAAACTGGCTTTCTCTTCAGTAAATGTTGAAAATAATCGCTTATTCATATCCTCCATATACGTTAAATAACACTATTGTGAAGCACAAACCTCAAGCTTGAAATCACATACTTCATTTTTCATGTAGGATGTGTATGAGCGATTATTTCCAACATTTTATGAAGAAATTGCCGGGATTATGGGTGAGTTTGAAACTGAGGCAGGATTAAAACACGGTTTTTTCTTTGACATCTATAAGTGAGACTTGTCTTACTAGTCTAAAATCGTACTGATTCCTGCTTCAGTATAATTGTTTTTAATCAACTAAAATATCCATGACCTTTCGGATGCTCCGTAAATATCGTAGAAGGTTCATGTGATGTGGAATGAAATTGAATTGATTTTCACCTTGTTGAGGTGTTTTTTCGATAAATCATATACTTTTAAAAATTACAGCAAAAATCTATTTATTTAATTTCAAACAAAAAAAAATGTTTCACCCTGGAATTTTGGTATACTATTTTTTTTTTCGTGTTTATCATGGTTTCAACTACTAGCATACCAAGGTGGTGCTACAATCGATCGTCGTCTCAAAACCCAATCGTACTGAAGTATTAAGGCCGAATATGAAACCTCGTTCGTTCATTTTGGTTCAAACACGAAATGTCACGAATTGTCAATCAACAATGACCGATAATTTTTCATTCTTATATTAGTTTTAATGCAGTTTTCTGAAAAATATTGTTTGCATCGCGAATGCGGAATAATTTTGCGTTCTCGAATGATTATTTTCAGCTTCAACAAAGAGCATAGCAAAATGACTTTTTCTACGTTCATGCAAAAAACAAAACTTCATTGAACAATATTTGGTGGAAAAACTGTCTCTTCATTGCACTGAGTGCAATAAAGACTTTATTGCACTCATTTGTCATTCTACTATAGCGTTCTGTCATCATGACAGACATAAACTTTCAAATCGACGCCAAATTTAGCCCATTTTCTGTGAGATTGAATCACGTTTCAAATAGTTGCATGTTCCATCATATTCATTATATAATGGACTATGAAATTACTAGAAAATGCAATTTGTTAAAAATAATTTTTTTTCTTTCGAATATCATCTGATTTACACAAAATGTTTTTGAATTACTTTTAGCAGATAGATTTAAACAAACAATGTCTTCCTTACAGTTTAGTGCCACCTAAATGAAATTTTCTGGTTTTTGCATGAACGTAGAAAAAATATTGTATGAAACTCGTGCAGAAAGAGTTTATTGCACTCGACGTGAAATTGTCCAACGAGGCCATTACTTTTTGAACTTGTTGCATAAATAACTATTAATTCTCGAACACAACAGTATCATTTCGCATTCTAGATACAAAAATATTTTTCTACATTCATGCAAAAAGCAAAACTTTATTGAACTATATTTAGTGGAAAAAGAAGTTCTTTATTGCACTCATCTGTCATTCTACTTCAACGTGCTGTCATCATGACAAACATAAACATTCAAACCCACTACATAGTTAGCAGATATTCTGTGAGATTGGCAATACGGTCCAAACAGTTACATATTATATATTATTTTGTATTAATTTTATCAGCCACAGTTAAAGAAGCAATGGCTTCCCGAGAATAACTCCATAATCAAAACTGATCCGTTTTGTTCTAAACCGTCTATCTGCATAGAGCAAACTGTCTGTACTATGACCACACCTCGTGATAACATACGCGCTCACGGCTACTATGACTTTTATTTTCATAATGCAACTGTGGTTATAGAAAAATTTATTATGACAATTACAGAATTGAAAGTTTTAAAATGAGTATCATCAATTGAAAAATAGATGATAGTGATTTGTTTCAATGCAAATCGATAGTAATAATTAATTATTTAAGTTGCGCTTTTCTTTTTCCTACACCTAGTGCTGCACCTTAATAAATCATTTTTTGCTTTTTGCATGAACGTAGAAAAAATGTTGTATGCAACTCGTACAAAAATTGTTTATTGCACTCACTTTTTGCACTTGTTGCATAAATAACTATTATTTACAAGTAACCACCAAACATTCACTCATGCCGTATACTGATAAAACAGTCACTTAAATAAATAGCTAGATGAATAATAAAACTATTGGGAAACCTTGAATAATCAATTATTATTTCACATGACCACGTTTATGTTGAACAAACACACTCTACGGTAACTTGTGCGCTGTCTCTATCATGCTGTATTTGCTTTGAGACATAAAAAGCTCACTTCGTTTTATGTGGAAAATAATTCCCGCAACATCGTCGATGACTGGCGGTAGTTAAAGTTGTCGATACATCGGAGGACAGAGTAATAAGATGTTTCAGAAATTTACGGCTTCCGCTGACAGATTTTGTCAGCTCCTCACTTTGTAACTATCGATATCATTATCGTCTGACACGTGTACTACTTAAGTTTATGAGTGTGGAACTACCTCATTGTGAATGCGGCTAGCGAAATCGTGTGCAACATATAATGTTCTACCCTCTCCCTTGTATATAAAAGACGAGGAATGGAGTGGCATTCCTCAGGATTTGAATCCTTCTGAGGCTGAGTATACAAAGAAAAAACTCATGTTTTTATTTGTTTCTTTTTCAGTCCTTTCCATCGATATTCCTCCGTGTTTATTGATCCCTTCTTCGAGGGTCAAGTAATGGTTTCTGAGTAGGTCAAAATTGTAGGAACTACTTATAAAGTTGTAAAGAAGTTAATTTTATTGCTTGGAAGAATATTTCCCTCGATGTTGTCTTTCGTCTACGCATTTGTTTATTTGGTATTGGTATTGGTTGGTATGGATGGTGACTGATGCGCTGCGACCTAGTTAGATCTATTGTGCCCCATCTTTTTATGCTATCTCAAGGTGTTCTCGTTTACAGCATCCCCTCAAGCCTCAGTTCCTTCAGGAATTTTAGGATTTTGAGGGGGTCCATTTGTGGTATTTCTTCCACAGTCAGCTGGTGTGATCCCAGTATATTTAATCTTTTGTGGTGTAGAGCATAACACTCCATCAATATGTGGGAGGTGTTTCAGGATGTTCCCCACAGAATCTGCAGGTGTTGTCCTCCTCTAAGCCTAGCTTCCTTAGGTGTTCTTTGAGTCTGCAATGCCCCGTTAGAAATCCTGTGATTGTCTTTAGACTAGTTTTGCTGAGGTTAATAAGTGTTTTCGATCTTGCTCGGTTGAAATTGCCGAGGAGATCTTTGGCCTGCCTTAGCCCTGGAAGTCTTTGCCAGTATGTTGCTCTCATTGCTTCTTCAGTTTTATGGAGTTCTTCTTGGAAGTAAGATTTTCCAAGTCCGCTGAATGGTTCTGGCCCGATCAGTGGCGTTGATGCTCCTTTTCGTGCCAGGGTGTCTGCTTGTTCATTTCCCTCTACTCCGACGTGCCCAGGCACCCAGAGGACGATCACCTTGTTGTTCCTGCCTAGATCATTGAGTTTTTCTAGGCATTCCCAGACCATCTTCGAGTTGATGTTATATGAGCCCAACGCTTTGATGGCTGCTTGACTATCGGAGAGGATTGCAATTTCCTTGTTCCGGTAGTTCCTATCGAGGTTGAACTGAATGCATCTTTCTATGGCGTGAATTTCCGCTTGAAAAATGCTGGGGAAGTGTCCCATGGGTTCGGAGTACTTGGTACGAGGTCCAAATACTCCTGCTCCAGTTCCGTCAGGAGTTTTAGACCCGCCCGTGTACCATGTAATGGTATTCTTACCCAGTGCTCGAATGGATTCTGTGCTCCATTGTTTCTTGGTATTTAGTTCCGTTCGAAAAAAATTCTCGAAACTAAATTTCCTGGTAATTTCGTCAGTTGGGAGATCGGCAAGGTGTGCACTTCCGGTGGGGGTTGAGCCCCTTACACTGTGTGCTGTCCCTTTAAGTTCAACTTTGGCCAAACTCAGGTTTGCTCCCCAAGCAGTTCTCCTCACCGTGAAATGGAGAGGAGTGAGGTCCAGAATGACCTCCATTGCTGCTGTTAGAGTTGACCTCATTGCTCCTGTTATGCAAAGACATGCTAGTCTTTGTACTTTCTCTTGTTTATTTAGATGACAAGTTGGCAAGTCGATGTAGACCACTCTATGTCCCAAATCAATAGCCAATTTCCAACCAACCCTGTTTTATATGGAACTGGAAATGAAGAACAGAAATGAGAAAGTTCATAGCAACTTGCTAAAACGGGGTTGGGTTAGGTGAGTTTATAAGTGAGTCGGTCTATTATGGTCCTCCACTGCGATCCAGGAGGATATACCTATTCTAGCTCACACCAAATGATATTTCACCAAATAAGCCCAGCACCTTCATGAAGCCAATTGTCTTTCAGGTCCGATAGCAAGAATAAGTCTCTGCCAAACATCAAAAACCTGATTCTTTCCGCGACAGAGCAGTCACAAAATTTTTGCTCTGTTATTTCATCATCTTCAAGACAGAGGACGCATTCCGAATTTTCCAATTTCCGTCTGTGGAACTGATTCTTTTTTCTCCTTGAACTAGGACTGAAACATCGAATCACTGGAAATCTTGACAGCACTTGCGAAATTAATATCATGCATGTTTAAACAAGTGAACTTGATGCTCACGCGAGCACTTCGGCTACGTTCTGCAAGGCCACTTGCGAAGCTTTTTAGACTACTCACAGCACTGTCTGACAGTCTCTTACGGGGTTTTCTTGCAGGTCTATTCACACTCTAGGTCCGTTTCCTTCAATTTAATTTTCGTCGCCTGGAATATAAGTAGTTGCATGGCACTCCAGGCAGGTCCTAGGTCCACACCTGTAAAGACGAACCTCAGCGCCTAAGGTTCTTATCGAACTATCTGTAAACCAACATTGATCAAAGTAGTCCCAGTAATTTCTCCTTCTGGAGGACCCATTCGTATTTATTTCATATTAGGATGGTATAAGGCAGGCCATGGTTCAATGTTGGAGGAATTATATTGGAGTTCATTCCCAGAACGCTATGACTTTCGATGTCAGCCAGCAATTTTGCTACGCTCCATATGAGCCTGTTGTGTGCGACTGGCAATATGTTCTATTTTTTGCTTATCTAGCCTCTTTTTCCAGAAGAATATTGAGAGAAGGATTCCAAATGTGGGACCATGAACCCAAATTTTTTCACAATTCAAGAGATCGTTCCATATGAGACTTTCATCCAGGATTATATACTGATAATCTACAATCTGCAAATGGAATGAATAACCTTACCATTGAAAGAAAGTCAATTTAATCTTCCAATCTCCTCTTTCTGGTTAAGGGTACTATTGAAGTCCAGCTATGGTTGAGAGTCTTATGTTCCCTCTGGCACCAACTGTGTTGTGCTTTTGAAAAACATTAGAAGCTACCCTTTCTGACGTTGTTTCTGCCAAACGAACAAGGTCACCAGCATATGCTTGAAGCTTTATTCCCCTTCTTCCAAGGACATTAAAGAGATTGTCCATCAGAAATGACCACAGACGAGGGAAAAGTACTTCGCCTTATGGAGATCATATGGCCATCGTTATCTCCTTTTTACCAACGAGGAGGTATATTTTTGAATGCCTCCTAAGTCAGTTCACAGGGAAATATTGGTCTGACCAACTTGGGGTGTGGGTTTTTGCGAACCACTTTCCATATGCATATTACCCTTGCTATCAGCCAACTGGTTGTTATATAGTTTCACGCTAGACTAGCTCTCTACAGTTTAATAGGGATGGGTAAAAGTGATTCCTGTCCGTTTTGTAGCAGAGCTGGAAAGATACCTTTCTTTCCAGGATATTTGATGGATTGAACGATTTGAATTCCCATTCAAATGACAGATTCAATTCAAATATTCCGGAATATCGAAATATTAAATTTTATTTCTAAACTCCAGGACAGAGATATCGTTCGATTGAGATCATGAATTCCCCTGTAGCGTATTTCATTTTACATTTTAAGAATTCCGTCATTACCTTCGTAACGATCTGGCATTATTAACTCATTCCAATCTCCTGAAGATTGAAGTAAAAACATCGTACATCAGCGTAAAAACAGAAAGCAGCAATAAAAACGGGAAAATCACCTTTTCAGCAGGGGGATGCGAAAGATAACAGATAATAATTACATTTTGATATTAAACTCATTTCGGTAATAAAACAAACGGACGCAACCCTAGTTTAATACTCCACCAGATAAGATAAAATGTATAAAGCAGCACTCTGAAAGAAAGAGATAATTAGGCAGGATCCTTCCAGCTATACATTAAATATCTTTGGTCTGTCGTGGGACTGAATGCGTTAGGATAATAATGTACTGAGGGGAGATAAGTCGGATCGGGTTAGATCTAAGGGGTTCGCTTTGCTGAATTTTTGATGGATATCCCTTTTCATGGGAAATGCTAGGAGGATTTGGTGGTTGGTCAAAAATTATGTCGAAAGGAACTGCTGATATCCACCTAAGAAATTATTTGATTAATTCTTCATTGTTATTCTGTTATTTAAAAAAAAATATTTCAAGATAAATGTTCAGAACTATGAACCACGATATCGAACAGTGGAAATAATGAATTACAAAATGAGTAGGTTATGACGGTTGTATTTCTACAAACGTTAATTTTTTCATTTTTACAGTGGATTTAAACTGTCTTACCGAATTACACTCTAGCTTTTTCTTGTCAAAGTAAACTTGACGTTTATAATTCGAATTTTGTTGCCATTAGGACAATTCAACTCAAAAATCTACCAGAAAAAATTACTCTACATGTCAAGTTTACTTCGACAAAAAAAAGCTCTCGTTTAATTCTCATTTTACAGCTCGAAGAACCCTGCTGAATACTCCACCAAGGCTAGATAATTGAATATTTCATAAAATCAATAATAATATTTGTTTATTAGGTTATACTCAACTGTCAAAGTCACGTTTGAATTATTTGAATTATTCTCAACATTTCATAGATAGTTAATTCTTCTTCTTCTTTTTTCATTTGGTTCGAGAGTTAAAGCAATTACCCAGCTCCGACCAAATGTGAGAATTCCGTCCAAACCATAGATGTAAATTATAACCATCACTCAGAGAGAGAGATAGTATAATTGAAGCTTTCATGCATAGGCAAGATGATGGCTTCATTGTGTCTAAATATGAGCCAGCAGTGAATGAGCTGTTCTTTGATAATGTGTCAATTGGTAACAGTGTTAACATTGATGTGAGTGGGCGATTACATTTTTGAATTTTCGTTTATCCTCCATTTCGTCCATTTCTGCATTTGGTCACGCTCAAAGAACTCGCTGATGATTTGAATTTTTATTTTCAAAATCATCCAATAAGAGTCTCATTGGCGCAGCCAGGGGGAGGGGGTTTAGTGCAGCCCCAAAGCCCCCCCTCCAGCCATCAAATGACTATTAAAATATTGAAAAAAATTCTAGAACTTTCGGAAGTATTTTTTTTGCGTTTTCATGTACTAGAATAGGATCCTAGCGCACCTTTTATATTTATCGCATTTTGCGACCATAACGAGACACATTCGTTAAATACATAGGTATATAAAAAGAAAGCTAAGAAAATTTACTACAAGAAGATGTTATTGTTTGCTGGCTTGACAGTTCACTTGTAGGTGGTATAGGTGGTTTTGTGTGCTAGGATTCTATAATTTTTGTTGCACAGTTACCTTTGTTTTATGGTACACCGCGTATCCGAACATATTCATATCATACATTTTCGGAAATGTTGAGTATATCGATGGTTATTTCGAGTGAATCTGATGACTTTGGAATTTTGGCCTTTTTTAAGATATAACCCTTTTACGTTTTCTCGGCTGAAAATTCATTTTATGCCGATCGACTCAAAAATCACAACATATACTAATTTCGTCATGCTGAATCGATTGGCGTTTGCAGAATTGCTCTATCTCGATTCGGTCGTCGGATGAAAATGAAAATGAGGTTGCAGGAGCCATTTTCCCGCCGATTATTTTTTTAATTTTTTTCTATGTTATATTCGTCAAAATCAATATTTTTTTCTATACGCTGATCGAATTTGAAATCGATTGCTAGTCAAACATAGATTTCGTAGGAGTTTTTCCGAACGTGTGCCCTTTGAGTTAGACTGATTTTTAAATTTATTATTTTGAATTTTTCGAATGATGTGTAATATTGAATTGATGGCGTAGAAAACGAAAAACATATTGAAAAAATTTTAGATTTCTTGGAAATATTTTTCGTTGGCGGTTTTATGTGCTAGGTTGCTGGATCCTAGCGCACCTTTTACATTTTGCATTTTGCGACCATAACGAGACCCATTCGTTCAATACGTACGGATGTAGAAAAAAAACTAAGATAATTCTCTACAAGAGGATGTTATTGTTTGCTGGCTTGTAGGTGTTATAGGTGGTTTTGTGTGCTAGGATGCCGGATTCGTGCGATAAAATTTTTGTTGCACATTTACCTTTATTTTATGGTACACCGTGTGTCCGAACATATTCAAATCATACATTTTCGGAATCAGCATGAAATTTTGAGTATATGGGTGGTAATTTCGAGTGAATCTGATGACTTTGAATTTTTGGCCATTTTTAAGGTATAACCCTGTGATGTTTTTTCGACTCAAAATTCATTTTGTGCCGATCGACTCGAAAATCACAGCATATACTAATTTCAGCATGCTGAATCGATTGGCGTTCGCAGAATTGCTCTATCTCGATTCGGTCGTCGGATGAAAATGTTATCTAGAGGTTGCAGGAGTCAATTTCTCGCCGGAAAGTTTTCTAATTTTTTTCTATGTTATATTCGTTGAATTCAATTTTTTTTTTATGCGCTGACCAAATTTGAAAACGATTGCTAGTCAAACAAAGATTTGGTAGGCGTTTTTACGATCGTGTGCCCTTTGAGTTGGACCGATTTTTAAATTTATTATTTTTCATTTTTCAAAAATTGTGTCATATTGAATTGATGGTTTAAAATACGGGAAAAATATTGAAAAAATTCTAGAAAAAGCTCTGGTAACTGAAAAATTGTTTGTTCAGCCCCCCCCCCCCCCCAAACTAAAATCCTGGCTTCGCCTCTGCAGTGTCTACTAATGGAATTTATAAAGAGGTAACTATCTATTCAAAATTCTAGTGGAATTCATTGGAATACATCTATTTATCATTTATAGTGCACCTAAAATTAATTAATTTCCAATGAATTCTCATGATTTTTCAAATGGCGTTCAAAGGACATGTTTTACAATAAAGTCTCTTTTTTTTATTTGTGTAGTTCTACCAGATTTAAAACTGAAAAGTTCATTTAAAACTGAAAAGCTCATTTAAAACTGAAAAGTTCATTTGAAATTGAAAAGCTTATTTAAAATTCAAAAACTTATTTAAAACTGAAAAGCTTCTTTAACTAGACTACAAAAATTTATAATTCAGAAGCTTATTTAAAAGCTTACTTGAAAGCTTATTTAAAATTATTCAACTCTTTGTGGGTATTCAAGCTGAAATACTCCAAGACTCCTAAATTTAGTTGAGAATTTTAGTCTTCACTTCTAGACATTGAATGAGCGATGATGTTGGTGGCCGATTACCAAAATAGCAGAATACTGAACAAACCTATGAACTGGCTGAATTACACACTCGATCAGGTGTTCAGATTCGGCGCTAGAGAGCGACACATCAGAAATTTTGAGATTTTTAAAAAGGTTCGACTGGTATAAAAAAATATACCATTCATATCCAATATTGAACTAGTGAGCGACTGGTCCTTACTGACATTCGTAAGAAATATGTTTCATAATACAGAAAAAACTATCATCAAGTTTGTACGAGAACATAAAATGGAGCACCCTGTATACTACGATTTTTGCACGTAGGACTGGGAAAACCTACCTAGAACAATGTGACCATTTAATTTCACAAATATAAGGCAAGCAACGGTATAAAAATCCGCTGGGTACTGATGATTTCTTATGATCACGTCAATGGTACATATTGGGAGTGGGGGAATCTTCAGTCCTACCATCCATTCGAGTACTTTGGCGAATGATCTCGAGGTTCAACTGAAAACTAACTGTTTTTAATGACTTTTTTGCGCTCACCAAATCGACATAATTGACGCCTGCGCAGATTATTAGCTACCACTATCGAGAAAGTTGGGTGTCTCGGCAAAATGAAGCTACTCAGGAAGATTCAATCCGTTATTGACCATTTTTGAAAAGAGGCGTGGGATCCTGGTCTATATACCCTGATTATTTCACACCAAGTGAGGCCCAAACTACTGTCCAGTAAACACCAAACGATACAGAAGTATCACAGATTCCTGTGTCGCTCCTTACAATCCATACTTATGCCTAAGCAGGGAGTTCAACTCATAATGAACCCAACTATAACATGTATGGCATCCGGTCAGTCCTGAGGGCTAGATAGTGGACCATTCAATCTACTTGGAGCTCGTTCAAAACGGTCGCCGTCGGGCATGCAGATCCAGTCTCCCGTGGATTGTCGAGATTCTGCTGGCTGCCTTGTATGCAGCGACCGACTGTAACTCACTGTCCGCCCGGATGATAAACATGCAAATGTTTTGTGCCGATCGACAGTTTTATACACTATGAAGTGACCGACTAACCTTTTCAGTTTGCAAAGTAGCACGAGCTTAACATATTCCCAGTGAGACATAACTGAGGGCTGGGTTGGAATATATGTTCGTAGACTGGACATTTTCCCAACGAGTGTTCTTGAAGTATGAGAAGTGTATTTTATGATGGATCAATTGTGAACAAGGTATTCATGAACCAACACGCGAAAAAGAACAAAGATCATGTTGAGAATGTTGAAATCATTTACATACAGTGTCGCACATAAAGTTTGCCACGTATGAAAGTTTTTTTTATTAACAAATATAATGAAAATTTGACTCCGCAGGTTTGTGCTTGAAAAAATAGTAAAAAATGGCCGCTTTTTGTTTTGTCACGTGTTACTCCAAATCTGTCAAATTTGACATTTTTTTCAAAAATCCTCAAAAAATTTATTTTTTTGGAAATTTCGAAAAATGCTAATTGAAAAAGTTGCTCAGTTTTCAATTTCATGCCTTTGGACTTTTTACTGTCACTTCGACTTTTTTCCATTATTTTCAATTTTTTGAATCTTTCGCTCTATCGAATCGAACAGAATATGACTCAAATTTCATAATTTTGAAAAATACGAGACTTCAATGTCATATCTCGCCCAGAAAATACACACTTTAGTCTTTTACCAGAAAAAAGAATAAATGAACCTCCAGAAATTCGTCTTTGTTTTTGCTAGTTCTAGTTTTTTCATTTCATTATTAAACTGATTGATAGTTTTGGTGTATAGACGTTAAAATAAATGTTCAGTAACGAATAAACGTATTTCTCTTCATTCTTATTTTACTCGCATTCTTTTTTTAACAGATTTGTTTTCCGTTAGCTGCAGATGAGTTCAAAAAATTTTATATTCTATATTTTCACCATAAGACGTGTAATAAACATTAAACCAATATAACCGTAACAAAATTTACAACAAAACATGGTAACATTCACTGATTCTTCTCAATAATCTTATGAAGAACCCGAATTCATCATTCAATGTGCCGTCCTTCCTGTTCTATACAAATTATAGTCCTTTCATTCACAGACTTTGTGGCATTTTCAATAAATAGGGACTAGGTGAATTATAAAATTACGAAAATCTGTACATAAAACAAATAATTTGACATTTTTTTTCCAAAGCCTACCAAAGTAAAATTTCATTTCGATTCGATGAATTTATTGTACCTACTATTTTTTTCTCGAGATGTTGCATTAGTCTTGTATTGTTTGAAATCACGGAATTTTATTTCATGTTTACTACAAATCGCTAGAACGAAAGTCTTTTGAATAGTTATGAAACTGTAGGTCATTGTTTAGTTTACAGTAAATTATGAATTTTTCCGGTTTGTTTGTAACTGAATTATTGATCAGAAGAATAATCAAGCTGGATAAAAATCCATTAAAAAATAAATCATTTTTTGAGCACTGCGGAGTAAAATTTTTATTATATTTGTTGATAAAAAAACTTCCATAAGTGGCGAACTTTATGTGTACCTTTGTTAGGAATAAAGCGTTTGATAACCAATGCCCATTTGCATAAAGGAAAATTGAAAATGTTTTATGAAATAATGCAAACGCACAATAGCACTACTTAATATCGAAATCACATTTGCATAATAAAAAGGATAGATGCTTGATAAATTTATACGTTAACGATGTTTAAATAAATGACAAGAAGAACAGAAATTCACATAAAAGTCCCAAAACCTAAACCTAACCTGAGCAAGCTAACCTAGCTTGCGAGACGAAAATGCGTGAACTAGTGTTTCGCTCGCGGTTTTTATGATGCATTTATTCATTTAATCGAACTTTTATTCCTTTTATCGAGCTTTCATTCATTTTATCGAGCTTTTATTCCTTTTACCATGAATTTAATAAATTATCCTACATTTGCGAATTTTAATCAAATAATCATATCGACCCTAGAAATTGATATGATGGTTTGTAATGAAAGTAATAATCAATTAGTGAATATGTAAATCGCTTTTCTGAAGTGTTCGTGTAAAGTTTGAAAAGATAGAATTCAATCATCAAACGTGGATAGAGACTTCGTTTTATACTATTTGGATGTTTTGCAATCGTTTCGAAATATGAACCTCTCGTTGAATTTCCATGAAAACAAATCCATACAAAACAACTTTCAGTGGGAGAATCTGATACTTGTACATCAAAGGCAGATAACCCGAGCCCCAGGTTTCCTTTCAACTGGATAGTATAGTTCTAAAAATACAAAATCTGCTTGAGACAATCTGAATAAATCTCACAACAATAAGATTTATCTTCAGTTGTTCAAATGTGGAGAAATCTGTGAAACCATACGGAATGAGAATATTACAAGTAGTAGTAGTTTTCTTGTGTACCGGAGTCCGGATCCGATAATTCGATCAGAATTTGAGAAGAATACGAAAATGCAGTTTGAACATAATAGGATGTCCTCAGATCTGTCCCACAAGACAAAAAACGCATTTTGGAAATTTATTAGTTGATTGATGAAGTTGTTAGTTACGAGACAGTAGAAAATATCGAATATTCATTGTGAACAACATTCCTATACTAAAAATATCAATACTACACAAACCTCAAATATACTGATGATTGACTCAACTTTGACCTGACTTGAGCAAATCGGCCGTGATGATTGATTTTGGTTCTTTGTAGTTGATTTCTGCTTTTAATTCTCTTGTGCCAGTGACAGACATTAAAAATCGAAAATTTCAAAATAATTTCAAAAGTTTTCACTCTTTGGTCAAGTGAATGGTACATCGAAAAAGCAATAAATCTCAGTTTGTAACCTGTTCCGAAGTCCGCAACTTTGTCAAAACTGAAATTTAATTGAATTTTCCAAATTTTTCAAATTTCTGTAATCCTGGAGTAGTACTGAATATATTATTTCAATCACGAATCAAAGCAACCAATAGAGCAATGTCAGTGACGTAATCTGACAGTTATCAAACATTTGATAGAGGGACAAACAAAGCCATTTTCCATAAGACTACGCGTGTCCTTTTTGTGGATTTTCTGCAAAAAAATTTCTGAAAACACCTTCTTGGCATTTTAGTATTAAATCATTGTCTGAATCGAGTGCAAAAATCTGAACATGGATTTTCTAGTCAGAAATACGTTGTTATGATGAAAGTTATCATACAAACAGTTTTCTCTTTTAGATTTGAGGACATAAATCATGAAAACTTGTAGTGTTATTGGTTGTTATGGGGTCTATTCTGTAACGCATTACGATACCGTTAATGAACGACAATAGTTAATTAACGATATTTTGGGATTCTGTAACTGAACATTGTCCTTATTCCACGATTCAATTTATCGTTTATACATGGTTCGTATGGTTGTATGGTTTGTGATACAAACGAAAATTTTTATCTTGCAATAACGACAGTCTTCAGCTACACAGAATTACAAATATCGTTATATAACGATCGTCGTTCAAACGATATCGTTATGCGTTACAGAATAGGCCTCTATCAAATTTCCTTCTATACAAACAAGGCAGAGACAGGTAGAAACTGCTGGAGTACAGAGACATACTAGTCAGATCGTTCCGAACATCCGGACCATGTACCTACCCAAAATATGAAGAACAAAAAAAAAAGCTGGGAATTTACAGTTAACATTGAACTCAGCATTTCCAACAATATTGTTTGTTCAGCTTCAGATTTGTACAAATAACGATTTTTTGAAAAATTGTCTTTTTCTCGAGGTTTTCCCAGATTTTCTCAGTGGAAAATGCACCGATCCTGTGGCTTAAAAAACTGTGTTTTAGGTTTTATAATTCTCTACCAAAGTTTCAATGACAATAAAATAATAATACGATAATGAAACGATTCCTTCAATACTTTTTGGGACATATATAAAAAATTCCACAAAGCAATTTTTTTGGGGCGAGTTTTCATTTACGAAATTTCTCATAAAAAGTAGTATAGGCCATTTGAGTCTTTCATTTTGTGTGAAAAGAGCCTTTTATTTCTATCTACAGCTTGGCTTATTTTAAAGCAAAACTTCTGGAGAAATGAAGGCTGACCACACACCATCAATAAATCAAAATCGCCTGAAAGCAAAATGGTCACATGCAGAACATTTTTACTCGACGCTTCAACTTGATGTTTATGAGATTTCCAAAACGCTTTCATTCAAAACATTTTGTAGCAAGACAAAACAGATTCATTCAAAAACAGTTTGTTTCGAGCAGTTCTGTTTTGCTGTACCACTGTGTGTCACTTCATATAATCCGTGGAGAAAAAACAACTTCGACCTAAATTAGATAAAACTTTTTGGGTTTAACCGATTTCGATTTCTTGGTGTGTTGCATGACTCTCAAAAAAAATTGGAAACACCGAGTGGTTTACCTTTCATAAACGATATATTTTCTCCATTCCCAGCCATCAAATATCCAAGTCCCATTCAATAACCTGCCTAAATCCTGAAAGCATTCGAACTTATTTCCCTTATTCTCGCTCCCAATAGATCCTAAGAAAATATCAAATATCCGGTTGATTCCGATCGAAAACTCAGCCCAGTAATTAGAAAATTTAATATTGTGAAAACCCCGGCACACAAAACACCTAACCTTAATATCGATCGGCAAACAGATTATCTAAATTGGCTTCTCCACAAACATTATAATTGGAAAAGTTATGTTTGCGTTGTTCAATTCTGTAGCAACAGATTAGCAAAATGGTATAACCGGTTATTTGGATTAGGGATTCATTGAAGGAAACGGTACTGTGTCTGTCAAACACGGTAAAATACATTGAAAACTTTGTACCTATGACTTAGTAACCAGCAACAAATAATATCAGCTACGAGTGTGATTTTCAAAAGTAACGCATTTTATTTGTTTTTTACCACAAATATCGAATGAATAAAATTATGAAAGGCAAAATGGGATAGTTTTTTGTGTATTTCGAGCGCAAAATGATATATTGTCTTTCGACAAAGAGGGTAATCTTTGGATAGTGGCAATGACACTTAGTGTTGGACGATTTTTCTTTGAGATAGTATCACTTCCCGGAAAGTACGTATTTCTCGGACTAGTCCGGGAAATACTCGAATTTTAATATAAATATTAATATAAATAAGAATTCGAATGTTTTTGTTAGTACCTATCTTCTGTTCGAATTTCATTATTTAAATCAAATAGGAATTAAAATGTACGAAATTTTCTTCTACAAAGAAATATACCTAATAAATAAATGTGTCTCGATTTGTCGATTCTACAGGGTTGCCGAAAAAATGATGTACGCAACACGTCCGAAAACAGTTATTTCGGACTCGTAGCCTTCCAGGACTTTGTAGCGGAAATACTGTCATAAAATGACATTTCTCTGAAAACATCATTTTTGCGTTGAGGTCTGAATGCGTCGATTCTACTTTAGTAAGCGGATGTGGGTAAAACAATTACAAGATGAAACAATTTTCCTGAAACCACCTCTACCTGGCCTGACATCTAACACCTCCTTAGATAAAAAGCAACATATATTTCAAATAAATTTTTTAAGTGGATAGAGCGTCCGACTGGTAACTGAGAGGTTCCAGGTTCGGTTCCCAGTCGGAGCGAGTTTTATCAGTATTTTGCTCCTAAAGTGGGGGAAAGAGTTAGTAACAAAGCCTACCAAGAACACATGTGGCTCATGACCATAGCAGTCGATACTAGATCATACAAGTATGAAAATCATTCCAAATGTAGCTTCAAATATCTTCTGAAATTTTGTGAAAAATAATTTTTGTCAATCTCCTCCAGAAAGCTGGAGATTTCTTGCGACATTTTGCGTCTGAAATTTTGTGAAAAATAATTTTTGTCTATCTCCTCCAGAAAGCTGGAGATTGCTTGCGACATTTTGCTTTTGAAATTTTGTGAAAAATTATTTTTGTTAATCTCCTCCAGAAAGCTGGAGATTGCTTGCGACATTTTGCTTTTGAAATTTTGTGAAAAATAATTTTTGTCAATCTCCTCCAGAAAGCTGGAAAATGCTTGCGACATTTTGCTTCTGAAATTTTGTAAAAAATAATTTTTGTCAATCTCCTCCAGAAAGCTGGAGATTGCTTGCGACATTTTGCGTCTGAAATTTTGTGAAAAATAATTTTTGTCTATCTCCTCCAGAAAGCTGGAGATTGCTTGCGACATTTTGCTTTTGAAATTTTGTGAAAAATTATTTTTGTTAATCTCCTCCAGAAAGCTGGAGATTGCTTGCGACATTTTGCTTTTGAAATTTTGTGAAAAATAATTTTTGTCAATCTCCTCCAGAAAGCTGGAAAATATTGATTAAAAGTTTGATTTTGTCGAGGAAATCCAGTTCTTGACATAATTTTTTGGGTTTATCACCTTCCACAATCTGAAAATGAAAAAAATTTTATTGAGAGAATCAAATCAAGAAAAAAGGAAGTTGAAGGAAACTGCGTGCATTCTTTTATCGAACAACTGCTTCTCAACCAATTCCATCGAAATGGTCCGCACCTGGTTACCCCTCATCAGAGATGAAATAAGAACTAATAGAATGGTGATTGATTGATACCGAACACCCTATGTATCAAGATACCAAATGTCAATCAAAAGAATGTATGACAGATTTCATTTGACTCTGTCAAAGAAAGGTCTTATTACCAAAATCGCAATTCAAATTCAGTTTTCTCAGCGTCTTTCTAAGAAGTTTTGATAACGGAGGCAGATACAGCCTCCGAAACGTCAACAGTTTTTCAAAAAAAGAGAAGTATTCTTTGTTAATTCGATCTCATTTTTTCAGATAGGCAAATTCAGTGTAGGGTACGTTACTGACAAAAATTAATTTCTTTCAAGACAGCAGTCTTGTGGACGCAGTAACTTATCGGGCAAATCAATTAATTTGCCCTTCTACACTTGTACAGATTTCTTTGGATTAAAATTTTTTTTCATTTTCAGATTGTGGAAGGTGATAAACCCAAAAAATTATGTCAAGAGCTGGAAAATGCTTGCGACATTTTGCTTCTGAAATTTTGTAAAAAATAATTTTTGTCAATCTCCTCCAGAAAGCTGGAGATTGCTTGCGACATTTTGATTCTGAAATTTTGTAAAAAATAATTTTTGTCAATCTCTTCCAGAAAGCTGGAGATTGCTTGCGAAATTTTGATTCTGAAATTTTGTAAAAAATAATTTTTGTCAATCTCTTCCAGAAAGCTGGAGATTGCTTGCGACATTTTGATTCTGAAATTTTATGAAAAATCATTTTTGTCAATCTCCTTCAGAAAGCTGGAGATTGCTTGCGACATTTTAGACTGGGAGATGATGACAAATTTTAGGTGGCGATTTTCTCGTTTATGCCTTTGAGAGGACTGAAAGATATAAAAGTGCTGATAAAAATGATGGAAATTTTGAATGGTCCCCGCGTGGCTTTCATATGGAAAATTCAATTTTAATTTTTAAAAAAATCCTAACCTCACTTCGCGATTCACTTACCTTATGCCAATTTTTTTTATGAACATTTCGTGATGAAAACTTTCATATTTTTATATTTCAACCCTTTGTGCACTTGCAACCCTTATGACAACTGAAAATATGAAAGTTTTCATCATGAAATGTTTATAAAAAAATTGGCATAAGGTAGGTGAATCCCGAAGTGAGGTTAGAATTTTTTGAAAAATGAAAATTGAATTTTCCATATGAAAGCCACGCGGGGAGCGATAAAATGTTCCATCATTTTCATCAGTTCTTTTATATCTTTCAGTCCTCTCAAAGGCATAAACGAGAAAATCGTCACCTAAAATCTGTCATCATCTCCCGGTCTATTTAGGACAGTAGTATTGAATACATTATTCCATATCACGAATCAAGTTTGCAACCAATTCTAGCATACGTAACATTTTTTTTATCGTCCTATGTTTTTCTTTGATATACCATAAAAGAAAATTCCAAAAGTTCTGCAAACTTGATAGATATATCGGAAAAATATTCCGTAATATCTAAGTAATTTACAAATTAGATTTTGGCAAATTGCATGAAGTTCTGGATCGTGTTGCAAATTTGCAAATTTGTGACAGCATTAAAATATATATTTTTAAAATTTTCTCACATATATCAATGAGAGGCATTAGTTTTCGAAAAAAAAAATGTTCTTGATTCGTGTTATAAAATAAAATATTCAATACTGCCAATTTGTTAATGTTGCGTACTTCGAAAGAGGTTGCCATTTGAGATTTATTCTCTCGATGTACCATTCACTTGATCAAAGTTTGAAAACTTTTGGAATTAATTGATTGTCTATTTCTTCTGGCCTGATTCTCTAAACTGGACATTCATTGGTACAAAGTTGGTTCAACACAAGTTTGATATGTCAAGGAAAGTCCGAATCAAAGCATGCTTCTGCAGTTAGTTCTGCTGCAACTCAGTTTCAATACTTCCATAAATTGTGCTGTGATACTTAAGATTTTCCTCTGAAATCATTCTGTCGCAGTGTTTGTTGATAACAAAAACGGATTTAATTAAAATCAGATAAAGAGTGTCATGCAGAAAGAACCCTTCAAGTCCTTTATGAGATTCCTTTATGACTGGAAATTAATTTCTAGGAAACGAAGTACACAAGTTCGTGCATGAAAATCATGAGAACGCCTTTCTAAAAAGCGCCTTCAATATCGCAGGATAATGGTGGGATTAAGGAGTAAAGGAGGTTGAGCAGAGCTGTCATCTGAAAGATGGAGTGGGGTTTTACCGGTAGTTATTTATTGGGGATTGGATTTTTGAAGTGTATTGTTATCGTGAGGTTTTTTGATGGGCGTCACACCAAAATCCAATGCATGTTCCATCGATTCTAATATACAGTGTAAAATCTACATTTTTCAACCGATTTTCATTGTATAGACTTTCAATAAGTCTACTAGGATACCCAATTTTATGAATAAATCTCCATTTCCAGGGCCTACTAATCAGATTTTTCAAGGTCAAACATATAAAAAAATCACTAGCGATTTTTTTAGAAAAATTCTAACTACACCACTGGATTCGCTACATTTTCAAATTGTTCATATGTGAATTAAGTTGGAATGTGTAAATCAATAAAAATTTATAAGGGAAAGAGTATTGAAAAATATGCCAGTCAATCAACCCACCAATTCATTTCAAAACTTTTATCAGAACTTTGACTACACCACTGGATTCAGGGAGTCTCGTATTATGACTGACTGTCATTTCATAGAAATCCCTTGATGAATAACAAAAATTAAAAATTATGATATGAAATGATGATTTTCCTGAAATTCCATTAATATATTTTTCAAATTTTAGTATCTTATTATTTTTTTGTTTATCAATAGATTTCGATGAAACTTCGACCAATTATAAACCAATACCTCTCAAATACAGTGATGTATTCCAAACTTTGTTTCAAATTCTGAAATTGAAAGAGTGTGTTGTCTAAACGGCATATTTTTCAAATTTCATTACCTCATAACTTTTTTATGGATTGACGCATTTCAACGTAATTTACAATAAAACCATTTAAAAATGTTGCAAATCCAGTGGTGTAGTCAGATTTTTTCTAAAAAAATCACCAGTAATTTTTTTAATTTTTTTACCTTGAAATAGAGATTCATTCATGAAATTTGGTGAACTAGTAGATTTTTTGAATGTCTACCTAATAAAAAAAAAACATTTCCATTGATTGGAAAATGTAGATTTCATAAGGGTGCTCCGGTATTAAGTGGGTCACACTGTACTATCATAACAGGTAGTGCTTTGAGTGGAAGATAACGAAATAAGAGTATGAAAATTTTTGAATACGTCTGAAAAAAATAATCAGCTCAAAAATATTACACCCAACTTGTCAATATGACATCCATGAGAAAAATGTATCCAGTGCGATGATAAACAATTTCAGGTTGAACTTTTGTGTTGAGAGAGATAAGTACAGAAAGATATATAGTCTCTGTGTTGTTATGTTTCGAATGTCCTGTTACCCCACCCGGCGCACTAATGGACCACGTGGCAATGCGACACACCGCATACAGCGCACGTCGATATCCCTTCCTCGAGCGAGTAGAGGAGAAATTGTAATGCTCTCTCAACAAATAGAATAATAGATAATAATATTGCGTGTCGAAAAATGAATAACTCCAAATGTTGTATTGGTGAAATAATAAATCCGTGTGAGAGAGAGAGAAAGAGAACATGTTTGTTGTTTTCTAAGAGAATTATACAGTTAAGAAAAATAAATATGTACATATTTCATATCACGAAAATAACAAATCGAGTAAAATTTTTGAAAAGAAATTAAGAGCGTAAAAAGACATCCGATGGAATAAAAGTGTTCTGGTTGATTGAATTGGTAGGCGTGACAAAAATTCAACAATCATTTTCTCAACCAATCAGAATATTGCCATACTATTGGATCGTCGGATATCGTATGCATCAAAATCCGGCCTTAGAGATATCTATGTTGTGAAAGGTTTGATTCCATAAATGTAACTGAATCAGAGGCGTTGGTTATTTCAAATGCACTGATTAAATTTGATACAGTTTTTGCAGTTGCAGGAAATTACACCTTCCCTCAAAGGATATTATCAAACCATTTTCAAATATATAAATATATATGTCCTCAGCAACATATATTGCACCACTGTAGTGTGTACAATAACATTTCAATCCGATACTTCTGTTTTTGCAAGAGGTGAATTCGTTCCTTTCAACTATTCAACCCCGTCACTGTTTTTTTTTTTTTCGGTGTTGTTCTGGAATTCCTCATTATCAGTCATGAGGTGTCGGAAAAGTGTCGCACACTCCACATCGAGCGTTTATTAAAAAAGTCTAAGCCACAAAAAGGTTTAATAAAAGATCTGTGTCCTTTATTGCCTTTTCACCCGATACTCCTTTTATTTACGTTTCTCTTCAAACTGGCGTTTGTTTATCTGGGACATCAATCATCCAAGCAAGCGCTGGTAACGAATGCGAAATTTAATCAAAACGTCGTCGGTATCACTAGAGGCTTTTGAATATTTTCCAATTCAGTGAAATATTAGAGCCAACTTCCATATTTCTTATTGATTGTGCCGTTCGAATTTCAATCATCGGCGGAGTCGTTCTTTATTCTGTAATTTCGTATGAATGAAATGAATTACTTTTTCTGCCGATGGGCTTCATGGAACTCTGATTCCTCTCGGGTGGAATGCAGATATCGAGAGAAAGTTGCTCCAGGCTCATTCAAGCGAATGAAAACCAAGGTGTTTCTTTTCCAAAATGATAAATATGGCAGTGCAGAATTCCAAGGGTTTGGCTGCCTCTATTTCAAAAGAATAGAGCTTGATTTCGTTAATTTAGCTGTAATACCTGACTTGAGGTGGGTACGACAATTGAATTTAGGACCAATTCAAATTGCAAATCGCACCATTATCGCACACAAAGACTTTTTATTTGTTCATATGATTTGTTTCGTCTGGCTGGATAAACACGGTCCATTCCGTTACATGTTAGGTAGAAGTTCTTTCGAAAGAAAATGCTCTGAACGCACAATAATATTTCATTAGTTAAAAAAGTAAGTGCTATTGCCTAGTTCGCTGAAAAACGTCTAATATGAATGCTCATCGTAAAAACACAGTATATGTCAATCTGAAAACACAGGTTAGAATGTGGTTGATGTTGAGGTGGTGCTGTAGGTTTTCCTGCAGCTGAAAAGTGAATACGCCACCAAAAATCAGTAAGTCGCCCCAGAGCGCCACGGCAAATAACAATAATAGCCGTCCTCTACCCGCACAGGCTATGCCTTTGGGTACACTTTACGAGTGTTTATGAGGGAGTATTATTATTATTATAATTATTATAATTATTATTATTATAGCTTTATATTGAATCCGTGCTCCCGCCAATTTTTAGTGGACCAGATGAATAATGTTCAAGCATGATATACGGCTACGATGTCTAAAAACCCTGGTGTACCGACTGATTAGATTTTGTTTAGAATTTTTTGAAGACAAAACAAATGAATTAGTGGTCTACTTTTGTAATCGACTCCAGAGATGGTGTCCTCTTTCTCGTGTCAACAGTGTCAACACTGTCAACATTCCAAGGACATGGTGATTGTGATTGCTAATTGAATTTTAAAGAATTTTATTAAACTTTTATATGCCATATACGAAAGTAATAGTCCATACTCGAAGTGGAATATCAAGTTTCATTGAAAAAATAACAATACTAAAATTGTGTAATTTTTCCAAAAAAAAATCTAAAAACCATTTGAAAGTCAATAGTTGTGGTGTGATAAAAAAAATGTGCAATTTTCTTAAAGTATTGATATGTTTCTCCATTTTCCTTATATTTTAATAATTTGATCATTGTCAAAAAATTCTGGATACGTTTTTATATCTTACGTTTCTTGAAATAGCGTAAATAGCGAAAGTCCGCGATAAAGTAAAAAATATAAATCTTTCTCGATTCCCACTCAAATCTATCATGTTTTGTCTTCAGTAAGCTGGTTAAGGTTTTGGTTATTTTCCAAGCATTCTTTTTATTTTGAAATGATTATATCTTTTTAGGGTAGTTGATCAAAAAATACACTTTTCTATCGAACAAAAATGCACAATAGAAATATTTTCACTATCACATGTCATATTGAACGGTTTTTCAAGAGTGGAAGAACAATATAACACATTAACTCATCACAAATATCAAATCTCAAATGCAATTAAACTCAAAGCGACAAAATTATTCTTTATTTCTTTAAAAAAATTTATAGTGAAAACTTGGGCACAAATACACAGATATTATGCGCATAAGATTGACAGGTGCTAATGGTGAATTTCCATGCGATGCAGCTGAACTGCAATACTTCTATAAGAAATGTGAGTTAATTATATTTCAGCAAAAAAATTAATAAATCATGTAGAAAATGTAACAAATAGAACTGATTGGGGACAGTGATTCCGTATATTCCAATAATTATATTGTTTTGTCAATTTCATGTTCGTGAATCGTGGGCAAAACTTCAAACTTCTGTTCATGGAAATTAACCCTAACAAGAAAACCGACGGTGGCGGTGCACTCAAGTGTCGCGGGATATTCGAAAAACAGCCCACGGATTCATTTGTTTTCTCGTAATCAAGTTGGCGAATGTCTCTCGTTTTTCCCACAGATTTGCAGGTATAAGTCGGTACACCAGGGTTTTTAGGCATCTTATATACGGCATATGTAAGTTGAATGTTTGGACACATAATAAAACATTCTTGATACTTTGACCTGTTCACATACATAATTTCAAAAAAGAAATATAAATTTGGAAATTGAAAATTGAAAGTGAAGTTCTGTAACGGTCATACCAGTTATATATCTTTAGATATGAATGACGGAGATTAAGGCGTTACAATTTTTCAAACGGGATAACAACCCTTCACTGAGAATAATATTATATTTTGGCAACAAATAAATCTGACGTCCATTATTATCGATGGGGAATCAACATGAACCATTTGACAACGACCATACGGACATTTAGATGTTTCAACCGTTTCGAACAGGGTGACAACACTTCACTGTGAAACATATTTATATATCGATTACAAGTAAATGTGACGTTTTCCATCATTTCTGAATATTTTTGGGAATTCAACATGAACCACTCGATTGTCCATACGGAGATTTAGATGTTTCAACCGTCCCGACCAGAATGATTGATATTAGAATTTCTGAAACTTTCAATTTCTAAAATATATTTTTCCTTTGGAATAATGTATGTGAACGGGTCAAAATATCACGAATGGTTGATGATATGTCCAAACATTCAACTTACTTATGCCGTATATTATGCTTCAACATTATTTGTCTTGCCTTGCTTTCAATCCAAATATGTTGATTTGTTTGAAGCTAATATAATTATAAAAAACTTTTTGAATGATTTTTTTAAAGCGTTTTAATGAAATGCCATCAAATGAGAACAGGATAAGGTAATGTATTCTCTACTATCAACTCCGACGTGCAGGTTTTATTTCATGAAGTTGAGTATCATCAAAATAGAAATGTTTCTCTAGAGTAACGTCTACAAATGGGTTAATCCTCAAAGTTTCCTATTCAAAACTTCAGGAAGTATAGCATCAAGACATGCAAGTTTTTACCAAGGATTGAATTACTTCCTAAAGAAGCATATTTGGTCGGAATTTCCATCATGTCATGAAGTATAAAAACCAAACCGCAGTTTCGTGTGAAGTGTTGAATGACTAGAACATTTTTGGAGAACAATTCAACTTGTCAAAACTTTCAGCTCATACAAATTTGGGACGATTAGTGTTCAACGTTCGTGTTCTGTTTATGTTGCGACGAATAGAGTGAACAGGGCGATGAAAGGCAATTTGTTTTGAGTTCGATCAATGACTTATTCCAAAATCGTTTTTTTTTTATTATACGTCATACAGTTTGTCCAATTAAATTCTCATCAAATGGGAAACTTTTTTATCACAAACTTCACAAAAAAAGTAACCATTATGAAAAGTTCTGCAAGTTCTGAAAACTAGAATACAATCATCTGATTATCAGTTTTTTCAGTCGTATACGAGGATTATTAAAAAGGATGAATGTCATATGTATACAAGTGAAGAACCTACCTTCATTTTCGACAGTATCCAAAATCACAAGAAAAAGATATCTAGAATTGAAAATATAATCAGATATTCAATGATTATTTTAAAATAAAAAACAAAATGTTGTGTGTTTTACATTTTTCTTTTGTTTTCATTAGTTTTTAATAGGAAAACAACTTATTGTTCATTAAAAGTGCTGCATGGACAAAAACCTAAAGTAAAAAGTATTTTCCTAACCAAAAAAGTAATTTTCGATATTTTCATAAATAAAATTACCTAACTATAATGGATTTCATATTTTTACAGAAACCCCGTATGCGACTGAAATAATTTGATCTAGACTTGAGGAAGAGATCGTAGTTTAACACTCCTCATATCTATTCTTCCATAATTGCTACACAACTGGAACATATCCTCAGACCATTTTGTTTAATTTTTTGTAAAATAGACATCAAAAGCTTTTAATTTATTTTATGTCATACTAGTTCATTATTGTGTTTTTATTGCTTAGTTACCAACTATCTAATGTAGTACTTTATGCCTGTGCGGGCATAAAGTTCACTTTATGGCCCGCGCGGTTTTTCGTATTCCATTTCGTAAGTTTCTTTGGATTTTTTTGGCAACATATTTTCAGTTGCTTTCTTTGCTTTTTCAATAATTTCAACAGGAATTCCAAAATCTTTGTTCATTTTGACTTCTAACTTTGACACATATAAAAATTATTGTGGTTTTATGACGTTTACGTTTGTCAACATTCATTTAGTAACGATAGTGTCTACTATGACAAAATGGCAATGTTAATAATTCAAACCGGATTTTTCAAAATACGGATTTTGTATTGAGATTGGATTGTAATATTGAACTAGTATGACATAAAAGTTTGTATGTACCGCGAGCATAAACAGATGTGTATACCCTCGGGCGACTTACAAACCCTCAGGCCAGAGGCCATCGGGTTCGTAGAACGTCGCCCTCATGTACCCTTGGTACATAAATAACTATTATGCACTAGCGGGCGGTAAAGTACACTCTCTTAATTATTTTATACATAACCCATGAAACGTGCAGAGCATTGTGTAATTCGAGTCGGAATTTGTGATTCGCGCTATAAAACAGCTAGTGCATAAAATTTCGTATGTATCACGTGCGTAAAATGCGTTTATGGCTTTCATCCACGCCGCAGGCCATAAACGCCTACTTTACGCCCTTGATACATAAATAACTAGTATGGACTAGCGGGCGATAAAGTACACTTTACCGCCCGGTTCAGCGTGAGTGAAGTGGCACGAGCTGTAATCGTGGGCGCATTATGGCCCGCGGGCCGTAAAGTAGACATACCATAATGATAAATATTGTCCGCCATCTTGGAACCGCCATCGTTAATTGATGAATTTCTACCAAAAATTCTAAATATTCGACCTAAAGAACCCTCACAAACCAATTTTGGAGTCGCTATTTTGAATTTATGAATGTTGACAAAAAATTCCCAATCTCTGAACCCGAAAACCATAACATTCCAATTTTGAATGGAATCGGACCATTATCACAAATCTCGTCCGCTCTCTTGGAGCCGCCATTTTGTTTTTTTTTCTATAACAAAAATGTCATATTGCATTGTCACCGCAACTATAAACACCTGTCAAATTTCAAATCATTCGAACGTCTGGAAGTGTGTTAATAATGTATTAAACAGACCCTCATTATTGCATACTATTGGGAAAAATTCGAATAAAAAATGAATTACAGACACATAAAACTATGGGCTGGATGTTGACTTCGAGACTCGATTCACCCTGTAGACTATTTTGGAGAGAGGCCTTATTCGACTCTAAATCTGCCAATGACACTAGGAAAATTCGTTTGTCATGATCAAGATTTATCAAGATCAAGATTTATAGTGATGAGTGATCCTCACTTAAAGAGTATTTCAAGACCAGTTCTCTACAAAATATACCCAGAATACCTGCACCACTATGTAAAAATCAATACAATTCTGTGTCTATGGAAGCTCTTCTTAAGGTCTTTTCAAATTAACAATAACATATAGCATGTTACTTCTAGATTAGTCGTTTTAATTTGATCTTTTTTTAAAGGTAGATCCCACATATACCTACAATTATTTTCTGGAACATTGTCGTCTTAAATCTAACCCTTATGCCCTAATATTCCGTCCACGCACTATTGGTCTGTATAGTCTTGATATAAAAAGTTTCAATTACAGCTTATTCGTAAAACATAATGAACAACTGAGAAAAGTCTCGCACCGAAACTAGCAATCACATTTTCAGTGTCCTCTTTTACTTTTTAACGCTATGTCCAACCCTGAATTCCCGACCGCCTGCCACCCAACAGGGACTCATCTCACCCCTGACCCACCCCTAATCGCCGAAGTTTGCCTTATTACAATCTCTCTGGAAATGTAACTTCTGCAACTAAAAGCATTCAAACGATAGTAACGCGAATTATTGTTACAGTCCCGATGGATTCGATCGAGGGGGTGCTCGGCCAAAAGCAAGGCCTACCGTGTGATATTAGGCCGAAGGGCAAGGACGACGCCGTCGCCATGGTGCTGTGGTTCAAGGAGACCATCGGGGAGCCCTTATACAGGTGAGTGGTGTCATATCACCGTGAGACTAGTCGACAGTTATTGAATGAAATGTTTGATAGAGAACCACGAATTATCCAAAATTTTTGTAATCGCTCTGAGAAAATTGGAAAACATTATTTTTCCTTAACAGCTCGTAAAGTACTCACAGTGCATGAAGTGATTCTTCATAAGTAAAAACATTCAAATTGATGACAGGCTTGCTACAGCTTGTTTATATAGTAACTGTGATAAAAAACTTTGTATTGAAACCCTGCCGTACGCGGGGGTTCTGTGAGATACCCCACTCAATGTTTTGTGATTTGTTTTTTTTACGAACAGCAGCTGAACCACGCCCACTGAGTTATCTTCCTGAACCAAGTGGTCACAGCTATTGGCAAGGTTTCATACACAATGAAGAATATTTTTCAACAGTACAGTTATGACCTAAAAATGAGTTTTTATACCAATAATACACTCTCTGAAATAGTTATTTACCTAACAAGTGCGGAAAGTAGTACTTTTCCCTTAAGGGCGGAAAAGACATTTTCCGTAAGAGTTAGGTACAATATTTTTCCTACGAGTGTTTTTATCCATCTTATTTATGGAAAAACAAGGTTTTTAATAAACAAGTTTTTATAATAATGCTACAAAATGACCAATAAGACAGAATAGTTACATAGATAATTTAGTTAGTCCTAAATATCATCATTTTCAAAAATTAAAAAATCGTGCGGAAAAGTAAAAATTGTTCGGAAAAGTAAAAATCGTGCGGAAAAGTAACTTTTCCGAACGATTTTAAATCGTAAGGAAAAGTACAACTTTCAAAACGAAAAATTATGCGGAAAAGTTACTTTTCCGCACGCTCGTAGGAAAAATTTGTTAACAAAAAAGATAAACGAAATCCTGTCGATAAGTCGGGTATATATAAAATATCTTGTTCCCAGCCTCAATGCGATGCTAAATATATTGGACAAAGTAGAAGGAAAATAATTACTAGAGTCAAAGAACACAACAAAAACAATGATAACTACACAGAAAAATTTCAAAACTTCCAATTTTAATTCAAGTAGTTCATTCGCCAATAATATCATTAACTATAAATATAATTTCAATACTGACGATGATTTGAAGGTCCTTCACCATGTAAATGAAGGTTGTCAAATGAATATCTTAGAAATTTTCGAAATCAACTCCTAAATAAATAACAATTCTTGTACATCATTGAATGAACAAATTAACTTTGATTGCATCCATTTATTTAATTCACCTACATGTTCAGCTGAATATAATATTCCTATTAGGATTTAATTCGACTAATAGTGGTGTTTCTTTTCACCTGGTTTTAACTCTTTTACTACTTAAGCATTTATCCGGTAGAGATCACTGTACTTCTTTTGTCTCTGTAGAAATGTCCTATAGTTTTTTCCACATTGTTACAATATTATAACACTTTCGCGCCGATAGATGTCGCCAGATCATCAATTGAAAAAATTTTACGTGACACATTCCTTTCCTCGTCCAATCAACAAAATGACGTTCAAACTTTGTCGTAAATGTTCTTTTACCCATTTCAGTTGGAGTGGAAATTCCTCCATAAAAAACATATTATTTATATTTTATAAAAATTACATTTTTGTGTCTTACTATTATTTTCCAAATGACGACCATTTTTTAACAAACACTTTCCGAAAAAAGGATTCGTTAGATTCGTCAAAAACTATTCGGAAAGTGCTTGTCAAAAAATGGCCGCCATTTGAAAAATAATAGTTAGGTATGAAAATGTCTAATGAAAGTTTGCCAACTTGTCTTATTTATATCTATCATACTAGTCACTAAAAGTTTGCGATTATAATTTTCTGATATCACCTGTGGTCCTTAGATTAGTTTACGTCCGACCATGGCCACCTAGATGCAATTTAAAAAATTACTCTGAAAAAATAAAGAAGGCGTAAATACTTTTGAAAATGACACATTCTGATCCAGAATTGTCTCAGAAATTAAAAAATTTAATAATATACAGTGACCGGAAAGTGAAAAATATGTGAAAACTCTCCTCTTCACATACCATTTACCTATACCAAATCTCATTTTGGTAAACCTGATAGTCTGGAAGTTATGAGTTGTCATTTACACCCGGTATGTTCGTTCCACGAAACCCTAGAGAGCATTTATACAAAATAATCATACAAAATGTTACATCCATGCTTCGTACAGCATTAATAATAAACCGGCCATAGCTCTGAATGAAAAATGACTTTTGAACTTCTCCCTCTTCAAATAACTTTCAACCACCTGCAACTTTTCTGCATTCTCTAAAGATTTCCGTGCAAACACGGCATGCTGTGTTCCCCGCGAGAAAAAGCTCGGAAGTTTTTTTTTGTGATAGAATAAAGATATAACGTTTTAATATTCGAGCTTTCCAATAATTTTGCCTGACGGCTATGAACTCGGAAAAATATTGAATCTTTGTCTGAGAGCGTTTCATAGGCTTATGATAAAAATTACAGCAAGGAGCTTCGGAGAGATTTTTTGGAGGATGCTCCAGGAAATTGGAAATTGAGCTGTATAACGGGATTTTTGTTCATTGTCCCGATACGAAGTGTCTAGTGGTCCGGTAACCGGATGAATAAAAATAAATTTATCATCAGAATATGCATGTGTATCTCTTTCTGATTCAGAAAAATTTTGCTACGAAAATGTAGAAAACGTAATAAATCATACTTATAGTAATAGTGGTTCTAATTGAAGTTATTCGAATTTATTCTATTCTAATTCAAGTTCGAGTGATTCAATTATTAATACTAACACCACCGAATTGTGAACTTCTATAAACACTGAATAATATATTCCAGTAAAACAAATTTGTTTAAATATTTAGTGGACCTCTTATTATTTATTCAATTTGTCCGCCACAACTCTGAACTTTTGATGGATTACCTTCAGAAGTGTTCCTATGTCAAGATTCAAAACATGCTGATACTGATGTCTACACTTCCGTGGTAAAATGAGAAAAAACATTCTTTTTCAACCAGTTTTTTTTTTGTATCATGCAATTTCAGTTATGTGTTTAATATTTGAAATCATCTGGATCGATAATTTTTACAAAAGATCCATATCCCCAATGAACTTGGGATCCACCTCTGAAATACGAAATCAACTACCAAAATGACAAGAAATCAAGAAACAATAGTTTATTATACAAAGGAAAAAAGTATTAGATTTTAGCGTGAGGTTGTGTTGTCGCGAAACGGAGGGAGACAAAAAATCGAGAGCTGAAATCTATTATTTTTCTCGTGTATAATACACTATTTTTTTCTGTGACGGAAAAAACGACGATTTAATAGTAAAAAAAATCAAATGTCTACGGCTTAGACCTTTCGTTTTGCGACACTTTTCACATTTTCTCTTATGAACAACCATTTCATCTACATAATATACCAACACGGTTCACAGCCGCATCGATAGGATTGCGGCTTACTACGTCATAGAGACGTAGTTCAAAGTGACAGTTAAGGCATATTTTTTCCGAACTCAGGACTAAAGGCTGGTTAGGTTAGTAGTAGTGGGTTAGTAGTATGAGCTGAACAACGGATGCGTGCGAGATAAGCTTTTGCAATAGCAGGTCTACCTTTACTTATGTATATATCCGGGAAAAAAGTATTTTACTGGAAATATCATATTTTAGTACCTGTTAACAGAGATGATATGTCAAACTTTTTTCCCGTCACAGATAAAAGATATTTGAATTGGTATTATTCCTCTTCATACATACCATGGGGTTGTTCAGCTGTTGCTTTTCTACTTTACCCGGTAACCGGCGCCTCCACCATATGTCCCAGTTCCTATGCATACTAGGAACTGTATCTACAGATGGTAGTAATATTTACAATCAATTCAGGTTTATCAAATTGATACTTTTCTGGAGGTCTGGTGCAAAAAATAAATACACTGAGCACTACCAGAATCCCAAAGAGTTTAAAGTTCTTAACAAAACTGATTTTTGGATTAAAATCAATAACGATCAATAACGATTTTAACAAAAAAAAAACAATTGCATATCCAATCTTCAACAAACGCCCAATATATGTTATTTGTTTGCCAGTATCCAACAAAAAACTACTGCCCCTTATAACCATTGAATTTTATCTGATACATGGTGAAGTATTCTATAAGAACTACTGTGCAATGCTCCTTGAACACATAGCTGTAATTAGTTTTCGATATAAATGGGCCAACACCAGTTCTTCACGAGTTATTCAACCCCTTTTATAATTTAAAGGTATTTCCGTCCAACTGGAAATTTTCTGGAGTACAACCAGTTCCCAAAAACAAAAAAAAGTCCCTACCCAGCAACTACAGACCTATTTCGAAGTTCATACTCTACCAATATATGTTGATGTTCCGCAGGGATCTAGTTTAGCACCAACACCGTTCCATCTTCACACATCAATGATTCGTTGGAGCTGGTGGAATTTAATGCGGATAAAACCAATTATGTTTTTTTTTTCTAGAAAGGCCGATCTTACAGTGGCCAGCGTAAATCTGTCAGGAGTATCCATACCAATGAAATCTTCCATTTAATGGAGAACCATGTGAGATCCATTGCCAAGAGTGCCAAGAGTGCCTCTCAAAAACTTTCGCACCAAGTAGTATTTCAGTTCCTGTCAATTAATTATGATTTATAAAGCAAAAATTTTACCTGTTCTGGAATACCGTTCCCATATATGGAGTGCTGCAACCCACTATACATTCTATTCTGTCCAGAATAGAGCCAGTCTTGTCGGTAATACTCACAAGCTCGCTTACTCCTCTGGAACATCGCAGACAGGTTGACGATCTGTCTCTGTTTTATAGATATTTTCATGAATGCTCTTCCGATGGGATCGTTAGCGGTCCCATCGAGATATGCCGTCGCTTTGGAGACATACTAAACATCTTTTTCTCAGGCCTGGTTTTTCCACCGAACGGCAAAGCTTCGCAACTCGCCGCCTCAGGAGGTGTTCCCTGTAGCATACAGCATTCAGAAATTCAGGAAGAACACCAATTCCTACCTACAGTCCCTCGGGTACCACAATGTTACATGACCAATACAGGATCGTCCTTTTCGTGGGAACTAGAAAAAATCTCTTTAACGGTTTCATGGTATTTGCCAATTATCAATAGAGCACTGTCAGCTGACGTCACAACATGGCGGTGATCAGCTGATGGGGAGACAAACAAAGAATTTGAGTTTGAGAAGAAAATTGTTTTTTTGCGGTGGTTAGTGGTTAATTGTGATTCTCTTGAACTCTACTAAATTTAGTGATCCTACTATTTGATGATATTTTGGAATACTCTTGTTTCAGATGAAAAATCGTATAATTTCACAACAGTTTCTACCTGTCTCTGCCTTGTTTGCATAGAAGAAAATTTGGAAATTTCACGTGCTGGTCTGGATCGGATCAGTTATAACAACCAATAACAGCTCACAAGACTTTATGATTTATGTTCTCAAATCTAAAATAAAAAACTATTTTTATAATACCTATCATCATAACAACGTAATTTTGAATTAGGAAATCCATGTTTATAACACCTCTACAGACTTTTGCCCTCAATTTAACTATACACAATGAATCGATACTCACCAAGAACGTGTTATTAGAATTTTTTTATGGAAAATGGCTTTGCTTGTCCCCCCATCGAATGTTTGACAACAGTGTAATTACGTCACTGACAGTGCTCTATTGAACTAAAAAATATATTCAAGCTTTTGTGGGGAATTCCTAAAATACAAACTGATTATTCCTCCAGCACCACCTTTAGGTTCCAAGAAAATCATTACGACTATTGTGTCAACTCCAATATGAAGCCAAATGAATACCTTTAAAATCAACGACACTTCATGATTCAGTGTAAATCTTAGTGTAGAAATATCAATAATAATTGTAACAGTCAAGCTCAGATATACAGAAATTCAAGGTTTCGTGCAAATAACGAAGATTAGAGACGGAGTTACGATCCATTGATAGGTTCTTTGAAACTCATATCTTTTCACCAATCTCGTTCCTGGGAAATAACTAAGGTAAATTGTATCAAAATCAGAAGTTATTCAATGCACTCTTTACTGCATATACAACAGCTGAACCCATTTTTTCTTCACGCGCTTCCGTTACATCATTCACTTCCCATCCTCCACCGTAAAAATTAACTACCAAAAGTAACGACGTTAGCGAACATTATCCAACGGCTTCTCCTAAGTATATGTTGCATTCATAAAGCAAACTGTATTGCCGTCGAAAAACTAATAAAGCTCTTATATCCATACAGCCGTGAAAGATAAATTTATTTTCGCAAAAGAGATTTCGCGCCGGGGCCGGGCCGCGAATGCTGGCATCTAGCGAATGCTGTGCGACAAAAGGGATTATTGCTAAATACAATAATGCCCCCATACGTATATGGCGGCTTATTGGAGTCGATGTTTGCGTGATTGATGATTCATATCGTCACAGAATGGGATCGGAAGGTGGATTGAAATATTAATTGAAATTGATATTCAAATCACACTGATCTACCTAGGGGCTCATTCATTTTCGAATAATCCAGATATAATCCATAGCTTTCGATATGTCTGGCATGGAACTGAGATTATGTTGCAATGGGGAATTCTTCTTCAGATTCTTCTTCAGACGAAGATTTATATGGATTAGGCGTAGAAAGGCCAACAACAAAATATTTTTCGAAACATTGCCACTTTGAACTGACAATTGTCACCTTAAACTGACAATTGTCACTTTGAACTGGCAATTGTCACTTTGAACTGGCAATTGTCACTTTGAACTGGCAATTGTCACTTTAAAGTGGCAATTATACTTTGAACTGGCAATTGTCACTTCGAACTGGAAATTGCCACTTTGAACTGACAATTGCCACTTTGAACTGGCAATTATCACTTTGAACTGACAATTGTCACTTTGAACTGACAATTGTCACTTTAAACTGGCAATTGTCACTTTGAACTGGCAATTGTCACTTGGAACTGGCAATTGTCACTTTAAAGCCAAATTATACTTTGAACCGGCAATTGCCACTTTGAACTGGCAATTATCACTTTGAACTGACAATTGTCACTTTGAACTGGCAATTGTCACTTTGAACTGGCAATTGTAACTTCGAACTGACAATTGCCACTTTGAACTGGCAATTATCACTTTGAACTGACAATTGTCACTTTGAACTGGCAATTGTCGCTTTGTGACATTTGTCACTTTGAACTGTAAATTGTTACTCAAAAAATATATTTATTGCCAACCGCATGCATAAATATTGTTTTTTTGTCCATCAACAATTGCCAGTTCAAAGTGACAATTGCCAGTTCAAAGTGACAATTGTCAGTTCAAAGTTACAATTGCAAGTTCAAAGTGGCAATTGTCAGTTCAGAGTGGCAATTGCCCGTTCGAAGTGACAATTGCCAGTTTGAAGTGACAATTGCCGGTTCAAAGTGACAATTGCCAGTTCAAAGTGATAATTGTCTGTTCAAAGTGACAATTACCAGTTCAAAGTGACAATTGTCAGTTCAGAGTGACAATTGCCAGTTCAAAGTGACAATTGCCAGTTCAAAATGACAATTGCCAGTTCAAAGTGACAATTGTCAGTTCAAAGTGGCAATTCCAAATGTTTCGAAAAATAATTTGTTGTTGGCCCTTCTACGCCTTCGTAATTTCGCAATCACAAAATCAAAAATTTTGATTCATCTTAGTTTCAGGAAGATTTCATGAATGTTGTTATTGTAAATTTGTATTCGACAGGGTCCCTGGCGGGAAAGTTTTGAGGTAGTTTTGATTCATTCCATTTCACACGTATTTTGAAGTGCTGAATCCGAATCTGGAGTTAGCTAACATAATTTCTTGACGGAACATTTAAAAAATATGCTAAAAAATGGTAAAAACTCTATTACTTTGTAGTTTTTCGCTTATAACTCGAACACTATTATTTTTCTTTGATAACTTTTTTATTCAAAATGATAAAACATAAAATTTTCTACAAATTCCACTATTTAGATTTTTTTTTCGATAGACAGTTCGGGCTCAAACGCCAAACCAAAAATCGGAGTATTTCTGCTAACTCAGCAAACACCCACTTTTTAGCACTCCAAAACTATTATCGACTATTTGATGACATTTTATTTGAATTTCTCATGGAATTTCATCGTAATAAAACTAAAAGTAAAAAAGGTATTTTTACTCTTGATCGTCATCAAAGGACTAATCTCATGTCGATGACTGCTGATGACTGCTGAGAAAGGAGTGTTGAGAGTCTAACACAACGCAAAACGGTTTTGGGCCATTCAGGGCGTTACTTGCTTCTTCTCAGGCTAGTGTATCGGCCTCTTCATTGTCTCTATAACCTGTGTGTGCTGGTACCCTGGCTAGGGTCAGTCCCTTTAAGAGCTTCTATGCAGCCCCAAACAAGTATTGAGGTAACTTGCATTGAGTTGACTGCTTTTATTTCAGCTTAGCTATTTGAGTATATGACAACGTTTTTTTCTAAAAACTCATGCCTTATTAGGTCTTGTGCACAATTGGTGTATTGCGACTATTTCCGCTTGAAATATCGTCGCATCTTTACCAGGCTCAATGAGATTTTCATCTTCGGCTTGGTTCCGGTAATGCCGGCTCCATCAGTTTTTAAGTCATTAGTGTAGACAGCAATTTCCGCATTGATGGAAGATCCCTCCCCACGCGCATCCCTGTCCATTATACTCGTCTTTTTGTCAAAGCTATATCTGGGAAGTATGTCATCTGATCGCATTCTTGTTGCATAGCTTGTTGTAGTCTCTTCCGTGCATATTGCTTATGGGTGTTTGTCCTCTAGCAGCCTGCTCGTGACTTACCTGGCTTCGCCTTGTAGGTAAATATGTGGAAACCAGGTTGAGCAAGACCTGCTTGGTCTTGGCCACCACACCACCGACCAATACGTTATCATCAGTCTGATTCCGTTCAGTACAGGTGACCTAAGTCCTTTCAGGACTTTTTTTTTAACTCTTCTTAGGGCTGACTGTGTAACCTCCGAGACTGTTCTTGCAAATTTTCCTTTTGTAATCGCGAGGTCGTCGGCATATCCTAGGCAATGAAAGCCTCTGAAAGATAGCCTTTCAATCAGTTCGTCCATTCGTCTATAAATGTTGTCATGGCTTCATTAGTAGCCTATTGAGGTCGTCCAGTGCTAAGTCTGTTGAGTCGCCTGGATGATACTCATATTTGCGTTCGTTGAGCAAGCTTACCTCTTCTCAAAATTTCTTTCATGATTGTCTTCTGGCCGTTCTAATTTCTTTGTGGTACTACGTGAGTTTAGCCTTGTATGTGGTCCAATCTTGGTTGGATTTTACTCTGTTTAAAAGCTTCCGCACCCTACCTCTGAGGAATTTTAGATGCTCATTCCACCAGACCATTCTGTCATTTTGTAGGTATCGACTGTTGCCTTGCCCACTTCGTCTACTGCCCTCTCAAGGCTATACCTGTTTCGTATTTTAGTCGCGGGCCTCTCGAGAGACTCACTTAGTGACGCTGAGTATCTTTCCCAGTTGGTCTTTCTTAGGTTTCCATATATGACTAAAGTACGCGGTGGTATAACTAGATCGTATAATACATGATATATAATAATATAATCATGTGAAATAATTTTTCAAGGTTTTTGTTTGAATTTTAAGTTTTGTACGATTTCCGACCTCATTAAATAAGTTGTATGTAATTTAGCCGGTAAAGTAGTTGTTTTCTGTTGGATTTTACAAAAAAATCACATTTTTCAAGTTCAATGAAGAATGTTTCTCTCTTCAACATGATTACCTCTCAAGAGGTTATCTTGAACGATGGAAAATTGTAACTAAAGTTTGTCTTTCAGCCGCAAATGATTCCACAACTGATTCTATGAACGTGCT
Source organism: Chrysolina haemoptera (assembly GCA_958298965.1). Lineage (NCBI taxonomy): Eukaryota > Metazoa > Arthropoda > Insecta > Coleoptera > Chrysomelidae > Chrysolina > Chrysolina haemoptera. The sequence goes on from OY282588.1 coordinate 4,015,487, forward strand.
GTTTAAATTCTCAAACAAAAATCAAAAATTGAATCTTGTTTTAAATGTTTTATCGAAATGTTCTGCTGTATTGAATAACAGTGATATGGGTCTATAATTTTCAGTCGACTTTTTGAGCCTGATTTATGAATTGACTTGATTATTCCTTTTTTGAACTGCGGAAGACATACACCAGAGGAGGTTACTATGATTATGTAGAAAATAGGTCCAGAAAGTTATTTTTAATTTCCGCTGTTATTTGTTTTTCGCTGAGAGCTAGAAGCATATTGATTCTGTGATGACTTCCCTGTTAGATAATGAACTTACTTATAACAGATATATAATACGGCACCATTCAAACTCAGCACGACAACCCATTTCCAAAAAAACATTCAGTTATCTCAACATGGAAAAATAAATATGGGGATCAAAAAGTGAAACGTTTCATTTCTATTTGACTATTTGGGAACACCGGCTGCAAATTTCATAGATAATAGTGGACAAAAGAGTAACGTTGATTAGTGAAATGAAGATTTTGATATCGTTCCGCATCATTATGTAACATTTTGTGTGGAGGGTACATCACCCTGCGTCTCAAGACCGTTCACATGCGAAAGGGATAACATCCTACCGAAATCAAATTATCGACCAACCTCCCCAACTGTTAACTTCAGCCGGATTACGATTATACTGTAAGGCGCCAACTCTTCAAAGATACGTGAGAATACGGCACCTGAAGTTTCCAGGAGATAAATGAGAGGACTACCGCAAGGGTTGTCTGTTTTGACAAGGGCCGACGAAATCCTAAAGTAGTATTTCAGTGTTTCATTGTTTATTCGTGCGGGAGAATTTTGGTGTTGCCGGTCACGGTCATAGGTACTCCCAGGAGCTTCAGAAAATTAGTGTGATTAGTTTCCAGCGTTGGACTGGCCCTATATTGTCATCAATTAATTGGTTAAATTCGAAGTTAAATTTTCTAAGTTTTATGGAAACACCGACAACAAACAGTTTGAACGAAGTTTCACTGAACAAAACTACCCCAAAACTTTCTCGCCAGGGGCCCTGTCGAATACAAATTTACTAAATTAGTGGTGCTCCAATCGATCTTCGTCTCAAAACCCAATCGAACTGGATTAAAACCTGCATTGAAATCCCTAAAATCAAAAGTCACAGACGTCACAGTCAACCAAGTTTGATTTAGGTCTTTGACAATTTCTCAAGTTCCCTGTTCTCGAGGGAAAAGTAATACACATATTATAGGACGTTTTTATCAATATCCCCAATTTTGGCACCTCTTGATTTATTTTGTGGGGTGATTCAAAGGAAGAGGGTTATGCACAAATGCCATTCACAGATGTGAATTATCCAGACATGGTGAATACCGTGACAACAACGTTATCAGGCATGTATCAAGATAATTTTCTGTATGGACATTTTCTTGTATGCAAAGGAAAGGTGGTTATGTTGATGTGAAAGTATGCAATCGAAAAAAAAAATTAAACATTCCATTTCAACTCATTTTATTGCTTTCCATTTGACAAAAATAATAACAAAATAAATAGAAATTTACATACATGGCTGGTATTCCGAAGATGGAAAAAGTAGAATTTTTTAGATTTGCTATTTTTCATAAAATCAAGAACATATCTTTTTTTTTCAATAATATTTGCAAAATCAGTTTAGTTGAACTTGAGCTGTCAGTATTGATTGAAAGTTTGATTTTGTGGAGGAAATCCAGTTCTTGACATGATTTTTTGAGTTTATGACCTTCCACAATCTGGAAATGAAAAAATTTTTTTTAATCCAAAGAAATCTGTACAAGTGTAGAAGGGCAAATTAATTAATTTGCCCGGTAAGTTACTGCGTTCACAAGATTGCTGTCTTGAAAGAAATTAATTTTTGTCAGTAACGTACCCTACACTGAATTTGCCTATCTGAAAAAATGAGATCGAATTAACAAAGAATACTTCTCTTTTTTTGAAAACTGTTGACGTTTCGGAGGCTGTATCTGCCTCCATTATCAAAACTTCTTAAAAAGACGCTGAGGAAACTGAATTTGAATTGCGATTTTGGTAATAAGAACTTTCTTTGACAGAGTCAAATGAAATCTGTCATACATTCTTTTGATTGACATTTGGTATCTTGATACATAGGGTGTGCGGTATCAATCAATCACCATTCTATTAGTTCTTATTTCATCTCTGAGGAGGGGTAGCCAGGTGCGGTCCATTTCGATGGAATTGGTTGAGAAGCAGTTGTTCGATAAAAGAATGCACGCAGTTTCCTTCATCTTTCTTTTTTCTTGGTTTGATTCTCTCAATAAAATTTTGGTATTATTCCATTCCATCATATGATCGCCATCAGATGTTAGAATATGTTCGGATATTTTCGAACCCGTTATTTTTCGATTTCTGATATAACTTTTATGTTCTTCCTGGCGCACAATCAATGGTCTTGATGTTTCACCTATATAACTCTTACCACACGAACAAGGTATGTTGTAAACACAATTTTTTGAACATTCACCAGCGTTTTTGGGTTTTGTATGTGTGAGTATTGATCTCAATGTATTGGTTGTTTTAAATGTTGTTCTTACATCGTACCTAGGGCCAATCCGTTTTATCTTTTCAGACAGTCCAGGGACACAAGGTATAATATTGTTTGTTGGATATGTATGGAGATGTCGCATGTCTGTGTGTTGTGTTGTTAGATTGTAAAGTGTAGTACTATTTTCAATTTCATTAATGGTTTTTTCCACGAATTCATTTGGATAAGCATTTTCCCTGAGAACGGACTTTATAAAATTCAATTCTTCTTTCAGATTTTGTGTTGAATTGCAAACCACTTGTGCCCTGTTGTAAAGACATTTGACAATTCCCCTTTTCACGCTGGTGTGGTGATTTGAGTTATAATGGAGATATCTATTGGTATGTGTTTTCTTTCTATAAACAGTTGTGTTAACTCGAGATGTTGATTTTTTTATCAAAACATCTAAGAAAGGAAGTTCATCGTCTTTTTCTGTTTCTAATGTGAATGTTATCGTTGGTTCTTGTTTATTAATGTAATCACTTTCAAGTCATCTCTACTCTGATTCCAAACAGCAAACACATCATACCTCCACCATACTCTGGGTCCATTCTGGTACGTTTCAACGAAAAATTCTTCAAAATATTCCATGAATATATTACTCAAAATGGGTGATAATGGAGAACCCAGTGCCATACCAAATTCTTGTTGATAAAATTCATCTTTAAATTGGAAATACGTTTTTTCAGTACAGAGTTTTATGAGTTCAATAATAGAATCGACATTCAATTTTGTTCTATTATTCAATGATATGTCTCTTTCTAATTTAGATTTGACAATTTATAGAGTTTTTTTAATTGGAACATTTGTGAACAAGCTTTCAACATCAAAACTTACCAGAATATCTGTATCATTAATTTGTAATTCATTTAGTTTTTCTAAGAAATGTGGATTGTTTTTTATAAAACTATTTCCATTACCAGATATCGGTTTTAAAATATTGAGTAGGTATCTTGCAAGTTTTTGGCATGGAGAACCAATGGAACTAACAATGGGTCTCAAGGGATGTATTGGTTTGTGAATTTTTGGTAATCCATAGAAATTTAATTAATTTCTTTCAAGACAGCAGTCTTGTGAACGCAGTAACTTATCGGGCAAATTAATTAATTTGCCCTTCTACACTTGTACTGATTTCTTTGGATTAAAAATTTTTTTTTCATTTTCAGATTGTGGAAGGTCATAAACCCAAAAAATCATGTCAAGAATTGAGCTGTCAGGTTTTATTCCACCATTAATTTGAGATAACAAAAACAAAAGAATGATGTATTAAAATGCCATGTTTATATATTTCGTGATTTTCCCTCAACTTTTGTAACTCTTGCTTTCCCAACCAAACTCAGTACATCATTGTTTTCTCCTTCTTTGCCGAAAAATGAAAAGAAAATCAATCACTTCCGTCAAATTAGGAGAACAATGGAAAAACCTTCACCCTCCGGTTTTTCTCGGAAGGCCTTAATTGGTGCCCATTATCCTGCACTCAATATATGTCCATTATTTTTTGCGGGACTGAAACTTTCGTTCAACAGATGTTTGAGCCCGTTTACTTGATTGTTTTGCTGTAATCTTTCTTCAAAGAAGTCTTATAGTGGGGAGAATATCGATCAGTAATCCATTGAAGCGTAGATATACATCATATCCATGAGTGACGAGCTTGCAATACATTTTTTTTGGGAAACGAATCAAGTCTCTTATACAAACTGATTATAAGTCAAAATAATGTGTCCAGGACTATGGCATAAAGTATTCATAATGTACTTATGTGTTCTTTAGGCATTTTTGTTTTTCGAATTCTGGCCCCCACGAAAAGGAACATCCCGTATTGTTCAGAGAACATCGTGGGAGCCGAGGGAAAGTAGGTGGCAATTTGTGTTCTCCTTGAATTTCTGAAGGCTGTATGCCTCAGAGAACACATCCTGAGAAAGCGAGTTCCAAAGCTTTGCCGTTCGGTGAAAAAACGAGACCTAGGAAAGAGATATTCGCAGTGGCGCAGCCAGGATTTTAGTTTGTGGGGGCTGAACATACAATTTATCAGTTACCAGATATTTTTTTTGTCATCCGGATGATATGCATAACACCCACAAGCGAACAGTTAAGAACGCGAACGATACCATCATCTTGTAGGAAATTTTCTTGACTTCCTTTCTATATACCTATGTATTTAATGAATGTGTCTCGTTATGGTCGCAAAATGCGATAAATGTAAAAGTGCGCTAGGATCCAGCATCCTAGCACATAAAACCGCCAACGATAAATACTTTCCAAAATTCTAGAATTTTTTCAGTATTTTTTCTGTGGTCTACGCCATCATTTCAACATGACACAGTATTCGAAAAATGAAAAATGAATGAGGATAAATTTTAAAATCGGTCCAAATCAAAGTGCAGACTTTTGTAAAAATGTCCACCACCATAGGTTTGACTGGCAATCGTTTTCAAATTCGGTCAGCGTATAGAAAAAAGATTGAATTTCAAGAATTTGATATAGAAAAAAATAAGAAAAAGTTTCGGCGGGAAAATGGCACCTGCAACCTCTAGATAACATTTTCATCCGACGACTGAATCGAGATAGAGCAATTCTGCGAACGCCAGTCGATTCAGCATGCCAAAATTAGTATGGGCTGTGATTTTCGAGTCGATCGGCACAAAATGAATTTTCAGCCAAAAAAACATCAAAGGGTTATACCTTAAAAATGGCCAAAAATCCAAAGTCATCAGGTTCACTCTAAATAACCACCGATATACTCAAAATTTTATACTGATTCCGAAAATGTATGATTTGAATATGTTCGGATGCACGGTGTACCATAAAACAAAGATAAATGTGCAACAAAAATTGTATTGCACGAATCTGGCATCGTAGCACACAAAACCACCTATAACACTTACAAGTAAACTGTCAGGCCAGCAAACAATAACATCCTCTTGTAGGAAATTTTCTTGACTTCCTTTCTATATACCTATGTATTTAACGAATGTGTCTCGTTATGGTCGCAAAATGCGATAAATGTAAAAGTGCGCTAGGATCCAGCATCCTAGCACATAAAACCGCCAACGATAAATACTTTCCAAAATTCTATAATTTTTGCAGTATTTTTTCTGTGGTCTACGCCATCATTTCAACATGACACAGTATTCGAAAAATGAAAAATGAATGAGGATAAATTTAAAAATCGGTCCAAATCAAAGTGCAGACGTTCGTAAAAATGCCCAATCGATTTCAAATTCGGTCAGCGTATAGAAAAAATATTGAATTTAACGAATATAATATAGAAAAAAATAAGAAACTTTTTTGGCGGGAAAATGGCACCTGCAACCTCTAGATAACATTTTCATTATACGACAGAATCGAGATAGAGCAATTCTGCGAGCGCCAATCGATTCAGCATGCCGAAATTAGTATATGCTGTGATTTTTGAGTCGATCGGCACAAAATGAATTTTCAGCCAATAAAACAGCCTGGGGTTATTTATACCTTAAAAATGGCCAAAATTTCAAAGTCATCAAATTCACTCGAAATTACCACCGATATACTCAAAATTTTATACTGATTCCGAAAATGTATGATTTGAATATGTTCGGATACACGGTGTACCATAAAACAAAGATAAATGTGCAACAAAAATTGTATCGCACGAATCCGGCATCCTAGCACACAAAAACACCTAGAACACCTGCAAGCGAACTGTTAGGCCAGCAACCAATAACATTTTCTTGTAGGAAATTTTCTAAGCTTTCTTCCTATATACATATGTATTTAACGAATGTGTCTCGCTATGGTCGCAAAATGCGATGAATGTTAAAGGTGCGCTAGGATCGTATCCTAGCACAAGAAACCGCAAAATAAATACTTCCGAAAGTTCTAGAATTTTTCCCGTATTCTACGCCATCATTTTAATGGTCATTTGGTGTCTTGGGGGGGCTGCAGTCACAAATCCCGCCCCCGTGGCTGCGCCAATGGATATTTGTTTTCAATTGACAGCATATGGATGAGAAATGTATGTGATCGAAACTAAAATACGCACACAGGGCGTTCTGTATCGAATTGAATAAAACTTTGAACATAGTATACGAAAGTATAGAAATACCGGGTGACCATGAGGTGAGGTACGCCCCCCAATTTTTCTATAGTTTTGAAGATACAGAATTCAAATTTGGTATGTCGCTATAGTACTTGAATACGCATATTTTGAACCCTCTACTGAAAATTCACAACTGTTTTTATCATCCGAAAGAGCACACAATTTTTGATAGCCCTGTTTTTCAAAATTGAAAATCGGTTGAAAAATGGCGGAGATACAGTTGATTGTTCAATCGAATAAAGTTGGCCATGAAACTCAATCAGAATTGACAAACGACATCAGAGGAAGATTCAAAGTACGATACAATTGGAAACTGAGGTTTTCATGTTATTGCAGCTCCCATATATTTCTACAATTATCAAAAATTACCTAAAAACGGAATGGTATCCATAAAGAAATACTCACAACTGCCATTTCTTAAATGGCAACATGTACTTTTCAATTTGTCATGATAAAAAATCATAAAGTATCAGTTTACTCGTGTGAAAAGTTTTGGAGAATTCCTAAAGAAACGAAGATACAATCAGGTTTCATAACGAGTGTTCCTAAAATTGAATGTTCTTCAACGTAGGCGGCTTAGAACATAATTTTAAGAAAGCAGTACACAAAAGCTCATATTATTTCAACAAAGTCAAAGTTTGTTCTACCAATTTAAACAATGCTGCTTTTCTATTTCGCTTTTTTATGTTTATGGCCGCCTTTGTTGAAAAATATCTACTCATGATAAAACATCTTGTATTTGCGATTTCTTTCGGAATTCTTCAGAATTTTTCACACGAGTAATCTGATAATTAATCATTTTTCATCATGACGAAGTGAAAAGAACATGTTGCCATTTGAGAAATAGCAGTTGTGAGCATTTTATGAGTACTATTCCGTTTTTAGTAAATTTTTGATAATTGTTGGATTATATGGGTGCTGCAATTACACGAGAAACTCAGTTTTCAACTGTAACGCACTTCGAAGCCTACTCTGATAACTTCTGATGTCGTTTGTCATTTGTGATGATTTGAAATTGAATTTCATGGCCAACTTTGTTTGACTGAACAATCAACTGTATCTCCGCCATTTTTCAACCGATTTTAAATTTTGAAGAACAGTGTTATCACAAATAGCGTGCTCTTTCGTCATTTGAAAAAAAAAACCTCCGGTTAAACCGGAAGTGGTGAATTTTCAGTAGAGGGGTCAAAATATGCGTATTCAAGTATTATAACGACATACCAAATTTGAAATCTGTATGTTCGAAACTATAGAAAACTTGGAGGGCGTACCTCACCTCGTGGTCACACGGTCTAGTAGAAGTAAAAGGAATAGTGGTATTTTTTTGGAAATAACGAACCTACGTCCTATGAATCGAGAAGATGCGAAAGATCGAACAAGCTGGTTATTAAATGCTCTTCTCAATAAGATAGGCATATCATTGTCGGTTACTTGGTACAGTCCAAACCTGAGAATATCGATAATATCCTATGTGCGAATCATTCCATATCATTCAATCAAATATGCACAATCATGTTTCAGAATCGGAGTGTAACCGATGCACCCGACCTATGTAAATTCTCATTTCTCAATACAATATGAGTTTGCATAGATGAATGTGTTCCTAACGCTGTCGTGTTGGTTGGATTAGAGCGGCCACGGCCACAGCAGCTGCACCGCCGCATTGTTTCTCAGCATGGAAGCCGTACGAGGATGTTCCTGCTTGCTTTGCCGATTCTCCGGCTCAGTCCGGGACATTCGGAAGCAAGCAGTGCCTCATATGCATAAGGGAAAACAATCGCTGAGTAGAACGGTAGTCAAGTCATAAATAGCTCTATTGTTTAAAAATATAAATTTTTGTAACTTTATTTTGTAATTTTATTTCGTTTGTACTGAACATTCGGAATATGCAGATAATAATTACCATTGTCATTATATACCCCAAGGATGATCGTGAAAACGCTCATCCACATGAAAATCAAATTCACTCGAACGTTCACAAACAGACGAAGTTTTGTTTGATGAAGTTTCGTTACAGAAACTACTCTACAATTCCCACAACTGCGAAGAATAATCACTTTATGACTGAGATAATGCAGTAAATCTTGATGTAATTCATTATTGGTGAGAGTTTTTCAATTGTTTCATGTTTCTTAGTGGCATTCAATTCCGGTCGTTCCATTTGAATAGTTCACAAAAAGTATGGTGATATTTATTCCTGGAAAAATCATTCCATTTTTACGTTCGAAAAACCAAAGACGAACACGGCACAAACAGGAATCTAACGAGATCCTTTCTTTTTATTCATCCACAAACATGTTATTATTTCCTTCGTATATGTATTGTATATTACCATAAGACAAACATTAACTATTGAAACTCCATCATTTTATTCATTCATAGGTATTGGTTGAATATGTTGACATTTCAGAAACATAAGTATTTATTCCGTGGAATTGCGGAGACATCCTTGTAGGACTCTGCACGGAAATTCATTAGATGTAATCCAACGTTCGTCGTGGTATTAGCCAGTGAAGTAGTTGTTTTCTGATGGATTTTCGACCCCATTATTCCTATTGTATAGGATTATCGCAATAAGCGTGGTCCTGGTATTGCAGGACATCCTGTTTCTCTATTTCGTGGAAGTTTTGCTGGCACATGTTATCCTCTCGATAATCTTTGAATTGACTGGAATATTGTTATTTCGGCGTAAATGACAGTTGCTGATGGTCAACTTAGTGCAATAAAACAATTTACATTAAGTCTGGGTCCGGGAATCTTATAAGAGTGACAATGTGAGCATTTCAAGGGGCTAATAGCCGTTTTATCTTCCCAGGAGACACAAAGCGCTCATTTCATGTGTTATTATAGTCTATAACTGTTTAACTACATGGCCCTAAGTGCAGGGATGTTTCATGAGATCCACTATTAGATTAAGTTGATTGAAAGTATTTTTCAGATGCCTGTTACTGTTATTCATTATTGTGAAGCTCTTCGAGCTTTACTGGTCACTTTGACGACAGCTAGCCAGTAATCATTAAGAAACTATTCACCTTTCCCTTAGTATCGTCGTGTAGTGAAACGCATGCGTTCTCGGTAGCTCAGTACCGGCAATCCAGAATTTTTTCAACATCTGTCTGTATGCCGCTAATTTTTTTATATATTTATAAAACAGACGCGTACTCACTTCTTTGTTTTCGTGTTTGGCTAACCTTGTTCAGTGGTCGTAGATCCACACCCGACCGTAGGTGAATATCGCTATATGTCAACGGTGCTAGGGAATAGGTAGATAGGTTCTCAATGATTACTGAAAACGAATGAGTTCCCACCCATCCCTTCAACATTCTAAGACCTCAATTGCTGTAGTTTGTGGGTGACACTACTAATATTTAACATCAAAATTCTAGGAGAAAGCGGACTCCCGATATGCAGTCGAATGCTTCTTGATAGCTCAGAGGTAGAGCACTGTTCCGGTACAAGCACACACACACACATTTTTTGAAAATTGAGAATCTTGGGCGAGCCCGGTGAAATAACTGAAAGTCCAACAAGACACGCGACTAACAATAAATCCGCAGATAAAGTTGGCGATTCAGCGGTCTGGTGCGACAGTAAACCGAATCTACCAGATGAGCGCCAGAACATCAAAAAAAAAATTTTAAAGTACAAGCAGATTGTCAGCGCTGCTTTGTTAAAGGCCCTTCCAGTGTTCTGCAATTTTGCCTTTCCTCAGTTCAAGAGACTCGACATAATGTAGAACAAGGTACTTCGTATCGTTGCTAATAGTGACAGATACATTCGGTTGGAGACGTTGCGGGGGTTTGCTGGCGTCCACTCCTTCTCGACATATGTAAAATTCCTGCCCAACAAGTTTTACAAATACTTCATTCCCAAGAGTCTACTTACAAGTGGCCTTACTAGGCTGAGAAAAAAAAACTAATAGGAATTCAGACAATCTTCAAAAAACGTCGATATTCTAGTGCAAATTATAAAATGGACCAAATGTAGCATTGGAAGATCGTTGTCGGAATTTGAGAGAGGTGCCTAAGGTGCATATAAGATACTAGTACTCTTTATGAGGCGAGAACTATGAAAAATAAGGGAAACATTGTTGCGTGGGTGGCTGTGATCTCAAATCTCGACATTGTTTTCGATTCTGAACAAGTTATTCGATTAAACTTCTTCGATAATATGAAAAATAAGGGTAGATTACTCTTTATTGAAATTACAATTTTTTCATCTCCCCTGTACAAGAACTCTCATAGTAATGATAACGTTAACTCATGAAACTTGCCTTTAATTAATAAAGAAGTCTGTATTGCATCGTTCACAATAAGCTTGTCAAGAGAGAAACAAAATGTCCTGCACTACCAGGACGACGCTTATTGCCATAATCATATACAATAAGAATAATTGCAGTGCATTGGTCGTGCAGGACATCTTGTTTCTCTCTTGACAAGCTTATTGTGAACAATGCAATACAGATTTCCTTATTTGAATTTGTGGTTAAATCAATCACACAAGTTCTGGGTATTGCTTTGGTTGAGGGGCTGGAGTTCAGATGGCGCCCGTGGTTTAGTGGACGCTAGGCTGCGGGCGGTGTCTCAGCTTCTGCCTTTACATGGAGATTTTGCTGAATCATTTGTTGCAGACATTAGTTATTATCTGCAGAGACCTACCCTATACTGATGAGGGCAAGAACCCAGAAATCAATCTATAAGTGGTCCAAACGTTTCAATGAACATTTCCATGCAAGTAGCAATTGCTGAGACATCCTTGTAGGACTCTGCACGAAATTCATTAGATATAATTCAACGTTCGTCGTGGTATTAGCCAGGAAAGTAGTTGTTTTCTGATGGATTTTCGACACAATTATTTCTATTGTATAGGATTATGGCAGTAAGCGTCGTCCTGGTAGTGCAGGACATTTATACTTCCATACTAGCTCTATTCTAAAAAATCTAGAATTAATTGAAAATCTAAAATTCCGATGACGCAAATTCTGTATGCTATACGAATACACTTCAGCTCCCAGGAAAGTTCTTGGAATAGATATACTTGTTATAGATATTATTATCCATATAATGAAACTCCCCAATAATTAAACTTCATCAACGACCTGAGTAACGACTTAACAATCCAGTATATTCAGACGTTCCAGCAAATTTACACCAAAGTGAAAAATGGCTTTCAACGAACTCATAAGATAAGATTCATACATGCTAGTTATGGTAATATCTGCATAGTTTATACTAGCAATACTGGAACTCGTGGAATTTATTGCCAAGTTCGTGAAATGTAAGTTGGACTATGCATACGTTAAATTGCAAGATCCACAAGTTTCGAGCCAAATTGTTAGGGATTTCAGATTAAATTCTTGGATGTATTAATCGATATATCTTTCTATACTGGGAAAATATCCTTCGTTGAACAATTGAAACAGAAATACCTCATATAAATCATGAATCAATTGTATCTGATAACAGTGTTTACGTCCGTTAATATTGTCCACGTTCGAGCAATCATGTTTGGAAAATGTCACTTTCTTGAGCTAGTTTGGAAATGATATGTGCTTTCTCAATTTCTTCTCGGAAATTATCGTTAATTTAGGTTCCTAAAATTATTCCACACGATCGTATTTTGTCCCGTTTATATCCATTTTCGATATTTTTATGAAAACTAAATTTTAAAGGTCATTCATAAAATAATAACTTGCAAACCAGCTGTGACATAGAATTTATACAGTATTCAAAGTGCTGTTATTACAGTATCTGAGTTTAAAATTTTCGAATCAACAGTTTCGATATTTTTTGAATGTTTGAGAGCTTGTGATCTTCCTTTCCAATATTTTGGTCTCGAAATTGAATTGTTTATCAATGAATCTCAAATCCAGAACAGAAAATCAATACACCCTATAACTTTTTTGATTTTGCAGATATTGAAATGAAATTTGTGGGATCTGTATGAGACGTAAAATTGCATTTTTTGACAACATGAGAAACATTTATGCAACGAGATAGTTTTTGGATTGATGATTCTGTTATATCATTTTTTGTGTTGGTCACAGGTTACTCGATGTATTTTAATATTTTTTATATATTTTTTCAATCTCAAAAAGAAAGATCTACCGTAATATTTTTAAGTTTGTTGACGAAAGTTTCTTCGAGACCCAATAGTGTGAGTAACAAATTAATCGATATGAAATGCTCTTTTTTTCTGACCCGACGAGCCACTATGTTGTTATTTGAAAAAAAATAGTAATAATAATTTAAAAATAAAATGTTTTCCAGCAGATGCATTTTTACCAAAAACCGTAAAGCTGTATTTTTTCCAATACTTTACTACTGAAGTTAATAATTTGAACAAATTAATAATATAATTTGAATAAATTTCAAAATCTTAAAAATTTTTGGTCGCAAAAAGTAATAAATTGAACATAGTTATAGTCAGAATGTTATATGGAGAAAAAAAAGTGAAAATATACCGGGTGTCTCATTTAAAAGTCAAAAGTTTATATCACTTCCGGAGAGACCCGAAGTTACATGAAGCTGAGTCATTTGCCAAAAAAATGCACTTTTTAATGTATTACATAGATCCTCCAAATTTCATTCTAATATCTTTAAAAACAACAAAGTTATAGGGGCGAGCCACCTCCCGGTATACTCTAAACCAATGCGATTAAAATAGTTATTTACCTAACAAGTGCGGAAAGTAGTACTTTTCCGCACGCGACGGCAGTTGCACGAACGACGCGGAGCGGAGTTCGGACAAGCCGTTAAGGGCGGAAAAGACATTTTCCGTAAGAGTTAGGTACAATATTTTTCCTACGAGTGTTTTTGTCCATCTTATTTATGAAAAAACAAGGTTTTTAATAAACAAGTTTTTATAAAAATGCTACAAAATGACTAATAAGACAGAATAGTTACATAGATCATTTAGTTAGTCGTAAATATCATCATTTTCAACAATACAAAAATCGTGCGGAAAAGTAAAAATCGTACGGAAAAGTAAAAATCGTGCGGGAAAGTAACTTTTCCGCACGATTTTAAATCGTACGGAAAAGTACAACTTTCAAAACGAAAAATCGTGCGGAAAAGTTACTTTTCCGCACGCTCGTAGGAAAAAGTTTTATTCGTCTATATGTTCAAAAATAAATATTGTATGGAGAATTCAAACACGACTACAACAGGAATGATAAAAGATCTGATAAAATCTTTTCTTCAATACTATCGTCAAAAATGTGTGATGTTTCATAACTTTTCAATGACAAAAGTAATAATTTTTTCAACAGAGTGCAAACATTCTTGCTTCTACATGGCGTACCACCGTTATTCCACCCTAGTCCGACTTGTCCATGGAGGTGGTAATCACCGTGCACCTCTCCTGTTACCCCACCCGACGCATTAACGGATCACATGGCAATGCGACACACAGCACACATATCCCTTCCTCGAGTGAGTTGTGAAGAAATTGTGATGCTCTCTCAACATATAGCAAGCTATTCTTTACGCTCTCATGAAACCAACATAACCAAAATGAAAACTTTTCCATATTGTATAACTCCAGAGTGATATTTTTCCTTTCAACTCTAAAGCAGTACGCGCACTGAATCCGCTCGACTCGGATCGGCACGGCACGGCATTGTCGAACGTTTTGCATTGTTCCTATTTCAATATACCTCCGCGCACTCATTCAGATCGGAACGGCAGAGACCGTTCGACTCGACTCGACTACGGCCGAGAGAACTAGTTGCTAGTCGAATCAGTGCGCGGGTAACCGTCGTGCCGATCCGACCCGTGCCGTGCCGATCCGAGTCAAGCGGAATCAGTGCGCGTACTGCTTACCGCTCGACTCGGATCGGCACGGCACGGCATTGTCGAACGTTTTGCATTGTTCCTATTTCAATATACCTCTGCCCACTCATTCAGATTGGAACGGCAGAGACCGTTCGACTAGACTCGGCTACGGCCGAGAGAACTATTTGCTAGTCGAATCAGTGCGCGGGTAATCGTCGTGCTGATCCGAGTCGAGCGGATTCAGTGCGCGTACTGCTTGAGGGTGATATTCATCGTTTTCGCATTCCGCATTTCCCAGTAGAATGATTATTATACCAAAGGAAAACTCAAGAATCGAAAGACACTAAATTGGAGAACAATTAGTCGTCTCACTCTGCCATTTTCTTGCACAGTAATTCCCAATGTTATACACTCACCAAGTGTGTGGCATTTCTGCCATCCTAGGCAAATTTTCCACCTACACCTACACCAGATATTCTGAAACAATCCTCTGCTCCTTCTGCTTCCTGAAACGGCCGTAAAAAGACACAGAACCTCATCGGGCCGGCGTTCAGCAGAATCCTAGCGGGCGAAGTTTTATGTGCAAGCCCTGGAATTCGCAACGAAGTAAGCTTTGTTCTCGAGTTTACGATTCCCTGATCTCTCAAGCATTCATGGCCCTCTTACAGCTTAAACCGAATGTACCGCTCTCTCTTATTAAGATGCTGAAGTTTGTTTATTGGCCCCACAAAAAACTGGCATCCCGGAACATTGACGGTGGAATGTATTCACGAGGGGGGTGTCGGGAGACTCGGTGGATAGGGAATTTCATTAGAAGGTCAAGTGAAAAAGTTCAGTTCATTTACAGAAAAAAAACGGGTAATGAAAACGAATGGTTACTTTTGTCCCAGGAAAATTATAAAGATGATAATACATGATATTGCAACTGAAATGTTTTCTTCTTAACTGAAAAATTTTGCTCCTGGAGATGATGAGTTTATTGGAGAAACATCTGTCAGGTAAAATTGACGAGTTTTGTTGTTTAGGTAGTTTCTATTTTTTGAACTGCGGGGTCTTTGGTACTTTTCTGATTGAACTTTTCTCACTCATCAGCTCCACTACTATTTATAAAAATATGAGGCACGCAAGTATCTGATCCCAATCTAAAATTAACTGCAATCCTGAAAGATTCTTCATCCAATGAGGTTCCAGGAGTAGCGACCGGTAAACCGGTTAACAGAAAAAACAAATGTTTTAAACTTGCATTTATAGAAATTAAATTCGAGTCCAAGAAGATTTGAATAACTGATTATTTTTTCGAAATTCTTTGAAATAATATCTTTATTTCCAGAAATAGAGCCATCGTCTGAATACACTAGTTGAATTCTGTCGATATGCTTCTCATGTGTTCTGAGTTCATCAGTGGTGAGACAAAAAAAAGCTGGTCCTAAGGGATCACTTCATTGAGCAATTCAAATTCAAAATCTGAAGTAACTTTGAGACATACTTTGTTTTAATAGAAACAATAATATTTTATTGGTTTCATTCAATAATTAATCATCCAGTCCAGTGGAGTATTCAGAAGGGTTCTTCGTGCTGTTATATTGGATACTAATCAACAAAAGTATTTTATGTCATATTCAGGAACTCATAACTCAGATTTTTCACCAAATACCACGCAAGTTTAGATCTAGCAGGATTATTTTGCATGGTTGTTCTCTCATACTTACTTTCATACAGATATTTCAACTCAATCTGTTCTGACTGAATGACTCGAGCTACGTTCTTGTGATTGAACATCAATTTTTATTCGCTATTCAGCAGAAATTACTCTAAAAGTTCACTGAATCATTGAATTCCTAGTTTTCCAATACAATTCAGGTAATAAACAACGAGCGAGAAAAGAAATAAATGACTCCCTTAATTGCCTCATGAAAATTGAGAGAACTTTGTATGTCTACCTTGCGAATTTCTTTGGGAAACTTTCTTTCCGAACGATTTTATCCATAGCTTCCAGTAAAAGCTTTTCGCTAAGTTCATGAAATGCCCTTTCCCAATTCAGAAGTCGATCAATAAACAAATCAGGCTTCAGTATCAGTTTAATGGGCATTTTCCAGGATTACCTGACCAGGTCGCTCGCTCTGGCAGTGAATTGGATGAATCGTTCCTAATTTTCAATGAATGTCGTTATTTCATTTCATTGAATGTCGAAGACTTCAATTTGTACCGGGTAAAAGTATAGAAGATAAAAATTGGTAGTTAATATACTCGGATCATTTTGTAAAATTTTATAATTCCAAAATTGTGTGGCATTTGCTTTCATAACTTTGGAAGTGGAAAAATTATATATATTTTTGATCCGTACAGATACGAAGCTCGCTTACTTCTCGGGAACATCGCAGAAAGGTTGGCGATCTCTCTCTGTTATATTTTCTGTGATATTTTCACAGACGATGCTCTTTCGGAAGATCATGAATCAGCGGTCCCATCGAGACTGACCGTCAAGCTCAGTCCTCACATCCATATGCCGTCACTTTGGAGGCAACCCGAACATGTCTTTCCCAGTGCTGGTTTTTTCACTGAACGGCAAAGCTTTGGAACTCGCGGCCTTGGGAGGTGTTCCCTGAGTCTTCAAAAATTCAAGAAGAACACCAATCAAACATCATCTTTTATTTGCTATTTTACATTTTATTTGCTATTTTCATCGGATTTTCTATAAATGCAGTAACACTACTTCAGTCCTATTTATCTAATAAAATGCCAGCGGTTATGATGGAAAAGGGTATCTCTGAGTTTTTGACTGTGGAGAATGGGTCCCTCAAGGATCGAATTTGGGTCCATCTTATATATAAAAAATATTCTCTTGCTGAATGAAAAAAAATGTACTTCTGTCAGTATCAGCATCACTGGTGATAATTTGTGGTGGTCTGGTCCTATAGAGACTCAAAAGAAAATGGCCAAAGAAAAAGTGCCTTCCACTCTTCAGTTAACGACCTACCAAATCGTTTTCGAAAAGCAAATTGTCAGGGGAAAAAATTGCAGAGAAACCAGAAAAAGACTGACAATGCTGAGAAGAGCGAACAACAAAAAATCGATAATGGAAAGAAAAGTGATGAAGACAAGGATAATGAAGAAAATGAAGAAGGATACACTTGTATAGTCCACCTACGAAGAAGAACTTATTAGCGATATCGAAGAAGGCGAAAAATGTGACTGGGGTGTGATAATTCCATAAGATGGTTTTTGTTCGAAAATATGAATAAGATATTCATAAAATCTGCGGCTGAAAGACAAACTTTAATCGCTATTTTCCATTGTTCAAGATAACCTCTTGGGAGGGAACATTCTCCATGAAAATTGTAAAACGAAAAATGTGATTTATTTGTAATATCTAACAGAAAACAACTACTTCCTAACTGAAAAGAAAAAATCTGAAAGTGTAAATTCGCATTTTCATTCAGATAGTTGATTTTTTTATTTTCTCTAGGTTTCATTGAAAAAAATCATTAAATAAATTAGATAGGGAGAATGTTATTAAAACATTCCACTCACAGAAATCGTTCATTTCATTGAAGCAAGATTCGCTTCTCTCTCATTTAATCCCCAATACATTTTGGTCGACGAAAATCTATTTCGCTTTGTCAAGCTCTTCAGGAGGACTGATAGGATTGAAAGAAAACAGGCTCTTCAGAACTAGTTATACACATCAGCGATGGATATGAGGGAAATATTTCTTCTGCGGTAAGTTATTTTTTGACATAGACCTGTCATGGGCATTGCATTTTGATGTTTGTTCGAAAATATGTTTCGACCTAATGTGCACCGAGATTGCCATGTAATGGAGTAGTTGAGATAGATTTCACTCCCTTCTACTGTTGAAATGGAAACTAGTTCATATTTTCATATTTTTCATTCATTAAGTTTGTAATTTTTTCTATCTGAATGTAACTTATTTTGTGTGTAATGCATATCAAAGAAATGCTAAAATTTTTCATTTGATATAAAACCTAATTTCGAAAGGTTTTTCATTCTTGTTGAATTTAAAAAATGTATTTAACTCTGATAAGTAATTATTTCTCCAACAGCAATAAAGAATGGGGAGAATGAAGCTGAACTATTAAGTACTGAAATATGACAAACTGCCAATCGGCCTACTATTGGTTTGAATTCGGAGTTTTTCTGTGGCTGACCAGTGGAAAATCTATATTTGATTATTATTTTTTTTATATGTTGTGTATTCAGAAATTGAAAGTAGTTATGGAAACTGAAAATACACTGAATCAAGTTTGTTGCATAAAAAATATAAGCTTGTATCATATTAAATGTAATTTTTGAGTCTGGGACGTTCCAAATGTTATGCCTAACTAGCGCACTACCAGCGCATTTGCTCTATCACCAGGACACCTAGAGATTTATTCTTGTCTCAATAGGCCTTTAAAACGCACATTTTCTCCTGAAAATTGTGTGTCACCCGTAGGTATTGCCTGATTAAACATGTCAAGGCTAGATATATGAAAAAGCGTAGAATGTCTTGCCTGTTCATTATGGAGTTCCTCAAGGTTCTATTTTAGGCCCGCTTCTCTTTTCCGCCTATATTTCGGACTTCAAAGAATTTACGAGTCATTGAGAAATGTTCAACTATGCTGATGACACCCAATTAGTCCTTGAACTCAATTCCAATGAACTGAATGAAACTACTTTCAAGATTAACGATGACCTCAATAAATTATTTGCCATAGGTATCTGTTTGCCATAACTTGAGGCTGAACCCAGATAAATCGTCAAAAATGATGGACATACGAATAAACAGTACATCAATAGCCATCGTACAAGTATGTGAAACTCTCGGACTTTGGTTTGACTCTGCATTGAGGTTTGGCACATAAAAACCTGCAAATCATCTTATTGTACAATGAGATAGCTGTACCCAAAAAGACACACCATACCACAGCACATCAAAATCAAACTGTGTGAAACCTATTGCGATTCCCTTTACGGCATTGCCCTGACCCAACAAAGTAAACGCAAATAATAATTGATATTGCATCATGTGTGCGAAACCTGATAGAATATTCGCAAATTCTACATTCTAGCCACACCCAAGTTCGACCTGAACGCTCGTGTTCAAGACGCCAGCCGTCTAAAGTATGTTCGAGTCGTACTCGTTCAATAATAAATGCAAGAAGTTGGTTCAACTCATGAAGCCATTATAGCGAACACCCTCTAAGGACGAATAATTGCAAAGCTAGCAGGTAATGATTATGTAATCCAGCTGCAGTTCGCAAACGTTCATATTCCTCGTCTGTATTTTAACCTGATTTAAGTGTTTTATTAAAACCGCTACGTACCCCTCTCGAACTCAGAATCGGCTTTTATAAGGAAGATGAATATTCATCACTCGAGAGTTTCCAGAGAGATTTCGCTGAGACAATGGAGGCTTTTTCGGAGTTTAATGTTCCACTAACGTCGCAATGAAAACGTTTCTCAGACTTGCGTTTTTCATCGTCGGTGACGTGTCGTTACACTGAGAAAAGAGTTTATGTCACTCGCTGTCTGACATAATGGCCTGTGATCATTCCCGGATTGTTTCGAGGAAGTGGAATGCGTTATGGGGATAGCTACAGGTTCCACTCATTAGGGGGAGATGAGGAGGCGATTTGTTGGGCCACTGGTGTAGAGAGCAAATGTCTGAGAGGAACAGAGATGATTTTGATTGAACCTTGATATGATATGCGAATCTCGCTGAAACGATTGAATATTGGTTGTTCCTGAATTCCTTTTTGGTACAGTAACCACAGACAAATGTAAGCCACAAGTGAAGAATGAATCGTAGCACTTTGAAACTCGGCACATCTTAGAAAAAAAATTGTTGGCCAGAATTGTTGCGAGAAGTATAAGATTTATCAAGAGACAGTTTCAACAAGGCGAAAGATAATTCAATTCTCCACAAGAAATATATCAAGTAGTTTCTCACAAAATGCACTCGTTTTCTCAGAAAACCTGATTGAATTCCTATCAGTGGCGCAGCCAGAATTTCAGTTTGGGGGGGCTGAAGATACAATTTATCAGTTACCAGAGCTTTCGTCAGCCGGATGTTATGATTAATACCCACAAGCGAACTGTTAGGCACGCGAACAATAATATCATCTTGTAGAAAATTTTCTTAGCTTTCTTTTTATATACATATGTATTTAACGAATGTGTCTCGTTATGGTTGCAAAATGCAATAAATGTAAAATGTGCGCTAGGATCCTATCCTAGCACATAAAACCTCAAAAAAAATACTTTTGAGAGTTCTAGATTTTTTTCAATATTTTTGCTGTATTCAACGTCATCAATTCAACATGACGCAGTGTCCGAAAAATAAAAAAAGATTAATATCAAAATCGGTCCAACTGAAAGAGCAAACGTTCGTAAAAACGCCCACCTAATCTATGTTTGACTCGCAATTGATTTCAAATTCTGTCAGCGTATAAAAAAATTAATTTGACGAATATAACATAGAAAAAATGAGAAAAATTTTTGGCGGGAAAACGGCAGCTGCAACCTCTAGATAACATTTTCAACCGACGACCGGATCGGGATAAAGCAATTCTGCGAACGCCAATCGATTCAGCATGCCGGAATTAGTATATGCTGCGATTTTCGAGTCGATCGGCACAAAATAAATTTTCAACCGAAAAAAACATCGAAAAAACATTAAAAATGGCCAAAATTCCAAAGTCATTAGATTCACTCGAAATAACCACCGATATACTCAAAATTTTATGCTGATTCCGAAAATGTATGAATTGAATATGTTCGGATACACGGTGTACCATAAAACAAAGATAAATGTATCGCACGAATCCGGCATCCTAGCACACAAAACCAATAACACCTACAATAGAACTTTTAGGCCAGCAAACAATAGCATCGTCTTCTAGGAAATTTTCTTATCTTTCTTTCTCTATACTTATGTATTTAACGAATGTGTCTCGTTATGGTCGCAAAATGTGATAAATGTAAAAGGTGCGCTAGAATCCTATCCTAACACATAAAACCGCCATAGAAATACTTCCGAAATTCCTAGAATTTTTTCAATATTTTTGCCGTATTCTACGCAATCATTTTAATAGTCATTTGGTGGCTTGGGGGGTGATGCAGCCCCAAAGCCCGCCCCCTGGCTGCGCCAATGATTTCAATATAAAATTTCAGGCTCGCCTTAACCCGCCACTGCAATTTTCGGCAGGGCCGAAAATAAGATTTGTCATAACTTTGCAAAAAATTATAGAAAAATGAAAAGAAAAAGTGTATATCGTTCCTGAAGACTTGTACTTCCTCATGCAAATATAACATGTGAGTATCTGAGTACCCGAAATGTGCTTTGTCCTACTTAACATAACCCTTCTATGATATTTACGGAGGATCAGAAAGTCATGGATATTTCAGTTGATATGAAATAGTTATACTGAAGCAAGAATCAGTATCCTCTTTGGAATATATGCAACGATTCTAGACTAGTGAGACAAGTCTTACTTATTATACATGCCAAAGAATAAACTGGGTTTTACTACTGCCTCAGTTTTCAACTCACCCATAATCCCGGCAATTTCTTCAGAAAATGTTGAAGTATGTGATTTCAAGCTTGAGGTTTGCACTTCACAATAGTGTTATTAAACATATATATGCAGGATATAAATAAGCGATTATTTTCAACATTTACCAAAGGGAATACCGGTTTTATGGGTAAGTTGAAAATGAGGCAGGAGTAAAACAAAGTCTCAATTTTGGCATGTATAAGTAGGACCTGTCAAACTACTTTAAAATTGTTGCATGTAGTCCAAAGAGGGTATGGGATGCTGCTTCAGCATAATAATTCCATATTTGATAATTATTCATTATTTTCGGATCATCCGCAAGCATTTCGTTTTCTGAGAAAACGAGCGCATTTCATAATAAATTACTAGGTATGACTTTTGTGGAAAATTGAATTCTTTCACCTTGTTGAGTTGTTTTTTCGATAAATCATATACTTTCCAAGACTTTCCAAGTCCAACCCTTGGAATTTTGGTAAACAATTTTTTTTCGTGTTCATCATGGTTCCAACTACCTGGAAACCTGTACTTGCAAGTGATCTTCAAGATCTATTATATCTATTATTCGGAATAATACTAGAGGTAGATGCAAATAATAATCAATGAAATGGATTTCGGAAGTATGACTCAGAAAACGGCATAGATTTCACACTGAGAAACTCTTCATAGAAAGTAAAATACCTGATTCAACACATTAATTTATTTTAAATCTCCCACAGTAACAAAACATCAAAGAATGTGTCAAAAATGTGAATATTCCTCGTTCTGATGAACAACAATATGGTATTCGCCATAGGACATCATTTGGTGTCCTTGTTACTTATATCTCACCTGTGTGGCAGCAATTTATTGAAACATATGGTTAAACTCTGGCAATTGCATCAGAAATATCCCAAACTATATAGATAACACTTAGAGTCGTCACTACGCTTCTTCTCCAAACAATTGTCTTTATACTTAATATTGATACTTGATATTTCGTTGAAAATCTTTTTTGTAGAATACGGTCATCGATTCAAGTCCTGTACTTAAAGGGAATTATAATTGTAGTTGAAATACATAGAGCTCAAACAACTAACATAAATAGATCGATAAACTAAATAACAATGTTTACGTTTGGATTTCCATCACAATCAAGCAAATAAATTAGTCCATCATATTCCAGCTGCCATACACACACATATAGTATGGATTCATAAATAGAGTGTATTTGATACCAACGTAATAATAGAATATTTACTCACTGAGAAGTGGGGAGTATGGAAACGTATTGGAAAATCGGATGATTATAATTATGAATGGAATTGAGAGCCACAAAATACTGTGCTGGTAGTTTTAAGTAATTGAGTTTATTTCAATATAGTGAGAATACTAAGACTAAGATCTATCTATCTAACAGATATATACTACTTCCCTGGCTAAAGCCACGCTGGACATTGAACTACATCTGATAGATATTATTTTTTTGGATTGACGTGGCCAATACTTGATGGAAATCCATAGTTATGATACTGTGTATCGAAACATGTCGCAAAGACAATACATTTTGTGGAAATTTTAATCGTTTTTCTCCTTAGTGTCATAATAGATATTATGAAAAGACTCTAACTGAAAAGGAAAAATCTGAAAGTGAAAATTCGCATTTTAATTTTTTTTTAATTTTCTCTAACTACCATTGAAAATTCATTAAATAAGATGTTAGTAAAAAATGTCACTCACCGAAATCCTTCATTTCATTGAAGCAAGGTTTGCTTCTTTCTCATTTAATCCCCAATACATTTTGATCGACGTAAATCTATTTTGCTTTGCCAAGCTCATCAGGGAGATTGATAAAGTTGGAAAAAGCAATTATACACATCACGGATGGAATTGTTGGAAATATTTCTTCTGCGGTAGCACTCTGAAAGTTATTTTTTGACATAGACCTGTCATGAGCATTTTGATTTTTGATTTTGTTCGAAAATCTGTTTTTATGAATATCCTATTCATATTTTCGTATCGGACGCTTAAACAAAAGCATTTATTTTACTTATAACAGCAATAAATAGTTATTTATGATATAGGAAAAAAAGTATTAGATTTAAGCTCGATGTTGTGTTGTCATAATTTCATAAACAGTTATATTTTATTAGCCGTCAACAAAGATAAAATGTCAAATGTTTTTCCCGTCACAGGAAAAAAAATATTAGTTAGTTATGCTTTTCAATTCTCAATTTTCAATGAGTTCAACATTTATATAAAAAAACTGATAATTGTCAAATCAAAATCTCAATTCGTTTCCTTTGGAGCTATTCTTCAGAAGGTTTCTGAAATGATTCCCTAAGGAAAAATTTTTCAATTTAAAAAAGAAAAGCATAAATAAAGTTTTTCTGCAAGCAAATATTCCGATTCTTTTGGTTTTTCATGATTGAAAACTATATGAAAATAAGTTTTGAAAATTGTTTACTACCATTGTTTGAACAATTGTTATAGACAAATACGTTGTTTACAGGAAAATCCAGATTTTGTAAAAAAAAAGTATTGAAAATAATTTTAGGCAGGTGAATATTAATGTAAATAAATATATTTTTTTCCAAAAGTCATAATTTATATCTCTCATCCATATTCTCTTTTCATGTAGCTTTCAATAATAATGAGGAAATAAATTATAACGGAATCAACTCGTAAGCAACATTCCAATCGATACAAATCATCCAACGGTCGCACTGGATCTCTAACAGCGACGCGAAGCCATCTAGAAGCGAATAGACGAACCCAGGAAAGTCTAGAGAAGGTTCCGTCCAGCTGTAATAGAGGCCGCGCGAGTCGCTGAGAACAAGTCGGAATTCTGATTGCAGAGTGAAGATGAATAATAGTTCACCTAGGCATAGTGCATATAAATTACTAGTTGAGGTGTTGAAATAAATGAAGTATTGAATTCTTCTAGTGATAAATAAATTATTTTAGAGTGTTTAAGTGGAAATCCTTTACAATAATAATAATCGGAAAAATCGTCTTATTTGGTTAAATAAAAATTGAAAATCAATAATGTAGTTTTTCCCCTTTTCATTTTCATTTATATTTTATAAAAGATTTACAATGAATTTAAATGACATTTTTTGGAAAACGTCATCTCTGCGTTGGGATCTGAAAGCGTCAAAATATAATTCGGTAAGGGGTTGTAGAAAAAACAAATTTCTGTTCTCTTCTTGTAGTTGAATGCATAGGTATTCATGAGAACACTGTATGACAGTTTGAACAATATTCAACAACAGATTATATTGAATCCTTTATTTTCGTTTAACTCTCCAAACGAATATCATTTTTGAAGTGTATAGGGAAAAAACCCGCCTAGTCACAAAAAATGATATTCAAGTTAATGGACCATTTAGGTGAAAATTCATTAGGAGTTTCTACCAAATTTGGAGTATGGGAGTTTTCAATTCGGCTAGATCTTGTAACTAGTCTGATTATTCTCTTGGCCGATTGATCCTTCAGAGAAAGTAGAACATTTTCCACAAAATGGTGAAACTACCGCAATGTATTTAAAATTTAAAACTGAGCAGTAAAATATATACCATTCGACAATTTCTCTCACACTGAAAATTTCTATTTTTATCAACTCTCTATCGCCGCGAGTTCGTTATGCATTATAAGCTCCCTATTAAATATTCAGCGACCCGCTTCAATGTATCGAATATATTAATAGTAAATAAGTTCCTCAAGAATATGAAATTCCGTTTTCTATTAAATCAAGTGCCTTATTCTGGCGTATTAAAATGTTTAGCAAACTCGAGTTTACAAAAGCTCCAAACTGTCTACACGTAAGGAGTTCCTAATAAAGCTATATTAGTTCACGAACAAATTTGATCAACTGCCAACGTAAACATGGAAAATGGAGTCAAATGGAAAAAGCGAACATTGTGAAGACTTTAATAATAATATGGTGTAGTTTTTTTTTTCACTCGTTCTTCTAGTGGAACAAACATTACTGCCTTATTGAAAGGGGAAAAAAATATCGAAATAAAATACATAAACAATATGAATTGATCATTTTTGGTACAATCTAAACTAAATATAGGTTGGGGCGGTTGGGGGTCGTCCATTAATTACGTGAGGCTCGATAATGGGAGGAGGGGGTTCATAAAAAATCACTATATAACACAAGGTGGGGGGTTTACTGAGATGTCACGTGTATTTATTTTTTCGTTGAACTTGCGAATTTCTCCTCGCGCTGCGAAAACTGCCCGGCTTGGCACAAGCGGCTAGCGAAACGAAGTTCAACTTTCTAGTGAGCATGCGCCAAACTCGATATGCTAGTAGTTGGAACCATGATAAACACGAAAAAAAAAATTGTTTACCAAAATTCCAGTGGTGGAACATATAGAAAATATATAAATAGATTTTTGCTGCAATCTTGGAAAGTATATGATTTATCGAAAAAACAACACAACAGTGTCAAAAATAACTGAATTTTCCACAAAAATTATACCAGGCAATTTCTTATGAATTGCGCTCGTTTTCTCAGAAAACGTGATTGAACGCCGACATTAAATTTCAGGTTTACCCTTACCCACCGCTGAAAGTTCTGGCGGAGCCGAATATTTAATTGGTCATAACTCTGCTAAAAATGATCAGACAAGAAAGAGGAACATAACTCACCCATAAAATCGGCATTTTCTTCACTGAATGTTGAAAATAATCGCTTATTCATATCCTGCAAAAATATATTTAAGAACGCTATTGTGAAGTGCAAACGTCAAGCTTGAAATCACATACTTCGTTTTTTATGTAGGATGTGTATGAGTGAATATTTTCAACATCTACTGAATAAATTGTGATTATGGGCGAGTTGGCAGGAGTGAAACCCAGTTTTTTCTCTGGCATGTATAAATGAGACTTGTCTCAGTAGCCTTAAATCGTTGCATATGGTCCAAAAAGGGTACTGATTCCTGCTCCAGTATAATTATTTCATATCTACTAAAATATCCATGGCTTTCAGATCCTCCGAAAATATCGTAGAAGGGTTATGTGAAGTAGGACAAAACACCTTTCAGGTACCTACTCAGATACTCAGAGGTTATATTTGCATGAGAAAATAGAAGTCTTCAGAAACGATATGCACTTTTTCTTTTCCTTCTACTATGATTTTTAGCAAAGTTATGATAAATCTAATTTTTGGCACTGCCGGAACTTATATGACGTCGGCGTTAAACCACGTTTTCTGAGAAAAATTGTGTATTTCATAAGGAATTACTGAAAATCGTTCTTGTGGAAAATTGAATTATCTCTCAACTTATCGAAATCTTTTTTTTATAAAAAAAATCTTATATTTTCTAAAATAAGAAAAAAATAGTTATTTATGATACAAGTGTTAAAAGTGGCATTTTATTTTGTGAGTGGGGAATATTGCGAAACGAGCGTTAGCGAGTGGAGCAACCCCACGAGCAAAATAAAATCACTTTTAACAAATGTATCATACAAAATTTTTTGTTCAACAGTTACTGCTAGTAATAAAAAAACAAAAAAAAAAATAAGATCCATAAGGATTCGAACACACGATCTTTGGGTTACAAGGCTGACTGACAGATACTTCAAAATAATAAACCCCAACGCACTTTATTTATGAATGTCATTATTTGTCAGTGATGAAGGACATTCTACAGTTGGACTAAATACTACTTCGTTTGTAACTTCAAAAGGAATTAGTATTACCAATTGCGCAAACGGCCAAATACATGTGTGAACTTTTATAAACGATTCCTCTTGAGTAGGTGCTCTGTTTATAATATCTGATTGAAGTGTTAGAGAGATCTATATTACTGAGTATCCATCATCTCATCTGTCATTTTACTTTTAACACTAGTGTTAAAAGTACTTTTAACACTAGTGTTAAAAGTGATTTTGTGAAAACGTCAGTTTTTAGTTCATGTGTCAATGAATTAAAAACGTCATTTTTAATGTCAGTTGTACAAAAAATATTTTTTTTTAAATGAAAAATTTTTTAGGTTCCACCCCTGATCTTTTTATAAACAATTTTTTTTCTAATAACACATGATGTCGAGATGTCATGTGCCGAGTTTCAGAATGCTGCAATTCATTCTTTACTTTTTGCTCGAGTTTGTCTGTCGTTGCTGGATTAAAATATGGCTGCTCTACGTCTGCTCGCTCTGAATTTTGGATGAATAGTCGTTATATTGTAACAATTTTGTATTGTTATCCTGTACAGGTAAAGTTAGTCAGGTTAGGTATGGTTGGCTAGTAATTCAGACATTCTCAACTCGGTTTGCCTGCAGCTGTTTGTTGGGATATGTTCCCAGGTAGCACCTCATGTTGGCTGAATCTTGTTTATATATTGGGCCAATATGGATATATTGTATAAATCTAAAAATAATATTGAACCAATATGGTTGAAAAACAATATTTCATTAATAATATTTGTGGAATATTGGACCAACCTGTTATTGACCAACCCCATATTGATTGAGATTGTTACGAAAACCTTACGCCAATATTTGAAAGACAATGTTGATACAATATTACAAAATACATTTATCACTAGGACTGAAATTTGAATATTGACCGAATATTCAATAAACAATATTGAAATGAATCATGATTAAACTTCGGAAAGAAACCGATAGGTGGCCCCACATATGGAACAACAGCTGAATCATAGTAACATATATTAAATAAGGCTTCTCACAATGCGTTTACAAGTCAATCTAGTCAGTGGTAAATTGAAGTAGAAACGAAATTGTAGAATTTCATCAATGTTTCCAAGGCAACATATTCACTTTGAATATTTTACCAATATATGCAAATAATATGGTCCGAAAATCCCTCAATATTTTGGGGCCAATATTGCTTCCTCAATATTCCACAGAATGTTCACATTTTTTTTCTCGCCGATATTATTATTTGAATATTTTGCCAATATTTTCACAATATTGTACTAATATTGTCCCAATATGGGTGTTCTACTTGGGTTAGTTTGCTCAGGCTAGGTTTGGGTATATTTCAAATGAGCACCGAAATATTTATTGTGCTTAAACATTACGTATCAAGTTTTATACCCTATCTTCATCAGAATAATATTTAGCAACCATATAAATTTAAAATGTATATCTGTTCAAATAAAATAACTGCATGTCTGCTGTGTATACTTATATATTTTTGAATTTGGTATAAATCCTTTATATCCTTCTGTTACATCTGACTTGCAGCAAACCTGTAAATATAAAATTGTCCAATAAATATGTCTCTCTATTCCATAACAGGTCAGATCTGTAATTTGTAAGTATATCATTAGCAGCTATTTCGAAATGAGACAGGATACTGAGGAAACCAGTTTTTGAGAGAAACTTTTCGCAATGAACTCGAATTATCGATCACAGAAATTGCCGCTGACCCATAGGTAATTTTCCCAATTCTATTACCAGAAGCCTGCCTCTGTTTTCCCCCCGCAGAAAATGCAACCCGTAAACTCCAGTAGTTTACAACCCGAGTCACCGGCTATATTGTCGATAGTGATGAATTCTTTATGGCGTAGTTGTTTTCTGTATTGCACACATCCATTACTTCCGCGGAAAAATGTATCCGACGTTAAAATCAATAGTCAAGTTGCGAAATTAAAGAAATAAACCCAGTGAAACGGAACAAATAAAAAGCTCCAATATTGCTCCTTTGCCAATGCAGACGTTACTATCAGCATGGGGAATCGTCTTTTTCTAAATTGCCCGTAAAATGGACACAATTTTGGCGACAGTGTATTCTGCAATAACGTTCCGAATACGGAAGATATCCGGGATATCTGCGAAGAGAGAGGTAATTCCGGCCTTAGTTTCCCAACTGAAAAACAACGGTGCGAAATAATTTTCAGCCATGCCGAGATAACTGCTATATCGGTATTATTATTGGAGAATGAAGTTGTGATAAAAACAAATGTATTCGTAAAATACCGATTGTAAGGTGATACAACCTATTTGAAACTGGCAATATGGTTTTAGGCCCGCTTGCTGTATTGGAAAGTTGTTTTATAGATGTTATATGTGAAGGGGTAACGTTGTTGTGTGCTTGTACGACATACTTGACATGGAAATGTCCGGTAATCGTACATAGGAGACATGCTGTCATATTTTCACTGCCATGAGAAAAGGATTCAATAATTTAAATATTAGTACACTAATGTTATAGATATGAATTTATTTATATATGCCATTGTCACCATCATTTTGTGTACTAGTTTATAGTTCGAAATGATACGCATTCCAAGTAAGTCGTCGGTAAAAGAAAATGCTTGGTCTCAATTCAAGCCGCTTGATCACGAAAAATATAATTACTTGTGCTTCGGACTTCCATCGTCTTAATGGTTGAAAGATTTCTACTTCTTTCAATTTTTCCATTATACCAATGTCCCCATAGAAGAATCCCTCACCATCATCAAGAGGAAACTTGAAGAAGATATCGAGCTTCAAGAAAGGACTGACCTTCCCGTACAAGCGATATTGGAACTACTGCAGTGCTGCCTTCATAACTCTTACTTCCAAGAAAAGGACCGTTTCTTCTGCCAAACTGATGGACTGCCGATGGGATCTTCTCTTTCTCCAGTAATCGCCAACATATATATGGAGTGGTTCGAGGAATTGGCTATTAGAGAGGCAGAATACAAACCAAAACTGTGGCTAAGATACGTGGACGACACATTCATCATATGGAGCCACGGAGATGAACACCTTAAGAATTTCTTCTCAAGAATAAATAACATCAGGAATTCAATCAAGTTCACAATGGAAAAGGAAACTAACAGTACCTTTCCTTTCCTCGATGTGAAAGCTGAAAGAAAAGCCACTGGTATCCTCACCTCTGTTTACAGAAAAAAGACACACACTGGACAGTACCTCAACTATGGCTCGAATCACCCGAATTCCACGAAGAGGGGCATTGTAAGAACGTTGATGGAGAGAGCAATGTGTATTTGCCACAACCAGGAGTCTCTGGATGCGGAAATAAACCACATGAAGAAAGACCTACGCCAAAAAGGATACCCCGAGAAACTCATAGAGGAAGTTCAGAAAAAACTCAAAGGACCAAGACGGTCGAAGAACGATCACAAAACCCCATTCTTGTCCTTCCCTACATTAGGGGTATCTCCGAGAAGATTAAAAGGATCGGAAACAAATACAATATCAAGAGTTGCTTTCAATCCGGCAGCACTTTACGAAGTTTCCTCACCAAAACGAAACCAGAGAACGAAACAGAATCCAGCAAAAACTGTATTTACGAGGTCCCATGTGAATGTGGAGATTCCTATATCGGAGAGACCAAGCGGCCATTATCTGTAAGAATAGCTGAACACAAAAAGTGGACTCAACGGGGGGAAACATCTAAATCGGGAATAGCCGACCACGCGTGGACAGAGCACCATCGAATTCTTTGGGACGAGGCTAATGTTCTTCATAGAGAAGAACATTGGTTTAAACGCAAATTTATTGAAACCGCTTATATCGAGGTTAATGGTGCTTTCAGTCAACCGAGCGTGGAAATCAAAAACGTATGGAGGCCGCTAATGAACCGTTTTGAAGGGAGAATTAGCGCGAAAACACGCGCGCCACAATACCGCGCGTAATTTACAACTTAATTACCGGCAGACCTATAAAACATCCTGTAGATTCATAATTTGTCAATATTCACCTGAAGACGATTGCAGATTCAAGCAATTGAAACGTAGTGAAAAATTGAAAGAAGTAGAAATCTTTCAACCATTAAGACGATGGAAGTCCGAAGCACAAGTAATCAAGTTACTACATCGTCTACAACCTTCAAAACAACGAAAAAATATCTCAGCTGGTCTTGATACGAACGTCTAAAGCCGGATTTTCATGCATACGATATCCGACGATTCGATGCTACGAAAATGTTCGATTGGTTGAAAAAATGTTCTGATTGGTTGACTTGTTGTCACGCCTACCAATTCAACCTATCAGAACATTTCCGTACCATCAAATCGTCGGATATAGTATGCATGATAATCCTGCCTGATTCGCCCACTCCGCACCAACGTTGCCAAGTTTTACTCATCATCAACTCGTTTAGCCTGCAGCTCTTTCATGTATTTTCGAGTCTCGTAAGCTAGGTCAGCTTGCTCAGGTTATTTTTGTGTGTCAATTGCGAAAAAACAAATTCACGCATTTTCTACTCAGTTTGTCTTCTCACTTTTGTCATCTAGACACCTCGCACGTATTCGCAGTATAATGAGTAAAACTTGGTGAAGTTTGTACGGAGCAAGGACATAACAAACAGGACTGCTCCATTCATCAATGACGCACCTTTCCGATCAACAATTTGTTCCTCAAATTCGGAGGCCACCGCATACGACCTATAAATCGAGAAGATGCGAAAGATCGAACGAGCTAGCTATTAAATGCTCTTTTCAATAAAACAGGCATAGGACAGTTAATGAAAAGTGTCCTAACTTTATTTTTTGTTTCAGTTTCGACGTGAGAGGACGACAGTTCACTCAAGCTAAACTGTGGTCATCACCGGAAGTGTTTGGGCCTAGAGCGTTCTTCCGGGCCTCTACGACTCCGGCCACTCTCGTTATAGACAATATCCAATTATCCGACGAGGGTGTATACCGATGTCGGGTGGACTTCAAGAATTCTCCTACGAGGAACAGCAAAGTCAACTTATCTATTATCGGTAAGGAACTAAATTACTGTACATAACCCAGTACAACTTCATTTTGTCTGACTTGATATATCTGTGACTGCACAGTCCGCTTGAATCGCTTTCCTTATAATATAATATGGAAGCATCCAGAACTTCTACCGCGATGAGACCACATAGAATTGTCCTTGATAATTGTTTAATAAGCCAAAACTGGTCGTTACAAATGAAAGTCATAGTGGAAATTATACAAAAGTATTTTTTTATGCAAACGTCAAGAAATGACAAGGTTCGCGCATTGATAACAATATGCGAAATGACCCATTTTCACTCCGTGTTCGAAAAAGTTTGCGAAATACATATTTCGCGCATTGCATGTAAACTACATGATTTTTTTATATTTTAACTTTGTGGTCAGATGAAAAAAAACACGAATAAGTTTTTCAATCGAGATTTCAAAGCCCTCACACACCGCAGATGTCGTCAAAAAACAATTTTCAGTGAGAGTGATCGTAGATATTTTTCCCATTTACAATCTCTGAATTAGAATTACTGATTTTGAGAATTCAAAAAGAATGTAATGGAAAGCAAAAAAAGTACTTCAGGATACTTGGCTCCATATTCTTACGGACCTGTGCTTCCTTGTTTAGGAGACATTGTATCAACAGTACACTAAGCAGTCAATTCCTGCTTTTTTTGTTTCCAATTCCAAGCTGTTCTATCTCGAGGGTGGTGTTGAATATCAGAGATGGGTATCCTGCCTACGGAGTCGTGCGTCAACATTACTTCCTGCTCGTAAAAAAAGTATCACTTTACTCACTTGATTGATAAATTACTATTTTCATCGTTTAAAGTATCATATTATTTCAGAACAAAGATAAAAAAACGAAAAAAAAGTTAGCAGAGCGTGGTTTCAATCCACGGACCTCTGGGTTATGGGCCCAGCACGCTTCCACTGCGCCACTCTGCTCGTGTGAAGAATCGTTTCAATAATACTATCTGAACCAACAGCTGAATAAAATATAAGAATGGAACTTTTTAATAGATAAATATAAGCATAGGAACAAGCAAACAAAAATAAGTGTATGCGGTCCTTGTACCGATTTACTTCACTTTCCACCTCAACTTATTACAATTAAATTTTTATCGATGAAAAACTTAACTTGATTTTTTTCAAAAGGAAGCGGTAAAGGATTTTTTGAGGCATCCTTTTGAAGTGAGGGATTTTTTCTCGAGTACCCAATATCGGAATCGATAGACGACCACAGTCCTTGTTGAAAGCAAGTGTATTGTGTGTTGTCTAGATGCCAATCTCGGCTAATGCTAGCTTGGAGTGCACGCCGGCTACCCGAGGTGGTGCTGTAGGTTTTCCGGGTTTTCCTGCAGCTGAAAAGTGAATACGCCACCAAAAATCAGTTAGTCGCCCCGGAGAGCCACGGCAAATATTAATAATAGCCGTCCTCTACCCGCACAGGCCATGCCTTTGGGTACACTCTACGAGTGTTTATGAGGGAGTATTATTATTACTATTATTATTATTATTATTATTATTCATCCTTCCTTATCTGAACAAGATGGGGTTGTCGTCCTGATCATGATGATGTTCTGTCATGAAAACTCGTTGAAGGAAGTTTTCACGATTATAGAATCTGAACTCAATTTAAAAATGGATCCTTCCGATGAAAATTGATTGATATCTTTTCTGACAAAAATCTGTATTGGAACTGAATATTCCGCTTCCATTAAAACGGCTGTCAGTATCGCGATCTCAGTCAGAGATAATTTTTCATCTCATTCAATTTCAATAATGTCGGGATTTTCCGCGAGATCCAGATATTCCGAATTGATGAAGTACTGTACGATAATGCATTTTCGTTCATTCAATACTCTACTTCTCCATCATAATTTTCTAGAATAATCAATCAGATATCCATCAAGATCATTTCAGCGTTCTCACAAACCGCCAAATAGGCCAGCAGACATCGGCATTGAAAATCGAAAATTTAAGAATTATTCCAAAAGTTTTCAAATTTTGTTCAAGTGAATTATCAAAATTGCATTAAACTTTAATTTTGCTGAGTACTCGTTGGAAAAAATTCTGCAAACTTGTAGTGTTATTAAATATAATATTTCATATCACGAATCAAGTTTGCAACCAATTTGAGTATACGGAACATTTTCATTCATTGAAAACTGATGTTTTTCTTTGATATACCACGAGAAAATATTGTCAAAAGTGTCAATTGACCCAACACGACCCATGGCTAGTTTTCGAGATATTGGATGTTGAAGTTGAAAGTTTGACAATTTGACTAAATTATTTTTTACGCAACTAGAATATTCAGGATTTTTTTTCTGGCGGTTATCATTAATATCATCATAAACAATAATCTGATTCTTAAATGAGACCTGTTTTCAATTTTCTAAAGGGTAATCTTCAAACAAAAATAAGCTTTATCGATGACCATCATTTATGAGGCATTCGATAATATTATAATATCGAAAATAGTTTACGACATCCAAACTAATACTGGTTTTTTTACCATAAATGGCTCGGTTTTATTGAGTCATTCTGTATATTTGGAATACGTATACCATGTAATTGCGACAATCAATTCTGATTCCATATCCATTAAGAGAAATCTACCGAGTGATTCAAGAGAAATGACCAAAATGAAACGAAATATGGTTTTTTATTGATATCACCGCATATCTCAATATTTCGTCCTCGATTTTCTGTTATTTTAATGTGTGGTGATATTTGAATGTTCAAAATTGTATATGCTTTCTATGGCCACTTTTCAAATTATCATGCATCAAATTTACGATGTACTTAAATTTTCAGAATACTACCTGCAGAAAACTAAATATTGAAACAGAAATTATTTAATGGGCAGAAATTATTTGTTCATGCGAAAGAAAAGTGTGTTGATACAAATAGTTAGTTACTGAAGCAACTCACTGAAATTTCCGTTAAACTTTTTTTATTTTTCTTGACAAAGGCTCTGTGAGCGGGCTCCATAATTATTTGCAGCGTCGTAAAAAAAAGTATCACTATATTCACTTGATAAATAAAATACTATAATACTTCTTAAAGTTTGCAGAACGTTTGGAATTTTCTTAACGAGTATACAGTAAAATACAAGTTTATTTTGACAATGTTCCAGACTGCTAGATTTCGAAATCTTTTGAAATAATTGTGAATTGATTGTCCATATCTACTGGCCTAACTTTAGCGTCATAATTCTCAAGAATAATCAATCTTGTATCCTTCAGGAAGATAATTTCAGCGTTCTCACAAACCGCCAAAGGAACTTCATCAGAACTCGAAGCTTTTCCCCGGAGATGAAAAAATGAAGACGGGAGGAAAAAAAAGAAAACGATTTATCACACGTCGAATGGATGTAACGGCTAAAATGACAATTTGTTTTTCTTGCCTCATTGATATTGAAGTCTGGTCTGTTGAGGGAATCGAGATGGCTGGAAATTGGGAGTATTTCGTGAGTGCTGGTGGACGGATGAAGAAGACGTATCATTTGTTTTTTTTTAGGGTCGGTACGGTATTTCTGTCTTTGCTGTATGATATCTGGAAATATTTGAAAGGAATATTATTGCATTTATTATAAATCGGACAACACAGCGTGATACTGGTTTAAGAAAAGCGCCGGCTAGCTGGATTTTATTCCACCAGTTCCGCATTGTCCCAAATATTCCTTCAACAATTTCAGAGTTCAATGATATCTTTTATTATAATTCCTGGTCGAGAAACAGTAGTGCTTTGTAAATGGTTGTAAATGGTTGTAAATGGTGTGTTCAACAAGAATTCTTTTAAAATTGGATTTTTGTTCCCAACGAAATTTCACTATTTTTAGATGGTCAGGCTGTAGATTTCGTAGCACCGAAATACTGATCAAAAACCTAAATTTGCTATTCACAATATATACAAAAAGACCGAGGAACTATATCTGAGCCCGTCGGAGGCTATCAGATAATCTCCTTTTGACTTAAGCTCGAAAGCAGAAGTGACGATAAATACATCAACATGCACTGAAAAAAATGTGGTACGTTATATCAATAAATGCCGTTTTTTACCTCTCCGTTCATTGGCAAAATACATTTTTCATCGTGGTAATGAATAAATATTTACTGACTTTTGTAGGTATTTATTGATACAACGAATTCAAGTTCATTGAGATCGAAGATGATCTTTTTTTACATTTATGAACAGGTTTCGTTGCTGCTATGGAAAAGTTCATTGAGGTAATGAAAGGGGTACACTGAATCCATTTGAAATTGTTCATCATATCAATGAACGTAATTAATGGTCCCAGAGATGATTTTATTGTTACAATGAATCCAAGTTTATCGAAATCAATGATAATCTATTTTCAGATCTACACACAGGTTTTATTGGGGCTATGGAAGGTGTAACGAAGTTACTAAGTCCCAGTTTTGATAGGCAGATAGAAGCAACATTTTCCTCCCATTCTATAACTCCGTAATTAATATGTTAATATGTTAATATAATAATGAGCCTTATGTCGAACCAAGCCATCTCGTGTTTAAATATACTCATAAATTTTGCCGGCATCTGTTCAGCCGAATCCTCGCATTGAAATCTCCGTTGCTGGCAAGTTAGCTTTAGCTGGTAGTACACAGCGCCTCCACTGGAGGGACCACTCCGCACGACTTCGTTGTTTGCACAGAGCCGGTTAACTTAAGCAGACAGAAGCGATCGTTGAAGCATCTTCTCAGACACAGACTACAGAGACATCCGAAGAGCTCCGAAAGGAGCCAGCCGAAATAAAAGATAACTTGGAGATACGCCCTCCAATCAGGATTGCGATGTTCTGATGAATGCATGTTAATTATTTTGCATCTTTCGGAAACTCACTGTATGCTCAATATCAGTGGGAGGCCTTCATTGCATTTACGAATGATATGCAATGATTGAATAAATACCACTTATTCAAATGATAAACAAAATAATTAGTTCAATGTGTGAAAGCATCACGAAAATAAACTGAAACATAGATTTAATGTATATCAATTATTGAATCAAGAAATAACCGATACCTAATAATCACCGTTCATTGGATTGATGAAAAATATACATCGTCGAACTAATCTGAATCATTATATCAATCATACAACATTTATTCAAAGAACAAACAATAATAATTAATCTGATGAATACAGTTTCATCAGTTGAACGAAAACAATTCATTGCTTGGGTGATCACTCTTTATTCGTTTGATGAATGGAATTCATTACCATAACGAACCTATTTAATGTACTTGATCATAATATCAATGAAAGCATTCATTGATATTATTAAGATCCGTATTCTGGTATGGATAACCAGTGGTACATTGACATAACGATTGCGTTCATTGGACCAATATCGATAAAAATATTCCTTGAGTCACTGAACTTTTTCATTGTATTCAGGTACCAATTTTTTTCTGTGTGCACTTCCTGAAGTTGAGGCAAGGAAGGAGCTCCCCAGCACTTTTTACGTGCTTGATCGCTCCCTCACTCCTTCCACCGCCCCCGCTCTTCTCACTGAGCTTACTTACTTACTTACTTACTTACTTACTTACTGTGCATGATGCCCCCTGAAACTGGCTGAAGGCCCTAATGCTGTAGCTGATGGCCATCGTTTGCTTTACCCTTGTTGAAGAAGACGTTGCAGTCGCCGGAGCTCCCACCTTCGTCTTACTCCTTCCGGGGTATCGTTGTCTCTCTGGTTCACAGGTTGCCTCTCTCTCGTCTTTTACATGTGCTGTGCTGTGCTATGCTCGTGCAGTTCCGTGAGTAGCGGGTTTGAGTGGGTCTCTACTCTTTCCAGAGTGATCCCCGCGTGGCTTTTCATCAGTCTGTCGATGTAGTCAGGTTGGATATATACTTAGGTCTTGGTAGATGAACCTGTTTGGCATGTATCGCGGAGCGTCCGTTGCCATTCGTAGCCAGACGTTGAAGAAGGCCTGGATTCTTTGTCCATATGTGTTCACGCATTGGCCCCAAGCGGTCGACGCGTATAACACTATAGGCAGGATAATTGTCCTGATAACGCGTAGTTACAGCTCGAGAGCCATGGTACTCCTACGTCAGATGAGCGGTTCCAGCTCATGCCTTTGGTGTTTGTTTTTAGTACAGCTTTTGCTATACCGCAATACGGTTCTGGGCCATTCAGGGCCTAACTTGCTCCTTCTCGGGCTAGTGTATCGGCCTCTTCATTGCCTCTATAACCTGTGTGTGCTGGTACCCAGGCTAGTGTCAGTCTGTTCTGACTGCCCAGCTCTTTTAGGGCTTCTATGCAGTCCCAAACAAGTTTTGAGGTAACTTGCATTGAGTTGACTGCTTTTATCGCAGCTTGGCTATCTGAGTATATGGCAATGTTTTTTCGTGAAAAATCGTGCCTTATTAGCTCTTGTGCACAATGGTGTATTGCAACGATTTCCGCTTGAAATATCGTCGCATGTTTGCCCAAGCTCAGTGAGATATTCATCTTCGGCTTGGTTCCGTAAATGCCGGCTCCTGCACCTGCATCTGTTTTGGAGCTTATGGATAAAATAGATGTCGATATCTCCGGAGATAACACCATCAAACCTGATACCATTGGATTCCTCACGATCATAACTAATATAATACAGGATGTCCTATTCATTTCCGGAAAAACTGAAAGTGGTGAATTATCAGTAGAGGCGTCAAAATATGCGTATTCAAGTATTATAGCGACATACCAAATTTGAAATTAGTATTTTCAAAATCATAGAAAAATTTCTTTCGTAAAACTGCGAATAACGATAACTCCAAACTACTTTAGAAAAATTTCACTGTCCATATTTCCTGCGCTATAAACGCTCGGAAATAAAATAAAATACCGGCATTTCCCTGTTAGAGTTTTCGTGGAAGTATAAGGTTTCGTTTGGGGAATTGTTGACCCGTAAACACTGTATGTTTCATCTGCGAAAGGAGCAATTTATTTTTCCTTTCAATCGCCGGGAAGAGCCATTTTATTTACAATTCCGAATACGAGCCATTGAATATTTGTTTAGAATGCTTTTGTATGCAACGTCGTTATATGGGGATAATAAAACTGTGAGTAAACATTTATTTTGCATGAAATGCAGTGCATCTGTTACAATATCTGTATTGTTATTTTGTAAGAGGTAACTGAATAATTGTGAAATTACATCAGTTCTTTGACGCAAACGATATAAGAGGACATGAAAGAGAAATGAGTATTGAGATCAAACTTCTAATCAATCGATTGGCTCAAGGAAATATTCCAGTTTGAGTGATGAAAGTACGGAGAAACTTATAAAATTTTTGAAAAATTATTCAGAAACCCTCAGTGGACTAGTACTAGGAAACCCTTGAAACATCCATCAAGAATGGGTAAAATGTGAGGTTATTTTCATGTTGATCGGAAAAGTTGTTTGCAATTCAATTGACTTAGAAATATCCATCTGAAATTATTTAAAGTTAAAAAAAAAAATACGTATTTTGCAGTATAACGTGGAAACTCGATAACGTTGTTTTTATCCCAGGTAGCACCTCATGTTGGTTAAACCCTGTTTTCATATTGGGACAATATGGATATATTGTAAATGTAAAAATAATATTGAACCAATATGGGTTCATATTGGAAAAACAATATTTCATTAATAATATTGGTGGAATATTAGCTCAACCTGTTCTGAATGTATATTTTTTCATTAAATATTGGGTCAATATTGGTTCAATAATTTTCACCAATATCGGTAGAGTAATATTGCCTACATATTATTTCCAGCATCTAACTCCAATATTGCGATTTCATTATTATTCTAATATCGATTTTAGAGATAAAAAACAATATTGTATATCCAAATTCGATAGCACAGTGGTGGAATATTATTTAATCCATATTCTAAAAATATTGATCCTATATTGATTGAGATTGTTACGAAAACCTTACGCCAATATACAGTATCGGAAAGTTTTCATCTTGGGTATGGTGCTTTTATGAAAGCTCGAGGAAAGGATATCGATGTAAACTATGTGCGGTGTGTCGCATTGCTACGTGGTCCGTTAATGAGTCGGGTGGGGTAACAGGAGAGGCGCACAGTAGTGCGTCTTTCTTATTCATGTGGTATTATCATATGCGTTCCTTGTTGCTCGCGTAGATTTCTGTCTATACCCCCGATGAAAAGTTTTCGATACTGTATAAGTAAATTCTAGAGATAATATTCCATAATGTCCAACTTCTGTACGGTGTCTATCAAAATATGAAGTATATATTAGATATACGTCTGTTTCAAGATTCCTAAAGATTTTGCATAGGAAACATCCTAGTTAAGTGGACAACAAGTGGTAGATGATGTTATTAAGGAATAGGAGAATGACAATCTTGTGAAAAAAAGCAAAAAAAATATGATGTTAGACTTTTTGCCACTGAAGAAATTAGGTAATTGCTCAATGAAATTTGTGGAACAAATATTTATATTAACATATAAAACGTTTTATTCTACGACAACAACGAAACATTTTCATTTAACGACAGTAATAATTTCGACATGAATTTCCACAAAATAAATAAATCATCCATCAAGCAATCCAAACTGTAGTTGTTGCCTAGCAACCTAGCATTAGGAAGAATACTGAGGGCTATGTTGCCAGATGTCTTCGTCAATGATCGGGTCGTCAAAAACCATTACTCTCTGCACTCTTTTGCATTATTTAACAGTCCAATTCGAAGTGTGAAAAAAGTTATTCTAGAAATTCATATCGACACAACTTTTCCTGGACTATTCAACTTCCGACAATTTAGTTCATCGGCAAAGTGCACGCTGATATTCACAGTCAC
This sequence comes from Chrysolina haemoptera, assembly GCA_958298965.1. Taxonomy (NCBI): domain Eukaryota; kingdom Metazoa; phylum Arthropoda; class Insecta; order Coleoptera; family Chrysomelidae; genus Chrysolina; species Chrysolina haemoptera. The sequence goes on from OY282588.1 coordinate 4,056,962, forward strand.
GCCGCATTCGCCATATGCGACGTCATTTTCGAAATTAGTGATCGCCGTAGTTTACTGCTTAACCTCATGCTCAAGATGGATAGAAACCCTGGTGGATTGACTGATTCGCTTTTGTTTCACCCAAAGTTGTTAATGCTGTAATAAGATGGGATTAGCTTTCCCGTTGTCAGTAGATGGCGCATTATCAAAAAATAGCCGAGTTTACATTCCGAAGTACTGAGTCATATTTTTTTTGGAATATTTGAAATTTGACTGTTTATTACTATGTTTATAATTTTTGATTAACTGTGATTTACATTTCATCGGGATATTTATCGTTTTTTTCTGTTCTTTTACTACTTTTCGTTCAGTTCGCAATGATTAGTTATTTGTTTATTGTTGAGTTTTCTGTAATTCTTGTATTTGTAGTGCATAATGTTTTTTCAAGTTTGTACTTGGACATGGCTGCGTTTGTATGAAAGATCTAAGGTTAGTACCATTGTTTAAATATCCCGTACATATCACATATCCAACTAGTTAATTTAAAATTACTGTTCTGATTTTTGATGAAATAAGCACGTTAAACATGTTATGTCGTATTTTTTAACAAAATTGAATAAATACGAAATGTAAACATGTCATGACAATGACAATTGTTCAACGTCATCATGACAAGTATTCATTTATCAATCTGTAATGACTTTACCGCCTCTACGAATGATCGTGAAGCTAATCCGATCTAAATAAAATATGAAGAATCACGTAGGCCGTACCTTAACAGTTTTGGTAGGCCGATTTCACAGCTATAAATGAACGCACCAGGGTTTCTATCCATCTTGCACATGCTCAAACTAAATAGATCAGCCAGTTTGCTTGCACCGTACAAATTTCTCGCCCCGAAAGACGAAAGGATATTTCTTAAACTAGTTGATAATAATAATAATAGTATTGGAAAGGGGAACATTCTCCATGAAAATTGAAAAATGAAAAATGAGATTCTTTTTTGTAATATTGCAACCTCTTTTTATGAAGTGAAATAAAAAGGAGCAAATGCAGACGGCAGCTCTTCGTCGGTTGGCACTATGGGTTCGTTAAAAAACTGAATAATTGTATCATCGAACAATAATTGGATGGTCAAACAAATAAAGAGGGGGGCGCCACTACAACTTTTAAACTGTCTATGTCAAAGATCACTTATCAGGAAAATTGAGCAACCGAATAAAGACTAATTAGATGTTATACCCAAAACTAGAATAGACTTTACCATGAGATGTTGTCAAGTTCACGCTCTCGAAACCATTCGTTTCGGTCAATAAGCCCTGAAAGACGAAGGGATATTTCCCAATAGTACATTGTTTACCGGGTAGGAAAAGCTTAACATTCCTGGGCGACTGTGAAGATTGCTAAGTCGAGGCGCAAGCCGAGACTTAGCAACACAGAGTCCAGGAATGTGGTTTTTCCTACGAGGTAAACATACTATTTTTCCGCAAATCGTTTAAAATTCGACAGATATTGATTGATTTTTAAAAAAACGCGATAATTTTATTCCCAAATAAATGGTGCTTTGAAATTCCTAATAAAATTACTTGGGCTACTATGGAAACGTATTGAGGTTGAATTGTCAAACTTGACGTTTATAAATTTAATTGCTGGTGTTCTCGAAAGTAAAATGATAAGTGATGATGAAATTTCCATTCCTGGGACTCCTCCAGAGCTGGTTGAGGCAGTGAATACTGCTTCATTAGAATTATTGCCAAAGAAATCAAGAGAAAAGTACGAAAATGCATACAGACGTTTTATGGATTATCGCATGAGTAAAAATACGAGTTCTTTCTCAGAAAATGTTGTAATGGCATACTTCCTAGACCTTTGTTTAAAGATGAAATCTTCAACATTATGGGCCAATTATTCAATGCTGAAGTCAACCCTTGCAATTAAACACAATGTAGATATATCTACATACTCAAAACTTCGTTCTTTATTGAAACGGCAAGCTCAAGGTTATAGGGCAAAGAAATCTAAGATTTTAACGAAGGAAGAAATTGAAAAATTTATCCAGGAAGCTCCAGATAAAGAAAATTTAATGATTAAGGTAATTTACAAGGTTTTAATTTCTATTTAGATTATACCTTTATTTATTTTTTAGGTGGCTGTAATATTTGGTATTTCTGGGGCCTGTAGAATGGATGAGTTAGTCCGAATGACTGTACACGATATAGAAGACCCAGAATCTAAGCTTTTAATCAGCATACCTGATTCGAAAACCAACAAACCAAGATCATTTGTAATTAATCAGATCTACTTGAATGTTTATCGAAAGTATGTTTCGTTAAGACCAGAAAATATGAACAGTGACCGATTTTTCTTTAAATATCAAAGCGGAAAGGGTTGTAGACAAGTGGTAGGAATTCATCAATTTAGAAAAATGCCCAAAATAGTTGCTACTTATTTGAACTTGGTAAATCCGACAGAATATACTGGTCACTGCTTTCGTCGGTCTTCTGCAACAATATTGGTTGACTCTGGTGCCGATATAACTAGTTTAAAGAGGCATGGCGGATGGAAGTCATCAAACGTTGCTGAAGCATATATCGAAGAATCGCTTAACAATAAGGTTGAGGTGGCAAATAAAATTTTCACAGTACAAAATATTCAACAAAATAACCCTACCACCCCGCATGTTGTCCAAAATGTTTCTCATAGTTCTAACAATGTTCAATAATTGTACTAACTGTCAAATTACTGTAAATATAACAAATTGATCTTAAAAATGTATTCAGCAATGACTTGATGTTTTCAAAATATAAATTAATTCCTTATAAGCAATGTGTTTTCAATCATTTGTAGAACACTAACAACTGTACGGAAATATCATTTCCTTTTTGACTTTTTCTTCAAGAAATTTTGACAGGAATGTCAAAATTTCCTAGCGATTTGCGGAAAACTCCTTTTCTAATCTAGTTCATATACTTGGGAAAGAGTGTGACGGTTTTATTCTTGCGGTAAAAAGACTGGGTGGGACATCGAGTGACCTTTGTCCGTAATTCTTCAGGGAAACGAACGATTAAGATAGGATGTATCGCGTTGGCTTTTTCATTTGTGAAATACGATTCTTCAGCTACTTCTCGGGAGATAGTGGGATTGTAATAATCGGATATGTGGAATTAGTCCAACCAATATAACATAAATAAAGCCTGTTTTGCAAATTAATTCTAATAGTAAGCGACTTGCGCCATGACTTCGGGGATACTTTATAAATAACTAAAATCCAAATTGCAACTCAAAATTTTTTTTGTGCAATTGTTTAAACAATGATTATTAAAAAAAAGGGTCCTTTTTTGTTTTTTGTAAATATCTCAAAAGGTACTGGACGAATGGCTTTACTCATAAAAGACCGTTTGTAGAGAATGAAAAAACCTACAAAATGGTTTTTGGAAAATCCCGATACGACCATTTTTCGCCGAGAAAAGCCAGAAAAACTCTTGAAAAAAGGCCTTTTTTCAAAAATTCGTATCTCCTTCAATTTTCAATATTAAGAAATAATTTTTCGAGAAATGGTAGCTAATATCATTTACGTTGAGCTCCCGAAAGGTGGAAATTGTCGCTTCAATAGTTTTCCTACAATCGTGTTTTAAAAAAATTACAGCCATATTTTGCATGATGCGTCTTATTACGGGAAATGGTCCGATTTGAATTTTTAAAGCGGCATTTTGAAGTTGAGGTTAAAAACTACAATTTGTCTATCTCACATTTTCCCATAAGTTTGGAGAACATTGTTAAAAATGCTTCTGAACACAGCGCTTCGAGTGAAAATTCGTCACCGAGTCGTGCTAAGGTAGTAGTGGAGGGGGCGCCGAGAATTCAGGAGCAGATGTTCCCGTTTGGCCTTGAACGCCGCTCTCAAAGGCGGTCTACGTTTTTGGAATAAAAAAACACGGTTTATTGGTGCAATTTATACATTTTTTGCCAGTGTATATGTTTACATATACGTACTTGTACAAGTACAATTATAATCGAACATATGCATGTACGTATTATTTAAATAAACTGCATAAAAGTAATGCAATTACAAGCGACGTCTTCGCTGAATAGAAAAAAGCGCCTTGTTCGCGCAACCGGTCTCTCACTTCTCCTCCGCTTCTCGGCGCCCCCTCCACTACTACCTTGGCACGACTCGGCGACGAATTTTCACTCGAAGCGCTGTGTTCAGAAGCATTTTTAACAATGTTCTCCAAACTTATGGGAAAATGTGAGATAGACAAATTATAGTTTTTAACCTCAAATTCAAAATGCCGCTTTACAAATTCAAATCGGACCATTTTCCGTAATATGACGCATCATGCAAAATATGGCTGTAATTTTTTTAAAACCCGATTGTAGGAAAACTATTGAAGCGACAATTTCCACCTTTCGGGAGCTCAACGTACATGATATTAGCTACCATTTCCCGAAAAATTATTTCTTAATATTAAAAATTGAGGGAGATACGAATTTTTGAAAAAAGGTCTTTTTTCAAGAGTTTTTCCGGCTTTTCTCGGAGAAAAATGGTCGTATCGGGATTTTCCAAAAACCATTTTGTAGATTTTTTCATTCTCTATAAACGGTCTTTCATGAGTAAAGCCATTCGTCCAGTACCTTTTGAGATATTTACAAAAAAACAAAAAAAGAACCCTTTTTTTAATAATCATTGTTTAAACAATTGCACAAAAAAAATTTTGAGTTGCAATTTGGATTTTAGTTATTTATAAAGTATCCCCGAAGTCATGGCGCAAGTCGCTTACTATTAGAATTAATTTCCACAAAAAATTTATATTGGTTGGTCTAAATTGTCTTTTTATTTATTTTTGCTGAATCAGGCAAAATCTGGAACTGTTCATCACTATGTAATAAATATTGTGACGTTTATTTTCATTATGGCAAACAGCAAACGACAAGATTCTATCTGGGACACTGCGTCGTGTTTCAATTATTTAAAATATCAAACTTCTAGAGTTAGATTGAAAGCAACGTGTGTCTACAAATTGTTGATGGCATGGCATCCAGAAACCCTTGAATAATCTAAAACACACTAATAATTAAGAGGATACGTATTTTTTAGCAGTATTTTGAATTTTTTGTGGAATGAGTATTCATAATTTTGAATGGAAGTGAATTTATAATTTTGGAGCCCAAGTAATTTAAACTTTTGTCCAACAGTTTTGTTCATGTGTGGGACAGAAAAGAGGATTTTTGATCTGGTGTCGTATCTGGAGTTATGACTGGTTTCTAGAGAGTATTTATTTTTGAATAGGTAGTTGGCAACATTATAGAAATATATTTGTCTTGGATTGAAGAGCTTGATATCTTGGAGTAATTTTTCCGAAGAATATGTATGGGGTTTTCTTAGAATAATTTTATAAAAACTTTTGACCCCATGCAACGCCAGACGCCATTTTCAAATATTTTTTCATATGGCAAGGGGGGTCGAGTTACCTCATTCGATTCGTCTTCCAATTCTCTATTCAACAGCAAACAAAAATATTCGTCCGAAACAAAATGGCGGTACATTATTTTAGAACTCTCAGAAGAGGATCCTTTCGAATAAATGGCTATTAAAGAGCTTTAGTGCAATGATTTTTTTTTTCTGCAAGAGCTTCTTGTCACTCAAAATTTCAGATGGGTGCCATATTAAAAAAAAATTCAAATTAGTAGATAAGGAGTGTAATACCTCGTTTCATTGAATCTTAGCAAATCTCATATGTGTTTTAGATAAATATTTTTGTCTGAAATTTTGCAGTCATGTGGAAAATCAAAAGACAATTCGAATGAGGTATCACTCGACCCACCCTGCCTTTTGAAGGGTAGACATTTTTTGTTACTGTCAAAAAGTACCTTATAACATACTATTTGACCAAAAAAAATTTCACTCCGTTCAAAAGTTAACAGGGTAGAGGGTTACTTTATGGACACACTGTATGCTGGAATGTCGCAACGTCCATTATATTGAATAGTTATTTAATCCAGTACGATTGGGTTTTCACACGAAGATAGATTGTAGCACCACCAAACTTGGTATGCAAGTAGTTGGAACCATGATGAACAATGATAAAAAAATTGTTTACCAAAATTCTAGGGGAGGAAAATTTTTTTTCGTTTAAAAATAAATAAATAGTATTTTGCTGTGATCTTGGAAAGTATATGATTGATCGGAAAAAAACTAAACAAGGTGAAAGATAATTCAATTCTCCACAAAAAATTTTCCTATTAATTTCTTATGAAAGGCGCTCGTTTTCTCGGAAAACGTGATTGAACGCCGACATCAACTTTCAGGTTCACCCTTACCCGCCCTCACCCTTACCCCTAAAACCGGCATTCCCTTCAGTAAATGTTGAAAATAATCGCTTATTCATATCCTGCATATTCGTTTAATAACACTATTGTGAAGTGCTAACCTCAAGCTTTAAATCACATACTGCATTTTTCATGTAGGATGTGTATGAGCGATTATTTTCAACATTTACTGAAGAAATTACCGGGTGAGGTGAAAGCTGAGGCAGGAGTAAAATCCAGTTTTTTCATTGGCATGTCTAAGTGAGACGTGTCTCACTAGTCTAAAATCGTTGCATATGGTACAAAGACGGTACTGATTTCTGCTTCAGTATAATTATTTCATATTAATTAAAATAACAATAACTTTCGGATCCTCGGTTAATATCGTAGAAGGGTTATGTGAAGTGGGACAAAACATATTTTGGGTTCTCAGATACTCACATGTTATATGTGCATGAGGAAGTACAAGTCTTCAGGAACGATACATACTTTTTCTTTCCCGTCTACTATAATTTTTATTAAAGTTATAACAAATCAAATGTTCGGTCCTGCCGGAAATTGCAGTGGCGGGTTAAGGCGACCCTGAAAGTTTATATCTGAATTCAATCAGGTTTTCTGAGACAACGAGTGCATTTCGTGCAAAATCACTAGGTATATTTCTTGTGGAGAATTGAATTATCTTTCGCCTTGTTGATATTGTTTCTTGATAAATCTTATACTTTCCTAAACGACAGCAAAACAAATATAATTTTTTAAAACAAATTTTTTGGTGGGTTCCGCCCCTGATATTCTGGTGAACAATTTTTTTTCTAACAATATATGATATCAAGAAGTCATGTGCCGAATTTCGAAGTGCTACGATTCATTCTTCAGTTGTGGCTTACCTTTGTCTGTGGTTACTGTACTATATCCCAATGAATATTTTCCACATTAAGTACAAATAAATAGATTGAACAGGTTTTGCGAAATAGAGTAACAGACTTACAAACACCCTTTCAGTTATCTGTTGGTGTAGTTCTCCTTAGATTCAGAAATCCACTGATTCATTTGTATTTTCAAATTCCCCTTAACCAAGTTCCATACACAAATCGAAGTAATTCGATCAGTGGCGGGATGGAAATTTTCTCGTATTCCAGTCTTCCGCTTCGGGTCTCTAAAGGCGTTCCAGAAATATCGTCACGTACATCTGAATGACATTAATATGGGCGGCGCAAATTCCAGCTCTCCAACGAGAAAGCAAATTTTACATTGATAGCGTATCAAACTTCGGGATTGTATTTAAGTTCGAGGCAAGACGCGTAGAAACCGTTCGGGAACTATCTCGAAGTGTCTATACCCAGAGGAGAAATATCTTACTTTAAGCTCTAGTAATTCATAAGACCGCCGTTACAAGCTTCTTGGCCGAACCGACCCGAAAAGTTCATATTACGAAATTTTATTACCTCGCTCTTCATGCAAACGACTGCGGCGCTATCGCTGCTGAGTTTCTGAACATTTTAACCCATTTTTTGGTTAGTTGGGCAACAATTTCGCGGAGTTTTCGTTCGCGAGGTAATCCGATGTGGTGGATTCCAAAAGAGTTTAATGCTGGGTATTTATTTTCATGTTAAATACACGAAAGGAATAGTGTTGAGATTTTTAGTATTGCGTATATGACATTTTTGCAAGTAACATTAACTCTCTTATTCCGATCTTCAAGATCGCTTTAAAACACCATTGGGCAGCCAGGAGGGAGGCTTTGAGGCTGCAACCCCCCAAGCCACCAAATGACTATTAAAATGATGGCGTAGAATACAGGACAAATATTGAAAAAATTCTAGAATTTCCAGAAGTATTTTGGGGGTTTTATGTGCTAGGATAGGATCCTAGCGCACCTTTTATCACATCACATCACATTTATCGCATTTTGCGACCATAACAAGACACATTCGTTGAATACATAGGTTTATAGAAAAAAAGGTAAGAAAATTTCCTACAAGAGAATGTTATTATTTGATGGCCTAACAGTTCGTGCGACACAATGTTTGTTGCACATTTATCTTTGTTTTATGGTACACCGTGTATCCGAACATATTCAAATCATACATTTTCGGGATCAGCATTAAATTTTGAGTATATCGGTGGTAATTACGAGTGAATCTGATGACTTTGAATATTTGGCCATTTTTCTCTCTCTCATTTATCTCGATAACGGCTGCTTGTAGCGATTTTTGACAAGTATTCCTTTTTCACGTAAAAATGATAGTGGAATATGTTTTTTTTCTAGAAAATGTGATACATACATGCACGAAAAAGTTGTGACTCCCCAAAAGAGACAAAGACCTGTAGGTGGCGCCCCCTACAATGAAGTGCCAAACAGATATCAAATTTGAATTTCTCATATTGAAAAGTCCTCAAATACCAATTTTTGTTCAAATATCGACATTATTTCAAAATTTATTCACGAAAAACCAAAATAAAAATAAATTTTCAACACCCTCTATCTCAAAACTGAAGGCCTTGCGGACCCATGTTTATATGAACTTTTTACCTTATAAATAACTGAGGAATCGTCCTATTAAATATCGGACACTTATTACATAACACCCTGTATATTATGAACTGTTATTCAAGTATTTGCCAACGTTCCAGATGATGACTCCTGTGCCTAATTGACTTTTTAAGTATTTATCCTCTTGTAACTAATTAAACCATGCTCAGTTAAACAAAGAAAGTAGGAACACACTGTTTCTCGAACTCGAAGTCATGGGTATTATTTGACTTTTCTGTAAATACGCTTGCAACACACTATTAAACTACTGAGTGATTTCATTAGTTATCTTTGACGCTTGTACCATCGCCGAAGATCTTGAAATGTATTTGAACAACTGATAAATTTGGTGTTATTCTATCAACACATCTGGTTTGAAGAGAACTTGGTCAGCTAAGTTGATAACTAGCCCTTGAAGTTCCCCAAGTTAGTTTGGTCAAGTAATCACAAATGGTGTTGGTAAATGTCAGAAGGGGAGAATGATTCCCTGACCACGGAAAGATCAAAACATTCAATAAATGAACAATTAGTTTAATCTAGATCACGCCATGTGCAATAAAGACTCCGCTATTTTGAAACGAAAATAATTTTATATTATTCAAATAATTGCGTCTTGGATATTCTTAAAAACTGGAGAACGGTGTGTCGACATATGCCATTTAATTAAAAAAATGCATTCAGATGCTTAAAATATTATGATATTTTTTTAATAATCTTAAAATAAGAGAAAAAAAATTAAATTAGTGGAGCTCGAGTTATGTTGAAGTATTAATCAGAATAGTGCCATTCGTTATTGAATTTTTCACCAGAATAGTTTGCTTTCGAATATTATTTTACGATATGCTTAGTATACGTATGCGGTTAAAAATACTTAAAAGTTGTTGAGTGATAGTAAATAAAATAAAACTCTTTTAAGATTAATTAACTATTTTTAGGTTAATTTAGTAAGCTCTAAATACATTTTAAGAGCAAAACGTCAGTTATTAAGTTTTAATTTATGTATTTAAAGTTGCCCTGAAAAACTTTTTGAGAATAAACTTAATGGTTTATATACAGTTTTGAAATTCAGTTTTGAAGGCCTTTTTAGGAAGGGCTCTTTTTGGCTAAAAGCTGCTTTATGATGGTGTCAGGCAGTGGCGCAGCCAGGATTTAAGTTTGGGTGGGGGCTGAACATACAATTTATCAGTTACCAGAGCTTTTTTTTCGTCAGCAGGATGTTATGAATAACGAATACAAGCGAACTGTTAGGCACGCGAACGATACCATCATCTTGTATAAAATTTTCTTAGCTTTCTTTTTATAAACCTGTTTTTAACGAATGTGTCTAATTATGGTCACAAAATGCGAAAAATGTAAAAGGTGCGCTAGGATCCGGCATCCTAGCACATTAAATAGCCAACGAAAAATACTTTCAAAAATTCTAGAATTTTTTCAATATTTTTCCCGTATTCTACGCTATCGATTCAACATCACACAGTATTCTAAATATAAAAAATGATAAATTTAAAAATCGGTCTAAGTCAAAGTGCACACGTTTGTAAAAACGCCCACGAATTCTATGTTTGACTAGCAATCGATTTCAAATTCAGTCAGGTCATAAAAAAAGGTTGATTTTAACGAATATAATATAGAAAAAACTTTGAAAAATGTTTGGCAAGAAAATGGCACCTACAACCTCTAGATAACATTTTTAACCGACGACCGAATCGAGATAGAGCAATTCTGCGAACGCCAATCGATTCAGCATGCTGAAATTAGTATATGCTGTGATTTTCGAGTCGATCGGCACAAAATGAATTTTCAGCCGAAAAAACATCAAAGGGTTATACCTTAAATTATGACCAAAAATCCAAAGTCATCAGATTCACTCGAAATTTCCATCGATTAACTCAAAATTTTATGCTGATTCCGAAAATGTATGATTTGAATATGTTTGGATACACGGTGTACCATAAAACAAAGATAAATGTGCAACAAAAATTGTATCACACGAATCCGGCATCCTAGCACACAAAACCACCACCACCACCAACAAGCGAACAGTTAGGCCAGCAGAACAGTTAGAAAGAAGAAATAATTTAACGAATTCATTATAGAAAAAAATTAGGAAAATTTTTGGGAAGAAAACTGCACCTGCAACCTCTAGATAACATTTTCATCCGACGACCGAATCGAGATAGAGCAATTCTGCGAACGCCAATCGATTCAGCATGCCGAAATTAGTATATGCTATCATTTTCGAGTCGATCGGCACAAAATGAATTTTCGGATGAAAAAGCATCAAAACTGAACCTTATGGACCCATGTTTATATGAACATTTACCTTATAAATAACTGAGGAATCGTCCTATTGAATATCGGACACTTATTACATAACACCCTGTATAATCTAACGCGGACATTGTTCATTGGATATGTACATATTTTTCGATTCATTAATTTTTCGTTTAAAATATTCAAATGTTCCATCTTCATATATGTATATTGATGCTCATTAATTTATTTCACATGCAATTTCATTTGGCTTGGCATTGTGAATTTCAATGGAAGTATTCTGTGATGTATTATTCGAATAAAAAATATGGTATTGAATTTTTGAAATGTATTGTTTTCTGGATTATCAGCCTAACAGAAAAGCAAATAATTCCTTTTGATGCCAATTTTGCAAGCGGAGATGTGAAATCATGTGTCGAAACTACCTACTTATAATCCAGGAAGTACCTCAGGGCTCTGTAATGGGGCCACTGCACTTTTCCTTTCATAAATCTCTGAGTTCAGAAACCTCGTTGGAGATATGTATTTCGACGTTATTCCTCTATTTCAAATTTGTCGAATATTATGTAGACAGGCTGCCTGGAAGACTATGTTGAATGACAATGTCGATTGACAAAGTCAGCTTCAGAGCCGCGTCCTGACTCAGTCGGCTAAACTGACCAAACAACGTTTCATAAGGATAAGAAAATATTGGAGAGAGAAGTTTTTTTTTTGTGGTATGGTAAGTGTCTTATTTATATAAATATTGGTAAATAGGTAGGCGATGTCGAAACAAGCTGAGATGTCTGTATCGGAAATACTGATCTCTTCGAAACAAATGATGAAGTAGAACCCTTTTCAAGGTAGGTTTGATATGTTTCAACTATGTATGTTGGAGAATGCCGAAGAGGAACGTTACTGAGCGTTATGTTGGTATCGTTGGTAACTGTTCAAAATTCATTCTATTTGATTATTTTGTGTAACATTCATTTTATGCAATGGTGCAATTCTATGTATTCAAAGACATTTCCGAAAATGGTGATTTGATTTGTTCAATTCTGATAATTTTATATGAAAGCTGTGGTCTAGGGCAGCAGAACAAAGCTAGCTAGTACAAGTGCACATCTATCGAAAATCCAAAGACGAAGTAACCTGTATATGCATAATAGGTGCAATGAAAACATGTCCGACGCCGCTATGGAAAATATTCTAAGCCTTACATCCTCTACATAGTAATAGAGATTATAGCGATGGGGACAACATACAGAGATGATTTTATTGTTACAATCGAAATCAATGATAATTTTCAGATCTACACACAGGTTTTATTGGAGCTATGGAAAGATCAGGAAGGTGTAACGAAGTTACTAAGTCCCAGTTTTGTTAGGCAGATAGAAGCAACATTTTCCTCCCATTCTATAACTCCGTAATTAATATGTTCATGAATATAATAATAAGCTTTATGTCGAACCAAGCCATCTCGTGTTTAAATATACTCATAAATTTTGCCGGCATCTGTTCAGCCGAATCCTCGCATAGAAATCTCTGTTGCTGGCAAGTTAGCTTTGGCTGGTAGTACACAGCGCCTCCACTAGAGGGACCACTCCGCACGACTCTATTTGCACAGAGCCGGTTAACTTAAGCAGACAGAAGCGATCGTTGAAGCATCTTCTCAGGTAGCACATACTACAGAGACATCCGAAGAGCTCCGAAAGGAGCCAGCCGAAATAAAACATAACTTGGAGATACGCCTTCTAATCAGGGTTGCGATGTTCTGATGAATGCATGTTAATTATTTTGCATATCTTTCGGAAACTCACTGTATGCTCAATATCAGTGGGATGCCTTCATTGCATTCACGAATGATATGCAATGATTGAATAAATACCACTTTTTCAAATGATAAACAAAATAATTAGTTCAATGTGAGAAAGCATCACTAGAATAAACTGAAACATAGATTTAATGTATATCAATTATTGAATCAAGGAATAACCGATACTTAATAATCACAGTTCATTGGATTGAGGAAAAATATCCATCGTCGAACTAATCTGAATCATTATATCAATCATACAGCATTCATTTGAAGAATGGACAATAATAACTAATTTGATGAATGCAGTTTCATCAGTTGAACGAATACAATTTATTGCTTGGGTGAACACTCTTCATTCGTTTGATGAATGGAAATCATTACCCCAACGAACCTTGCATTATATTAACCGATTATCAATAAACACCATTCATTGAATTGATGAAAGATATCCATCGTCGAAATGATCTAAATCATTATGTCAATCATGCAATATTTATTCGAAGAACGAACAATAATATTCAATCTGATGAATACAGTTTCATCAGTTGAACGAATACAATTCATTGCTTGGGTGATCACTCTTTATTCGTTTGATGAATGGAATTCATTACCATAACGAACCTATTTAATGTGCTTGATCATGATATCAATGAAAGCATTCATTGATATTATTAAGATCCGTATTCATAGTATGGATAAACAGTGGTACATTGACATAACGATTGCGTTCATTGGACCAATATTGATAAAAATATTCATTGAGTCACTGAACTTCTTCATTGTATCCAGGTATCAATTTTTTCTGTGTGCTGTGAAATTTTACAGATAATTTTTCCACGTGATAGACTAGGCAGTACACCATTTCATATTCGGTAATTGGCCATACTCAGAATATTGTGGATTAGGAGAGATAATGCCCCGTCTCATATGCACTCCCAACTGAATACCGGAATTAACAACATTGACTGGGCAATCAATTCCCCACAGTTCCTCCAATCACCCGAGCTGGCACGTACTCACCCCAACAAAGGCGCCCTTATCTGCCTTTATGGGCCATATTACGACCCTCTGTCTCACCTGTTTCTTGCCTTCGCGTCCCTCCTCCCGAGATGCGCGACCGGGCTCATTGATCGGAAATAATTCAATTAATCTAATTAATTACTCCAATCGCTGGGGTACTTTCATAACAAACTTAACCTGTTCAGCATAAATTATATAGTTATCTTATGATTCGCTCCTCTGAATTTGGATTAAATGCAATTTCGCAAAATAGATTAGACTAACTTTGTTCGAGATCTGGCGTGAAGGCGATGGCTGAGAGAATAGGCCCTGAATGGGAAATTATACATGGTCTTTATAGTACAGTAACCACAGACAAATGTAACCCACAAGTGAAAAATAAATCGTAGCACTTTGAAACTCGGCACATGACTCCTTGACATCTTATATTGTAAGAAAAAAATTGTTTACCAAAATATCAGGCATGGAACCCAAAAAAATTCTTATTTAAAAAAATTATAATTTTTGTTGGTGTTGTTTTGGAAAGTATAAGATTTATCAAGAAATCCACAAGAAATAAACCCAGTAATTTCTTGCAAAATGCACACAACTTTTTCTAACTAACGGGTCAAATGGGGTTGTAGTGTCGTTTTCTGAATACATTGAACCCAAATTCATTAAAATTATGCCCAGTAGTAAGTCAGTTTTGAAGTTGATCTATTTCTAAATCTCTGTATCGAATGTAACTATATGTTTTCATTAAGATTATTGTTATATTCCATGTCAAATAATTACCCGGTATTGCTTGTATGGAAACATAGACAATTCAGGACGATACTGGAATTTTTCCATCCTTTTCCAGGATCTTAATGTTACCGCTATTACTGCTATTCTCCACTAGATGGCACCAGCCATTCTGAATTCTGAGTATTCGTGACAATACGCTGTGCTACTCCCACTCTACTGGGAACTCGATATTGTCATTCTGAACCAAATTACGATTTTCACATGTTCTTATTCACAGACATATTGAAGGCATTGGCCTCAGTCAGTCATTCTTGCTGTGAAATGCTTAAAAGACAGCATTTTTCTGTTAGAACTCAGTGTATTGAAATCATTATGGAAAAAAGTCATTCTCAATTAATTGAATATGGTGTACCTCAAGGAACTGTTTCAGATCCACTTCGTTCAACATTCATTTGATTGGTCTGTCCAAAATGTACACCAGAGGTTGAATTCTTTCAGGCGAATAATAGTACAAATTGTCTATTGTCAGAAAGACTAATTGAGAGTAAAATTATTGAAAATTATTGAAAATTCTCAAAAATGTGTAGTCTTTGTTTTCATTCGTGTACTTTTGTTCTCAGTTTTTGACAGAATCAACTGTTGCGACATGTTTCGATACACAGTATCTTTTTCAGGCGAATGTAGTACATTAAAAAAAATGTGAAAATTTTAATCGTATTTTACCTTAGTGTCATAACTATGAATTTCGATCAAGTAACGGCCACGTCAATCCAAAAAAAAATCAACTGTGATTGAGATTGGTGGACAATGATTCGTTGGATTGAAGATTGTGATGGACTTTTTTTTTCATTATCTAAAAAATAAACTAAAGAAAAAGAGAAAACTCAAATGTGTCATCTCCAGTTACATTATTATTACTTTCTTTGAATAGAACGTATTTTCCTCACAATTTAAATCTTCCTATATAAACCTATTAATTATAATGCGAGTAAAGTATTTCACTGAATTTCTTTCCCATTCATCCCTTTTCCAAAAACTCTTGAATTGGTCACATTTTGTCGAAACGCTTGAGGAAAACATTTGGCTGCAACAGACTAAACCGGCATTTCCTGAAGAACGGGACCCCAATTTCAATTCCAAAAGAAACCCTACTTTTGTGGAAATGAAATCGCTTCCGGGAAAATAAGAAAATATTCGACGTGATTTACATTTCATCTATACAAAGCGAAATGAAAGAGAAATTTGTGGCTCAGTTGTCATTTGGAACGTAAGTTTTCTCGTCTGCTTCCTTCGACGTTTTCATGAATGTGAGGTTTGACGTTTTTAGTTTGTATTATACAAGCTGTATAATGAAATAAAAAACTCAATTGTATAACACAAAAAATATCCAGCGGACCGGCTCAGTGAGATAATGTCGTACAATGTTTGAAAATTTGAAATTTCTATAACTCATATGCAAGTATTCTACAATGCACCAATTTTCATCGGGAATAACATTCTTTGACGAATGGATAGTAAACAACTTTCCATGGGGTGCAAACTTTTTGAAACATTTTGATTCGTTTATTTATGAAACTTCATGTTAAACTGGTAAGCAGATGGATGAAGTTCGACCTCTCTTCGAATCCCCTACTATTCTCTTTCCTGTTGATGAGCCACCATATGGGGAGGTGCCAGATTTTCTTATTATGTTTGTAGTCTTTGCTGAATTTGTGTGTGTGTATTTTGAACTCGTATCATGGATTTGGAAAAAACGGAAAAACTGATTGATCGTATTATAGAAAAAAATGCCATTGAAGCATTTATTTATACTCACCCAAAAAATTTTCAATGTCGCATATTTTGAAGTTGTATGGTAGATTTAGATAAAATATATTAATGAAAATTTCAAATCGTATTATGGAAAAAAATGTCATTGCAGAAAAACTTGGTCAGGTGTTGGGCAGGAGTGGTTTTACAGTCGTATGAGGCTGTTAGATTATTTTCTGTTTGGTGCTTGTCGACATGATCTTCATAGTTGGTATAGAAAATTAGCAAATGGATAAGTTATCAATAATCCATTTCCATTTGACGAAAAACATGTTTGATGTAATTTTGATTTTTCTTTAAGTAAGCAGAAAATCCCGGTGTACCTGATTGGTTTTACATGTGAAAAATTATCTAAAGTACTTTTTTTTGTTTCAGTGCCTCCCCAACATATACACATATACGATGGTCAACACACGGATAAATCAATTCTAATTGGGCCCTATAACGAAGGCTCAGATGTCAATCTCCTATGCGAAGTACGGGGAGGTAAGTAGTCAGTTTTCACCTAACATAATAAGCAAAGTTTTTTTTTATTATTTGAAATAACAATTTTCCGCACGTACACTATAATTTTCCGACGACCGACCTGGGATTCAAAACACTACCAGATTTCAAACACAGAAAATCAACAAGTGAATTGACTTTGGTTCTAGAGTTGGCTTGAGACGAATGAGAAAGATATATTATTCAGGAACGTTTTTTTTTTTAATCAACAATGTCAGTGCAAAAAGAAATAGTTTGAAATAGTTTAAAAATGTTAACGCTTGTTGTTCGGAATGATGAGTGTTTCAAGTATATCGTCGGAAAGGATTATTTTCAAATGAATTTAGAATGATATGAGAGGAAATGAGTAACTGCAAACTCTTGGAAACATCGAGTGACTCAAACTTCAATTATCTTTTCAACGAGTCGATTCGAAAGAGTATTAATTAATGAAGCATAATCTCGTGGGTGAGTCTAGACCAATTAGTTACTTAACGAAGGGCTTTGGACTTATATTTAGCACGATAATGAATGCCATCAGACTTCTCAAAAAACATTTCGATATGCTACATTGCAATCCTACACATGTCATTAACGCGCGGATTTGGAACCCGAGTTACTTTTATGAAAAAAGTCGAAACTATTTTTGAATGAATATGGAAAAGTACAGCTTGGAAAATCTGGCAAGGAATATGGAATCGATGCACAGTAGCAGAAGAGCTCATTTTACATTATAACTGAATCTACAATTTATACTACTCACCCTCTTTATCATCCGAATACTTTATCTATCTAATCCACGCATCTCATATGTTAATCGACATTCCTTGCTTAATTTGCCAAACTGTAGTGTTAATATGAAAGAAACAAGACATCCTGCAATACCAGGATTTCCTCATTACCAAAATAGGAAAAAATCGGTGAAAAATCCAATGAAAAAAAAACTAATTTCCTGGCTAATAACACGACGAACGTTGAATTACATCTGCAAGGCTTTCTCTGCAATTGCTAGTTACAGGTTAACGAAAAAAAAACAATTTTAAACAACACAACAACAATCAACAACAATTCCTTTCAGTTTTGTTCAAGCAAAAGTTATTGTTGATGTTGTAAAATTGTTTTTTCCGTTAACCAGCTGTCTTCCCCTTATGAAGGGCAGCCCTCAAAAGTCGAAACTTATGCAAGACAAGAATTAACGAGGTCTTACTTTTTAACGTGCGATTCCTAGCACTTTCTCGGGCCATCGGATAAAAACTTGTAGTCGCTAGGATTCGAACCTAGCCGACCAGCAGTCGATGGTTTTGAATGCGACAGGCTCAACCACTGAGCTACTTGGCCCTTGTGTTGTTTAATGAACACATAAATTTGATATATTTCGAACTCAACAGGGTAACATTTGAAGATTTGCAATTGTCAAGTCAGTTTCCATAAAATGCTCTTTCCCTGAACGTCTTTTTCATGTTTTTTTCTGTCTTTTTTTCCAGAGACCCCACACATATATGGAATCAACCTCAATGCGTTCATCAAAATCTCTAATTAATTTTTTTCACTACGTCAAAATCCACCGTGGCTTGAACTAACCAAACATGCAATGTAAGAATTACAGGGAAGTTTTATGTTTTTCTCATGTTGGGTTAATTACCATGATATTATTTTTGAGGGTAACATATTATTTACTGTAGAAGGAAATTAATTTCTGCGAAACGAATACGCTGGATTCGTGGATATAATCTGATATAATGAAAAGCTTGACGGAATGGGGTTTCTGAAATGTTCGTTGATTATCTATAAAAAATACCACTATGCTATAAACGATATTTCACCCTTAATGGAACAACATCATCAAGCAAGAGCCAGATTGATCCCTTCGAGACATACCACCTCACTAGCAAGGATTGGTGTGGGAGATTAAATCGTTTTTATTCAATGTTACTCTTAGAGTTCCCCAAGGTCAACTTTGGATTCACTAGTATTTCTTCTCTTCATTTAATGAAATTTCTAGACATTTTTAAGCTGAATATAAGGTATTTAAGAACATTCAATATCACTTTGGTTATATTTAATTATAAAACGAATTACATTATTCGTGTCAAAGAAATTAATTATCTTTGAAAATTGACAAATGTGAAATTGTGAACTTTCTCAGAATATAATCTGTTCAAGTGTTTAATTGAAAAGTAAAAAATATATTATATACAAGAATCTGAGATCTGTAAAAAATGGTAGGTAGATGAAAAAATACAATTATTCACATATCGAACAACTAACATCCCGTGCAAATTTCTAGAAAATCTGATTCTTGAAAGTGAGGAATTTTCATCATTAGAGGCAATTTGCTCCATACAGTATCGGATAGTTTTAATCTTGGGTATGGTGATTTTATGAGAGCGTGAAGAATAGCTTACTACAGTGTTGAGAGAGCATTACAATTTCTCCTCTACTCGCTCGAGGAAGGGATATCGGCGTGAGCTGTTAATTCGTCGGGCGAGGTAACAGGAGAGGCGAGCAGTAGTGCGTCCCTCTTTTTTGTGTGGTATTATCATATCATTACGTTCCTTCTTGCTCGCGTAGATTTCTCTCTATACCCCCGATGAAAAGTTCGATACTGTGTATGGATTACGTGCCAGGCAATAGTATATTGTGTATCTAGTAGTAAAAGCATTACATTCCCGGACGAAAATGTAAATTTTTGGCCGAGGCGTTAAGCCGAGCAAGCATTGAAGTCTCGGAATGTGCTTTTACTCCGAGATACACATACTATTTTTTCTGAAATCGCAATCAACATTATCATAAATTAAGAAAATTTATAAATGCATAACAATTTTTGATTGATATCGTTATTGTTGAGACGCCGGCAAACATTTTCCCAAACAGTTTTCGATAAGGGACAGTTCCTTGCTTAGCAACGCCTTGCTTAGCAACGGACTAAAATACTCGATTAGCGTATTTTGGAGTCTGAACTTGCATTCTTGAGCGAATTCAGAAAAAATATAAATTGAACGACGAGTCCAAAATACGGTTGTCCACCGCGAGACTATCTGAAATGGTAACTAGATCTTTTTCTCATAGAGTCATATGAAATCTACCAAGAACTTCTTCATGGAGACATTTTCTATCTTGATAAAAAAAAGCAATTTATTTTCAACAGCGGATTGATATTGTATATGGAACTGGCAAAAAATAATATGAAACGAATATCAAAGGAACTGTGACAGATATTATTAAACTCTCTTTGAGCACAAAAATTGACTTACCGAGCTATATTTCCCAAAAAAAGAAATAAAGCTAGCGGTATAGGTGATCCAAATATTATTATCATGAGTAGAGTAGGGTGGAGTAGAGTAGTTTATTTGACCATGTTATGTACATAAAGAACATTTACGGCAAGTCACAAAAACAATATTGATTCAAGATCAATATTGAAAATTTGTATCATAAAATGGTATTATAAAATATAAAAATGTAACAGTCAGTGAACAATATAAAAATATTCAAATATTTGAAATACAATTTTTAAGATACATAAAAAAGTACAATCCTTAGTTTTTAGGGAGTAGAGATTATAACAGTGCAGAACAGACATCAACAATAAAAATTATATACGTATTGAGCTTGCTGAGGTAATATAGCTATCAATATCATAAAAACTGAATTCCAATACTTTGACTGAGGTATCAAGGATATTGTAGAGGTTGAGGTTCAATGAATTTTTGCAGCTGACAGCCAATCTATGACGAGGAATAGTCAGTAGATTGGCCAATCTTGTGTTGTAGCAATGCGAGTCAGATTGTCTGGAAAAATTGCTCACATTTTGGTGTATTTCTAAGAGGACTGTGAAAATGTATAAAGTGGGAAGGGGCAGGGAAGTTTAATGAAATGTTGTTGACAATGGTCTCTAAACCCCAAGTTTGCCAATATTCTGATAGCATTTTTCTGTCATTTGAAAACTGCTACAGCGTTTTTCGAATTTCCCCAAAGTAAAATGCCATAAGAGAGCACAGAATCAAATAAAGAAAAGTATGCCATTCTCAAAATATTGGGATTCGTGAGAGGTTTCAATTGCCTTAGTAAAAACAGAGTACTAGATAATTTTCGAACCACGTGATCTACATGATTGAACCAATTCAATCTATCGTCAATAATGAGACCAAGAAACGTTACATAACTTCCATCTTGGTACATTGTGTTAGAAGAAATAACAAGATTTTGAGTCTTGTTTTCATCCAATTTGAGTTTATTTTCAGAAAAGCATTTTTTTGCCGAGGTTAGGCACTCAGATGTGTGTTCGGTCAGGGTGTTGAAGGATTTATCAGAGCACACTAGGGTTGTGTCGTCAGCGAATAAAATACATTTTGTAGGTGCCATGTATTGACACAATTCATTGATGTAAACGATGAATAGGAATGGTCCAAGTACTGAACCCTGTGGTACACCATGTTAAATTTTTTCGAAGTCGGATTTAACGTTGTTTAACTCTACACATTGGAATCTGTCTGAGCGGTAAGATCGAATTAGATCTAAGGTCGTGCATCTTATTCCATAGTGACTCAGTTTTTTAATTAGTATATCATGCGATATACAATCAGGCCTTAAGTTAGATACGAACCAATGTAACAGCCAGGGTTTTAACAAAATCCAATTTTTTTAATTTAGTGCTTACTGGTGTAGAGAAAATGAGAAAGTTTTGTCATTATCATTGAAATACAAATGTTTCAGTATGGTCAAGCAATTCATAAGAAAATAATCTGATATTTTTCTACAGCTAGAAAACTATTTAAAAAATATTGCTGTTTATATTGCATAATTTTCTCAAACTTTGTACATGTGTATGAAATATAATTTTAAGCAACTTTTTCAAATCACTTTTTTCGATATCTTACTATTTTATCCGACTTTTTGACTATTCATGGAAATTTTTTTCAATTTGCCGCCATACCAGCGATCACGTGACATGTGTCAAAATCTATTTTTAGGTTATAGGACATGCACAAACTTTTCCCAAGAATCTTTTCTCTAATACTCTAATAATAAACTTTTTTTCCATATGGTACATACTTCTTGGCGGTCACTGTATATCATGGTTTCCGTAGTTCACTTCAATTATCTTCATAATAGTTCCTCTTTCCAAATTAGTGTTCATTAAATCTGATACTAGAACCCGAGAATGCCATCATTAAAAACGTAGTATTGTTGTGCAGGAAAATTTCTATTTTTCATTCCCGTAACGCAATGAATTTCCACCGGCCTGGGTTTTCATGAAAAATTCATAGGTATCCATCCACTTTGTATGTCTCAACAACAATGGCCTGACCTATTTCTCCAACCCAAACTGAAAGTTTTCATTAACTAACTGAAAGGATACGTAAATCCAATCCGCAAGGGGTTAACAAAGTGTGAGGAAGGTAGACATGGGTATTCTCTCGCGATGGAGACCTTTCTGTCAAAAGTGGCGCATTTGAATTCTTGATTCTTTTTGAATCGTTTTTCGTTCATTATTCAAAAGCTGAGATTTTTCGTCAATTGTCTGGCGAAAAATTAAAGAAAATACATTGGTTGGAATTTGGATCAAGAGGCATTTCACTTAAGCTTCACGCGCACTCAGCCGAAGCGTCGCGATCGGAAGCAGCGCGAGACGAAGCGTCATTTAACTAATGTAAGCGCACTAGGGCAAAGCGTCCCGTCACGTCTCGAACCGCGCGGTGCGAATTTCATTTATTTCAACATTCCAATGAATGCAGTACGTTGTCTAGTGGGGTATAATGAGCAGTTCGTCATAAGAGGATCTCTTTGTATTAAGTTTAATTGCTACCATGGCGTATTTCAATCTGAATACTAATTTTTACAATCATATCAATTATAATTGAATGACTTTTGTAATTAATGTCTCTGTATCACGGCTAGATACTGCAAAGGAACAAAATTCGCCACCAACTTTATCACCACTTTCTACCAAATACTGCTAAAAACTGAAATATTAGACAAGAATATTCAGTGTATACTAATTCGGCCATTTTGAATCGATTAGCGTTCGCAAAATTTGTCTATCTCTAACCGTTCTCGAGTTGGTCAGCTCTGAATCAGTTTTTAGATGGATTTTTTGCCGCCAAAAATATTTTTAATGAGCTTTCGACATTTTTGTCAAAAATTTCGGAATCAGCACGTCAAAATACTTTCGAGGACCAAAAATTCAAATTCTAAAAATTAAAAATAAAAAATCTTAGAAAATTGGATTTTTTACCTTAAACACCCTTTTCTGGTTAAATCGTATATCTGAGCATATAAAAATCAAACATTTTTGGAATGGGCATAAAATTTTACGTATACAGTGTAAACTTCAAGTCGATGTGACGACTTGGTAGTTTTGATGATTTTTAGGGGTGAACCCCTTGCAACTTTTTCGAGTAATTTTTAATTTTTCTCGAATGACTCGAAATTCACAAAACATACCAATTCGACCAGTCTGAATCGATTGGCGTTCGCAGAATTTGTCTGTCTCTAATCGTTCTCGAGTTGGTCAGCTCTAAATCAGTTTTTTGATGTTTTTTTGCCCTCAAAAATATTTCTGGTGAGTTTTCAATATTATCGTTAAAAGATTCAGAATCAGCACGTCAAATTACTTTCGACGACAAAAATTTTAAATTCAAAAAATAAAAAATAATAAATCCCAGAAAATTTTATTTTTCATCTTAAACACATTTTTCCGTCTAAATCTTATATCTGAGCATAAAAAAATCATACATTTTTGGAATGAGCATAAAATTTTACATATACAGTGCGAATTTCAAGTCAATGAGACGACTTGGTATTTTTGATGATTTTTAGGGGTGAACCCCTTGCAACTTTTTCGAGTAATTTTTTATTTTTCTCGAATGACTCGAAATTCACAAAACATACCAATTCGACCAGTCTGAATCGATTGGCGTTCGCAGAATTTGTCTATCTCTAATCGTTCTCGAGTTGGTCAGCTCTAAATCAGTTTTTTGATGTTTTTTTGCCCTCAAAAATATTTCTGATGAGTTTTTAACATTATCGTTAAAAGATTCAGAATCAGCACGTCAAATCACTTTCGACGACAAAAATTTTAAATTCAAAAAATAAAAAATAATAAATCCCAGAAAATTTTATTTTTCATCTTAAACACCTTTTTCCGTCTAAATCTTATATCTGAGCATATAAAAATCATACATTTTTGGAATGAGCATAAAATTTTACGTATACAGTGCAAACTTCAAGTCGATGTGACGACTTGGTATTTTTGATGATTTTTAGGGCTGAACCCCTTGCAACTTTTTCGAATAATTTTTAATTTTTCTCGAATGACTCGAAATTCACAATACATACTAATTCGACCAGTCTGAATCGATTGGCGTTCGCAGAATTTGTCTATCTCTAATCGTTCTCGAGTTGGTCAGCTCTAAATCAGTTATTTGATGTTTTTTTGCCCTCAAAAATATTTCTGATGAGTTTTCAACATTATCGTTAAAAGATTCAGAATCAGCACGTCAAATTACTTTCGACGACAAAAATTTTCAATTCAAAAAATAAAAAATAATAAATCCCAGAAAATTTTATTTTTCATCTTAAACACCTTTTTCCGTCTAAATCTTATATCTGAGCATATAAAAATCATACATTTTTGGAATGAGCATAAAATTTTACATATACAGGGCGAATTTCAAGTCGATGAGACGACTTGGTATTTTTGATGATTTTTAGGGGTGAACCCCTTGCAACTTTTTCGAGTAATTTTTAATTTTTCTCGAATGACTCGAAATTCACAAAACATACCAATTCGACCAGTCTGAATCGATTGGTGTTCGCAGAATTTGTCTATCTCTAATCGTTCTCGAGTTGGTCAGCTCTAAATCAGTTTTTTGATGTTTTTTTGCCCTCAAAAATATTTCTGGTAAGTTTTCAACATTATCGTTAAAAGATTCAGAATCAGCACGTCAAATTACTTTCGACGACAAAAATTTTAAATTCAAAAAATAAAAAATAATAAATCCCAGAAAATTTTATTTTTCATCTTAAACACATTTTCCGTCTAAATCTTATATCTGAGCATAAAAAAATCATACATTTTTGGAATGAGCATAAAATTTTACATATACAGTGCGAATTTCAAGTCAATGAGACGACTTGGTATTTTTGATGATTTTTAGGGGTGAACCCCTTGCAACTTTTTCGAGTAATTTTTTATTTTTCTCGAATGACTCGAAATTCACAAAACATACCAATTCGACCAGTCTGAATCGATTGGCGTTCGCAGAATTTGTCTATCTCTAATCGTTCTCGAGTTGGTCAGCTCTAAATCAGTTTTTTGATGTTTTTTTGCCCTCAAAAATATTTCTGATGAGTTTTTAACATTATCGTTAAAAGATTCAGAATCAGCACGTCAAATCACTTTCGACGACAAAAATTTTAAATTCAAAAAATAAAAAATAATAAATCCCAGAAAATTTTATTTTTCATCTTAAACACCTTTTTCCGTCTAAATCTTATATCTGAGCATATAAAAATCATACATTTTTGGAATGAGCATAAAATTTTACGTATACAGTGCAAACTTCAAGTCGATGTGACGACTTGGTATTTTTGATGATTTTTAGGGCTGAACCCCTTGCAACTTTTTCGAATAATTTTTAATTTTTCTCGAATGACTCGAAATTCACAATACATACTAATTCGACCAGTCTGAATCGATTGGCGTTCGCAGAATTTGTCTATCTCTAATCGTTCTCGAGTTGGTCAGCTCTAAATCAGTTATTTGATGTTTTTTTGCCCTCAAAAATATTTCTGATGAGTTTTCAACATTATCGTTAAAAGATTCAGAATCAGCACGTCAAATTACTTTCGACGACAAAAATTTTCAATTCAAAAAATAAAAAATAATAAATCCCAGAAAATTTTATTTTTCATCTTAAACACCTTTTTCCGTCTAAATCATCTGAGCATATAAAAATCATACATTTTTGGAATGAGCATAAAATTTTACATATACAGTGCGAATTTCAAGTCGATGAGACGACTTGGTATTTTTGATGATTTTTAGGGGTGAACCCCTTGCAACTTTTTCGAGTAATTTTTAATTTTTCTCGAATGACTCGAAATTCACAAAACATACCAATTCGACCAGTCTGAATCGATTGGCGTTCGCAGAATTTGTCTATCTCTAATCGTTCTCGAGTTGGTCAGCTCTAAATCAGTTTTTTGATGTTTTTTTGCCCTCAAAAATATTTCTGGTGAGTTTTCAACATTATCGTTAAAAGATTCAGAATCAGCACGTCAAATTACTTTCGACGACAAAAATTTTAAATTCAAAAAATAAAAAATAATAAATCCCAGAAAATTTTATTTTTCATCTTAAACACATTTTTCCGTCTAAATCTTATATCTGAGCATAAAAAAATCATACATTTTTGGAATGAGCATAAAATTTTACATATACAGTGCGAATTTCAAGTGAATGAGACGACTTGGTATTTTTGATGATTTTTAGGGGTGAACCCCTTGCAACTTTTTCGAGTAATTTTTTATTTTTCTTGAATGACTCGAAATTCACAATACATACTAATTCGACCAGTCTGAATCGATTGGCGTTCGCAGAATTTGTCTATCTCTAATCGTTCTCGAGTTGGTCAGCTCTAAATCAGTTTTTTGATGTTTTTTTGCCCTCAAAAATATTTCTGATGAGTTTTTAACATTATCGTTAAAAGATTCAGAATCAGCACGTCAAATCACTTTCGACGACAAAAATTTTAAATTGAAAAAATAAAAAATAATAAATCCCAGAAAATTTTATTTTTCATCTTAAACACCTTTTTCCGTCTAAATCTTATATCTGAGCATATAAAAATCATACATTTTTGGAATGAGCATAAAATTTTACGTATACAGTGCAAACTTCAAGTCGATGTGACGACTTGGTATTTTTGATGATTTTTAGGGGTGAACCCCTTGCAACTTTTTTGAGTAATTTTTAATTTTCCTCGAATGACTCGAAATTCACAATACATACTAATTCGACGATTCTGAATCGATTGGCGTTCGCAGAATTTGACTATCTCTAATCGTTCTCGAGTTGGTCAGCTCTAAATCAGTTTTTTGATGTTTTTTTGCCCTCAAAAATATTTCTGATGAGTTTTTAACATTATCGTTAAAAGATTCAGAATCAGCACGTCAAATCACTTTCGACGACAAAAATTTTAAATTCAAAAAATAAAAAATAATAAATCCCAGAAAATTTTATTTTTCATCTTAAACACCTTTTTCCGTCTAAATCTTATATCTGAGCATATAAAAATCATACATTTTTGGAATGAGCATAAAATTTTACGTATACAGTGCAAACTTCAAGTCGATGTGACGACTTGGTATTTTTGATGATTTTTAGGGGTGAACCCCTTGCAACTTTTTTGAGTAATTTTTAATTTTCCTCGAATGACTCGAAATTCACAATACATACTAATTCGACGATTCTGAATCGATTGGCGTTCGCAGAATTTGACTATCTCTAATCGTTCTCGAGTTAGTCAGCTCTAAATCAGTTTTTTGATGTTTTTTTTGCCGTCAAAAATATTTCTGATGAGTTTTCGACGTTATCGTTAAAAGATTCGGAATCAGCACGTCAAAATACGTTCGATGACAAAAATTTATATTCGAAAACTTAAAAATAAAAAATCTCTGAAAATTTTATGTTTCATCTTAAACACCTTTTTTCAAGCTAAATCTTATATCTGAGCATATAAAATCATACATTTTTGGAATGAGCATTAAATTATACATACACAGTGCAAATTTCAAGTCGATGTGACAAGTTGGTACTTTTAATGATTTTTAATTTCTTTTGATTGACTCGAAAATAACAATACATACTAATTCGGCCATTTTGAATCGACAGGCGTTCGCAGATTTCGTCTTTCTATAACCGTTCTCGAGTTAGTCAGCTCTGAATTAGTTTTCAAATGGTTTTTTGGCGCGAAAAATATTTCTGATGAGTTTTCGACATTTTCGTTCGAAGATTCTGAATCAGCACGTCAAAATACGTTCGGGGACAAAAATTTGAAATTCGAATAGTGAAAAATAAAGAAGTTCAAAAAATTATCTATCATGACTTACTCGACTTTTTTGTCCGTAGATTTTTTTTCGTTCAAATTCTCAGTATATACTAATTCGGCCATTCTGAATCAATTGGAGTTCACAGAATCCGTCTATCTCTAACCGTTCTGAGGTTGGTTAGCTCTGAATCAGTTTTCAAATGGTTTTTTTGCGCAAAAATAATTTCTGTCGTGTTTTCGACATTTCGAATAATGAATTCAATTAAAATTAATATTGAATTAAGTAATGAAAATGTTATGATGTACACCTAATGAAAGAAACAGTAGTTTCCCCCTCGATTTCAACCTTTCTGAATAAGCTCTTTCTGTTGCAGGTCGACCGCGACCAAGGGTGATATGGTTCTTGGAAAACACCATAATCGACGACTCATTCGACATTCGATCTGACGGAGCAACCGTCAATCATCTGTCATTCCCGAATGTTGGTAGACAACATTTGCATGCAAGACTGATTTGCCAAGCCAGCAACAATAATATCGTCGAACCTGAGACGAAAGTGGCTGTACTAGATATTAATTGTAAGTATTGATTCGTTGCAGTCATTTGCTCTTTTCAAATTCTTTTCCACTTTTTTGGAATTTTCTTCAAGTGATCCAAATGTGACCCAAAAAGCTATTAAATTTGGAATCAGAGAAACAACGTTACGGTCCTTATTTTTAAAGCAGTCCTATTGCACAAGTGTGCGCGTATCTCAGTACCAGACCCAACAGTTGTCGAATGCTTCACCCCAATGAATTCTATAAATAAAAATGACTCTATTCATAATTTTTACCTCTAGTAATAATCTTTAATAATTTTAACGGGGCAGCTCAGTGCATTAATTCACTTCGGCACACAAAATTGCAACTTTGTTCATCGGAAACTTCATTACAACGTCTTACGCTCACATTTTTATTGGACTAATTAATTATGCTACTTCCCGTAAAGAGCTTTTCTGAAACAACCAACGGTCTCTTGATCCTAATTGGAAATTGTTTTGTATACATTAGAGTCTAGCAACAACGAAAAGCGTTCGATTTTCTGATCATCAGCGGCGCGACACCACGTTAGGCGTTGGGGTAAAGATAGAAGAGGTAGTGTTCGTGGAATATCGTGAAATATACTGTGGGTTTCCAAACCAGTGGAATAGTCAAATATCTTGTTGAAAAGGGAAACATTCTCCATGAAAATTGAAAAATGAAAAATGTGATTTATCTAACAGAAAACAACTACTCCCCCGGCTAAAGCCACGCTGGACATTGAACTACATCTGATAGATAGTGTGAAAAGACTTTAACTAAAAAGAAAAAAATATGAAAGTGAAAATTTGCATTTTCATTCAGATAGTTGATTTTCTTTTATAATTTTCTCTAGTTTTCATTGAAAATTCATTAAATAAATTAGATAGGGAGAATGTCATTGAAAAATATCACTCACAGAAATCGTTAAAATGTATTAGGGATTGAATGCAAGAGAAGCGAACCTCACTCTCACAGTTCCAAATAAATGAAATTGTGTTCTCATATCTGTATCCTAATCTGTCTAAAAAAGCTTCCTGGAATGAATGTTCAAAAACGACCCTTCCAAATATTTCTAAGGCGCGCCACTGGACATATTCTTTGGAGTTCCGGATCCGTTGATACTCCTGTTGAACAAAACTTCCGTTATGTGCTCATTCTCCTTTCGTTGCAGACTTTGCGTAGTTCAGGTAGTCATAAGATGCCGTTCCTATGAGGAAAATGGAAAACAAAAGGAACGAGAGATTTGGAGCGTACAGACATCAAATTTAGAATAGAAAGATGTACAGTTTGTTTAAATATATTCCATAGAGTCTATGACAAGAATAATAATTCCAAGAATAATATTCATCCAACAGAAGCATCTTGCAGTGCAGAGTTATACCTAAGGATCATCAAAGCATTACTGAAAGCATATCAACAGATGCTAATTTGAACTCCGAAAGAGGAAGAGCGTCGATAGTTCTCTTTCTTGACTTGGGAGTGTATCCAAATTATAAATGGTTTATTCGGAATATATTTTCGTTGGATAAAAATATCAACAGATATATTAACTTTATACAATTTATTCAACCTAACTTTTAATTTGTCCTTGTCATCGAAGATCAACTGGCGACCTAGCTTACCGTTCTTTGCTATCTATTTTTCTCAGTCCGATCTCTCGTTGTGGTGGTTGAGTAGTTTTATCCGGTACTCCACCTATGCTGACGCCAAATCACAATGAATATTATAAATGAACATGTTTTGATTTCGTTTTCTCATTTTTCCAACTTCCAATCGATTCCAAACGGTTAACTTTTTTTACAATTAAGATTACAAAACTTCAACTTTTTAAATTCAAAACGTAGGTGAATCTGAATAGAGATTTTATATCAACAGCTTGACAAAGATGAACAACAATAATAATAATGCCTTGCGGAACCCGATAACATGGTTAGATGCATTGAACAACTGATGCCAGTGTGGAAGACTTGTTTCACCATAAGATTTGGTCAAGTCATTGTTAAAACAAAGCAGGTAATCTGAAGAAGGGGCGGATTTCAGGGAGATACAACTGTGGCAACCCTGGTTGCTGTGGTTACCGCAATGTCACCCATTTATTTTCCATGGATGATCCCAAACTATATGCCTCTGGAAAGCAGAGTCTTCATCAGTCCTTGAGGTAGGTACAATACTACATCCCTGCTATCAGAATGGAGTTTGGAATAGGCAAATGTGCCACGTTCATCTAAAAAAAGGACGATGCAAACAATACGGAGACAATTTCCAGCTCGTGGATGGAAGCATTTTACATCATCTCAATGCCGGAAAGACGTATACTCACCTAGGGGTGAAATAACGCCGATTCCAAGAGGTACCCACTGTTGACTTTCTCCGCGGCTAGTCTCAGCATAAATTCCGACAAATCTGGTAATCAGAACTGTCGGAACAGGACAAAGTTTGTACAATTAATATGCTTGCCGTTTCTATCCCATTTTACTCCTGAATCCTCCATTCCACGGTACAGGGAGGCCGTGGAGTGTCTACAGAACAGAATGATACTGAATCAAGCCTTTGAAGTTATCAGGGGTTCAGATTCCCTTCTCTGCATCGTCCATGACCATAAAAAAATGCAGAAATCGGAGCTTTCCTTTTGAAGGCAGCAGCACTGATCATCTTGATCTCATTTTCGACAATGAATTGGGTGACCAAAACCGTCTCACCAAGTTGGAGCCCATTCAGCAAAAACTCACATTGAAGAGACAGAGACTGAGCTCATCCTGCAGCTCCTTTGGGATAAGCCAATGAATTGTGGTCTACAATTTTACCTTCGTTGGAATCAGGGACTGAGGGATTCATAATGACCTGTCAGGATGCTGTCTACAGCACCCTGGTCAGCCGCAGTCTGAAGTAGTCTTCCTCGACCATCAAAGTATGATGATTTTCGTTAAAGTTTTCGGCTCATGATGAAACAAACATCATACGATAAGATGATGAAAAACGGACTGAGTACAGAGATTTACTATTCGAACTTCTCATGCACTTTGGTTCACTTCGTCTACTAAGGGCACAGGATTTACGGACCCTGTAATCAGTCACCCCACACACGTAGGGTGTAACTATACCAGCGCGCCCTCAGAAGTATCAGGAAATAAATAATAATAAAAGTTAAACTCCCTCATAAACATCCGATTGTACTCAAAGGCATTGCTTGTGCGGGTAGACTGGGGCTATTATTATTGTTTGCCGTGGCACTCCGGAGCGACCTACTGACTTTTGGTGGCATGTCCACTTTTCAGCTGTGAAAAAAACGGAAAACACTACCCTGAGTGTCGGTGTGCACTCAAAGCTAGCACTAGAGTGGAACTGGCATCGAGGCAACCCACACTGTGTTCGCATCTAAACATAAATTATACATTCAACAGTTAGTAACTTTCTGCACGTGTGCGGTAAGTGCTCTCCGCACGCGTGTGAATACAAGCTACATTATGTACAGTGCGATGCACGATACTTTTCTATGCGGTCGTGGACAACAATATTTCCATAAATACTATTATAGGACTGCTGAATTCACTCGAACTTTTCAATGTCTAAAAATTTGGATGATATTCCATTTGTTTTCCATGTGAATAATGTATCATTTATTCATTATTCAGAAACTTTATTAATTATTCAAAATCGGAACCAACCGAATATAAATCCTATATAAAATAAAATAATAATTGTTGGTGGGGCGGAATAATGGCTTATGAATTTTCAATCACGATAGCAATTTGCTGAATTTTTATCACTGTAGATAAATCGACGCACGCTTCGAAATTTTGTATTTGAAATTACAACAAATCGAAACTCCCTAACAACACATCCCTTAGTTTCGACGAGGCGTAACATATAAAAGGTTTTTATCTGAAGCATTTATTAGGAGCCGATATAATTTTATCTACTCGAATAAATCCAATTTTTGCCAGAGAACATTCTCATTCGATTCCGTGGAAAGCATCCCAATTTACGTATCCTGCTTCTTTGTGAAAATATCAATCTATTGTAGAATGCCGCCAGAAAGGAAAGGCAGCTGACAATCCGCGCCTGAAAAGACCTTTTCAGAACGATCATTTTCAATCTTTGAAGTCCACAATTGGGAATGTGTAATTGATTGGAGATATTGCGATCAAAAATTCTCGATCTCCGTAGGAGAGTCTGGCAATTTTGAATATTTACAGTTGAGGCTCAGTTTCTAATGAAAATGGTTTTCCAACTACAAGATTCGTCTGAGTCATGATATTAATATTGCCAAACAAAGGTACATGTTACTTCACACTTTTATTGAAAAATATCCTGTCTTTTCGGAAAAATATGTTGATAGTAATGTAGCTAATAAAAGAATCTTCGTCATCAGCGAAGACAGAGAAAAAATTCTGCAAATCAGAATCATTACAGCCTATGATCTATGGAATAACAAAAATTCATAAAGAGTATATACCACTGAGAGTAGTGTGGCACGGCAGAACTGAGATTGCCACAACAAGGAAGATCTTGGAGAAAGTGCAAAGATTGGCATGTCTTTCTTTAACAGGAGCAATGAGGCCGATTCCAACAGCAGCAATAGAGGTCATTCTGGACCTTACTCTTCTCCGTATCATGGTGAGGAGAACTGCTTGGGAAGCAAACCTCATGTTGGCCGAAGTCGGACTCAAAGGGGCAGCACCAGTGTAAGGGGTTCAACCCCCCCCCCGACTGTGCACACCTTGCCGATCTCCCAACTGATGAAATTACCAGGAAATTTAGTTTCGAGATTTTTTTCGAAAAGAACTAAATACCAAGCGAGAATGGAACATAGAATTCATTCGAGCACTGGGGAAGAATACCATAACATGGTACATGGACGGGTCCAAAACTCCTGAGGGAACTGGAGCAGGAGTCCTGTGGCCTCGCACCAAATACTCCGAACAGTTGGGTCAGTTTTCCAGCATTTTTCAAGCGAAAATTCACGCCATAGAAAGTTGCATTCAGTTCAACCCCAACAGGAAATACCGAAACAAGGAAATTGTGATCCTCTCCTATAGCCAAGAAGCCATCAAAGCGTTGAGCTCTTATAACATCCACTCGAAGATGGTTTGTGTATGCCTAGACAAACTTAATGATCTAGGCAGGATCAACAAGGTGACCCTCCTCTGGGTACCGGGACACGTCGGAGTGGAGTGCAATGAACAAGCAGACACCCTGGCACGGAAAGGCGTAGTAACGCCACTAATCGGGCCAGAACTGCGGACTTGGAAAATCTTACTTCCGAGAAGAACTCAATAAAGCTGATCGAAAACACTGATTAACCTCAGCAAAACTAGTCTAAAGACAATCACAGGATTTCTAACGGGGCATTGCAGACTCAAAGAACACCTAAGGAAGCTAGGCTTAGAGGAGGACAACACCTGCAGATTCTTTGGGGAACATCCTGAAACACCTCACCACATATTGATGGAGTGTTATGCTGTACACCACAAAAGATTAAATATACTGGGATCACACCAGCTGACTGTGGAAGAAATACCACAAATGGACCCCCTCAAAATCCTAAAATTCCTGAAGGAACTGAGGCTTGAGGGGATGCTGTAAACGAGAACACCTCGAGATAGCAGAAGAAGATGTGGCACAATAGATCTAACTAGGTCGCAGCGCATCAGTCACCATCCATACCAACCAATACCAACCAATACCAATCATGAAATACTTGAAATTGGAGGGTGGGGGAGCTTTTCGACGAATTACTTAGGTAGGCAAATTTTGCGGAATTCCTATATTGGGAAGAAGGAAAATTCACCTTAACAGTCTGAGAGCGAGGGACCAAAAATGCAACAGTTTCATAAAGGCTGATATTTTGATATTAGGTCTTGAATAGGTTAAATAATAATCCCCATTGCGTGTGTATGTGATATGGATACTCATTAATACTCATCAATCCAGTGGCGTTAAAGTTAGGAAAAATATATTTTTTGTCACTTTCAACACCCTGTAACTTGGTAATTATTCATTTCAGGGTATAAGTTTATTGAAACTTGAGAGTGAGAATTCTATACACACGAACATTTTCAGATTGTATAAAACACTTTCATCAACCAAATTTTTTGACGGGTTTAGCGGCTGCTGATGCATGGTGTCCCAATATTCTGCTGACTGACTATGTCCACATAGTTTTTCAGTTGTCTGGCTATCCACACACCAATTTTTCAAATTTTATAAAACAGTTGCGACATACGTGTTTCTTTACAAGTTCGAAACCGCCCCCGCGCCACTTGTCCCAAAAACTGGCTGACTGACGACAGGCTAATAATATTCAACCTATTTTTGAACCGATAGCAAAATATCAGCCTTTCTAAGGATTGGTCTTTTCACCTATAGATGAGTCCCAGATAACTATCTATCAGATAAGGATATGTTAGTTTGTTTGTTTATCCGATAGATAGTTAGGGACTTTATTGTGAGGTGAAAAGACCACCGACTCTAAAACTGTTGCATTTTTGGTCCTTCAGCTCTTGGACTCTAAGTTTATATGCGAAAAACGAAAAGAAGCAATGGTACCACACAAGTTCCAATTGGAAAGCATGGATATAGTACCAAAATTGAAACATTATCCAACCACTTACTGGTTGTGATGCATCAGTTCATTCCATTTAAATTTTAAATGAAGATACAAACTCATTATTAGCGTCTCTGTCTTGCGTCTGAATATTTTAATTCTTCCTCGGGGAAAAAAACGCGAAGCTCAAAATATCACGGAGAAAGGCGAACGTCGCGAAATAATATCAAATTACCGACTGACGGCGAGAAAAAATCGCGAACAAAAAATTTAATTCACTTTATTTTCGGCAGACAAACGTTGCGCCCCATCCAGACTAATTTCGACGGCTGATTAATTCCATCGTTTTTGTTTCAGTAAAACCCCAAAGTGTGAATATTTTAACGCAAGAAAAATACGTGTCTGCTGATAAAAGGTACGAAGTGGAATGCCGGACTTCGGGATCCAGACCCGACGCTATTATCACTTGGTGGAAGGGAAATAGGCCTGTCAAGAGGCTGGCAAAAAACGTGAGTATTTAAGTATTATTAATGGGGGTGATTCGCGGGGAGTGGGAGAAGGTTACAGTTGAAAGTGCGAAGGAATAACTGAAAGTGTAAATGAGATGCAGAAAATGTATTAGTATTTACTATTATTACATTATGTGAAATATTTGAATACTTCACATGTGGAATTTGGCGCACTTTCCTATACTATAGGAGTTTAGTCGGCAAACAAGTTTTTCTACATGACAAAGATCTTTCCGTCCTGACCGGGTCTGCAGTGGACGGGCGAATGTTTGTCACCAAAACTCCTTGCCGTCCTCTAAAAGCAAGGATATATGATAATACAACAGATAATTTCCTCACCATACATATTTAGGAAATTAATTATATTGGTACAATATTGTGAAAATATTGGCAAAATATTCAAATAACAATATTGGCTAGGAAAAAAATGTGAACATTAGGCGATATTGGTCCAATATTCAAAAAATAATATTGCTGTAATAATCTCGAAGCAATATTAGCCTCAAAATGTTGAGTGATATTGGTTAAATATCGCTGTAGCACACTTACATTGGAATAATATTGGTGAAATATTATACAAATATTGACAAAATATTCAAACTTAATATTTGCGAGATAAAATTATAATTATTCTGGGATATTGGTGCAATATTGCCTGGACATTATACAAATAATATTAGTGAAATATTTTGTTTATATTATATTATATTGTTTATTGATTCGGCCAATATTCAAATTTCAATAAGTTTATTCTGTAATATTGTATCAATATTGTATTTCAAATATTGGCGTAAGATTTTCATAACAATCCTTATTAATATAGAGTTAATATTATTTATTGAAAAAAGAAAAAGAAATTGAACCAATGTGCTCTCAAACGATAAAAAATATTGTTATTCATCTCTGAAATCCATGGGGGGAATATTGAAGCTAGAGACTGAAAATAATATGTGGGCAATATCGCTTTATCGATATTGGTGAAAATTATTGAATCAATATTGACCCAATCTTTTATTAGTACATTCAGAACAGGGTGAGCTAATATTCCACCAATATTATCAATGGAATATTGTTTTTCCAATATACACCCTCAACCCTGGTTCAATATTATTTTAACATATATGTACAATACATCCATATTGGACCACTATGAAAACAAGATTCAGCCAATATGAGGTGCTACCTGGGTGGGATTATTAGATTATTTCATCCTCAAGATGAACAGATGATCCGCTCGGATGAATGTTAACTCAAGTGAACGTTATTTTTGTTTTCATCGCACGTTCACATGACACATACAAAATAACATACAAATAAACGTTATACCTACCAATAAATAATTCGTTCCAATATACGCGGTCGACCATACGCTTCCAAAAACGAAACTGGCCGAACTCAAGTGAACGTTCTGTTCGTGTTCATACGTTTCATTAGTCGTTCCTTAGGAGCTCTAGTGAATGATGCGAACGTCAAAATCCAACATCGCTGGAGTGATTTACTTTCAGTGAAAGATGCTGAATGAATGATAGAAATTAATAAAAATTGAAGTCTGATGTCACCTCTACAGGTTAACAGTGAAAACATATTCATCAGAGTTGAATGTATAGTGTTGTTGAGATTATGAGTCAGTCCTGTGAAAACATATAAGTAAGCTGAAATATTTTATCAGAAGAAGTCAATTATTAAATCTTTAAGAGCATTTATTACATCATTAAAATACATTATTATAATTCAAAATTATTGAAAAGGGAAACATTCTCCATGAAAATTGAAAAATGAAAAATGTGTTTTATTTGTAACATCTAACAGAAAACAACTACTTCCCCGGCACAAGCCACGCTGGACATTGAACTACATCTGATAGATATTGTGAAAAGACTCTAACTGAAAAAGAAAGAAACAATATGGAAGTGAAAATTCGCATTTTCATTCAGATAACTGATTTTTTTAATTCTCTCTAGTTTTCGTTGAAAAAATCATTATAAATTAGATAAGGAGAATGTTATTGAAAAATATCACTCACAGAAATCGTTCAGATGATTTCACAATAGATTTTATGAATGTCCTATTCATATTTTCGAACTAAAATCAAAATTATATTTTCGTCATTCCTTTTGGTCACTTATTGAATATAGGTATGTATGGTTGAATAATATAAAACTCCATTAATCATATATAACTATTTCAATATTCCATTCCAGTTCACGATAAACCTCGGCGAATTTTCAAAAACAAATTTCATTGGTAGTTCGCTAAACTTGAACACAAAATAAATATTTCATTCGTGTTTTCTGTTATAAATTAACGAAATAAATTTCAATAATTGGGTTGTTTTGTGCGCAGGTTTAATTGATTTATAGGCCTTCATTATTCATCGAGTAATAAAGTGTTTTATTTCAATTTGTTTTCATTTCACAAATAATATATTACGTGTGTAGCGGTATATGGTTTCAATAAAATTCTACACAATTTCCTTTATATTTCGGTTACCGGTTACCAATTTACATTCCTTTTCGAGAACAAATAAACAATGCAATTCAGTATTATGAAATATATACAGGTTGTGTGATTTTTCATTCATTATTTTTTCAATTTTTTCAAGAGATAACCGAGAAATCATTGTTTTGGAATATATTACTGAAGAGATCTATCAAATTATGTGAAGAATTTAATAATATTAATATTTTCCAGTCCTACTAAGGTTCATCAAATTCAAATCTTCTTCTTTTTCACTACGTTTTCATCAACTGGCTTTCTTGTCCGTTTTTTATTCATATATTTGTCTTTTTTTGTTAAAATTTTGCAATCGATTGTAGTCATGAAATTGTCACTTTCAAACTGACAATTGTCACTTTTGACCTGTCAATTTCTTTGTAAAAATACGAGCACCTACATGCAAGATTAAAATCCTCAAACTGTGCATCCGCTTAGATGTATTGAGACGTGATTGGTCACTGTAATGGTGGAACGTTTAAATGAAAAACAAGAAAAAGTTGAAAATGCGTGAATTTGTTTTTGTTCGCGATTAAAACACAAACCTAACCTGAGCAAGCTAACCTAGCTTTCCTGTTTATCACATGGTTTTGTGTTAATCGCGAGCGAAAAACAAATTCACGAATTTTCAACTCAGTTCGCCTTCTTGTTTTTATACAAATTCGAAAATGTACCCTGTGAGGAACAGGCACGCTAGATTAGTTTTTCAGGTTAGGTTTGTGTGTTAATCGTGACAACAAAAAGAAATTTATGGATTTTCAACTCAGTTTGT
This sequence comes from Chrysolina haemoptera, assembly GCA_958298965.1. Classification (NCBI taxonomy): domain Eukaryota; kingdom Metazoa; phylum Arthropoda; class Insecta; order Coleoptera; family Chrysomelidae; genus Chrysolina; species Chrysolina haemoptera. The sequence continues at coordinate 4,095,828 of OY282588.1, forward strand.
CCTTTTCTTGTCTTTTATTCAAACGTTCCGCCAGTATAGTGATAGATATTCCAAAATAATAGTATTACACCTACAATTGGAAAATCCACCTAGAGGTCATCCACTCACCGTGTACAGTTTTTCATTCAGTTCATGTAAAGAGAATTTTCATAGTATAGTAAATTTTACATACGTTGTTAGGCTCAGTTTTTTTTTTTCAATTAGTTTTATATGGGGATAACTCAATATACCAGCCTAACAGGCCTAATTTAATGAAATCACAATGTTTCTGATGTTATTTTAAATCGGTTTCCATATTATGAAATCATTTCATTTACTGATTTTTCTTTTCAAATCAATTGTTAATCTACAAACTCATCACAGTGTAATGAAATTTTGCAACTGAACAGGAAACAACGCACACAAACAATATTAGTTTCTTCTATGACAATAACAGGATATTAATAGGTCAATTTTAATGATACAGTTGTTAACACACCATGTGTTCAAAGGATCCATTATCGGAATTAGGTGGGTTCCATCAGTTGTATCGTGCACATAATCGGGAAAATTACTAGATCACGATGGAATGTACAGGGTGTACATCGGTTGCTTCTGAAATAAGGTGCCTGAACAAAATATACTGATATTTTACCAAGAAATGAGGAAAACTCTCCGAAGTGGTTCGAATTTTTGCTTGATTGGCAATTTGACAAGAATATGTGGTCGTAAATACAAATTTCAATCGAGGATCTCTATCGGAAGATATTCAAAATGAGATAAATACTGGCAAGAACCATGGAAAAATATGGCGGTTACAGATCGTTCTTTGTATGGATATTGATGGAAGAATCCTTCGGGTACTCAGCAAGGCAGGAGAAGAATTAGCTCAATGAAGTTCCTCAGGGCTCAGACTCAGTACCACTCTTATTCTCACTTTCTATCAATGATATCGATAAAGTTGACGTACCAGCTTCGGGCAATATTTACACATATGATACTTTCGTTGTCCAAACGCTTTCATGTCACAATTTAAATTTAGTTTTAACCGTTACTTTCAACGCCCCCAAACGGCTGATTTTGGTTTCTTTGATATGAACCCTGTCATTCCCCTGGATGCCATTGTGACCTGGTACCCAGACAAATTTCATTCTGCTGTGTACTCCTAGGTCGTTCAGGTGGAGGTGTGTATCCCAAACTAGTTTATGGTTTTTATGGTTACACAGTACTTATTGCCTCTTGACTTCCGGTATTGGCGCAGCCAGAGGGGAGGGGCTTTGGGGCTACAGCCCCAACCAAGCCACCAAATGACTAATAAAATGATGGCGTAGAATACGGGAAAATTTTGAAAAAATTCCAGAAATGTTAGAAGTATTTTTCTTTGGTGGTTTTATGTGCTATAATGCCGAATTCTAGCGCACGTTTTAAATTTTTTTTTTTTTTGCACATTTATCTTTATTTTATGGTACACTGTGTATCCGAACATATTCAAATCATACATTTTCGGAATCAGCATAAAATTTTGAGTATGTCGGTGGTAATTTCGAGTGAATCTGATGACTTTGGATTTTTGGCCATTTTCAAGGTATAACCCTTTGATGTTTTTTCGGCTGAAAATTAATTTTGTGCCGATCGACTCGAAAATCACAGCATATACTAATTTCAGCATTCTGAATCGATTGGTGTTCGCATAATTGCTCTATCTCGATTAGGTCGTCGGATAAAAATGTTATCTAGGGGTTGCAGGTGCCGTTTTCCTGCCAAAAAGTTTTCTAATTTTTTTTTATGTTATATTCGTTAAATTAATTCTTTTTTCTATACGCTGACCAAATTTGAAAACGATTGCTAGTCAAACATAGATTTGGTAGGTTTTTTTACGAACGTGTGCACTTGGAATTGGGTCGATTTTTAAATTCATTATTTTTCATTTTTCGAATACGGTGTTATGTTGAAATTGATTGCGTAGAATACGGAAAAAATATTGAAATAATTCTAGAACTGTCGGAAGTATTTTTTGTTGGCGGTTTTATGTACTAGGATGCCGGATCCTAGCGCACCTTCTAAATACAATTTTTGTTTCATATTTAATGTAATTCAAATACTGTGTTATGTTGAATTGATGGCGTAGAATACGAGAAAAATATTGAAAAAATTCTAGAGTTTCTGGAAGTAGTTTTCGTTAGTGGTTTTATGTGTTAGGATGCCGGATCCTAGCGCACCTTTTACATTTTTCGCATTATGCGACCATAACGAGACACATTCGTTAAATACATAACTATATAGAAATAAAGCTGAGGAAATTTACTACAAGATGACCCCATCGTTCGTGTGCCTAACAGTTTGCTTGTAGGTGTTATTCATAACATCCGGAAGACAAAAAAAAAAGCTCTGGTAACTGATAAATTGTATGTTAAGCCCCCCTCCAAACTGAAATTTCGGCTGCGCCACTGACTCCCGGAATGAATAACTGAGGGTTAGTTCTCAGTCTTGAACCCCTTCAAATATCTCTCCTTCAAATGGAAACGACCATTACTTTTTCTGCGGATAGATAAGCTTGATTTCAGAGACTAAAACTAACGTCTTACCTGGATTGCTTACCCTATATCTTAGCACCTACCCCATTGCTTGACTTAGAGCCATGCGTATACATTTTTTTTTGCCATTTCTATCGCATTGTTGGCCCCTTCAGTCTTCCCCATCTTGTATGATAGTAGTTTATGTTTCATCAAAGAAATAAATTAAAGTTACTTTGGCCGACAGTATCTGAGATGTGTCGTTCCTTAGGAACTCAATCATGCTAGAGTAGCTTTAGTCCTCGTCTCTGCTAGAAAACACAGATGCAAGGGACAGAAGTTCGGAAGCACCTGTGTCGATGTGCTGGACATGGCAATAATGCATGGCCAATTTTTGTAAGTTAGTTAGTCTCCCTCTGTGTGTCATTAGTTATACCTCTGGCCACCACAGCAGGGGTGTAAGCAGGGTTGTTATCTCTGTGTACAGATAGCCAAAGGGAATATGTGAATCCAATTCCACTTTTTTGCCAAAGGAAGGCTTCGTAATGTTCTTGCCTTTGAGAACACTTGTTTCGTATGTTTGTCCCACGTGAGCTAAGCAGACTTGGCAAGACTATTTGTTTCTTAACCTTTTATTTACCTATCAAATCTACCAAACCAGAAACCTTGACAACCCCCCAAGATGGATAGAAACCGTGGTGGATTGACTGATTCGCTTTCGTTTCAACCAAAGTTGTTAATGCTGTAATAAGATGAGATTAGCTTTCCCGTTGTCAGTAGATGGCGCATTATCAAAAAATAGCCGAGTTTATATTCCGAAGTACTGAATCATATTTTTTTTGGAATATTTGAAATTTGACTGTTTATGACTATGTTTATAATTTTTGATTAACTGTGATTCACATTTCATCGGGATATTTATCGTTTTTTTCTGTTCTTTTACTACTTTTCGTTCAGTTCGCAATTATTAGTTAGGTATTTGTTTATTGTTGAGTTTTTTGTTATTCTTGTATTTGTAGTGCATATTGTTTTTTCAAGTTTGTACTTGGACGTGGCTGCGTTTGTATTCTAAGGTTAGTATCATTGTTTAAATATCCCGTACATATCACATATCCAACTAGTTAATTAAAAATTACTGTTTTGATTTTTGATGAAATAAGCACGTTAAACATGTTATGTTGTATTTTTTAACAAAATTGAATAAATACTTCTTCTTCTTCTTATTATCTTGGTATCAATTTCACCAGATCAGGTATTCATAGATTGTCTTAGGGGTGGGTTTTCATATGATGTTGTTGGGTTTTATTTTGTATGGGAAGGTAGGTATAGACTGTTAATACATTTATAGGAGTTTGGAGAAGGTAGCTTCTCAGGGTCAAAACACACATCAAGCTATAAAAACATACACATTAGATAGAAGGCCATTGTTATGGAAGAGATTTTCACAAAAGGATATATGTTATATTTTAATGTTACTTTTTTCTAAGAATTCACTCAAAATTTTAATTTTGCCATAAGTCAGATCTTTTAGCAGGATTTGATTTGAGAAAGGAGGTAAAAGCCCTATATTTAATAGGTTAGAATATAAAAGGTCAATATTTTGTTTGTTGTTTTCGCATTCAAAAAATAGATGATTTAACAAAGTGTAAACATATCATGACAATGACAATTGTCCAACGTCATAATGACAAGTATTCATTTATCAATCTGTAATGACTTTACCGCCATCTACGAACGATCGTGAAGCTAATCCGATCTAATAAAATATGAAGAATCACGTAGGCCGTACCTTAACAATTTTGGTAGGCCGATTTCACAGGTATAAATGAACGAACCAGGGTTTCTATCCATCTTGCAACCCATTATCAAATATTAGTGATTTCATTGCCTTCAGAAATTATGATATGCTACTGTCAGAGCACCTCCTGACACCGGTTGTCAAATATTCAATCCATTGAACCTCATAAATTCTGAACATCTTGAGAAAACGAATCAGTAATTTCCAGTAACGACATTAACGCCATTCTCAACAAATGCGTTACTCATAAAAGTAAATCGTTTTAGATCCACTCAGATGAATTGGGGCAAACAGAGTACCTCGTCGTTTTCGTGACCATTCCTGTAAAATCTTGGGAACAAAACTAGCTATTCTTGTGAATGCTGCAGACAGCACCTTTTTGTGTATTTGGATAAGAAATCACCCTAATCACCGCGCCGAGCTTCTCCCTTTTGTCAGATGCGACCCATTCAATATTAAATAAAGGGAAGGAATCTGTAAAGAATTTCCAACTTCAGTGAAAAGATGCCGTCAGAAAAGTATGCGTAACAAACGATTTTAGACACAGATGGAATTTTTTCAAAGTTAATGAGCCCTGGGAAACTGTTCTTGTTACATTGAATCGGAGTGGAAATATATAGACCACTTTTCATAGAGGATTGGTGGAATTAGTCGCAGGAATTGCTCCTTTCCGCTTTCTCTTTCTTTTTTCTTCGGATGGCTGTGCTTGGTGTAATTCGTCTTCTTTAGAATTGGTTCAATGTGCAGTTTTTGTTGTTCACTTAGATGAAACTAGTTGAAATTATTGCAGGATGATTAATCGCTTGACGAGAGTATTAATTGGAGTTGCGCACTCGACTTTCAGTTTTCAGTCCCAGCCTTATATTTGTTCAGGAAATTTGTATTCAGAAAATGTCAGGTTATGAGAAAGACGGGAAAATTAATGGCAATGTTGAGCTCGCTTGAATTTATCACAATGGCGTAGATTTCACAGGTAAATATCTCGATGAAAAAATTACTGAGTTCTGAATAAATATAATTTCAGTGTAGGTTATTTGTCCGTTTTACAGAATATGGAATATCTAACAATGTTCATAATGTAACCTGATAGACCGGGAGATGATGACAAATTTTGGATACGCTTTTACTCAGTACCTATGTCTTTTGGAGGACAGTATTTTCCGTATATCCTCATGATAATAAGGCATGATTCAAAGAATAGTCGTAGGTTTTTCATATTAAAAAATTATTATTATATTTATCATTATTATTATTATTCGGAAACGTTTCCATTCAGGCTTCCATGTATTTCGTGGGGCTATTTCAGTCTAAGCTGTCATACGGATTGATTTTCTGGGAACTTCTGTGGACTTCTGGGACTTCTGGGGACTGATTGGGAATAGTTATTTAAGTAACAAGGAATGTAAAGACGTGTTAACATTCGAGGTGAGCGAGTATGAGCCGAGGCAAAGCCGAGGCAAAGCCGAGGCTTGTCGCTTGTCGCTTGCCGAGGATGTAAACAGTCGATACATTCCGTGTTACTTATTACGTTTTTCCCGCTGCTCGTTGACATTTCTCAAAATTCGCCTGGACTGAAGTTTGTTTTCTTACATTCCTTCATGACCATTCGTTCCGCTATTTTATTCTAAGTTGCATGTGTGCGTAACTAAGTTACCGAATAAACAGACAACAATAATATTGAAAACCTCATAACCTAAAAATGTATCTAAATAAAGTTGAGTGTCTTACTTGTCAAAGTCTAAGTCATTATTACTTTAGGCATTCAAATGACAGTATTTACATTCCGGTGTAAAGATGAAGTAGTAAACGAATGATATAGGCCATTTACCTGTAGTTCTTAAATTCATTGTTTCAGACCACAAGTGTGATAGTTCGTTGAAAACGCTTTATCGGGAGGAACATAATAATGCTAAAATAAATAGAAGTCTTTGCGCCTGGTTGCCCTTGTGCCTAGTTGCCCTTGCGCCTGGTTGTCCCTGCGCCTAGTTGGCCGCGCCGAGTTGACTCGCGCCTAGTTGGCCGGGCCCAAATGTCCTAGACTCAGGTCATGTGTGAATGAAATAGTCTTTTCAATATTTGTAGATGTCTTTATTAGCATTAAAAATGTCTCAAATTTCAAATAAGTAGCTTCAAATAAGTAGCACGTTTTCTCATATATCTCTACAAAATATATGAACAATAAAATGTGAATCTATGAATATCTTTTTCTTGACATCATGCCAAGAAAAACTAATTCTACACTTTGCACTATCTACCATTGTCTCTGTTCATTCTTCATCGCTTTCAATCCTTTACTCATAATAGTTTTATGATTATAATGACACGAGAGATCACGAGGGATACACAATTTCACAAATTTATAGTGTTGAACCAGTCTCTGAAGGCCAAAAAGACACATCTACCTTGGATTATCTAGTGTGAATAAATAAATAGATCAGATATAATAGTTCCTCAGAGGGGTTCATATTATTGCTATGGATGTGAATATGGCCGCTGCCCCCAGCATTATGTTCCGATGTCTGATAACATTTACTTTATAGTCAAAACGCTATTAATAGAATCGACATATCGGTTAATTATATGAGTATTAGATATTGAAGACTATTTATTAGTTTTGTCATTGTTGTCGCATGAAATTCTCTCTGAACAACTGTTTAAGGAAGTGCAAATTTTTATCGCTTTTCCGTAAAATAATGAGATCGTATTTTGATGTTGAAATAATCATAAATTATATGTACACAAACCACACAAAAATTACACTTTTTGACAGTTGGAAAACAATTATTCATGAAGTGGGTTCATTGTAATTTCAAGATATAATCGATTTTTTCTATAGTTCATTTTGATAAAATTAAAGTACCTGAAAAAATTAACTCTATCAAAGTAAGTTTTAAGCTACACGATCTAAGATCCAAAGAGAGATCGACCTTCATCCATATGTTAACTGGATGAAACATATTTTTTATGAAGTCTTATAAATGGACGAGTATGCCTAAAGTGAATGTGGTCATGACCATATACAGTGAGTTTCAAAAAGTTTGTACCACATGGAAAAAACATTTATTACCGATTTATCGGAAAATTTTATTCCTCATAAAAATTGGTGCATTGCAGAATACTTGTATTTGGCTTATCAAAATTTCAAATATTTCAGCGATGTACAGGTGAGGACGCAAAATATAATTTTGATCAAGATTAAACTACCCTGGCTATTATTCTAAATATGAATATTGTTTTCAATTCTAAACAACTTATTTCAATGAAATTTTTTGATAATATCAAAAATAAGGAGATATTACACCTTCCCATTTTCATATGCAAGTATTCTGCAAATAAAATTTTCTGACGGTCAAAGAGAAAAACAGTCTAATTTGTTAACCGCTTGCAAATATACTCAATAAATGCATGCACCAAGAACACTTCCTAACAGTATTGAAAAACTCCATAATATTTCTCATTTATGAAAATGCCGAAAATGATTTTGAAAAACCAACATGGATTCCAGGAGGACATCTCTGCAGGAAACACATAGATGAACCTCATTGCCGAAATGTATCCACCTTCAGATAATAATGAACCATCTCTTACTATTTTCATTCGCATTCGAAAGCTCTAAATACAGTTAGTTAACCATAAACAGTTATTAGAAACCACTGAAACTTATTCCATTATTTTGATTACTCATGAAATCCCATGATTATCTGGGAAAATGAAGTCCGCCATGGTGGAACCAAGCCATGTCATGGGAAAGGATTCAGTACTCTCGGAAGTTTGTTACAGAATATACAATTCTTATACAGTTCTGGTAATAGTGGATGTTCGCATCTAAAACACTACATTTTCAAATTAGCTACTTGCTGAGCTTTCAGTAGCTACTGTGTTCACTGTTTCAAGTCTTTTACTTTCGATTGGTTACAGACTATAAATTTGTCACATCTTGTCCAATGGGTATGAAGCACTTTCAATGTTTTCTTCATTGTTTTTACTTGAACATGATTCCAACGATTTTCTACGAAGAATGCACAAGTTAACGTCTTTTCCGTCGTCACTACGCTCCTTCTGAGGAATGACCAGCTTCATTGAGTCACTCATCTTGTTCAACTTAAAGTTTATTTCCCAAATTGTAACAACACTGAAGAAGGAATGAGTTTTGTCTTAATTCCATCGCGAACTGTCAATATTAAAAATCTCACTGTATCTCCATAACTATTGCATTTATCAAAAATAGTTCGATCATAAGATTTGTTTGCCTTAAAAAAAGGAGTGCAATGATGTTTAGAAAATTAAAATCGGACTAATGGTTACGAGGATATATTCAAAAGAAAAAACTTGCAATTTGGCGGTCATTTTCAAATATGGCGAACAAACTACCATGCTTCGGACCATGTGACTAATTTTTTTCTATAATCCTATAGGTGTTCTACAAAGCCCCGCAATAAAACTGAGAGGACATATAACGGCACACGTGACATGGGGTGGCGAGACTGATTAATACGAATTAAACATTTTGAAATATATCCCATACAATTGATTGAAAAAGGTGTAGTGATCAAAAACATTCGTCTCACTGGAAGATTCTCTAGAGGAGATAGCCAATATGTTTCCAAAGGATATTGTCGGGCTCTTCAAGGCCTGTCTTACAGGAAGTTACTTCCAATGGAAAGGGGAATTTTACGAGCAATTGGATGGCGTGGCGATGGGGAGTCCACTCAGTCCGGTGATAGCCAACTTCTTCATGGAAGGATTCGAGAAGAAAGCAATCGATACTTTCGACTTCAGACCGACCATGTGGCTACGTTACGTAGATGACACTTTCGTCATTTGGAGTCACGAACGCGACAAACTTAACCGTTTCTTAGACCGCCTGAATGCCCAACACCCTAACATCAAGTTTACCATGGAGACTGAACAGGACCAACGAATAGCTTTCTCGGATGTACTCATCGAGCGATGTGGCACGAGATTAACCCGCAAAGTTTACCGGAAACCGACACACACGGATAGGTATCTGCATGCACTATCGAACCACCATCCGAGTCAGAAACGAGGAATTATCTCCACATTGACGGATCGTGCTCGAAAGATATGTGAACCGGAGCATCTTCAAGAAGAATTAGAGCATCTTCAAGTAGCCTTGAGATCGAATGGTTATAGTATAGCCGAGATCAAAAAGGCCATGAAACCAAGGACTTCCATAAGTCAAAATAGAGAGGACACTCCAACGGTTGCACGTGCATATCTACCATACATCCATAGAGTCACTGACAGAATCGGAAAAATCCTGGGAAAACACAGGATAAAGACAGTTTTCAAGCCCACTAAGAAAATACAGCAAAGCCTTAGGTCGGCAAAGGACAAAAGGGACCCGCTATCGGCCGCGGGGGTATATCGTATACCGTGTACTTGCGGAAAAGTGTATATCGGAACCACGAAAAGATCCATAGGAACCAGGCTGAAGGAACATCAGCGAAACTGTAGATTAAGTCAAACAGACAAATCGGCAGTAGCGGAACACGCACTCAGTGATGGGGAACATAGGATACGGTTCGACGACGTAAAACTCCTTGCCCCCAACCAAGGGCATCACAGCCGTCTCGTACGAGAAGCAATAGAAATCCACAAACATACGGAGAATTTCAACAGAAAGGAAGAAACCCTGAATATCAACCGCATATGGGCCCCAATTCTGAGAAATGAGGGAAAGGACAAGTAACGAATTAATGACAGCAGGTAATAAGGAGATGTTTTCGACTACCACAATAACAAGTGCAAATGCGACCCAGGTAATTAATACCCAGAACTACCTTACGACCCATAAATATATATGACTTGAGAGTCAGACCTAGCTCAGTCATCGGAGTAGAACGAAGATGAACAGACCTCTGAAGAAGCTAGCCACTTGCGCTAGCGAAATGTTAGGAAAGTATTCCAAACCACGACGGCCTTCAAACCCGATTCAAAATAGTGATAGTGAAAATTTCGGCCGCGAAAGCCTTAGCCAATTTATCAAAAACATTCTTGTCAGAAAAAAACGTTAATTCCTATAAAGTTTTTTTTTCAACCTCAGTAACTGAAGTTCATTACTGTAGCCTGTAATGTGTATCACAAACCACAGCGAATTCGCCAACTAATCGACCCCGACCCGAACATTCCCTCGCACCAATTCTGACCGTGTCGGGCCCCGCCAGCCAAATCAAAAACCAATAAACTCTCTCTTGTTTCAGTTCTCGGAGCAGAACAATCAGAGCCTGAGCATTTTGACGTTTGTGCCTGTGATCGACGACGACGGCAAATACTTGACTTGTCGAGCGGAGAACCCGTCCATATCCGACAGCGCCCTGGAGGACAAGTGGAGATTGAACGTCTATTGTAAGTTGTGTTTGTCTCTGCGGGGGTTATTTTGCCGGGCGAAAAGAAAGGAATGAGATACTGTTGATGGTGTGATAGCGTGCAAATGCGTCTTTTTGATGATCGGAGCGTGGGTATGAGTGCTTCTACAAAAGCATGGTGATGGGCCATGTAGAATAATAATGATAATTGTTAAAATTGTTTTTTCCTTTGACTAGCTGTCGTCCCCTTACGAACGGCAGCCCTTAAAAGTCTGAACTTATGCGAGCCAAGGATTAACATAGAAATTATAATATACAGTATGGTGCAAATGAATGGAATAAATTCATTATTTTGTAATAAGGCGACCCTACAGAAAAATCCTGATACACGTCGATTTTTATTATCGAACGCGCATTCTGTCAAATATTTTTGATAAGCATGACGTCATTGGTGTGAGCGTGATGACGTCATCGATGATTTTTTTAAATGGACATGTGGGTCATGTGATATGTCATTGGAAAGGTGTTTCATTTACCTATCCAACCATATCGAAAAATTTGTCTAATGGTTGTTGTATGCAGAAAAAAATTGATTTTGAAATTATAGATCACTTATTACAAAATTATTAAATTCTGTGTCCAATTAATGATTTTTGAATCTCTGTAAGTAACCAAGATCTAATTTTGAAAAGGCCGTCCCTGGGAACGAAATGATAGCTTCTTACTTGATTTTTTGCCGGTTCACAAATGTGGGTCTCATCGAAACTGCTACATTCGAATTAAACTCAATCGGCTTGTCGAATGTTAATGGTTATAACAGTAGAAATATTCAAAAATTATCAATATGAAGCTCACTGACACAGAAAGAATCGAAATTCTTATAATGATTGGTTGTGAAGACAAAACACGAACGCAAAAAGAAGTTTGTACTCTGTTCAATAATAAATATCCCAACCGAGAACCAATTTCACAATCCACGGTAAGCAAAATTGAAAAGAAATTCAGAGAAACGGGTCATGTGAAAGACCTACCCAAAGGTAGTAAGAAACAAATTCCAGATGACAAGAAACTAGATGTTTTACTAGCTTTTCAAGATAATCCCCATACCAGTTCAAGGCAAGTAGCATTAGATAATGACATTGACCATTCAACAGTTCTTAGAACGCTAAAAAAGGAGAAGTGGCATCCCTACAAAGTTAGTTTAGTTCAGGAGCTTCTGGAAGACGACTTTGATAGAAGAATTGAATTTTGCGAAATTATGATGGAGAAAAATAACACAGATCCGATGTTTTTCCGAAAAGTTCTTGTTTCTGATGAAGCTACATTTCTCCTAAACGGTCATGTCAATCGTCAGACGTGTCGGTATTGGGCTACTGAAAATCCACATTGGATGCAGGAATATCATACTCAATATCCAGAAAAATTGAATGTTTGGGCGGGAATTATAGAGAATATGATAATAGGACCATATTTCTTCGATGAGTCCTTGACAGGTCCTCGATATTTAGAATTTCTGCAAAACTTCTACCCGAACTGAATCGGCTGTTCCCAAACAGAACTGATTTGTGGCTGCAGCAAGATGGTGCGCCGCCACACTATGCTGTCGTGGTGAGACGCTACTTGAACAACGTCTTTCCAGATCGGTGGATAGGAAGAAGAGGAGCAATTGAATGGCCACCTAGGTCGCCAGATCTAACACCTCTGGATTTCTTTTTATGGGGATACTTGAAAAGTAAAGTGTACCAAAATAGACCACACAATATCCGTGATCTCAAAGACCGTATACGCATCGAGATGGGACGAATCACTCAGGACGTTATTGGCAGAGTTCGAGAAGAATTTACTGCTCGTCTATCCCACTGTCTTATAGCAGATGGTCGGCAGTTTGAACATTTGCTTTAAAGTTGTTTGTATTCATTGAATGGGAATTTTCTTTTATTACTACAATTGTTTGTTAGAATAAAAACCCAAATTACTTGAAATCATGAATATGATTGGATAGCTGATTGGAAGACCTTTCCAATGACTTATCACATGACCCACATTTCCATTTAAAAAAATCATCGATGACGTCATCACGCTCACACCAATGACGTCATGCGTATCAAAAATATTTGACAGAATGCGCGTTCGATAATAAAAATCGACGGGTATCAGGATTTTTCTGTAGCGTCGCCTTATTACAAAATAATGAATTTATTCCATTCATTTGCACCATACTGTATATACTTACTCTAGAATGCCAGTCCCCTCTTCGTGGGACACTGAAAAGTGTTGTAAAATTCCAAATGTTTTCATCAATGCGCATGCCCATAACCAGTCCCCTAGCTCTGCAGCGTTGACAAATTTCAGAAAATTTTATGTAGTCGAGATTCTGTCGAAAATAATCTAATATTACTGTGAAGCCTACCCAAATTCCCGTTGAATTGTTGAGTTTTAACAGTTTTCAATTGCCGCAGAGGAAGGAAGGTAGTTTGCCAGAGCCGGTTTGGGTTAGTTTGGTGGTTTAGGCGATTTGTGTTCATTGTGAAATTAACCATTAACATTATTGTGTTTATTTAGATGTGCTTCTCTTATTTCTGTTGTTTACTTCAATTATTCATTGGTAGTGTGTATGTTATTGGTTTTCGGGTTTTTCTGTAGTGAAATTTTAATTTTGACAATGTTGACGTGCTTGGTTCTATGGTGTGGAAATCCTGGAATTCATTATTTTTATTAAGTACCTACTTGAATATGAATTGAAAATGACAAATCTAATAAATAATATAAATAGAGCAGAAATAACTCCCATCTTGGATAAAACTGAGAGTATTAATCATTTCTTCACGTTTGGCTTATATAAATCATTTTAAGTTTGACGAGAGTAAGCCATGACATTTTAAGTTTGACGAGAGTAAGCCATGACATTTGAATGAGACCATTTTGGGAAGAGTTCCTACCGTGGATGAGCATCTGACTGAAAAAAATGTCATTTGCATCAAACTTTTTTCTTCAAACGATGTATATATGTAGGGTAGTCGAATGTTATTGAAACGAAATGCAGTTCCAAGTCTTTTTTTACGAAAATATTATGAAGTTCCCACCCAAGAAAGGTTATTATATATATATAACAACTGTAGGAATTTTCAAATCTTTAAAATCTGTTCAATTCATTCATGATGTAAGTTTTATAAAGGATTGCATTTTTTAAGGAATTCTGATTGATATTATAAAACCACTTCTGAAATTATGCAAACCAATACTACTTAATAATTTTTTTTTAAGAACTCTTCAAGAATTGTATGAATATACGATGCAAAATATAGATCCCCAACGTATTGAAATGAATGATAACTTGGAAGTACTTTTTGTTGTAAAAGAAAATGTTCCTGGTGTTAGTCTTCATGTTTCTTGTACACCTACTATTGAAATAGTAGTCAGGTAAGATATTTATAATATGCATAAAATTTGCTTTTGGTGGCATAGCCTGTGGGGGTAGAGAAAATAATGAATAATATTATTGTTTGCTGAACAAGTATGTTTTCATAATTATCCAAGTGGTCCCTGTTAAAAAATCATAAAATAGGTATATTTCAGAAACATCACCAATAGTTACCTACTCAAGATATATTTTTTTATTGTTATTTCATTCGATGAATTTTTCGGATATAATCAGTTTCACAACATAGGTATGCCCACCAAAACTTTTCGTGTCTCATATAGACTACCAACGTATTATCAAATCGATTTTACTCAATATCATGAATCATTTAAAAATATCACTGAAACCCACCCTGGTATGAATGAAACTGGTCCTGATCATGCGCACTAAATAATGCATCGAACTTTTTACAACACTTTCGTCCCATTGAATTGGCATTCTAGAGTAAGTATATATATTATAATTTCTATGAGGATTAACGAGGTCTTACCTTTTAACGTGCGATTCCTAGTACTTGGATACAATAATAATAATAATAATTCTTTATTTACCAAAAACACATACAGTAGGTTTCGTCAATGTAGAGTCATATAAAATTACACATAAAAAACTCATATGAAATATTAATATACAGAATTACAGTTTTTTTTATATTTTTACGTATAAAATAAATACAAAATTATTCAAAGTTTTAGATATACACAGGAACCGATAAAAGTATGAAGCAACTTATTATTAAATTCTGGATGAAAATGATAGTACCTTTAGTGACTGTTTATTGCATGAACTCTACAAAGCTATAAAACCATTTTTCCACTAAGAATCCTTTCAATGCTATTTGGGTAGGTAGCATATAGTCTCATTTCATTACCAGTAGGAATGCCTTTGGTATTTCCAAAAATCTCAAATTTACTGAGCGAATCCGAATATTTTGAGATTTTTTTCACCATCTCAATTGAAAAAGTTGAATGTAGGCATCTCTCAGAGTACTTTTTCAATTTTTGTTAAAAATGATCTTGAAAAATTGCAAAAATTTGACCAGATTCACTATTTCTTATCTCACTAGGTAATTTTTTTTTTTCTAAAAAATACTCAGTATCAGATATTCCGTAAACATTGGCACTAACGGCGTGTCAACGATTTTTCGATTATTTTATTTTCGTTATCTCATTACAAAACACATGGTGCCCTGATTAAAATTGTACCCGAAACAAACAATTTTCGAACAAAAATAACGATTCATTTTTTAATATGAATAACCCTGGACTAAATAAAATATAACACTTGAGAAACACACTAAAATTATCCCTGGCGGAATTTTGAAAAGCTGATAAATAAATAGGTAGGAAATGAGAGCGGTGGACATTATAAAAGGGATTTATACAGCACGTAAATAAAATAAGAAAAAAATAATACATTTCATAAGAAAATCATAAGGATATCATACAGCCATACAATGAAAGAAGTAAAAGTGATGAAATATATAATTCCGAATTTTGATTGGCAGCTTCTTATTCATTATGATCCACTCAGCTCTATAATTACTCGTTTCATTTTATTTTAGGGGCTGTATAAACCCAACTTTATATCGTCCACTGCACTCATTTTCTAACTATTAATTTATCAGCTTGTCAAAAGTCCGCCTGGGATAATTTTAGTTTTTTTCTCAAGTGAGACACTATTAGATTTCTTTTATTTTGAGGCTCCGCCTCCATCATTTGGAATAATTACCTCGCCCTCTATTCCGCAGATTTACTTCGACCTTTCTCAGAATGTAAACCCCTTTTTAATTTAAAATTATCTCGGATACGGATGAAGGCCCTATTCCATTCACTCATTGTACAAGTCCTTAGTACATCAGTGAAAGTTATTACGTAGTCGTTAATCATTAATTGTCAAGAAATTTGTATCATTAAAGCAAAGTTAATTAGGTAGGAAATTGATTTGGGGTTTAGAAAAAACACGTATAGTGCAAATTGGGTGAAGAATCAAGGTAGACAATTTGAAGTGGGAGGAACAATGGGTGATATTATTCACGCAGATAGTGGAATTTATTATAAGTAAAATGGTTGTATATTTGTGTGGTTTCAGTTTTTTTTATTGTATTCACCCATATTGTTGCAAATATTTATTATGGTTTATTCAAACTAATGTATGTCATATTCACTCCTATAGAAAAGTCCTACTTCACGAACCTGTATCATAAATGATTATTTTATATGACCCTTGCAGATGAGTTCCCATCTACTTAATAAAGATGAATAAATGAATGAAATCGAATCAAACTCTCCAATTCCAACTCAGAATAACATTTTTGTAAGTCTTCCAAAATCTCTACAATACGAATATTGACTTTTCGTTCGTTGGCATCTTTTATCCGACAAAGCTACCGATGATTTGTTTACCGAGAAAGCTATTTTGTGACGCTGTTTGCGAACTTTGTAATTTTGAGGAAGAGTTAACACAATTTGTGAGTCTCTTCGAAGAACAAAAGTTTATTCCATCTGTAGGTACATTAAAAGGGTTTCGCTATACACCGCCTCAATTCTAAACTTTGCGTGTCTCTAGAAGCTTCTGTTTTAGTAGAGGCTCTCCGTAATTGTATTGATGCTGATGGGCTTTGTGGAGATAGGCTACCTTCAGTTAGCGTATGTACATAATGCCATGAACACAAGAAGTTCATTCAACTATTATTCAACTGGGCAATTAAAAATTCGCCATCACTAATAATGTTTGTTTGTCAATGATGGAAGACTGTAATCAAAATTCGTTTGCTGCTTTGTCTAACCTTGTATTTCTTCCAGTGTTGAAAATATTGAATATGACTCCTGTTCACAAAAAATAAGGCACAGAAAAGTAATGAAACTATGGAGTTTCTTCAATTCTTAATTTAATAGCAAGTATCTTGAATGAACCATTTTTTATGCTAATTGGAGTTGCTATTGTTTGTAGAGTGAGTTTCAAGAAGTTTGCACTATTGGTATTGGTAAGTATGGATGGTGACTGATGCGCTGCGACCTGATTAGATCTATTGTGCCTCATCTTCTTCTGCTATCACAAGGTGTTCTTGTTTACAGCAGCCCTTCAATCCTCAGTTCCTTCAGGAATTTCAGGATTTTGAGGGGTCTACTTGTGGTATTTGTCCCACAGTCAGCTGATGTGATCTCAGTATATTCAATCTTTTACGATGTACAGCGTAACACTCCATCAATATAAGGGGGGGTGTTTCTGGATGTTCCCTACAGCAAGTGCTGTCCTCTAAGCCTAGCTTCCTCAGGTGTTCTTTGAGTCTGTAATGCCCTGTTAGAAATCCCGCTATTGTCTTCAGACTAGTTTTGCTGAAGTTAATCAGTGTCTTCGATCTTACTCGGTTGAAATTGCCGAGGAGATCTTTGGCCTGCCTCAGCCCTGGCAGTCTTAGCGAGCATGTTGCTCTCATTGCTTTTTCAGCTTCATTAAGTTCTTCTCGGAAGTAAGATTTTTCAAGTCCGCAGAATGGTTCTGGCCCGATCAGTGGCGTTGCTGCGCCTTTCCATGCCAGGGTGTCTGTTTGTTCATTGCCCTCCACTCCGACGTGTCCCGGCACCCAGAGGAGGGTCACCTTGTTTTTCCTGCCTAGATCATGAAGTTTGTCTAAGCATTCCCAAACTATCTTCGAGTTGATGTTAGAAGAGCTCAACGCTTTGATGGTTGCTTGGCTATCGGAGAGGATCACAATTTCCTTGTTCCGGTATTTCCTGTTGAGGTTGAACTGAATGCACCTTTCTATAGCGTGAATATCCGCTTGAAAATGCTGGGGAACTGGCCCACGGGTTCAGAGTATTTGGTGCGAGGCCCAAAGACTCTCGCTCCAATTCCCTCGGGAGTTTTGGACCCGTCCGTGTACCATCTAATTGGTATTCTTCCCCAGTGCTCGAATCGATTCCATGTTCCATTTTTGCTTGGTATTTAGTTCCGTTCGAACAAAATTCTCGAAACTCAATTTCCTGATTATTTCGTCAGTTGGGAGATCGGCAAGGTGTGAACAGTCGGTGGTGGTGGAGCCCCTTACACCGTGTGCTGTCCGTTTGAGTCCGACTTCAGCCAACCTGAGGTTTGCTTCTCAAGCAGTTCTCCTCACCATGATATGGAGAGGAGTGAGGTCCAGAATGACCCCTATTGCAGCTGTTGGAGTCATTTTTTTTTTCGATATGATTTTTTGGGAGGCACTGATTATTACACAATTGCAGCAGTTTGTCTTCTATAACGTCACACAGTAAGGGGGGTAGTATTCCGCCCTGTGGGGCTCCCATGACAATTTCCAGCGGCGCGAAGTGTTCGAACATCTATTATCAAAGGCTCCTTCGATATCTGGAAAGATGCATAGTCGGAACTCTCAGGAATGCATCTGAGTGTACTCGTGTATTTTCTGTACATGTCACTTCTCAATGCTGATATTTTTCCTCATTAGAGTCATTTTTTATTGATTTTATTGAAACTAGTCATTGAGTGAGATTCACGGTGTTCCGTTTTCTGAACTGAGCTGAGTTCAGGTCACCAAACGTGAGTAGCGCCATTATTGTATAACTCTCATTTCAAAATACCCTCTGAAGGCAACAGACTATTATCAATAGCATTATCAACACTCCTGTATTGTATTTTTTCAGATATGCCTATAGTTACCCTGAGGATGGGGGTATCTCTCAATGCGGATGACATCAAGGAAGGCGATGATGTTTATTTTGAATGTTCTGTTCGTTCCAATCCCAAAGCTCACAAATTATCGTGGTTCCATAATGTAAGTATGGTGATTTTTCTGTATTGTCCCCTTGTACAAATTCACACGGCAGGGAAAAACCAGAAATTTTCATGGAAAAATCCTAACATCAAAAGTACTTTTGAGAAGGAGCACGATAATTTTGTTTATTTCCTCGATCCCAGTAGTCCAATCGTTAGAGAATTTTTTGTTTACCCGGGTCCAAAAGTGATAAAATTTATTTATTTATTTTAATTTTGTATGTTTGTAGGTTGAAAATTATGGCAATTTGAGGATCAGTTATATTTTTTGAGTAATGTGTTTAATATTCCTACCATTTGGATGGACAAAATTTACTTCTTCTTTGCATGATACCTTTGCAACTTGAAATTTTTTGAGTCAGATTTTAATTATTTCCCGCATAAAAAATATGTTAAGGGTATCATTTTGAAGAGAATTGTTTGATGTTGAAGAAAATATATGTACTTTCTGCAATAATCTGAAGCTATACAAGTAATTCGAGGTAGAAGAGCAATTTATGAGGAATCGTATCTTCTCGAAAAATTACACGGGATATGTGCCAGAGTGGTCTCAATAGTTTTCCTTTAGAAAAGAAAGAGCAAAGTCACAGCTTTAAAAGGCATGTTGTTGAATTACCCAGGGACGCATCTGAGACGGGTATTTGAACTAGAATCATCGATTGTGGAAAACGATCGTATCTCCTGCGTGCGTAGATGGCCATGTTGGATTGTGCGCCAATTACTTTTTTCCCAGCAATTTCTTTTGCGATAACTATTTTTCCTGAACCTACGCATTAGTAATTGATTTTTCAACATTTACTTACCCAGAATTATAAGTAACTTATGACTGTCAACATTTCACGCCAAAGAATCTCAAAATGTATATCTAGCGACCCCCGAAAATCCAAAAAGAATATACCTACATGGTTCTGTGTTTCATTTCTTGTTTAAACAATTTATGATTGTTGAATTTTTTAGGAAGCTATTAATTTCCTATTGGTACAAGTTGTGAGCCTCATGATCGTAATTACAAGTTAAGTTCTGCTTGAGATCTCATGCAACATTAAATTAATAATATAATATTTGACCATCGACTTTTTAAGTCGAATAAACTCGACAATCGAGATCAGCTACCCAAAAATCATGGAATTCATATAATTTCAGCTCGTCTACTAATCCTTTTCCTGAAACTTTGTTAATGGATATGGGCATTATAGCATTCAGTTTCAATGTAATTGAGATTGGATAAACATGAGAAAATACACCCAAATGATAAGTCCACCGTCCGTTAGACAATATGAACTTCACCTTTCATCTACAACAGTGGACTATTTCAGCCATGATTAGCAATTTGTCTATAATCTAACCCACCGTTGAAACTAGTGAATATTTCACGTTACTCCATTCACCTCTTCAGATCATGCCTACATCAACAATTGAGATTCGAATGAGAGCTTTCGCTCTGCTAAACCCTCGAGGATGTGTATATATGCATAATAATATACCGAAACACTCTCATGTGGTGTAATCTATGGACTGAATTACAAACGGATTCACCTAATTCTGAGCAAGGTTAATAAATTCCAAAAGAAAAGACTTCTTGTTTTGATTATGTGGAGAAATCAAACAGAGGTAATTGTGTTATGTAAATTAATATTTTATCATTTTTGTGGAAACAGGAAAGTTCTTTGTCTCGAAGCATCATTTTGTTATTTGTCCAGAACCTTCGAATATGTGAATCATAATAAACTGGTACGAAAACTACAACACTGAGGTTAATTTTAAATCACTTGAAAGGTTTAGGTCTTACCCAACAGGAATAAATCATATTATCAAAGTAACAATATTGTCATTTGCAGCTGACATCAAACAGAAGTACCACAGAGTCCAGAACTAACGATTCCTATGTGAAATTTTACATGATTTGCAGATGATGATACTACGATACTATGGCACAGTCAAAATTCTGCTAAATTGCAAAAAATATGAGTTCACATTTCGGAACAATTTAATATTGGCGTGATTCGAATTGATTATCGTTCAACATACAACAACATTTGCTTATATACAAGGCCGTTTCAAGACTATTATTAAATAAAATCGCGCATTTAGGACTCAATAATTCTTATGGATTTCTTAAAAAAGGCAATACCCAGTGTTACAATACTCTTTTTCACTGCCTCATCTATGATACCAATGCACATATGCCCCCAACGATCGCTCATATTGATAAATTATAATAACTAGTCAAAACACATAAATTTTAAGTTTATAATTTAAATCATCATTTTCACTTGACAGTTGGTAAAACAAAAACTAAGCAGGTTTATCACCGTGAAGATACAGCGACAAGCTATATTTTCGGGGGTAATAACACGAGTGGTCGCAATACTATCTTTATCTTTAACTCGATCAAATTGCTTTGAGGTAACACCACTCGTGGTGTTACCAAGCAATTTGATCTCGTTGATTTCTGACAGAATTATCGATTGTATTGTGAGCACGAGTCGTATTTATTGAGATAATTTCACGAACCAACAATGTTATTATTTGAAATTTGATCGAGTAAACAAAGTGAATTCTTCAATAGTTGCAACTAATGAATAATAAACATGAAGTCTGTCAACCTGACGTTTATGTCATATTAGATTACAAGATGTATCATTGCTGTTTATATTTGTGGTTGACTTGACGACGTGCTGTTTCCGGATCGGAAAGAAAGGAAGCGTGTACTTTCGCGAAATCCCATTCTGATTGGTCCTCATATCGCAGGAGA
This sequence comes from Chrysolina haemoptera, assembly GCA_958298965.1. Classification (NCBI taxonomy): domain Eukaryota; kingdom Metazoa; phylum Arthropoda; class Insecta; order Coleoptera; family Chrysomelidae; genus Chrysolina; species Chrysolina haemoptera. The sequence goes on from OY282588.1 coordinate 4,117,399, forward strand.
CGCGAGTTTCATATAGTGAGTGAAATTGTCACTGTTTTTCCGATTCTATTGGCTGAATTTCAAATTTTGGAGTCCGCTGATTGGTTGTTAAGCCGATTGACAACAATTCGAAATATGAGGATATTCACGAAAAGCTGTAGTCTGGATGACATGAAGTCAGAGTGACCGGTAGATAATTAGGTTTGTCTACAGCGAAAATAGTATGTGTTGTGAAACCCAACTTCAACCTGTTTTTATTTCACGAAAAATCGGGCCCATAATTTTTATCATTCAATTTATTGGATTAATCATTGAAAAAGTAAAACAATTCTTGCTGAAGGCAGATATGAATTACTACGATAGTATAATCAATCATGCATATTCCAATATTTTATTTATTTTCCCAATATAACTGTTACATACCTTCACACATTCTTCAAAGTCCTCTATACATACATATATTTCGATTATTTTGTTTCAATAATGGAATCAACATATCGTTGATTCGCCTCTTCATAAAGCTCACCTTGAAAACGTTTTAGCGACAGCGCCAAATCTTTCATGAAAACGCACTCAGTTAGTGCCTTAAATCTTGTACGTTTCAGGGCATGGAAATATATCAGAATGTCACCGCAGGAGTCATTATGAGCGACCAGAGTCTCGTTCTACAGAATGTAGCGAGAGCCACAGCAGGAGAGTATACCTGCATGGCAGCAAACCTCGAAGGAAAAGGAACCAGCAATCCCGTCAAACTCATCGTCAAATGTAAGTTTCCTTTCAAATTATTTTTAAATACTTGAAGAATCTAACCTCTTGCCATCTAACTGACATCTATGACTGAATATAGCATCACCAGTGACATAATATGACAGTTGCGGAACAATGTCATAGGGGCAAAAACAAACCAAACTGAACAAAAACAAACCCATTGAACCCATTTCCCACAAGGTTACTTGAATCTTCCTGATCAATTTTCTGCTGAAAGTTATTTCCTAGGAAAAAGTTCTTTACATCATTGTAATATTTAATTCATCAAATGTCAAATGCTTTGTTTCCCCCCCCCCCATGATCGCCATGTTGTGACATCAGCTGACAGTGCTCTATGGGTTTCTTGCACAATTGGCAGACCCTGTAAAACAATCTAACCTAAGATATCTGACAACCCACCTAACCCCACTTTTCTGCTTTATTTATACTGAAACGTTCTTCAGAGTCTTTTATTAGAAACGCAATTACTTTTTACTGAAAAAATCACAAATTTTCACAAATTGTTTAAAAATAAAAGAACAGCAACTGGAACGAATTGAAAGAGTGAGCTAATTTCTTCTTCTTCTTCTCCGATTGAATTTGTTTCACCTCCAGGGTCTGTCACCTGTGCCCGAAGCCAATATAATTAGTTTCGTGCAGTATGGCCCGATATTTCGGAGTTAATATTTATTGTATAATATATAAAATAGTAACACAAAAATAATTGCTAGAATACATCATCTGAACAGGTGGTATCAACACCCTAGAAACTGATGTAACCGTCCTCCAAACTATGAAACTCCCCAACTTCAAAAGATATATGTAAAAGGTCTCCGGAAGCTTCAGTTCATTCAACTGATGCGGTGCTTGTCACAAAACTACTATCAAATTTCAACTAATATCGGTCAAAATGTTGTAATGAGCTCTATTATTATCAATACCAGAGTGAACGCTGGCGTATATTGCTCATAACGGCAGTCGGCTAGGATAGGGTGTTCATCTAGCTTCAATCGTTTATAAGCTTGTTCTTTCAGTCAGAGGCTGAGTTTCCATTACTGTCTTCAACTGAATAAATAAAATGAAAAATAAATCGCAACTACGTCACGCAGATCTGTCCAGGCAAGCGAACAATTCGTGCAACATCAGTGCGTATCCTTTCTTTGATGCGGCTTCAAAATACCGACAACCAATGGGACGCGTCAATATTATAACTATGTTAAGAGGCCATTAAAAGGCCATTACATGGAGTGACACGCCTGGCTTGTGGAGTGCGGAGTGCCACACCGATAGCGCGCCTGGACGCTAGCGATCTCACGGCCTGTTGATTGACAAGTCGGGTGTGGTTCGCGCCGCTCAAACTAAACTGACTACTGAACAACCGACAAACCGACACGCCGCGCGCCGTGTGACTGTGTAGCCCAGTCTCGCCACTCCACACGCGGCGTGTTTCCTTTGAACTGTGTAAATTTTACCGACAATTGACGGGACCTGACACTCCGCCCGACACTTGGCACGCCACACAATTCTCAAGGCGCGTGGAGTGTCAGTTCACAAGCCAGGCGCGACACATCACGCGCCATGTAAGGAAGCCATCACACGGCGTGTGGAGTGTCGCGCCTAGCATGTGAACTGACACTCCACGCGCCCTGAGAATGGTGCAGCTTGCCAAGTTTCGGGCGGAGTGTCATGTGTCGACGATTGTCGGTAGATTTACACAGTTCAAAGGAAACACGCAGCGAACCACACTCGACTTGTCAATCAACAGGCTGTGAGATCGCTAGCGTCCAGGGGGGCTATTTTTGACCGTTCGCAATATTAACGAAGACACGTATCGTTACAGTCTGAGTTATGGATATTATGTGAATGACATGGGGATAACATCAGAATGTGACGATACTAGTGCACGTTATCATTGCGAACGGTCAAAAATTGTACCCCAGGCACGCTATCGGCGTGGCACTCCGCACTCCACAAGCCAGGTGTGTCACTCCTCACGCCGTGTAATGGCCTCTTAATGGCCTCTTAACATAGTTACATTGACGCGTCCCATTGGTTGTCGGTATTTTGAAGCCGCGTCGAAGAAAGGATACGCACTGATGTTGCACGAATTGTTCGCATGCCTGGACAGATCCGCGTGACATAGTTGCGATTTATTTTTCATTTTATTTATCCAGTTGAAGACATTGCTATTATGGTAAGTATCTACCATTGATTTCATAAACACTGAAAAGATTTTGTGGGACATAAAACATCCATAATATCACAAAAAAATAAAGAAGCATGATGCTTGGGAAGAACTTGCTGTAGAGTTTGGGGCAACAGTCAAATCAAACAGTAAATTATTTTCACTGCGTATTTCTGCGCGTCTTTTTTTATTACTTTTTTACTACGTAATGCATGTATATATAAGCTGCTGCAGCAACCTTCATTTAGTTATTAAATTGCATACAAGAAAAAGGCAAAAGATTATGTTTCAGTAAAGACGGAACGTCAGCATGTTCCGTTTCTGAGATACGCGACGATGTATCAAACAATTGTTGCGCGTCGGTGATACGATACGATGTTTTATTATATGTCTGTATGCACCTTAAGAGTTGTGGTTCTTTTAATGTATTCTTCAGAACTATCTTATATTTCAGTAAACGAATCACCCAAATGAACAATTTTCATGAGAAGATGGGTGTGTGAAACTATCGCTTACTTTCCATCCTGTCACCAGCCACAAAAAAATCTGAGTGCCACGATAGCGTTGGAACAAAGACATTTCTATGCGCAAAATTGAATAACGCTCATTCAGTCGTAAAGAGCCAGATAAAACGTCTTCAGTGTCGAAATAAGGACGTAATAAACATAGGCTTTGGAGTTTTTTCCGCTCTTCGGGTCGTTTTCCGGGATTAGCATAAAATATTTCACAAATACAACAATGGGAATCGGCAGAAGAGAAGCGCTCCGAACGTGAGGAGTTGAATACTTGTGGCCCTTTGGCATCCGTCGATTTCCCTTCCAATGGTTACTTTCAACTGATGCGTTACGTGTTGTATATATTATAGATTTGGGGAAATTGCAGTTTTTACAGTGGAACATCATCTGAAGAAATTATTTAGAATTGTCAGTTATTCGTTGATGTTTTGCATAACATTTACTTTTATAATAATGTGATTGGAGTAGGAGAGTTTCTCTGATTCGTATATTATTTTACTTTATGTCGTCAAGAGATGGCGCAACCAACGCAATTTGTCCCAGGTCGAGCATGTGGCAACATGGCAACTAGGCAGTCATTAGTACATAAGGTGGCTAACAGATAGCAGTAGCACAAGCAGTTTTGTTATTGTGTAGTTTTCTACTTTAGAATTGGGCACTTAATTGAACGGCACGGCCTTCTAAATTCAGTGACCCTATGTGTGGGTCAAACCCAGGCCCTCTAGGATTGAAATGGGACAACACATAACTTAAATGATTATTATGTAAAAAACGAGCCTTAGTGGCAATCACTGACTTATAATTCAAACTTATCTGATAGCCCTCTACGTAGCCAATGATTTTCAAAGAGATTCTCTCAATGAACAGTGCCAGTACGGTAGATAGGTCGAGCGGACTTTCAGTTTCTCAATACAGTTACATATGAATTCAGGCCTTGGTGGTTATGTGTTCTCTGTGGGGACGACACAAATGTCACAAATAACAAACAGGTAGACGATAGTAACAAGTGACAAGTGGTGGAGAACGAAGAATAGATAACTAAGAAGGAGGAGAAGGAGAACCCTAAAACAAACAATACCAGTCAGAACTTTGATTGCACTTCTAAATTTACCCATGTTTAAACTTCTACCGTGAAAAATATAGTAATAATGTGTTCGAAAAAACAAAGCTTCTTTTTTAATATCTCTCGTACAGAGATTTTCATCACGAATAATTTTTTTTTTTTTTGAGAAAGCAATAATAAAAAAGTTTTCCATATGCTGCGAACTTTATACCGGACACTGTAGGAAGCTGTTATTTCATATCTGGGCATAATTTTCATTCTAGTTAAAATATTTTCATGAAATTATGTCACAATTGCAAGATTGAAAACTGGCACTTGAGAAATTCATTTTTTTAAACTCCCTTCTTTGTTCTTTTGGAATGAATATAGTGAAAGTGGCAAGTAGATTGGTGCAAGTGGGAATAAAAACCAAACTCATTTACTTCCATCACACAATCAAGCGCCTGTGAAATTTCCACAAAGCTCCCATCGAACAGCAGATTACCGTCGAAAAAACGTGAACAGAAGGTGTCGCATATCGATTTTCCTCCGCCAGTTCATTCCAACCTGCAATTACTTCATCAGCTATAAGCTCCAGCAAACGGTATCGGAATTATGAGAAAGTCATGTAACGGTATCACACGTACCGAATGAAACGCTAACTGAAAAGTGGAACACTTTGTTGAATATTGAAATCTCTATTTGGTGGTATTCATTTCAGCAAGGAAAAATCCGGCACACCGCGCTCTCTGCATACTGAAACTGCCGTAGGCGCATTGATATCGATGTACGTGGATACGTTTCACGACTATGGATATTGTAGAAAGTATTCAGAGAAGTTGATTTTCGTACAGATGAATGGACTTCATGAAGTTCCAGTTTGAAACCTCTAATCAGAGTTGAGAAAAGCTCGAAACACATTATACATTTATCAAATAATATAGTCAAATTACTGCAATGAAAATGCACTTCGACGCTATACAGTGTCTTTCAAAAGTCTGGGAACGGTCTCATATTTCAGAATCGGCTGAAAGAAAATTCATGAAAATTCCTACTGGATGTTTTTGATGATGCCCGATTCATTGGTGATATTGGCAATGTTGCCAAATCAATAGTTTTTCAGATACTGAGGGTAACTCAATTTTTTCAAATGGAACATCCTAATTATTTTTTTATTGCAATCAATTCAGCGCCCACCCATTACTTCTGTCTCCAAATATCAGATTTTAATTTAATGTGGTTTTTGAAATATGACAACATTGCATTTTCGTTCAAAAGTCTGGGAACGTTCCAATATTTTCGAAACGGTTCAGGAAAAATTCATGAAAATTCATTCAAGATGGTTTTTGATGATACCCGATTCAACGGTGATATTTGCAATGTTGCCAAATCAATAGTTTTTCAGATACTGTGGGTAACTCAATTGTTTCAAATGAAACATCCCAATTATTTTCATTGCAATTAATTCAGCGCCTCCTCATTACTTATGTCTCCAATTATCAGATTCAAATTTGATGTGGTTTTTGAAATATGACAACTGGCTTTTTCGTTCAATACATTTTCAATACGGCTCGAGAAAAATTCATAAAAATTCATACAAGATGGTTTCTGATGATGCCCGATTCAATGGTGATATTGGCAATGTTGCCAAATTAACAGTTTTTCCAGATATGAGGGGAGAATTTTTTTTTCATGGAACACCCTATTTATATTCTTTGCAATCAATTTAGTGCCCTCTCATCACTTATGTCTCCAAATATAAAATTTTAAATTAGTATGGTTTCTCAAATGAGAAAATAGTTCGTTGAAATGTCTGCGAACGGTCCAATATTTTCAAAAGGACTCGAGAAAATCTGATGGAATTTTATAGATGATGGTGTTTTCAGATATTGCCGGTAGCTCTATTATTTTAAATGGAACATCCTATTTGTTTTCTTTGCGCTGAATTGATTGCAATGAAAATAATTGGGATGTTCCATTTGAAAAAATTGAGTTACCCCCAATATCTGAAAAACTATTGATTTGGCAACATTGCCAATATCACCGTTGAATCGAGCATCATGAAAAACCATCTAGTAGAAATTTTCATGAATTTTCTTTCAGCCAATCCTGAAATATGAGACCGTTCCCAGACTTTTGAAAGACACTGTATAGACAATTCATTCAATACTTGACATGATTTTTTGGGTTTGTGACCTTCCACGATCTGAAAATGAATAAAATTTTAATCCAAAGAAATCTGTACAAGTGTAGAAGGGCAATTTAATTAATTTGGCAGATAAGTTACTACGTTCACAATACTACTATCTTGAATATAATTTATTTTTGTCAGTAACGTATGTTACACTGAATTTGCCAATCTGAAAAAATTAAATCGAATTAACCACAAAATACTTCTCTTTCTCGAAAAATGTTGACTGTATCTGCCTCTTCAGTTCTTCTAAAAGTTCCTTCCATCTGTTAAATATGTTTCCATAAATTTTGCATGAGAATTTTGAACTTCACTATCAGTAGTGACACGAAGCCTAGAGGGTCAAAAACAGACATGGCACCTCTAAGAATTTCCCTTTTTGTCAGTGTTTTCGTTTTTTTCATGATACTTGAATGCATTTTCTGATGATTCAGTGAAAAAGTTAATAGCCTGTCTCAGGATTCCACCAGAGTCCTAAAACTCTTTCAGCAGGTTGGTGAAGAAATGTGGCTTTCCTGGTTTATTGGGATTAACCACAACAAAATGGTGAATACCAAGTTTTTGAACGTCGTTTTTCTGCTTCACGCATACTCAGCTTCCGAATGTAACCTACTTCATTCTTATCCTCATTTTTTCGACATCTAAACTTTGTCTTGGTAGTGACAGGCCAGTTACAGTTCTGACATTATTTATTGTATACATTTTCGAATTTTCTTCCACTCCGGCTATTTCTAGACACTTTTCTTGAATTATCATAATTTTGTTGTTACATTATTGAGCCACTGGTAACAAAGAGATTCCACGGGACCAACAAGTCCTATTTTTCGAGCAATTTTGCTATCAATCATAGAAGTAGTTGCAGCTTCATCAAGCAGGACAAAAATCGAAATCTAGTTTATTGCTCCTCTCAGCCTAACAGGGATTATTCGAAGTAAGATGGTGGGGTTTTCTTTACCAGAAGAGGAAATAATTATTTGGTAACCATTCTTCAACATATCTTCTAGTGGTATTGGTCTTCTGCAATTCAAAATTATGCGCATGTCTCTATTCTGGAGTTTCTGTAAACTAGCTAAATCATTTTGTTTCAGTAGATAGAGAATTGTAGAACAATAAGTGAAATGAGGGAGCACTAATGATTTGTACAGTAAAATTTTTGTCCACTCCGTCAAATATGGGGCACAACGAGATAAATAATGAAGTTGGCATGTTCTTTAAACTGTAATCCTCTGTCCACATGAATCCCAAGATATTTAAATTGATTGACCCGTTCCACATTATCAGGACCTACCCTCATCTCAAAGTTTTGATTACATAAGTTTCTGAATCGTTTTTCTGTACTTATCACCATGCACTTGGTCTTCTCATTAATTTTAAAATAATTAGCACAACACAAACTGTAAATAGATTTTAAAGTTCTGTTGATGGTTTCTGTGAGTTTCATGTGGTCATTACATAAGTAGATCAGTGTATCATCTGCAAAAAAATAAACTGAGCTCACGCCTAGCACCTCTAGCCAATCATTGATATACATAAAGAATAAAAGGGGGCCCAGAATGCTTCCCTGTGGTTCTCCTATCTATCATTTTTGGTGGAAATGGATTGGATTACTATATTACTATATTTACCTTAGCAACATTCCAAATTTAACGAATTCATTCAACCATGAATCATTCCACTCAACAGTTGGTAGGTCATATCATACTCATAGTGCTGAACTGTTTTTCAATGGAGAAGAAAGATGTCTGCAGTCATAGAATAATCTAGAATAATCCATACCACGCATTTAAATAAATTAGGTATTTTCTCCATGCTATATATCGCTTCGCTACAACTTCATTACTCAACGTGTAAAGTATATTAGCATAATTGAATAATCAATTAATCATGTTTTGCCTCGAAGCATTACTGTTTGTATTTCCCTGTGTTATTGAAGGAATAAATGTATAATGAATTGATTTGCCATTAGGGAGTTACTTAGTTCTTATTAGAAATGTGTATGTACAACAGCCAATTCAATCATCCCTTACTGTACCTGGTATTTTCATAGGAAAGTGCACTCGAACACCACGATGTTTGAAAATGGAATAGTTTCAACAACGTCAAATAACCTCTTATAATCCTTCGAGGTGGAATACAGTCTGTATAATTGAAAAGTTACTAGTGGGAATATCTCCGAATTGAAAAAATATATCAAAAAATGCCCAAATCCGTTTCGAAGCAAAGTCGATATTCTCTATATTGATTTTGTGGAGGAAATCTGATTCTTGACATGATTTTTTGGGTTTATGACCTTCCACAATCTGAAAATGAAAAAATGTTAATCCTATGTATCAAGATACTAAATGTCAACCAAAAGAATGTATGGCAGATTTCATTTGACTCTGTCAAAAAAAGATCTTATTTCCAAAACCGCAATTCATATTCAGTTCCTTCAGTGGTTAAAATCCCAGAAAAGAGAAAATGAGTCAGCAAAATCTGTCATTATCTGACGATCTATCATCAGATGTATATATATTATTTAATTGATCCTATGTTTTCTGTTCCACACATATTGGGAATGCTATGACTCCAAAAACAGCGTTTTGTAATTACAAAGTTTTGCCATTAAATAATGCAAAGAACCAGTTTTGCATCTGAACAAATGAAACTCACCTAGTTTTGCATGGAATTTGTTCATAAAAATCAAGAGTAGAATTTAAAAACAAATTTCATGTCAGTTCTTACAAAAATCACATCAGTGTTTGAAGAAGTTTTTACTGCGAATGATGAGTTAGTGAAACAAGAAAACAAAAACACTCGATTCAGTACCATGTGTTCAACCACGTTATCGTATTCCGATACTTTTATTGGCTAGGTTACATATACCGACTTTTGCAAATGAAACTCTCTTTCAAATAGAGAGTTTTTGCACCTCACACGGATTTTTGAATGGGATTTGCATGGAAACTACATTTTTCTGCAGCTAATTCTAATGTTTGTATGGTGAATATTGAAAATACCTTTCAATGGGTACTAATATCTCCATTTTCGACATTTTGGCAAATACCGAGTTTTGCATATAGGGCACTCATTTATTCAGTCGGTCGAACTGCCATCTGTTGATAGACGTTTGTTATTTCAAGTATAATCTAAAAGTATGATAAACCATACATTTTAAGTTATACCTGACCATTCGCTTTAAAGAATATTGCAAAGAATTTCTTGAAGAATACTATCCTTGTATCAAGCACATAATAAATCAAATAATAGTTGTTTTTTTTTGGTACTTGCCAAAGGCAAGAACACCAGCGTCGTCCCAAAGAATTCAGTGGTGCTCATCGCAGGCATGCACTCAACGAGGGGAAACATGTACGGGTATTGCCACGCCTGGTGGATTGAGCATCATCCAATTTTTTGGCGAGGTTAGTCTTCTTCAAAGAGAGAAACATTTGTTCAAACGCAAATTCATAGAAACCGCCTATATCGAATCCAGTGGTGCCTTCAGTCAGCTGGGGGTGGAAATTAAAAATGCGCGAAACTATGCGCGCTACAAGACCGCGCATGATTACAATGTCGCATCTTAATTTGTCAGTATTCACCTGAAGATGGGGCGGGTTCAAGCAATTGAAACGTTGTTGAAAATTCAAATGTGTAGAAATCTTTCAACCATTGAGACGATGGGCCTCCAAAGTGTAAGTAATAAAGAACTCTGAGAAGTGCGTTCAACTAGTCAACTTTCTCGAGAACAGTGGATATAACAAAGAATAATTTGAACGTGAAATCAGAATAAATAATAACAGTCACCTTTGATACAGTATGATTGGGTTTTGAGACAAAAATCGATTGTAGCACCACCAAATTTCCTATGCTAGTAGTTGGAACCATGATAAACACAAAAAAAATTGTTTACCAATAATTTTTAGCAAAGTTATGACAAATCTAATTATTGGCAGTGGAGGTTGGAGGTTGAACCACGTTTTCTGAGAAAACGAGCGTATTTCATTAGTGATTACTGAAAATCATTCTTGTGGAGAATTAAATTATCTCTCAACCTATCAAAATGGTTTTTTGATAAATCTCATATTTTCTGAAATAACAAAAAAATATATATTTTTTTTTCAAATGAAAATTTTTTAGGTTCCACCCGTGATTTTTTGGTAAACAATTTTTTTTTTCAATGAAACATGATGTCGAGATGTCATGTGCCGAGTTTCACAGTGCTACAATTCATTCATCACTTTTTGCTCGAGTTTGTCTGTCGTTACTGGATTACTTGGAATCTGGATTTTTATTATTCAATTATACCATTGAATCATTGAAATTTCGTGGCTAGACACCAGAACACATAGTGGCTAGAGATCACATCAGTCGAAGCTACTTTAATCATGAAATGAAAGAAATCGCATTGTAATCAAAATATGTCTCCATATAACATTATTTATTTTGATATTGCGTTTACCTCGTCGCATTCAGGAACGTATTTGACACAAAATCCATAAGTATCGTTGATTTACATAACAGGCTCCACAGCAATAAAATCCGATTCCATCCAAAGCCGTCTATATACCTCCACATTTCATTCGTTTTACAACGTATGAATTCTCAGACCACTGTATCCCGAACGAAAATCCTTGTCGCCGTTAAACAACACGTAACAGGCGGAACATTTATGTCAAATAAAACCGTATTGTTCTGATATCAACTTCAAAACGTTTGCAATTATATATTCAGGTCAACATTTCATTGTGTCGTTTGGGTTGCACAGATGAGAAATTTTACTAGTCGGGATGAACGAGTCTCATTCCAGATATTCTGCAGATGGAGATATTATGCTAGACTCCGGCGATGTGTTTTATGTTTTCATTTTTGTAACCGGATGTTGTTTCTAGGTTTTTAATCGTCTCGGGAGAATGAGACCTCTGGTTCAGCATGGTGGATATTTATATTTGGGGATGTGGTATTCGCGAGGATTTGCCCTCGAAACTTGCATTTCGTTCGTACTTTCTCTCTCTTTCGTTTATTGGCCGTTACTTCCAGTGAGGTGCAATTGGCCTTCGTTCGTACTTTTAATAAGTTTCCAGCTGTCTATACACTTGTCAGAGAAATTAAAAGGAAATTACACTCAACATTAAAACATAATTCAAACATAAATGTTACATCACATTGTGGCCTTGTGATGTTATTCAGTAGTTTGCTTGATATTGCACATACGTTGCGTCGATGGTACTTAGTGCCTCTTGTAAATATTACATTGTAACGTTCAATGCTAATATTACCAGAATCACCAAATTTCTTGATATGTGTGAACATCAATATACAGCTTACAGAAATATCACTACTCTTATATATTTCTTATGGAATAAATAGATATGTAAGCAAAATTAAGTGAAATTAATGTACATCTAAACATTGGGTGGTTATTCATTCTTAAGAAATCCAATACGTATTTTGAATATCTTCATTCATTTGATGTGCAGAATATTTGTTTTGTTTGAATCCATGTTTTCAGTTTGACTTTAAACATTGGGGATGAGTTGAATATCGTTATTTCTGGTGGAGTTTTATTGAAGGCTCCTATGCCAAGAAACGTGGTGTTTCTTTGGGCTAGTGTTTTCTCAGATCTTGGCCGGTTTTCTTTTTTGAATTTCAGTCTTGTTGGGTATTTGTGTCCAAAATTCTGTTTATTCATGTTTCTTTTTACGTGTAGTATCATTATGGATCCATAACTTCTGCAATTACACAGTATCGAAAAGTTTTCATCTCCCTACGAACGATAGCCCTCAAGAGTCGAAACTTGTGCGAGCTTAGGATTAACGAGGTCTTACATTTTAACGTGCGATTCCTAGCACGACCCAAGAGAATAGATCTCGAAAGGAGGTCGTCCGTAAGTCTACATCCAAACCATAACTCCGCATCACGTTGCTTGGCTTTGATATCTATGACCCACGCGATCTACCGTTCGAGCTATCCTCAAGGATGTGGTAGGTATAGAAGAGTAAATCGACCGATGGGGTCACTACTATCGCTAGTAAAATAGCGACTGAAGGCAGTATTTATTTGTTTGCATTTCTTTATGTGAAAACATGAAATCATCATCATTTGTAGATTCGTTTAATTTTATCATGTTTGACTTATTATTGTAATCCCCTCGAGTCGTTTTTCATATCCCTCAAGGGTTAGATCGAAGTGTTATCAAAATTTTAAAGGATATGATAACTGTCATATTTACAGGTCAAGTTGTACACAAACAAAAAAAGCTGATTAGCACGTGCTAGCACTTACTCGACAGATTTAAATATTTCACGACAGGGGTCGTGACCTAATGCTAAACTCTCCAATTATCATATCCTTGCGTTCCTTGTTGCTCGCGTAGATTTCTGTCTACAGTATCGGAAAGTTTTCATCTTAGGTATGGTGGTTTTATGAGAGCGTGAAGAATAGCTTTCTATATGTTGAGAGAGCATTACAATTTCTCCTCTACTCGCTCCAGGAAGGGATATCAACGTGAGATGTTGAGGCACGCAGTAGTGCATCTCTCTTATTTATGTGGTATTATCATATCATTGCGTTCCTTGTTGCTCGCGCAGATTTCTGTCTATACCCCAGATGAAAAGTTTTCGATACTGTATTAAGTTCTTTAACTCAATATCATCCGATTTCATCCAAAGCTGTCTATATACCTTCGCATTTCATTCGTTTTACAACTGCTGTATCCCAAACGAAAATCCTTGTCGCCGTTAAACAACACGGAACAGGCGGAACATTTATGTCGAATAAAACCGTATTGTTCTGTTATCAGCTTCAAAACGTTGGCAATTATATATTCAGGTCAACATTTCATTGTGTCGTTTGGGTTGCACAGATGAGAAATTTTCCTGGTCGGGATGAACGAGTGTCATTCTGGGGTAACAATTCCAGATATTCTGCAGATGGAAAAATTATTCTGGGCTCCGACGATGGGTTTCATGTTTTCATTTTTGTAACCGGATGTTTTTCCTAGGTTTTTAATCGTTTCGGGCGTATGAGACTTCTGGTCCAGCATGGTGGATGATTATGTTTGGGGCTGTGATATTCGTGTGGATTTGTCCTCAAAGTGATAACATCTGGTGTTTCATTTTAAAGATTTGAGCTACAATAATCATTGAACGGATCTAGGGGAATCTGTGAGGATATTCCGGGTTAAGTATCTTTATTTTGTTTGAACTTATAATAAGTTTTCAGCTGTAACTTGTTAGGAAAATCAAAAGGAAATTATCTCACGCAAATTTTTTATGCTGTACAGTTACCACTATACATTAAAACATAATTTGAACATAATTGTTAAATAATTTTGTGACCGTGTGATGTTATTCAGTGGGATTCTTGATATTGAAGATACGTTTGTGTCCATTGTTCTTTGTGCCTCTTATATATATACATATATATCATAATTTACATACATTTAACGTTGCTCGAAATATACAGGGTGTTAATTAAATACGTTGACAAACTTCGGAAGGAGATTTTTTGGAAGTTTTCAGGACGAAAAGTTCATATAAACATATGTCCCAAACTTCTTGGTTTTTGAGATACAGGGTGATAGAAATGCATTTATTTAACGATTTTTTGGAGATAACTTCGACATTTTCGACAATAATCAGTTCAAATTAGACAAGTATAATCCATTCAATAGTATGCACGATACAAAAAATTCAGTTCTCAAATAATTCACATAATCTCCAAATATAGCGATTTTTATAAAATGTTCCTGAAATTTAATAACGGATATCCAGTGATATCAAAAACACTTTCATGAACATTTTATCACTAAAATTGTTTCTATCTGAAAAATAACATCCAACGGAAGAGCAAGGAAGTTCGATATTTCAAAAATGAACATCGGTAAATGGGAAAACGTCCATTATCAAATACGAGCATGAAAATTCAGTGAAGAGAGAGACAGAAACAAGTTATTTGCCCTGTCGTTTAGGAGTTGGAATAAGTAATTATATAACCTCAGAGGATGTTTGTTGTTTGACGTTCGGTTTGGCAAGAAGTTCACAATATGAAGGCTTTTAATCTATTCTGCCAAAGGAATTGTACGCACGGATATAACATTTCTGTGCCATGTTCTGCCGCCTAATGAGGAGGGGGAGTTCTTGACTTTTTCGTTTCCACAAGATTTAATGTCTGTGACAAAAATCGGAAAGCGTAAAGTCAACCTGGCCAACGGAACCAGTGAATACATGAAAACTTGAAGTCACCAAAAGATTTCCAACCGAGTCAGGAATAAATACATATTAAGAAAGGTGATCACCATTGCCAAACGTCATTGGATCATTCCTGTGTTCATATAAACGGAAGCTGCATTTTCCTTCGGCCGCAGAACACGAGCTATCCAAGGATACCAAAATAAATGACATTACCCCAATTACCCACTTCCACAGTACATCACTTCGAGTCCAATGAACTCCAATTACCTTTGTATTCGTACCAAGATATTACTCCAAACGAAGGCAAAGGGAAAGGGAATGCGTTATTCAAATGTCTGTTTATTCAAGTCGTCGACGTCCATATTCGATTGTAACGTTTGCAACATTTTTGCATACAGAGCTAGACAATTATGTTAATTTTCGATTGGCTCCTGTTTTGTTTTCCATGTTTCACCGACTCGACGGAAGACACGCGATCGTAAAATAGTGAGACAAGCTTGGAAATGTATTTTTTCAGTCGAGAATATTGCTTTCGGATGGATGGGGTGGAAAGGAAGGTTTTGTTGACTTGGAATGTGATAGAGGATAGAGATGATGAACGGATCAGTGCAAAGCATTCAAATTTTGCAAAATTACTCCAATGAATTGGTGAATATAAGAAATATTGTTCACTTACCTTAGTTTTCTTGAATCACTGATGATTGATACCACATTATCGAAGGTAATATCACAAGACCATGACAAATAGCCGACTATTATTTTCTTCTTTCCAAAAACTCATTTTCGAATTGAATTCAACTACAGACAATGTATCACTCATCTAACTCCGGGTTTTTAAACTCGTTCGCAAATATTACTACCCTGTTACAGACCAGTAAGCGAGACAAATTGCTCTCAACAGCCTGAAGCAAAGCTAAAATCAACTTTTATTTTACAAGTCGAACGAGTCCTGCTACCCAATATGTTCCGAAATACCTTTTCCAAGTCTGACCTGAATCGCGAAATATTAGTGTTATTTCATAACCATACCAACTTTTAACAACGCATAATTTTATTACCGAAACGCCCAACATCTGAAAATTAAATCACTGCCATTACCAAGTGAAGGAAGAAAACGACGTAAAGCTACCGATATAACTCACAATTTCATTAATGGCCTTTTTTATCTTTAATTCGGATCTTTTCATGCGAACGTCAAACAGCACGAAATTGCCACGGTTTCTAGAAATAACTAAATAATTTGATCCATCAAGAACAGTTTGCCCAATAAAGTAATGGACGTGAAAAACGTGGATGCGACAAAAACATCTTCCGAAATAATACCAATTAGAAGTGTCTCGTCTGTCAAGCATATCACGGCTGTCTTGGATGTCAAAAGGCAGATAACAAAGTTAGAGTATATTTTTGTCCACAACAAGATTTTCATCGATTTCGAAAAGATGTTCGTATTGCGATAGAACGTTTTCCAGGCACTCAACTATCCGTGAAGAATTACATTCATAAGCTATTTATTTATATATATTTATATAGAGACACCCAAAATGGTTATGATTTTTGGAGTGAGATTCAGACCTGACTGGTTAAATTTCTCATGGCCATAAGTCTGACTGAACATTTTGGAAAACTGCCCAACTGGCATGGAGAGAGAGAGAGATAGAGATAATATGCTCATGGAGCAGAAATATCTTTAGATTATTGGTCATTGGGCACACCAACAGAAGTCTTAACCAACTAGTGGAAACAGTGGTGTAAGAAACTGTGGGAAAATCATGCTCCATACGATGACCAGAGTCCAAATGTATATAATAATAATAGCGTTTATTGCCCAAGAGTGTTCCATTTACAGAGCAATTATACAATTTCAGCAAAGAATTGCAAGTATATGAAAACTAATGGGAATTGTGGAAATGTGTCTACCGGAGTTTTTTTGCAGAATCGGGTTATACAAATTCACTAACAACATCACTGAAACAGAACACTGTATCACAAAAATGAAGTAAAACTAGTAAAAAAGAAAATAATTGATTACAGTAGGATTAATTTAATCAGTAAATGAAAAAAATCAATTATACTCACAACATAAAACAAAACTGAATGACATAGATTTGAAAAATAAATACTTCCGATGTAAAAAACAAGTGAATAGACTGATAAAAATAGCAAAAATTAATTATTACAGAAAGGAAATTAATAAAAATAAAGAAAACTGGAAGAATTCATGGAAAATTGTAAATGGTATCAATAGAATAAAAACATTCACAGAAATCGAAAAAATCAAAAATGAAAATGACATAAAATCCAGTAAGCCACCAGAGATAGCAAATGGATTCAATAAATTCCTTTTCAAATTTGGGGAACGCACTGGCACAAAAAATGAAAAAACTCAAATCTCAGAAACCACGAAGAAATATTACTTAAAATTCAAATTAATAATGCCTTCAGGAGAAGAAATAAAAAATATCACTAAAGAACTGAAGAAAAATGAATCTCCTGGTATAGACGGAATACTAGCGAAACTTTTGAAATGTATTGTAGATGAGATAGCTTTGCCAATATCACAACTTGTAAACGCCATTTTCGATACTGGAAACTGTCCTGATGATCACTTCTCAAATATAAAGGTCCAATCATGGAGAATTAGAACTCGATTGGCTGCTTAGAGAAAGCGGAAGGGATGGGACAAAATACGTTTGTTGAAAAGGGAAACTTTCCCTATTAAAATTGAAAAGTGTAATTTTATTGTGATATCTAACAGAAAACAACTACTTTCCCGGCCAAAGCCACGCTGGGCATTGAGCTACATCCGATAGGTATTGGGAAAAGACTCTAACTCAAAAGAAAAAATCTGAAAGTGAAAATCCGCATTCTTGTTCATATAGTTGATTCTCTAATAATGTCTAGTATTCATTGAAAATGTATACGAATAAATGAGAAGAAGAATGTTGTTCAAACGTATCCCCAATTGATTTTTTCGACGAAAATCTATTTCGCTTTCCCAAGCTCGTTAGGTAGATCGGCAGAATTGGGAAGCAGACTCTTCAGAAGCAATTTCACACAGCAAGGTTGGAAATGATGGAAATATTTCTTTTGCGGTAACATTTTGAAAGTTAGAGTTATTTTTTGATCTAAACCTGTCATGGCAATTGTAGTTTGATTTTTGTTGTAAAATATGAACAAAATGTTGATGAAATCAGTTGTGGAAACATCTGCGGCCAAAAGACGAACTTTAGTTGCCAATTTCCATCGTTCAAGAGAACATCTTGAGAGGTATTCACGTTAAAATGTGGAACATTCTCCATCAAATTGAAAAATGTGATTTTTTGGGATATTTAACAGAAAACAACTATAAAGCCACGCTGGACATTGAACCCAATTGTTGTTATTGGTAAAATGGTTATTTCCGTCAACCAGCTGCCCTCTTACGAGCAACCCTCAAAAATCCTCGGGAGACCTTTGTGCGAGCTCGGGAAGACGCAGCCCTTACCTTTTGATGTGTGATGCCATGCACGATGCCGATGACGACGCGGTGAATCGAACACGCGCACCTACGCGCCACCAAGTCCCAACAATATCTGATAGATATTGTGAACTGAAAGAAAAAGTCTGATAATGAAAGTTCGCATTTTCATTCAGATAGTTGATTTTTCAATTACCTTATCGAAATTTTATATATTGTCTATTGTCATATTGTCTAACTAAATGAATAAAAATTGACATTGTATCAAAAGTTAACAATGCCAATGAAGTTATAGCATAGAAAATTACCTATAAATATAATGATATGTGCTTTTGAAATTGATAAAAAATGACAAATTAGTCAAATTTTGTTATTTAATCATGAAAATGTTTCAAGGTGACAGAACCAAAGTTAAAGAAACTTTTATAGTCTACTGAGAACTAAAAAACTTTTTTCAAACCGTCAGCTCTAGGATTACCAAGGAAACAAACATAATTACTTCATATTATTATTATTGGTTCAGCATCCTTGGAAACCAGATTAGAACATAAGATCTTGAGATAAGTCTGATGAGAACTTTCCCAATCTCAAAAGTAGCAAATATGGTAACCAAACTGATGAACCCATACCAGAAAATTTTTAAGAAATTTTCAAATAATTGATCTGTAAGTCTATTTATAGTTCTGTTGTTCCAAACCCAAGGAAATATGACAAACCGAGAGAAAAGTCTAATGAGAACTTCAACCCGATGTGTATAGAACCCGGCGTAAGACACAATTTCTTGGGGGTTTGTGACACCAATTCAATGCTATGGACCATGGGAAAATCTATTTGTCTTTTCCAAGTTCATCAGGGAGATCGGGAAAATTTCATATAGCAAGGATTTTAATATTTCTTCTCCGGTAAAACTTTGAAAATAATTTTTTGACATAAACCTGTGTTACGTTTTATTTCATAAATCAGTTAACCTAGCTTGGGATATCCTGTATATTTCTTTCGAATAAAGGAAACTCTGTAAAAACGGCGGTCTCAAAAACGTTTTTACGGCTGGCTATCGTCGTACGGAGAATATGTGAATTTCGGGGTTTTATTTTGATTGAAAAGTGAAACACAGTTCGTTCGTTGCTGTTCAGAATAAATAATTTTGGTTGATACAGTTATTTATTGTCATTGTGGATATTTTTGACTTTTCTTTACCGATGCTTGATAGTGGATTTAGCATCGAACGAAATAGATCTCATCGTTTAGTTTGTTTGAGATCTTACCTTTTGAAAAAGGGATTTTACTGTGTGTTTTTCATTTGCCTCTGAAATTCATTTGAGGTTCGTATACTTTTTTTTTATTTCTTCTAATCAGGACTCGATTTTCAACTTTATGTAAAAATAAGTGTTGCACGAATGTTAGTCAGGAGAATGTATGCGATCTTTCCTCATTCTTCAAGTATTGAAATATCGTTTCTATGATATTTTAGGCAGTTTGCTATACCTGAGATTCTTCTGGAAATAACGGAATTGGGAACTTATGGTACTGATAATTGCTAACAATAATATAAACTCATTCACGTTTCACCACCGAAATTGCTGTGATTTTGGAAAAAAAGAGAGATTGGCTCTTCCCGTTTATGTAAACACCGCTAGCAGAAATTCATACAGAAAAGATTCATTGTGACAGTTGAAATGACCAGGTGCATTCTTTCTATTATTATTACCTTTATTAACCTTTTTTTTTTTGTCTTCAAACCGACAAACATCTTTAAATTTATATTTTTGGCTTCATCTGGATTACGTTTGTCTCTATCTCTTTTGCCAACCCATATATATATATATATAAATCTTGACAATTTTTTTGGGGCAGCAGCAAAACGCAAGTGTACTCTTATAACATTATATTTCCAATATTTTGACAGTGGTTACTGTCATCATCAGGGAGCTACAAAAATGGATGAAACTATGGTAAAATGGTGAGGATGAGAGTCCAATACTTACAATGTTAGTGAGATTGGTCGCTTAACAACGATGTTGAAAAATTAAACAAGACTAAAACCATGTGCAACATGGGGTACTGAATAAAAATTATGTAAAACATTTATAACAATTAAAAATCTAAAAATGTGTCGGATGCAGACAACACCTGTAATATACCACGAGGTTCCCAGAGTGATGGAAGGGGTAGCCGATTCAAAATGCAGGTATCTTCAAGCAGTTCTCGCGCGAATTCATTATTGGGGCGACGTGAATATGTGTAAATCGACTGTCTGAAAGGTTTTCTTTTGTTTTTGAATTTTTCATTCCATAATCAGAGTGATCACCATAATATTCTTCTGCTTCTTTGGAAAATGTTAAAGCGTAAAAAATACCAGTAGTAATTACTTGTTCCATCCGGTAGCTGTTGAAACTTTCGGTGTTTATGGTCCCGATTCTCTGTCATTCATTCACGAACTCGGAAGGAGATTAGGCCAAGCAACGAAAGATCGTCGTTCAACTACTTTCTTGATAGAGAGAATAAGTATTGCCATCCAACGTGGTAACGCTGCTTCTGTTTTCGGAACAATTCCCCCTTCTCATTGTTTGGATGAAATTATGTATATCCCCAATTTCAGTCAGAAAGCAAAATCTCTTTGTGTGGAGCAGGAATCAGTGCATTTAAAATCTATAATGTATGATGAACATCTGACTGTTGGTCCTCTTTCCTTTTCAGAAGACTCAAGAAACAAACTCACTCCCTCCGACCATAAACTAGGTGTTACAGCGACCTATTCCAGTCAACCAGTTCAAGAAGAAACCGAATTGATCCCTCTAGAAGATTCCACTTTATTAGGAAGGATTGATTACCGCATGCAGAATGGTTTGGTTGGAGATGTTGCTGTTTATGATCTGGCAGTCAAGTGTTTGGAAACTTCAACAAGTCATCTTGAACATCACATGCGTAAAGTTGGTTTAAACAATTTGGGAAACACTTGTTATATGAATAGCGTCTTACAAGCGCTATTTATGACAGAGTCTTTTAGGGAAGACATATCAACCAACAATAATGATATTACCTCATTATTCTCGGAACTGAAACATTTGTTCAAACAACTTCAGTTTTCCAAAAAGGTGTCTTTTTCTCCGTATGAATTCATGCAGTCTTTGGGCCCAACTAGTTTTTCGTCAGGACAACAAGACAGTTCCGAATTTTTAGGATACCTGCTGAGTACACTTCATGAGCAGGAGAATAATTCAGTCGATATTTTTGAATGCCCTGATGGTGAGGAATTACAACCAATCGCTTCTTCAGTACAAAAATCTTTTGGAGGAAGGATCGTCACAGTTTCATGTTGTAGCAAATGCAGAATGAAAAGCAGGATCTTCAATGACTTTTTTGAATTAGAGCTCGCGTTTCCCAATGTTTCAAAAATTCAGCCCATACAGAATCTACTCATTCATCACCTGAGACCAGAATAACTAACAGGTGATAGTCAACTGTACTGTCGAAGCTGTGCCATAACAACAGACAGTCATAAAATAACAAGTTTAGTTGAAATACCTGCAAATCTGATCATAACTCTGAAGCTCTTCAGTTATGACTCAGCAACCCAAAGATGCATCAAACTATTTCAACGAATCAAGCTAGAAGAACACCCCAATCTAGCCGACTGCAATTACGAGCTTTACGCAGTCATTGTTCACTTTGGTTCTGGAGCAGATTTTGGCCACTATTACACCTTAGCCAAAGATAAAACGGGCTGGTACAAATTTGATGACAATTGCGTAAATAGAATACCTTCTTTGGAACTGGACCTTTTGGAGCCTTCGAAGACACCATACATCCTATTTTACCGTAGAGCAGATTGTCACAATTCGTCGGACCTCTTTAGAAGTTCTCTATCGAGAAATTCCAACTCTTCAGATGATGTGGTGTTGCAGGTTTTTCCGGTTTTCCCTGCAGCTCTGAAAGCGAATGCGCCACCAATACCATTTAAGCCGCCCCGGAGCGCCGATCAATCATTTTGATGTTTTTACTTTGTTCTTGTTAGTTTCACTATGTTAAATATATTTCATTTTAGTTGATGTCAACTAACGTTTGAAAGTTGACATATTTACGTTTTTCTTTTATTAGCATTAGTATAATATTGGAATATAACATTGGATATTAACAGTCTCCTTCTGTTTTTCGTTTTTTGTTGTGACGGTTGTAGCAGGTCCGTCACAATTTTTTTTGTGTAGTGGAACAGAGCTGCCCTAGTCGTCATCTCATCGTCTGTTTTTGTCAAAAAGTACGAACCAAAAATCATTATTTCATATAATTCGTCACATTTGGACAAAAATAACCTCGAATCTGTAAAAAAAAATGGTGATGATTTTTTGACGTCTTTCGAAATCCCACTGACCACGAATGTGTTGAGTATCCAACACTTTCACTCACCGAAATATTCCAGTCGATAGTCGAAATCCCCTCCAGAATTATCCTGATGATCCGCATCCAAATATACCCGAGCAGAATTTCATTTCTTTAATTAAAACCACCCCGTTGACGCCCCTGTGACAAGTGGAATAACGTTTGGAAATCAAACAAAGCTCGGATTTCATCTAACTGCGGACTCGTTTATTCGAACATAAGCTAGTCAAATTAAAAACCCTGGAGGCTTATGAAATGGCGTTAGTAGCCTCCATATGACAGAGGCCGAGCTCTGTGGTGCGGCTGCTTTTCCCACAAATTAAATTTTCGCAGACATTCGGACCACAAACCGAAAAATAGGATGACTCTGCTGAAAGTGATTAGTGAGAAATGAAGAGAGTGTGGGGTACAAAAATAGTATATTGTACAATGAGCTTGAAATGGAATATATTTCTCACGAGTAGGTATATGAAATTTTGTAGTACGAGTGGGAGGGTCATTCCATGCAAATTGTACACTATACTTTTTCTAAGACCATCTGAATCATGTGAATCATGAACAAATCTGTAATATTTTTAATAACACTTTTTATCATAAACTTTTCTGCCGTCATGATTCCTATAAATAATACAACCTGAAAAAGCAATTGGAAGTACAAATATTGAAAATCATAATAAAAATCTAACACTGATCAATTTCAAAGAAGAAGAAAATGTGATTTATGTGGGACTTGAACCCTCACCCCCACCATCCGAAACCTGAATGTTTCCTCACTCTTCACTCGCTGCTACAAGCTCATATAATAATGAGATGAAATTATAGAAACTCCATGCCAACTATTTGAAAATATAGAATTCGATTGTCATCAATATTTATATTGAAATCAGCGGTGTCAATGTCAAACCATCCTCACTATTACTAGTCATTTCCGAGTACTTATTTTTTTAACGAATTTTGTAAATACGGATGTGAAATATCAAATTATTAGAACGTTAACAAACTTGATTCGATCTTATATTATTTACGATCATAAAAATGACAGTCTAGTAGTTCATGAAAGTCGTAGGAAATGAAATATCCTGCACTGAAATGATCATTACAGTACAGCTCGTGATGTAAAAATAAAAACATGTTTCACAATCGGCCTATTTCCTTAATCGAAAAGCGCATAAAATTTGCATATTTTCATGTGGTCATAGAAAAACAATTTTTACTCACATACCTTCTTTCGGTTCAATATACTTCATTTTCAAAATAGAAAATGTATGTGAAAACTTACGAATACTTTATCGAGGTATAGAGGGTGTTCAGTAAAATAGATCATACTGAAGCTGATATGAACAATTTTATAACGTATCAGAAAACCACAACTTGACAGCGACAGAAATGTTCACATATTTCTACAAATCTAGTTTTTTTTCAGTTTGTTTCGAGTTTCAAAAGTTTGCACCATCCGAGAACTTTTTTATTATCGATTTGTCAGACAATTTTAAAATTTGAACATTGCAGAATAATTGCATATGAGTTGTCAAAATTAAAAAAAGGTCTAAACAGTGTACAGGGGAGAACAAAAATTTAATCAAGTGAAATCTACCCTCATTATTGACATTATTAATAAAGATCATTCAAAAAAGCTGTAGAATATTGAAAATAGTGAAAACAATATTCAAATTTGGAATCACAGCCAGAGTAGTTTAGACTTCATCAAAATTCTATTTTTCTGTCCTGTACACTGTTCAGAAATTTGAAATTTTGATAAATCATATGCAATTATTTCGCAATGCACCAATTTTCGGGGGTAATACCATGAGTGGTCGGAATACTATCGATAATTCTGTCAGAAATCAACGAGATCAAAGCAATTTGATCGAGTTGAAGATTTCTGACAGAATTATCTATTGTATTGTGAGCACGAGTCGTATTTATTGAGATAATTTCACGAACCAACCAAGTTATTATTTGAAATTTGATCGAGTAAACAAAGTGAATTCTTCAATAGTTGCAACTAATGAATAATAAACATGAAGTCTGTCAACCTGACGTTTATGTCATATTAGATTACAAGATGTATCATTGCTGTTTATATTTGTTGTTGACTTGACGACGTGGTCTTTCCGGATCGGAAAGAAAGGAAGCGAAAGGAAGCGTGTACTTTCGCGAAATCCCATTCTGATTGATCCTCATATCGCAGGAGACGCGACTTTCATATAGTGAGTGAAATTGTCATGAAAAATAAAGTTTTCTGACAAATCGATAATAAAAAGTTCTCGAATGGTGCAAACTTTTGAAACTCACTGTATATGGACGCAACCTTATTGGAGTGGTAGACTCTGATATTATTTACATATCACATTGAAACAACAAACTAACAAAAAACTAGCTTTGTAGGAATTTTTCTGTCACTGTCTCCTGCCCTATCAGTAGAATCCTCAAGGTTTCGAGATATTCAAACTTTTATAAAGAAAATTTGATTGGTATCTCAGATGATTCTTTGGTATCTCAGATGATTCTTCTATTTTCCAAACAAATAGGGAGCGTTCATGTCAGTCCTTATTTTCAATAAAAATTACTAAATAGTAGTTGTAACAACGCAGAAGGCAGGTTTTTGATAGTAGTCATGTACGTTCTACAAAAAAAATGTCCTCCGATTTGGATACTTGAAGATTTCTATTATAAAACTTCGAACTTCTTTTGTGACAAATTAATCGTCAAACTTGCTCTTTTGTTCATGGTTTGAAAAGTTATGGAAGTTGCCATTATTCTCTATCGAAAAAAATATATTTCTGATGGTGTACAAAAGGGGGTATTTGAGGCAAGATTCCAAATGCTCAAGATGGATGAAGCCGACCATGTCGTGATTAGCTTGAAGATATGGTCCATACTTCGTGAAAACACTGTATATTTGTATCATAATATGATTGATTTTCTGGTCAGGTCCGACGAAGATATAGGTGAATTACTATCACGGTTCTTCAAAACTGAGCACACGCTTTCCAAATTATTATTATAAGTATTTTCTGGGATACAAAATGGGTGTACAACGAGTTCAACTAAATACGCCTGTTCATTTAGTGGAAAGTGTATTAGGAACAGATGGTAGCTTTAATAGATTGGGAACTTTGAATAATATTCAAACCATTCATTGTTCAGAAAAACCCAGCCTTGCCGATGTTCATTCCGAAACCTCATAAAAGCTTATTAAATTCAAATTCTTCGGGATTAGTCCTAAAAAAGTTCCTCCGTATAACTAACTCTGATCTACATGAATAGAAAACTGGGTCATAACTCTCCTGAACATATATTCAACTTTGGAAATCCTAATTGTCTGTCAGACACGGGGTTTGTCGCTCGTCGCTAAAGAGGAGACACAGCAACTTTTATCAAATTCTCTGCAAATCCTTTTGGCGAACTGATTTTGCGGCGGATTTATTAACCTAATGGAATTATATACTTATAGTATGGAGTTCAAAAGCTTTGAAATGGTGGGGTGCATGACCGATGCCATGTGCATAGGTATGATTTTCAGTCTGTTCTGTTTCCATACTACAGAATCCGGACCTATCTCTGTGGAAAGGTCTAGTTTTTATGGAAAATTATCACTGAAAATGTTAGTATAAAACGAAATTGATATTTTTACAGTCTGATATGAATTTTGGTCAACAGATAGTTTAGATACTGTTTTTTGACAACAATATGAAATGTTTATCTACCAAAATTGCGTCCAACTGCAATTAAAAAGAATCAAAATTCCCCAAAGGCATATTTGACCCAAAAAGTTGGCCAAAGTCATTGTCACCCATTTTTCAATCAAAAAACTTGAAAAATTCAATTTATAGTGAGAAAACTCACTATTAAGATTTAAAAAAGATGAAACTGATTATGAAAATTGATATTTTGAGGAAAAAACTTTCATTCGATTTCATTTTTGCACTCAGCGCACCGTGTCCATTCATCTTCGGAAACATCATCAACAGAATGATTTGCTTGCTCCTCATTTGTAAGGTTATTTCATATATAAAAGGAAAAAACATTTCTGATGCATCTGTACTAAATGACAATGTTTTCCCTTTGATTTGTGTTTCAGACTTGATATTGAAGAATCTTAAAGTTAAAGTCTCAATTGCATTTTTCTTTTGAACATTTTCACGTCAAATTCAGACGGTTTTGTCTTGGCCGTTATAACATCATAAAATTTGAACCCTCACAGCTTAGTAGAATGATGAAATATTTTTTGATGCCTGCAAAATTTTTTGTAACCCAGAATTGCAGATGGGAGATGATTTCCTTAATTTTTTCAAGATTCAATACTGAGTATTGGCAAACAAGTCAGGTCTCTGTCTTAGAAACACAATTCAATACTGTATATCATTTGAAGCAAAACTCATTTTTGCCAGTTACGGATTTCGCTGTTCCTTAGGTCTTTTAACGCACAGAAATTTTGAAAGCATGGGGAATCGAAAAATCCAGAAACTGAATTGAAATCAGAAATTAAGACATCACTTTCTGTTCCTTTCAAGTTTCTGTACATTCGAAAGTCGGTTTTTCGTGTATTCTACAGAAAGAGCAGGAGCAGAACAATTTATTAATAGTCTTCGTCATATTTACTTAAAACAGTTCATCTTGTTGGTGATGCCTCGTTCACAAACTCACTGATTTTTTTGGAAATTGAAGATCACAGAACTTTCCATGAATGAATTGATGTTTTCTCATTTCATTTAATTACAATATCCAGAATAGTGTTCTTTCTATTGTTTCACCTCTAGAATTACTGACGATATACCTATCCGAATTAATGAAAGAAAAATGAGTCTGAAAATAATGGTGCTTAGAATAATTATACACTCATATTCATCGAAACAGAAGAACGGAAAGCTAATGTTAGACTGCTTCTCTGAAAAAAGCTCAATTAAATTATTCTTCAAAGAAATGAAAACAAAATGGTTATAATTATTTCTGCTGTGTCTCATATTCAACGTAATCCGGGGAAACTTTTGAATTACTCAAGAAAGGAAATTGTGAATTATGAAAAAGACCATGCAACGCTGGTAGACGAACTTAGAGTTTTTAACAAAATTAATAATTCAATTACCTCTTCTTCCTCAGACTAATTGTGTCTTACAAGAGGGAGAATAAGTCTTCTTGCTTATAAAACTGAGAAAGTGATGGAGACTCGTTTATCTGATGGAGAGATGAAAAATGTTGTTGGAAATTCCTCGTGATATTTAAAGGCGTTAGATTAATTTCAATTTTCCCTCTCACTGTGTCTGCTCATCATCTCATTCGTACCGAAAAATGTTAATTCAGCAGGTCATAGTTGAAAGTGAGATAAATTGCCTGAGGAAGTGCTACATTTGTTCCGAATTAAAAAATAACAGCTTTTTCAAATACCAGAAAATTCAATGGTTTCATTATCCGAAGTACAAAAAAACCCCTGGATTTGTATGCAGTGCATGATGTTTCAATTACCCATATGATGTTATTTGATTCAACATAACAAAGTATTTGAGTTGAAAACAAATGTAACTTCTTATCAAAGATTCTCTCAATCAACAATTTGCGTGTTCAATAATTGATTACATAAGTAAACCCAACGAAGGTAGACACAAATCAATCAAAACGAAGCATAATATTCTCTATTTTAACGAAGGCAACCTATTATGTATTAGTTCTACGTGAAGCATAACATTTGCGATGGAGGATTCGGTTGCATCTGCTTTTTGCCTTTTGTAAAAGCTGAGTAAAGTCTCCAGCTATTATTTCAGTCTAACTAATTTGTTCCGCCTTGTGATATTCCAACATCTTTTTCATCAGGGGCCTATTTACTAATTAACAATCGATTTATTTATGTAAATGTAAAGGTCCATTTCTTAAATATGAACAGTATAGTACCCACGTCGAATCAATGTATGATATCCTCGACATCTGCCTCATCTATTCCAATATCTGTAAAACAATCCAATTAGGAAATGTTATATAACGAATTTTCCTTTGTAAGTTCGATCTCAACTTGAAACAAAGTTGCTGGAACCGTAGTATTCAATAACACAGGTAAAAAGTTTGCGAAAGTGCACAAAGAAAATTTCATAAAAGTTTCCCATTATGCAGGATAGGACTGCTCCAACAGAACTTGTCTCATAGACAAATATGATATCCGAAGTTAAATGCATAAAGCGAAGTTTCTTGTTTGTGCGGATTTGTACCAGTTTGCCTTGAGTTATGCTTTAAGTTTTGTGTGCCACGCCGATCAAATGTGGCCCAGAGAACATAGAACAGTCGTTATCCTACAGGGACTTGGGTAAGGACGTGGTCGAATTGAAACTATTGATGAATCTATCTTCCGATTGGTTTTATTTCTGAGATCGCTGATGGCATTTTCGAATTGAGTCGGGGATGAATTTAACCAGAGTGAATTTTTTGTTTTTGAATTTGAATATTTTTAAATTGATCAAAATTCCGAAAAAAAATATGGATATATTCATCGATCATTGCTACAGCTGTCTCGACATCTCTACACTCTACCTTTCAACTCTGGTTTATCGCAAGGATCCGTTCTAGGACAATCGTCATTTTCACATCAATTCAACGATCAATTCGAGATTTTGTTCAAGATACAGGTCGATGTTCTATAATTCTATTCCAACTATTGTTCTTGAAACCGAGATATGGCGCTGGCTACAAATGGGTCTTGGTGGCGCGCAGGTAGGGTTCTCGCGTGCTATGCCAAGGTACGCGGGTTCGAATCGCCGCGCCGTCACCGGCCTCGTGCATGGCATCACACGTTAAAAGGTGAGGGCTGCATCTTCCCTAGCTCGCGCAAGTATCTCGAGTACTTCTTGAGGGTTGCTCGTAAGGGGGCAGCCGGTTGATGGAAACATCAGAAATTTAACAACATACTTCAGTATCTATCTCAAAAATCTCCAACAAATGATGATGATATTTTTCGATTTATTTGGGAACTAGCCTTCGCTGATGATGGGCAAGTACCATGGAACCGATATGTAGCGGTTCCCCATGTATATCAAAAAATAAATTCAATACTGTAACTTTTTGAAAAGAATTACAAATTTTTTATTGTAGAAAACTTTGCAAAGTCTTAAATAGATATAATTCAATTGTCGTAGAGGACAGTGGATGTTTTCTGTTGCATACTTGGCGACAAATTACCTATTCATTGTTTAGGGTTTATGCGTATTTTAGATTATGCAGCGAGGACCAAAAGTCCACCCTTCCCGTAACTTAATTATTTTATATATAACAAAAAAATGTTGAATACATAAATTGTAGAGTTCCATCAAATCTCTTCAATGGTTTGAGTTTTATTTATACAGAGTGTCTCAAAAAAGCCCAGCGAATTAGAAGTTTTTTTTAATAGGACACCCTGTATATCATTGCATGAAACTTTTTCTGATGGGTTAATGAATTCCCTCTCACACTCATTGAGCTCATGAATGAAATAATAGCCGGTATCTCCATAGTCTCTGGAGATAAGAGCATCAAACTTGGTATTGTTGGAGAGAAAAGTGGCTGGAGCATTGAAAAGTATGAATGGCATAACCGTGAATTGAACGGTGAATTGCCCTGAGCCGACGGTGAAAGCTGTTTTTTCTCGATCTTCTTGGTAGTGGGTAGCTGTCTTCCTTTGTCACGTTGTTTGATTGTCGGTATTCCACGCAGAATCGTGTTAATCCATCTTTCTTCTTTACCCATACATCTGGAGATGTATGGCCAGGCCAGGGGTTGTCAGATTGTTCAATCACCCCTTCTTTTCCCATTTCGCTGACTATTTTTTCTGTCTCTTCCTTGTTGGCAAGAGGGAGTCTCTTGGCTGATTGACGGATTGGTCGGGCATCTCCAGTATCAATTCTTCGCTAGACCACCTCAGTTCTACCTCCTTTTCCCTGTCTTGTCCGCGTACATTCCTGACCACAGAGGAAATTGGATGTCATTACCATATCCTGTCACTTGTCTCGGATGATTATCTGTTCTGAGCCAAATGCCTGTCATGCACCATCTGTCAGCCAGTCATATGTCACTTGTCGTCATCAGCGACATCTATTAGTCAGGTGCCAAAATCATATTCATATCAAAATTATTTTTTTTGTGCACAGGAGGCCTTGATCCTACAACAGGAATTGAAGTTTTCTGAACGCATTTTCAACGAAAATTTAATTTTGTGTCAATCGAAATTTGGTCTCATATCTATGTACCAAATTTTATCCAAATTGATAGATAAGTGAAGGAGCTATAGGGATGGCCCCAGTCCCATTGTCACCCGGTATTTGAGAGATCTTCTACTATTAATCATTAATGATAAACTATTCTGATTTTGAATTGAAAAAATCAGATGAACGGAAACTGTACAAATGGCGTAAAAATATCTACAATGTTTTATATCAAATTCTCTACCTAGGCCTATTTTCGGTAAATCTGAAGGTAATATTCAATTATTTTTCCATAGAAAATACAAGTTCTAAGGAACTATAACTTCGTTGCAAAAATGTCGAAAGTCTAAGTTCAACAACAGCTGAATGGCGCTCTGATCAATGATTTCGTTGTCACCTGTAGTATAATACAGCACAATTGGGTTTTGAGACGAGAATCGATTGTAGCACCACCAAAAGTATGCTAGTAGTTGGAACCATGATAAACACGAAAAATAGTTTTTTACCAAAATTCTAGTATGGAACATTTTTTTCTATTCATTTAAAAATTAATAAATAGATTTTTGCGATAATCTTGAAAAGTAAATGATTTCTCGAAAAAATGATTCAACGAGGTAAAAGACAATTCAATTCTCCACAAAAATTATTCGTATTAATTTCTTATTAAATGCGCTCGATTTCTCAGAAAACGTGATTGAACGCTGACACAAACTTTCAGGTTTACCCTTATCCGCCGCTGAAAATTTTGGGGGAGCCGAATATTTGATTGAAAACTGAGGCAGGAGTAAAACTCAGTTTTTTCTTTGTGAAGTGCAAACCTCAAGCTTGAAATCACATAATTCATTTTTTATGTATAATGTGTATGAGCGATTATTTTCAACATTTACTGAAGAAATTACCGGGATTATGGGTGAGTTGAAAACTGAGGCAGGGGTAAAACCCAGTTTTTTCTTTGGCATGTCTAAGTGAGACGTGTCTCACTAGTCTAAAATCGTTGCATATGGTACAAAGAGGGTACTGATTCCTGCTTCAGTATAATTATTTCATATCAACTAAAATATCCATGACTTTCGGATCATCCGTAAATATTGTAAAAGGGTTATGTGAAGTGGGACAAAACACATTTCAGGTACTCAGATACTCACATGTTATATTTGCTCGAGGAAGTAGAAGTCTTCAGGAATGATATGCACTTTTTCTTTTCCTTCTGCTATAATTTTTAGCAAAGTTATGACAAAACTATTTTCGGCCCTGCCTGAACTTGCAGTGACGAGTTAGCGCGAGCATGAAATGTAACGTCGGCATTAAACCACGTTTTCTGAGAAAACAAGCGTTTTTTATAAGGAATTACTGAAAATCATTCTTGTAGAAAATTGAATTATCTCTCAACCTGTCGAAATCTTTTTTTGATAAATCTCATATTTTCTGAAATAACAACAAAAAAATTATATTTTTTTTAAATGAAACATTTTTTAGGTTCCACCCTTGATTTTTTGGTAAACAATTTTTTTTCTAATAATACATGATGTTGAGATGTCATGTGCCAAGTTTTAGAGTGCTACAATTCATTCTTCACTTTTTGCTCGAGCTTGTCTGTCGTTACTGGATTATAAGTTCTAAGGAACTCTAACTTCGTTGCAAAAATGTCAAGAGTCTAAGTTCAACAACAGCTGAAAATGACCATTTTCCCAACCAAATGAAACCGTTCTTGTCGTTATGATTCCGTTTCTGCTGAACTCTCCCTTAGACTAGGTACACATCGAACGCGTGGATTCGCCCGTTTCGATAGAAGGCAGAATGCCGCATTGAATTCGAAAATAAAAGCCCCGTCATCAGTCACCGGGCCCGTTGCGCTACTTTGTGACAGCCAGAATGAATGCGAATAAAAGCACTATACAAAAGTGCATTCTATGAAAACTGCTCGACTTCATTCGAAATGAAATTTCCACACACTCCGTTCATTTGTTTAATGGATCGTTCGTCTCGGAGAACGTTTGGTTTTAATGTTGCTTTCTGGAATCTTTTTTAACGATCTTTCGAATACTCGTGGAAATATGGCGGTTATTTTCTTCGTAGTGTTATGAGCAGATCTGGAGATATAACTTGGTCGTTTGAGCTGAATCAAAACTCGTTTTCCATCTACTTTATGTATTTTCCGAATGAGTTCGCCAGTAATCAAATTATCATTATATCTCATGAGAGAATCAAACAATGGTTTGATGGAGAATCATTATTCAATTCATAGTTATTTTTCACACACTGTATTTTGTGACAAATTTTGTTTGGAAGTCATCATCTAATAATACTCTCTCTTTACTCGCGCTGAAGAAAAGCCTTTGTTTACTCGCGCTGATCGCGCTGAAGAAAAGCCTTCATTCACTCGCGCTGAAGAAAATCCTTTGTTAACTCGCGCTAAAAAAGGCCTTTGTTTACTCGCGCTGAAGAAAACCCTCTCTTTACTTGCGCTAAAGAAAGGCAATTGTTTACTCGCGCTGAAGAAATATGCCTACTCGCGCTGAAGAAAAGCCCTTATTTATTGCGCTGCAGAAAAGACTTTGTTTGCCCGCGCTGAAGAAAAGCCTTCGTTCACTCGCGCTGAAGAAATATGCCTACTCGCGCTGAAGAAAAGCCTTCATTCACTCGCGCTGGGGAAAAGTCTTTGTTTACTCGCGCTGAAGAAATATGTCTACTCGCGCTGAAGATTTAAATGCCTTTGTTTACTCGCGCCAAAGAAATATGCCTACTCGCGCTAAAGAAAAGCCCTTATTTATTGCGCTGAAGAAAAGACTTTGTTTGCCCGCGCTGAAGAAAAGCCTTCGTTCACTCGCGCTGAAGAAAAGCCTTCATTCACTCGCGCTGGGAAAAAGTCTTTGTTTACTCGCGCTGAAGAAAAACCATTGTTTACTCGCGATGAAGAAATATGTCTACTCGCGTGAAGATTTAAATGCCTTTGTTTACTCGCGCCGAAGAAAAGCCTCTGTTTACTCGCGCTGACAAAAGCCTTGTTTACTCGCGCTGAAGAAAAGTCTTTGTTTACTCGCGCTGAAGTACTGATAATAAAAAAATAAATAATCGACACTTCATTCAAATAGACACATAACATTACTCATGAGAAAATCACTCGATAGCAATACCAAATGTATAAGCTATCTAAATGTCCAATGATTCAAATCACTAACAAGAAAAAAATAAAATAACGTTCTTAAAAAAAAAGTTGCAATTGCCAGGAACTGAACCCGGATCTTCGGATTACAAGCCCAAGACACTAGCCATTACACCACCACAGATTCTGAGATAGACATGACTGTATTGTCTATACTTTCCATCATGCAAGTATTGGTCCGTTTTAGACAAAAGCAGTTGAGATGCGTTTTGAATTTACAAAAAAAGGTTCATTAAGTGGGTAGGAGGAAAAATCATATGTATTACATGGGAGTAAAGTGCCTTCTCCTGATGTTTACTGTAAACTACATCCTGCGGGAGAAAAAGTGGCATTTTCCTCCCTAGTAATACAAATAGCTATTTTCAACATTAAATCGTTGTTTTCCATGTCACAGAAAAAGTATTAGATTTCAGCTCTCGGTTTTTAGTCTCCCTCCGCTTCGCAATACAACCTCGATCCAAAATCTAATACTTTTTTTCCTTGTATAATAAATACATATTTTCATTGCGTTTATTGAAACATTTAACTGGTAATCACCCTCGAAATAACGTAGTCACTAACCCATCAACCTTACTCTTTCCAGACGTTCCAGTTTGCGCCCAGGAACGCGAGGAGCTCTACGGCGCGCTGAAGCAGGAGACCGTGACGCTGCGGTGCCGCGTGGACGCCAACCCGGCCGTCGTGACCTTCCACTGGACATTCAACAACAGCGGCGACCAAAGCGACGTCTCGCCCGGCAAGTTCACCAACGAGGTGACCTCCTCGCGCCTCAACTACACCCCCACCACCGACCTCGACTACGGCACGCTGCTGTGCTACGGAGAGAACGAGATCGGCAAGCAGAAGGAGCCCTGCGTCTTCCAGGTCGTCGTAGCGGGTGAGGTTATTTCTGTCGATACTAGAGTTGTTATAAAAAGTTGAATTTTGCTGCTGGTGGTGGTTTCTAAAGGTACAAACATAGAGGAACGACGCGTCAAGTGGCAAGCGACGCGTCAAGCGGCAAGCGACGCGACTAGCGACGCGACTAGAATATTCCTGTGCTTTTTGTATCAGAGTGCACATAGTGAGGGGGTAAGCTACGTGATGACGCCCAACGTATCTCGAGCGACAATGTATATTCATGCGTGACAGCGTGACAGCGTGACTAGCGTGGGAGTCAGTGCACTCGTTTGATTTGAAGAGGAAGAAAAGGATATTCCAGTCAGGCCCTGTCTCCGGAGCTCCGACACATCCGGAGGGCGCGCTGGATCGTTTTCCCAGATAACCACTCCCAACGTCCGTGGGGTAAGCGATTACTGGGTCCGAGAATCATGTGCCCTGAGCAGACGCAGTGAACCAAGGATGACGGCCTTCTGCATTCGTCCAGCTAAGATTTCTGCCATATTACGGCAAGCCGGTATGATTTTTAAGTTCGAGAGCAGTGTGTCCATCATTCCACCAAGGACCCCTATAATCAGAACCACCATTTTAACAGAATGGTTCGGGTAGAGTCTGCGGAGTTCAAAGAGTAAGTCTCGATATTTAGTCCGTTTCTCCTCCTCTTTTCGGACGATGTTCGTTTCACCAGGAGCCAAAAACTGATGAAAATCGTCTTACTCTGATGGTCGAGGAGGACTACATCAGGCTTATTGGCTTGTATTTGCCTGAGGGTGGGGAATGAGTATTTCCAATATATTCGGCACTTCTCATTCTCCACAACGGACTCAATATCCCCTGGAACATAAGGCAACACCGGTGTCTCGTCTATATCGTACGAGTGTCGTAGATGGTAGTACAAATCTCGTAGAGCCGCGTTATGCCTGTGGATATAGGCTGAGACCGCATATGCTGGACATGCTGAAAGCAAATGCATAAGGGTCTCAGGCGCCCCACGACACGCTCTGCATCTAGTGTCGGGGATCTCTATGCCCATCACGCGGCTACGGTAGACCAGGGTGTTGAAGACACCATCCTGGCAAGCCATTATGAATCCCTCGGTCTCCGACTTCAGCTCACTTGACCTAAGAAAAGCAAAGGTCAAGTTTTTGGATAAGCCAAGGTCTTCAATGTTCTTGAAGAAGACCCCATGCATTGGCTTATCCTTGTGCAGCTTCAGGAGGACCTCAGTCTCAGAAGCTTTGATGTGAGCTTTTTGCTGAACGGGTTCCAACTCAGTGACAGAGTTTGGGATTGCCCGTTCAGTGTCGACGATCATTATTTTTATTATTATTATTATTATTATTATTATTATTATTGCTTTCAATACTTGCGATAAGTATACAAGAACGATGGAAACCGAAAAGATAATGAATTCTGTGTTCAAAAGACAAGCTATATGGAATCAATCCCACCCGGATCAACGAAATCCGTATTCACCAGATGAATTATGGGCAGAAGTATCTGAAGAAAGTGAATCAACAGGTAATTAATATAGTCGAACTCAGATTTCAAACTGACAGGAGTTCAAAAAGTGTCGAGTTGCTATGTGCATGTTTTTTGTCTCGTCGCTAGTCGCGTCGCTTGCCGTTTGTCGCGTCGCTTCTCTATGTTTGTACCTTAAGTGATTAATCGTGTGCGGGATCGTTGGCAGGTGTTTTTTCACCACTTCGAACATAGCAACAGTTGGGGTGTTTTCCCGAGTTGCACGATTACAACTGATTCGGTGAAGGTGATGTGAAGCGGGTAAAGTCTCTTAGGATTGGTTTCTGTGTTCCCATTGAACTGCTGAACAAATACTTTCTCATATAAAGTTATTGAAATATCCTTTGAATCCCCAAAAAGAGAAAGGCCCAATGACTCACGTGGAAACAACAAAACAAATAGACAAACGGCAAAACTGTTTTAGAAAGTGACACAGTACCACAGACGCAATACAAAACAATGAATACAATATAATCCAACAAACGCCAATAACTGAACACCAACAAGATAACACTAGACATTAGAAATGTATTCAACCTCATATGAAACATCACTATACAAAAACAAGTACACACAAACATAGCACAGCTATGCGCAAACTTTATGACAAATAAAACAATAATTAGTGGGCAATAAACAAGGCAGAAAAGTCAGGCCGTGAAGCAGTGGTAAGGCTTGCTGAATGTCCTAGGTTCGAGCCCTAGTCGGAGCTGGGATTTTTTAATTTAATTTTACCATCAAATTATTTAAATCTCGTGGCTACACCAGGGTGAGTCCTACACGATTCACTGATGCATTCAAATTAACATTGCTGCTCCCAAGGTGGCGTATGGAGTTAGTAATGAATCTTACCCAGAACACATTGACTAATGATCACAGCAACTGATGCAACTTCAATCACCGAATAATAAAAAATACAGAGGATAAAGCGACAAACAAGTGACCAATCAGGCTTTTGGAAAAAAGGATCTCCTGCAAGGCCTAGGTAGGTTTGCGCGGCAGTATTTTGTGACCTATCGAGAGCTTTTGATTGTGTTAATCATGGAATACTCTTACGCAAGCTTCAACTTTATGGGTTCATAAATCAGAGCCTTGGTTGAATTGAGTCCTACCTGAGTAAGCGTACTCAATTCGTTAAAACAAACACTCACTCAGAAACTAGAACGATCAATCATGGTGTGCCTCAGCGCTCTGTACTGGGATCTATTCTCTTCCTATTATATTTTAACGACTTGTCTCAAAATTGATGGCAGTTTTACTATATTTGCATACGACACGACCATCTTGTGGCATGAGGCCGATATAAATAGACTACACTCGAGTATTAGTAATAATATCTCCAGTATAAAAAGATGGTTCAACTTCAATTTGCTCTCGTTGAATATAGATGAAAGCTCTTATCAATCAAGTGTAATTTACCAGACATCCCTTTGAGCATTGACGTTGTTATTGAGCAAACGTATACAAGTAAATTTCTTGGAATTCACCTGGATCACAAATTGAATTTTGAGAACCATAAATGGAAAACTAACATCTGGCTGTTATGCTGTACGAATGGTGTCGAGAGAACTGGGAACAGCTACTGCCACGCTCTTCAAGAGCGTGCAGTTCGATACCTTTGCAATGTTGGACCCAGTTAATACCTTTAAGAGGACTGAAAGATATAAAAGTGCTGATGAAAATGATAGAAAATTTAGCGGTCCCTGCATGACTTTCATACGGAAAATTTATTTTTCATTTTTAAAAAAATCCTAACCTCAGTTCGGCATTCGCAGACCTTATGCCAATTCTTTTATGAACATTTCATGACGAAAACTTCCATATTTCCAATTGGCATGAGGGTTGCAAGTGGCCAAAGGGCTGCAATGATGGAATGAACTCGTGACAAAAAATGGAAAATTTCGGAGATTTTCTCGTTGCTGCCAATTGAGAATATGAAAATTTTCATCATGAAATATTCATAAAAAATTGGCATGAGGTATGCGAATGCCTAAGAAAAGTTAAGATTTTTTAAAAATGAAAATTTAATTTTCCATATGAAAGCCACTCTAATTTTCCATCATTTTCATCAGCACTTTTATATCTTTCAGTTCTCTAAATGGTATGAACGAGAAAATCGTCACCTAAAATCTGTCATCATCTCCCAGTCTATGGAACGTTAGGTGGGCCATCCATAAAATGTTCAGGTTGGTATGGAAGCAGATCCAATGTCATGAAAATTCTTCACAGTACGATATATCTTCACCCATAATACTCCTAATAATTACTTTCATTTTACGAATTATTTCAATTATGTGCCTTTAAAAAATAGAACCACAGTTTTGTTCGTTGTGAAAATGTTTAACCGTTTCAGCACCAACAATATGACGTTGTTTTTGACCGACGTTGAATTGTTCAGTATTCCACTTCGATGTGCAAGGTCGTTTCGGCATTTTCCTATGTTTTCCAATTATGCATTGCGCCGTAAATCACAGACAGCAATAACATCAGAATTTCGCTCTCGCACGTTCAGCATCTGATTCACGATTTCTCGAAAGCTCGTCGGAGATTTACGATGCGTTACGTTAAAAAATCTGATTGTCCCACACATTTAATTGTGATCGATCACTTCATTCGGTGGATCACGGCGCCAAGCTGTAGTCGCGTTGCATATTGAACAGTACACCAAAGTTTTTTTTTTCTCCAATTTGCGTGCATTGAATCGGGAAGGCAATTCGAATTGGAAGCGATTGATGATCAGTTTCGTTTGAATTGGAATCTAGTTGATTGAAATGTGTGTGAGTGAGGTTAATGGATTCGATTACTTTTATTGCGTACTTGTTTCTATGAGCACGACCTTTCAATCGGTTCAGTATCTCCGATCGTTATCAAGTGTGTCCTGACCGTCAGTGTGATGAGAGGAACTTCATGTCTTGAGGTAATAAACAGTGATACGTATTCTTTCAATTGGTTACTCTTGAACGAGCATGGTAATGGATAGGGGTGGAAACAGGTGGCTGTTAATTGTAGATATATAGATTGATCTCAATTGGCCATATCACACAATTATTCTTCAACAAGTCAGTATTGAACTGAAACTAGAAAAACTGAAAATGATGCCCCGCCATATATACAGGTCAAACTGGTAGAAATTTTGATATAAGGTACCATGAACATGTCATTTGGGATAAAAAATCATTGATGTATGATCACCTTAAAAATTCGAAACATAAAATAGATAAAGATAATTTAAAAATTCTCCACACATGCGAAAAAGAGAAGATTATAAATTTCTTGGAATCTATGGAAATAAACAAGTCAAAGAAAAACCCCAATTCTATTATCCTCAACGAATAACTCGATTTAAACAATAGCCCTCTCCTGAACCTATATAACCCAATTCCCAATACCTGCATTATCAAATTAATTGTTTTGTTATTGTATTGATATTGATTCTGAGAATCAATATACCGCTACTTATTCAGGTATAACCTAGGTTAGGCAATGTAGGTATAAATATTCAGATAGTTAGTTTTGAAAATGGTGTAATGACCGAAACTAGTCAACAAATATAAAATTATCGTGGAATATAGACAAAATTGTTTTTCCTACGAGCGTGCGGAAAAGTAACTCTTCCGCACGATTTTTTGGTTTGAAAGTTGTACTTTTCCGTACGATTTAAAATCGTTCGAAAAAGTTACTTTTCCGCACGATTTTTACTTTTCCGTACGATTTTTACTTTTCCGCACGATTTTTGTATTTTTGAAAATGATGATATTTAGGACTAACTTAATGATCTTTGTAACTATTCTGTCTTATTAGTCATTTTGTAGCATTATTATAAAAACTTGTTTATTAAAAACCTTGTTTTTTCATAAATAAAATGGACACACTAAAATGGGAAACACTCGTAGGAAAAATATTGTACCTAACTCTTACGGAAAATGCCTTTTCCGCCCTTAACGGCTTGCCCGAACTCCGCTCCGCGTCGTTCGTGCAACTGCCGTCGCGTGCGGAAAAGTACTACTTTCCGCACTTGTTAGGTAAATAACTATTTTAGTGTATCCTTAGTGATTTCTGTTCTCGTTTTCGAAAGTGTCAAATGGTGTCGATGCATCTTATCTTTGTCACGCGTTGTATAATAATAAATATTATTTCGAATGTTAATATACATGCATAAACAAGTATCAGCATATTCGAAACATATTCTAAGAATTGTTCCTTCACCATTTAATAGGATGTTTGAACTCTCACCATTTCCTGTGATTGGTTATGTTTGATAAATAATGATGATGAATTTATTCAAGCAGAATTCAATTATACCGTTTTATCCTTCAATTCAGTATTGCTTACCACAAAATGACAAGTTCTGAATGGAATCATGGTCGTCATAACAAACTGCAGATAATGCTTTTTTTATAAATAATTTGAGGATTTTAGAATTTCATTGCCTTCGCCAATTTACAGGTTTAATTTCCCACCATATTTTACAGTCAATCAGCCCTGTGCTGTATCACTTCCGTTAAAAATAACGTCAACGTTGACGGCATGATGATGCATTGCTTGCAATCTTGCCAATCTCAAAAATCTCAGATCGAAGATCAAAGATCTGTCTCTGTTTTATAGATATTTTTGTATTCTGAAATATCATAAATCATTTCAGCGTTAGTGGTCCCATCCAGACTGACCCGTCGAGCTCAGTTTTCACATTTTTTGTCGTCACTTTAGAGATATGCCGAACATATTGGCAAAGCTTTGGAATACAATCCCTGTGACATAGAGCCATAATAAATTCAAGAACACCACAACCTACTTTCCTTCGTTTCCCACGATGTACTCTTAACATTTTGAGATTTAAGAACCACAGAATTCATAAAATATATTAATATCTTCAGAATACTATAATGAGGAAGAGTTGTTGGAGAACTCGTCAATTTGTAGTTAGCAATATCAAAATAATTGAGTAATGGAAGCAGTATAACTGAACTTTGCCTAAATTAAGCCCCTCCCTGTCGTTGTCTGAAACAAAACACCTACTAACAGGAAATAATGTGTCTCACAGCAGTCTAGAAAATGGCGAAGGAATAAGTCAACATTTTCAAGAACTGCGCCAACGTTATTTAATAAAAGTTAGACAAATTATTCGCCCTGGTCTACAGATATAAACAATATCATCACACTTATATAGAACCCCCAAACACAAAAGACAACAAAACATCGACCGACCCAACTTCATTTTAAAACCGCGCCAGCTCTAGAAATTCCATTGAATCTCCCCGGTAGACAATAAATTGGGTGTATAGCCCCACCAATAAAACGGGAAGAATATTGTCCATGAAAACATAAATCGCAATAAGCTTTCACATACATTTTCATAAGCAGGCCATGAATTTGCAGGCGAATGATAAAATTCCGAAGGTTTCCAGTCAGTGGAGTCTTGGCGAAATCTTGCATTTGCGCTCATACATAAAACATTAGATTTCTCTTTGAAAAGATACTTATTATCATATCCGACTATCAACAGTAGGATAACATAGGCTCACTCGTGATCTCTCCTTGATGAAGTGGCACATTGAAAATACCCTGAATGAATGAAAATAGAGAAATAAGAGAAACGCCAATTTTTCCTCAATTTTTTTTTATTTAGTCATATTTCTGAATAGAAACGAACCAATCTTGTTTTTCGAATTAAGAGGCCATGAGCACGATCACGTTTGGGACGCTTTCAAGGGTAAAAGAGTCAATTGATAGCTCAAAAACGGTTTATCTTATAGGTTTCAAACAAGGACAGGCTACTAGCGGAAGTTTGATTCTACGTACGTGCTGTAATAGAAATTGAATTTTCAATCCACTTTTTCACACAAAAAATCTCGAATGTGTCCCTAAAATGCAGTTACTTTGAAGCAATTTTTGGGTAGATGAACAAATAATTTCAAAAAAACATTACAGCACGTACATAGATTAACGTTTTACCTTTCTTTTCATACCAAATTCATTTCGATCGGATAAAGACTGCTTCAAATTTTAATGGAAGAGAAATACCACTGCAGCTACATCGACTATCCATGAAGAGAATCTTGAGGTGCTGCCGCAGACATAGTTACATAGAATAGAACTTCCTCTAGAAGCCGATCCTTGTTTGAAATCGATACGACGAACCTTTTTTTGAGTTATCGACTCTTTTACCCTAAAAAACGGCCAAAATGTGATCGCGCTCATGGCGTCTTAAATGAGTCACACTTTCTGATATGAAAGAGGAGAGTGATGGCACAGAAATAGCTATCTACATATCAATCGAGTAAAATTGTGCTTTTCCTCCTGAGGTATGTATACAGGGTATACCTGTAGGTATATAAAGAGAACTAAAAGAAGCATAATTCTAAAAATGTGTGAAGACAGTGATGGAGATATTGTGAATTTCGTTAATGTGACATATCTGGTTTCTCCAAGAGTAACTTCATCTTTGTTATTTTTCATTGGTCACCCTGTATTTTACAAAACTTATGGTTATCTTATATGATTCTGATTCAATTTCCATACCACATGCCAATCAGTTATTCAAACTAACCATGACCATATTCACTGAATTATTACAAAACGTGCGCGAAATATAGTCCCAAAAAGTTAATGAAAAATATTGAAAATGAAATTGAATGGAAACCCATTCAGTCTTATCATGACTTAGATCTATTCTGAAAATGAGCCCTATTTCTTCTACCACTACTAAAATGCTGTTTGGAAAATCTTTACTGGAAGGACATCCATACTTGTATAATTATTTTTTTGCACCTAAAGATGAAGCGCGTCGTAATAAATGATCGAGGCAGAAAATCAACTATTCATAAAAAGCGCAAATATATGTTTTTGTAGAACTGTCATTAAAAATTACGTTTTTAATTCATTGACACATGAACTAAAAACTGACGTTTTCACAAAATCACTTTTAACACTAGTGTTAAAAATACTTTTAACACTAGTGGTTAAAGTAAAATGACAGAATAGTAGAAACACTTCAATCAGATATTATAAACAGAACACCTGCT
Organism: Chrysolina haemoptera; assembly: GCA_958298965.1. Classification (NCBI taxonomy): domain Eukaryota; kingdom Metazoa; phylum Arthropoda; class Insecta; order Coleoptera; family Chrysomelidae; genus Chrysolina; species Chrysolina haemoptera. The sequence goes on from OY282588.1 coordinate 4,160,810, forward strand.
CAAAAGGAATCATTTATAAAAGTTCACACATGTATTTGGCCATTTGCGCAATTGGTAATACTAATTCCTTTTGTTACAAACAAATTCAATCCAACTGTAGAAGGTCCTTCATCACTGACAAATAATGACATTCATAAATAAAGTGCGTTGGGGTTTATTATATTTGAAGTATCTGTCAGTCAGCCTTGTAACCCAAAGATCGTGTGTTCGAATCCTTATGGATCTTATATTTTTTGTTTTTTCTTACTAGCAGTAACTGCTAAATAAAATGCCACTTTAACACTAATATTATAAATAACTATTTCAGAGACCAAGAAAAGATTTCAGTTCGACAAAAACTTTCAAATGTGTAATTTATACGTTAATAAATTTATATTTATTTTGTTGAATATAACACTAGGTCAATCAGGAGCAAGCTCAATGGTTGGTATCTAGACGATTGTTTTATGGAAGGGGGAGAACAGGTTAGATCGGATAATATAAAACGTACCATACCTTTTCGCCCCAAAGATTACTTTAGCATTATCATGTACATATTCAGATGTTTCCCGACACGGCATAGTAATTCAGATTTACAATTATAATTCGATTCACTGTATTCTGAAATCTAAAGCATATTCTCAATTCGGCAACCAGATTAGGCATCCAGCAACACTTCCTGTGAATATGCGAGGATCGGGCATTTGTTGGGAAATATCACTCATTTTATCCGCCTTTTCGTCTTTCTTCACAGTGCATACCATTCGTTAAACTTGATACTTTCATCAGTTATTTCTGGAATGATAGATAATTGTTGAGAGGAAGAGAAAAATATTATGGATTTCTGAATGAATCATGCATGAATCTCCATAATTTGTACGACACAACTCTATCTGTATCTGTATCAGTTATTCAGAATTTCTGTTCGAATTTTGACACGGTTACTCAATTTGTGATTTTCAAAAATTGCTGAATGTAAATGTACTAGATTAGATGCATTTATGGTCCATATGAGTTTTAGATCCACCCGCGGTTGCTATGATACCGTTGCTATGATACCGTTGCAATAACGGCAAAAGTACCATTAATCTAGAGCCAATTGATGTTAGTACTGATGATGGTATAAAATGTCATTGATACTACAGAAATCTGATAAAACCAGAGGTATGATATTTCAGTTGTCCGATAGATACTAAGGCACTGTCAAATTTGAACTACACCTCCATTCGTCAGGGGCCCGCTGCGAGAGGAACTTGATTTGTATTGTATTTCTCAGAACTTTTGGATGATTCACCCTAAAGCAATGTTGATTATCGGAAATATTGGTCGAAACATCAGTCAGGTGACCAGTATCGGCCGATTCATCAGCATTATCATTCAAAGCATCACTAAGGCCCAGAACCATTCTGCGGACTTGGAAAATCTTATCTCCGAGGAGAACTCAATAAAGCTGAAGAAGCAATGAGCGCAACATACTGGCTAAGAGTTCCAGGGCTGAGGCAGGCCAAAGATCTCCTCGGCAATTTCAATCGAGCAAGATCGAAGATGAACCTCAGCAAAACTAGTCTAAAGACAAGCACGGGACTTCTATCGGGGCATTGCAGACTCAAAGAACACCTGACGAAGCTAAGCTTAGAGGAGGAAAGCATCTGCAGATTCTGTGGGGAACATCCAGAAACACTCCCACCATATATTGATGGAGCGTTACGCTGTACATCGTAAAAGATTGAATATACTGGGATCACACCAGCTGACTGTGGGAGAAATACCACAAGTAGACCCCCTCAAAATCCTAAAATTCCTGAAGGAATTGAGGCTTGAAGGGCTGCTGTAAACAAGAACTTATTGAGATAGAAAGAAGATGGGGCATAATAGATCTAATCAGGTCGCAACGCATCAGTTACCATCCATACTTACCAATACCAATACCAAATACCGATCACTAAGGCCATTAGAGGCGGATCTTTTTTAATGAGATATTTATTTGAAATAATTTTATTGAAAATGCTCGTTCAAAATGTACATTTCTCCAACTAAATATCAAAACATATTATCTTTCAGTTGAGGACACTAACAGCATATACCATCGGAAAGCTAACACAACCAAGCATTCGCCTGAAGAGGCTGAAACATATTTTATGTCACCTCATCTATCTAGTCCATGGGTCGAATAACTTTAAACAGATCTCACTCTAGAACTGACTATTCCTATAGTGGATCAATCCCGTATTTATGGCCCACAGAGGAACTATCCTCACCCATACGAACACTGGATTCAAGCGGATTTGATTACGACCCATACACAGCAGGAATATTTCCCGACCATTTGCAGCCACTGCGATTGAGAGACATCGAAATGACATTGATGACGAAACAAAACTGCGTGGTTGCTCCCTTGCTACTCCTGAATCCCAGGAATTAGTCCTTAATTGAACCGGCATCAATAGGTGATGGGTTCAGAATAGTTTAGAAGCGTTTAATTGATACATTTTCGCCATTATTTCACGTAACGTTCCATTAACGCATTTACATAAAACATGTTCATTTTAATTGTAAGTGTTTCAGCGGGATTGTCGCTGCTGATGGAATTGAATACTTGTTCGGGATCATGCATTTGATACGGGAGATGATTCAATCGAAGATTCCATTGAAAGGGGAAAAATAGGTTATTGTTGGTGATTTTCATCGATTCAAAATGAAGGGATATAAGTGGTAAACTTCTTGAGTAGTGGCAAAAGAAAAGTGAGAAGATCCATTTGATAGGTCCGGAAATCCCTCATGGAAGATTTTTTCGACTAGAGATATTTCTCATTTACAGTGTGGTCGAATAAATGGAGTAGTAAGCATTTAGCTCCTGAGGATGGCAACTTTGTTGGCGAAATACGCGTCGAATGAAATTGACTCAGTTTTGGTGTTTTGTATCCCTTAAATATACGGTGTGATTTATTTTTTCATGAACATGTTCTTCCAGTTATATTGGTAGGGCTGTACGCTCAATTTATTGTCTTCTGAAGAGATTCGATGGCATTTCTAAGGCTGGAGCAGCTCCAAAATGAAGTTGGGTTGGTCGATGTTCTGTGTGTGTCTTTTACGTTTTATGGTTTCTTAGATTTTTGGAATTTAAAGCAAAAATGCTCGGACACGTGAATTTTGCATTCCAGACATATTTTTCAACCAGTGCCTTCAACCAGCGAGGGGCAATCACAACCCTAAAATTTCAAAGGGAAAGTAACGTCCAGTGATATATCGTTCGAACGGACATGAAATTATCTTTCTGTTGATACACTATTTGTTAAAATTCAGTTAGACAGGTAATGCAAGAACGGCTTCAAGAACGTTAACCCGATAATTTCGGTACTTATTAACTGTTCAAGTAAATTTCAACGAATAGGGTATCATTGGAAAGATAATTTTATATCATTCAACCTCACTTTCTATTTAAAAGGGTTTTGATACCCCCTTTCTATGGGGTTGAAGGCACAGGTTGAAAAATATGTCCAAAATGTGTTCCTTTCAAAAGCAAAGTCCCTATGTCATGTCCGAGCATTTTTGCTTTGAATTCCAAAACAAGAAAAAAGCTGCATACTTTTTGGTGGACCACTTTGTAGAGATGAATATACAGTATCAGAAACTTTTCATCTGGGGTATAGACAGAAATCTACGCGAGCAACAAGGAACGCAATGATATGATAATACCACATACATGAGAGATACGCACTACTGCGCGCCCCTCCTACTTCTCCTACTACCTAATAATTAACATTATATTATCTTAAATATGTATGTTTTTGTCCATCTTTATTCACCCTCATTTTGGTTCTTTTCGGGTTGAGTTGAAAAACAGCTTTCTGCTGATAATCCGCCCATTTATATTTGCAGATTATCAAGCTGATTTCATATTATTTTATATATATTCTTTTATATTGTTATATACAGGGTGTATCCTAAATGATGTCATTAATTTCAGGAGGTCACATTTTAGGAAAAAAAGTTCTTATAAACGTATGCTAACGGGTATTAGTGGCATTACTTGAAAATTATTGGGTATTATAGATATAACTGGTGTATTACTCGGGCATTGGAGGAATTAGCGAAGGATTATTGGGCATTACACGGAAAAGGGAGGTATAACTCGAGCATTACATGGCTATAACAGAAATTATTCGGAAGTGAGAGAACAATTACTGTACAATTATACACAGACAGAAAGCACTGGCAAAAATCAGAATTGTGCAATGAAAAAGAAAAAGATATTCAGAGTTGTACTTGACAATAAAAGACACGATTTTATATTTTTATTACTTTTTTGATGGGCATTACTGGCCTTATTGAGGGGGTATTATTAGGGAATTACTTGGGTATTAGAGGCATCACTTACGATTTTTGGGAATGAGTAGACACAATTTCCACAACGGTTTCCCCCTCGATATTATTATTATTATCATTCGGAAAAAAATTGAAATAAAGTCCCTTTTGTAACCAAGTTTATCAGACATACCTTTCAGGATTTCTTCCTGATCCTGAGTGATTAGAAGCACCGCTTTTCAGTCATTCGCTGCCGGTCGTCTGGGATCAAATCCTGGCGATTACAGATTTTTTATTTTTTTTTTGTTTGATGGCCCGATAAAGTGATAGAAATCGTTCGTTTACAGGTAAGACCTCGGTGATCCTTGACACAAATTTCGACGGCGGGTTAACGAAAAAAACAATTTTAAGCAATAAAGTTCCAAAGTAATCCATGAAAACTTCTTGAAATCAGGCCGAGAGCAACTTTTTCCAGTATAGCCAACAGAAACAAGCACGAAAAAATACTTTGGAAATACAGTTTTTGCCAAGTAACCTTTGTTGAGGAAAGTTTGAAACTCCATATCCAATGTTTCCTGATTTTAATGGAAGGCTTCCATCGATAACACAACTTTCAGACAGCAGTCACCAAGTCGTCTCCGGTGAATTTCCACCGGCTCTTTCAAACCCTCGGCCAGATTCCATCGATTTTTCTCGGTGCATGCTCCTGCTTTCGCGAACACGACTTTGTTCTTCGAGAACGTATCCTGGGGGAGAAGTGCGCTCAGAGAAAACCCTCGAGTCCGGCATAGCGCCTCTAGTAAATCTTGTTTCCCCACGTGTAGTTCGATTTAAGCGTGCCTAAAACGCACTGGAGGTCCTTAATCGCCCGAAGTGATTTATAGCGGAACGTAAGTCGGGTCAGCAGTCACTTTGACCTTTCGGACCGCTCGCAGGAAGCACTTCCGCGTCCTTGCTTCGCAGAGAAAGGGGTGGTTTGTGTGGATTAACGTCGACTTCGAGATGATTTACTTTATAGCTCGGTATTCTAGGTTTGTTGAATAAGCATTACTTCGATACCGTCTTCCAAAAACTTGGAAACGTTCCAAGAAAATTTAATATATATATATATATATATATGTGATACAGAAATAGGTGAAGAGAAAGAGTTTTCGATTTAATTCACAAGAGGTCCACCATCCACCGACAGCTGTTTCGTGGTCTACCACTCGTCAGGGAGGCTTTATGGAGTCTCTTGGAATTAAATCGAATACACTGAAATAGTTGTGCACTAACACAAAGAAGAATAAGGTGAAGAATTGCTTCTGACATCTACAGTCAAATAGCGGAAACTTTATTTGTCCAAATAAAGTTTCCGCTATTTGACTGTAGATGTCAGAAGCAATTCTTCACTATATATATATATATATATATATATATATATAACTGCTGGTATTGATGGTGTACCACTATACGTATACTCCAAAGTCTACTCCAAAAAATATTGAAAAAAATGGGCGAACTCAAAATGTGTCTCTTCAAAAAAGCTTATTTATTTATTTATTTATTTATATACGGACATGCCAATTTACAAAAAACATAATTATTTAGGAGACAATGTTTAAGTTACAATCATAATCAACTAAAACTAAATTACAACAAATGAATGTGCCTCATTTGATTTTTGAATGAATATGTGGTTGTGTCGAACAAATCAATTGTTTCATAATTTTTATTCGCCAATTTAACTACCCTTGTAATTGACTCATTTTGGCCATAGTTTGTACTGTGATGAGGAACCATGAACAGTTCTGAAATTCTTGTTCTTCTGGGATTAACATTCAGTTTAAAGAGTTCAATTAAATTTGGACAACTTATAGCTCCATTTACAACTTTGTGCAAGAATCTCAGATCAATCTCAGCCCTTCGATGTTCCAAACTTGATAAGTTCAAAATATTCAAAATGTCAGAATATTCATAGTTTCTCCTCTGATATCCAAGTTTGTATGCGCATGACCTTAAAAATTTATTTTGGACTTTCTCAATTCTATTGATATCCGCCTGATAAAATGGACACCATATCATACAATTATATTCAATAACTGATCGAACGAGAGAGCAGTACAATATTTTAGAAGTGCAAACGGAAAATTTATCTGAAGATCTTGCAATGAAGCCCAATAATTCAAATGATTTAGAAACAACGTTATCAATATGTGTCTTAAATATAACTTTGGAATCAAATAATATGCCAAGGTCTCGAACAATATCAGCCACTGATAAATTAACATTTTTCACTTGGTAAGAGTATTGAATTGGATTCATAATTCTCGAAAATGTGATTTGATAACATTTGTTTATATTAAGATGAAGCATATTTATATCGCACCAACGGGACAAATTGCTCAAAGAGCCTAAAGAGTTTGAAGTCATCAGTAAACATCAAGTGGTAACTGTGTTGTATTACTTCTGATATATCATTAATAAATAACAAAAAAAGTAGTGGACCCATATGGGATCCTTGGGGAACCCCAGATGTTACCGAAATTTCTGATGACACAGAACCAGCATATTTGACACATTGAGTCCTACCTCTCAAATAAGAACCAATCCAGTTCAAAAAGGTACTGTCAATGCCTAAAGCAGAGAGTTTTGCAATTAGAAGGTCATGATTGACTCTATCAAATGCTTTTGAAAAGTCAGTATAGATAGAGTCAACCTGGTGCCTTTCCTCTAAACTGTTTAAAAGAAAATGTTGATAAGTGAGCAAATTTGTGATAGTGGCACAAACTAGAAGTTAAATGAGGAGTACCTCGGGGTTAAGTCTTGGGACCAACATTTTTTTCATTTATACCAATAACATAACCTCAGTTAATATTTCCGTAGAGTTCACCCAATTCGCAGATGACACCAAATACTTTGGCCAATAAAATGACTTAATAAGTGAAAGTGAAAAATTTGTGTGATGCTGATAAGCTGTCTTTCAATATATTCAAAACTAACAAGCTCACTTTCAACTGGTATCTTCAAAAACTTCATATAGGAAAGTTATAGGTAACAAACAAAATTTCTGGGTTTATAATCGATGATGAATTGAAAAACTCAGTTTTAATCTATCAGGATGTTTTGCAGTCAGAACCAGTTCATGGAAACTTGATGAAGATATGGAAATTATATGTATAATTCTATACTCACATCTAAAATATGGAATTTATTCTTGGGGATAATGTAGTCAATATATTTTCAATGTGGTTTTGTTTTGTAAATAGCATCCATTGTGTGGTGAATACTAAAATAGCTATTAAGGCTCCATTCGCGACAATATGAAGCACACCATATATTTACAGATTATATAAACTCCCGGTATTGGATGAGATCATTTTGGCACCCTCTTCGTCCATGGAATGAAAAATCCTTCGCCAATTCTGGACAACTAGCTGTTATCTTCGTTTTGAGTTGAAATCATGGAATGCCAAAGATCCTTCAAATGAGATATTATAATTACAATTTTTTAACGACTTCTAACGGTCCTACGCTATTTAAATTAGGAGAACTTAATATTTGACGCCGGAAATAACTTTCGAGAGAACGGGTGGATGAGAGCAATTACGTCCTTTCTCTCATCATAATTGATAATCCATGGGCTTCAAGCTTCACTTGAAATCTTTTTAGGAAAATTAAATATTTTTGATCTGTTCTAAAAACTCACAGTCGTTTGCCCAAAAGTGACAGCATAATTTCTTTCAATTTTACATATTTGACAATATTTCAATAATAAATAAAAAAAAATTCATTTGTATATTTGTGTCGGTCGAAAAAACGTTATGTATCACACCCCAAAAAAACTGGTTAGCAAGTGATCATAATTGTAGGCCTTCACATATAATAGACCCTCAGATAATGAGAGATTTTGCTTACTCATTTTTTTTCTGGGATTTTAACCAATGAAAATTATGTCAGTGTTGAGTTCAAAAATTAAAATTTACCGATCAGACGTATGCTAGGCATATGGAAAATAAATTTACATTGTCTTGTTTTTTTCAATCTCTCATTCAAGGCATTGTAACACATTAACAGGTAGAAACAATCTAATAGTAAAAAACCAAAGCCATAAGGTTCGCACGTTCTTAAAGGGTTAAAATAAGGGCGCCATCTCTGCATTTTATCGCTTATGGCAATCGATAGAATTGAATTGATATCACTAGGAAAAAAATCCCATAAGCCGGTCAGCTTAGGCATCAAATCAGTAATGGTTTAAAGTTTTTATTAAAAAGGGGTGGCATTTAATAAACTCTGAAATATTTTCAATACATTTCAACGAGTGAACATACATATCTCGATAATTACTGGAGAAATGGTCTATGGGCTTCTATCTGCATTCCTATAAAACCAAAATATTTTCATGTACAGACCCATGTACATATCTATTAAAAAGTATGTGGTGGACGGGTTCAAGGTACACATTTTCTAGCGGCTATTTCAAAAAACTGTACCCATTATGATGGGGCTCACAATAGTTATTTATATAGGCAGACGAGACAATAGACAGTGTGCCGAGGTGCATATTACATTTTTTTGTCGACCTCTAATTCCCGATTTTTCCGATTTTCGGATCAATTATCGACTATTTTTTTAGGCAAGTATTTTCACTCCGCAGTTTGTGTATAATTAACGAAATGGGCCTGAATTAGTATCTCCTATCTTGTCCCGAAAATAGGGGTAACTACCGAGTCAAAGTCACATGGGTAATGCCCAGATTGCATCAACAAATTGAAGATATAAACCAAATGTTCGGTTCAGTTTTTTCTCAACCTTATGAACCTCACAAAACGTCTTTTATAGATACCACTTAGCCAAGTAGTTCCTGGCTCACGGACTATATAACTCGATTTCTCGACGCTCTTAGCTGATTGGAAACAGGAAATACCAAATTCGCCAAGTTGAAAAGCTCAAGATGAAATTTTCTCAGGTTATACAATCGATCTAATTTCCCAGAACGGAAGATTCAAATTCTCCGCAGGAACTGCAGGAACTTCTTTTGTCAATTACTCCAAATTAAATGTTGGCGACTGTAACTCCGGGTCCACGTGCACAATTAGATGATGAGTTGATGTTGGAGACTGTCACAGAACTCCGGTGGAGTTGAAGTTCACTCGATGTGGAATGGTCGTTTTCAGTTCTGGTCTCCGAATACCAGGGGATCACAGAACATCGATTCATGTCTGAAGCGAATCAAGGTGTTCCGTATAGTTACTCAGTGGCCAACATTTCTCAAGTTAATTATCCTTTCGGAAAAACTAACCCATAGATGAAAGCGGTGTAATAGTACCCATTAGGCCGCGTGCATAGGCATTTGCGAGTTCGGTGGCTTTACAGATGTGCACCGTTCGCAAAACAATTTCATTAGCGAACACTGCACTTCTGTAGAGTCGCCGAGCTGGCGAATGAGTATGCATGCGGCCTATTCTATCTCTCGTCATATCATTTCAATATACCGAAGGGTGACTAACAGAACTTCGTCATGCAATATACGTCATTTTCAGAGTCGTTCTCAGAATCGCTTTCGCAGAAGATGAGCTGCCTCGCGGAGTTCCTTCAAGCAACGTTGACATGGGTTGTGAAGCACGAACATGAGCAACACTTTTGTTGACCACGTCCCATGTAAACCTCTCGATTCATGGAATACAAATCGTTTGCTTGCTTCAGGAACGTTAAAGATTACGTTCGTGAAAATATCAAACATATGTGATTTTCAGTCGGTCGTGAGTGATACAGTATGCATAAAATATTGAAAATGAGCGATGGAGAGACGGTGAAATTCTTTGAATTTCGTCAAAACGAGCCGGTTTTGTGGGACCCAACAAGGGATGACTATAAAAATAATAGTTTAAGAAAACTAAATAGCACGCTTTGCTCCCAACATGGACTAAAAAGTAAAAAATAATTTGACAATTGAATTACTTAAATGTAAAAAAAGGTGGGTGCTTTCAATCTACAGGGTGTGATCTAACCTCTTGCACTTCCGTGAAGGACGGGTGAATGATACCATTTTATAACAAATGGCAGGTGTGAAAAATTCGAAAAAATATTGTGGAAAGTTTAAATTGAGGGAAATTTCGGGAACCACTGTCCGACGAACGTCAGCTGACCGGATCAGAGCCGCAATAATTAAATACTGGAACTACCGCATGGAAGAAACTGTGTTATTTCCAAGATTTTCCAAATTTTCCAACAAAATTCAAAATTTCCACATTTTTTTTTTTAGAATTTTTCACACCTGTCATTCGTTAAAAAATTACATTGTACACCCGTCCTTCAGGGGAGTGCAAGAGGTTAGATTACACCCTGTATATTCTCATATTTTTTAGTATAATTTAACTAAACAAAAAATACTGAGCGCTCAAAAGCTCAAGACAAAAACATTCTAACTCTTATTTATATTAATATTCATATTAACATTCGAGCACTTCCCGGCCTAGTCCGGGAAGTACGTACTTCTCGGACTAAGCCGGGAAGTGCTATATTCTCGGCAGTTGCCGAAAAAAGCATAAGCGTACTTCAGCTCTTCGATTAATTTCATATTCGACGTTGTTTCGTATTATGAAACAAAGTGGTGCGTACTTTTTTTGGCTTAACTACTAAAGCTTAGGGAAAAGTGTATTATTTTTTATTTCTTGCTCATATCTCGATATTGGTCAGCCCTAGAAAAAATGTCTGGATATAAAAAATTGGAGTTGACAAAATTTAACATGTGAAAGTTCATATTCATTTTCTTTCTATCCCCTGCACTTATCTAGTTATAAGCTGTTGAAAATCGTTATTTTTCCCAAAGGCAATTTTTATTCGAGAATGGGTATTTTACCACGTACAGAGTTTCAAGCATATATACAAAAACAATCAAATGAAAAATACTTTGAATTCCGTTTGAATATATTTGTTCCTACGTTTATATTGTTTTCATTTCCATAAACAAAAAATATTAATAAGAAAGAACTGTTAGTCAAAAAAAATCAAAAGTGAAAAAAGTTGAATGAAATATCAATTAGATTTTGATTTTCATTCGAAAATATGAATATGATATTCATAAAATCCATTGTGGAATCATCTGTGGGTCGCTATTTTCCATCGTTCAAGATAACCTTTTGAAAGGTATTTAATGTTTTCCTTTTCAAAATCAATTAGATTATTAGTAACGCTAAATAAATGAATCGAAATAGTTTTCCAAACATAAATTGTTAAATAAATTAGCATTCACTTGAAGAAATCTCAGAAAATAAATTACATAAATAGAGTTTAAATATTTCAAGAGGTTCTATAAGTATTCTTTTATGAATATGATTCTAATGGTGCCTTCTAATCCCTACCGAATCACGGGAATGTCACAGGTAGATAAAAAGATTCGCCAAACAGCATATTCTCCTCAAATATTCTCCTATAAATCACAACCCACAAATAGAGTGAAATGAGTGTCTCCATTTCTCGCCACACGGTGCACTTATCGACGCCGAAACGGATATTCAGGATGCCGTTCCATGACAAGTGGATATTTCACGCTGGCATCGATCAAAAACAACAAAAACCGAATCGCCGACTTTTATAGTATGTTCGTGTTTGCATGCAGGATCTTGGTGTTACTTCCACGGCCGTCTATGTTATTTATGAAAACATCGGTTATTTCGTGAACGAAATCGACGAAAACTGAAATGGGTTTTAAAGTAATGACGGGTTTTGACTGGCAATTGAGTTGAATACGATTTTTACGGAGCCGGCGAAATGACACACTCGATCTGTCATGAGCTGTACGAAAGAAATATGGAGGAAAGAGTGCTCAACTGCGAGTGAAGGAATTATTGTTTCTACGACTATTGTATTCTGCTTTGATTACATATTGATTTTTAGTTGAAGAATGGAGATGATTCCAAGACACAGTGGATCCTAACTCATTTTTCAACGGCACTCGGCCAAACACAGATTCAGAATTTTCAGAATCCACGGTAACTGGGAGGTTTAAACCAATGAAAAAACAGCAAATGTACCAAACAAATTTCTCAACAAGGCTTTGCTTCATAGGACTTGTCACGGCTTCGTGAATGTCAGATTTCTACTTCAGCACCTGATGAAATCTTCTTGCAACAAAGTTATTTCGAATAATATTAACATCCTACACCATCTCGTTTTTTGGTCAGAGTTTGTTTAGTCATATGTCATGCACAAATTCTGTTAGTACCTGTGTGGTCCAGTGGTACGGACCCGCGGAAAAGTTAAAGGTTCTTATAAGAGCGTGAGTTCGAATCCTACTGGTGGAAGTTTTTTTTTTTATTTTTCCCCTCAAGCATTCAGTTATTCTTCTTTGTATTGCTTTGTAATTCTCACTACTTTTTGGTAATAAAGGCAATAATTTCGAAAGATACCTATAAGTACCACAAACTGAGCTTTCGTTTATAAATTTTTATGTGGTCGTAGAGAAAGTATAGTCTTCTACTCGCGTATAATGAGCATTATACGCTCGTTGAAGAATATACTATTCTCCACGATTGTTACAGAATTTTCCAATTAAGAAATTAAAGGAGGGTGTTCTGTTGCTGGGCCATCAGCTTCCGGCAAAATTTCAACTTCCAAACTATTCCGGAACATCTTCGAATATGTTCTTTTACAGCAGATTTGTGAAGGCAAAAATGATAAAATATACATTTTGGCAACACAACTTATGTGCTTATCCTGGGTTTCGATGTATAATAAATGCAGAATGTCAGTTCTGACATTTGTTATTGAATTAATTCAAAAGCAATGTTGCTACTTTACAATTTTTTCAAATAATTGCTGAGAAAATTTTACGTAAGATAACTTCCTAACTTCCTACTGCATTATTATATCTGAGCATTTGAAAGAATTTTAATATTTTTTCAGGAATAGCTCATATTTCTAAATCAAAAGCATAGCCTCCTTTAATACCAGAATGGTAACATTCTTGCTCTTGATATTGAACAAATATTCTACAACACTTGCTGTCTTATGCATTTTGCGTGTATTTCATTTCATCACTTGTTAAGGAATGAATATTCTTGCCCTTTTGTAGCAATAATAACGTTAGCCTTGACTTGTCATTGAAAATAATTGACAGAGGTTTTAAGTAACTTATTCATCACGAATAATTTACCGGGGGTATCGAAAAATTAAATATGAAAATAGACCACTTGAAATGTAACGAAGGTCCATGATTTTCAGTTGAATTGCCATTTTATTGAATTAGCACGCTGGTGCCGTGTTGTTCTCGTGGAAGCAGATGACTTGAAGCAATGCATCGTATGGTCACGAGTTCAAACGAGTTCAAACCGCAATGCATCGTATGGTCACGAGTTCAAACCGCAGTAGGAGCAAATAGAGATTTTTTTTAAGTAGCTCCCATTAACAAAAAATCTCTTCCCCAATTACATTTTGTCTATCATTCGGTTATATGCTTCATAAGAGCTGAACAAATTCAATTAACTTCCATAATCAGGTGAACAGTTTAAAATGATCCAACAGAGAAATTAGTTCTGCATTTCAACAAGACACTTTGACGAACTTTCCTCAACTAAGAAAACTGTTGACGAAACGAAATCCATAGCGTTCCCAATACAATATCCAAGAGAAACATTGAGGAAGATGGAATCATAAATTCCACTTTTCCTAATTACTTTGTTGCAAACTAATTAAAAAGTTTCAGTCGTTTCAGGGTATGTTTTAATTTTCTCAAGTCCATACTCGATGTTCATGTTAAAAAGGCATGGATCAAAGAGAATCGGAAATTTATATCCACTTTAACCCAATGTACTCTTTGGTTGTTTGTTTCACTTTATATGGATCTGTTATACATGGGAAAAAATAGAATTCAGCTCTCGTTTTTTTGTCTCCCTCCGCTTCGCGTCGGGAAACAATACAACCTCGAGCTAAAATCTAATACATTTTTCCCTTGTATAATAAATAACTAGCGATATGGGGAATGTTTTTGCACTCTCCCTTCATATTCTAAATATGTTTAGGAATTAGCTTGTAGTTTGGAAATGAAAGTACCCTCATTCAATTGATAATGTCTCATTTTGAAGTTTGAAAATCCGTTAACAATCTTGAACTAAAAATACATATTCCTATGCCTCGAAATTTGCCGAGAACCTATTGTTTTCAACCTACGCCAGAAATTAATGTTCACTTACTTTGCCGCGGGCCTGAATGAATTATACTCGAAGCTACGATTTGCTTTGCAGGACTTTCCTGCAGTGTCTGCTTTTGAATCGCATTTCGAATTGGCCGCAATTGTACTCCATGAAGCAGTTTCTAGTATTCCTAGTGGACTAAGGAAACTTTGTTCGCATAGTTCGGACAGAGAGCAAAAGCGCCCCAGTTGGTTCAAGATGTTGAATTTCGATTAATTATTCCTCGAATTGGAGGTAGTTTGACTCGGAATTAGAGGGTACTCTGAGTATGTTTGTCAGCAGACGCGGGGTTATGGTGCACAATACGAATACGGTGATGGATAGGAAGTTTAGAGAGATAATTTTTATTTAAAAAAATACCAACAAGGATACCTGATATAGGTATTGATAATAACAAAAATATGTGGTATTTCATTATGCAAAACTTGTGAGATACGATATGATGTGTTCCTAAAATACCTATGTGATTTGTCTTCATTTAATAAGTTGATTCTAAAGGAAAAATGTTTATTATTTCTACTACATACGAAGCAGTGGAAGTTGCTAAAAAACTACATCGCATGTTTTATATAAAAAATACATTTTTTACAAGCTTTCATTTAGTTTCACTTGTAAGTTCGTTAGTTTGGGTCAAATCTTGCAAGTGAATTTAGATCAACTTCTTTTCATCCAATCAACTTGAAATTTGACAAGTGTTCATAAATCATGTGACAATACATTATGGAATTTCTATAAAAAAATAACAAAATGGTGGCGAGATTAATCTTTATGGTCCGATTCTATTCAAAATTGATATGTGGGAAGTTTGGGGGTCTCAGATTATGCATTTCTTATGAATTTCTTGTCAAAATTCATAAATTCAAGATGGCGGACAAGTTTTGTGATTATGGTCCGATCCTAATTGAAAATAGTACATAAGGGTTTTTGAACGGAGATAATGACTTTGGTCGAGTATTACGATTTTTTTGTCAAAACTTTTTTTAGGGGGTTTCTGTGATCAAAAATTATCATTTTTTTTTTGGCAAAATTCATGAATTCAAAATGGCGACTACAAGGTGGCGGACAAGTTTTGTGATTTTGGCCCGATTCCATTCCAAATTAGTATGAGAGAGTTTTTGGGGTCAGAGATTATCAAATATCTGTCAAATTTCAATAAAACTACGGATTTCATGGAAAACTGATAATAATTTAATACATTTTTTTTAAAACAGGCAGCTTTTATACAAATGGGCTAGAAAGGAATGAATAATTTCCTCAATTGTTTGACAGGTTTTTATACTACGATCTTTAGAGAAGTAGTATTACTGCGATCTTTCGAACAGAGAAATACAGAGGGAGCCTAACTTTTTTATTTTTCAAGATAGAACCTCAAATCCGACGGCACTATGATCCTTATCGAAAAATAGAAAAAATTGAAAAAAAAAATAATATTAATAATGATAACTTCGACCTGTAGGAGGGGTCTAACTTTTTTATTCGAAAAGATAGAGAGATGATTCAAACGGGTAAATAATCCTTATCTGAAACTATACAAGATGAAAAAACTGAATTTTTTTCAAGTTCCTACTTTTTTCGATACTGGTTCAAGAATTGATTCGAATCCTTTCAAATTTCTTCTAGATATACTTCAATATGTCTTACAGAAGGCTGTGAATTTTGAGAATGATCGGAAAATGATAACCAGGTTTTCCGTGAAATTTTCCGAAAAATTCCAATATGGTAACACACAAAAAACAACGAAACCAATAATCAAAACTGAATTTTGAAAAATGTTTTTGGTAGAGCACGAATATAAGAACAAATCACATTTCATCACAAATTTTTACTCCTCCTCCAAAATTGCCCAAAACTCGAAAACCAAACGAGATATCAAAAAAGTCACGTAAACATTTTTGCGATACCCTATAAATATATAAACGAAAAACAGCTGATTTTTGTGAAAAAAATATTGAAATTAGGTCACAAAGAGAGAAAATAGAGGGGGCCTAATTTTCTTATTTGAAGAGATAGAGCCATGATTCAAAAACTGAAATGATCCTCATCAAAAATTAGGAAGAAACGATGGGAGACAATCGAAACAAAAGAAATAGAATCTTCAGGGAGACCAAAGTTATTCTACGGTAGGACCGTAACTTTTTTATTTGAAGAGATAGGTCCATGGTTCATAGGAAAGAAAATTATCTCCATAAAAAAAATAGATACAGAGAAGGAATACATTTTTTTCAGTTTTGTCTGTCTGTCATTATGAGTTCAAAACTGTTCATCCGGGAGTACAAACATGAATGAATGAACTTTGAAACGAATACGAATCCAAAGAGTAGTTTGAATCATCTTTCCGTGTAGTATTTCATGATTTCAACAAGAATTTTTTCCAAATTTCCAGGCAGACCGTCCCAACTCCAAAACTGCACTCTCACCAACCAGACCTCGAACTCGGTGCAGGTCGACTGCCTGGAGGGATTCGACGGAGGCCTTCCGCAAAGCTTCCTCATAGAGATCCTCGAACTGCCCGGCTTACGGGTGAGGCACAACCTGACGACGTACCGGACACCGCCGTCATTCACCGCCAACGGCCTCGACGCCGGCGCCAGCTACCGGATCGTCCTCTACGCCGTCAATGCCAAGGGCAAAAGCGACCCCACGGTCATCGATCCGGTTACTTTCAAAGGGGTGGCGAAATTACAGGGTGAGTTATTTTTTTCACTGATTCTTCCTTAGGAGTTTTCCACTCAAACATTTTTCCTGAAGCACTAGATCATAGATTATATATTAGGGACTTTCGTGCTATAAGCCTCTACACCGCGACCTTTTCAGATCTATTGTGTTTGTCCTCGAGATCATTTAGAGTTCTTTGTCTAGCCCTGTCTTCTTTACGAGACTCCGCAGGCTAGTTTGTAGAACTCCCATGAATCTGGGAGCTCTTGGTTTTTCTTCTCCCAGTGTTAGAAACCTTTGCCTTGACAAGCCCTCGCAGTGGCATAGTATGTGTACTGATGTTTCCTCTTCTTCCTGACAGAACCTGCATAGCATTTCTTCTGCCAGGCCTATTGTACTCATATGTTTGTTGAGCCTACAGTGCCCTGTGAGAAGTCCTACTACTATTCTAGTAGAGTTCCTCTTCTGGCTTAGTAGATAGTCTGTGAATGTTGGCTGCGGTTGTTTGATAAACTCTTTGGCCTGTCTCATCCCTGGTGCATTGTTCCACCATTCTTGAGACTTCTGTTGAATCCATGATTTGGTGTTTGTTTTTAGTACAGCTTTTGCTATACCGCAATACGGTTCTGGGCCATTAAGGGCCTTACTTGCTCGTTTTCGGGATAGTGTATCGGCCTCTTCATTGCCTCTATAACCTATGTGTGCTGGTACCCAGGCTAGTGTCGGTCTGTTCTGACTGCCCAGTCCTGAAGCACTAATCTATCTATCTGTATGGGGTCGGAATAAGAAAAGCCCTATTGCTAATTCTGCCTCTTCTTATAGGCGATGGTCTCCGCTATCGCCCAGTGAAATACCACCATATCGATTATTGGTGGATAACTTCCATTCACCCTCACCCTGTTCCTTTCCCTTTCAAATTTCAGGTCTTATTTCAACAGTTATGATGTTTTGTTAGTTTTTTTACTGGGATATAAAAAAAGGATTTGTTAGTGTGTCAAATAAAAAAGCTTGTTTCGTCACGAATAATTTATTTCTTCGAAAAAGTATAAAAACTTAAGTCTATTTAAAACCAAAAGTAACTGAAGACAGTCGCATTGCCAATACACTTGATCTTTTCGTTACCACCAATCCTGATCTATACAGTATAGAAGTTTAGCTACCTCGTTCACCAAAACTCTAATATGTTAATCGGTCGTGAATCAGCTAGTATGTATGTGAACGTTCGTTGGAAAATAGCATAATGATATTCCACAAAGAAAGGAGAGAGAAAACGGAACACAAACACCTTCTGCAATCAAATACAGGGTGTTTCCAAATGACACTTAAAACATCTGCCTTATATCATCTTTCCTATTTTTTCGAGAGGTATTTTAAGGCAGACGTTGTGTCATTTGGAAACACCCTGTGTATCCAAGAACAGAGATCAAAACTACTGAATACGCTTCAGGAAACTCAGAACGCCGACGCTACGGCTGAAACAGTTCCCGAGTTGCAAAAACCCGCGCGCCGGTCGACTTTTAACAATTTACATAACCAATTTAGTCATCTGAAAAAAACATAAATCAGCACGAAACCTATACATAAAAACGTTCTGTTCCTCCTCCGTTGATGGCGTAGTCAAAAGGCCGACTTTAATATCTCATGAAGGCCTTTGTTGGACCGCGATACGGCCAGACATAAAGGTTTCCATGGAAAGATGCCGAGGCAAGAAAACGCACTCGTCGACTCCAATGAATTATACATGACCCGGTATAGAGTATGGAAATGAGATCGACGCGAGGAAGGCAGCAGATCAGTCGACCAAAAAATATTGTAATAGATGAGGTGGGTTTGAGAAACGACTGTGGTCGAGGAAAAGAGGTGAGCGTTATAAAGCCAGATCTTCTGTTTTCCATCCGCGAAATGCATTCCCGCTAGGTGGCGCTGAAAATTTAGGCGCGAAACAATGTAATGGTGATCAGCTGCTAAATTCCATAAGAGATAATAGTGTTTGATTTCAGTCTCATTCAAATTTGAATGAAGTACTGGAGATGACGAAAGTTGAAATGAGTTTATCAGACATTTTTATCTACGACGACATTGCCATGTCTTGCATAACTCTTTGTTTTTTAATGGAAAATAATCAAGTTGTCTTATTCTGAAGCTATGAACAATAAATAATCTTACTAGACTCAATGTATTGTCCAAAAAACGACTGATAATGAGAAAACTGTTGAAATAGATACATTACCGCTTAGGGCAAGAAAGACCTAATCTACATTGTATCAGTTCAACCAAATAATTATAGATGTCGCACCCTTCGCGCAGACTGCGAATTAAGACAAGGAAGGCGCAATGGAGGTTTCGTCATTGGTCGCTAGAGTCGCTAGTGTAACAAAGATAGTTAAATGAAGGAATCTGCATTGTTCACGATAAGCTTGTCAAGAGAGAAACAAGATGTCCTGCTCCATCAGGGTGACGCTTATTGCCATGAATAATGGGGTCAAAAATCCATCAGAAAACAACTACTTTCCTGGCTAATACTACGACGAACGTTGAATTACATCTAA
Source organism: Chrysolina haemoptera (assembly GCA_958298965.1). Classification (NCBI taxonomy): domain Eukaryota; kingdom Metazoa; phylum Arthropoda; class Insecta; order Coleoptera; family Chrysomelidae; genus Chrysolina; species Chrysolina haemoptera. The sequence goes on from OY282588.1 coordinate 4,180,470, forward strand.
TGAATTTCCGTGCAGAGTTCCTACAAGGATGTCTCCGCAATTGCTAGTTGCATGGATTATGGCAATAAGCGTCGTCCTGGTAAGGCTGTACATCTTGTTTCTCTCTTGACAAGCTTATTGTGAACAATGCAGATTTCTTCATTCGAATTGGTGGTGGAATTTTTCAAGTTCTGAGTATTGCTTTGGTTGAGGGGCTGGAGTTCAGATGGCGCCCGTGGTTTAGTGAACGCTAGGCTGCGGGCGGTGTCTCAGCTTCTGCCTCGACGTGGAGAGTTTGTTGAATCATTTGTTGCACACATTGGTTATTGTCTGCAGAGACCTACCCTATACTGATGAGGGCAAGAACCTAGAAATTGATCTATAGATGGTCCAAATGTTTCAATGAACATTTCCATGCAACTAGCAATTGCAGAGAAAGCCTTTTAGGAACTCTGCATGGAAATTCATTAGATGTAAATAACTTTTTTACTCTTTTCTTGAACAGGCTTTTGACTATAAGTAAAAGAAAGTTCTTTTATCGATAGCTTTATTTGCTCTAGGCAATTTCGTGTGTTATTATTATTATATTCTATGACTCTAATTTTTGTGTCAAAATAAATAGTACCGCACAGAATAGTGGGATAAAATAAATGAAATCTCATGTTCATGAGGAATTCAACGCAACACACTAGAAACCAAAGATAAAAACAACAGTCTGATATGAAGATAAGACCATCGTTATCACACGTTCTCCTGTCCAGTTTTCCGCATGGAACGTATTTCGAGAACGCCTCGAAATTCTCAACTTTTACCATATCAAATCGCCACCAAACACACCCGGCGCACTGCGGATCCACCCCGAATCTCCATAAGGCGGAAGTCCGAACAAGAACAAAAAGCGGCGGTATTTGGCGAGTTTGTTGCAAACCCTCTATCGGACGACGGACAGGCCGCAGAGAGACTTTAGAGGCGCCGTGAGGCTAAGTGGAAAGAGCTCTCTGCGAAAGAGATAACGAGCGGGAATACTGGACGAGAAGGTTCGAGAATTCAGGTGGTGTTTGAAGATCTGAGGCCGAGCATTTTCGTGGAATTTTTCAAGTGATCCCTGATTGGAAGCTTTGCAGGGTTAGAGTTACAGTGGATGGTGGACGACAATATCGAAACTGGAATTTGATAAATTGAATCGAAAAATGGTAACAGAGTGTTATAAAATACCTTTTCAGAACGAAAGGCTAATCACCAAATCCTGTTACAATAAACTTAAAAATATCAATACAACAAAAGATACGTTGATCGTGAAGTATATCACTTTCTCCCCCACTTTATTCTCTTTTTGACGCACTAAAATATTTCGTTGTACATCGATTACTTGTAGATCTACGAAGTGTGGGGCATTTTTTTTATTTATCATTATTCATATCACCACCGGTCTTAGGAGTGATGCTTCGTTTTTGAGGTTGATTATCTGGAATGGAATTTATTGAGCTAGATCATATTCCAAGTCAGGGCAAGCTTCAGTATTAGATCAATCTTCTATGATAGGACTGATTTAGGTTCATCTTGTATGTTGCGCCACGATATGGAGGTTATATCTCCTCTAGGTGCTAGATGCTTCAAGGAAACGATAGATTCTGGTCCACTTTGATGTCGCACCAGAGCGTATTAAGGATTGCCTTCAATAAGGTCCACCTCCTCTACTAAAGGATCATGTTTGTAAGTCTCACATTTTTTGAGAATTACAGTTTTGTCAACCAAGAAGATAGTAATGTACAAATAATGGAGGTGCAGAGTAAATATCGTACATAGATATGTTCCAAGATTTCTAGTTCTTAAGGCAAGTGATATTGCTTCCCATATCATACCATTGTATCCTTGTGCTTGACCATTTCCTTCTGAGTTATAAGGTGTTATTCTGCTGGTGGCTATTCCTCGAAAATTAGGTAAATTGACCAGATCTTATTGGCAATATCATTTTCAATTGCTCGAAGTCAGTCACAACATCTTTCGGCAATGGAGATGTTTTGCAGTTTACTAGTCGTCGTATTTTATCGGAGAATCTATGTATCCACCTAGAATAATGAGCAATAATATCCACAACCTTTCGCAGAATATCTTTTAGGAGAGTTAACTTGAGGAGAGGCTCGAGTCTTTTGGTTTCAAAATTTAATTTTCGATATAATAACCAAGTAGATTGAGAGTTTTTTGATAAACTGCCAATTATTTCTATTCAGGGTCAATCCATACTTGTCCACAGCCTTAAGAAAATCTTTAAGATTCTCATTATGAGATTTCTGATTAACGCTACAAATTGTTACATCATCAAGGAATATGTGAGTTCAGCAACAAAAGTTAAGGATGCTTTAACTGTCACATAATAATAAAAAAAAACTTCCGTGTCTAGTATAGAAAAATATTAATCGTCGGTCAAAATATCAAAAAAATATATTTCCGTAATACTGAAAAATACTTCTCACATCACTTCAATTTGTCCGGAGATTACCCCATTGTCTATCTGTTGTTCGTGAATTTTTCCACCATTGAACCCGAAACACAACTAGCCCACAAAGTCCGCACAAAATCATTAGCGGATTCACAATAAAAAACATCCGTTCTGCGTTCTGGCCTTTTCACAACGAACAATGCACTCCTTTTGTACGGTCCGGGGCCGAATTAAAAAAACCTGTGCGGACTCATATTTCACTTGGAGTGGCGTGAAGCCCAAATATTTTTCGTCAAATAACTGCGGCGCACAAAGCGGTCCGGCCTTATGTCGCATTTCTATAACTTAGAAGAGTCATAGTGCAGCGGCACATTTCCTTTTGGGTGCAATAACCAACCATCATGATTTTTTTATATACAAATGAACTCGAGGTTTGGTTTTCATCGTATAAACTTTAATTTTGTTCTACTCAAACTTGGTAGCTTGTAACATGACGGTGTCGTGATTTCATCATGATATTTCTTCTCGTCAGTTACCAAAGCAACCAAGTTTTCGTGCAAAATGAAAGTTTGTCCGATAAAATAAAAACCTTTTGTGGTATTACCTTCGAAAATATATATTGTTGGTGAAACTGGTGTCCTGATTCCGAATCCGTTTAACCTATATTCTCCACTAATATAATTTTTCGCAAAATTGGCTAGGTTCGTCGCCCATGGCGAGCAGTGTATGTCACTCAGATCAACTCCATGCAAGATTTAGACTCATCGCTGGTATATCTAACGCTCCTGGTATTTACAGAGTTTTACTTCAATAATTACGGAAATTACGTGGGTGTTTCCATGAAAAGTGAGACAAATTCGGATTTTACAGGACTGAATTTTTTTCAGGAAGAAAAGTGTATCTGTAATAAGTTGGTGGTCCTGATCACGAATCTAGAAGAATTTTGAGCCTATTTTGCCCCCTAGTATGTTTCACCGTAAAAATGGGTTGTTCCATCGCGAGTGGTGGGCAGTGTATATCCCTTGGGCCATTTCAATTGAGGTGGTAGGTGCATTCTGACCATTTTCATCTGTCCTGAGAGTTTCATCATTCTACTTAAACTATTACGGAAGATACGGGGGTGTTTCCATGAGAAGTGAGACAAATTCGGATTTTTCAGGACTGAAGTTTTTTCGAGAAAAAAAAGTATCTGTAGTAAGTTGGTGGTCCTGATCACGAATCTGAAAGAATTTAGAGCCTATTTTGCCCCCTAGTATGTTTTACCGTAAAAATGGGTTTTTCCATCGCGAGTCGTGGGCAGTGTATATCCCTTAGGCCATTTCAATTGAGGTGGTAGGTGCATTCTGACCATTTTCATCTGTCCTGAGAGTTTATACGGGGGTGTTTCCATGAGAAGTGAGACAAATTCGGATTTTTCAGGACTGAAATTTGTTTTGAAAAAAAGTGTATCTGTAGTGAGTTGGTCGTCCTGATCACGAATCTGAACGAATTTAGAGCCTATTTTGCCCTCTAGTATATTTTACCGTAAAAATGGGTTGTTCCATCGCGAGTGGTGGGTAGTGTATATCACTTAGGCCCACCCAATTAAGGTGGTAGGTGCATTTTTATCTGTCCTGAAAGTTTCATCATTCTACCTCAGTTATTACGTAAGATACGGGCGTGTTTCCATGAGAAGTGAGACACACTGTACGTTGGACTGCTATGGACTTCTTCTCAAGAATAAACAATATGAGTGATTTAATCTAGTTCACTATGGAAAAAGAGACTAATAGTAACCTGTCTTTTCTTGATGTGGAAGCTGGTATCCTCACCTCTTTTAACAGAAAGAAGGCACACACGCAGGATAGTATCTCAACTACGGCTTCAGTCACCCAAATTTCACGAAGGGGGGCACAGTAAGAACTTTGGTGGAGAGAGCCACATGTATTTGCAGCAACCAAGAGTTATTGGAAGTGGAAATAAACTTCATCAAAAGGGGCCAACGCCGAAACGGATATTCCGAAAAATTCATGAACGACCACAAAACCCAGTTCTCGTCCTTCCCTACATTAGGGGTATCTCCCAAAAGAACAGAAGGATTGGAAACAAATACAATGCAAAGAGTTGCTTTCAATCATTACCATTAACTCGCGGCATATTGATCACCTAGGGTATATTGCAGCATCCACCTAGCATTATCATGAATTGGCCTACAATTATTTTGGGCTTCAATTGTTTTATAATTTTTGTTATTCACAACGTTTCAACTGCTTCTATCCACAGGCGTCTTTAGGTGGCAAATTCCTAAAGTCTGACAATCTTCCAAATACCATGGTGATCCTAATTATTAGTTGATGAGTTCGGTTATAATTGATTACACGTTTCCAGTTTTTCACCTGCTACTTGCTATTGTCCTCAGAATGGCATTTACTTCCCGGATTTCCGCCAAAAACATAAACGAGCATCTTCCAACATTTTTCATCTCCACGCTGTGCTGACTGAAGGTTCCATTGAATTGGTTATAAACAGCATCTTTAAATCTCCTTCTGAACCAGTGTTCCTTTCTGTTTAATACCAACACATTCTTTCATTGAATTTGGTGATGGTGAGCAGACAATGTAATCCAGTACGATTGTATTTTGAGACAAGAATCGATTGTAGTACCACCAAACTTGGTACCTATGCTAGTAACTTTTTTTTAAGTGAAAAATTTACCAGCCTTGATTTTTTGGTAAAATTTTTTTTTTTTCTAATAATGCATGATGTCGAGATGTCATGTGCCGAGTTTCAGAGTTCTACAATTCATTCTTCACTTTTTGCTCGAGTTTGTCTGCCGTTTTTGGGTTAATGGGAGAATGAGGGAGTATTACATAAAGAGGAGCACGGAGTTTCTTTCAAAATCGAGGAATGTCTGTACGCAAATAGATGTAGGCCGTCTGCCTATTGTCACATTTCTACGAGTCGGACAACCGATGAAAAACGTTCCCTCTGCTGATGCTAGTCGGTTTTTTTTACTCGAATAAAAGTGCGACTGATGAAAAGCAAATGATTAATTTTTGTGTGGGTTGGGCGTTTACCTTTCAGTTCGTTACTGCAGTGTTTTTTCGAGTAATAACTGAAAGCGGAGTTGTGGAATAGATTTTTTAATACGGTTTGATATAAATCATTCAGAGATTGAGATAGGTTATTGCGACGCTCTGGGTTCTATGACATTTCAGAATGCGGATGCTGGTAGTAAAGATAGGGAGAGCTATAGCAATTTTTGCATACATCATTGCTGAAAAAATCAGTTTATTTGTATATCATGATTAAGACTCTCTAAAGAATAAAAATCCGTTCAAGAATAACTTTTGAAATCCTTCTTCACTAAAGAGGAATTCGAGAGTCATCGTTGAAAGTAGTACTATTCGTCTTTGCAAACACTAAACTCAGACTGAATACAATATTAAAATGTTTCAATTCTTTATACTATTTAGTGTTTAGTTTTTAATAAATTGATGGATGTTGCCATTACCACATGGTTGGAGATCATCATGAAAAATGAGAAATAAAAATTTCTATGTTTTTATAACACTTTATATTTGTAACCCTTGTGTCACTGCAGTTTCGTCGTATATAGACCAAACTATATTTCAAACTGAAAACTGAATATACCAACACACTTAGGACAGACGAGGCAACTTTAATCTCAAATTAGGTAGACAGTTCACAAAACTATAGGTGGTGTGCACAAGATATCCAAAAGTATGTGATATAATGCTGAGATCAATATTCTTTTGAGCCAAATTTCTGGTGCGGTGTATTAAACAACAAATGAAATGCACCTAATGAAAGACAAGACCTATAGTTTCTATATGAGCGCTAATTCATAATTCGAAAGGTGTTGAAGTAATAATATTGAACTATTTTGAGGTGAGTTTGTTGGGCACAATTTGAAACAACTCTGGCCATCTAGGTCGCCAGATTTCACCCGACTAGATTTTTTCATTTGGGGGTATTTAAGGAAAAAGTGTACAAGCGCAGACTGATTCGAGATCAATGTCTATTCAGGTTTCAACAAACGCCAACCCACATTGTACATACAGTTTTCATCATTTGAATCGCCTCATAATTAGGTGTAACTTTAAAAAACATTTATATTACCTCGGCGCTCGTTTTGCAATCTTACATACCTAAGAATTGAAGTCATTTTAATAGCGAACGTAAAAGCTACAAAAACGAAATAATTCACTATTTGTGACAACAAAATCAGGGGTGTACCTGCCCTCGAGGTCACCCGGTATATGCCGTTAATCTTATTTGTTTCGGTTTTTTTAATGGCATTATTACGATGTCAATATTATTTTTGTAATTATTTTCAATTCTCATCCTTGTTACATAATCTACATAACTCCCTCTTATAATATCTCTCTTGTAACCACCCGCATTTTGAAATATTATATTTCGACAAAATATATCCTGCTTTACCGCCGCATTTGTCACTTAGCGAGATATATTGGAGATTAAACGCGCTTAAAAGTCAACAAGGAATATCTCGATGTGGAATTTGGAAGATGTATTACTTTTCATACTAATCCGTTTGGGAAAATATTATCCTGTTCAACCGCAAAAGAGCTACGATACTTTTTTGCCGGTTTTGCCTGATTTTCCAGTGGAAGCTTGGTGTCAAAGAACATATATCTTTCGATAAGTGTATAATAATTCAGTACTTATCTCCTTCGCTATACGCATATCGCAGAGGCAGGGGGAAAGGATCGAAATATCTCATCTTCTTGATGATATGGGCGCAAACAAGAATGGGCAAACATACTCAAGTTATTTCGAGAAGTTACTTTGGTGATCACTTTGAAAAAACTTGTTAGATTGATATTGACATATAATTTTCACTTTCTCATATCATACTACCTATTTTTGATAACTGTCGCTTACTGTGATTGAAAATTTTATTTTTTCGGCAACCGGGAAGTAGGTACTTCTCGGACGATTTTTCTTTGAGAAAGTATCACTTTCCGGACTAGTCCGGGAAGTACGTACTTTCCGGACTAGTCCGGGAAATGCCCGAATGTCAATATAAATATTTATATAAATAAGAATTAGAATGTTTCTGTTAGTACCTAACTTCTGTTCGCATTTCGATATTCAATACAAATAAGAATTAAAATGATTGAAATTTTCTTCTACAAAGAAATATAAAAAATAAATTTGTCTTGATTTGTTATTCTACACGGTAACCGAAAAAATTGTGTACGCAACACGTCCGAAAACAGTTTTTTTTGGACTCGCAGACTTCCAGGACTCGCTACGCTCGTCCTATCTTGTCCACTCGTCCAAAAAAACAATGTTTTCCGGACTTGTTACGTAAATTACTATATTGTGAATTTCATTTATATCGCTTTGGGCGTCTGATTTGTTATCTGTTGTTTTCTGCAATTTGCGTCTCTTTCCAGGGTTGATCTAGTATTTGTTCAATTATAAATAACGCTCAAATACAGTGAAAAGTGACCTGAATATTCTAATTTTTCATTAACATGAGAGTTATCATTTATAGCACCATCACTAGTTTGTATTATTATATCAAATTACAGACTCTTTCTGATTGAAATACCTATGAATTTTTCAAATATCAGATTGTACCACTATATTGAAAAAAATTGACGCTTCGTTTTTGAAAACAAAAGAAGTGATCATTTTATTTAATCATAACGTTCCAGCAGATTCGGAAGAGTTTCTAAGACACCTTCTGGTAGGCTTACATGAGGAATTAAACAAGAGGAGTGCAGAGAATTATCCACCACAAAATGATTTGGTTAATCAAAAAACTTATAATACTTACTTATATATCTACTCATAATTCTAAAATTGTGGATACACTTGCCGGTCGGCTAAATTCTATATTGAGACATACTTTTTGTAATTACTAGTCCGTTACTTTAAAACCTTTCGGGGTACTTTTAATCCCTATTCCAGACATACCAAACGAAGCCGTGAATTTAAAACAATGTATTGAACTGTTGACAGAATAGGTGACTTTGACTGACGATGCGAGTCCATACTGTTCAACTTGTGGAATGGAAAGGGAATTCAAAAAGATGATTCCTATACAAACATTTCCAAAAATTTTAGTTATATATTTAAAACGTGTTTCTTCGACTGAATTGGACAATGTGATTTTCCCACACAAAATTTGAATTTCAGGATGGAATTAATACTAATTGTAATAGAGAAACAAGATATCCTGCACTACCAGGACAACGCTTATTGCCATAATCCTATACAATAGGAATAATTGGATCGAAAATCCATCAGAAAACAACTACTTTCCTGGCTAATACCACGACGAACGTTGAATTACATCTAATGAATTTCCGTGCAGTCCTACAATGATGTCTCCGCAATTGCTAGTTGCATGGAAATGTTCATTGAAACATTTGGACCACCTATAAATCAATTTCTGGGTTCTTGCACTCATCAGTATAGGGTAGGTCTCTGCAGACAATAACTAATATCTGCAACAAACGATTCAACAAAATCTCCATGTAAAGGCAGAAGCTGAGACACCGCCCGCATCCTGGCGTTCACTGAACTACGGGCGCCATCTGAACTCCAGCCCCTCAAACAAAGCAATACCTAGAACTTGCCTGATTAATTCAACCACAAATACAAATTAAAGAAATCTGCATGCATTGTTCACAATAAGCTTGTCAAGAGAGAAACAAGATGTCCTGGACCACCAGGACGACGCTTATTGCCATAATCCAATACAATAGGAATAATTTGGTCGAAAACAACTACTTTCCTGGCTAATACCACGACGAACGTTGAATTACATCTAATGAATTTCCGTGCAGAGTCCTACAAGGATGTGTCCGCAATTGCTAGTTGCATGGAAATTGTAATTGTAATTGTAATATCTTCGCCATATCTAATCATAGCGGCAGCATTTCCAATGGACACTTTACATCATATTGCTTATTTTAATTGTTGGCACCTCTTCGATGACTCCCGTGTATCATCCAAGATTGATTCTTTCATCTCTCAGGGAGCATGTGTTTTTTTCTATGAGAGAGTTGATAGTCTGAATTCCGATGGTGTTGTGGGTTTTTCCAGGTTTTCCTCTAACTGAAACAAATACATTTTGGAGAGTCTGTACGATCATTTCACTTGTTACCTCAAGAAAATACACTTTTTTCAATTTTGTGAGGGAATCTACGGTTATCTGTTTTTCAGTTCTTGTAACATGTATGGTTGACCCTTAACATTATCATTGTCTCTATTACTTCCTACAACAATTTTCATTCCTCTTCAACGCCTTGAAGCTAATAGTTTTCCACTCTGCTGGTATATTCAACCTCAGAAGGTGTTTTGTCCTGTAGCATACTGATCGACTGATTCATTTTTGATCTACTCTGTTCATGAAACAGTTGTAGGGAAACATTTGTGGGATTTATTTCTCAGGAATTCTCTTGTTCATTTATTTTATTGATTCATCATCTACTTGCTTTTTTCAGCTCCGCTGATATAGTTTTCAGTTTTTTTTTTTCTAGAGATTTCCGAATTGTCATCATTCTGACATTCAAAATTCATGGGATTGTTGATGGATATGGCACCACATCATGTATCTGTTAATCAGGACATCAGGACCATCATTCAATTGGTTCAATAAAAGAATCAGATCATCCTGTTCCTGACATCTATTTGTTAGGTCATATTGTTGTTGTTTTTTTCCGTTAACCAGCTGTCGTCCCCTTAGGAACAGCAGCCTCAAAAGTCGAAACTTGTGCGAGCCAAGGATTAACGAAGTCTTACCTTTTAACGTGCGATTCCTAGCACGTTCTCGGGCCATCAGATAACAATCTGAAGTCGCTGAGGATATGAAAGCTAACAGGTTCTAGTTCTATCTAGCTACGCTCCAGAGTCCTCGAAAATCGAGCTAATGCTAAGTGGTTGGTGAGACATAGAATCAGGAGTCCCCGTAGAGTGTAGCGATTCAAATGCGAAGCCAACACCATTACCGTATATACTAAAACGTTGAACATGCTCGATCGTTCAATTTATCTCAAAATATTCCCCATGAGTACACCAAATTAACTTCACAAACATTACCAATTACAGTAGTTTCCAAATCTAATATTGTGATTACAAAGTCTGCTGTACTTCCAACGGGGAACGGTACACTTCACAAATTTGCGAACGTTCTGGGAGTTGGGAGTTGCCTTGGAGAACGCCGCGGGTTCATTTATTGGGATTAATTAGTGAACTGTAAAAATTACGTTATATTGCCTTTGTGCGCTTTCTGGGAGGGAAATTTCCTTTGAGACGGTGCCGGTGGGGCGTTCAACGATTGTTTGGGGCGGCGGGCGGCGGGGAATTCAATACGACTCGTCGCATCCCGACAAAGGGCCCGCGTCAATGATTTGCGACTCAATATTACAAATTAGAAATACCTGTTTCCCGATTGATATGTTTCGGAATAGGAACTCTTCGATTGTTAGTCAAGTTTATTAATGACAGAACTTTGTGCGCACGCAAAACTTATTGTAACTAAAAACTTGATATTTTACATCTATATTGATGAAATTTGAAGAGGAATTCGTATTCAATCCAAAATATTTTTTTGTAATTTCGCAATTTCGCAATTTCGTTTTACTACGACCACATGGAAATATGCCCATTTTATGCGCTTTATCGTAGTAGGCCGATTGTAAACACTTTTTCATTCCTACATCGCGAACACATACTGTAATGATCAATTCAATACATGATATTTAATAATAATAATAATACTTTTATTGCACACCAAATTCTACATTATAACAAAAAATAACACATTTGCATATAGGGATAAATATGATGGTGAGCAAAGGGCATTTGGTTCAGATTGGAGTTGCCTCGCATCTGATTTTTCCCCAAAGCCTTACTTTGAAGGAAAAGTTTTAGAACAGTGAGATCATTGTGAAAAGAGCTAGAAATAAATGGAAAGAGAAGAGAAAGAGGAAAGAGATCAAGAAAGTACGAATGATAGAGAGTAGAAGAAAAGAAGAAAAAAAAATATTTTTTCTACAACTGTCAAAAAAAGTCCACTTTTTTTGTGTGGTATGTATGCGTAAAGAATTACAATATTTCACTATCAACATACGATTTCATTATTAAACGGAAAAGCGTGAAAAAAGTGCACTTTTTTTAACAGCTGTTGCTAGGCAACCGACAGTTTCATGCAACAACAGTGACAGATCCGAATAATAACGAAATCCTGTCATAAAGCCAGTTCTCATTTTCTTTGGCAACTAGTAACCTATAAATATCTGATTTATAAATGTTTCACCAATAACATTCTTAGCATTCTTACTATTAAATAAGTATTATCAAAATTCCAAACTATCGCGGCGAATATATTATAGCATATACCTCTAAGGAACTATTGGACCTAATCTACACTAGGTAATCCAAGGTAGCTATGGCTGTTTGGCCGTCAGAAACTAGTTGACAGCAATAATTAATGAGATTTGTGAAATTGGGCATTTATCCAGATAACGAATTCTTGATAACAATAACTTTAATTCAAATAGAAATGAAAAGTGATGAAGATTGAACGGAGAAAATCGTGGATAGTGCAAATATGAGATTTCTTTCACATAGTTCAAAGAAAGAAAAAGGTATTCGTTGCTTCACGAGGATTGTTTATTTATTTTGAATACAAATCTAAGAAAATGAAAAGTTACTTCGATGGACTAGTTATTCGAAAGTCAGGTCAACATTAATAATAATAATATTGACCTCCATAAATATGTTATTTTAATATTCGCTTCAAATTTTCCATTTTGTGGGATAGTGTGAAGGGAAAGGGATTGAGACTCTGTCGAAATTATTCGTTTCGTTTGTTTGAAACTAAACTCTCTGGCATAATCTTCAAATAATGAATCAATAAAAATTTGCTAAATTTATTTCATATTTGCAAAAAAATATGAATTGGTTATTTTTTTTTGGCAGTTGTAGAAAAAATACTGTATGAATAAAGTGTTTTTTTACTCGTAGGATTACCGCACTCCGCCTACGCCTACTCTTAAAAAAAAGTATCACTTTACTCACTTGATACATAAATTACTATTCCATTTCATCAGATTCTTCATGCAACTTTTTTATTTGTAATACTTCAATCGTTCTGAGTGGAAAATAAGTGTTTTTTGAGTGTTTTTTTTAAGCAATTGATCTTTATATAATTAATTGTGTCATTTCCCACGAGTTTCATGAACTACTAGACTGTCATTTTTATGATCATAAATAATATAAGATCGAATCAAGTTTATTAACGTTCTAATAATTTCACATTTCATATCAGTATTTACAAAATTTGCTTAAAAAAATAAGTAATCGAAAATGAGTAGTAATAGTGAGGATGATTTGATATTGACACCGCTAATTTCAATATAAACATTTATGACAATCGAATTCTATATTTTTGAATAGTTGGCAGGAAGTTTCTCTAGCAGTTAATTGAATCACATTATTATGTGAGCTCGTAGCTGCGAGTGAAGAGTGAGGGAACAATCGGAATTTGTATAGTGGGGGTGTAGGTTCAAATCCCAAATGAACCACATTTTTTTTATTTATGAAATCGATTAGTGTCCGATTTTTATTATAATTTTCAATATTTGTATCTTCAATTCCTTTTTTAGGTTGTATATATTATGGGAATCATGTTTAGGGATGGCAACTAAACAAAAACCAATTTTTGATTGTCTGAAAAAGTGACGTGTGAAACTTCCTTCAAAACATCATTATTATTTTCAGGTTCAACCGGAGTAATGCCAGTAAGTCCCCTCCTCATCGGCCTCCTAGGAACGGCGGCTTGTCTGGCAACCGGCGTCTGCCTCGTCCTAGCCGCCCTCTGCCGCTGCCACTACGCCCACCCCCACCGCAGTCGATCGTGTCCCCGACCCACCGATAACGGGTCCAAACACCTACCCATGGAGGCGGTCATCTCCGCCGACGATCTCATCATCGACGGCTCGGTGACGGGCGTCAGGACGCCGCTCACCCCCTCGTCCGAACAACATTTGGTGGTGGAGGCGGTCAACCAGAGGGGGGCGGTTGAGGGCGCCGATCCTGATATCATCAGAAATCAGTACGGTACGTTTTTGTTTTCCGATTATGTTCGTTTGTTTGTATGTTCCTATATTTGTTTGTTTGTATGTGGATGTTTGGATTTTTGCATATTTTTGTAATAGGTTGGTATTTTTCATGTTCGTTCGTTTGTTCGTATATTTGTATTTTTCATGTCGGTTTGCTATAGTAAACTTTTTCTATATTTTAATATTCGACAATGGTATATTCATTTGTTTGTATGTTCTAATGTTTGCATATTACTATGTTCGTTTTTATGTTTCTATGTTCATATGTTTGACATTTTTATGTTGGTATGTTTACCTGTGATTCACATTTTTGTGTGTTTATATGTTAGAATATATAGTTCTGAATGTTGTCTTGTTCATATGTTAGTCTATTGTTATCTTCTGTGAGTTGCTTTGTTCATATATTCATATTTAGATAAACATGGTATCCCAGAATAGAGGGGACAAACTCCGGTGTTAGAAACCTCTCTTCATTTCAAGGCTAAAAGTTTCAATAAACATATACCCTAAGATAAATAGTAACCGAGTTTCAGGGTGTTGTAATTATTATTATAATCATTATTCACCAAGAATTGACGGCATAATGCCTAAGTTGTTTTTTCATACAGCAGCATTGTTCTGAATATGTTTCATGCTGGGTCAAATGACCCCTCAAAATGTTATATAGGCTTGTAGTTTATTGATTTCTTCTCTGGACCTCGTTTTAGGACTTTTAGTACTTTTATCAATCCTGGCATCTTCTACACCTGCTGCCTACATCATTTCGACACTGAGCCCAGTAAAAATTTTGTCTGACCTTGTCCAAAGTATCATCAACCCCAAAATGTCTTCCAGATTTTCCCTCTCTTACAGAATGTTCATATATGTGAATTTTTGTATATCCTAACTCTCTGTTTTTGGTACACCAGTTTGTTTATAAGTTCATATGCTCGTTTGTTTGTAGTTTTCTTTGTTTGATGAATGTGTGTTTGTTTGCATCTTTGTGAATTTATAGTTTTGTATGTGGTCATAATGGTATATTTCTATGTTCTTATACTTGTATATTTCTGTTTGTATATTTGTTTTGTATGTATGATTGTGTTTGTATGATTTTTGCTAGCTCTTAGGAGGAAAACAGTAAGCATCAGTGGCAATAGTTCCTCTAGATCCACAATAATTGAAAAACCCTAGATGTGAAGTTACTCGTAAGCTGAATTGTATGTTGACTGTTGGTGTGTTATTTTTGTTATCGTTCATCGACTTATAGTTAGCATGTTGAAATCGAACTGAGGAAAAATCAATCTTACTTGAATATCTTCTGTTTTTTAGAAAGGCGTCCTACACTCGGATTCATGAAGGTGTACGAGCCTCCTGGGGCCAGAGACGTGGAAGACCTCGAAGACGAGGGAGAGGAATACAACTTCAGACACGTTGCCAAAGAAATGACACATGTCCCCTCCAGTCAGACGGTAGGAACTTTGACATACCCATTCTATAATCAATATCACTAATAAAATAAAGAATTTTTTGAAGATTAATATTGGAAAAAAAAGTAATAGCAAACTTCGAAACTTACATGGCTACCGATTATGTCAGCAAAACAAAAGACCGCAAATATACAGGGTGACCCAGGGTTGAACCACCCAACGTCCAGTATCAGTTTTTTAAGTGAAAGTAACACTTTTTCTTCATATGAGTATGTGTCCAAACTTGCTTCGTTTTTGAGATGCGAGGTATCAAAGTTTTCAGAAAAAATCAGTTTTTTATATATTTTATCAATTCTGAGTATATTGGATAAAGTTCTTTATTACTAGAAAAAGTCTTATTTTCACCTGTGGAAACGACACTGAACGTTTGGCAATTTAACCCAGGGTCACCCTGTATAACTACTAACGGAGATGTGTGGCTAATAATGATGTAATTTTTTAACCACTTCTCTGTAATCTCTTTCACACTAAATTGAAAGTAACACAAATAGAGTGGCGCAGTCGGATTTTACTTTAGAAAAATGTTTTTTGAAAAATATGCCGTTTAATCGACCTACCAATTCAATTTCAGAAATTTTATGTAATCATATATATCACTGGCCAAAATTTCATCGAAATCTGTTCATAAATAAGAAATTCATAAGATAATAAAATTTGAAAAACATTTCAATGGAATTTCAGGAAAACGTCATTTTATCTTATGATTTATTTTTTCACCAAAAGATTCCGATATAATTATAGTCAGTTATATTTCGAGACTGAATCCAGTGGTGTAGTCAAAGGTTTGATAAAAGTTTTGAAATTGAATTGGTTGGTTGATTAAATGACACATTTTTCAAATTTCACTCCCTCATAACTTTTTTATTGATTGACGCATTTCAACGATATTCACATGTGGAATGTTTGAAAATGTCGCGAATCTAGTGCATTTTTTTAGATTTTTTAAATTAAAAAATAGGATCAGTTGGCCCTGGAAATGGAGATTTATTCATGAATTTTTGAGTCGTAGTGGACTTTTTGAATGTCTACCTAATGTAGAAAAAATCATTCCGAATTATAAGGGTGCTTCCATCTCAAATGGGTCACACTGTATGTGAAAAAAATTCTAAGAACGCCTTGACATTTTGACAGTTATGGCGGTATAATAGATCAACTGAAGCACATTTCATAAGAGAAAAAATCTTAAAATTCAGACCACAAACGAAAATTTATAGTGGTGCCCAGCTTTCAAATGAGCCATTCTGTATATGCTGATAAACGCTAGTGAAATAATTTCTGATGAGTCAACATATTTTGGAATATCTCACATTTTTGCTGCAAGATACTTCCTTTCAAATGCTTTTTTCATTTATTTAAATTTTCTGCATATTGTGTACCACTGAGTATAGAAAATAGAGTTATCAATCATATTCAATGAAGGGAAGTCTGCATACTAGAAAAAAATACAAAATCTAAAAAAAACAATATCCAATATACACAGTTTCTCATCTAATGTATAACATGTCGTTGGCTCAAAATAATTTTTTTTTTCAGATCTACAGAAGTCTGCAGAGGCCCAGTCGGACAGCGGGGTTACCCACCATGTCAAGCACACAAACCCTAACACACAAATACAGGGGGCCAGAAGTTGTTACCACGTCGAATCGAATACAGGAGAGTTGCATATAAGTGTCATTGTTTTCATCATGTATTATATTAATGTAATATTTAAACATAAAATAGAGACTTCGTTGTCGACAAAGTTTGTGTTGATTTCATTGAAGGACCGAAGACTGTCAATTATCAAAAATGACAGAACATCATCAACTAAAATACAGTGTTCGGCATAAAGTTCGCATCATCATTTGGAAACTTTTTTTTTTTCCCTTGCTTCTTAAAAAATGTTCTTTCTTTATAAAGACATCCGCTTCATCCTAAAGCCAAAATACAATTATCAACATATCAATGAAATCAATTATCACTACTATTATTTTATTTTCTACTAACGTATACGAGGTGAAATCAAGAAGTTATGCACCTAAAAGCAAATATTTAATCTATTACTTTTTTCACTCCTTGTATGATTTATGAGATGATATGCTAGACAGATAGTATATTGCTAGATATTAATGATGATACATTCCATTTGTTGGACATTCTCTCCTCGCAGATCATATTACATGAAATATATATGCAATTTCATATATTTTTTGCAATTAGTGAATAATACTGATTTTTTTTTTCATAAAAATATGCCATGTCCTTCATGCTCCATACACGGCATTGTTCAATGGTAAAAATGTGGAAAAAAACAAAAAAATAACACGAACCCCTATGATATAACGAATATAACGAATGAACATTCGGTTCAGAATAATATTTGCTTTTAACTTTACTACTTCAACAAATTATAATCATAATTTCTTGAATCAAGTTAAAATTTTGTTTTTGGGATAAAGGATTTCATCAAGAATAATATATTCTGAGAAACCAATATTAATGCTGCGAACTTAATACCGAACATTATACCAACATTATACCAACGGTAGTCCTCAAAAGTCGAAACTTGTGCGAGATAAGGATTAAAGAGAACTTCATTTAATTATGAACTAATAACCAGGTAAAATTAATAAAAAACACATTGGAAAATACACTTATAGAGAACTAATTGTAACAATTTGAAGAGGCCCTGAATCGGCAATAACTGCTGCGAACTCATCCTTCAAGTCTGTAAATTCTACAGGATTAAGGAAGTGATTTGATTTGAATCGTTCTTGAATACTTTCTTTTTTTACATCTCCAGTTGATAATTTCGGAGCTTTTTACACGAAAAAGAGTTTGCATTTTATTTCAGTTCAAACTGTCAGAAAAACCACTATGCATACATTAAGTACAAGTACAATGTTTCGAAGAAGATAAAATGTCGATAAATATAAAAAAAATTTGGCGACGCTGCTGCATGCGAGCAGTCTTACGGCCGCATACATAGTTATTAGCCAGCGCGGCGGCTTTCCAGATGTGCGCCGTTCGCAATATAATTTGTGTAGCGAACACTGCACTTCTGTAGAGTCGCCGCGGTGGCGAATGACTATGCATGCGGCCGTATGATATTTGGTGGTGACAAAAAATCCTATCATGATCATAATTTCAAAATAGCATACGTTGCAAAAATTTGTTATTAGCGGCCAGTCTATTATTGGAGAATGCAGTTCGAGGCCTAACATATGATATTCAAGGAAGTGATAATAATTTGAGTGACTCAACAGTTAATTATTGGTATTTCAACGAATATGACTACAGTCATACTACTTGGGTATTGCTTCTGTTGTATGAACTATTTTAAATATTTTGATGGAGTTCATCAGATCGCCAGCTTGAAGGAATTCTTTCAGCTATATCGATTCGAAAATAAATTAAATAAAAATCAAATTCCCTCATGCAAGCAAATAACAAAAACTCAAGAAAACTGCTACTATGTATTCATACTCATCCACTCTTCATACTCCGGTGTTTATCTATATAAAACATTTTTTATTCGAATTTTATTATGATGTATCTCGAAGGCAACGTTCTTCTTTATGGCTCGCTTTTCACCATATCATTCCACTATCTACCGAGATAATGTTCTGGATTCAATAAATTGCCGGATTTACGGCTTGTCATGTACATATATGAATATTTTCAAAGAACTTTTATTCTCCGAAAACCAAGAAGTCGACGTCGATATTACAATGGATGCGAAATGTCGACTATAAACGAAAAATATTGCATTTTTACCTTAGGACGATAGAGTTTATCCAGCCCTACTGCAATGGATCGAACATTCTTTTACCAAATATTTTCCTCGTATATAAAATTCCTCAAAAGAGGAATGCAATTATCGAAAAATTACAGCGGAGAGATAACTGCACTGCGAAAACATCCTGTCGCCATGACACCACAAACAATACTATACAATAATAGAGATCTGACGACCTCTTATTATTCTTATTTTTTTTCCTCAGTCAGGGCCTGTCTCCGACGCCCTGATACATCCGGAGGGCTTGCTGGATCGTTTACCCAGATAGCCACTCCCTATGTCCGTGGGGAAAGGGATTACTGGGTCCGAGAATCACTGAGACCGCATATGGACATGCTGACAGCAAATGCATAAGGGTCTCAGGCGCCCCACGACACGCTCTGTATCTAGTGTCGAGGATCTCTATACCCATTACGCAGCTTGACCAGGATATTGGAAACATCATCCTAGCAAGCCATTATGAATCCCTTGGTCTCCGACTTCAGCTCACTTGACCTGAGGAAAGCAAAGGTCAGGTTTTTGCATAAACCAAGGTCTTCAATGTTCTTGAAGAAGACCTCATGCATTGGCTTATTCTTGTGAAGCTGCAGGATTACCTCAGTCTCCGCAGCTTTGATGTGAGCTTTTTGCTGAACGGGTTCCAACTCGGTGACAGAGTTTGGGTTCGCCCGTTCAGTGTCGAATACGAGACCAAGTTCATCAGCTGCCCGGATTGTTGCCTTGAAAATAAAAGAAGGGGATCTGAACTCCTGATGACTTTACAGGCTCCGTCCAGCACCATTCTGTTATGTAAACACTCCAAACTCAAAAGTCCCCGGCCTCCCTGTTGTCTGGAAAACTATAACCGTGGAACGGACGATTTAGGATGCAAGCTCCTATGAAGATGCATCATTTTTCGAATTTTAACGTCGAGTTGTCGCAGCAGTAGAATCGGAATGACAAGCATATTGGTTGCAGCAACTTTGTTCTTTCCCGACAGTTCTGATGACCAGATCTGTCGGAGTTTGTGCTGATACTTGCCGCGGAGAGAGTTTTTAACTGTGTTTACCTCTTGGGAGCGGCGTTGCTCCACTACCAAGTATATATACTTCTCTCCGGCATCAAGATGATGTAGGATGCTTCCCTTAAGGACTAAAGTAGGTCCCTTTCTGCAGAGGCATACAGTTTGAGGTCATCCATATAAAACAAATCTCCGGCTGCTGGGGGTGCCGCAGTTGTATCCACGGGTTATCCTGAGTGCAACGGCCAATGGCAATAGTGAGATGCAGAAGAGAAGAGGGGTGAGGGACCTGCTCTGTTTGAACTCTGACTTGACAAGATCTTATGGTGAAGCGAGTCCTCCAGAGCGGCATCAGTTGTCTAATGCATCTCACTATCGGATCGGTGTGCAAGGCATCTGAGCGAAAGCAAGATAAGGTCATGCGAGGTTGTATCAAATGCCTTGCGGTAATCGATCCGGGCCATCGAAAGGTTTCGCTTATACTGCACGGACTCCTGCGTTATACATCTGTCTATGAGCAGGTTCTCCTTGCAGCCAGCGACCCCCTTCTTTGACCCCCTTTGCTCATATATCCGTTCATACACTGGGTCAACTGCGGAGAGTATTCGTGCGTATAATATGCGCGTAAATATTTTATAGCACGAATTCAGGCATGTTATCGACCTGTAATTCTTTGGATTCTTATTATTATTCTATTCTATTATTTCACATAACAATCAAAACGGAATGTCTAATCCTAAAACTGTTTTTGATGCCGTTTCCAAACATTTTTCATCCCTGATTCAAACTCACCCCAATAAAACAAATTATAGAACTGCGGAACGTAAAGTTTGTTGAAGAGTGAAATATTATGTACGTCAATAAAGCCATATTATTCCTCGGTAAGAAAAATAGTTCTGCTGGAATGCCTTGTTATTCTTTCATTATTTACGGACCACTGTTCGTGAGAGAATCCAAGAAAAGCATCGTGGAATGAAAGTTGTCTGAAATCAAAGTTTACATTTACGGGGCAGAGAATTCGAAACGGAAATTTTTGAAATCCTCTCAGAAGTAATAAAATCGGTTGTTGTTACGCTTTTTTATGTTATGAATAGGTGAGAAGAGTCTAAATATATATGTTACTTATTACATTGAAATGTATTTTTATTTTTTGGAATATTCATTGTACTACTCGTAGTGGATATTTGTATTTATTGGGTCTTGGTGGCGCTCAGGAAGTTCCCGCTTGCTATGCCAAGGTATGCGGTTTCGAATCGCCGCGCTGTCACCGGCCTCGTGCATGGCATCATACGTTAAAAGGTGAGGGCTGCATCTTCCCTAGCTCACACAAGTCTCTCGAGGACTTTTGAGGGTTGCTCGTAAAGAGGCAGCCGATTGATGGAAATAAAAAAAATAACAATTTAAATATTAATAATAACATAGACAATATTAGTAAAAAAAAACTGGGTAAAATCAAAAAAATGTGATTAGGAGCACTCCTTCTCATAGAAGAGTACATGTGCCTTCCCACTCACAAGGGATTCTAATAAAATCGGGGACACATGAGAATAGTTGTACTCTTGCCACGTGCACAAGTACGATCAATTCATAATAAATACAAAAGTTTTCAAACTTTGCAACCTCGTCCGAAGTAAGAAGCATAGTTAAAACGGCAATTAATTTGGATTTTGCTCAATACTTGTTGAGAAAATTTCAAAAGTTCTGCAAACACGTAACACACCACATTCAACACACAACACATAACACACGACACGTGACACACGACACACGACACACCACACACGACACACGACACACGACACACGACACACGACACACGACACACGACACACGACACACGACACACGACACACGACACACGACACACGATACATGACACACGACACAGGCAACACGCAACACGAACCGCGCAACGCACAGCACGCAGCATGCAACACGCAACACACAAGTTCTGCAAACTAGTATTGAATATACACTCTCGGACAAAAATATTGCATATTGTATTTCAAGTTTTTTTTATTATGAATACTTTTGCCTTAACACGTTATATCATATTTTTATTGATAAATGTTCAAAGGCCAAAGTATTTTACGTAAATTTCCATTCAGTATAGATAAAAGAATGCAAATCACAATCTTTGAATAGTGTATCTTCGCCACTATACGTCTAATTTAATGTTTTGTTTATTGTTGTCAGAAAGGCATTTCGAGTACTTTATGTCTTGATTCTGTTGTTTTCTTAGTGAGATGCCGCATTAGAGCGAATTGCTTGTAAATTGTTGAAAAATTCCATATCTCAAAGTGGAGTGGATAGTTTTTATGTAGGAATAAATCTCGAAGTCATCTCCACAAAATTTAATAAAATCTTTAAAACATAGTTTGGTTTCCCAAACAGGCGAAGAAACCAAGGAGTGGAAATTCCCTCCATAAAAAAGTTTCATTACCGTTGCCAAATGTTAATTGGTCAACGAAAATAATTGCTTAATTCATCCATAATGTATCTCCAACTATTTTAATATTCTTCCTTCGACTGAAGATGGGTTTTTCTAAACCCGAAACATGTTTCGCGAAGTGCTTGTGTTGAAATTGTCAGTCAATGAGGTATGCAGACAAGAAGATATTGCGCGGAGATTGCATATCCATCAATCGACTGATATTCGTATTGTGAAGCGATATAATGAGACTGAGAGTACAAAAGGCGGCCTGGTCAATGACGTAAGAGTTGTACAACGCCAAGAGATGACGAATATTTGAAAATTCAATCGTTGCGAAATCGCACGCTTACAGCTCCGCATCTCAGAAATGATTTACTGAGCACAAGAAAAGTTAAAATAAGTGTCTAAACTCCCTGCCAGAGTTCCTAGGCTTCCTAGACCGTTTTGGAGGGAGAAAAATCGCAAAACCACACGCTACAAGACCGCGCGTTATCACACCGTAATCACACCACATCGACAGACCTATAGAACACGACTGTAAATTGAAGAAATTAAAAAATTAAAAGATGTAGAAACCTTTCAACCATCAAAACAATGGACGTCCGAAATGTAATCAATACACCTGCTGTTTTCTAAATATAAAAAATACATATTCAGACAACTCATTTACAACAAACATGAATTCTAATCAAGACAATATACTATTTTCGAATATTTCCCTCCGGTTAGTTTGAACTTTCAACGTTCCTAATAGCCTTACTCAGAAAGCCGATATCTGCCATAACCCCCAGACAACAAGTAATGTGTTTCCCTGAGGGAATTATCATCGGTTAGTTCGTTTCATGGAAACTCCAAAGGGATACGCTCAATAGGTAATCTCAAAAGCCACCTTCCTACTTTCCTAATAGCCTATTGAAAGGGATTAATTGCCGAATTAGAATTTAATTCAATCCGCGTCTGACGGAGGTTTTTGTTTCACCGAAAAACCTAATGGTCTGATCCAGATACCGGGTTGAATCCAGGGGCGGGGGATGAAAAGATAAAAAGCCACCACAATTGATTATGTTATGGCGAATAAACGGGATAATCACTTCAAAATATCCACGATATCGTAACACGCCAAATATGATATACTGTTAGGAATAGGAATAGGAATAGGAAGTTGTGAAAGTTAAAGAAGAAGAATTCGGGTATGCAGTCAACAAGGGTATGGAAAATAAGTGTACTCTTTTTTCTATTCAAGCTTTCGAGTCATTTATTGGCTCTTCATCAGGAACTCTACAATGAATTGAAATTTAAACATTATTTGATTTGAGAGAAAATTTAGCAACGTGTGTACTTACAAAAGTTAGGTTATCAATCCCTTTCTCTCGCCGTACTTTATGAAATATCATGTCACAACGGACAACACTCTTGATAATATTAAAATAGGTGAAACTTTTTATAAATTATGATTAAAAATGATCATGGTAGATTAAAATAACTGAGAAACAATTTAAAATTCCAACAGGGCTCTTATGGAGGCCATGTTGAATTAAAGAGGAAATGATGTATGTGAATGACAATGACAACTGAATAATGACGTTGACACTTGGCGAGTAATGACATATTGCTAGTGACCTTGTTGCCAACATATAAAGAAATGGGAAATAGTAACACCAATTACTAAAGGGGTACCAACTTGAAAATTATTAAAATGAATTTTGGTCTCTCTCATAAGGGGGGCGACTGAGTAAGTATGAATAAATTATGCTCAGATTATCAATATCAGTTCTGGAATTCATTGAGTTAGGTTCTTTGAAAATTTGTGTCATTTCGAGAAAGGTTCTCTTTTTTAAATTGGATTCATGTTCTAGGATAGTCACATTATCATAATCTGGGTCATGGTCAAGAGAAATAGTGTGATGAGCAAGTGCACAAGTTTTTTTTAAATTTCTGATATCACTTTTGTGGGAGGTGATTCTGTCTTTCAATTTCCTTTTAGTTTGGCCAATGTATTTCTTTTCACATTGCGAACAAGGGATGCAATAAACTAAATTTGAGTTATCTAATATAGGATCTTTGTCTTTTAATTTTGAGAAAATATTATTTAATACCATTTGGTTTTATAAGCAATTTTAATATTCGGAATCTTGGAGAACAATTTCCACATATTCAATCTCTTAATTATAAATTCAATAAATTCCTTATGAAAAAGTTGTGATTTATTGCTGGAGTGAAGCTGGCCCTGGAGGTCCGGTGAAATTATTCTGAATATGTGGTTTGTTTTCTCATACCATTATTATTGTTTATCCAAAATATGAAACTGGCAGAGTTCCTAATGCGCAAGTTATGACGTATTTCTTGAGCTATGCCGGTCCAGAAAACCTGTGAATTCAATACCAGAGTAAAATCCCCAAAAAAACACAATTTTTCTTAATTTTGTCCAACACTGTTTTAAAGACAACAAATAAATATAGCTGAACTTTATTGCCAAAGCAGGCTTGCTTGCTCATTATCTTAAAATAATAGATTTGAACAAATTGAAAGAAATCATGAAAACTTAGTCTAAAAATAACTGTTTCTAATCTATCTGTGACATTCCTGAAGATTATTTTGTTATTGATAACAGAAGAATTTTCAATTTTAAATATTAATCCATATGTTTTACCTACATGCTATATATATCTTCTTTATTCTTTATACATTTTATACATATTTGGTAACTAGTTATCCATGAACCCAGTGATCTGCTATATAATATACAACAGTATATAAAATAGTTAAATAAAGTATTCAATCCTATCTTATCCTATCAATCCTAACTTATGTTCAAAATATTTCATTTCGATAAACTTATGCTTTTTTGAGTCTTTGAAAGTTGATGATTATCTCCTAATAATCTCTAGTTTTTTCTTGCAGCTTTCAGTATTACCCTCGTATGTAGCTTTTTTTGCTTTCTTTCTACAGTTCGATTAAATGAAAGGGTTGAAGAAAATATCGCAACGATCAAGAAAATATTCTCATTGATAATCTTGAGGTTTATCATTCTGAGCACATCTGGAGTCAAAATTATCCTCGTACAAAATCCAATTTCAGCAAATACCAGAAGCACGATGTATGCTAATGCAATATGCACTACCTACAGACACTCATTGAAAAGACCCACTTTAGTGTGTATGTTGTAGGGAGGAGGGAGGTGACACGATTATGTTCAACGGTTTTGCATGCCGGATTAAAATCGATATTCAACAACCTGGCAAGCAGTGACATGAACGGGTTGACGTGATATATCAGGTTAATAATCTGGTTATTTTGTATGTGGAAACTGCCAACAGAAAATTAGGTGAAACGCACGTCGAATGACAATTTGCGAATTGTGTCGGGGTGTTTGTTGCATCCTTTCTTTATTCACTTACCAATTTTGTTTTGTTGTGGGGCAACAAGTTCATTTGCTCGTTATTAGATATAACCTTGCGGTTACGTTGGTCAAACTCGATAAACCTTGTTAACGTGTTTCAAACACACCTCTCATGTTGAATATATAGTGTCTTTCAAAAGTCTGGGAAAGGTCTCATATTTCAGAATCGGCTGAAAGAAAATTCATGAAAATGTCTACTGGATGGTTTTTGATGATGCCCGATTCATTGGTGATATTGGTAGTGTTTGTATAACAATAAATTCCCTTGTATTTTCGTGGTGCCTAGCAGTATTATTAAAGTAATATTAGGGCCTCTTATTTTGTATATTTTCAGGGGTGATAAAATAAGTGGTATGATTATTACCGATAATTTTTTGGAATATTAATGAAATGCAATCCCAAAGCTGAAAATACAACGAGTCCGCAGGAATTGATATTCCAAAAAATTATAGGTTTTTAATCATACCACGAATTACATTTAGGACGACAATATATTGATTTGAAATAAAGAAAAATCGCGTCACCTGGTAACTGATGCTTTACTTCTAGCCGTATTCAACGGAATACTCTTTTCCACGGCCTCATCTATGATACCAATGGACATTTGTCCCCAACGATCGCTCATATTGATAAATAAAGATAACTATTCAAAATTGACGTTTATAATTTAAATCATTATTTTCACTTGACAGATAGTAAAACAAAAACTGAGCAGGTTTATCACCGTGAAAATACAGCGACAAGCTATATTTTCACTGTGGTTCCGATTCTATTGGCTGAATTTCAAAATTTGAAATCCACTGATTGGTTGTCAAGCAAGGAAATATATTGGCAACGTTATTATAATATTGACTTTTATTTATTTATTCTTGATTCAAGCTTTTTAACAAAGTAAAATACTGAATATGTTTATAGACTTTAATTACGCAACTGTCTACCAAAAATACGGAAAAACTTCCCTCTCATTTGCAATTCAATTCTGTTGCCCTCAGCCATCATCCCTGAACACAAGATGATCCGAATATATTTACATATCACGTGATCTCGAAGTTTGAAGGCAACATAAACCTTCTTTCTCTCCCTCATCCACATCCCCTGGCAATTCCTAAATAGCAAAAATGCAAATTGCAACTATATCAAGGTTATCACTCGGGTTATCACCTGAAAGCACTTGCCAGTCCTCAAATACGCATTTGCATTAAAAATACGAAAGCCGCGCCCGTAGGAAATCCAGAAAGTTTATTCACCCTGCATCCGACGTACTCGTGGAAACTGGGGCAGGGATGAAAATTGCATTTTAGAATATCGCATATGTAGATGTATAATACAAGAGCTTCATTGCGAAACGATCCCGGCCTTATGTACATATATATGTTTTATTTCTGGAGAGCGAAATATAGTATCGTATGAGAGTCACGTTGACAGGTGCTTTCTGTTTTATTGTTGTCTTGATGCATCAATTACATCGATTATGGGAAAATATTGTAAATCGACCAATAGTATCAAAATTACACTGATAATTTGTTAGTAGCAAATTACAGCGAATATTTCTATAGTATCTTGAAAATTCCATATGAAGCGGACATTTTCGATCAATTACAGCGACAATTTCACTCACTATATGAAAGTCGCGTCTCCTGCGATATGAGGACCAATCAGAATGGGACTTCGCGAAAGTACACGCTTCCTTTCGCTTCCTTTCTTTCCGATCCGGAAAGACCACGTCGTCAAGTCAACCACAACTATAAACAGCAATGATACATCTTGTAATCTAATATGACATAAACGTCAGGTTGACAGACTTCATGTTTATTATTCATTAGTTGCAACTATTGAAGAATTCACTTTGTTTACTCGATCAAATTTCAAAGAATAACTTGGTTGGTTCGTGAAATTATTTCAATAAATACGACTCGTGCTCACAATACAATCGATAATTCTGTCAGAAATCAACGAGATCAAATTGCTTGGTAACCTCAGATAGTATTGCGACCACTCGTGGTATTACCCCCGAAAATTTCCCAGCGGGATATTTTCAGGATGAAAATTACCGGCTAGGTCCGTGTGTCTATAGTAAAGATCGTTAAAATGTAATTTTCTTCCTACTCTTATAGAAAGCACATACTTTCCTCCCTCAAATCAGGGAGGAAACTCATACTTTTCCTCCCTAGAGAGGAAAAGTACCTTTCCTCACAATTTTGATGCACTTGTGTAAATACTTTGGATAATTTTTTCACCTTGTTTGATTGGTTCTCTTCTCAAATGAATGCGCATAAGAAAGTTAGCCATAGACTTGGTTGTCAAAATGACACTGACAAATGTCCGATTAAAAAATAATCAAGCCGAAATACATTCAGGGGTAATATAATAAGTGGTATGATTATTACCGATAATTTTTTGGAATATTAATGAATTGCAATCCCAAAGCTGAAAACACAACGAGTCCGCAGGATTGCCAATGAATTGATATTCCAAAAAATTATAGGTTTTTAATCATATCACGAATTATATTTAGGACGACAATATATCGATTTGAAATAAAGAAAAATCGTGTCACCTGGTAATTGATGCTTTACTATGATACCAATGGACATTTGTCCCCAACGATCGCTCATATTGATAAATAAAGATAACTAGTCAAAACACATAAATAAATTTGACGTTTATAATTTAAATTATTATTTTCACTTGACAGATAGTAAAACAAAAACTAAGCAGGTTTATAACCGTGAAAATACAGCGACAAGCTATATTTTCACTGTAGTTCCGATTCTACTGGCTGAATTTCAAACTTTGAAATCCACTGATTGGTTGTTAAGCAAGGAAATATATTGTCGTGATAATAATTTTTTTAACTAGATTAGCACTCGTTTTTGTTGCTATTAAATCCCACAATTTTTCATCTTTTACCTTGGGATTTTCGATGAAAAGCCGGAGTGGATACACTTTTTTTCTTCTCTGTAATTTCTCTGTCAAACGTAAGGTTTTCCGGAAAAAGTGTATAGGAGTTTTTTTCCCTATTTTCCAAACTTTATTTTTCCAATTTTCTAGTTTTTTCCGAGTTACGGCCGGTTAAGCGTCGGAAAACCCTTTGAATCGGATTTTCTTTCGATTTTCTCAAAGTAGGGCCCGGAACTCATTGGATACCTGTTCGTCTATTATTAAACTAACCCACCAAATTTCATGGATTTCCAGTTTGCAGTTTTTTACTCTGGAATGTACTATATAAGTATTGACTTCGTTGAAATTATTCCTTTCATTTATGTGGAAAAATGGTGGTAACCATATAAAACTAATACAAACTATCCGTTTCAAAAAAGGCAACATCAAATAAAAATAGGAAATATTGAACTTAATACTGCTGGCGTCATCTACTAGGGCGAGGCGTAACTTATATGGAATCGTATGTTGTGCTTAAACTTTCTTTGAAGAAATCTGTATCGTCATTTATTTTGCATTTCATTTCAGTAATATTTCCTTTCCACAATAGATGGCGAAACAAGTATTGAAATCACCATTTCATTAATTAATAATAATCTTCGAATACTGCTTATGGCAGTCATAAAATAGCGTAATTCCTATAAATATTTTATTTTATTTTAAGTCTACTTAACACTACATACACTGCATCTATTTTTTTATTACTTATCTTTGCTGAAGCGAAATAGCTCCAAAATATATAGAAAAATACAGAAAATAATCGTTTTTAGAAAACTAAATTAAAAAAATGTTCAATATCCACACCTGAGTATGCAAATTATTCTTTTATTAACTGGCTACTCCGCATTTCATGTTAGATTTGTAGGCTTTCATAAAGAATTCGTCAAAAGGTTAGAATTTAGAACAGTGAACATCATCTACTGTTGTTATCAAGTGTGTGAATGCACAATGTTATGAAACTGTTATATGAATCCTGATGCAATGGTAAAACTAACATCCTATATATGAGATATAGCGAAACAAATGTTGTAAAACCAAATGTGTTCACGATATGCCCGAATCGAATAGCCTACCCATTTCTTTAAAAAAATGGCTTATTATAGACGTTCTCAGAATTTCAACCCATTTAGCAAATTATAGTAGGTAGGCCTTTAAATTATGAATTTTTCATATTTCTCAACTTCTTTGAACAGAACTCGTCGATTACTCTCAAAATGTTCACCCATAAAAATTGGTCAATGGATTCTAAAATATAAATAATAAAGTTTTGGGTTCAAATCGCACACACAGTCTGTCTTGTTGAAACATTTGGTGTGGATACAGCTACTGATGATGTTAGTTTTGTTGGCGAAACTTGAGTCGAATGCTGATGATGTAGTGGTAGTGTCAAAGTATAGCCTTTGGCGCGTTCAAATTTCCACGCAAAGTCAACGTTTTCTGAGGAATGTCATTAACTGACAGCTTTTTCGTTCTAGAGCCACAAAATTAAGAAAACGCTCAGATGTTTCCGATTTGCCGGGGTTTATTTTATCAATAACGTGTAACTTAACATTGTCATGATGTCCGTTTAAACTAGTGGTAAGATATTCTGCCATTCACTCTGGCGACCAAAGTTCAAATCTTGGACTAACAGTTTTTTTATGTGTTAGAGATATGGATTGTTTTGCCAGCGAACATTGAAAAGTGAGCAGATGTCGGAGAATTGTTGAGTTAGATAGAGATCTCTACTTACTTAGTTTCTTATTTACTTACTTCCTGGCACTGGTGGGCAGGTTTGGAATCCCCTGCACATAGGCCTCTTAGATCTCTATGAAAATAATCAATTGGGCAACTTTTTCTGATATGTTGAAAAATCTATTTTAAACTTGTATAGATCAATAAAATTATTCAACTCAAGGAATCAGCTAATCCTTAAAGAATGCTTATTAGCTGTGCCAGATATCCCAGTATGATTTAAAAAAGGATACTTAATTCAGATAAAAGTCTAGCTGAGTAAAGTAAATCAAACAATTGTAATCCATAGTAATTCATCACACTCATTTATTCATAGTATTTTAAAACTATCGTGTCTCCTACCTCTTATACAAGCCTAGTCCCTATAAGAAATAAGTACATTTTTATTGCCTTGCCCTCTAAAACCACTTCTTCATTGCTAAAAATCATAATCGTGCTTCTACCTGTATAAAAATATTGGTTATGATTAAGAGTACAAATAAATGAGATAATAGTTAATACTCAATTTTTCTTAAAGTTTAACAAGTACCCCTTTGTCGTTAATACTCCTCTACACTTAACATGAATCAAAAACCTCAGAGCCCATTTCATAACAAGTGGTTTTCCGAAAATGCCCTCTACAGACGGCCTTGGTAAAATATCTGAAACAAAAAATAGAAATGATAAGGAAACGGAAAAGTGCGAAAAGATATAAAATGGGAGAAATATATGGTGAATGTAATTAAGCTTAAAACACCAATTTATTTATACCAAAAACTAAAATTTGGTTCAGACATACATAACATCAACATATGTCAAAAAGACAACTTGAAGATTCCTAAACACAAGACATCCCTAATTAAGAAGTCATATTCCTATGTAATTTTCGAAGTGATGAATGCTCTTCCTAGGGAACTGAAAACTTACGACGTAAATCAGTTCAAGAAAAAAGTGAAAAATATGTTACTAGAAAAAAAATTGCCTACTGATTTCGAAATATGATTGATTATTGTTTATATTTATTATTATTATAAGTTATAATTTATAACCTAAATATTGTTAGTATTGTCATGATGCTTTACATTATGTTATTAGTTTACTTAAGATTTTAAGAGTTTTTTTTCCTTTCATCTCTGTGCACTGCACTGTCTAAAGATATCCATCCAGAAAAAGAATGTACACTAAGATACTCAAATAACATCAATCACTTTATTGCTCAAAAAATAATACTAACCACTCGGATCACTGTGTGTCAATAGTTTTATATCATTTTCCTTGCAGAAAGTCTGTAATGTTGGTGGTACCACACAACAAGTTGAAAGGTTTATTTGTATGATAGAAGGTTTCACTTGAGCTTCAGCATGCAGAGCTCTAAAGGTACTTTCTTCGACATCTGCAATTCCAATTTGTTTTATTTTATCTTCTTTAACGAATCTCTCCAAAGTTTGCCACACCATTTGTATTTGGTTCAAATCATCTTTTTTATCTTCAGACTGTTTTTGCTTGAATGATATTATCAAATCGTCAATGGTGTCCACACCCAGTATCAAAAATGCTAAAAACGAATGGATTATTACAAATAAAGATCTAATTAATATATGTGTAGTTTCGACAATACTAATAGTTATTTTATATACCGATATCTAGCACCATAGTGCACTCCTACTGAGTGAGAACCCCATTAACTCCATGTCAGCGTTTTTTTAGATACAGGAGTGTACTAAGCTTTCAAAACGCGAGTCGAGTGAAAGTGATGTAGTTTTAGTGTTTTTGGTAGCTTCTGTTTCTTGAACAGGACTTTTGGTTAGGACAGCAGTGTAGTTCTTACCTTTCTGTATTGCTTCAGTAAATGACTCCTGATTTTCATTATTCAAAAAGACTTTGAAACCAATTTTCAGGTCAGACAGTTCATGTTCGCTAATCTTGAGGTTATCATTTTGCCTGTTTACTACGAGCAAGTGATCAGACTGGGGTTGAGAGGCACCATTTGATTGAAATTCCTTTATAGTAAAATTCACAGCATCAACTAACTGAAAAGAATAACAAAAATATCAAGCTGAAATGATGGTTTGATGTAAATAATAAACATGTTTTTTCAAGAACAGAATATGCAATACAAAAATTAATGGAATGCAATGTTATGTAATCTTCAAGAACCCCTGGAAGAAAAGCTGGACATTAGTCCTTCAAGTAGTGTAGCATTACAATAATTTTGTGGTAAACAAAAATGTTTATTTCATTTGTCAACATTCTCATCTCATTGAATTTCATAGATCTAACCTCTTCAGATGGATTTTGGTTGGGTTTCTTGGTGATATCATTTATTGATAAGATATTTCCAGTGTTAACAATGAATTCGTCAAGATTTTCCAAATTGTACTTGTCCATCACCATACTCAAAATGGGTCAAAATCTCCGAATCTACTAGTAGGGAATGTTAAAGTACGTCGAACTGAGACTGCGATAACTCTACTTTGAAAGAAAAGTTACAAGTCACAATCTATAAACAAGATCTTTTTATTAGATTACAGCATTATCTCCAATCAGTCCAAACATTAGTCACTATTTATTTATAAAAATTAATTTGGTGTTTTTCTGGTTGTTAGGTTGTTATCACAGAAAACACGGTGTTCCTAGCACATAGCACAGAGCAATAAAAGACCATAGAGATGCCTTCTCCATCCTTGTCTTGAAGTCTCAGAGCAATAATAATAATAATAATAATATTTGCTCTGAGTCTTGAAGTTAACATAATTTTGTTTGTTTACAAGTTAGGGCCTTATACATGTTAAGTCCGTATTCATTCGGGTAGTTTCGTGTATGCCCGCTCATTTCATTTGGATCAAGTTGTCATTCTTCGTTTGTGTCATGGTCCTTCTCTAAATGTAAACAAACTGTCCATAACATTTCACCACCCGTCACTCCCCTCGCCAACAATTTGTATAGAAAAGGATAGTAATTTTCGTACTAGCATCAGTAAAAAGTACTGATTTTGAACTATAGTATGGGTAAGTAGCAGTTTCTGAGTTTTCAAGCAACCGGCTGCAAAGACGTTTTATGAGATGAATATTAGATTTTTGATCCAAAGTTTTAAATCTGGCACTTAATAAAATGATTCAATTGACAAGTGACAAGCGGTTCCCTAGTTATCGAGGAAAATGTACGGTTGCTCTGGTGACAGTTGAATCACGGAAGTTTCAGAAAATAGTCACCGAATTTTTAGGAATCAGATTTATTCGTTTGCATCGAGGTGTAGCACTTTCGTACACCAGGAGGTCTATTCTCGAACCGTTCGGTTTTAAATCGTATACGAAAAAGAGAGAAGAACATATATATTCTAAGTGTATTGGTGTGGAACAGTAAATCGAAATCGCATACGTACAAACTCGAGAATAGCACCCCTGGTGTAATCACACTCGATTTCAGTATTCGTTTGCAGAATACTTTGACACATTCCTATGTTTGAACTGCACTCAGTTACACTCGATTCAAAATATGGTGTAAATTACACTATACTACAGAACACCTTGATGCAAACGACTAAACCTATAGTCTCTTATGGAATTTGGCAGCTGATCACATAGAAATTATAATATATATACTTACTAAATAAGTAAGTAAGTAAGTAATATATATACTTACTAAGTAAGTATATATATTATAATTTCTATGGCTGATCACCACTAAACCATTTCGCGTCTAAATTCTGAGAGCCATCTAGCGGGAACGCATTTCGCGAATAAGATAAACAATAAACTGATTGTTGTAGGCAATGTGCTAGACTTTTGATATATACCCAAATAAAAAGTTCATCGCTGTGCAACATACACCAGAGCCTAGGGATAATCAAACTAGTGTCTGTGGCACATTTTTTTCAATAATGGAGTCTATGGAAACAAACAACTATTTTGAAAGCTATGAAGATTTGGAGGTTAGTATGATCTGATTAATCTAGCCGTGTCTGCGAACTCGCTAACGTGGATGAAGCATAATCTGGCGTTATTTATCAATATGTTAGCGTGGGCTCAGCAGTCTTGATTTTATGCCTTCCTGTCTAGATTTGAACATAACACTGTCCATAATGTGTTATCGAAAGGTCACGAAGATACTGCTCTGCGAATAAAATTAATGGCTAGTTCATAAACTGCGCAACTATTACAAGATCAAACGAACTTACCTTAAGTGAAGTTCGATCTTGATTATATGAACCGTCTCGTTCGAAGAGATCACAATTGTAGTACACTCTCGTCGCACCGATGACGTCACACCCTCCAAAGCATCTAAAAACTTTCATCTCTATCCCCTATGCCGTGCTCTCAACCCGTCCTTGGATGCTCTTCTTCGACATTTTTTAAAGAGCATTGTCACAAATAATTGGGTGTTTTGGGATTTCACATACCAAACAAGGGTATATTTATGGGTGGGTAGCAATTCTTGTATTGAATTCTTGAAGGACTTTCGTTTTGTTCGTTTATCAATTCAATGATTCGTATAGCTCTGTATTTTTGTGGATTCTATTGTGATAATTTGCACTTGTGGAATTGAATCTCTTCGTTATTTCGCTATGCTTGCTGAGAAGTAAGGAGTATAATTAAATGCACCTCGATAATCTGATAAACTACTAAACCAGAACACTCTAGCTACTAGACGAGAAGTGCGCATATGTCACTTTTTTATAAAGGGTGTATACATGATCGTATTCAATGCTACTTAATGATTGAAGTGCAGGTAAACTAAAAATAAGTCGAGTAACCATTACTAGATACAAGTCGTTAGATATAAATTAAATAAAATCAACGTTGGACGCCTCCACTGATGTAAATCATACATTTTTGTTTTGTTCAGTATGTACATGTAAAAGTATTTTTATGCATTCAGTTGATTAATAACCATCACACTTTCACAATTGCTTTCCCAAGGTTGCCTCCCTTCAGCATATCAGTAAACGCAGAGAACATATTTTCAAATCCCTCCGTAACAGTTTCCTTGTATTTTAGTTTTCCTTCTCTCAACCATTTTATATTCTGCTGGACCCCTTCGTTCCACCTATCCAACCATCGCGTCACAATGAACCCTTCGACTACCAATTCTCTAGTCACTAGAGTTAGGTATATTGGAGAAGCTGAAAACATCGAAAGCTGAAAAAAACATCGTGTTCGCGTAAACAAAAAGATAATTCGACCAACATTATTTCCTCGAACGGATTTTAACCACTGAAAATTATGTCAGTGTTGAGAGCAAAAAATGAAAATTAATGATCGGACGTGCTAGGTATATGAAAAAAAATCCATAAATTTTCCGGCCGGAAAATTTACCTAATCGGCTGATCGGCTTATGGATTTTTTTTGTTCCTAACTATATCAAATTTAATTTTGTCGATTGATGTAAGCTAG
This sequence comes from Chrysolina haemoptera, assembly GCA_958298965.1. Classification (NCBI taxonomy): domain Eukaryota; kingdom Metazoa; phylum Arthropoda; class Insecta; order Coleoptera; family Chrysomelidae; genus Chrysolina; species Chrysolina haemoptera. Next base: position 4,216,121 of record OY282588.1, read on the forward strand.
AAATTGCGTCAGAATCTTTTACAAGATGGCGCCCTTATTTCAACCCTTTATGGACGTGCAAACCTTATGGCTTTAATTTTTCACTATTAGATTATTCCTACCTGTTAATGTGTTAAAATATCATGAAAAAAAAACTATTTTTTTTACACGAAAAAAAATAATTTTCCATATGCCTAGCACCCCAGATGAAAAGTTTCCGATACTGTAGATGAAACAATTTGTATACTTCGAACTAATCTGAAAAATGTCTGAAAAAAATATTGAACTTTGCCACAATAATTGGCCCACCTGTGTCTTTGAATTGTCTGATATTGATATGAGTGATGTTATTGTACACTTGCTGAAGAATATTTACCTTCAACTTCTTCGTTATACCCTGAAATAGCTCCACACACTGAAACTCTTCCAAATTTATTCATATTATGAATAACAGTACTACTTATTTCACCACCAACCTAAAAAAAATAAACCATTGAATATAATTAAGATGTTTATAAAATCCTTGTGAAATCCAAGGACTGCTCTATTACTATATTCCATGTTTGTATTTGAAATGACCTTGAAATGCTTGCCCAATATGGGAAGGTTGAACTACCGACCAGGCGCATCCCAGATGGCGGATGGGGAACGACCGGGGCCCTCTCAGCCCCTGGCCAGCAGTAGCCATAAGTTACACTGTGTGGGTGCCAAAAACCCCCTGAATTCTTTGCGAAAGCATCGGACCACATCACGACTTGAACCGTAAACCGCTTGTGATACAATGAACCGTGGGATACCTAGTATCTGGCGTTACGTGACACAGGGGGCACGGGAGTCCTGGCTTAGCCGCTAGGAATACGTGTTGAGAACACTTTAAAATCTTCCCCTAAACTCGAGGTATTATAGCAAACGGAGGCATAAGGTCACCCATTTATTCTACATGGTCACCGAGATGGTCACATTCTACATGGATGACCTCAAACTATATGCCGAAAAGATATACAGAACTTAGGGGTAGTGGAGGAGTACACGTATGCTATCGCAATGTAATTTAGGATCAGCAAATTTGGTACGGTTCATATCGACAGAGTACGATTCGAGGAATACGCAGATGCCAGAGAAAGTTTAGTATCCTTGAGGTGCTGCCCGGTATGCTGCAGCTGATATACTTGCCCTTCTGATCCTACTGATTGTAGCCCCAGGTTTTTCCGCAAAGATTGAAGCCCGTTTTCAATTACTTTCTTCAGGTGTTGATTCCATATTAGCTTATGTTCAAACATGTATGGTATCTAAGTATTTTGACTCTTTGGTAAAAAGAATGTTGATCAAAAATATTAAAAATTACTCACGTTATCAAAATAACAATCAACACCATTTGGTGCGAATTCCTTGAGTGCCTCATCTATATCATCGGTCTTGTAGTTGATGCAATGGTCGAATCCCAGTTCGTCGACTAACCATTGGCCCTTTTCATTCGATCCTGCGATTCCTATGACTCGGCACCCTTTGATCTTGGCAATCTGTCCGACTTGGCTTCCGACGGCGCCTGCGGCTCCAGAAACCACAACTGTTTCTCCCAGCTGGGGTCTGCACAATTCGAGGAGGCCGAAATAGGCCGTATTGCTGCAATGTTTAAAGTTGTTATTTTTTTACAAGAATAACATTGCTAGTGCTGTTAATGAAAGTTACTGTCGGGTGCCTACAGACAAGAATGAACTCGAGTTTTGTCGAATGACCATCATTAAGTTGATAATTGTGTTAACATTAACATTATTTATGCAGTATCTAATAAGTCATACAAAAGATGTCATAAGCAGATTCCGAAATCTTTTCACAGTGAAATCTGCACGTCTGGCCTAACGTTGATAGTCAAAAGCATCATACTCTAATATGTTTTTGAGGTTTTTTGCGTGGATAAGAAAAACTATAGCTTTTCCTCAATGGGGGACACAATGTTATAAACTTCGGTTTAAACAAGCCGCTTTGTATCACTATTACAAATATAGTGGACACGTAGTGTTTTTGAGTGCGACCCTAGACGTAGGAATAACTAAATTATATGGGTATATACGATCATATTTTTCTATGGATCTAGTAGTAGTACGCCCATGCCATTATTTCGCGTTAAAACCAACCAGACTACAGTTTTCGATCTTCGACTATTGATAGAATATTTTAATTTGTCGTTGTTTGTAATCAGCATATGAAGCAATTTCCCCTTCAATATTCTTCTCGTAAACTTGGCATAGAATAGAACCCAACATCGTACCTTGGGGTACGCCCATTAGTATTGGGCGACTCAAAATACGTTGATTTGCATCAACTCTTTTAGTAGGTGTACATCTAGTAAATTTCGGTACAACCATAATAATACCAGTTTCTCTTCGGTACTTTATCCGAATCTCACCAAAATATTTCCCGTATAAAGATCCTCATTTCAATCTGCAGTAAATGTTTCAAATATCACATTCAGCATCCAATTTACTTTTTCAGTACATTTAATAGTATCTCATTTAGCACTTCAGTATTTGGTTCAGTGGTACTCGTTATCGTCTCCAGTTTTTGCAGTATCAGTCATGAATTATTCGGTTTTAAAAATGTTTTTATCAACTGCTACTGGCACGGATTGTATTGTATATATTTATACTTTTTCATAATTGAATACGAATAACATACGAATAAGTTACTTGAAGTTAGTGTGTCATAACCAAAACGGTTTAATCATTGCTTCCAAGTATTCGGTTCCGGTTGATTTTCACGTGATAGTCGACTAGGGACAAGACAGAAATTCAAAATTGAAATTTCCTGAGAATTTTTATCAAATGAATTTGTTCTTGCTGAGGCGCTATTTCTAGTGTGCGATCATCTTCAGTAAATTAAAAAAGTAGTGGTCGAGAAGCTCATACATTTTTCTTGAGAACCAAAGTTTACGTTATGCAGTTAGGCAATGGATCAGCTTCAACTTGAAGATTAACAAAACTAAAAATTGCGTTGGGAACACAATAATCAATTGATGGAGTCGAATTATTGAGTAGGTACCAGGAATACTAAAATCTGCCTCACCCAGTCATTCCTGCAGCGCCAAGTGCTAAAGATAACGGTAAGCTGCCAAGCTTAGGCACCAGTCTTGGGGCCGTTGCTCTCATACCCAGAAGATCTCCACTTGCGATAGTGTGGGTTCTCCAGCCGAATTGACCTACAACGTATTGACCCACTGGATATTTTGGGTTTTTACTGTCGATGATCCTGGAAAATATTTTAATTACACAATAACACAGTGTTTCTTGTTGAAAATCTGCTTTAACAATAAATCATTCATACTATATGTGTTTCTAAATTGTTATGTACAAGTTTATACAGGGGATTCATATCATGAACTGAATTGTATTTGATATAGAAGCCCCTGTCTCAATGATCAAAGAAATCCGAAGAAAGTTATAATTTTCAGTTGTAATTCCCATGATATCTGGCACACTTCATTCAGAGGCGCGCGAGTTTGACTCAGAACTCAGAATTTCAAGTTTAGTATATCATCAGTTATCTGCGCACCTGAGATTGCTAACTTTTTGCAATTCGTTTCCACACACGTACGGATAATCTGTCAAATGCATAATTTTGGTGTAATGGTCATAAAAAAAATACTTGTCAGAGTGATTTTTTTCAACAATCGATTTTCCAGTCCACTCCCTCGAAAAGTGGCAAATATCACACGTGTGCGGAAAGAATCCGAGAAAGCATCAAGTGAACTTACTTGGCAATTTGTGACCCTAGAAAGGTTTTTCCCAATGGCAAGTTGGGTGCGTATGCTCTCATGTATGGATCCACGCTGAGATAGACTGCTTCTGCGAGAAATTCTACAAAAAATCAATGATCAATGATTACCTATACCACTTAAAACTAAATTATGAATAGTTTTTCCCTAAATCTAAATTGGAATCGAAGTCTCAATCATTTTAAGAAACTAGGAAAATATTTTGTTTTTTAATCATGACAGAGTATTTCAAAATTTTTGTATTCAGGTTCTCTTCAGAAAATACAAATACAGCTAAACAGCTAAAAACAGTAGTACAGTAATACAGCGGAAAACTTCAAAGAGAAATCCTGGACAAAGTCTACAACTAAATAATGTATTACTGTATCTATCTGTTCGATCTTATATTGATTATGTGTGTTTCCCTTACTTTACAATACCATAAATGGCAAGAATTTTCGAATTACAATTATCGAAATTTTAATTGAAATTGATCAGAGGTCTACTGATCAGTGATTACCAAAAAAAAAATTTTGAAAACTTTAAAATTCAATATCTCCCAAAATAATATTTTTTGGACAAAAATGTTTTGTTTTGTTTTGTCTACTCCCATTTCATTTATTGTTTCAATTTCGGAAATACCCTGTATATCCATTATACGGTGAGTCAAGATAAGGGGTGTCCACCCTGTGGATGATGCGGTAATGAATATAGTTTTTCAAGTAGATTAGAAATGGCTCGCGTAACAGAAAAACTATTCTTATGGAAGTACTATTTTTTTTCAAAATATTTCGGAAAATGTGAATTTCTTGATATTTTTTATTTTGGGTCTTTCGCATCTGTGATCACTGCCAGTCATCACGGATATTTGATAGATTCTGGAATGGTATAACGGACAATAGAGAAGTTAGTTAATAAAAGTGAACTAATATCTTGAAACCAATTGTAATACAGCACCAAAACCATTTAAAGTAACGACACCAGCCCTGGGAAAGTAAGTCTTAGTATAGTTTACGCTTCCAAAGCATTGGGTTCTGTAAATTCTCGAAAAAGAAAACACACTGTACCTTCATTATTGCAATTTGAAATTACCTAGAAAATAATAGAGAATGAGAGATCCAAGTTATAACCAATCAAACACTTGCTAATGAACCAGCAATCAGAGCCATGACAATCGTAAAAAAATCAAAAACAAACTAAAGTAAGGATTTTGCAATGTTATAAAAACCGTGTCTGATCAGAACCTTTTCAAGTGTATTCAATCACTCACCGCCATTTTTTATCGGTGGTAGGTCTTCCTCAACCAGTTTCAGATCGTCTTTATCTGGAAAGCCATCGAATTGCCTTTCGAAAATGTAAGCTTTCGCCTTCACCATGTCGAACGTTTTGATTAGAAGAAATTGTTTTCATCGTATAATCGTAATTTGATAGAGCATTGCTACATGCTGATAATGATCTCTAATTGATGAAGTACCTGCTTATCGTGAGATATGAATGATGACTGGCCTTTCTCCAGTGTATACCTTTGGATACGATAAAATCAACTCTAGGTTAATTTGATTTTTCTAGAAATTTCTAATTAATTTTCCCGATACTGTCGTCCGCATCTTTTCAAATTGGATGGTAGGTCATTTAACAGCATCGTCTGAAACACTGTCCGTTTCTTGACATGATTTTTTGGGTTTAATACCTTCCACAATCTGAAAATGAAAAACCAAAGAAATCTGTACAAGTGTAGAAGGGCAAATTAATTAATTTGCCCGATAAGTTACTGCGTTCGTAAGACTGCTGTCTTGAATGAAATTAATTTTTGTCAGTAACGTACCCTACACTGAATTTGCCTGTCTGAAAAAATGAGATCAAATTAACCAAGAAGACTTCTCTTTTTGTGAAAATTGTTGACGTTTCAAAAGATCTTATTTCCAAACCGCAATTCAAAGTAGTCAAAGAGGTTGGTAAGGGGAGGTGTACTGGAGGACAGTACCCCTTCCAGGACTGTATTTTTTATGTAAAGAACGCTGTACTTCTAGCCAACCACCAATTTATAATCCCAATTCTACTCTTGAGTCCGCCCCCCTCCCCCACTACCAAGAAAATGAACTTATCGTCGCGCCTGTATCTTGATGAGACTGTCGTGAATTATCTGTATTAAAAACACGATTTTTCCAGTCAAAAATCACCCCTAGGTGTATTTGCAATACCTCCCACATTGACTGCGTACGTTCAGTAACCAGGAATTCTTCATTTTAGGTCCACAAGTTGATGTTGGAAGACTCTGAAAGGAACAAAGCCTATCGAAATGCAATTTTGAGCAACAAAGATGACTTCTGCGACAAAATTGTTCTGGATGTGGGTGCCGGCACTGGAATTTTGTCCGTTTTTTGTGCCCACGCAGGAGCTAAAACAGTGTATGCAGTTGAGGCTAGCAACGTTTTTAAAATCGCAGAAGAGGTTGTCAAGGAAAATAAGTTCGAGGATGTTATCAAAGTATGTTGAGTAAGTAAGCTTCGGGGGATCCAACGAATAGCAAATCTCATTTTGAATATTTTGATATTGACAGGGTGTCAGTATATAAACGTTCATAGTGAAATTCAGATTGATTTGGTCATGAGAAAAATCTGCCCTTTTTGAATGCTATTTCTTCAAACATTATTTTTGCATTGAGTTTTTGGCATGATAATCTGGGAAAATTTTACAATGCCACGAATGAAAGGCTGATCTTAGAGACAGAGCATGAGAAGAAAATAAAGAAAGTAAAACATTGAAATAACATTATTGTATATAAATTTCAACTTTTCGCATTCCTTTGAAAGAAAATCACCATGCATCTGACAATAATTCCAAAAACTTGCCTGCTTCTTTAAAATTGCCCAGATTTAACATCTTGTTCACATTAATTTGTTTGAAGGTTATCCATTGCAAAGTCGAGGAACTTGATCTACCAGAAAAAGTGGACATCATTGTGTCAGAATGGATGGGGTTCTATCTATTACACGAAGCCATGTTAGATTCTGTCATTGCAGCTAGGGACAAATTCTTGAAACCAGATGGTCTCATGTTTCCTGAATCGGCTACGTTGTATTCGGCACCTTGCAGGTAATGACTTGTACTCAAAAATATACTGGACGAGTGTGAAGGTTGGAATAAAATAAATAACTAACGATAAACGTCGCAGACCGATATTTTGCCCTTTTTACTCTCATAACACCTACGACGTAGGCTAATTGTGACAAGGTTGGAATAAAATAAATAACTATAACGATAACCGTCGCAGACCTATATTTTGCCCTTTTTACTCTCATATACACCTACGATGTAGGCTAATTGTGACAAATACCTGTCAGAAAACTACTCTCCTGGCTAATACCACGACGGGTATTGAATTATATCCAACACATACTTGTGCAACGTACCTAGCTCATTGCAGAAGAAACAATTGCAAGTGCTCCCTGTAGCCAAATAGCAGAATTTTGTTTCGATTCGAACAGGGGAACCACCTGCAGACTAGGTAGAGGTAAAAATTGTAGAACATTGGTCGGCGACGACTATCGTTATTGAACGATCTCCCAAAAGAACTCTTAGCTTTGTGTGCTGATATCTGACTAAATCTCTCAACCCGGATAATCGGAGTGCTTCTTGATCTGCTCGCTAGGTGGAACGGCTTACACCCATTTCATCAGCGTGAGACCAGATTGATCAAATAGACGGAATGACATGATGATTCGGACGAGGAACAGATGCTGTCTGTACTGACCTACTATCGAGCCATCGAGGGGGAAACCCAGTGGCGGATCCAGGGTAATGGTATAGGGGACGGGGGTAATGAATATGAATATTCTCATCTAAGAAAAGTAAAGTATGAATATATTTGCAATAGACATATGAAATAATAAAAACAACCAATAAAGTGGTTCGGTATGTAAGAATTGCAAATAAAAGTATTTGCAACACTTAAATTACGATATTTTGAAACATATCGAGTTCATCCTCAGATCTTAGGACGGCAGTATGAGTATTTTGGATTAGGCTAGGGGGGGGAGGGTAATTACCCCCTTTACCTCCCCTGGATCTGCCACTGGGGAAACCGCTGGGGAATTTTGGTGTAGATGTCTTGGGTATTAGTGGCACTACCCGGGTATTAGTTGGGAGTCGGGAGCATTACTTGAAAATTATTGGGCATTACTAGTGTATTACATTAGAGGAATTAGTTAGGAATTATTGGACATTACACGGGAAAGGGAGGTATTACCCGAGCATTACATAGGTATTACAGAAATCATTCGGAAGTGAGAGAACAATTACTGCACAATAATAATAAGTGAAGGGCAAGAAAAACATGGGAATTGGAACTGTCGAACAATTAGAGAGCAGTAGCGGAAATCCGAATTGTGCAAAAAAAAAGGTCTTCCGACTTGTACTCGACAACCAACCCAACATTAAGACATGATTTTATATTTTTCTTACTTTTCTGACGGGTATTACTGGCATTACTTGGGGGTATTACTCGGGAATTACTGGGTAATACTCGGGAATTACTGGGTATTACTCGGGAATCACTTGGGTATTAAAGGCATTACTTACGATTTATGGGAATTAGCGTGCACAATATTTTCAGCGGTCTCCCCATCGCCTACCATGTACTGATGATGAGGCAAAAACCTCGAAATCCAGCCCCGCCGTGCAATAATAATAACATCCGTTAAAAATTAATATACAGCCTACAGACATACCACTGTAAAGTTTTCAATATATGTATAGAGTCCAGGCGTGCTTTAATAAACCTAATACTGACTCTGTATCCTAGGTAAGTTTCCCGGTCAATATCGTTAAAAGCATAACATGATTTGAAAGTAATTGAATTTGTTCCAACCTACAAGCACACTCATTATGTCTCAGTTTTCGGCTCACAAACGTTGCTGAACTTCCAATTATAGGCAAATGAACATTATTTCCAGTGTACCTTCGATGTACGACTTTTGGAATGATGTAGAAGGAGTTTCCATGGCCCACTTGGGTTCGCAGCTCAGAGAGAATGTTTCCAAGAAACCCGTTACAGAAATCGTTTCTCCTGAGTCGTTGTTGGCTGATTCAGAAGTCGTAGCCTGGATGGATCTGAGGGAAGTCACATTGGAAGAACTTGATTCATTGAAACTGAGGCATGTAGCTGTTGCTAGCAAAACTGGAAGGTATCAAGGTAAATTGAGTCCAGATAAACCAACCAGTATTTTATCTAAAATGTGATCACCTCTACTGGCACATCAATAGACAAAATTCTATATTTTTGACGTGAATCATAATATGAGTGAAGTCTTCTGTTATTTCAGTCTGACGCTGTTCATAATTTTCATTTGTTTTGCCTTCTGATATTTCAACAAGTTTTAATTATTTCTCAATGGCTTATATCAAGCTAAAAGCTATATTTCAACGGAGCCTATTCACTGTCCACTGCCTCAATCTGTTCTTGCTTTTTTCCAGGAATTTGTCTTTGGTTCACTTGCAATTTTCCTGGCAAGTCGTCAGAACCAGTTACTCTATCCACCGATCCCGAAGAACCTTCAACGCACTGGAAACAAACGACGATCGTGCTGCCTTCTGAAGTTTCGGTAGAAGAATCAACGCCAATAGCCTATGATTTGGTGTTGAAGAGATCTCCGGACAACAAAAGGAGGTACACTATCGAGGTCACCATGCTGGATCCTTCCGAAGTTGAACACCCAGACTATTGTCTTTGCCACTTGACAAAATGTATTTTAGTCAGAGCCATGTTCGAGAAATATGAAAAAGACGATGTAGAAAGTTCTGTCAAAACATGAATATAGATCTTTTGATATTTGAATTTTTTTTTTTGTGGGTTCCGAGTCATGTCAGAATTACGTTCTGGGGTATTACATTACACCCGGAAGATTCACATTCTGACTCCTACTGCCTATTGATTTGGAAGAAGAGTCCCAGAATGCTGAAGCTGTATATCACGCTGTAATTGAATCACACTGTAATTGAATCACACTTGAGGTACGGAAATATTAAAATTATTTATAATAAATTTTTTCTACAACTGTCAACTGTGTGGTTTGTGTGTGTAAAGTATTACAATATTTCACTATCAACATAGGGTATAATTATTAAACGAAAAATCTTAAAAAAGTGTACTTTTCTTAACGGCTGTTGCTGTTGTACTTCACCATTTAAATCGAAGAATAAATTTAGCTATTTGAAGAGCATGGCAAAGTAGTTTTGTAGAAAACTTTGACACGACTCAGACATATATATTTCAACGGTCGTTGAGGGCAGTAGTTGTTTTCTGTTGGATACTTGCCGAAATATTACCTATTCCATTTTTCGGAAGATTGGATTATACTATAATCCATTTTTCGAAGATTGGATTATATAATCCATTTTTCATTATTAGTTAAAGGTCTTCCGTCAAATAGTGTCGTCCAATCTTTTTTTTTTAATAAATTACAAAAGTATCATATTCAGATAAAAATACATAATATATATAATTAACAAACACTCTTAATAATTAGGAGTAAATGGAGATCGATATGTTGAGATAAGTATAAGATGTTCCTGTTGTAGTGATCAGCATATTACCAAACAGGACTGGTTTGGAGATTCCTGTAAAAAATTAATGAATGTTAACAATAATTCCATATACTTAGAACAAATTATTAGAATTGTATAAAAAATTCAGAGGAATTGAGGTTGCAGCAATTGAGACATACAGTCTGTCCATAAAGTAGCCCCCCTGTTAACTTTTGAACGGAGTGAAATTTTTCTTTGAAATTTTTGTTGGTAAAATAGTAGCAGTGCCGATTCTAGGGTGTTGGCCGCCCGCGTGCAAAACTTAATGTGTCGCCCCTCTAATTTTTTTCCACTGATACTGTAATGAATATACGCTTTGATACCGCCTAACAAATTTATCTCCATACTATTTCTACAATGTATGTCAAATTGTTGATGCAAATTTATATTTTACAATTATCTTATCACGGATATAATCTCCGATCCAGCGCGTGCAATTCTATATCCACATCGTATGATTCCCGAATAACCCAGTATTTTCCTAGGGAATCCTCGAATATCGAACCGGTAACATCATTCGTCACAAGTAATAAATGGAGTGTTTGAGAATTTCACTGCTCGAGAAAACTCTTGTTTACGAGTTGGCTGCATTCCATTTGATTTAATTGTTTCGTCGGTTACGTACTCCAGAGTCGGCTCAGGATCGCGACAATACCTAACGTTACTCATCCACCTGTATAACAGTGATGAGTAAAACATTGATAAAAATGCATATAAGTAATATTATTGAGAATTTTTTAAGAATTTTGGAATTTCTTAAAACCTACCTCTATAGCGCTGTTAAAGAAGTGCTAGGAATCGAACGTTAAAAGGTAAGAACTCGCTAATCCTTACCTCGCACAAGTTTCGACTTTTGAGGGCTGCCGTTGGTAAGCGGACGACAGCTGGTTAACGGAAAAAACTATTTTAAACAAACAATACCATTTTTTTTTTGTGTGAGATTATGGCTTATCGATCCCCATTTCTTAATAATTCGTAGCGCTCTTCAAAGTCTGGGTAAAAATGTAAACCACAAAAAACGCTCGGAAACAACCTGTACAAAATTGTATTCATTCATAAATCTAATCAAGAGCTTTTATTTATTAATAGGATTTGATCAGTACATGAAGTGATCAAATGGATAAAATGAAAGTTTTATACTAAGCACAGTTAATACTCTATACAGTTCTGATTCCAACAAAAATCAACGGCAACACCTTGTTACGAATTTTGAATATTTATTTACAATTATCTTCATTATTATTGTATGTTGAATCAAAATTGAATGAACATATTGAAATGAGAATGATTTTATTTGAAGTAGCAGAAAAAATGCCGATACCGCATTCCTTTAACAAAGATCACGAAAATAAAGTTTGTTTTGACCATCAATTTGCGAGCCGCGTGCCGACCGTGAACTGTTTTGGCCGCCCCCCTTGTTTTGGCCGCCCGCGTGCGGTGCACGCGCTGCACACCTGCTAGGATCGGCCCTGAATAGTAGTTCATAAATTGCGGCCAGGCGCCATTTTGAAATATTTTTTTAAATGGCATGGGGGGTCGACTGATACCTCATTCAATTTGTCTTCCAATTCTCTATTCGACAGCAAGATTTCAAACAAAAATATTGGTCCAAAACAAAATGCTATTACATTATTTTAGAAATCTCACATGGATAAATGGCTATTAAAGAGCTTTAGTGCAATGATAAAATATTTTTTCGTTTCTGCAAGGGCTTCTTGTCACTCAAAATGGCAGATGGGTGCCATATTAGAAAAAATTCAAACAAGTAGATAAGTAGTGTAATACCTCGTTTTATGGAATCTCAGCAAATCTCAGAAATCATGGGCCATATGCAATTCTGAGGGACAGAGAAAATTTGTAGATATCAATAAAAAAATTCATTTCAATTGAGCTCGTTTAAAGCCATTTATTAAAAGAAATCGCGTATAAAAGTTCTAACATAATGTGCCGTCATTTTAAGTTAACAGGGAATAGGGGGGGAGGGGTTACTTTATGGACACACTGTATAATGGACAGTGAAACTATGTCGCGATTTGAACTCTGAAATCATCGATATCTGAATCAACAATTTAAATTACACACAATATACATGTTGTTCCTGAATGTCGGGTACATACGGAACGGGGTAGGTAATTCTTTGGAATATTTCATAAGTAAAACTTCATGTAAACATGGATCCACAAACGCTTCGTCACCAATCTACAGGGTGTTGAATTTTTTTCAATAAAATAATAGTGTTTTTTAAAACCCCTGCATTTATTTAAATATTCAGCTCAAATTTGGAATACAAGTTAGGCTGTAGAGATCACATTATTGGAAGTATCAAATGGTTATGAAAATCTACAGAGAGATATTTTCCATTTTCTCCCCCTGAACTAGTTCGTAGTGCGCCGCTGGTAGGTCCTGAATTAGGTACAAAAGGAGTTTTATGTTTTGTTTGGAATATTTTTGTTATCCCATAGTTTTTGTGAATCTGCGGCCGTTATCAGCTTTTATCATATATTATAATGTAACAAAATGAATGATTTGATTTACCATAATTTATTTTTTCTTATTAGCCCATTTAAATGAAAATTATTTTTACATTCACTTTTATTTTGTACTTTTAAGCAAATATTCATTAATTTTTATAACTTACTAACTATTTTTGTTTTGAAAGACGAAAGAAACAATTGGAAAAAAGCTGATTTTTCTCTTACATTTCCATTGAATGATACTAAAACTTGTCGACTTTTTCATTTAAGCCACATGTAATTCATTTTTATTAGAAAATCCCAGTCGTGATTTGGTGTGAATGCTAATAGCATATTGTTATCAAAGCCTTAACTTTCAATCAAAAAAATACTTATTTTCTAGAAGGTAGATAATAGAATTATATTATATTATTATATTCAGAAATAATATTTTGATTCTTTTCAGTTAGTAATTGACAGAAACTTCGTACTTTCAAGAAAAAACTTTCAGACAAATAAGCGAGAAATGTTAGCCATACTTTATTTTTTATATGCAGATATTACTACATGTTTTTTATAACAAAATAACTGAATGAGCATGCCGAATTCGACTATCAAAAATATTTGTATTAATTGAAGGGGAAATAAATGAGAGGAAATCCTTTCGTCAAGCTAGGGCTCACATTTAATTGAGATGATTCAAATTTCAACTAGAATAGAGACGAATAACTCACTCTTTATGAGTAATTTTGACGAAAAAAAATGTTTGAACGAATCTTCGCCGCTTCAGTTTCCTCAAGAAATAATAATATGGAAAACCTACACAATCTAGTATTTTTTCTATAGGAAGCAAATATTATGTTATTATTATGTTTAACAAGATATATAAGATTTTGTGTTATTCGTAAATTTTACCTAACTTTCTCGTTGATAGACAAATTGGTTGGATCTGAATATTTGGTTCCAAAAAACTGTATACAAAAAAATGTTTGAAAAATAAAATAAAATAAAAATGTCCCTCAAGGAAACGTCGGAAAACTGGAAGACTGTTTTCTTGTAGCATGGGACTCTAATCTCAGAAAAGCTGATTTGAATCAAATTTGTTTTATACTTTGAACTATTCGCCATCAGAAAAATATAATGAAAAAACTCAACATTTCAAGCGTTGAGAAGTTAACTCAAAATTGTCTTCACCATTCATGTTGGGCTTATTCATATTTGGCTTTTTGATATGGAGTAGTTTTCAAATAACGGGAAAAAGTTTCGGTAGGTCTTTTGTTTTAGAAATATTGTATTTAGCAATTCCAAAGCTAAACTAGGTGTTCTATTGATATTCATAAGAAAATTTAAAAAATTAATGATTGATATTTATTTTAGGGGAGAAATGTTTAGAAGGTCAATCTGAAATTCCATAAGGATTGATGCTGAAATTCGAGGAAAGCCAACACAAGACGCTAAATTAATTAACAAATCTAATTTGGTTCTTTTGAGAACAATTAGCAGCCACAGGAAAAATAAGTAACTCAACTATTTTCAATAAAGAAATCAAATCTGAAGGTAGGTAGATAGGTGATCTCTTCATTGCGATCTACAGGAACACTTCTAACACCCAATGATTTTTAGATATTTTCTTTCAACCAGTTATATTTTATATAACTTGTCGAAAAAGATATGAAAAATTAAAAAAGTAGATTTTAGTCGAACTATACAATGTTGGCTCTGTTTTCGTGACATAACCTAAAAATCCATCAGCTAAATTTACTTCTATTCATTACTTGTGTTAAATAAAATGACTAGTAATTTTTTGCCTTATTTCATTCAGGCCATTCGAATTTCGAGCTTTATGTATCACGGTGTAATTATAGCCACATAGTTTATAGTATTTCAGTAACTTCACACAGTAAAGCAATAATTTTCAATAAAAAAAAATATTCTGCAAACTCACCAAGTAATATATTCCTTTATTTTTTGTCCCTGCTGCTGTAATACGCCTGGTTGTTTGGATTTTTCTGCCTGGATCTATTGTCTTGCTCCTCCTTTGACATGTTGCAGTAACTTTTCGTGGCTGAAGATGAAAAATTATTGAACATGAGCAATGATGGAAGACGATAAATTCGAAATTTTGATTTAATTCACATCATCAAAGCCGTACCTTGGTAGTTGCTCGGTTTCTCCATGTCTCTTGATTTCCAATAGGAGGAGTTATTGGAGTTTTTCTGATTGGCGGTGTTATTTTGGTTCCATTTATCCATATTTGGCGTTATCTGATTAGCTGCGAATGAATATCAGGCACTTGCGGTTGCTAGTTACATAAGTTATCGAAGATCGAACACTCTGCCAACAGTGTGTTCGATTTTAGCGCGGAAAACTTTTTATAGCTCGCTTTAGGGTTTGGGTGGTTCCCAGATTCGCTCGGAAAAGCATCAACCCTTCTGGTAGCGAGGGGAATCCCCGATCAGCCCTGCTGTTGATTATTCAAACATTAGTCATGAAAAAGTACTCTTAAAATTGTATGAAAATGGAAGACAGCGTCGGGTAAAATCGATAAAAATAGTGATTTTTGTATTGAGTGCGTAAAATGACTGTTTTTTAATGGCACATGAGAATGTTAATTTTTGGTCAAGACTCGCAAATAATTATACTGGTGCCTCTTTTTTGTATCCACATTGCGAACTCGCAGATCCCCGTAGTAACTCCTTGCAACTTCTATGCGATCGATTCTGGTTTACTGATATAGACCGACGTTTGGAGTCTTCAACTCTTTTGACGTCTAGGAACGGAAGGGAGCCGTTGTCCTTTTTTTCCATGATGAATCTAATGGTCTTCCTGATTCATTGATTGATATCTTCCAGGAAGTTTTCGAGGTGCTGGTCTTCATGGCTCCATAATATGAACGTATGATCAACATAGCTATGCCAAAGTATGGGTTTGTGTTTGACTTCCTTGATGGTCAAGCTTTCGAGCCATTCCATGTATGCGTTGACGACTATCGGTGATAATGGAGAGTCCATAGGGAATCCGTCTACCTGAACGTGACATTCAGGACAAATATTTATGAGAAAAAAATGTCAAAACCCTCTTGAAATATTTTCGTTTAATATTTAAATACCCTGTATATTTTGCTGAATATCGGGAGTTTGAGAGTTAGTACTCAATATAAAGCGGTCCTCAGTAAAGTGGATATTTATTTATTATCTCCATACAGTATTCTACATACCTGTTTCATACAAATCAGAAAGATGTTGAAACGGCTATAAAGTCTTTGGAAAGGAAAAAAAATCACCGGGTTTAGATGGAATCAGACCAGATATTCTGAAAGAACTAAGTAGAGTAATATCTCATTCACTCTCTTATATCATTAATGATTGTTTCATTAGCGGTTTTTTTTAACGACTTTAAAAATAGGCTTGAGCAATCATATATTCCGGAACAGTGATAAAAATAAAACCGGAAACTATCTTCCAATAACTCTCATATCAAGTATCAGCAAAACATCATGTGAAATAATTCAATATTTCACAAGTTGAATTGGACGTACTTGGCGGAAGGCCAAAATTTCACAAAATGAAAATAGTTTATAAACAATCCAGCCTTTCGCGAATTTCCTATACTATAGAAGTTTTGTCGACAAGTGTAGAGTTCAATATTCTTTGTAATTCTCACTAGAGTCCACAACTTGGGAATGAGGATTGTAGATAAATGAATAATAAATAATAATAATAAATAAACACTTGTTTGTCTACCAGGTACCGCTTTATTCCGATGTTTGTACCAGAACTGAGCTCTTTCCTCTCTAGAGTTAGGTAACATTATTCACAATTCGGGGTGACCTGATTCACCGATACCATAATTCGTAATGGTTTGCATACACTACATCCCTTCCTTTTTATATATTTTTTCATTATTGAATTCATCTGATCCTTACAAGTAAAATAAGTATATATGTATATAACAAACAAGGAATTGTACGTAAAGAATAATATCCAGGTAGCTCAGTGGTTGAGACTGTCGCGTTCAATGCCATTGACTGCTGGTCAGGTAGGTTCAAATCCTAGCGACTACAGATTTTTATCTGATGGCCCGAGAAAGTGCTAGGAATCGCACGTTGAAAGGTAAGACCTCGTTCATCCTTGGCTCGTACAAGTTTCGACTTTTGAGGGCTGCCGTTCGTAAGAGGACGATAGCTGGTTAAAAACAATTTTAACAATGAAGTTAATAATTCACTGTTGCATTAATAGTTAACAGTGCTGCCCCTGAGGAGGCGTATGGAGTTAGTTACAAGGCCTATCCAGAACACGTGCCTAGTGACCATAGCAGTAGATGCCAATACACCAAGAAAAAAAAACAGTAGTAGATTTGTTCAAATATTCGGAATCAGCACGTCAAAATACGTTGGAGGACAAAAATTTGAAATTCGAAAAATGCAAAATTAAAAATTTCAAAAAATTATCTATCATGATTTACTCGACTTTTTTGTCCGTCAATTTTTTTCCTTCAAATTCTCAGTATATACTAATTCGGCCATTCTGAATCGATTGCAGTTCGCAGAATTGGTCTATCTCTAACCATTATCGAGTTGGTCAGCTCTGAATCAGTTTTCAAATGTTTTTTTTGGCGCCAAAAATATTTTCAATGAGTTTTCGACATTTTCGTTCAAATATTCGGAATCAGCACGTCAAAATACGTTGGAGGACGAAAATTTTAAATTCGAAAAATGCAAAATAAAAAAGTTCAAAAAATTATTTATCATGATATACTCGACTTTTTTGTCTGTCAATTTTTTTTGTTCAAATTATCAGTATATACTAATTCGGCCATTTTGAGTCGATTGGCGTTCGCAGAACTTGTCTATCTCTAACCGTTCTCGAATTTGTCAGCTCTGAATCAGTTTTCAAATGTTTTTTTTGGCGCCAAAAATAGTTCCGATGAGTTTTCGACATTTTAATTCAATTATTCGGAATCAGCACGTCAAAATACGTTGGAAGACAAAAATTTGAAATTCGAAAAATGAAAAATTAAAAAGTTCAAAAAATTATCTATCATGATATACTCGACTTTTTTGTCCGTCAATTTTTTCCGTTCAAATTATCAATATATGCTAATTCGGCCATTCTGAATCGATTGGCGTTCGCAGAACTTGTCTATCTCTAACCGTTCCCGAATTGGTCAGCTCTGAATCAGTTTTCAAATGGTTTTTTTGGCGCCAAAAATAGTTCCGATGGGTTTTCGACATTTCCCTTCAAATATTCAAAATCAGCACGTCAAAATACGTTGGAAGACAAAAATTTGAAATTCGAAAAATGAAAAATGAAAAAGTTCAAAAAATTATCTATCATGATATAGGTACTCGACTTTTTTGTCCGTCAATTTTTTTCCTTCAAATTCTCAGTATATTCTAACTCGGCCATTCTGAATCGATTGGCGTTCGTAGAATTGTCCTATCTCTAACCGTTCTCGTTGGTCTCGTTGGTCAGCTTTGAATCAGTTTTCAAATGTTTTTTTTTTGGCGCCAAAAATATTTTCAATGAGTTTTCGACATTTTCGTTCAAATATTCGCAATCACCACGTCAAAATACGTTGGAGGAGAAAAATTTGAAATTCGAAAAATGAAAAATTAAAAAGTTCAAAAAATTATCTATCATGATATACTCGACTTTTTTGTCCGTCAATTTTTTCCGTTCAAATTATCAATATATGCTAATTCGGCCATTCTGAATCGATTGGCGTTCGCAGAACTTGTCTATCTCTAACCGTTCCCGAATTGGTCAGCTCTGAATCAGTTTTCAAATGGTTTTTTTGGCGCCAAAAATAGTTCCGATGGGTTTTCGACATTTCCATTCAAATATTCAAAATCAGCACGTCAAAATACGTTGGAAGACAAAAATTTGAAATTCGAAAAATGAAAAATGAAAAAGTTCAAAAAATTATCTATCATGATATACTCAACTTTTTTGTCCGTCAAATTTTTTTGTTCTAATCATCAGGTTATACTAATTCGGCCATTCTGAATCGATTGGCGTTCGCAGAATTGGTCTATCTCTAACCATTCTCGAGTTGGTCAGCTCTGAATCAGTTTTCAAATGTTTTTTTTGGCGCCAAAAATAGTTCCGATGAGTTTTCGACATTTTCATTCGAATATTCGGAATCTGCACGTCAAAATACGTTGAAGGATAAAAATTTTAAATTCGAAAAATGAAATATTAAAAAGTTCAAAAAATTATCTATCATGATATAGGTACTCGACTTTTTTCTCCGTCAATTTTTTTCCTTCAAATTCTCAGTATATTCTAACTCGGCCATTCTGAATCGATTGGCGTTCGTAGAATTGTCCTATCTCTAACCGTTCTCGTTGGTCTCGTTGGTCAGCTTTGAATCAGTTTTCAAATGTTTTTTTTGGCGCCAAAAATATTTTCAATGAGTTTTCGACATTTTCGTTCAAATATTCGGAATCACCACATCGAAATACGTTGGAGGACAAGAATTTGAAATTCAAAAAATGCAAAATAAAAAAGTTCAAAAAATTATCTATCATGATATACTCGACTTTTTTGTCCGTCAATTTTTTCTGTTCTAATCATCAGTATATACTAATTCGGCCATTCTGAATCGATTGGCGTTCGCAGAATTGGTCTATCTCTAACCATTCTCGAGTTGGTCAGCTGTGAATCAGTTTTCAAATGTTTTTTTTGGCGCCAAAAATATTTTCAATGAGTTTTCGACATTTTCGTTCAAATATTCGCAATCACCACGTCAAAACACGTTGGAGGACAAAAATTTTAATTTCGAAAAATGAAAAATAAAAAAGTACAAAAAATTATCTATCATGATATACTCGACTTTTTTGTCCGTCAATTGTTTTTGTTCAAATTATCAGTATATACTAATTCGGCCATTCTAAAACGATTGGCATTCGCAGAATTGGCCTATCTTCAACCGTTCTCGAGTTGGTCAGCTCTGAATCAGTTTTCAAATGTTTTTTTGGTGCCAAAAATAGTTCCGATGATTTTTCGACATTTTCGTTCAAATATTCGGAATCAGCACGTCAAAATACGTTGGAGGACAACAATTTTAAATTCGAAAAATGCAAAATAAAAAAGTTCAAAAAATTATCTATCATGATATACTCGACTTTTTTGTCCGTCAATTTTTTTTCTTTCAAATTCTCAGTATATACTAATTCGGCCATTCTGAATCGATTGGCTTTCGCAGAATTGGTCTATCTCTAACCATTCTCGAGTTGGTCAGCTCTGAATCAGTTTTCAAATGTTTTTTTTTTTTGGCGCCAAAAATAGTTCCGATCAGTTTTCGACATTTTCATTCAAATATTCGGAATCAGTACGTCAAAATTCGTTGTAGGACAAAAATTTGAAATTCGAAAAATGAAAAATTAAAAAGTTCATAAAAGTATCTATCATGATATACTCGACTTTTTTATCCGTTAATTTTTTTCGTTCAAATTCTCAGTATATACTATTTCGGCCAAGTAGAGTCAAAATTCAAACTAATTTTGTCGTTGGAAGTTGCAGCTTAACCGGATGAAACATGCTTTTTATGAAGTTTCATAAATAGACGAATACGCCAAAAATGGGTTGCCTATCAAAATGTGGTTCAGACTATATACAGTAAGTTTCAAACTTCTTTATTATTGATTTGTAAGAAAATTTCATTCCTCATAAAAATTGGTGCATTGAGAAATACTTCACAAATGGATAATAAACAAGTTTTCTTTATGGTGCAAATTTTTGAAACTCAATGTATATAGTCATGGCCACATTTTGATAGAAAACCCATTTTTTCGCATTTTGACTGATAAAGTGATATTTTAGTATATTGGCATCGTCGAGAAGGAAATTCCATTCTCTTTACAACCATCTGAATTTTTTTGAATTTCGTTAATATTTTTTTTGCAATTTAAATTCGAAATATAGTAGTAGTATATTACCTATACTACTTTTTGAGAGAAAAGCATCGCAATTACTCGACAGATAGCGCTGGGGGCACATTAAATTAAAAATTTCGAAAGACATAAAATACGAAATTGGGAAAAAAATTATGAACAAAATTTAAAAATATTTAGATGGTTGTGAAGAGAATTGAATTCTCTTTTTAACGATGTGCCACTTGATCCTCCATGCCATTTAAATTTTGAGTCGATGCCCCCCCCGCGCCCCCTATTGAGCAATCACCGTATTTTTTATTTCAAAAAGTAGTAATGGTGAAACTCTCGAAACTGTTTTTTAACCATGTTTCTACGTCGAACCGTTCAAAAGTTAACAGGGGGGGGGGGAGACTAAAAAAAGAGCGGGGATTGGCGCAGTGGTAACGCCGGGGCTTCGTGATCGAAAGGTCGCGGGCTCGATCCCCAGGCAGGGCAAGATTTTTTTCAGTTTCAGATATAAATCTGAGTGGTTGAATCTTGTTGCTGGCTGGGGATAATCCTGCACGATTCACTGTTGCGTTTATAATTAACAATGCTGCTCCTAAGGTGGCGTATGGAGTTAGTAACAAGGCCTACCCAGAACACATTATATCCATAGTAATTAGACCATCAGGTATGTTTGGATATAAATATAAAATAAAAATAAAAATAAAAAAGCCGCACTGCTACCTTAAACACATTTAATTAAAATTTCCAACAAGACCAATCTTAATATTAATTCCTAATGGAAGCAATCAATATGTAGTCCGCCACTGGTTTGGTATCAAACTATTTTAATGAATGAACTAATTGAAGCATTTTCACGTTTAGTGAATCCCTCAAATTTGGATGTGTGTACCGGTAAGTACCCGAACTTATCGGAAGTACAAAATTGCATTTCAAATAATGTATATTCATATTAGAATATTAATACTTTCTTATCAAACTCTCGAATATAAGTGAGTGTCAAGGAACAGCTAATCATTTTTTATTTAAATAAGGTTTTACTTTTCAAGATCATCTATGTAGGCGTATTTCCTAAAAAAAAAACGCGATATTATTAGTAATAATAATAATTAATTTTCAAATTCAATTTTAACCCACTTCCAATTGTTGGAATAATATAAAATTTGGCATTTTGGCAAAAATTTCGTAATATTAATGCTTAATATTATGATAAGAATTTGTAAATTCGATTTCCATCCACTTCCCACTTTCAATCGGCCGAATAATCTAAATTTGGTACACATATCAAGGCCCGACGACCATACAAGAATCCCATAATCTCGCCCATAATATTAAAGTGATAATAATAATAATAATATTGAGGATTTTTAAATTCAATTTGCACACACTTGCACACACAATCGTCCGAATAATCTGAAATTTGCAATACATCAAAGACCGATGGCAATCATTTCATATCTAAGTCACTTTCACTCGCGAGTTTCGCTAACTTCGTTGGTAGCTCGAAAACGAAGCTATAGTCGGTAGAAAATGTTTTGCGTTTTATGTTCATCTATTAACTAGGCATTTTTTCCTGAAAAGACGAGATTTTTCAAATACAATTCTAATGGCCGAATTTCAATTTTTGGCGAAAAAGCTATGCTCCTTCGCCATATTAAGAATATATTTAAGCCGTTCGACTAGTGCTCAAAGGGTTTGGGGAAACGTTTGTTGCAATTGATAACTGTCACAATTAGTTTTATCGATTTTGCTGTTTTCACGTTCCTTAATGATTGCCAAGGCCGCCACCAGGGGGGGTGACAACTGGGGCATTTTGCCCTAGGCCCCCCAAAATCTAAGCGACGTAAAATTGATTTTCTGACTAATGGCTTGAGAGCTTCGTATTTATTTTACTCACTAGTGTGGAACAAAATACGGCAGAATATTGATGAAAGCAATAACATTTCGAAGATCTCAGTAAAAGACATACTGCTGGGCGAGCTGCTAGGTTTGACAGAGTATAATGAAACCCTTAGAGGTATTTGGAAATGTATTCTAAAAGAGAGGCTAATACTGTAGCTTCAAGATTCGACATCACAGCTGAACTAAAGCCAACAAAAGAAAAAAAAGGAAAAAGTTTTTTTGACTATTCAACTAACTGCATATTTGATTCAAGAAAATCACGATTCAAAGTTGAAGTATTTTTGCTTTGTTTGCAGGGGTAGCAAAGTTCAAAGCGAGCCCTGTTATGGATTTCTTCAGTTCGGAGGTTTGCCTTTTTTTTACTAGAGATAACTTCATGAAACAAGCGAGTGATATTGAAGATGTTGATGAGGTTACTGACAGAATTTGAGAATTAGTACTGGGTAGTTTTCATCAATTGGTTATTCAGTTCCAAATTTCTCACAAAATCCTAGAAATTCACATTTTACATGAAAAATATTCAACTAGTCACTGGGGAAGTGCTGGAGAAGCAGATAAAAAAATTGCTATTTATGTTACAAGTTCCTAAAGTAGGAGCGTGAAGTTTGTTGAATAGGGCTCAGCCGAGTTAAAAAAACACGCGAGTACAGAAAATCCCTTTATGAAAGTGTATCATAAAAAGCTTTTCTTCTACAGTTATCATATTGCCAAATTGTAGCAAGTGTACCATTAATTTGAATGTTCAATGTTATGAATTTTCGTCGTATTATCAAATGATAACTTCCGAGTTATATTCGACGCAAAATACTGAGTTTTTCAAAAATGCAAAAATGTATGAACATTGTGTAAAAATTTACTTCACGCATTGTTGATGATTTTATGCTCAGGAGATTTTTTTACGTACTTGTGCAGTTCGTAAAAAAAATTATTTTTTCACCAAAAAATCGAATGAATAAGCGATCTAATAGAACAATTTCGCGATTTCAGTTGAAATTTGCTTTCATAACTTAGTGGTTTTACATGCTTTTATTGGACTTATTGCTTTTTTCGTATTTCTGTCTTTTCGGTTTCAAATTTGCAATTTGCAATAGCATCTCCTTCTCGGAAAAAATGCAGAAAGTAGTGTAAATAAAATCTGAAAAATTCCCATTAATACTGAATAACATAGCACAATCAAATAATTTGATAAAAAAATACAAAAAATTCCCTTGCAACTCAGAAAGCTTGATGGAGAACGCATAGAAATTTGGAAAGGATATAAAAGTGAAATATTATGGGAAAAAATGTGTTAGAGGGGACTCGAAAAACATACTAAAATTCGGAAACATTTCCAGCGGTTTTTGACGTGTGAAATTACGGAAACTGAAAATGTCGGTGGGAGTGCTGTCGAATAATTTAAATGAAAAAATACCGCCTTGCCCCCTAAATGATAGACAGAAGACGCGTAGGAAATTGGAAAAACTTCAAACGGTTTCGGAAGACGGAAATCACGATGCAAAATATGTTGGTCGGAAACTCGAATCCCCGTCCCCAAAATAATTTGCAAAAATTCGAGAAAAAAAATCGTAAAAATCCGTACAATGAGTGAATCGTACAATATTATAATTGAATTTCAAGAAATTTTCTCAAAGACAACTTTTTGAACTTTTAAGTAAAACAATATTTAATGTAACAAAAAAATATTTTAAAAATTTAAATATTTTCTCGCAAGCTTGAGGCGCGAAATATCATTACATTTCAATCAAAGCCTCAAACTTTCAAGAAAACACTTGGATTTTCAACTTCATTTTGTTTTTATAAACTAAATATTATTATTTATTTTTTAATAACCAGTATAACTCTGATGAGGTTAGGAGTTTGCCTACTACAAAATTGTTTTTTTTATTTTAATTTTAACTAATTTGTTTACTATACTTTCATGAAAGCATAGCTGAGATGGTAATCGTTCAATATTAAATATTTTATAGCTTGAAAATGAATCTTGCAATCCAGATTTCGCAAGCGATAGGAGGAATTTCTTACATAATATACATAAGTACAATCCATGGATAATCATCTGTTACAGAACACATAACATCAAGGTACAAAATATGTAAACATTTCCTGGTACTGGTTTATCAGTAGAAGTACCCTTCTCGTTGAAGATTTCCTAGAAAGACACATGCCAGTTGCTAAATTTATGAGGGATATATTTGTTAAGATTTGTCTCAGCACGGGCGGTGGCGCCAGATAAAAATCTGAACGTGTTTCATTAGTTTTTTAGTAAGTTTGTGTATACGAGATATGTAGATCACTTTTTTTACAGGGTACACTGATACGAATAAAGTCTATAACATCAAAACAGCCAATAATCCAATAAGGGCAATAAGATAGGTTATACAGCGTGCCCCTAGACCAGTGGGGAAGTTAAATATTTATTGGGCCGATAGGAATTTTCAAAATATTATGATTCCCGACTATGCAAACAATGCTCTCGCAAGTGTTACCCGATCTAATTCATTTACCCACATCATATATTTCAATATCATCAATAGTTTAACTAGCGCAGGAAAATTTCAGAAAATTTGGAAAAAAGTCGTATATTGATCCTATTGCTTGAATTGAAAATCCAACTGAATTAATTGCTAGACTTCAGGCCAAATAATATACACTACCAAAACGATATCCAAAATTTCGAGTGTAACCAAAATATCTGTACCTCAGAGGCAAACTATGTTAATTAAGTCCAAATATGGCAAAATTGAGTTGAAAATGTAAGTCCATGTACATGAAGCAATCTTTCAATGGTTTTTTTTTGCATTTTTATTGCGAATATTCGCAAGGGTATGAACGACCCTATAAACTCTACCAGCAGCATAGGAATTCTATGGTAGTTATAGCAGATATATCCATGTACCATATGAAAATTGTTGAAAAAATTGTTGTCTAGACTCTAGAGGATCAGTATTCTAGAGTAAGTATACAGTATAGACAGAAATCTACGCGAGCAACAAGGAAGGCAATGATATGATAATATCTGATAAATGTGCGACTTTTTTTGTTTCGTGGGGCGTTTTTCAAAAAATAAATTTCAAACTTTTTTTTATGTTTCCCTCGTGTTTCCCAACTACGGTACAAAATAACAGATAATAATTCATTAGATATCGTTTTAAGGAAAAAAGTTCCTATGAACATATGTCCGGAGTTGCTTCGTTTCTGAGATACAGGGCGTTGAAGTTATTTTTTTAAACGGCCTATATCTCAGAAACGAAGCAACTATGGATATATGTTCATAGGAACTTTTTTTTCTTGCAACGACCTACCAAATCACCACATGTAGTTTTATACCGTATAGTCTATACAACTCCAGGTCAAGCCGCATCAAAACAACTGTTACTTCGTGATCATCAATGTCGGATTGGTGAAAAAGGCAGGGCGTGTTTCCAACTCAAACCTGCCTGAGAAACATAGACCAATAGCGGCCCGCCTTTCCTCGATCACGAGCAAAGCACTCATTGATCACGTCTTTACCACTATTGTTTACTGGCTTGAGTTTAACTTGAATTTACTGTAGTAAGGAAACACACGAGGGAGAACACATAAAAAAAGATTT
The DNA here is from genome assembly GCA_958298965.1 of Chrysolina haemoptera. Taxonomy (NCBI): domain Eukaryota; kingdom Metazoa; phylum Arthropoda; class Insecta; order Coleoptera; family Chrysomelidae; genus Chrysolina; species Chrysolina haemoptera. Next base: position 4,242,268 of record OY282588.1, read on the forward strand.
TTTTCTTTTTTTTAAACGTCCCTGAAACAAAAAAAGTCACAGAGGAAAACGGTGGCAGACTTGGTCCAAAGAATCCATACAGAAAGTTTGGAGAGAGTATCTATCAGTAAAATTTTTGCCACTGGGCATTCTTACTATCATATGGAATTTGGAAGCTGATCAACACCAAACTGTTTCTCGCCTGAATTCTGAGCGTCATCTAGCGGGTACGAATTTCGCGAGAAAGAAGAAGAAAACAGATAAGAAGAGGAGAAAGATTGGACTTTGGTTAAGCTGTGCGTTTGCGTTGATCTATTCAAAAATCAAAATAAATAATACCAATTTACGAAAATGTCTTCACCAAACAGTATTATCATGAATATTTTTGAACCCTTCCAAGAATACATAAATTCAGAGCAGGACGTTAGAGAGGTACTGAAAATAATTTTATTCAAATTGAAATAAACTGACTATTCCCAATTTTTATAGGAAATACGAAAAATCATGAAAGATATTGAGAAACCTTTGAGAGAAATAATAACTACTCTGCAAGTAATACATCAAGAAAGAAACATAGAGCATAGTGAGTTATGCTTTTATAAGGATAAGAAGCCACTATTGTTGCACTTCATTCAATATGCATAATTAACACATTTTTTCATACCATGATTCTTAAATTTAATTTTGTAACTGTTCACAGTGCACTCTGCTTGCATAACCGCAAGAAAACTATTTGAAGAAGTACGTGAAGGATACAAGACGCTGGACAAGGTTGTTCCTCCTGGCCAATATTATAGATACAATGACCATTGGAGATATGCCACGCAGCGTTTATGCTTTTTAGCTGCTCTGATAGTATTTTTGGAAAAGGGAGTTTTGATAAACAAGCAAACAGCTTCTGAAATTTTAGGCAGTGAGTATTTTTATTCGGTTCTGTCCTAGAGGTTGATTAATTTTTGTTTTTATTCAAGTTGATGACAAACCAAACATACATTTGGATCTTGAGGATTATTTGATGGGACTGCTGAATCTAGCATCGGAATTGGTAGATAGCACTTTTATTATAACATAGCTGATGAAAGGAGGGTATGCTTTTGATAGGAAAAGGACTCCTCACTTCACTTATTGAATTTCTTGAAATTTCAGTATGTTATAGTATTCAATCATCTTTTAGAGATAAGTATTTAGAGATATGGGATGTTGAAGTTGAAAGTGGCTATTTTTCAGGATTCAGTAATTTTTCTTATGACAGTCATCATTCATTTTATTGAAAACAATATTCTGATGCTTGAGCGAGACCTATTTTTCAATTATCTAGAGGGTAATCTTCGAACAAAAAATAAGCTAAATCGATAGACATCATTTACCAAGCATTTATTAATATTAAAACGTGTCAGAAAATGATGAACAAACCTTTATTTAAAATAGCTTACAACTTCCTAACTCATATTGAGTGATTCAAAAATGTTATTGTGAATAGCTCAGTATTTTTGAGTCATCCTGTATATTTTAATATGAATATGATTTTATTATAGATCAATTCTGAATCTATATCAGTTTTGGAGAAATCCACTGAAATGCTGAAATATGGTTTTTTATTAAATCGTTTAAATTCTTTGATTTGATGGAGAGGTGATATTTCAATGGAAGTCCCAAAATTGTATATGCCTTCTATAGCTACTTTATGAATTATCAGGTGGCAAAGTTATGATGAACTTGGCTTCTCAGAATACTACCTAAGTACAAAAAACTAAATAAATATTGAAAGGGAAGTTATTCAAGGAACCCTAATCATTTGTTCATGTGAAAAACAAGTATTTTTATAGTTTGTTTCTGAAGCATCTCCTGAAGTTTTCTATTAAATTTTTTATTTTTTTTTGACAAAGGCTCTTGAGCGAAATCCAAAAATATTTAATATCTGGGAGCATGGGACCCTAAAAAGCATACCCTCCTTTATTATTGAGTGTGTAGTTCCTTTTTTTATTGAAGTTTCTTGTTGTATCCATATTGAATTGTATTTTTCAGTCAAGATATGCAGTTAATGCTGTCACTTATGGAGACTATGATCGACCACTACAAATTTCAAAGTTTGTTGCTGAACTCAATGCTGGTTTTAGATTGCTCAACTTGAAAAATGATTCGCTTCGAAAACGATTCGATGCCTTGAAATATGATGTCAAAAAAATTGAAGAAGTTGTCTATGATCTCTCTATAAGAGGGCTTGCCCAGGGTCCAGGAGGTGTAGAAAGTAGTTCAAATTAAGTATCAGCCTAGAAATTATATTTTTTTATTTCTGAATAGGAATTAGGAATAATTTTTTGTGTAACATTTCAGAATATAACTTATTTTTAACATGAAGGATAGTTGTCAGTATTACTACTATTGTACCTACAGTGTGCAAATAATGTATAATTTTCAATTAAAATTAGGAAACAATTGATTTTTGCAAAAAGGACAAAAACCTTGAAACAAAAGTGCTAGATTTAAATCTCCAATCTGTCTATTAATAAAAGACCTGAGCTCAGATAGCTCTACAACCCTTTCTGCTATTTTTAGGGCTTCACTTGAATTCTATGAACAATTTACAGCCCACTTTGATATAAGGCAGATGAATGTTTCGACGGTAGCAATTTGTTTTTCATTCTCATTCCATAAGTATGTTGTAACATTTCAGATTCAAGGTAATTTTTATTTTGGAAAACGAAGCAAACAACTTCATAGATATCTGAAATCATTGTTAGAATTGACAGGGTTTTAAAGTGTTTCCTACATGAGTCAGGTGGTCCAATTTTACTTAAATACAGACACCTCTTGTCTGTTGAAGTAAAAATTCGATAGGCTTCTGTAGAATTTCCCCAGTGCATTATACCATACTTCGGATTTTAATGGAAACAGGCCAAATTAAAGGCTTTTAACAATACCTTTGCGACAATGTTGAGAAGTTATGCAGAGTGCATAACACATTTTTGCTAGTTTTGTTGTCAAGGCATCAATGTGAGTGTTCCATTTCAATCTTTTTTCCAAGGTAAGACCTAAAAGCTTAGTGGAATCAGAGCATGAAATATCAGTGTTGTTATAAAATTTGCCGCTAAAGTAAAATTAAAGGTATGTAGTTTAAAACTTAATTATCAGTAAATCCAACGACCCTTAACCATTAAAGTTGTGAAACTACTTGGCAATAGTGCATATTTAGCGATCTATCTGTGCAGTCAATTTGCAGTTTTATCAAACGTAAAATTTCTATAGCAACAATAAAGATTCGAAAAAATTACCATTTGACCCTTTTAGTTGAAGTTATGTTATTTTTTTTATGCATTTTGTTACACTTATATTCGTTTTTTAATTTCTTCCATTTACCATTAATTTTTGAAAAATACAGTATTTTGCATCAAATATAACTCGGATGTCATCATTTGCTGAAACAATTTATAATATCAATAAAGTCATCAAACATTCAAATTAATGATACAATGGCTACAAAATATTTGGTTATATAACTATTGAAGAAAAATCTTTCTATGATACCTACACTTTCATAAAGGGCCTTTTTGTACACACACTTATACAAAAAAGTCCTACTCTACGAACTTTTATCATAAATAGCTATTATTATAAAACAGACAAAAAAATAATACCTACACAACAGTCATTTTGACTACTTTCTGTTGATAAATGAAACAATGCATTGAAAACCTTTACAAAAATATATTACTACATTCAAATTACTACACATCATGAGAAAGATTGAAAATGTATAAAAAATTATGATATAAAAAATTGTATTATACCGGGTGACCACGAGGTGAGATACGCTCCCCAACTTTTCTATAGTTTTGAAGATACAGATTTTAAATTTGGTATGTCGCTATAGTACTGAATACGCATATTTCCAATTCTGGTTTGACCGGAAGTGACCCCAAACTTTTTTTTTCAAATGACACCCTGTTTATATTTTTTGACTATCCGAAAGAGCACGCAATTTGTGATAACAATCTTCTTCAAAATTGAAAATCGGTTGAAATCCACTGTATCTCCGCCATTTTTCAATAGATTTTCATTTTTGAAGAACGGTATTATCACAAATTGCGTGCCTTTTCGGATAATGAACAAATATGTACAGGGTGTCATTTGAAAAAAAAACCGGAAGTGGTGAATTTTCAGTAGAGGCGTCAAAATATGCATATTCAAGTACTATAGGGACACACCAAATTTGAAATCTGTATCTTCAAAACTATAGAAAAATTGAGGGGAGTAACTCACCTCGTAGTCATCCGGTATACTTGGCACTAAAAAGATAACACAACAACTGTAAACCATATAAAATGTTACTGATTATGGCTGAATCAATTCTTCTTGGCCTTTTTACGTTTCTTATTGATCACATTTTGATCATCCTCTTTATTTATGTCAGTTGCCTCCTTTTCCTTCAACGTGATATAAAGAAGTAGTGATGCCTGAAATTAATATTTAATTTATTTTCCAGATATTATGAATCCTTTCCATACTCACATAGGAATCGATCGCTGCATACTTTTGTTGTGCTGCTGAAAGCGGTATTTTATGCCACTCACTATTTCTCACACTCTTATTTTTATTGATCCTAAGGTCCAACTGTGAACATGGAAACATAAAAGTGAAGTCAAAAGTATTAAAACTGAAACACACTGGATTTCTTGTGAGCACTGTTTCTACTCACCAGTTCATTGACTAATTTTTCTAAGCTCCACCTCTGTGTAGTTGGAAGAATAGAATTTGCTAGAACACCCAAATCGATGCAATTCTCAACCAGTTTATCACTATCCAAACCAGCGAAGTCTCTGGCTAGTTTCCTAGCATCACTGAAAAATAATTTGAATTTTAAACTTTACAAAACAAACTCAAATAATGTCGATACCAATGGAGCTCATCAAACTACATTGATAGTTTAAAAGGGGAACATTGATAGTTGAAAAGGGGAACATTGTCCATTAAAATTGAAAAATGTGTTTTGTGGAATATATAACAGAAAATAACTACTTCCTCGGCTAAAGCTACGCTGGACATTGAACTACATCTGATATTGTAAAAAACTACATCTGATAGATATTGTGAAAAGACCCTAACTATGGAAAATAGCGACTAAAGTTTGTCTTTCAGCTGCAGATGATTCCACAACTGATTTTATGCACATCCTTCATATTTTCAATTGAAAATTAAATTGATAGTGTTTTTGTAAAATCTCATAGAAGTGGTAAACTTTGTCAAACTGAAAATTTCCATCTGGATTTATTTTTCAGTAACCCAAAATTCAAAGATCTCATAGCAGCTGACTTGCTTTTGTTATTTTTAATGATGAAATTCCTGATCTTTGAAAAAATGCCTAACAGTTTGTTGTTGAAATTCAATTTTGGTTGAACAGTTATTAACCATTAGATTGGCACACACAAATACTGGATATGGGATTTCTTTGGTTGATTTGAGTTTTTCATCCAGTACACAAGTCACAAAGATTGCAGCTCCAAATATACCAGGGTATTTAATATAAGGGTCATTCTCCTATTTTTTTTTTTTTTTGATTTATAGATGAAACCTCAAATCTTTTCACAAATAGTGAGTGGAAAAATCATAAAACTTACTTCTTGACATTGTTGCCAGAAAGCCTAACATTGGTATGCATCAAAAATTCACTCAAAGTCTTTGGCAAGTTTTTCATTTTACTGACATGGAGAATATAACAATTTTTTAAATCTGGGCTTATCTGTATAACGGCTGTACGTCCAGATCCTGAAATAAAATTAAAAGGCCATTCTAAATCGAATCCAACAACCATCAATTCTTCAGTTTCCGATGCTTTTTTCCTAAAAAATAAAATCAGTTAGGGTCCATTTTCTAAAACTGACAATAACCTGTTCATTATCATAAATAAGCAGGTCTGCATGTCAAAAAAAATATTTTTACGTACATGAAAAGATGCCAATTCTCAACTGAAACAGATTTGTTACAGCTCTAAATCATTTTCTAGAATTTTTTTTTTATCTGATATGATATGAATGCATCATACAACTTGAAAAATTAAATCGATTTTCAGTATGCTTGAAAGATGGGATTTCACAAAAGTATTATAAAAAAACAGTATCAAAAAGTCATGTAAAATAAATTATTATGTACTTAATTCCAGTATTAAAAACTCATGTTCTATTAAATATATTAAATTTTAGGTATCTTTTGGTACAAGATCTTGTTACCAGTTATTTTTTGTACCAAAGGTATTCGAATTCCATCAGGTAGATAAAAAAAAACAGTAATTGTACATAAAAAGTGGGATCACTCACAGTAAATCATCGCATACCATTGCAATATCATTACTGTCAATATGGTAAAATATCTTTCCATTGTATTTAATGAAGGGTTTCAATGGTGCTCTCTTTTTGGTTTTTGTTTCCTCTGCTAGCTTTGCTTCTTCATCCAGTTTAATTCTTTTCTGAAATATGAAAATTTTGTAAAATCTCAATCCAATCTAGTTTTTCAAAAATATGTTGACGGAAGTTACGAACAAATACTTACAGTGAGTTTGTACAGCAGATAACATGTAAGAAACAAGATAAGAAAGTTGAACATACTCAATTCAATAGGAACATTTATACAGTAAATAAGAATTAAAGAGACAAAATAAGGGTTGCCCTTATCTTATTTAGTTTGAAAATACAAAGGCTGATATTATGTGCTGATGAAATTGTTGACAGCAGACAGGAGAATCTGTGTCAAGCTGTGATTTATTTGGTTGATTCTTATTTAATTCAATTCATCTGTACAAACGGGTCTGTCTTTGTTCTATTCATCTTACTCCTTATTTTATCTTATTTGCAGTGTAAACCAACAGTTAGATTATGGTAAAAGTATGCTAACTGAACATAAAGTTTCAAAGGTTTGATAATGTTGGTCTTCACCGCAGACTTCGGGTTTCACACAAAAGCTGCCTAACATAATTTCAGAGAGTTCGACTTCCTGTGGATAAGGCTGCAGGGGGCTAAGCATCTTACAGAATATAGCTGTTATAGACTCTGTTTATCTGTATATATCGCAAAATAGAGCTCATTTCAGGCCTTCATAAGAATGTAGGTCTTGTAGGGATACATAACATAAAATCAAATAATCTGAGGAAAAATCAGAAAAAAGGAAAAATTTAGAAAAAAGGAAAAGTGAAGAAATCATAATTGTCATATTTGGAAGAACTCCTGCCAAAATTGTGTATGGGTATGTGTGTGTGTAGGTCTTCTAGGGATACATAAAATAACAGCAAATAATGTGAGGAAGAAATAGATAAAAGGAAAAGTAAAGAAATCCTGGTTGCATAATTTTGCAGAACTCCCGCCAAAATTGTGTAGGTATACTTATTTTTCATTGCAATTAAACTTACCGTTTGTTCTGCTTTCTCTTCTGGTGTTAATCGACGGCGCAAGGTTCTAGTTTGAACGTCCATGTTTTATTTGTTTTAAATATGCTCTCTTCTAAAGAAATTTTGAATTTTTCAGCTTGGCACTCAGCAAAGTCAACACTACTTGACACTTTACAGTTTGGGAAAACGTGATTTCATATTTTGAATTGAACCTTCAACTTCAACAGTTTCAACCACAGAACATCTGTTCTGTGGTTCTGTGTTCTATGACGTCAACGGTTTCTAAAGGTGAGTTCCCAATGCCGCTTTTTTGCTTTTCGCGCCGTGCGTCACGCCTTCTTCACGTATTCTGGTGAATCGTGTTGGGAATTCGCCAAAACGCGCCATTGAGAATTCCCCTTAACGCTAAACGCTACGTATCTCCTCTGAACCTATTGTTCAGCTTCATTCGTTTGCATCGAGGTGTAGCACATTTTGGTGTAATTTACACCACATTTTGAATAGAGTGTAGCTGAGTACAATTCAAACAAAGGAATGTGTCAAATTAATCTGCAAACGAACACTGCAAATCGAGTGTTACACCTCGATGCAAACGAATAAACCTTGTATGTACTTCTAGAAAGTGGTAAATTCAAATTACTATTATGTCCGGTACGGTACTATGATCACGCACGGCACGCATTAACCTTATTAGTTAAGGGCCATGTTTGGGAGAGACAGAGACAAAATTGTTTACGCATTTTGCAACCATGAGGGTCGAATCAATATGGCGCTTAGCTAATGTCAAGGGAGTTGCAGATGCACGTCAACGTCAAATTGGCAGCTTACTTGCTCGTAGGTAACCAGCCATGGGCGTAACGCAGAGAACATATAGGATTGCGCATACTTAGCTGTCAATTTTTACTTTACCCTGCAGCCTGGTAAAATTAATAGTGTTCATTATCCTTGGGTGAAGTTAACGTTTACATTCATGATTTGATCACATGCACTTAAAACGTTCACATTGATAGCTATATATAGGCATACGCAGTCTTTTGTCTGCTTTGCGTTAGCGAGTGTGGCTGATTTACGCCTATGCCATATGGTTTATTCTTCTTGCAAATCAGTCACGGGCGCTAACGCAAACGCAGAGAACACAAGACTGCGAATACTTAGCTGTCAATTTGTTTGTACGTTAACGGGTATCAGTTAACATTTACGTTCGTGGTTTCACTTCAACTCCTTATTTGCGGAACAAGCGCGTGTATATACAATGTCCTTCTCAAAAAACTTCACGCTCATACAAAAAAGTCCTACTTCACGGACTTGTATCATAAATATCAGAAAAATCCCAAGCATAGTACGAAGCTGATAATGCTTTGACTATAAATTATTTTCATTCGATTACTCTTTGCATTGGTGTTCCAAATTGATGTTTATTAGGTACGTTAAAATGACAACAGAATAGTATATTGTGCATGTAGTAGTAAAAGCATTACATTCCCGGAAGACATGTAAGGTAACGTTCAACGATATACAGTTCAAATAACGTAGACAATTCTCTATCAGCAATTAACCCTTTGCGGTGCTTTGTCGGGACAGCCCGGACAGTGAAATTTTAACGTTCCAGTCCGATGTCAGGTTAGCCCCGACACTGGCTTTGGTCGAAGCAACAACTTTTTTGTTTGAGGTTTGGCCATGGTCTTGTTTTTTGAAAGTTTTCATTATGCTGTTTTTTATTTCCTTGGTAATGACAATAAAATTGGACTGCAAAGGGTTATTAGTAGGCGTTGTATAAATCAAAGAGAAATATCAATGTATAGAAAATATATTTGGAAAACTGATAAATTACAAAAACCAATCATTTTGGTTCCAGAGCAGAGACCGATAATGTATGAGGCACACATCATTTGACACGGTTCAATTTACAGATTCACCTGCCGATGCGATTCTCTCCAAGGCATCTGCGATGCGTTCATTTATTATTGCGGATCTTTCTTGTGCCCTTGCCATTCTTCTCAAATACATCAATTTTTGTTCACGGTAAGACCCTGTAAACTCGGTTTCTTTTTTGTCAGACGAGTGGTCTGCCGTTATGTCGTCTTCGACACTACTTTTGCCATCGGTTTCTTCATCCTCTGCATCTCTATTTTGACTTACGGCTGAATATTCGGTTTTTAAATTAATATCACAATTCCTATCTTCTGTTTCATCGGACACTACATGTATAATAATATTTTCATGGATTTCTTCTTCTTCCAAGTTTTCCTGTTCGCAGTCATTGGCATCACTGGGTATGATATATTCATAATCACTATCAATGCCGCTTTCTTCTGTTTCTGACTTCAAAACCTTATTGGTGGGTGATTGGATATTGTCACCGAATCCACCTGTGATTTTGAAAATAAGTTTCTCCTCTCTAGTCAAAGCGTCATATCCCTGTAAAAACTTCATTTTCGTTTTTGATTTCAGGTCCTGCCAAGTCTAGAAAAAAATTGAGTATTGCGTTAGTACATATCGTTTATACAGTGCGGCCAGTTAAGTGTGCAACATTTGAGAATCAATTGAAAAAAAAATAGAATACAAATATTTGCCGGAAGTTGGTGCATGAATGATAATCATATTAAATGCCTAAAATAAATATAGCATGAGACAAACTTTTTTTTTCAAACAAATTTTCCCTCAAAAAATTTTTATATTCACCCCAAACACCTTCATAAATTAATCATAATAAAATAAGCTTTGTTCAGATTCAAGAGCATATTTGAGTCCACTATTTCCAAAAGAATGCGTTTGACAAAAATAACGAAAAATGAGAGTTAAATCACGGACGACATTGAACCAACAAAGACCGTTTCATGGTGTAACTATATTAGAGTTAAAAAAAAACTTGTAAAAGATAACTGTTGGGCAATTATTTTGAAAAATCGATATTTTTCAAAAAATTGGAGGCATACATGAATATTTCTATTTCACATAATCCATTGAGCAGAGGCATTCTGTAATTTGATTAAAAATTGTCAGGCGCTGGGTGTGAAACATGACTTTTTTCAAGGATTTAACTGTGCGACCCTGTACGGATGGCACCTTCCGTTTCTTGAAAAGAGTTGCGTGTAAAAAAATCCGTAAAAGTAAAAAAAAAAAAAGTTACAAAAGCTCGAAAAATTTAAATAATCGATAAATACAGTACAAATTATTTGACCATCTAATAATTTAGTTTCAGAAGACAAGTTGCGAAAATCACTTGGAAAAGTTGCAAAAATTATGGGGAAAACAGTCGAATAATTTTCGACCTGTCCACGTGAAGGCTCTAGAGAGAACGCGTAGAAATGTGGAAAATTTCCTGATCGTTTCAGACGAATAAAATTAGAAAATAAAAAAAACGGTCGACGGGCACAGAAAGAAGTTGCGAATATTTACGAAAATAAAATCGGAAAAATATCAAATCGTAGCATTGAAGATTGACCTGTGAGTATATGCATGTATCCAGTATAAGGTGGGGTACGTGCCGAGAAACTGGGCACCTGACATCTATTAAAACAGATAATTTCACAAATTTTAATGCTAAAAAGTACAAAACAAATGCATGCATATATGTAAAGAAAATATTCCATTTACTGAAAAATTGTCACTGTACATCTCTGTGAAATTTTGATCGACCGACTGAAGGCCATGTAAACTCAAGTAAATTGGTATTCGATTTTTAACAGTCAAACGCGTTGTATATTTGGACGAATTTTTGAATTAAATACGGATAATGGGCACTCGTGCTGTCATTGTCATTTTCCATTAGGTAAATAAGGATGCAATGCTCATCGATGGATCCTCAGAGTAATAAAAGACAATAGAGTGACCATTTCCATACTTGTCTTGAAGTCAACATAACTTTGTTTATAAGCGAGGGCCTTACACATGTTAAGTCCGTACTCAATCGGTTAGTTTCGTATATGCCTGCTAATTTCATTCGAATCAAGTTGTCAGTCTTGTTCACTTAAAAACAGGTATTTATTTGTTTAGGGACAGGCATGCCTTTTATTACTCTGAGGATGGATCTATCGATCAATTTAAAAACTTGCCGTTTTATACACACTGAACCGACACAACTTACCTTTCTCCACTGTTTCCAGGTTTTGACGCTTCCCCTTCCCGGTAAGCTGTTGAGAGTAGTTGCCAAAGATGTCCATTCCTTTCTAGCATCTTTCACCGAAAAAGAGGGAGTGAACTTGCGATAGGCTAATTTCGGGTTTTTCTGAAGATATCCCAGTAAATGGTTTTTCTGGCTATGTGAAACGTGTGGTCTACTGTTCTGCATCACTTGAGTATTGAATTCGAAATATTCGTATGCTCAGCTAACAACAAAAAAACGCATGCGTAAATCTTCTATCAATATCAATTGTAATTCATCCAAGTATGGACATTGGAACTATTATATGCTAGTATTACTGGTAACTAGTGTACTCGTAGTGTGGACATTGTGGTTACAATCCATACTTTTATTCTACTAGTACCTATACCTGTCCTACCTAGAAATTGATTAATTATTTCGAACAAATGATGTTCTCAGTATAACCACCCTTGAAATCCCAAATTATCCAGTGGTTATAGTACCTACTTCATCATTATCCAATGTTCTCTCTGGTTTGATGGTCGTTGATTCCCACGGTTTGCTTCACCAAAATCAGATTTTGAGAAATAAAAATAGTCATTATCCTAATAAGTAATAAGTAAGTGTCAAAAATAGCACCTTTTTGGCTACCGCATGTTGGTTGTTGAGGCAGTTTTTCTTTTACTGATGATCCGATAGGGTCGTACATAATCAGATTTTATTCGTATTTCAATTTTCTACCATTTCTTCTCATTGGAGCAACAAGATTGCTGAATTTTTTGTAGTCAAATGTTTATAATAAATTATTAAATAACAGTCGCGAGTCCAAAATATAACACAATATAACTACGCACTGTATTTCATGTGACGGCACAGTCGGTTTCCTCCTAGTATTTTTGTTACGAAAAAATTCTGTTATAGTAATTATAAACAAATAATCATAGACTTATAAAAGCATTACAAAGTTATGAACGGTTTGTTTATTTCCAATATCAAATGAACAATTTTCTATCAAACTTGCATGTGTTATATTGACAGTGACATATTAATATATATCGTTTATAAACGATTTTGAATTTAGTAAAATAGCACATTATCAGTAAAATGCTAAAAACAATATAATTCACACTCAATAGTAGGTGGTAATAGGTAGGTAGGTACAGTCAATAAAAATAGGTAGGAATTAGTACCTACCCTAGCCAGGAAATATTAGATGAATTAGATTGCACAATAACTTGGATCTTTCAATATTATTAATAATATGGAGTTCTAGAGGTATACAGTGTAGTTAGTGTTTTGTTAGAGGGTTCCATATTATAATTGTTGTTCATAACGTTAGCATAGTTGAGTATTTCAAATAATTGATTTCGAAAAGTATTTTCAATTTATCAAAAGGTTCCATAAAGTTCTATGCAGTTGATAGTAACAACCACATATATCGTAACACTATAAACTGAAAATATATACCTATCTTGAACAAGTCTTTCGTACAATTATTCAGGTCCAAATTTCCGAAACAGTTTTTTACATACAAGAAACGAGTATGTTGATATGATGCTAAATTTTGTTGAATGCCAGAAAAATTCCCGTTCAGCGTGTCCTTATTTTAATCAACACACACTTTACCGGTCACATATATTTGGAATTCATGCAAAAGAACTTTTGGGACTGCTACACGATATATCTATCCCCCAACAAAAAAAAAACAAGATGGTGATACCTCGTTCAATATTTTCCAGATCCATTGAAGTTGGGACTGGTTTCTCAGGGTTCGTTTGACAGAAGTTGACTTTTTCAGAACAGCTTCAAAGACTCGTGATTTTGAAATGAGTAGTTTTTTTTCTAAGCGCATAACTGATATATTGGCTGTACGAAAAGATCAGTTATACTTACTTACCTACCTCATATCCTCAGTGAATACTCAAAAGAATAAAACTACTATGAACGTTTTCCAATGATACATTTTATTATTGTTATCTGAAATCACTACTCTATACATTATTATTGTTATTAGAATAACAGGTTTGGTATGTAATATAAATAATTACCAAGTTAGTGGTCACTTTGTATAGACCCTACTATAATAAGCTGTTCTAGCCTAATAAAAATACGAATTTGGCGTAAAGCTAGCACGAGTCTAAATGCATCCTTTGAAACGTTGAAAACAGCTTTTAATTGTAGAGAATTTCACTATAGTACCACCATATGCCGAATTCGTTCTACAATGGAATCATTTAAACTATTTCGAAGATTGCATGGAGACCCAAACCATTTTACCAACTAAAATATTCACACCTTCAATTTAACAATTTCAGGATGCAACAGCCTCCATTTCCTTAAGTAATTAAATATCACTCGACCTTTTATTAATACTATCACGACCTACTAGGATGAGAAAATTAAAATATCTTCCTTGTTGATTCAACTATTTTCAGAATCGTTATAGAGATGATTATTAGTAATTTCTAAGTTACTGATGATTTCTGAGCTGGTTGGCCGTTATATTGAGGTAGTTCTACTTGACATTAGGTCTACAAGTGCGGTAATCAAAGGCCTAATTACGGAATCAACTTACCTCATTTATATGAAACATAATTGATTGGTTACGATAATAAAATTGAGGTATAATAATTTCTATCCATGTTGAAAAATGACGAGTTTTGTTTCATTCTTTAATTTTCTATATTTCATATATATTCAGGTTTTCAATTAATTGTTGGTCTAGCAGTGAATTTGATCCATACCTATTATGTAGTGTCGTATCGGTAATATGCAAAGCGAATGCAGAACAATTATCTGCTATATGGTGATGTAGTTCTAAACGAATCGCAATCGTCACGTCAGTTTAATTTTTGAAATGTGTGAAGATTTCAATAATCACTATTTTTGTCAAAATAACTATATATTATTTAATGCTCAACTATTTTTCCTTTAAGAACAAATGTATGAAAAATGTATTAAATTACATCAAATTGAGCACGTTACAAATCATATTTAATAAGTGAGGGGCCTAGAATCAAAACCGGCATTCTCCATTGTTCTGTAAAATGAGTTGCATATATCAAAATGAATTTTCTATTCTATTACGATAACCTTTGAGTTTATAATTAAAGTGGCAATGTCCAATGCAGAATCAGCCTCGAAACTTATGCTAAGAAACAAAACTCTTTCAGAATCATTAGCGGGAATCTCCATTTCCCCAAATCTCCATGGTAGTCGATCGGTCATGTTATCGGTTAATAAAAATAGGAAAAAATTTAGTAGTTTGCGGGAGCTAAAAAAAAACGCTACCGAGGATTGCTGTAAATTGCATGTTGTTCAACATGACCTGAAGAACACATATACGAAGTATCAACGGTAAGGTAATCAATTTTTTTCCCGATAACTATCGGGCCTGAGGACCTAAACAACTTTGGTTCGATTAGTAACAAGCCCGGAAATCACTAAAAACTCGAAAGTACTCGTTGTGAAAGTTTACTTTCTCTGATCAGCACTTAATTTTCCCATCCATATGGCCTGGACTATCTCATAGTCAAAGATTCTAACTAGACACTGTACATGAAAAAACTAAATCCTTATTAATGGAAGATATCCACGCTGAATGCGGGAACAATTTTTTAGATATGACTAATCACAGTAATTATATTACTATAATTATGAATAACGGGCTTTGCCCGCTGTTTCTGTTCCCTCAACAAATAAAAGGTGGTCCACATTACCAAAAACTTTTGTTTTCGAACACACTGAATTTTTCTATTTTTGAAACATCAGTTCACACAGTTCTTCAGCGGAAACAGACATCACAATATAAAGTCAAAATTTAGGAAGAATAAACTTCAATTATATTTCCACCTTAATTTGAAATACCATTAGCTTCAGGTGTTTGCACCAAAAAGAGCTAACAAGTACAGTGAAACCAATTCCATTAGGTCTTTTCATTATTTTAATTTGCGCTGTACGCTCATGTTGAGTGCCTATCACTGGATATATTACGCCGGGCTATAATCCGTTGTCGGACAAGTGCGCAGCAAGTAATTCCGTCTAAAGCTAGGTTGGTTTTACTGCAGGTACCTACTAAAGTATCAATTTTGAGTCCATACGAAAACAAAAATTTTCAGTCATTCTTTGTTCACCTTTGTTATAAACTGTGCCAAACTTCAACAAAAACAATTTATCAACACTGTCGCGTATGTTAACGATACTTTCAGTTTTATTTCTTTGTCTTTTAATATATTTAACGGCAACATCAATAAATTGCGAGAAAAACTCGTGGAACTCCAGTGTTTCTCCGATGTTACTAGTGCAATACCAGTTGTTTCAACGTATTTATATGCCGTTCAAACTTCATATTCATCAATTTAACACTAATAAAATCAATACATTGAGCACCACTAATAACTATGGTTTGATGAAATACTGACAGATAATTTTGTAGATAGAATTTTCCAATAAACATTTTTTGACGGTAAAATTAAATACTAGGATATATTACTGAATATATAAGATTGTCGGCTACTAATCTTCCAAAAATATATCTAGAAACAACTTTTTTTACTTGTCCTTTTGTACCAGTAACATTCAAAGATGAGGCGTTTCGAAGTGACAATAAAGAGTGAGAATTCGAAATAGTGTGCAATTTTTGTGCCTACCAGCCTCACTGGAAAATATATTTTGACATAAATGCATTGATGAACAATTATTTAAAAGAATGGCAGATTAATAAAGCTATCATGAATGAAAGTAAATTATGAGAATTTTTTTCTCTTGAGATAAAATACAAAGGATTATCACAAAAATGCAAAGGACGAATCTCTTAAACAATAAATCAGGCACTCAATTTAGCACTAATTTTTGCCCTAACTTTATAATTCAATGGACAACGCTTTTTAAAGATATTAATTTTTGACTTTTAAATTCAATTCAAAGCAACTATTCAATGCTTATGATCATTATGCATGGAAATTATCAATCGAAATCTACAAGACCAATTTGTGAGGCAACAGTTACCTATTATGATTAATTAAAAGTTATCGATATTGGCCAACTAGATATTACAATACAAAAACCTCACTAGAGATTCACATGTTCAAAGATAACAAATGTAGTCGATGGAGAAGTATGCAAAATAAAATAATTTAAATAACAGTTGACCAATACCACAGCCGTCTTTATCACCCGAGCCGTGGTGAGAAAACCGGCAACACCGCATGGAAAGCAATTTGACGTCCTACTCATTAATTCTTTAATGTGAATTTCTCGGCCTATTCGGAAAACTAGGAAAAAACATAAGAGATTGAATTTTTAGAGAAAAGAAAGACGATTAATGTGGTTATTTATATTCATTTTTTTCATCATAAACTGAAATCGCAATACATTCAATTTCTTATATATGGGAACTCTGTCAAGTTTGATTTTTCATTTGAAATCCGACTGATGATGAAAATATTATGTTATTGGAAGGTACCTATACAGAATGTGCCAAACTACCTGAGTTTGAAAAAAAATTTGAAAAAATCCCCCGAAATATGAATTTTAGGGCATGGAAAAACCAAACTTGACAGATTTACCATATCTAAGAAATTGAATATATTGCTATTCCAGTTTGTGATGAAAAAAAATGAAATAACCACATTAATCGTCATTCTTTCCTCTAAAAATTCGTTCTCCTATGTTTTTTTCATAGTTTTTCGAATAATTAAAGAATTAATGAGTAGGACGTCGAATTGCTTTCCATGCGGTGTTGCCGATTTTCTGACCACGGCTCGGGAGATTAAGTCGGCTGTGCCAATACATACGAGTCCATAAGTACAAAGAACATAGTAGAGCGATAGTAATGTTATCAAACGCCATTGAAGAAAATACTAAACTCTACGTTTTCGACACTTTTGCTTCTTGTATTAAATTTCCGCGTATGCCTTTTGTTAACACTAACGCTCTAAGTCTTTATACTCATATCCTGGCAAGACCAGATACACTTACATAAATACAGATAAATAGATTAAAACTAGTACACGACCAAGCCTTAACAGCGAGAGAATTGAGAAAGGAGTATAAAAGGCGACTTGTATC
Source organism: Chrysolina haemoptera (assembly GCA_958298965.1). Lineage (NCBI taxonomy): Eukaryota > Metazoa > Arthropoda > Insecta > Coleoptera > Chrysomelidae > Chrysolina > Chrysolina haemoptera. The sequence continues at coordinate 4,259,775 of OY282588.1, forward strand.
CCCGCTCCCCTTAGGACTTGAGGAGTTTGTTGGCACGCTGGTTGGCCACTGCTATGCGCGTTTCGTTGCTCTCACCCTAACCAACAAACATATAACCAGTGTGCCCCTTCAGCAATAAACACTACGCTGAGCACCCGACTCGTTCCTATTGCTTTCTTTTGATTGTAAAATGGGTTTCTGGACGCCGTGGTGCCACTCATGAATGAAATGTTTCCTTTTACCTACTAGATGCGTCATTTCGATAAGAAAAAAAATTCTTCTCAAGCAGGATTCGAACCCGCGATCACTAGATTGCCGGTCAGTACTCTACCAACTAGGCTACCAGGAAGACATGCATTACCTGCATATCAATATGCCGCTTTCTTCTAGAATTTTGATGTTAGTAGTGTCACCTACAAACTACAGCGTTTGTGAGGTGTTAGGTTAGATCTGAACTCGTTCGTTTTTATTAATGTTCATCAAGATCCTATTTACTGCTATTTACCTGAATATCGCTATATATGTCGACGATGCTAGGTGTGAAAGGTAAGAAAATTGAGAACGAATGAACTCCCATTCAACCTGTAACTCTCCAACACCTCACAAACACTGAAGTTTGTGGGTTGCACTACTGAATTCAAGAAAAAAGCGTTCTCTTGATATTCAGTTGGAACGCATGTCTTCTCAGAAGCTCAGTTGGTAGGGAACTGATCGGCCACCTAGAGGTTGTGTGTTCAAATTCAGCTCGATGAGAATCTTTTTTCTGGAATATTAAAAATTTTATGCCACTAATTCTTCTCAATATATTAATAAATAACTGACTAACTTAGCTACTTTCTTCTGACAGTTTTTAAAGCTAAGGTATCAAACTACAGGGTTCAATTACCTGCTAGTGAATTACTATAGCTAATTTTATTGGGGTTTGAAATAAAGATAGAGGATTTGAATATCGATAGATCATTATCTCTACTACGCCAGTTTTTAAAAGCATTTTTGCAGATTACATTGCTTTCCAAACATGATATTCTCAGCTCATGAATTGTACCTAGTAGTAACAATCCACAAATATTATAAGGAACCGAAAGACAAAATTCCAACTTTACGTAGAATAGGAATTTACGGAAACAAAATTGTGAAAAATTCTATAATGCTCAACTAAATTAATAATACTCGATGAATACCAGATTCCGTCCCATATCAAAATATGCTATATATTCAAGAGAAAACAAATCCTGTGTAGCGGACGATCCTATGGTCCTCATACAATCAAAATTCAAAATTGGGGAAGCCTTGTAAAAGACATGAAAATAGATTGGAACTATAATGTTGCACTCAGTTTTAAATGGTTTACCCTTATTCCAAAATTTAATCAGATTAGCAGGAAATCGAATCCTCTTTAAGGAAACTATAAGATGACGGTTATCAAAACGCGCATCTAGGAATAAAGTAAATGTTTGCGGTAAAGCGGAATCATTTGTTCACATTCGATTTCAACCATATACGAAAATCTAACAATAATCAATTTATTGTCTGAATATGTATGGCTGGATCCTAATTTTGATTTATTCAATACAGCCTAGTTTACATACTATTTCCAGTCAAATCACTTACAAGCCCAAAGGAGATTGGATACATAAAAACTGAATGTGAGTCATGAAAATGGTATATACAAAAATATTTTTTACAAAGCATTTTTCTGTCTTTCGAATGATATAAACGAAGTTACTTATTTTCATTTGGAAATCAACATTTTCGATTGATAGGACATTTGTCCAAATTTCACTGGATAACTAAAAAACGAATATTTTCATAAAAAGTAGTTTCTAGGTGAGCAAATCCTCACAGGTTACAGTAATACTATGAGGCTTCTACCCGAAAATCGCTAATTTTTTGTTTATTTTGATAGTTTTTGCCTAGCGGCTCTATTTTCGCTTGCGAATTTCCAAAATATTTTCTTGTAGTTCATCACGTTGAGTACGAGTATGATTGCTTGATGAAGAATCAATTGTAAGTTAACTGTGAATGTTGAGATAAAAGAAAGCACAAGAAATACCTTAAAATTATGTGATGTAAAATTGAAGAGAGGAAGTAGGAAAAGATTCTACAGTAAAGGCATTCTAGATATAAACGGAGCTCAACGAGTAACAAACTATGAACACTTATATTTTGGAAAGTAGGACAACTTTGTAGGCAAAAAGTCGTCAGCTGAAGGCGAAAATGCTTAGCCTGAATCTGTGAAATATATGGAAGTACAACTGGGCAAGCGTATGAGCAAGAATGAACACATATGAGCTTAGTAATCCAGAAGAAACGGCCCCACTAAAATGGACCTGAGTCTCATTTAACCAAATTAGAAGCAAAACCTATACAGTTACTCATATATGAATGGGGAACGGCCATGGTTCACACTCAGACTCAATGAACAACAGAGACTTGTCAAGATGCAAAACAAGGTACATTAATACAGATGGACGCATTCGTACGGATGAGTTGTGCGAGTTTGCATTGCAAGCGTCCTGGATATACTCCATGTAAGGCACCACTAACTGAGCCTACTAGAAACCAAGCGTTTATCATCAATCATAAATTTAGACCCGTATCCTAACAAACTTCTCCGGGTAAAGGCCACAAACATTTCAAGATTATACAATTGGCAATCGTACTTGGTTCTTGATAATAGTAAATGCATTTTTAATTTGAACACGCTCACTGGAGCGAAATCAGAGCCGTTTGAATTAAAATAAACGAAATGTACTTACAGATGTGTTCAATGAAGATTTGTCAGCGATTGTATGATGTCTAAACTTCAAAGTTCAAGAAAGTGTTGTACAAGGTTTTGATTACCAACGCAGAAGTTATTTGGGAATCAAAACCTTGTACAACACTTTTTTGAACTTTGAAGTAGACAGCATACAATCACTCTACAACACTCCATTGAACACAACTATACTTCCACAAGAAATAATGAGAAATTTTGGGGTAGAACTCTCCTAGTCGTACTACTTATAGCATAATATTTATTAAAATAAACACACTTTAACGGCATACCGTTTGGATCGAACAATACACCTGGCGTATGTCAGCGACTTGTGAATTTCCAAAAACGTTAGCATAACGGAAAAATAGACATGCATGATTTCCTAAGCTGCTGTTATGATGTACACACAGGAACGAGCGGGATACTCGTAAAATATGAAAATTTTCAGTGTTTTTGTGTTTTGTGTCTACTTGAGGAGTTCATGTGCTCGCTGGTTGGCCACCTCTATCCTCGTTGCGTTCGAATCACCCTGTATGTCGCAACCATGCCATAGTGAGGTTGCAGTGTACAGAGTTGTTGATGTTGTAGTTGTGTCATGGAGTGAACGGAGTAGCAATGTAAAACAAACAACATCGAGATTAATCAAAAATACAAGCAGAAATTGTTTTGTGGTCATTCACTGTTTGTCAGTCTATATTTATCGGAATATTATTTTGAGTAACTGTGACGATATGGAGCAAAGTTTTTGTCACTTGTCACTTCAGAAGTTGGTATTATTTGAAATGGCACTATGTGAAATGCATTAAAATCAAAAGTGAAATTTGATAACTATAGACTGAAAAATAATTGAAAATAATGAACAAAAGTCGATAATTTAGAGTAGAATTCCATTAATTACTCAACACATACAGTGTGGTCGCTAATAATAGCCCCCGTTACTAATTTCAAACAAGGTGAGATATTAAAGAAGTGAAAACAGGATAGAAAATGATCTTTTATGGTATTTCCAAAAATTACACGTGAGCTTTGAGACATACGTTACAGATACCTGAAAATGTTTGAACTGGGAGGAGGTTATACTTCATAAGACAACAACAACAACGATAAGAGGCTGTTAACTTATTTCCAAGTATTTTCAAAATTGTTTTGGGTCAAACGTTCCTTCGTAATTATTATACAATGTTTTGTAACTTGTCGAAAAAAAAATCTTGTCACATACACAGGATCATTTAATCCTTTGTGAGCCATATCTCTGTTAATAATAAGAACAAAAACCGTTCAGTTTAAATTAAAAGAAATACCCAGCCTTGCAATTTGTTGGATATCGCATGCAAATGTTCGGTCCACATCATCGCATAGAATACTTCGTTGCCAGGAAATCAACACTAACCGGTAGTACACAGCACCATCAATACATGGGTCAATCCGCGCAACACCATTCTTCGCACAGAGCAAGTGGCCTTGAGGAGACCTGACCGTCAAAGCATGTTTCGAACGTTACAGCACGTGGGCCATCGATATCTCGAGTCAAGCAACGCTACGCGAAGTTATGGTTTGGATGGAGACTTACGGACGACCTCGTTTCTCCTCGGATCGTGCTAGGAATCGCACGTTAAAAGGTAAGACCTCGTTAATCCTTAGCTAGCACAAGTTTGGACTTTTCATTCTTGTTCACCACAGAAAGTTTTTTCGAATAAATATCCGGGCGATAAATTGTACCACATATTCTGCATGCCAAAGTGTACCTGTGCTCGGTCACAACCAATCCGAGAGCTAGAATATCTTCCATTGACTGAAACGTGGTACGTTTTGCTTGTATGCGTCCCAGAAGCGTATTGCCAAACACCCGTGCAGTTCTCCTATACAGCACAGGCAAATGCCAGTGCGATTCAGCGCAGCTCTGGAATTCCGCCTAAGAAGCATCTAGCGACAGAGCAAAGAACAACTACCAATGTGTTTATCGCGAGCAAAAAAAAATTCACGCATTTTCAACTTGCAAGCTAGGTTAGCTTGCCCCGAGTAATTCAGATCATGGAATACACGGCGTGCTCTGTATTGTACGGGGGTTTGCCAACACCAAATGCGCGATAGTCACAGACACAAAGCCCTGAGTAATTCAGAGTAAGGAAAACATGGATTGCTCCGTACTGCACGGGGTTTGGCAATACGCGCCCCGGGAAAAAAAAAGGTGAATCCACCATATTCTCCATATACTATCATCGACCGAACGACGTCGTGAAGAACATCTAGCCACCATCGATCAATGACGCGCTCAAAGGACCAATACGTACAATTCCACAAACCCAGCTGAACAAGTGAGATTGCGCATACATTCATGTTGATTGCTAGGTGAGTAGTACTGAAGTGTCTGGTTTTTGTTGGTCGAATTGCTCTATAGAATTGGTAAAATGCTAAACTTAGTTCCGTAAACATTTTCTCAACAGACATTTGACAGTCCATACACAGAGATATTATAGAGTTGTAGAGTCAAAAATATTCGAAAATAACCTTTGCTTTATCACAAGTTCTTGAAACTATCAAAGAACTGAAATTCGAACAGGATCAATAAAGCAATGCTATGAAAATCCATTCATCCATAACTCTGCAAGCAATAAACACAATTTAAAGAACAAGCAACATTTGATAAGTTTGAGATCAATGTAAAACTATTCTTCATTATTAAGTACTGCCTGTCTTCTGAATCTTGTCTGGTGCGGAAATTAGTAGGGACAAATATTTACGACCACACTGATTTTGAATAAACTTTTGGAAATGATATGTAAAAATTCCGACACAAAGAAAACTTCCAGAAATAAAAACTTTTTGATTTAGAATCAACGAACACAAATAATAAGATCGCTTCATTTAGCCATTCAAAATGAATGTGCTATTGCATAAAATAATTGTGCTCATTAGAAAATCAACAAACTGATCATTCAGAAAGCTTCACAAGTGAAACGACGTTCTCATATTTCAGGGGTCATAACCAAAAAGATTCGACTTCAATTTCAACCAATCTCTTTGTCAACTCTTCTCCTGGCTTAACGAAAAATTAAATTATCAAATGAAATATAAATTGAACAGCAATACGTTACATCCACTCAATGTAATATAGTAATTATAATATTAACGCACTTATTGTGAAAATCACATAAATTTCAGTATAATGTCGGTTATCTATTGCACAACCCCCTTTTTATGTCAAGTTCATATAACTCAAAACTGAATTACCAAATACTAATTGAGGGGGTGAGAACCAAAAGGATCCAAGTACCGTTATCTTAGTTTGGATATATTCAAGGTTAAAGTTAATTGATTATTGTATTGTATTTTTTCACAAATCGATTTTCAAGCGATTTTTAGTTTTAACTATCCAAATCTGCACTTAGTTATTTTTTTTTAAACTATCGACTATTCTATATCCCTGCTTCATATCAACTCAAAATCGCCAACGAAAAATACTTTCGAAAACTCTAAAATTTTTTCAATATTTTTCCCGTATTTTACGCCACCAATTCAACATGTAAGATAACATTTTCAACCGACGACAGAGTCGAGATAGAGCAATTTTGCGAATGCCAATCCATTCAGCATGCCAAAATTAGTATATGCTGTGATTTTCGAGTCGATCGGCACAAAGTGAATTTACAGCCGAAAAAACATCGAAGGGTTATTATAGCTTAAAAATGGCCTAAAAGTCAAAGTCATCAGATTCACTCGAAATTACTACGGATATACTTAAAATTTTATGCTGATTGCAAAAATATATGATTTGAATATGTTCGGATACACGGTGTACCATAAAACAAAGATAAATGTGCAACAAAAATTGTATTGCACGAATCCGGCATCCTAGCACACAAAACCACTTATAACACCTACAAGCGAACTGTTAGGCCAGCAAACAATAACATCCTCTTGTAGAAAATTTTCTTAGCTTTCTTTTTATATATCTATGTATTTAACGAATGTGTCTCGTTATGGGCGCAAAATGCGATAAATGTAAAAGGTGCGCTAGGATCTGGCATCCTAGCACACAAAACCACCTATAACACCTACAAGCGAACTGTTAGGCCAGCAAACAATAACATCCTCTTCTAGAAAATTTTCTTAGCTTCCTTTCATATACATAAGTATTTAACGAATGTGTCTCGTTATGGTCGCAAAATGCGATAAATGTAAAAGGTGCGCTAGGATCTGACATCCTAGCACACAAAACCACCTATAACACCTACAAGCGAACTGTTAGGCCAGCAAACAATAACATCCTCTTGTAGAAAATTTTCTTAGCTTTCTTTTTATATATCTATGTATTTAACGAATGTGTCTCGTTATGGGCGCAAAATGCGATAAATGTAAAAGGTGCGCTAGGATCTGGCATCCTAGCACACAAAACCACCGATAACACCTACAGTCGAACTGTTGAGCCAGCAAACAATAACATCCTCTTGTAGAAAATTTTCTTAGCTTTCTTTCTATATACCTCTGTATTTAACGAATGTGTCTCGTTATGGTCGCAAAATACGATAAATGTAAAAGGTGCGCTAGGATCTGGCATCCTAGCACACAAAACCAGCTATAACACCTACAAGCGAACTGTTAGGCCAGCAAACAATAACATCCTCTTCTAGAAAATTTTCTTAGCTTCCTTTCATATACATAAGTATTTAACGAATGTGTCTCGTTATGGTCGCAAAATGCGATAAATGTAAAAGGTGCGCTAGGATCTGGCATCCTAGCACACAAAACCACCTATAACACATACAAGCGAACTGTTAAGCCAGCAAACAATAACATCCTCTTGTAGAAAATTTTCTTAGCTTCCTTTCTATATACATATGTATTTAACGAATGTGTCTCGTTATGGTCGCAAAATGCGATAAATGTAAAAGCTGCGCTAGGATCTGGCATCCTAGCACACAAAACCACCTATAACACCTACAAGCGAACTGTTGGGCCAGCAAACAATAACATCCTCTTGTAGAAAATTTTCTTAGCTTCCTTTCTATATACGTATGTATTTAACGAATGTGTCTCGTTATGGTCGCAAAATGCGATAAATGTAAAAATTGCGCTAGGATCTGGCTTCCTAGCACATAAAACCACAAAAAAATACTTCCGAAAGTTCTAGAATTTTTTCAATATTTTTCCCGTATTCTACGCTATCAATTCAACATGACACAGTGTTCGAAAAATGATAAATGTAAAAATCGGTCCAACTCAAAGTGCACACGTTTGTAAAAACGCCCACCAAATCTATGTTTGTCTAGCAATCGATTTCAAATTCGGTTAGCATGAAGAAATAAGATTGAATTTAACGGATATAACATAGAAAAAAAATTACAAAAATTTTGGCTGGAAAACGGCAGCTGCAACCTCTAAGATAACATTTTCAACCGACGACTGAGTTGAGATAGAGCAATTCTGCGAACGCCAATCGATTCAGCATGCCGAAATTAGTATATGCTGTGATTTTCGAGTTGATCGGCACAAAGTGAATTTTCAGCCGAAAAAAACATCAAAGGGTTATACCTTAAAAATGGCCAAAAATCCAAAGTCATCAGATTCACTCGAAATTACCACCGATATACTCAAAATTTTATCCTGATTCCAAAAATGTATGATTTGAATATATTCGGATACACGGTGTACCATAAAACAAAGATAAATATGCAACAAAAATTGTATCGCACGAATCCGACATCCTAGCACACAAAACCACCTATAACAGCAACAAACGAACTGTTAGACCAGCAAACAATAACATCCTCTTGTAGGAAATTTTCTTAGATTTCTTTCTATATACCTATGTATTTAACGAATGTGCCTCGTTATTGTCGCAAAATGCGAAAAATGTAAAAGGTGCGCTAAGATCCAGCATCCTAGGACATAAAACCGCCAAAAAAAATACTTCCGAAGGTTCTAGAATGTTTTCAATATTTTTCCCGTATTCTACGTCATTATTTTTAAAGACTTAAGGGGGGGCTGTAGCCCCAACGCCCCCCCCCTGGCTGCGCCATTGCCTGTTGCAGCACGTAACAATAGATTTCCAAAATAACATACGCGTCGCGATATACGACTAGGTTTACCAAGATACCGTGAAATTCAGACTGTGGCAGTGTGATAACTTCTGACGAGAAATTCATAACCCGACATCACACTGAAATTTCAGGCAATTGCATATGATTGGTGCGAGGTCATTGCATAATTTTTTGTTTATGACCGCTGATTAGAGCCTACTCTATCATGGAAGAAAGAAAAACTTGTTTTCGATTATACTCATTTTATGGAAAGAGAAAATTTCCTAAAATGTTATAGGCGTCATTCAAAACTTTGGTATCAATATTTTGAGCAAATATAAATATTAATTGTGCTCCACTTTACTTTAAAAAACTTGTCGACTTAAGCAGTTTGGTTTGATATCCTGAAGAAGAATCTGAACGTCGCGTCGCCGTCGTTTTGTAGTGTATGCCTTCTTCGTGGCTTAGCAAAAGTACGAAACGGGCAATTTTTCCAACAACTGTGTTCCCTAAAAACGGGGTACGATTTCTCCTTTTACATAAACACAACCTGCGTACGCTCAATAACTAGCAAAATGTCTCGTTTTCACAAAAAATCAGCTTCTTTCAGATCACAAGCACATCGACGAATGTCCTGGAGGTGATTATGAACCCCCTACACTTCATTTTTGTATTGAAGAGGAAGCGAGGTTTGACTAAACTGCCGGTCATTGGAAGGGTAAGATCCTAGCCTATTCCATCATAATGGAGATTATATATTACTCCAACCTACTTACTCCTTTGATGGGACATACATCATCATAATCAAATAGTATGGTTTCCGGGCATTGGGGCCGTGGTCGGTTCACCTCCGTTGAGGTGGTTTCTACCGACGTTTCGCTCACAACTGCGGTGAGCATCTTCAGCGTGGATGTTGTCTTCTCGAAGAGCGACGTAAAACTGATCTTTTCTTCATCCACGCTGAAGATGCTCACAGCAGTTATGAGCGAAACGTCGGTTGAAACCGCCTTCACGGAGGTGAACCGACCACGGCCCCAAAGCTCAGAAACCATAATATTTGAATATATACTTTCGGCCGTGAAAGCCTTCACTTCATGTACACACCACCATCATACAAGATGGAAAAGTCACATCGCCAATGCTGTGAAGAGGGCAAATGAGTGAAATATTCGTGAAAATGGTTGATATCTGATACTTCAAAGTGTATGTGGAAGTCTATCATCGAAACACCTGGATCCTGATTTTGTTTTTATCTTGTTGATTTTTAGATAGTGTCTAATGTTTTTTGATGATAAAATGTCACTGTAATTTCGTACTGAATTAAAACCCATTTTCTCCTATTACCTTTATTTGACGTAGTCATTCACTGGTTAAGTGTTGATAGGCGATATCCACCTTACTCCGCCTGGTGGGGAGGATGGTGGGAGAGACTGATTGGGATTGTTAAATCTCTCCTGAGAAAGGTTCTTGGAAAAGCTAGTCTTACTTTCGAAGAACTTTCTTCCGTTTTATGTGATTGTGAAACAGTTGTCAATTCACGACCATTAACTGTCATTTCCGAAGTTTTGAGTCCTGTAATATTCCTGAACGATATCAAAGAAGTTGGTGTAATTGATATTGATAAAGTGGAAGCAAGTTACCTCAGGAGAAGATACAAATACAAAGCGAACCTCAGAGGGCATTTGCAACAGAGATTCAGGAACGAGTATTTAAGTCAGTTATTCCTGAAAAAGAAAAGATGCAACGAGAATATCAAAATTGGAGATATTGTACTTGTTGGAAACGATCACGATAAAAGAATATGTTGGCCTTTACCTCGAGTTTCAGAACTTTTTCCTGGTAAAGACGGAAACATCAGGTTAGTGAAACTAAAAACGGCTACAGGAACTATTCTACGACCAGTTCAAAGATTATTTCCATTGGAAGTTGACAGCCAGGCAGATAATGACATTTTGAGAAAAAAACATATACAGGACGATTCCATGAATACAAACATTGAGGAAAGTAAAATAATCGAGACGAATCAGTCGAAATATACTAGGTGTGGTAGAAGAATCAAGCCTCCTGATAGATATTCGTCATGATCGAGTTATGGGTTCAACTCAAGGTGGGAGAATGTGGAAGTATCTATTATCGAAACACCTGGGATCCTGATTTTGTTTTTATCTTGTTGATTTTTAGATAGTGTCTAATGTTTTTTGATGATAAAATGTCACTGTAATTTCGTACTGAATTAAAACCCATTTTCTCCTATTACCTTTATTTGACGTAGTCATTCACTGGTTAAGTGTTGATACGCGACAGTGTATAATTCTTGTTCATCAAAGTATGCAGGTTGTGTTTATTACCTGTTTTTAGTGAGTTAAAATACATGTGTTCACCCACTTCGGACACTTGCGGAGCTCTACCTCGAAAACAAGGTCAAGCCCCACAAGTTGGCTTCCAAATTGGTGCTGAGGACGTCAAACTACCGAGTGCCACAAATTTGAAAAAAAGGTGAAGCAGAATGAATGCATACTGACCCAAAAACCAGATTGTTTCAGTGATGTACGTATTTTTCATAAACATAGGGAGTTTGAACGGCGCTTTTTCGAAAAATATTGATTCAATCTTCCATGATGCAAATATCGAATTTTTAAAGAAAATCAACACACAACACACCATAACACAAATCATAGTGTCACAGTCATTTTACAAAACATAAACACACACGTAACAATATTACCTTGAGATTGATACGATCGACTTGTCTGTTCTGGTTTTCCAGTTCGGATCCCATATCGATAGCCATGTTGCGCAGGTTGCCTGAAAGTTAAGTTTGTTTTTCAATAATAAATATAACATTCTGTTGTGCCTGACTGAAAATTCTTGAATTTGAAGAACACTTATCCAGGATATTTCTTCTCGAGCTTGATAGATTCATATCTGTCAGTTTTGACAGTTTTCGATTTTCCAATCTATCACTTTGCGCTTTAAATATACACTTAGACCAATCAATAGGGCAATAAAATGAGTGATTTTTTTAAATATTTTGTTGTTTTGTACTCGCAACTGTTATTTATTAATTTGTTATAAACATTTAAATAAAAAACGCATTTTTCTAGTGTTGATTATAAAATGAAAACAAATGCAGTAATCTGGTTCCTTCAGTGGAAAAAATTGTAGAGAATTGAAATGCGAACAAAATGAGATTTTGTATGACCCGATCGGATCATTAATAACGGAGAAAAACTGGAAAACTCGGAAAATTTTGCGTTTTTTTTTTTAATTCACAACTCCACCATTTTTTTATTTTTAGGATTTGCTCTTTTCAAAAAAGTACTTCAAAACTTATACTCTCATGTCTCGCTACAATGCCGCAAAATGGGTGAAAAAAGCTTACAAACATGACTGAAAACAGCCGTGCCCCACTTAGGCGGGTCGCATAGAACGAGAAACCGTGAGGTGAGGGGAGGCGTATCGTAGAGGCATTATCACCTCCCCTCAGAAATAAGGATATATGTTTTGTAGTACTATACTGAAACTGAAATTGGACTATCACTAGAGCATCCAGGCACGCTGCAAGATAGTGCAAAAAAAATTACAATTATGCCAAAACTAATAGTTTAACAGCTCCTGTTTTGCGCACAAATAAAGTACATATGTTTTACTAATTTTGTGAAAAGGACCAACCCTATAAATGAAAAAACGGCAGAGTTGGAATTTTTTAAAAAATCGCAATTTTTTTTTGGGTTTTCCAGTTTTTCTGCGTTACTAATGATCTGATCGGTTCGTACAAAAACAACAAAAATTTTGTTCGTATTTCAATTTTCCACAATTCTTCTCATTGAAGCAACAAGATTGCCGTATTAGTTTTCATTTTATAAGCAGAACACTAAACAAAAATACGTTTTTTTGTATTTAAATGTTTACAACAAATTAATAAATGACAGTTGCAAGTCCAAATCATAACAAAATATAACTGCGGACTGTCTTCCAGGTGAAGGCACACTCGGTTTTCTAATCGTATCTTTGTGCGAAAAAATCTTCTGTTGATTGGCCTAATACAAATGGCTATTACTTCACTTCAATTGACAAAATTCAACACACACGGTGAAACGACTGGAAACTAGTTCTGAAAAACACAGGCGATATCCCATACATTATAATTGCAGTTGTTGAGTAACCAATTTGTAGATACTGAAATAATCGATCTGTGAATACTGTTGAAAAAAAAAATTTTAATTTGACAGCGTTATAACCGGTATAACCAACAGTGGCTATTCCATGATACTATCCTAGACAAATTTAGAGAATCGTGAAACCTTGGCACAAAATTGCTTCTGAATACTCAAATTACTGACAGACACCGCTCGATTCACATATTTTGGTTAACCTTTTTCAAATGCTTGAGGACCAGTACTTTGGTATTTAATGAAGTGCTTATCTTCTGTAGAATAAAGTTACCTATCATTGTGTTGACTTGACCAACGTTTTCTTCCATTTCGTCCTCTCGAGCGTCATTCGTAATCCTGCCAATGTAGCCGCCTTGAGGACCCATACCATTGCGATCATCCATCATTCGTTGCGGTTGATTATTGACTACTTTACCATCATCGTTGCCTTTCCATGTTCCTTCATCTTCCTTAAAAGATGATCCCCTTGAAAACACAGAACAAAATAAATTAGAGTATAATTGAATTAACTCGGCTGATACTTGGTGAAAATCCTTTATGAACCGAATGAAAATATCCAAAGAAAAAAAGTTGTTTACTGTTGATTATTGATTGTCACTAATCAATTTCAGATCTTCAGAATATGTTTCGCCAACTCATTGGTTTCTTCAAAGTGACAAATTAATACTTATACGGTTGTTTGAATACTTGAGCACAAACTCGGTCAAAGTAATTGTTTTGTCATAAATATATTCGTCTCGTATATTCCACTTTGTGGAAATGTTTGGAGGTACGATATTTTGCCATGGTCAAAATTGTTCGCTACATTCATTTGATATTCTGTTAATCTTCGGACTTGGTATGAATTTTCTTAGTGGCGAGTTATTGAAATTATTCGACAACTGTTTCTTTTCTAAAAGTTTGAAAATGAAAAAAAAAATCTAAAATATTCGACCCACCTACCCCACTGGAGAGTGAATTTGATATTTCACTTCGAAGTTAGTAATGATTTTGAGAAACGCATGTTATAATTTTTTCAAACAAATTACTGGGAATAATAATTAACACAGAACATTTTTCGTCCTTTGGTTACTTTCATAATGTTCGGAGTGAATGCTAGAAAATATAAAATGGAATAAAACATCATTCCAACAATTACGTACTATTTGACTTCTCAGATATTATTGAATGAGATTATTACTCTTCTTTGGACAACCTATATCGAGATCGTCAATTACTCACTTTTGACATGGTAAAACGCAAAGCCCGCAGCATTTCTCCATACCCGTCAAGTTTTTCTCTGCTTCTCTCATGTCGGTATTAATCTGATCCATGCCATCTTCGATTCGGTCCAGTTGTTCTACACAACACAAGATCATTAAGTTTCTAAGAATGCAAGATTCATCTCATGGATCTAATTATTATCAACGTAAGCCACGTGTGGGTGTGTGTCAGAATTGGTATAAATTATCATGCTCGATCATGCTCTAATCTAACCTACTACTCATCCATCAGAAATTCAGGGAGATAGCAATATTTCATTACAATATATTGAAAATTATTTATGGAACAGTTAGGGACCACTGTCATTCAGCTGCTGAAATTAGAGAGGTACCTCACTGCACATGCAATCTATATAATCGAATGAAATTCGCAAAATTTAGGAAACTATCAAGTACTAGACTACAATTCATTGAATTATTTACTGATGTCTCACCTGAATTTGGAACGGACTCTTTTAATGGGGCTGAGTTAAAAAGCGATTCATTTAAGTTTCCATGCTTTTAGTTTTGTTAGATAAGAGTTGGCATCAGCGAAGAACTGAGAAATAAAAGTGTGGAAAATACGTTTAACGTTCGTGAGTAGGGTGTCAACTTACTTCAGTAGTGTTAAATCCCACAATGTATTGTTGTCTTTAATTGAATTATGTATCATCTATCATTATATATTATGTTGTAATGTTGAAATATGAACTAGGTTTGCGAGGTGTATTTTTGGCAGATGTAGGATATCACTTTATGTTCACAGACGTAGTAATATCTGAGGATGAATATGGTTCGAGGATGGGTATTCAATGGATTCATTAGCCAAAGTTGAAAGTACATCACAAAATATAAATTGATTGAAGGAATGATATCACTGAAATATTTATCACCAACTTATGATGTACCAACAGATCTATAGCGTGAATGTAATGAGAGTATATTTATTTGTATAGAAAAAAAGAAGCATAATCCAGTATAGATGAGTCATTTGACTTCTAAAACAAAAAGATTCTTACAACTATGTATCAATTGTTATTTCATTGTAGCGTATTGAAGGCGTAAATATCAGAAGGAAGGTTTCGGATTCCTTTTTCATTCTTCCATAATTACAGAAAAATGAATCGTAGATCCTTACAACAACAGTCAATCAAGATGTACCAACATGGCAATAATTCAAGGAGATACACCAAACATATCTCAAGATAAAACAAAGTGACTGAATGTTAGAAAGAGAATGATCGAAGTCCAAATTATTTGAGAGATGCAGACGAATCGAATGAAACGATCATCGATGAGAGTTTCATTGTTCCATTGATCGGCAAGGAATTCAACTCCACTGAAAAACAACTATTGCTATAATTATAAACTTCTACAATTTGAAGAGAATAATCAAATTCTCTATGATGTTTTCAGGCGGTAAAATTCGGTAACAGAGGCTTTAAATTTCTATTTACGATGCAGAAAAACTCAAGGTCATCTCCACAATTTAATACACCCAATGTTATGTGATGTTAGAATGATCAAAAACTATCGATCAGTTCAACAGTATCATAGTAGTAGAACGTTTCGAACCTATATAGGTCCATCATCAGCTGAGTTTAAATTATGGAGAGGAAAAATTGTTATATAGAAACTTTAATCAAATTAAATAGGTGTCATCAAATGTTCCCACTAGGGGTTATGTGGGCACAAATAACATGATGTTTTTTTTTAATTCAACACTTCATGTTTTTTGTGCCCACAAAACCCCTAGTGGGAACATGTGGTGACACATTTTTAATTTTATTGGAGTTTCTATATAAATTGATGACAACACTAATAAAATCAGGAACAACAAATATGTATTTCTTCATTTGAGGCAAGGACACAACTGTTTGGTGACAGGAATTGGGGTTCGATATCAAAGTAAAGCATAATAGATTGATTTCAGCCCTATCTCAATTCAGAGTTTACACCGAAACAATGTAATATTTTCGAACTTTTACATAAAAAATGGAAAATTAACACCATTATATATAAAAAGCGCAGAAAAAAGTACATATATAATTGGTTGACATGTGTTGCAGAAACATCTTCCCCCTATTATTCGAGCCTTAAGTTTGTGTACAATCATAACAGAAATAATGTCAGATATCTTATTGCATATTTACAACGTTTTCTAGAAAGTAATACAGAACATATCGCATGATCAAATGATACATATTGCGGACTTTTTTCAAAAGTTGAAAATATTTGAGTATGAAATCAATTCGGTTTTGGAACAACCTAAAACTGCTATGGTGATTGTCTGGTATTATGACTTCCTTTACTCAACATCCGAGTTATTAGACGATTTTACGTTAATTAGTGTTCGTCTGCCAACTAATCGTGAGCTATTATACAAGGGTGGGTAGCGGAGAGGTATATAAGGGAGGGGAATTATGTCTGAGACTTTTCGTACGTTGATTTTATAAACAAAAGACACCTTTATTAATTTCATTCATTATATTTTGGAAAATATTGTTGAGGCAACGTTTTTATAAAATTTTCTTAATACATTGTTACCTCTACAACTTTTTCTATAAACTAAAAAATATTGACAAATTAATATATATTCTCAAATGCCTAATGCATATTTTGTTGTACAAGAAAGTCCAGATATAATTAAATTCCACGGCATTTCCAGAATAGCTGCTAACCACAAATTCATGAAGTCGAGTCAACAATAATACAAGTTTGATAGTGAAAGTGGACGAAAAACTAGGTTATTCTTCGGAAAATTGATAATTTTTTTTCCTTATACCAGTGTTATGTCAACAAGTTTATCGATTATTTAATAGTAGTTGAATTCACTGTAGGCGTACTCAATACGGAGACTATGGGTTCTCGCCTCTCCTTTTCCCCAAATATTATACGTAGTCAGAGATCGCATTCACGAGACTTTTGAATTCTTATCGAGATGCACTGATGCCAGATTGACCAGAATATCTTCTTCATTTGGAGTTATTTCTCGAAAACAATAGTGTATAAAATGATGAAATGATGAAAATTCCTCTGCTGAGATTAGGGTTCATGATTCGAAAACTCGATAAAAAAAAATGAGAAGTGCCAAAAGAAGGCGATTTGATTTTCCCATAATTTCTATTCAAACTAATCACTGACATACTAGATACAGCACTGATGGAAGGCAAAACTAGAAATAATCCACATAATGTTCCAGAAATTAATTTCCATTGGTCAAGAAATCGTTTGTTCTGATATGTTCTATTCAGTTTTTTGTGAATTCGAAAGTTCACTGTCACGTATTCATCGCAAGAAATCAGATGATCGCTTATTCACATGAGTAAACGATCACAAGTCATATTCATTAGCTTGCAACTAACTATGTTGAGCAATGGAAATTAATACATTATCGTGATAGAAAAATAGAGATATTGCTGAAGTAGGTATTCTTGGAAACGATGGACAAGCTTGTTTCACTTAAAACATGTGATAGATCCAATCTTCCACGAAAATTCGTAATTGGATTTCAGATCCACAGAATTTAATCATTGTAATATTATTAAAAAATTTGGGGATAAAAAAATCGAGACTACTGCCACTTAACAGATGTGTTGCGGTTCATGAAATAAGCAATTTGCATTATGAAGTTACAAATTTCATTGTTTTTTTATAATTTGACGAATTAGGACTACCGTATTCTCCTTGAAAATACCCAAATCCAATATTCTCATTCTCCTATTCTACCAGATTCTTGAGGGCTTCAACGCATTTTCACAAAAGTTGAGCTACGTGATTATATTGGCATGAAATAGATCATCTGATTCAGGGTAACTATTTCCTTGATGATTCAGGATAATCAAGTGAGAGCCCGACATGGATTGGTTCTCATGGGCTGGACTCATTCGAGCAATCTCAGTTTTTGATGGGTAGCTCAGTTCTGATACATCATTAAAAAATCGATAAACTTGTGATGAAAATAATAACCAGTTATGTACATAAAAAACTCATACTATTCGTCCTTTATAAGGAATAATGTTTTCTTTAAATACCAAGGTATGAATATTCGCAAATTCCTATTTGGAGGACCACGCACATACATCACGATTTATTGCTCATGACGTTTGTGAATGGACCTATAGTCATAAAACCAGAAGAGCTATTGTTTTGTTGATGATTAAATGAATGAAATATTTATTGAATAGACTTTATGAAAATGCGATGAACAAACAATCTGAACATACTCCGTACGAATTTAGATTCGGGTTTGAAAAACAATGAAAGCTAGAGGATGCTTACCGCCCTGCTCATCCAGCATGACCAGGGTCTTCATACCAACTTCGTGACTCTATAAACATCGAGAAAATGTTAGCCTGCCACCCTATCACCATGAATCGAGAGGCAATGGAAGTTCCGGGTAATTAGGCCATTATGAAGTTAAGGTATGTCTGTGTTAGTCCACCAGAACCTATTTTTGTGGTTAAATGCCAACTAAAATAAACTTTTTTCGTAGCATTAGAGAAATCAGTAATGTATTCACAAACTTTTTCACGTTAAAAAAAATCATCTGCTCTAAAAAAGAATGAAAACAAAAGTAAAAAAAAGAAGATAAAAAAACATGAAGTACAAAAATTTGAACACAATTCAGTTGATATTTTCTTCGAAGTTGAAGACTATTAAAGAGGATTCCTAAATCAACAATTTCATGATATCTTTGGTTTTCCCCAGACTAAGTAAATAGTGCATGAGCCATCGTACCGTCAAGCAGTTAGTAACGTGTGATTCATCTCGAGCGGCTGTTCTGAAGATTCGAGAACTTCGAGAACCAACTACAGTCGGGCGGTCGAATCGTGATCGAAGATTCATGAGTGTTCTAAAAAGTATTCTGTACTATATATTGCAGCGCCAGCCGGATGGACGAATAGTGAGAACAGTGTCGGCCTACTGGAATACCTGACAGTCTATATCAATATTTGTTCAAAATTATTTATAGCTACGTTGAAATGACTTGCATAAATTGAGTAAAGTGCATTTACATTACACAATGATTTCTGGTAGAGACTATCGGATAGAAATTGTGATGACAACCAGAATTTCAATAGGAAGTAGAAATGGATCTCAAATTGCTGATAGAGAAATTATGTTAAACTGGAACAATCATATCGAAGTTACGAGACATTTGAACTGTGGTCAGATATCCATGAAGATTTCAAAGGCCGTGCAGTTCAGAACAGAGCCGGTTCATTGTTTCAGGACACAACGAAGAGATGAAGACAGTGACAACATTTTCAAACAGGAATAGGCCGTTCTTTTTCCAGGGCCAAAACTAATACTCACTATGTTAACAGATCCTGATTATGCCAACTTTGTTGGCGAAATGTGCGTCGAGTGATATTGGCATAATTGATGAGCTCTAAGCTAAGCTTTTTACACTCCTGGGATTAATTATAGTAATGGTCTATATTTGTTATGAAGGGTCTATTTCCAGCTCTTGAGGATTGACTGTATCCATCCTTTTTCCAAAGACTCTCAAATTTTAAAAATTCAATATTACGTAGAGTTGGTTAGGGGCAAATTTCTTGCCAACTATTTGCGACAGAACAAAAAGCATATTTAATTAATCAAAATGATAATGAAAGTAGGAGGAATTAATTGAGGCAAGGTACAGACGAGAATCCTGATTTAATGGTGAACGTGGTGGAAATACAAACGAGAAGTTGTTCATTGGTCTGAAAATGGGTGAATAACATTATTTCAGCTCTACTGAAA
Organism: Chrysolina haemoptera; assembly: GCA_958298965.1. Taxonomy (NCBI): domain Eukaryota; kingdom Metazoa; phylum Arthropoda; class Insecta; order Coleoptera; family Chrysomelidae; genus Chrysolina; species Chrysolina haemoptera. The sequence continues at coordinate 4,279,699 of OY282588.1, forward strand.
TCTCTTTTATGTTACGGTAGACGCTGAGAAGATTAATCATTATGTGAAAAGGAAAGCACTCTCGTAGCTAATTCTGTAGCAACTTGGATGATCAGACCATAATTTTTCTCCTCATTTCTCTTCAATGTGGAACGATTGATAACATTCCAGAAGAGAACCATCCATGGATATACAATCTATAAAAGGAAGATAGAATGGCAACTTTTAGGAGTGTTTCAGATATGGCAAGGAGCTGGACAACATATATGGAAACAGAATTATAGGGCAGGTTGGATCTATGAGTTGTAGAAATTCAAATTCTTGAGAATAGCTTTGCTAATTGACGTTACGTGGTTTCCCATGAAAGGGTGTTGTTTATAGGGATGGCGGATGTCGATTGTTTTCGAATTATACAATATTTAGGTGAAAAAGTCATCGTTGAATTAACAGCATAGAAATGTTTAGTGAATAGATTTAGCTTCAGGTCTAGTATTCTTGCATTCGTAAGAGGCCATGAGCGCAATCACATCTGAGACGTTTTTTGAACTAAAAGAGTCGATAACTCAAATTCATATCGATTTCAAACAAAGACAGGATTCTAGAGGACGTTTGATTCTATGTAACTATGTTTGCTGCAGCAACTCACGATGCTTTTGATAGATAGTCAGGGTAGCTGCAGTGGTATTTCTCTTCCACCAATATTTGAAGCAATCTTCATCAAATCGAAATTTGGTATCAAAAGAAGGGTAAAACGTTGATCTATGTACGTGCTGTAATGTTTTTTTGAAATTATTTGTTCATCTACCCAAAAAATTGCTTCAAAGTAACTGCATTTTTGGGACACATGAGATTATTTTTGTAAAAAAGTGGATTGAAAACACAATTTCCATTACGGCACATACGTAGAATAATACGTCCTCTAGAAGCCTGTTCTGGTTTGAAATCTATAAGACGAACCGTTTTTGGATTATTGATTGTCCTGAAAAGCGTCCCATATATGATGGCGGTCAAGGCCTCTTAAAGTAAAAATTTTCATAAATCAGTTACCTATCGAATTACTATAAAATCGTTTGGAAAAGTTTGTGAATACAATTTTCATTTTATTAGAATTATTATATGAGAAAAAAACCAGCTTCCCTATACAGTATAGAGAGTGAAGTAGTCTTATTTTTCATTACTGGTAAGATTCAACTGGATTTGATGAAAATCGCTAAAAATCAGATGAGTGAATGAAACGCTAAAAATATAATTATCACAAATAGTTTTTGGAATTATTAACCCATACAATTTTGGTAGTCCGTTTCTTTCGAATAACTACAGAATAAATGAGAAGTACGGGTTTAGGTTGGTTGTATCAGAAGTTTCAGTTTTGTCTAGACCTAGCAGAAGATTTCAGAAAACGGTGTGAAACGACATGAGTGGTCGAGAATAAGATCAACTTGATGTTCAGTTGTCTGGCATCATAACAGAACAAAACTATTGATCCTGGGTTCACTTCTAAACTAGAATACAGTGCGGCTTTTAATAGCCCCCCCCGTTAACTTTTGAACGGTTCAACGTGCCTTCAAAGAAAAAAACCGTTTGGAGGGTTTTACCAATACCACATTTTTTAATAAAAGATATGGTGATTGCTCGAAGGGGGCGCGAGAGGGGGGGGGGGGGCGCATCAACTCAAAAATTTTGAATGACATGGGGGTCAAGTGTGTCGAAAAGGGAATTTCATTCTCTTTACAAATATCTGAATTTTTTTGAATTTCGTTGATAATTTTTTTTTTGCAATTCAAATTCGAAATATTAAAAATAAATGCGGATCTGAATACAACTTATACCTCGATAAATTTGAACGGTTTGATGTGGAACAATGAAAACAAAATTTTTTGAAGGGTGTTACCGATAATACTTTTGAGAGAAGAACTATTCCAATTACTCGACAGATGGCGCTGGGGGCTCATCATCTAAAAAATTTTGAAAGGCATGAAAATCGAAGTTGGAAAAAAAATTATTAACAAAATTTTAAAATATTTAGATGATTGTGAAGAGAATTGAATTCTTCAACGATATGTGACACTTGACCCCCATGTCATTTAAAATGTTTGAGTTGATGTGCCCCCCCCCCAGTGCCGCCTGTGGAGCAATCACCCTACTTTTTATTCCAAAGAGTAGTATCGATGAAACCCTCCAAATGTTTTTTTTGTCATGTTTGTACGGCGAACCGTTCGAAAGTTAACAGGGGGGGGGCTATTAAAAGCCGGATTGTATATCAAAACTAGGCAGAAAATTGGGTTCATATAGTAACCAGCAGATTATTAGAAGCAAATGGAAGAATATTCAAAATTTGAAAAACAAATGTTTTCTGTATCTCGAACATAAAAATTACACAGATTTATCTTTTTGAAAAATGAATTAAATTTATTTAAATATTTTTATTCATTCAGTCATTTGTTGAATGAAATTGTATGAAGTCAAGACAAGTCATTATTGTTTTCCAGTTCCTTTGTATCAAGTTTCGGAAAGATAAGTACACATAAATCAAACAATCTTGAAAAGGACGTTAATAACACTTGTTACATGATAGGCCCGCCGGTACTGACACGTTTTACGCAAGTATTTTTATTTATCTATATGCTTTCTTCAACTTATTTATCATTATAGGTTTTCAAATATCCTAAGACTGCTTGCATGCAGCAGCGTCAGAATCAATCGGCGTACGCCTCGTGCTACAGTATTTCCCACTCGTGTGAAAAATTACTTTTGCACAAGTGATGTACACTATTTTTCCTATGACCACCTATTTTATTGAACAATATGTAAATATTAGATCGTGTATATTGAGTTGCCTGACTAATCTTACGTTTTATTTGTGACATTCTATGTTTGAATATTGTTTCTATAGAATTTACAATTACTTTTATAGTTATATAAATAATGTGCCCGTGCCTGGTTCTCTTGTTGCCTATCTTAGATACAGGTAGTTCGTATTAAACCCAACTACTGAAATAATTATAATAACGGTTTTAAGCTTTCGTTGCTATCCCTTAATTACTTGAAATTTAAAAATATCTAAATTTCGTTTTAATAAAATGAAAATACAAGAAATATCTTAATTAGATTAATGTAAATTGACTCACGAGATATACCTATCTCTTAATTCAAATCTGAATTAGCTCAGTTGGAACGTTGGAAAAGTATCCGATATGATGACCATAAGATTGTCGATTCTCGGCGTCAACATTTTTTTCCTTCTTATCTTTATTTTTTATAAATAATTAGTTCTTAGTCCAGTTTTCATGTAAATAATATCAATAAGAAAGAACAATTCAATAATGACAAAAATATCTATAAAATGTCCCAGGACTTTCATATTTCCATTTATGGATTTCAGAGTATAATGAACCAAATTTTTGGGCAATTTCATTAATTTCAACAACCTGCTTCTCAGCGAATAAACACTCTGGATGGAGTAGATTTTGTTCTGAAATGAAGTTAAAACCTGCACGTGGGCTGTTGGATCTTATTCTGTCTCACACCCAGTATATCGTACCAGATCATCAACGTATGAAACCAGCATATTTGGCGCTTTTCGAGCGGTTCGTACAATATAAACAAGTGAAACAGTTTACCACCATTATGTCTCAACGTAAATATGCAATAAAACAAAAGACTACAACGATATAAAAGAGTTAAACAGCTCCCAAATCAGCAACACCAACCATCGAGTTAAAGTCCTTTCAACACATTTTTTTTTGAGCTTACCGCCTTGGTGGTGAAGCATCTCCACGGTCTTGGTGCCGGCGTCGGTACTCTATAAACAGCATAGTGCCGATAGGGGTTCACACACACAAAAAAAAAAGAACGACACAAGAACGATATTATGTACAAGGTACTACTACAAGCTACGGAACGAGGTGAAAACATGGCATCAACAGCAAATAAAATATTCAGAAAAAATAAAAATAAATTCAACTAGGCCAAAAAAAGATAAATTCACATAAATTCATATAGATATTTTATGATATCCAGACTTTCAGACAATCGAAATATTTCGACCATTTCAAAATACCCCACTATTTCAAACATCCTACACGTCCGAATACAGATGTCTGTCAAATAAAATCAAAATTTTTTTAGGGTATTTCGACACAGTAAAAATGTGCCCACTGTCTCGTCGCTCTTCAACAAAATTGTCGAACCATGTACAAATAGAAGAGTTTAAAAAGACGAACTATTGTACACAAATTATTTCAGGGTATGAAAGCCAAAATTTAATTTTTCTCAAGTATCTGACAAATTAAGAATGCTCGAATAATGACTAAATAATATTCAAAAAGCTCAAGCTCTCCACTGCTTTTTTGTTTACCTTCCCACAAAATAAAACTTCGATTTTATACATGAAGAAATCTGCATTGTTCACAATAAGCTTGTCAAGAAAGAAATAAGATGTCCTGCCCTGTCAGGGCGACGCTTATTGCCATAATCCTATACAATATCCATCAGAAAATAACTACTTTCCTGGCTAATACCACGGCGAACGTTGAATTACATCTAATGAATTTCCGTGCAGAGTCCTAAAAGGATGTCTCCGCAATTGCTAGTTGCATGGAAATGTTCATTGAAACATTTGGACTACCTATAGATCGATTTCTGGGTTCTTGCCCTCATCAGTATAGGGTAGGTCTCTGCAGACAATAACTAATGTCTGCAACAAACGATTCAACAAAATCTCCATGTAAAGGCAGAAGCTGAGACACCGCCCGCAGCCTAGCGTTCATTAAACCACGGGCGCCATCTGAACTCCAGCCCCTCAACCAAAGCAATACCCAAAACTTGCGTGATTAATTTAACCACCAATACAAATGAAGATATCTGAAAATTACTCTCATTTCAATTATAGAGAGGGATGATTGGAAGAGCAGCGGAATGCTGATTTTATGAGTTTCTAATATTTGAAAATATTTTTTTGTACATTTTGTGGAACTCATTTTTGGTCTCATTGTGAAGAATTTGTATACTTTCAAACCATGTAAAAATTATAAAATCTGAATATCAGACACCAGCCACATGTAATTTGTTTAGAGCCCAATTTTGCTTGTTTCGCGTATAGTGAATTCATTTTTTTTTGTTTCGTAGACTATTTTAGAATTATTGGACACGAAGGTATTCCAGCGAGGTTCAAAATATTTATTTCTCTCGAACAGTCATAACTTTTGTTCAATTATTACAGAAGTATAACGTAACCAAACTAACGGTAATACCTTGTAGGTCAGTAGGATCTGATTTTGGTACGAATAATCTCAAAGTCAAAATTCTGTTAAATCCGGAATTTTCGGATGTGAGATCAAAGTAATTTTGGTAAGTTATATCAAAGTAGGCCTAAGTAGTAAGTATAGGCTAATATTTTTCATATTCTCTTTTCAAAGGTGTAACGCACTTGCGTATGAGTATCCAATATTTTTCACAAATTTCAATTGAAACAAAAAAAAATTAAAAATGTTTGAATGCGTATTTCATGTAAAAAGGTGAAATACCCTAAACTCTAAAATGGACTGAATATTGGGTATTTCGTATTTTCTGTTATTATGATCAAAAGTTCCCATAAGCGGGACGGAAAGCCATTTCCCATTTTTCTGCAAGTTCTTTGATTTTGAATAGAGAATCTGACAAAAATTTATATGCCTTAGAAAACTTAGCAATATCACTCCTGATTGAATCGGAAATCCGATAATCTTCATTACCATATATAATGTATGACTTGAATTATCAGTACAAAACATCAAATCCATATTGAAAAGGGAACATTCTCCATGAATAAATGTGATTTTTTGTTCAATGTCCAGTGTAGCTTTAGCAGGGGAAGTAGTTGTTTTGTGTTAGATATTACAAAAAAATCACATTTTTCATTTTTCAATTTTCATGGAGAATGTTCCCCTTTTCAAGATGAATACCTTCCAAGAGGTTATCTTGAACGATGGAAAATAGTGTCTAAAGTTTGTCTTTCAGCCGCAAATGATTCCACAATAGATTTTATGAAACATTCTATTCATATTTTCGAACAAAAATGCAGGTTTCACCATAGGTTTGGTTATCCCTGTATTTTTTTGATTTACCCTGAAGCCATACGTATATCGATAAACAGTTGATGCCACGTTTCAGACATATTATTCAATGTACAAATTAGTGACATAAGCTGAAAAGGAAGGTGCTAGAAACGCTTAAACACCTACAAGAAGGAAACATTAAAAGCGAGATAACAAAAGCAGCGGAAAGATACTAAAGCAAAGCCTTCTTACATTCAAAAGTGTTGAAATGCTAGTGTCAAACTGCCAATGTTTATAAGGTATAGTAAAAAATGTTGAGTAAAAGTAACTTACAGTTTTCTGAAATAGGTTCATAAAACAGTGAAGGATATTCGAAAAGATAGCGATATGCAAGATATGGATGATGGTATAGAACCACGTTCAGATAGTAAATGAGCTTCCGTGTGTACTCGTGTCATTTTATTTGGTAAAACTATTCAATCTTTGGTTTAGTGAGCGCGAAAATTAACGAATGTAATGCAGAAGTGTTCTTTGAAACGAGTCTCTTGCCTGGTGGGTTTGGCCAACGTACTCTCAGGCACAATATTTAGTAGTCGTTCAACTATTTTGTACGGATTTGATTATCACAGCCACCGTATGAGGAGAACAAAACCCTTTCATACATCAGAATTCGTATGGGAGTTTCGATTGAATATTATAAAAGTAATTTGGAAACTTCCTGCTACATGCAACATGCACACTTTTATTTTGCCAGTTGCAACCCTTTTCTCTATAACCGAGGCAATGACGTCACAGTAGTGGTATTTCAGAAGGAATTAAATATTTTCTCCCTATTCTGCATTCAGGAAGGAAGCGAAATCGGAAGCGAAACCGAGTCGAGTGTCTAAGATCGATAAATGCAGAGTAACGATCTCGAATTATACGGTCATCTGCACTATTTCTCTGAGATAGTCCGGATGTAACATGGTTCATATTATAGTTACAGTTCAACTCATGAAACATTTTTATTTCAGGAGTAAAACTCCCAAAAACTAGAATTAATTTTTTAGCGACTTGTTACTGAAACTCAAAACTGTCTGTATTGTCCTACCCTTGCACTGAGGAGAGGCAACATCCTCGAAACTTCTCTGCAGGTGTCCAAAACAAAACAGATTTCTGCTTGTTGATTGGTGGCAGTGAATCCTGTATGATTCACTGTTTACAGTCTTGCGGCGTATGGAGTTAGTAACAAATCCTACCCAGAACACATTGTGTCTAATGATCACAACAATCGATGCCACTATATCTTTCAATTTACTTCGTTTTTGAAACAGGCTAGAAGAATAATATAATTTAATATAAGTAAATCACTATTTACTTTATGTTAAGATAGTCACCTGACTGGGAGGTAAGTTTAAAAACCGATTGCAAAAACATTATTATTGAAATTATTATACTATGTTATAATTACATAACATATTATGCAATGATATCGCATTGCCATTCATCTCTGAGCTATACTTCAAGCTGGTTTGAAAAGGATTTCAAAATTTGTACTGAAAAAACAAGAATTATTATTATTATTTTTTGTATCCGTATGGATTATACCACTCGAGCCCTGTCTCCGGAGCTCCGACACATCCGGAAGGCGCGCTTGCGTCATTTTACCCAGACAGCCACTCCCCACGTCCGTGGGGTGAGCAACTACTGGGTCCGAGAGCCATGTGACCTGAGCAGACAAAGTGAACCAAGGATGACAGCCTTCTGCATTCGTCCGGCTAAGATTTCTGCCACATCACGGCAAGCCGGTATGATTTTTGGATTAGAGAGCAGCGTGTTCATAATTCCACCAAGGACACCTATAATCAAAACCACCAACTTGACAGAATTGTTTGGGTACAGCCTGCGGAGTTCGAAGAGTAACTGTCGATATTTGGTCCGTTTTTCCTCCTCTTTTCGATTTTCGTTTCGCTAGGAGCCGAAAATTCTGTGACGAATATCGTCCTACTTTGATGGCCGAGGAGGACTACATCAGGTTTATTGGCTTGTATTTGCCTGAGGGTGGGTAATGAGTAGTTCCAATAGATTCGGCACCTCCCATTCTCCACAACGGACTCAATATCCCACGGAGCATTAGGCAACACCGGTGTCTCGTATATACCGTACGAGTGTCGTAGATGATAGTACAACACTCGTAAAGCCGCGTTATGCCTGTAGATATAGACTGAGACCGAATACACTTGACACGCGGACAGCAAATGCATTTTGGTCTCAGGAGCCCCACGACACGCTCTGCATCTAGTGTCTGGAACCTCTATACCCATCATGCGACTACAGTAGACCAGGATGTTAAAGACACCATCCTCGCAGGCCATTATGAATCCCTCGGTCTCCGACATCAGCTCACTTGACCTGAGAAGAGCGAAGGTCAGATTTTTGAATAAGCCAAGGTCTTCTGTTCTTGAAGAAGACCCCATGCATTGGCTCATCCCTATGCAGCTGCAGAAGGACCTCAGTCTCCGCAGCTCTAATGTGAGCCTTTTGCTGAGTGTCGCAAATAACACTCGTAGTGCCGTGTTATGTCTATAGATATAGGCTGGGACCGCATGAGCTTGTCAAGCAGACAGCAAATGCATTAGGGTCTCAGGAGCCTCACGACACGCTGTGCACCTACTGTACAGGACCTCTATACTAATCACGTGACTACGGTAGATCAGGATATTTCATCCTGGCATGCCATTATGAACCCCTCGGTCTCCGACTTCAACCCACTTGACCTAAGGAATCCGAAGGAAACATCTTTGAATAAGAAAGGTCTTCAATGTCTGAACGGGTTCCAACTCGTCAGTGTTAAATACGAGACCCAGTGAATAAACAGACAAGCCTTCAAAAAACGAGTTAATAAAAACGTAGTAAAATAAAAATACATAAAGGCGTATCATGTTATATTTGAACCAGAAGCCTAAAGAGGTAGTGTTAGACCAACAAAAATCATCAATTATTATCAAAGTCATTTGGAAGTTTACTGAACGTGGTTCTACAGTGAAAGTAAAGTGACAGAATATGCGCAGAGTCGAGATGACGGACAGAGATAGGTCGTGATGAGAGGTATAATGATGAACAAGAGGTATATATAAGTAGGACAGAGTTAGAGACTCACCTCCCTGGTCATCTAAAGCGACCAAGGTGCGGATTCCAGCCTCCTTACTCTACAGCAGCACAAAACAAGTGTTAAATGTTATGTTAGTTTCATGTGAGTGAATCACGCCCGCATTCTTTGAGCAGTTAGTTTGGCGAGTTAAGTGTCCGGTTGGTCGAGGTTAGGTGTCAGTAGGCCTCGATTGACTTTTAAGACAGTGAGAACAGGTTAGAGAACTTATTCTTCCCAACAGCAGCTTCGAAAATAATATCCAAAAAAGAAACTGGAACTGATAAAAAATATTGCGTGTGACAAAAAGCACATTCTACACAGGGGCTATACCTCATTTTTTTTAGAGTATGTATGAGTTACCATATTCTGACTAAACGACATCCCCAATATTCATTCCAGTTTTCAACTCAATATTTTAGATGTTTCAAAATATCATTAAATAAGTGGGAATGGTTACAACGGGCCTCTATCACTACTATTACTCATAATTACTTTGAGAAGCCAGCTTAGGCAGGAAGTGAATAGAATTATTGTTCACATTTTCTTGTCAACGTTTTTTTCCGTTCATAAAATGACCATTTTAGCACTAAATCACTTTTTTCCGTAAAAAAAAATTCAGTTCAGAAAAATCCAAGTATGTTTCACTTCTCAAGGAAGAAACCCGTTATTCCGTTATTTTTTAAGTATCATGATGCATCTTAACACTGCTTCATTATCTTCCATCCCAATTTCAACACTGTAAATGAAAAACCACGCTAGGGTCAGTAAACTGTGAACTTATTTTATTTATATTGAGTTACAATAACCACAAACAGCGTACAATGTGATGATAACGAGTATATTGTTCATCAGTTGACAGAATTGTTGAGAAGGAATTGTTGGATATATGTATGAAACCAATTGTCTTATAGAGCTTGATTTATAAACTTTTTTGTTGTATTGTATTCAAGTTAGAGCATTCTATATAAACCATTCCTGAACAAGAGTATCTTTTAAGTCGATATTGTAGATAATTCCGAATGTTTCAAGTGGAATTTGTATCATTAGCATTTCTTTGTAGGAACGATATTCAATGAATATTTGCCATACAAGGTAAACAGCAGGGGACACAGATGTGACCCCTGAGGAACTCCTGCTTTCAGTTAGTGTTAGTTTGATCTGTGATTATTCATACTAAAAATACTACTGCAGGATTTTACTATTATTGTGACCAAAGGGGTTGTTTGGTTCCAAGGAGCCACGTTTTTTCAAGGTCTAGGTTTAACCCCAGGTATTTCGACTCTACCGACATCTGTAGGCTTTCACCGAAGATTCGAACACCTTTGTTGGTATCTAGGTTTCCTTTTCGGGTGAAAGGAACAATCCAGGATATACTAGTACGAAAATTGAAGAAAAAACATTTGACTCCACATACTGAGATATAGAAAAAAAGAAACTTGATCCTTCTCAAAAAAATCTTTAAAATGATTGTATGCAAAAACATCAAATAGTAGCCAATAGTACTATTTGATATTATTGCATAAAATAATTTCAAAGATATTTTGAGAAGGATCAAAAATTTTTTTCGGATTGGTATTCAACAAGTGAATATTTGGAAAGTCGTGTCAAATTATGGACCCATACATGGAACCTGTTACCTGTTCCGACATTTTTTTTTAATGAGTTTCTGTGTGGTAACAAATATTATTTGAATTAAAGCTACAGTATTACCGGGTGTGAATGGATCAAAGAACAACCCAAACTTTTCAAATGAACTGAATTTTTCCCACTATTTCTGTTCGAGCTAAAAATTAGTTTAAGTGGAATTCTGTCTCAATCTGAAATAAATTTATCAACCTATTCAAAAGTTATAGGTTATATCTACCGTCTAATCAGTGATCTTGATATTAGCAGTAAGAAAACAAAAATTGAAAAGGATGTACTTCACTTATTATTTCTACAGAACAGAAGCTGCTGTTGAGGAAATTCTGAATAAGAGTAGTAGTAGTAGTAATTGTCATTTAAAGACAGGGTGTGTTCTTGGTGATAGGCTTTGTTACTAACTCCATACGCCACCTCAGGAGCAGCACTGTTAATTATTAACGCAACAGTGAATCGTGCAGGACTCACCACAGTCCAGCTACGGAATTTAACAATTTAATTTTTTGAATAAAATCGAAAAATTCCTGCTCTGACTGCGGCTCGAACCAGGGACCATAGGCCCCAAAGTAGAATATTCTGAGTAAGATAATGTCTGAAATAATATAAAACAGAAATAAATCCAAACTGATACCTTCTTTGTTATCCATGATCACGATATCATTGAACTTGGTATCAGTTAAGGGTATTCGACGAATATCTCTGAAACTACTTACTCGTTCAACTTGTAATGTTCAGTCTCAACAGAGGAAATATTGCTTGGATAATTTTTGCCGTCAAACAATTTCAACAAAAACGAAGGAATTCATATTATGGAATATTTAGCGTGTTATCTTCAAGCGTATGAAGATAATAGCTTTTCCACCAAAAGACAATATTTATTCCCAACTTCAAATTGAATTTCTTAATCACGAAGTTATTCACGAAAAGTTTCCATTGCCTAACGGGTATAATCTTCGTTTCACAATTTCAATTGAATTTTTAATATAACGAGAAGTGCTCTACAGTTTTATTTGACTTGGTTATAAAAACTTTCGTTGCAAGAATTTTAATATATGAATAAAATGCATATAATTTTCAAAGCCATCTGCGATTTCAAATATTGTGATTTGTATACCAAAATGAACTAATGGAACTGATGGAAACTAATGGAACTGATGGAAACTACTAGAACTGATGGAACAACAGTTTAAGAAAATACATGGTATCCTATTTGAATTTCTGAACCGGAACAGCTGAAAATTATTTTAGTCCATTTCAGTCTGATAAATTGACAATAAAAAAGTTCCGAAGACACAGGATGGTGAAAAAGTTGATGTGACTGGTGACTTATCTAATTTAAGGAAATGTTCGTACAGTTTTTTTGAAAATAATGAATTTACCTCTTGTCATCTCTGCAAAGTCTTTATTGAAGGAAATTAGGCAAAAACCACCCAATTTAAAATTTATTAAGCCGCTAGACCAACATTTGAATTTTTAATAAACTATTTATACTAAAAAAGTATTTACCCAATTCCATTACACCCTCATCTTGTTTCAAGAATATAATATTTTGTCTAGTTGGGATGAAACAAGAGGGGAAGACTCGAAAGAATATTCCAGATTTTTTGTTAAAAAAATTCACAACCTAGTGCAATTTCAGCACACCTTCACAGGTCAAATTTGACGTCAAAAATACATCACAAATAGGAAATTCAATTATTCAGTAGTTTCAAAGATATCGGATAATTAATTAGGGCGTACACACGATTGTACTGTCAAGGTGGTCACTGACACCATGATATCCGAACAATGTTAGAAGCATAGAAGGGCCAATAGTATTTGGCGATATGGACAGTTTTTATTATACAGTCAGTAGTTAAGGAACTGGTTCATCACCTCAAATTTTTTAACAAAAGCGTTAAATGTTATTTTTTTTCGAAAATTGAAAAGGACTCACTATGCATACAAGTTCAACAGATCGCCTGGAGACTTAGAATGTGTAACACAATAAAGAAAAATGTGTTGGTGTGATGACGTCATTGATAATTTTTTTAAATGTCATGTTATAAGTATATCATTTGGAAGGTATTTAATTCCCTATACACCCCTATACACGGTTTTATGTAATTAATTCTTACCAGGTGAAACCAATTTTTTTTATTAAATAATGTAATATACAGTGCTAGTCTAAAGTCCGTTCTCCCCCTACTAATTTTTGAACCACCTGGTATATCGCAACGAAATTTGAAATGCTCAAATAAGAGATAAAAACCTACTTTTTCATGAGAAAATTCCAGCTAAAAGTTTCAAAATGGCAGCTGAGCACCATCTTCAATCATTTTTTTAAATAGAACACGTCATATTCCAACAGAGGTTAACAAGTACACAGTGGTATCCAAAAGGTCGCCTCAGATTGGATTTTTTTCATTTGAAAGCTTTGAGTAGGGTGGAAATTGAATTACTATTTAAAAGTAGTGCCAAGACGCTTCTTACCTGGCGTCAATGGCTTCGTTCTTGAACTATTGAAACATTCTATGAGAAAAGTTATTTATTTTTCAATTTTACGGGTGTTCACGAAATCCCTGACGCCAATCTGAATTTTTCTTTTCTGTAATTTTTCCGTAACTCCTATATAAATGGTTAAGATTTATTTCTAGACTCAAATGAGTATTTTTAGAGTCTAAGAGCGCTAGGTATATCATGAAACTAAACTAAAAATTATTGAGGTTATCGAAACAGTCTGATTTTTATATTCATCCATTTTTTGACACTTATATTTAAATAGGACTTGTGACTGACTCAATCTCCAAATTTAATGAAATATGTCAACTTTGTACCAAGCATAAGATCAGAATTTTGAACTGGGATTATTTTAATTTTTCTGAAAAAGTCAGTTTGGAGCCATATTTACGAATGAAATATAGTATGGTAGTTATCGATTTGAAATAATTTTCATCCGTTAAGAGAAAATGAAAATTCTGAAAATCACAAATATGGAAAAATAAAAATTTTCACCATAAAATATATCGCAATTTCAAGAAACAAGACCTTCTCGGTAATTTTCATAAAAACAATTCATATATATATATATATATATATATATATATATATATATAAATATACAATAACTAAAGCGCACCAACAGGATGACACTGTATTGAGAGAAGATGAAAATCGACCTTTTTCATGTTTTCCACAAGATTAAACTGCGCTCTGTACCTATATGGTGCTCTATTGAAAGAAAAAAAATAAAAAACTTTGGTGCTTTACATGTTTGAGGAACATCCTGAATATTTTCAAAATGTAAGTACCCACTAATTCTCCAAATATACTTATAGCGAAAATAATGTTTGAGCATTCTCGTTGAAGTCCCAGTAAATCATCAAATTCGATATTCTGAAACACACTACAGAAATCCTACGAACTGTGCATGCGAGTGGTTCTCATAATCATGGTATTTCAGTATTGAATACTGACCCCAAAGGGCAATAACCCTAGAATAATTTCAAGCAAATATTTTCTATCACAACAATAATGCGCCTCTTTTTTGGTCGAATAAATTATTTTTGTAATTGTCATCTATTTTCTCATAAAAATTCTATTTTACTTTTTTTCCGTCTGGCGAACGATTTTCGATTTAAAACATAAGATGCTTTCATCTGCTACCTATGCGATTTTTTGTAAGAGACCATTTTTATGAGAAGATAGAGGACAACAATATATTTATATGAAAAAAAAAAACACATAAGTGTATCATTATTATTTTTGTTGAATTTCAACACCCTGTATCTCAGAAATAAAACAGTTGCGAAAATTTTCCTAAAAAACACCCAAGGATTATCCCCCTTTAGGATCAGCATTGAATTATGAAACACCATGTAGAGCGACAAGAATCAACCGTCGATGTGTCAAAAATGTTCGGTTCTGAACCAGTACAAACTTTGTATATTATGTTATGGTAGTGGCCTGATTGTAAAGTATAGATCTGCAGTATGCAAGTGTGTGTGTGCAAAAGTGCATGTGTGTGGGTATATATTTCTAGATATCATCATCATGAGACACAGCACAAACACAGCCACACTGCAGGGCTACCGCTACCACAACATAGATATCTTTCCGTACAGGTGGATTTTTTCTTTCGGAAAATTTCTCAAATGCACGCACCAGCACGAATCGATTTGAAATTATTTGTTAGCAATCTAGATTTTGTTTCATCCATGAAACCGAAGTGACGTATCCAGTCAAAAAATCAACAGATCCGACTCACCGTTGACGAAAAGGTCCATTTTGCCAGGAAAGTCAGTCAAAGCATGGTTTGACATTTTTTTTAATGTCTTAGACATTAGGATCTGCATTTGGCCCCACGTTGGGAGCCAGATACAAAAGATCTCAATACATGTTTTTTTTCGGGGTTGTATGAGCTAATAGAAAATATTTGGATCAGATAGATGCATTCCAATTATATTGAACGACAGCTAAAAAAATACTGAATGTTTCTGGGATTGAACAAATATAAGTTCAACTTTCCTACGGTGCACCTGCATTTATGAAGTTTTTAGTTCTGCTCTAAATCTGAAACTCTGGAATGAGATCTGATAAATGATTACCTGACCATTAGAATAAATTGGCTAAGTCAATCGGATACAAGTCTGTTTTACTAGCTTCTACAACCCCGAGAACATCCTGAGATGATTGAAATCCTTTGAAACTCCAAAGTTTTCAAAAGGACTGTGGCCCAAGTAGAATAGACTTCTTATTGCTAAATTATTTTTTAGATAACTACATAATCATAACAAATTGGTCACTCAAAAATTCTCAAATCACTCAGGGACTTCGGAGACTTATGCACTTTGACCAGAATATATGTATTCTGGCCAAAGTGCATCAGTTACCACCTATAATTATTAATTATAATAGTGAACGCTTTAACTGACAGGTGAATGCCCACCAAGAGGCTGTTGGCTCAGGATTAAGCTTAACAGAGAGTCAAATCACTTCACATTACATAGCCGTTTCTATTGTGCTCTTTCATCCTAGAACATGGAACTTCTTGTAAATCTTATATATACCTTTTTACACGTAGAAGGAGCTCTCATGTGTTTTTTGGGACCTTTGTTTGTTTACACAAACTTGAAGGATGTCTCGTGTTTCCTGGGACCCTTGTCGTTCGTATGAGTATAATATAAGACTGAGTATCTCAGCCAGTCTGCTTCGAATATGGAAGATCGAAGCAAACTTTGAACAGGTTTTTTTTTGGATCGTGATATGAACCAATTCAAACTATTCGGAATATTGACGAGTGTTGAATTTTCGTAAAATATCTTTATTGTGACAAAAATCTTCTCTGTAAAATGGATATTTTTTCAACATATTGGAAAGAAACATATTCTTCTCTTCCTCTATTTCTATAGACGTTGAATGACTAGTCAAAATCTAGATTGGCTCAAATGCACGTAAAATAATTGTCCAATTTGACGTTTCTATTATTAATTGGGTCAAAACAAAATATTTACATGGAACAGTCTGAACAAATTTTTGAAAGATTCTCAATCGAATTTTGTGCAAAATTTAGGAGTTATTGTGCAAAATATACGACGGTGCTGAACATTTCCGGCAGAAAAAAACACCCTGTAGAATAGGTAAGCATATTGCCGACAATGAACAATTACTTTTTAGTGGCGACGCAGCGATTTTACACGAAAAAGACTTTGCGATCAGTGCATCCACGAATTTTTTTTTTCACAAAAAGCGCCCCCACCAAAGTAAAACGGATCGCTCTCGACATAGTCACCCCACGACGTTTCGGAAGTGAAGTACAGAGCAACGTCACCCTCACGATCGGACACGCGGTAGTCCTGCTCTGCTCAGACAGCTCAAGTCTTCTTGGACAAGACAGATAGAGAGTGCGAAGCATGCAGCACAGAGAAACATCTAGTTAACCCTCGTGCAAGTCAGAGAAAATATTGAATTTGTTTTCAAGCTTATATCAGTAGAAATACCTTGTTCTTCACAACATAATCTCAACAATCCGGGAGTACAACATGGTTTTCTCTACATTCGCAAAGAGTATTTCAAAATTTTATCTATGGTTTTACCGAATGCTGCATAAACTATGAATCGAATCGAAGGTTGGAAGTTTCACATAAAAATCTCTAGATGAAAAATCAGAACTTTCATAACAAGAAACATTTCTTAGGTCATTAGAAAGTAATAACCACTGGAATATTTCTTTACTAAACTGGAGCTGGAAGCAGAGACAGTAAAGAAATGTGCTAGTGTAAACGAGTTATTGTTTTATCCCAATGCTCTACGTCTTGGCGTAGTGTATTTAGACTACACTCAGAGTCGGCTGATAATATGTTTCCCTTTAACTACACACTTCATTTTCCTACGCATTTGGATCAGTAGGACTGCTTATTCAGGAATACGACTAAAATATGCGCGGTAGAGAAAAAACATATTATTTGTTGTCATTAGAAAAAAAATTGAAAGAAGCTAAAAATTCCTAAAATCAGAACCACCATTTCTCAACAGTATGGTATGTATAGAATTGGAGGAGTTCAGAGCTGATCAATTTATTTTGTCAGTTTTTCCTTCTCCTTCGCTTATTGCCGAGAACTCGAGAATACATATCGTCTTACTTTATGAAGGATTATACCCCACTATTTCTCCACAAAGTACCAAACATCAAAACAATTAGGAGTTTTGCATACGTTCACCGTCCAAGTTTCATTTTCGCATTTTCCAATAGTAAATCTCAAGCAAACAAACTCTATTGGAATCTTGATAAGATTACGAAATTAAGAAGAGACAATACTAGTGACTCAACTCTGTTGACGACAGTTTTGGCAACACTGCTTATAAAAGCGCTCAAATTAACATTGATGTAGAAAAAGTGTGCCATGTTTGAATTTCAGATGCAAGTGGATTTTTTCAACACTCCACATCGTATAAAAGTAGTACACTTGACGCTTAGAAGGAAATACTGACTCTATTCTGCAAAAACATGTCAAATTTGCATGCTAGTTACTTTGCGAAATACGACACACTGATTATGTTGCTGGTCAAAACAACTATTCCTGATTTTATATGTATATTATCGCAAGAGTGAGGTGCCTCCAAAGCAAATTTCATTTACGGAAGTCTGATGTGGCAACAGAGAAAATAATAACTAACTTAGTTGAACATTCAGAAGAACATAAACTATTAGAACTTGCTTAGGTATTTCCACTATGAAACGTTTACAGTATACTTGCATGAAGGTTGAAACATTTAGAGCATTTGAAAGGACCGACTTAATTACAGACTGAAAGAAACTAATAAGATGTATCCTCTTCTTATTTCCCCATTATAAACCAGCGTAACGAAGAAAATGCAAGAAGTTCATTCTCGATATAAGAAAGGTTTAGTTGCAGAGGGCTTGAAAATTGGTCCCTTGAGTAGAAGCAGCAATATTACTTGTCTCCAGATTGTGAAGTATATTAACAAAATAAAAATAATGAATGAATTGAGGTTTACTTACAAATATTATAACATTTACTAGTCGAAAGTATCTGCCATACAAAAACGTTTATCTGATATAAGAATAAGTCATTATTACTGTGACGCTGAACAGGTAAAATCCATAATATCTACAAAAACTCAGAATTAATCAACAGTTTATATATAAGTTAACGAGTTCATCTTCAGAACAAGTCCATTCATTATAACGAAAATTGCCTCAAAATGGAAACTACAAAACGGTGTCATGCTAAGAGATCTCAAGTACACTTTATACTCTCCAAATGATTTTGAAACAAAATTCTCCAGGAGGCTTAACCAAAGATTTTATGAGCGTACATTGGGACTAATGATATTAGAACTAGTGAACGTGATAATTGTTGATATGTATTTATGAAAATTTGATGATCTTTTCATTGATTTGAAATGTTTCGACAGGTATTTAAAAAAGTATTAATTCTGAATTTATGAACCAATAAACTGCTATTTGTTCAAAATTACTAAACCTTTCCTCTACTTCCGAATGACTTCATCCAACACAGTGTTTACCTACAAAAATATCAGCTGAAGAATTAGAATTTAGAATTAAGTACATTTAGACAAAAGCCACGGTAGGTCACAGATATTTACCTCTTCACAAAGGGCCAGCATTCGTCGCGTGCTCTCCAGGGACTGAAAAAAAATAATTACTGAAATATTTGTCGCTATAAAAATTCATTAAGCTGGTTAGATAAATTTCAACAAATATATTACATTTTTCAATAATAGCATTTGCTTCTAGTATGGCTTAACGAATTTCATGCCATTCTGCGATAATGGAGAAGTACAGCATCAAGAGTATCCTGTGAGTGTCTAACGGAACCTGCTCGTCCGTGGAAAGAAATTTCAATTCCTATTGACAATGACTGAGATTATGAATTACAGAACTGATGGATTTGACGTTATTCCGCCGATCGTTCTCAAGAAATGTGCTATCGAACTAACACCAGTTCCGTCCAACTGAAAAAATGCAAATGAATAACCAGTCCAAAAAAAGGGAAAACGACCCTATATAGCAGCTACAGACCTATCGAACTACTATCTCTTTTCTAGAAAGTCATGGAAAGAGCCATCAACATCGAGCTCATGAAATATCTAGAACGCTCAGGAATTATCGATGATCGACATTATGGTTTACGGCATCAGATATCAACTGTTGACATGGTTGCATGTGTCTCATATAATTGACAGCAATCTATCGAAAATTATAGTGAAACTCTTGTCGTTGATCAGATATCTCAAAAGCGTTTGATCGCGTTTGGCACAAGCGAATCCTTGCCAAACTTCCATTTTATGGCTTGCCTCCCCAGTTGTGTTCCTTGCTAGATAGCAAGGCCTGCCCAATGAAAGATTAACACCCAAAACTTAGGATAACTCTAATGTTGTCTGACCTATCCTTGCACTGACGAGCAGGAAACAAACCGTAAAACATGTCATGTCTGCAGGTGGTCGGTCATTCCCAGCTAATGGGGGATAATATTCAATGCTCAATTGCAATTAACACTTACATTGCACAAATAGATGTCAAATGTAAATCAATGTTCGTAGGGGAAAGTAGTTGTTTTCTGACACATATATACGTCCATTTTTCCACTGTGTGTGATATAGTGTGTGAGAGAAGGGGATTTCGAGCTACCCAGGCGTGCTTCTTGTTTTTAAGTTTAAGGTGTTAAGATTCTTTGGGTAGGTCAGAATAACTCCAATGTTGTCCGACTTTTCATGGCACTGTCGAGTGGAAAACCAACCGTGAAACATGTCATGTTTGCAGATGGTCGGCCATTCCCAGCTAATGGGGAATTATATTCAATGCCTAATTGCACTTGCACTTGTGCCCTCTTTGAGGATGGATGTCAGATGTGATTCAATATTCGTAGGGGAAAGTTGGTGTTTTTTGACAGATATTTTCATCAATTTTTCCACTCTGTGGAGTAGTGTGGAGAGAAGGGGATTTCGACTTCGTCGAAATTGTTCGTTTAGCTTAGAAAAAAATTGTTTTTCTACAAACATCAAGAAAATGACAAGGTTCGCGCATTGACAACAATATGAGGAGTGACACTTTTTTTCATGATACCGTGCGCGAAGTAATGTGCGAAATACCTTTTTCCTACGAGCGTGCGGAAAAGTTACTTTTCGCACGATTTTTGTATTGTTGAAAATGAGGATATTTAGGACTAACTAAATGATCTATGTAACTATTCTGTCTCGTTAGTCATTTTCTAGCATTATTACAAAAACTTGTTTATTAAAAACCTTGTTTTTTCATAAATAAGATGGACAAAAACACTCGTAGGAAAAATATTGTACCTAACTCTTACGGAAAATGTCTTTTTCGCCCTTAACGGCTTGCCCGAACTCCGCTCGGCGTCGTTCGTGCAACTGCCGTCGCGTGCGGAAAAGTACTACTTTCCGCACTTGTTAGGTAAATAACTATTTCGCCCACTGCATGTAAACTATATGGGATTTTCATATTCTAATCTATCCTCCTCAATCAAACAAAAATGCAAGAAATCATTTATTTCTAACTTTATGGTCCTCAATCAAGCGAAAATCCAAGAAATCATTAATTTCTCAATGTTCAACAATAACCAAATAAGACTTTTCAACACTTTTCAAATTGTTACAAAATTTTATACTTACTGCCTATTTTTTTTTTGACGTTTGTTGAAAAAAATGTATTTGCATCTCGAGCGCGAAACACCTTGGTCATCTCGACTATCAGTTCTCGATCACCAGTAACATTTCGAGCACTAGATACAAAAATACCTTTTTCGGAAAATAGTCACAAACTATACTCAATCACTTTATTTTCCGGTACCGCAAATCTAGCCACGTAAATGATTAGAAAAACCTTGAATGATAGTCACTGCCTCACTGCATATATTCTATAACCTAATAAATTTATTCAAAGTACTTAGTTGAAAACCGTCAAAATTAGTTGAATTTCTTCCTTACCTCATCTGTAATTTGTCCAGATTTGAGCTGTAACTCCTGCAGTTCAGTCCTAGGAGCACCATTTTCGGCTGCGGGTGCTGGGGCAGGCATTTTTCAAACTGCAAAAAATAATTCGAATGAGCCACCAGAACCACAAGAAAACGTATCAAGTAGGCGGTAATTTCGAACAGGAAACGAAGTTTCGTCGACCGGGAATTTTGGAAGGGAATGTACACACGAACACGACTATTCCAGACAAAAATCAATAACATGTACGACCGCGTACTTGCACGAAACAATTCAAAACCAAATACTGCCGAACTACACCGCTTTTGAGTAACTTCTAATTCAGGATACATTACTGCATCTCATGTTTATAATTACAGAAAGTTTTGACTCATTTGTTTAACAATTTCCTGTCGTGGATATCCTCGATTTTGACACTTGCGTTGAAAGATTACACTTTGACTTACATATCAGAAACTCGGCAAAGGGAATTACTTGAAGGCTTTGAAGTATCACAACAAATTCACTACGAGCTAAACTTCTAATTTTACATAACACTTCAAAAGAAAGGAGCCGTCAAGGGGTCGAATACCCTGAAGAGGTGGGTGGGAACGTAATCTCTCCGTATTCTTGATCACTACTGTGACGATAGCGTATGCTTGGTTGCCTATACCATGCTAGTGGAAGGAAGAACCTACTATTTCCGACGTTGCCAGTGGATTAGATTTTTTATTGAAAGTGCTACTCGAAAAAATTAAAAATCTTGCGGATTGCATATAACATGTTTGTTGAACACATTTGGAAATAAATAATAATATGCTGTTTATATACATGGCGATTCGGAATCAAGAAAAACCAAACTAAATGGAGCCGGATTTTCAACCACTGTCCATTGGCAAAAATTTTACTGACAGATACTCTCTACAAACTTTCTGTGTGCCTTCTTCGGACCTAGTCTGCAACCGTTTTCCCCCTTGATTTTTTTTCGTTTCGGACGTGTTTTTTCAAAAAACGTTCTTATTTTTTTTGTGTTTCCCTCGTGTTTCCTAACTAAGGTTCGAAATTACTGAGATTGATTCGTTAGGTCGTTTTCAAAAAAAAGTTCCTATGAACATATATCCTGAGTGGCTTCATTTCTGATATACAGGGCGTTGAATTTCTTTTTAAACGCACTGTATCTCAGAAACTCCGGACATATGTTCATAGCAACTTTTTTTCTTAAAACGACTTAACGAATCACCCTTCGCAGTTTCATACCTTAGTTGAGGAACACGAGGAAAATGCATTTAAAAAAAAAATATTTGGAAAAACGCCCCCAAAAAAAAAAAGTTACAGAGGAAAACGGTGGCAGACTAGGTCCAAAGACAGTTTGGAGAGAGTATCTATCAGTAAAATTTTTACCGATGGGCACTTTAAGTACCTAGTTATTTATAAAATGGTATTATTCACCCGTTATTCCCGAAAGTGCAAGACATTGGCGCAGCCAGGGGGGGGCTTTGGGGCCCCCAAGCCACCAAACGACTATTAAAATGAAATGATGGCGTAGAATACGGGAAAAATATTGCAAACATTCTAGAACTCTTGGAAGTATTTTTGTTGGCGGTTTTATGTGCTAGGATGCCGGATCCTAGTGCACCTTTTACATTTTTCGCATTTTGCGGCCATAACGAGACACATTCGTTAAATACATAGGTATATAGAAAGAAAGCTAAGATAATTGCCTACAAGAGGATGTTATTGTTTGCTGGCCTAACAGTTCACTTGTATGTGTTATAGGTGGTTTTGTGTGCTTGAATGCCGGATTCGTGCGATACAATTTTTGTTGCACATTTATCTTTGTTTTATGGTACACCGTGTATCCGAACATATTCCAATCATACATTTTCGGAATCAGCATAAAATTTTGAGTATATCGGTGGTAATTTCGAGTGAATCTGATGACTTTGTATTTTTGGCCTTTTTTAAGCATTTTCTGCCGATCGACTGGAGAATCAGAGCATATACTAATTTTAGCATGCTGAATCGATTGGCGTTTGCAGAATTGCTCTATCTCGATTCGGTCGTTGGATGAAAATGTTATCTAGAGGTTGCAGGTGCTATTTTCCCGCCAAACATTTTTCTAATTTTTTTCTATATTATATTCGTTAAATTCAATCTTTTTTCTAAACGCTGATCGAATTTGAAATCAATTGCTAGTCAAACATAGATTTGGTGGGTGTTTTTACGAACGTGTGTACTTTGAGTTGGACCCATTTTTAAATTTATAATTTTTAATTTTTAGAATACTTGTTGAATTGATGGCATAAAATACGGAAAAAATATTGAAAAAATTCTGGAATTATCGGAAGTATTTTTCGTTGGCGGTTTTATGTGCTAGGATGCCGGATCCTAGTGCACCTTTTACATTTTTCGCATTTTGCGGCCATAACGAGACACATTCGTTAAATACATAGGTATATAGAAAGAAAGCTAAGATAATTGCCTACAAGAGGATGTTATTGTTTGCTGGCCTAACAGTTCACTTGTATGTGTTATAGGTGGTTTTGTGTGCTTGAATGCCGGATTCGTGCGATACAATTTTTGTTGCACATTTATCTTTGTTTTATGGTACACCGTGTATCCGAACATATTCCAATCATACATTTTCGGAATCAGCATAAAATTTTGAGTATATCGGTGGTAATTTCGAGTGAATCTGATGACTTTGTATTTTTGGCCTTTTTTAAGCATTTTCTGCCGATCGACTGGAGAATCAGAGCATATACTAATTTTAGCATGCTGAATCGATTGGCGTTTGCAGAATTGCTCTATCTCGATTCGGTCGTTGGATGAAAATGTTATCTAGAGGTTGCAGGTGCCATTTTCCCGCCAAACATTTTTCTAATTTTTTTCTATATTATATTCGTTAAATTCAATCTTTTTTCTAAACGCTGATCGAATTTGAAATCAATTGCTAGTCAAACATAGATTTGGTGGGTGTTTTTACGAACGTGTGTACTTTGAGTTGGACCCATTTTTAAATTTATAATTTTTAATTTTTAGAATACTTGTTGAATTGATGGCATAAAATACGGAAAAAATATTGAAAAAATTCTGGAATTATCGGAAGTATTTTTCGTTGGCGGTTTTATGTGCTAGGATGCCGGATCCTAGTGCATCTTTTACATTTTTCGCATTTTGCGACCATAACGAGACACATTCATTAAATACATACGTATATAGAGAGAAAGCTAAGAAAATTTTCTACGAGATGATGTTATCGTTCGTGTGCCTAACTCCTAACTGTTCGTTGTAGGTGTTATTCATATTCATAAAATCCGGCAGACGAAAAAGCTCTGGTAACTGATAAATTGAATGTTCAGCCCCCCCAAACTGAAATCCTGGCTGCGCCACTGGTGCAAGAAGTTAGATTACACCCCTATATATTGTAACAAATAGAATTATCAGCAATAAAATGAGATAATAAATTTGAAATTTCTGATATTTTTCAAAAAAAAATATTCAAACTTTTCCTAGAAATAATTTTAAATTATTAACTACCTTACGACCCATAACTTGCGAGTCAGACCTAGCTCAGTCATCGGAGTAGAACGAAGATGAACAGACCTCTGAAGAAGCTAGCCACTCGCGCTAGGGAAACGTTAGGAAAGTATTCCAAACCACGACGGCCTTCAAACCCGATTCAAAATAGTGATAGTGAATGGTTGGGGTGTTACCAAGGGGTTTTGAGAACCTGAAAGGACATGGCACTGGATACATGTATTCCTGGGGCTCGACAGATTTTTTTTTATTTTTTGATATATTATCATTGTAGGGACCAAAACAAGCAACTTTCTTCATTACACTTTTTTTCTGGCCCTACAGGGTGAGCTACAAAAATGGGTTAGTAGGAGATTTGAGCCGGTTCTGGGCCTCCCCCCACCACTATGACGTCATCAGTGACCTTGACCTATGACCTCGACCTATGACCTTGACCCATGACCTTGACCTATGACCTTGACCTATGACCTCGACCTATGACCTCGACCTAGGACTTGACCTAGGACTTGGGCTTGCCCTTAGCCTTGACCATGATGTATATTGTTGGGAGGTGTTCAGGGTTTGTGTTTGACATTGAGATTATAATGACTTGGATTTTTTTTTCATACACGGACAAGTACTTTTTCCAAGTACTTAATTTATTTTTCTTACCTCAATGTCTTCCATGTCCTTCATGTATACTTACTCTGCCATTGTGTATGATCCTAATGTGTGGAGTACGCATACAAATCTAAACCGAAGTATAGAGAGGGTACACGTCTGCACGCCACGGATATCCAGTCAGACATGTGATTCCCCTCTGATGATGTATACCTTGCGATGGTGGTGGGGGGAGAGGTCGCGTGACGTCAACGCTATGCGCATCCGACGACGATCCAGTGATGTGTGTCAGACTCTCGCTCTCGACATGGTTGGCTTTCTCCCACCCTTTCTCCCCACCATCACTCCCACCCCGTCTCCTCACCCTTTCTTCTCCCACCCTTTCTCCCCACCTTAACCCAAAGGCTGCGGTCATGCAGCGACTACGTGGCTTTAACGTTGAGATATACTTGGAGGTACTTTGAAAATTTTGGTATGACCTTAATGAATGCTATACATGTATTCAGTGTTTGTGTTTGACCTTGAGATGTCATTGTGATGACTTGGATATCATTTTTCATACACGGACAAGTACTTTTTCCGGGTACATATTTACCTCCATGTCTTTCACCGTCCTTCATGTGTACCTACTTTACTATTGTGTATGATCCTTATGTGTGGAGTACATATAAAAATCTATACCGAAGTATAGAGAAGGTACACATCTGCACACCACGGAGATCCAGTCGGATATGTGAACTCTGAGAGATACCTTGCTATGGTGGTGTCGTGACGTCAACGCTATGCGCATCCGACGACGATCCAGTGATCGTGTCAGGATTTTGCTCTCGACACGGTGGGGTGGGTCCGCGCTGACGTCACAACACCCATACGCAGAGGTACTTTGAAAATGTTGTATGACCTTCATGAATGCTATACATGTACTTAAGGTTTGTGTTTGACCTTGAGATGACATTGGTGATAGATGGGAGAGATTACATACACGGTAATGAAGTTCTTGGTTATTGTGTCCTGTTTCAATTGTATTCATGATTGATAGTGTATGTTATGTGTACGTACTCTTAAAAACTATAAAGTTTAAACAGTACATACAAAAAACCATTGACATTGGGTTTTTTTCTTCATATATACGGTAATGATGACCAAGCACTTTTCTACTCTGCGTTTGATCTGCGTATGACCTGTGTACGGTAATGAGTATACGATCGAGTATTTGAGTACTTAAATAACTCCATGTCTCGAACTATGTATGATCATGTGTACTCCAGACTTGCTACTGTGACCTTCATGGTGTACATACAAGTATAAGTAGCAAGAAGCAAGTCCGAAAATTCAAGAAATCTAACCACACACGCACCGTCTGTTAGCCATTAAACGCCGGCGATGAATGTACCGTTCCCTCAGGCATGACCTCCGCATGACATCCCCTTCCTAATTTTGTGAATGGTCTGTGTGTGACACATCACACCAGGAGCTCGCTAAACCAGTCATATTAGTTTCTCATCAAACTGGTGGTCCACCAGTGAAAAATTAGATACGGTTGCTTCGACCACTATGTACACATGTGATAACAATCATGTGCTAACAATTCCGACAACATAACTGATGATCAACGTATATAAAACGTATATAAAACGTATACAAAACGTATATAAAACGTATATAAAACGTATATAAAACGTGTTTGACATTCACTTGTCCTCACTTGATATTTTTTTTTTATTTTGTATTTGTATAAAACTTACATCTAATTCAACATTTCTACAATACTTAAACATAACTTAACCTATCTATATACAACCTAAATACTATACCTATGGCAGGCTGCCGCCATCCTATCCATGGCGGTGCGGACTTCTGCTCTCACAGTGTCCCTCCTGGTATGCATTTCAGCTTCCAGGAGGGCTGCATGTTGATCTCTCTCCATGAGAGCTGCCTGTTAGCGGGTAATTTCTGCCCGCTCTCTAGCGATCTCCAGGCAGCCGCGCTCAACCTCATCCAGTCGCTCCAACACCTGGTCAATAAAAGTCCCCGGCCTTGCTTCGAGGACGTTTCTGGTTGGCTCGCTTGCCGTGGTGGAGGTGGTGGTGGAACAACTGTAATGACGGGAGAAAGGGGTATGTCTGCAATTGTTGGTTCCAACTGTACAACTACAGGAGCAGGCATTACTTCAACTGGTGCCACTATAGTTGCAACAGGTGGTGCTACAACAGTTGAGGATGCCTTCTTTGACGGCCATCCTCCAGAGTACGGGCTATTTCTACTACAGTTCCTACGGTACTCAACAATAGGACCAGCCTTACTTGTACTACTGTGACTAGTAGATTGCTTCTTCGATGATGACTTCTTTGGTGGCTGTACCATGAAATCATCATCGCTGTCCGCAATATTTATTATAGGCATATCTTCCGTCGACAATTTTGCTCCAGCGTTACGGGATCCTTTGGGAGCAACTCCATCAACGAACCCACCTCGTCGTTTGCGTTGGTCCATCTGCGCACCTGCTGGGGAAGGCGTCATCGGCGTTCATGAATACAAGATTGTTAACTTACCTTCAAATTATTCTACTTAGTCCTGTAATACTGAATGCTGCTGGCGACTGGATGCCGCAAGTGGCTGGCGACTGAAGATTATTCTGGGGGAGTTCTTGTTTTAATCACTCAGGCCTCCACCCCACTCCTACTCTTCTTCTTCTCCGACCTACTTCAATCCCCACTATGTCTTAAGCCACGTCCCTTTCTTAAGCCACACCCGCTTTCTTAAGCCACGCCCCCTCATACCAGGTTTTGCAACCCTAACCCATCTCCACCCCTATTTCAACTCTGCTATTTGTTACAATGCATACATCCCCCTACGGGGCAAAGCTGATATAGAGATGAGTGACATGAATAACAATTAAGTATGGGAACATTCGCATATTCCACTGTATCATGTGAATAACCATGCTGATACCACCCACCATTATTATTCATGCCGCAATACCTTAAAAAACAAATGTCACATAAGAAACGCTTTCTATTGTCACAAGTATGAATTGTGACAAAGGAAAAGCTGCAACAGTACAAATTACTGGCAAAGTTTTCTAATGCTTCAGTCATATTTATTTGATGGGCCTTGCTCACGATGGTTTCGGGCACATCCTCACAGTCTGGTACAATTCCATCATCGGCTGGTGCTTCTTCACCGTCATCTTCGAGAAACTGTTCTCCGTCTAAGTCTTCCCCAGCTGGATTGTCCTGGCGGCCATCTTCAACATCTCTGTGGTCATTGAATTCACCATTGTCACCATCAGCCACTACAACTCCATCCTCCTGTTCGTCACCATCCTCATCCACTACAACTCCATCTTCCTGTTCCCAAACAAAATCGTCGCCTGCCAAAACTTCAACCTGATTGTTGACATCTAATCGAGAGAGGGCTTCCAATGCAAAATCAACTTGATCAACCATAATTAGTGACGCACATGAATGTATTAATGAAATTCCCACGGTCCCTACCCACTATCTACCGAAACTGCAAGAAAAAAAAGTGGATTTTACCTCTGAAATATGACAAAAAAATTGAAAGAATTTTTTTCCAGTAGCATTTATCATTTTGAATCTTTTATCTCAATTTTGATATTTTCCGATTAAATCCATTATAACGTGAATACAAAAACATTTAGTATATTTTTGACGAATGTACAAATACATGAGAAAAAAAAGATGCAATGCCTATGTTTCCTGGCTTTTTTTTCCAGTAGCATTTAACATTTTGAATCTTTTATCAAGTATGGTATTTTCCGATTAAATCCATTATAACGTGAATACAAAAACATTTAGTATATTTTTTGACAAATGTACAAAAACATGACAAAAAAAAAAAATGCAACGCCTATGTTACCTGGCTGAGTTAGCAAGCCGACTCGATCGCTCTATACCTGAATTCAAAGATAGGAGCAGCTATCAGCGCTCGGCCTGGCGTAGTTCAAGTATACTTTACGATTTCATAATGTATGTATCAACGCCAATCTTCACCAACAAATAAGAAACTGTGAGAAGCTTCTAAGGCGTGGTGGCATTTAAAATACTGCACCCTTTCGTCACAATGTTTGATGAACAAAATATTTTGAAGCGACACATTTTACGCTTCCATAAAATAGGTATGTGATGTTTGTTACGTACTAACATTGCTACTTATAATCAGAATACGAACAAATGAGCAAAAAAAATTAACTATTTTGAAGAATATTACATTGATCGATAAAAGTGGACACAGGGAACTATACCCCTAACCTATTGGTTGTTCATGCAAATAAAAATTGAAAAAGTGAAAAGAAACACTTTGTTGTATCTGAAATTCACTATTATAGAGAAGTAATGAATTTTCGATATTCAGTTTTGAATCTTATCAGCCACCATCAATACAATCAGAAGTACAGAGATACAACTCGTATACAGTGAGTTTTAAAAAGTTTGCACCATATGGAAAACTTGTTCATTATCGATTTTTCAGAAAATTTTATTCTTCTTAAATATTGGTGCATTGCAGAAAACATAAAAGTTGTCAGTATTTTAAATTTCTGAACGGTATACAGGGGAAACAAAAAAATATGAAATTCGATCAGGTGTAAACTACGCTTATTTTTGACATTATCGAAAAAAAAATTAATTTAGAAAAGTTGTTTTGGATCAAAACCAACATTTCAATTCAAAATCATAGCCACCTACGCAGAAAAAATAAAAAAAATCACATTTTTATGATTAAAGTGATCGTAAAGATGCAGATTTTTATTATTTAATATTTTTCCTGGGTTTGCCTCTAATATAATGATGGTCATCAAAAAACCTATCGAGAATGTCTATTCCCATTCTATTTTTATTCTTTTGAAAAATGCAAATTTCAGTTTTCTTGATTTATCAATTCGAGAATAAGCTTAAATTTCTAGTATCTTTTGGAGGGAAATTGTACAAATTTTAGATGTAATTCAATGTTCGTAGGGGGAAGTAGTTGTTTTCTGACAGATATTCGCCACAAACTTTCCACTTTGTGAGATGGTGTGGAGAGAAGGGGATTTTGACTATTCTGGTAGTAATTTTCAAGTGATTTCACTCGTTTTATGCTTCTTATGAATCATATACAGCTGACGGAAACTGAAGCAGCTGTTGGTATGCAACAGAATATCAAGTTCTGAGAGGCACTTTTATCGATATTACATCACATTGCACTATTTTTGAAAACAAATGACATTCTTCCGAGAAACAATGTTTTCATTGTTAACAATAGTATATTATATGGCAAGGGACTAGTGAATGTTTTGATCCTGCACGTGATGTTTATTGCCTGAGGCCCCTGAGGGCTAGTAGAGCTCGAGTGCCAATAATCTCGTAAGGGATAAAATATTACTTTAGTCCTGTGGCACATACGCTATTTTTTGCACTTCCCAGTATTATAAATTTCAATAATAATACAACTAATTATTTTGATGAGTTATATAAACATGGTACTTAGATTACTTAAGTAGGGAACGTCATAGTAACGGTGTCAACAAACTTTTTCAATTCAGTGTCATTTCAGTTAATGTTGACATTAACCGATACATCAAGAACATGACATCTCTTCACTTTCCTCTAATATTTACTTATCAAATACAAATAATCGCCCGTTTAGTTTCATCAATTGTTATAATATTAATGTCACATACAATCTTAATTCAATCAATAAAGATGTATAATGGAATATTTCCTAATTTTTGTCCTAGTTATTAATAGTGTAGCTGTGGTAATTTTTGTTTTTTACTTTATCTCCCTAGGGACTGAAAGATACATTTTATACGGGACTAAAGTGACAACTTTAATATTAACTTTAATTATTAACTTTAATAATAATATTTTTTGTTGAGATCGGAAAATATTTAAAAAATGCAATTTTCAATTTTAACTTCGTATATAACTGTGAAACCTAATTCTAAACACCTTTGCAATGCCCTCTGAGCATTTCCTATTCTCGTGGACAGATCTGAAAAAAATTTTTTGCTCATTGATATCAAAATGGAGTTGGTATGCTTATTCTTCAAAAATTTGAATCAAACACGGACCGCAATTATTTCCATAGATTGAAAATGTCGCACTTTACAAGGGTGGATCAGATATCATCGTTCGTAAAGTCCTTTACGAGTTTTAACGATTCATTATATAGACAGTGGATTGGAATTTTAAGTATTGAAAAGCTTTTTCGGCCATGTTACGGTTGACATTTATTGCCTTCTAAATGAGGTGATGGTGTATTATTTACAAAAACATGTTCAAAGATCACTTCAACAGATTATAAATTCACGGTTTGAATACCTACCTCTCAGAACCCTTTTTTTTATGCTACATGTGTAGGACCATCTAATTTATAGCTTGCAAGAAGAAAGACAGCCTTATTCAAATCTTCAAAATTAAAATACTAGGTGCAATTTTGAAATCGAAATAATAATCTCCTGAACATTCAATGTTTGGAGAATAGAAAACATAGTGAATATGAGACAGTCAAATTGTGATGCTGTAAATTTACATTAATTTGTTAATTATTTATTTCTTCCTAGCAATAAAAGCGATTATTATTATTACTATTACCAAATATTGTGAAAAATCGACAAAAATATATTGTTGACTTATTTTATAATATGCAATGATACGTTAAAATTTATTTGATTGTCTTTGCGTAAAATATTCTACGCTAAAAAGTACAATGTCCCTTAGGGATGCTATCGATATTTCAAAATTAATTTCAAATGTTGAAGAAAAATTATAATGCTGTCTAAGAAGCCCCTCTATTGGTGAAATAATTTTAGATATAGCTCATACATGCAATACATCTATTGGTTGATATTCTATTTTTTATTGTTTTGGGGTTGGATTCTTCCTACTTTTTTGGTGGGCGTTTCTACATAATGGTTCAAATGGTTATAAAATGAATGAACTTGTGTTAAATAGTTCATAGTTCTTTAACTTTAGATCAATTTAATTTGACTTTGAAAATTATTGGAATTATAAAAAAAAATGGGTCCAATCGTTATTTTGGAAAATATTCTGTTACGTAGTGAAACTGTTCAATCCAAGGAATCTTTTGTGGCACTAGTGAATCAAGACCAACAGACTGTTAATAATTGTGAATACTCCAATGATTTGTGCACCATAAATTATGACGAGTTTCTAAAGATGACTACGCCTACAGCTGCAAAGCCTATTCAAGATTGCTACATTGATCTTACTATGACAGATGATGACCTTATGCCTGCAACATCAATCAAGATCAATAAAGAAGAGAAGAAAAGTGTGAAACGACTATCCAATGAAATTAGCCAGGTACCAATGAAGAAAAAAAAACTCATTGAACCATTAATTATTTCAAGGCCCTCGGCTTCTGGGACATATGAAGTGAAGTCCAAAACAACAATATTATCATTCCAACCAGTTCAGGAATATATAGCGAAGAAGAAAGTTAGCAAACAAAGGATCATTGATGCCAAACTAGCAGTTCATCGTTACGAAAAAATGGATATTTATATTCGTGGAAAAATCGATGAAACGCATAAAATTGAAAATAAAATAGTTTCTTTAGAGTTGGAAATCTCCAAGTTGCAAAAGGAGTCTGAGAATTTGCAAAAGGAGTCCGAGAATTTGCAAAAGGAGATTCAACTGAACCATATTCCTACCGACTGCCTTCAACAAGCTCAAATGGAGCTTCAACAATCCATAAGTGAATACGAAACAATCAGAATTGTAGAACAACAATGGCGAGAAGAACTTGATGAGGCTTTTGAGAGCGATGAATAGTGATTTTTCTGTTTTTCTATTATAAAATATATTTCTGGAATAATGTTTTGATGTGTTTTTTCTACACACTCCCTGTACATTTTTGAAATATTCGGGGATAAATAAATAAGAGGTCATATTTTTTATCGATAAATGAATTTTTAATTGCATGGAAAATTTTATTGTCATGACTAAAAAATCGAGAATCAAGGGAGTGAAAAAATCGCGAGAGTTTGCGCTAGAGCGATTTTTTCTACTTCCCTTGATTCGAGATGTTTTGTCAGAAGACAATAAAATTTGATTGCAATTTGAAATGTATTTTAAGAAGGCGTAGAAAGGCCATAGTAATTATTTTTTAGAATTCCGACTTACCAAGTCGGAATTAGTTAATTCCGATGTAATTATTTTTTATAACTCCGGACTGGGACTTAGTAAGTCAGAATTATAAAAAATAATAACGTCTGAATTATCTAATTCCGAGGTAGTAAGTCAGAATTCCGAGATACTAAGTCGGAATTAGGTAATTCTGACTTAGTAAGTCGGAGTTCCGAGATGCTAAGTCGGAATTATAAAAAATAATTACTGTGGCCCTTCTACACCTTCGTAGATATATAAAAAATATAATCTCGAATGTATTTTAGAGAGATTAATACACAACTATATGACAAACAGACAATAAATATATTCATATTGAAAGCCCAATCTTTCATGACTATAGTCCAAGCTCTGCATTTGAAGTAGTTCCCCAAGTTCACAATGCTTCTCTTTCAGAAATATTTCAAACTGTTTCCATAAAGACTTCTAGTTATTTATTGAGCATTTCTCGGAGAAACACTTTTTTCAAAACATTCCAACGATTCTCGACCAAATCTTACCATTTCATGTTATGTTGAAAACTCGAAAATAACCTCTAGAGTGGAATTGCAACGACCATTGATTGGTCGATTCTAAGAAATTGAAGTAATTTCATTGACTGTCAGATTAGGCGTGTATTAATTGGAGGTAAATACATGAGAGATCGTATTTTTATCACTTATGATTACACGAGAGCTTTTTTTTTATCGAAGTAAACTTGACACTGGCAGTAATGAGAATTTTATTGCCTGACAATTCAACGAAAAAAACTACCCCTGAAAAAATTATGAGTCCGCAGGACGAGTAATTTTTTCTGGCAGTTTTTTGAGTTGAATTGTCCTAATGGCAACAAAATTCGAATTATAAATGTCAAGTTTTCTTTGACAAGAAAAAACTAGAGTGTAATTCGGTAAGACAATTCAATGAATATGTGACATAAGGTCATCAAAAAGATGTTCATAATGCTGGTTGTCATGCTTCCAAAAGTTAGGTTCCGTTTTGTCGCTGGAAAAGTTAGGGCAAACTTTTTTTGCTGTAATAATGAAAACACCGCGACTTATGGCATTTTTAGTGCATGAGTTAAATTGTCAATTAAACATTTTTAATTGCATGAAAATGTTATTGTTATGACAAAAAATCGAGAATCACGGGAGCGAAAAATCGCGAGAGCTTGCTCGAGAGATTTTTTCTACTTACCTTGATTCGAGATATTTTGTCAGAAGACAATAAAAGAAAATAACATACTTTATAAAAGATTTAAAATATTGAAAGCTACTGGAAAAAAAAATTGAAAGATTTTTTTGACATGTTTCGGAGGAGAACAGTGAAGTAGAAATGACAATTTTATGATTTTTGATCTGACAGGAGTACCTTGTAACGTCAAATAAAATATTACAAACAAATGCAAAACTTTTATTCAAACATTAAAGAAAGGTAAACTGATGTCACATCACGAATTCAACCAGTTTACATTATAAGTTCTTATTTCCATTATTTGTAATAATGAAACTAATATTTATGAATTCAAATTGCACCAATTGAAAAAAATAATGTAAAGTATTCGTGGATAACTGATCGTTCGCTGCGCCGTCGTGCTCGGAAAATCGCGCGTTATGATCACTTTAATCATAAAAATGTGATTTTTTTAAATTTTTCCTGCGTAGGTGGCTATAATTTTGAATTGGAATGTTGGTTTTGATTGGTTTTTCTAAATAAACTTTTTTTGATAATGTCAAAAATGATCGAATTTCATATTTTTTTGTTTCCCCTGTATACCGTTCAGAAATTTAAAATACTGACAACTTTTATGTTTTCTGCAATGCACCAATATTTAAGAAGAATAAAATTTTCTGACAAATCGATAATGAACAAGTTTTCCATATGGTGCAGACTTTTTAAAACTCACTGTATACGAGTAGTATCTCTGTACTTCTGATTGCATTGATGGTGGCTGATAAGATTCGAAACTGAATATCGAAAATTCATTACTTCTCTATAATAGTGAATTTCAGATACAACAAAGTGTTTCTTTTCACTTTTTCAATTTTTATTTGAATGAACAACCAATAAAACCCGAGTAGGGGAATAGTTCCCTGTGTCCACTTTTATCGATCAATGTAATATTCTTCAAAATAGTTATTTTTTTTTGCTCATTTGTTCGTCTTCTGATTATAAGTAGCAATGTTAGTACGTAACAAACATCACATACCTATTTTATGGAAGCGTAAAATGTGTCGCTTCAAAATATTTTGTTCATCAAACATTGTGACGAAAGGGTGCAGTATTTTAAATGCCACCACGCCTTAGAAGCTTCTCACAGTTTCTTATTTGTTGGTGAAGATTGGCGTTGATACATACATTATGAAATCGTAAAGTATACTTGAACTACGCCAGGCCGAGCGCTGATAGCTGCTCCTAGAGTCCTTGTATGCAATTTGACATTTGATCGTATATTAGAGTCGGGACACTGTTTGACAGGAGATCGAAAATATGCGTTTCAGGTTATGTCTGCCTTGCGAGGCCAAATGATCACAAGGGCGTAACGTCAGGGAGGAAATATGTGAAAATATAATTTGTAGTTCACGTAACCCGAGACCCGAGAGTAGCTGTGCCAGAAACTTTAAAAATCAAATATATGTCAAGTGAATATTCCAATGATTCCAATGATTCATACGATGTTCTCGAGGATCCAGTTCAGCTAAAGATATTCGGCACTCGAAAGATCCGTATGGAATATCACATCAAAAGCACAAATTTGTCGGGTGAATTAAAATGATAGATAGTTCAAAAGTAATATTTATTGAAATGGGTAAGCTTCTAAGCTTCTCGTTTATCCTTGACTCGCCGTTCGTAAGGGGACAACAGCTGGTTAACGGAAAACACAATTTTAACAATTACACCAAAAATTACAAAAAAAATGTTCTTTTTATTTCATCAAAAAAATTGATTTACTCATTGTCAACTATGATAACATTAAAGATTTGGCTGATAATCAAGAATATTGGAACCTCAAATTCATCCGTCAATCAACAGCAAATTAAAATTTTCGAGTATTGAAGAGCAAAGCCTTCCGAAATATCAGGAAAACCTGTTTGATAAAAATGCTGCAATCATTCATTGCTCGTTTTATTGAAACAGCAAATGAAATGAAACTTCAGCTATCAGCAGAGTTGAATGTGAAGAAATCAAACATTTTATTGAATTTTTACATGACGTATCGTTACTGTTAAGAAATATTAAAATTCCTGTATTTCTAGGATTGTAATTTTTACTTACATCTCGACATTTCCAAAACAGATCAGAAAATGTATTGAGGTTGAGGCAATCAGTACCCAATCCTCTTCAGGTACGAAATCTTTTGAAACATGTATGTGTGATATAGTACATACAAATAGATTTGGAGGGA
The DNA here is from genome assembly GCA_958298965.1 of Chrysolina haemoptera. NCBI lineage: Eukaryota > Metazoa > Arthropoda > Insecta > Coleoptera > Chrysomelidae > Chrysolina > Chrysolina haemoptera. The sequence goes on from OY282588.1 coordinate 4,316,620, forward strand.
AATAGTTACACAACTATTTATGATCAGAACTCACTCGGGCTTAACGATTCACTACAGGAGAATCAATCAAATAATGGTCTCTTTCAATAAAATAATTTGTTACTAGATGAATGAAACAAAACTAGTAAATTCACAGGAAAGATTTCAAAAAATTGTCTCTATTATTTTTCGAGAAATATTTAGAGGATATATAGGAATTTAAAATGCAGAATATTCCACATAAAACTTTTCACATATAATTGTACAAGTGGTTTGTATTTTATCGGGTAAATTTGGGTTGTTTAATGAGAAACTGTTTCCTAGCAGTTCGACGAGAATAACTGTCAACTATTAAAAACACGACACCGAGTGTTTTTAGGTTGATAGTTATTCGAGTCAAATTGCTAAAGGAAACAGTTTGGAATTTGAACAACACAAATTTATCCGATATCAATACAAACCTCAACAATTTAATGAATGAGAAATTCAGAAACATATCAATGTCAAACTATTCATTTTGGCAACCAACACCGCGATAATTGATAAACAAATGAATAAGTGAAAAAACCACTAGTGTATTTGTCGCTGTAAAAGTTAAAGCTAACTTTTGCCGCTGTCAAATTGACAATTGCACTGTGGCATATGCGATTTTTATACATGAATTAAATTGTCACTGATAAAATTGACATTTTTCAATAGTATCAATGCTGAAAAAAAATAAGAAAAAAAATCACCTTGTTATATCCGAAAGAAGAAAGTTTTTTAGTTATTTATTTTGATATAAGAGTTGTTTGTGAATTCGATCAATGCAGATGTATCTTATTTATTCTCAACAAGCTCTCAATAACTTTATGCGCAATGAACAAATAACGCTTATTATACGAATATAAAAATAATCTTCCCAAAACCGTGGGGTGAATACGATCATAGATCACTGGAAAATCTCTTACATTACTAGTTTCAAATATGAAAAATTATTGGTTCTTCGAAATCCATTTGAATTGATCATTGAAAGTAGTGCGAATGTTCTATGGTCGAAATCACCTGAAGTCGAATTCGGCAAAGTTCATATACTAATGGCTTCGTTAAAAAACTCCGCTCTGCAGATATTTTGCTAGCAAGTTTTGATAACATTTCTCTCGCCCTTTTTACGAATCGCCACTGTTGACAGAGATGGAAATATATTTTGAACTGTCAATACTATCGTTCGACCGTTGTTACATCAACGGTATAGATATATGGTCTGTAGTTGTTAGACATAACCTAAAACGCGTTTTTCGATGTTATGTAAAAAGAGTGTCCTGACTCTAATATACGATCAAATGTCAAATTGCATACAGGGACTCTAGCTGCTCCTATCTTTGAATTCAGGTATAGAGCGAACGAGTCGGCTTGCTAACTCAGCCAGGTAACATAGGCGTTGCATTTTTTTTTTGTTTTGTCATGTTTTTGTGCATTTGTCAAAAAATATACTAAATGTTTTTGTATTCACGTTATAATGGATTTAATCGGAAAATACCATACTTGATAAAAGATTCAAAATGTTCAATGCTACTGGAAAAAAAAGCCAGGTAACATAGGCATTGCATCTTTTTTTCTCATGTTTTTGTACATTGGTCAAAAATATACTAAATGTTTTTGTATTCACGTTATAATGGATTTAATCGGAAAATACCATACTTGACAAAAGATTCAAAATGTTCAATGCTACTAAAAAAAAATCTTGAAATTTTTTTGTCATGTTTCAGAGGTAAAATCCACTTTTTTTTCTTGCAGTTTCGGTAGATAGTGTCTCGCCCTTTTTTACGAAACGCCACTGTTGACAGAGATGGAAATATATTTTGAACTGTCTGGTTTTGTATTCACGTTATAATGGATGGATTCGGAAAATACCATACTTGATAAAAGATTCAAAATGTTAAATGCTACTGGAAAAAAAAGCCAGGAAACATAGGCATTGCATCTTTTTTTTCTCATGTTTTTGTACATTGGTCAAAAATATACTAAATGCTTTTGTATTCACGTTATAATGGATTTAATCGGAAAATACCAAACTTGAGGTAAAAGATTCAAAATGATAAATGCTACTGGAAAAAAAATCTTTAAATTTTTTTGTAATTTTTCAGAGGTAAAATCCACTTTTTTTTCTTGCAGTTTCGGTAGATAGTGTCTCGCCCTTTTTTTTTAGAGCGAACGAGTCGGCTTGCTAACTCAGCCAGGTAACATAGGCGTTGCATTTTTTTTTTTTTGTCATGTTTTTGTACATTTGTCAAAAAATATACTAAATGTTTTTGTATTCACGTTATAATGGATTTAATCGGAAAATACCATACTTGATAAAAGATTCAAAATGTTAAATGCTACTGGAAAAAAAAGCCAGGAAACATAGGCATTGCATCTTTTTTTTCTCATGTATTTGTACATTCGTCAAAAATATACTAAATGTTTTTGTATTCACGTTATAATGGATTTAATCGGAAAATATCAAAATTGAGATAAAAGATTCAAAATGATAAATGCTACTGGAAAAAAATTCTTTCAATTTTTTTGTCATATTTCAGAGGTAAAATCCACTTTTTTTTCTTGCAGTTTCGGTAGATAGTGGGTAGGGACCGTGGGAATTTCATTAATACATTCATGTGCGTCACTAATTATGGTTGATCAAGTTGATTTTGCATTGGAAGCCCTCTCTCGATTAGATGTCAACAATCAGGTTGAAGTTTTGGCAGGCGACGATTTTGTTTGGGAACAGGAAGATGGAGTTGTAGTGGATGAGGATGGTGACGAACAGGAGGATGGAGTTGTAGTTGCTGATGGTGACAATGGTGAATTCAATGACCACAGAGATGTTGAAGATGGCCGCCAGGACAATCCAGCTGGGGAAGACTTAGACGGAGAACAGTTTCTCGAAGATGACGGTGAAGAAGCACCAGCCGATGATGGAATTGTACCAGACTGTGAGGATGTGCCCGAAACCATCGTGAGCAAGGCCCATCAAATAAAAATGACTGAAGCATTAGAAAACTTTGCCAGTAATTTGTACTTTTGCAGCTGTTACTTTGTCACAATTCATACTTGTGACAATAGAAAGCGTTTCTTATGTGACATTTGTTTTTTAAGGTATTGCGGCATGAATAATAATGGTGGGTGGTATCAGCATGGTTATTCACATGATACAGTGGAATATGCGAATGTTCCCATACTTAATTGTTATTCATGTCACTCATCTCTATATCAGCTTTGCCCCGTAGGGGGATGTATGCATTGTAACAAATAGCAGAGTTGAAATAGGGGTGGAGATGGGTTAGGGTTGCAAAGCCTGGTATGAGGGGGCGTGGCTTAAGAAAGCGGGTGTGGCTTAAGAAAGGGACGTGGCTTAAGACATAGTGGGGATTGAAGTAGGTCGGAGAAGAAGAAGAGTAGGAGTGGGGTGGAGGCCTGAGTGATTAAAACAAGAACTCCCCCAGAATAATCTTCAGTCGCCAGCCACTTGCGGCATCCAGTCGCCAGCAGCATTCAGTATTACAGGACTAAGTAGAATAATTTGAAGGTAAGTTAACAATCTTGTATTCATGAACGCCGATGACGCCTTCCCCAGCAGGTGCGCAGATGGACCAACGCAAACGACGAGGTGGGTTCGTTGATGGAGTTGCTCCCAAAGGATCCCGTAACGCTGGAGCAAAATTGTCGACGGAAGATATGCCTATAATAAATATTGCGGACAGCGATGATGATTTCATGGTACAGCCACCAAAGAAGTCATCATCGAAGAAGCAATCTACTAGTCACAGTAGTACAAGTAAGGCTGGTCCTATTGTTGAGTACCGTAGGAACTGTAGTAGAAATAGCCCGTACTCTGGAGGATGGCCGTCAAAGAAGGCATCCTCAACTGTTGTAGCACCACCTGTTGCAACTATAGTGGCACCAGTTGAAGTAATGCCTGCTCCTGTAGTTGTACAGTTGGAACCAACAATTGCAGACATACCCCTTTCTCCCGTCATTACAGTTGTTCCACCACCACCTCCACCACGGCAAGCGAGCCAACCAGAAACGTCCTCGAAGCAAGGCCGGGGACTTTTATTGACCAGGTGTTGGAGCGACTGGATGAGGTTGAGCGCGGCTGCCTGGAGATCGCTAGAGAGCGGGCAGAAATTACCCGCTAACAGGCAGCTCTCATGGAGAGAGATCAACATGCAGCCCTCCTGGAAGCTGAAATGCATACCAGGAGGGACACTGTGAGAGCAGAAGTCCGCACCGCCATGGATAGGATGGCGGCAGCCTGCCATAGGTATAGTATTTAGGTTGTATATAGATAGGTTAAGTTATGTTTAAGTATTGTAGAAATGTTGAATTAGATGTAAGTTTTATACAAATATAAAATAAAAAAAAAATATCAAGTGAGGACAAGTGAATGTCAAACACGTTTTACATACGTTTTATATACGTTTTATATACGTTTTGTATACGTTTTATATACGTTTTATATACGTTGATCATCAGTTATGTTGTCGGAATTGTTAGCACATGATTGTTATCACATGTGTACATAGTGGTCGAAGCAACCGTATCTAATTTTTCACTGGTGGACCACCAGTTTGATGAGAAACTAATATGACTGGTTTAGCGAGCTCCTGGTGTGATGTGTCACACACAGACCATTCACAAAATTAGGAAGGGGATGTCATGCGGAGGTCATGCCTGAGGGAACGGTACATTCATCGCCGGCGTTTAATGGCTAACAGACGGTGCGTGTGTGGTTAGATTTCTTGAATTTTCGGACTTGCTTCTTGCTACTTATACTTGTATGTACACCATGAAGGTCACAGTAGCAAGTCTGGAGTACACATGATCATACATAGTTCGAGACATGGAGTTATTTAAGTACTCAAATACTCGATCGTATACTCATTACCGTACACAGGTCATACGCAGATCAAACGCAGAGTAGAAAAGTGCTTGGTCATCATTACCGTATATATGAAGAAAAAAACCCAATGTCAATGGTTTTTTGTATGTACTGTTTAAACTTTATAGTTTTTAAGAGTACGTACACATAACATACACTATCAATCATGAATACAATTGAAACAGGACACAATAACCAAGAACTTCATTACCGTGTATGTAATCTCTCCCATCTATCACCAATGTCATCTCAAGGTCAAACACAAACCTTAAGTACATGTATAGCATTCATGAAGGTCATACAACATTTTCAAAGTACCTCTGCGTATGGGTGTTGTGACGTCAGCGCGGACCCACCCCACCGTGTCGAGAGCAAAATCCTGACACGATCACTGGATCGTCGTCGGATGCGCATAGCGTTGACGTCACGACACCACCATAGCAAGGTATCTCTCAGAGTTCATATATCCGACTGGATCTTCGTGGTGTGCAGATGTGTACCTTCTCTATACTTCGGTATAGATTTTTATATGTACTCCACACATAAGGATCATACACAATAGTAAAGTAGGTACACATGAAGGACGGTGAAAGACATGGAGGTAAATATGTACCCGGAAAAAGTACTTGTCCGTGTATGAAAAATGATATCCAAGTCATCACAATGACATCTCAAGGTCAAACACAAACACTGAATACATGTATAGCATTCATTAAGGTCATACCAAAATTTTCAAAGTACCTCCAAGTATATCTCAACGTTAAAGCCACGTAGTCGCTGCATGACCGCAGCCTTTGGGTTAAGGTGGGGAGAAAGGGTGGGAGAAGAAAGGGTGAGGAGACGGGGTGGGAGTGATGGTGGGGAGAAAGGGTGGGAGAAAGCCAACCATGTCGAGAGCGAGAGTCTGACACACATCACTGGATCGTCGTCGGATACGCATAGCGTTGACGTCACGCGACCTCTCCCCCCACCACCATCGCAAGGTATACATCATCGGAGGGGAATCACATGTCTGACTGGATATCCGTGGCGTGCAGACGTGTACCCTCTCTATACTTCGGTTTAGATTTGTATGCGTACTCCACACATTAGGATCATACACAATGGCAGAGTAAGTATACATGAAGGACATTGAGGTAAGAAAAAATATATGTACTTGGAAAAAGTACTTGTCCGTGTATGAAAAAAAAATCCAAGTCATCACAATGTCAAACACCTCCCAACAATAGTCAAGATCAAGACCAAGGTCAAAGGTCAAAGTTCAAGGTCAAGGTCGAATGCCAAGGTCAAAGGTCAAGGTCAATATCAAAGTCAAAGGTCGAGGTCAAATATCAAGATCAAAGGTCAAGGTCAACGGCCAAGGTCAAAGTTAAAGATCAAGGTCACCGATGACGTCATAGTGGTGGGGGGAGGCCCAGAACCGGCTCAAATCTCCTACTTGGGTTGAATGTCTAACGCCCATTATGGAAAATACTGCCTGCGAGTGGATTTTTCTCAATTTTTGGGAATATTATGCTGTGAAAAATATTGTTCGACTTTGAATATATCAATCATTTTGTACATAGGTACTTACAGGATGAGGCAAAAAATGCGTTTCTTCTGAAACTCTTTCATTGACTTCTCGCCCAAGAATAATGGGCTTTCCTTCAACTATTTTTAAGCATATTCTTTGAATTGAGCTAATTAACTGTTCTAAATACATTTTACTGTGTGTCTACACAGTGAGCAAAAAATAGTGTTGAATTATACGAGATAATACGGGTGGATTCATTATTGATATTTCACAAACATTGAGTGTACTACATTCGCTTGAAAAAGATACTGTGTATCGAAACATGTCGTAAAGACAATAAATTTTCTGGAAATTTCAATCGTTTTTTACCTTAGTGTCATAACTATGGATTTCCATCAAGTAACGGCCACGTCAATCCAAAAAATAATACATAGATCTTTGAAAATTTGTTGACAGTGGTCCCTGTAACCAGCATCAGCAATAATTCTAACTGCTTTCTTCTGCATTTTGAAAACCCTAAAAGCGTGAGAAGAATATCCCCATAAAATAATTTATGTGAGCATGGAAAAATGAAAAATAACATGTTCGAACTGTGTTAAGACATAGTTGTTTCTTCATATTGCGTAACAAATATAGTGAACTCGATAATTTATTACATAATTGATCTATATGGGCTGACCAAGTCGGTTTGTCATCTATAACAACCCCAAGAAGTTTGACACTCTTACCATCATCTGCGTTTTTGGTGGAAAGAACAAAGTTTATCATGGTTTAACTTCAGATTGTTGGCACTGAACCAGTTTTGAGCAGTTTCGAGAGAATACGTCATATGTAACGATAGACTGCGTCAGAAGCAGTATTTAGTAAAGTTGTGTCATCAGCATAAGCCACATATTTATTGGGTAACAGAATGAAATAAATCATTCATGTAAATGATGAATAGAAAAGGACCCAAAACAGATCCCTGTGGTACCCCATATGAAATATTATGAGAGTCAGAACAAGTATCACTTACATACACTGCTTGCTCCCTGTTATGTAGTAAGGAATGCTTTCGTTGGTTTCGTTGTGGAATTGTCATCGTTATAATATCGTTTTGTAATACGGAAATTTCCAGAATAAAGAATAATACAGGTCAATGCTAATGATGGGACAAGCCAAAGATTTCCACATACAAGTGTCAAAATCCGAAGTTATGATATTGAATATATTTCAACATAACAACATCTGGGTAATGATTCTACATGTAAAAATGTAAGAAAAAAAACGATAAACATAAGTGCTCACTAAGCCCGCTTTGAAAGTGAACCCCATAAACTGAATTCTTTCAATTTTTCAGAAACGCTTCAATATTCATGAAAGTTGTCATCAGCCAACACCAATTCTAAGCACAGTCGTGACAAACCCGAAAGGACTATTATTTTCACGGATTATGAATTACTAGTCGAAACTACATAAATGAGGTTATCTCAATTGGTTGATGCGTGGGTTCAACCGAATTATTGAGATTATTGAGTTATTCCGATTTATATACAGAACTGCATAGTCATGATGGAAATATCAGTGTTGAAAATTTGCTAAGATAATGAATTCACGTTAACTACTTATTACATCATGTAACGTAATTGAATGTTACGAAAATCACGTTTATTATTACATCATATAATTGAATATGTTACATGTGAAATTGGGCGTACTGACGAAAAGTTTGCACCATATGGAAAACTTATTTACCAGAAAATGTTATTCATGATAAAAATTGACACAAAATAAAAGACGCAAATGGCCTATACTACTTTTTATGGGATAGTTCGTAAGTAAAAACCCCGGTTTTCGCCCCAGCAAAATTGCTTTGTGGAATTTTTCAAACACGCAATAGTGAAAAAAATTACAACTTTTTTGGTAGCTTGCAAATATCCCAAAAAGTATTCAAACTTCTGTAGAGAATTATAAAACCTACAGAACAGTTTTTTAAACGACAGGATCGGTGCATTTTCCACTGAGAAAATCTGGGAAAACCTCGAAAATAATTTGTACAAATCTGAAGCTGAACAAACAATATTTTAGAAACTGATAGACAATAACTTGTGGTTCAACTGTGCGCAAGATGTTTACTGTCCGATGTGTAGTTTTTGTATTATCCCGTTATAAAAAATTTAAGGGCACACCTTGTAAGCGTTTAGAGCAACTTTCAATGGCATTTTCAACATATTTCCCACCTCTCAAATGGAAATTCAAAATATATATATATATATATATATATATATATATATATAGTGTTTGATCTTTACTTCCAGATGCCGTTCACAGAATTTGAATATGATGATTTTGCAAGATAAGCCCTTGAATTGTTTATATCGCGATTGTGCAAAAACTACACTTCGGAGAGAAAAAATCTTGCGCAGAGTTGAACCACATGTTATTAGTTTCCGAAATATTGTTTGTCCAGTTTCAGATTTAGAAAATTGTGAATTTTTGAAAAATGCTCTCTTTTTTGAAGTTTTCCCGGATTTTCTTAGCCGAAAATGCACCGATCCGGTTGTACATAACCATTTTGTAGGTTTAATAATTCTCTAGAAAAGTTCTATTGACTGTAAAAAAATTCCTTCAATAGTTTTGGAAATATTTGCAAAAAACCAAAAAAGTTGTAATTTTTTTCACTATTTCTTGTTTAAAAAATTCCACATAGCGATTTTGCTGGGGTGACAACCGGGGTTTTCACTAACGAACTATCCTATAAAAATTTGTGGGTGAAAAAACTTCTATAGCTTGGTCTAATAGGTACAGGGAAGAACAAAAAATTGGAATTTTGATGTAGAGGAAAATACTCTTATTTTTGACATTATCAAAAAAGTAATTTCGGAAAAGTTGTTTGGATTGAAAACGTTATTTGAATACAATTTTTCCGTATTTTATATTTAAAGTGATTGTAAACTTGCGGAATTGTATTATTCAATTAATTATCATTAACTTAATGTATTCAATAATTCTCTTTCGTACTAGTACCCTTTATGAGGATAAAAACATAAAAAATAGGGGGGGAAAATGTTGTTTCGTTGCGCAGATGGCTGTGATTCCAAATCTGGATATTTTTTTTGATTCTAAACAACTTTTCTGATCAAACTTTTTTGATACGATCGAATATAATGAGAATATTGATTTTTGTTCGAAAATATGAATGTAATATTCATAAAATCTGTTGTGGAATCATCTGCGGCTGAAAGAAAAACTTTAGACGCTATTTTCCATCCTTCAAGATAACATCTTCATGGAGAATGTTCCCCTTTTCAATAATAAGGATATTGTTTTCGATATTGTTGATTTTTTTAAATTTTCTCTAGTAGAATAATTTTTTTTCGAATAATTTTTAATTTCTTTCGATTGACTCGAAATTCACAATACATACTAATTCGACCATTCTGAATCGATTGGCGTTCGCAGAATTTGTCTATCTCTAACCGTTCTCGAGTTGGTCAGCTCTAAATCAGTTTTTTTATGTTTTTTTTGCCGTCAAAAATATTTCTGATGAGTTTTCGACATCATTGTTAAAAGATTCAGAATCAGCACATCAAAATACGTCCGAGGACAATAATAATAAATTCGAAAAATGAAAAATAAGAAATCTCAGAAAATTCAATGTTTTATCTTAAACACCTTTTTCCGGCTAAATCTTATATCTGAACATAGAAAATCATACATTTTTGGAATGAGCATGAAATTTTACGTAAACAGTGCGAATTTTAAGTCGATCTGACGACTTGGTATTTTTGATGATTTTTAGGGGTGAACCCCTTGCAACTTTTTCGAGAAATTTTTTATTTCTTTCGATTGACTCGAAAATAACAATACTTACTGATTCGGCCATTTTGAATCGACTGGCGTTTGCAGATTTCGTCTATCTCTAACCGTTCTCGAGTTGCTAGCTCTGAATGAGTTTTCAAATGGTTTTTTTGGCCCGAAAAATATTTCTGATGAGTTTTCGACATTTTCGTTCAAAGATTCGGAATCAGTACATCGAAATACGTTCGGGGATAAAAATTTTAAATATGAAAAATTAAAATTTAAAAAGTTCAAAAAATTATTTATCATGACTTACTCGACTTTTTTGTCCGTAGATTTTTTCCGTTCGAATTCTCAGTATATACTAATTCGGCCATTCTGAATCGATTGGAGTTCGCAGAATTCGTCTATCTCTAACCGTTCTCAAGTTGGTCAGCTCTGAATCAGTTTTCAAATGTTTTTTTGCGCAAAAATAATTTCTGGCGAGTTTTCGACATTTCGAATAATGAATTTATTTAAAATTAATAATGAATTAATGAAAATGTTATGATGTACACCTAATGAAAGAGTAGTTTTCCCCTCGGAAAATATCTTAGGAAAATAGAAGACCTACTTGCGTTCGTAATTTTTGTGAGTTTTGTGGTTTATTGAAATTTGTCTTTAATCGTCGTGATATCATCGTGGTGTACACTCTGTATCGAAATCAATTCCTAATAGTTAATATTTAGATTCAGATTTAGAATTAATGCAATGGGATATCTTTGTTTATATCAAATTCAAATGTTATATTATTGAAATTAGCTTCGTTATCTTTCAATACTCATAATTGGCTTGCCTCAGTGTGAAGAGGCATTATCAATCTAGTTGGCGAATCAAACATACATGAGAGAGTTATTGTACAATTGTGAAATAGTGAAAAAATTAGAAACTCTCTGAGAGGTAAGAATACTGTTCTTTAATGTAAAATAATAGAATTACAACAGGAAAAGGGAAAATATTTCTCAAGTAACATTCATTTACAAGGAAATGATCGAATGTAAAACCCAAAAAATTCATCGGTGGTGATAAGTAGTTCAAATCCTATGTAAGAAATAGAAAATACAAACGTACCTACATGACATTTTTGAAAACAAGATTTTATTTTTGTTCAACTAAAAAGTGAAAAATAATATTAAGTGTATGAAAAAAACGAACTTTTGTAAATTTTATTATTTTTTTGTTTCAAGTTTTATGCCTGATGCTTTTGAGAGTGTAAATAGTTGCTCTAAAACTGAATTTTCATAAACTATTGAACAAAGAAGTGAAAAATAATATGTATAAGGAATGTACACAAAGAACTTTCGAAAATTCAAATATTTTCTCGAAAGCTAAAGCTTCATTTCAAATGTGCTTTCAAGAAAAAAATTAAATTTTCAGAAGCTGTTTGTTTTTTTAAAATAAATATTATTTTTTACTCTTGGTTAAATAATTTTATAAATGAAAGCTTGTTTTTGAAAAAGTTTTTTTACACGCTATTTTACCTATAGATAAAACCAATGTGTATCAGTAGAATGTTGGGCCCTAAGATAGATACTGTGGAAAAAGAAATTGGGACCTCAATTTTCAAAATATTTATTTTCAACCATTTCTTTATATTTGAATCCCAAAAAAATTAAAATGATTTAGATTCGTACTTTTATACTGTTGTCAGTTTCTCGTAATGTTGACAGATATATTCTTATTCATAAGACCTTGATACCTCTCTTAATAATCCTTTAAATCTTCCATGTTCATCGCTTATGCTTCCCAGGTTTTTAGTTTTGACCCCTATTTTACGGTAATTTCTCAATACATTTTCTGATAATCAATTTTCTGATAATCCTCTTATTTATTGGTACCCAAGAAATTTTTTACTACCGCTTTGAATGACGAAGGATCATTTCTTCTTCTTCTTCTTCTTTTTTATTTGGGGCCCACAAAAATTCCTTGCTGTGTTTGGGATCAGAGAGATTAGGAAGATGATTTTTTAATACTTAAAAACAGGTCCATCTTTGTCAAGTACTCTGACGAAGTCTTTCATTTATCCCAATTTGATATAAAACAGCGGTAATGTTGTCCTTAGAATTTACCGCATGCCCTATGCATATAGATGATTTTTTCTTGCCATTATGCATCAATATATCTTCAAAAGGCCACAAATATCACGGAAATGCTCATATCCACAAACCTTGCATACATAGAAAGCAAAGCAACTAAATTGATTTTTATTTCAGTTACTGAGCACAAACATGCAGAAGCTACAAACAGTGAAGTTTTCTCTAGGAGATAAAGAATATTCTGGTAAGTTTCTATTGAATTCTTCTTTACAATAATTCACTCATCAATACAACAGAAACTGGGATTTTCTTCGTGTTACATAGAAGACAAAAAACTACAAAAAATATTGTTATCATCAGTAATAGTAACAGTTCAGGTTTGGTCTGTAGAAATACAATAGAATGTTTTTTATATTTTGTTCACCAGTTATTTAAATAATTTCTCTGCATTAGTCATAGGCGCAGACAGGCGAGCTATGGAACTGCAGTTCCTCCCCACAAGACCAGCAATATATCAATTATGTCTCCCGTTACTTATAACAATTTTTGGTTGACAAAAAAGTCTCAATAATTACAGTACAGTACAGTCGATCTTCAGCCCCCCTGAAATGAAATCCTGGCTGCGGCCTTGGCATTAATACTAATTTTCCACCTGTAGCACACCTCAATTTCTCATACTTGTCGTTGTAGTTTGGCTGTTACAGGCCTCTCTATTCGGGGACACAATGGAGGTGGAAGTCACGAGAGGCTGCCCTCAGGGGGAGTCTATCCCTGCTATTGTGGAACCTTGTGGAAGATGCCTCCTCATATACCTGAAACGAAGAGGACTGTATGCCCAGGGCTATGATGACATTATTGTCATAATGGTTAATGGAAATCATGTGAAGGTCTGTATGGATCTGATGCAATCAGCTTCCACAGACGTTGAGGCGTAGTACATGGGAGAGAGCCTCAAGGTCAATCCACATAAAAACACATTTCCTCTCAACCTACAGATCAACAGAGCTTTTCGCATCTTTGGTAAACGCTAACTGAAATACCTGGGGTAAATCTTAGACTCGAAGCTCACCTGGAACAATATCTAAAAAAGTAATGACAAGGGCATGCAAGGACATTATAGGTCTCTGTCACACCACAAGTTACTTAATTCCACTAGGTAGTTGAAAGCATTTGAATTGAAGAGACGATTGACCATGTTTCAAGGACAAAAATTCAGGATCTTCGTTCTGAGCTTCCGCAAATCGGTCCATGTCAATGGTGTTTCAATACGTGAATCAGCAACCACAATGTCCTTGCCACTGATATGTCTGATATTTGTGGAAAGTTCTGAGATGTACTGCAAGCGGCGAAGTTAGAGTGGCGACGCTTTCCTATTTTTCTGTTTGAATGCATACAATAGAGGGCGATGGTCAGTATAGATCTCAAATTGTTTTCCTTCAAGCATGTATTTGCCATCTTTTACAGATTGATACATTCCCAGTAATTCTTGATCATAAGTTCTATAATTTTGTTCGGATTGTTTCAATTTTCGTGAAAAGAATCCCCAAGTTATTATTATTATTCCCATTGCGTAGTCACGAGCGTCACCGACTAATGCCAAAGGAAGGGTGACTTGGGTGAGTTAGCATGATGGACTCTGCTAAGTCTGATTTACATTTTTCACATTGTACTGTTGCCTTATTACCTTTGATGTATTCGTGAAAAAAAGCTTGTGTTTTTGATGTATCTGGTATATATTTTCATAACAAGAAACCTATGTAGTGTCAGGACGTTTATAATCTAAAATAGCTTCTCCTGTCACTTCTAGTTTGATGTCGTAATAGTTAGGTGCCTATTTCACATCAGTCAGGCTCCTACAGACACAGACATCACTGATGATGGTCAGGCACTCCCTTGGCAAAATATGGGGACTAGGTCTCAAACAATTCCTTAGCTATACCCAGCGATAGTGAGGCCCTCGATTACGCAAAGAGCCCTGCTGTGGTGGCCAAAGGTTGAACGAGTAACAACCAGAGGAAGGCTGGCTAGTATACAAAGACTGGCCATGCTCGGGGTCATTGGTGCTATAGCCTGTGGGTAATTTTGAACCTGCTCCTTTGCATTTGCATATTTTAGCGGAGGTGAGGTTAGAAGGTCTCCTAAAGTGGCTAGACCAATGGAGGAGCAACAATCTAGGCCACTCCAATATAAGGAGGTCATCTGAGATGCCGTGGAACGAAATTACTTCAACCTACTCCTTTCATGGAACAAGAGAAAAAAGTCACATCGTATTCTATATACTGCTGTCAAAAGGACAAAACTGGTAAAAGGAAAGCTCCAAGACCAGCAATGGAAGGGAAGCTGGAATATACGAGAAGAAACCGGGGCACCCATTGCTCTGAGCATCGTTACTCAAGCCTCTATTTTCCAAGCCTTGGTAATGACTATTTCCGTTTGCACGAGACAGATTCTAATGAGAGATTCTATAAACCAACCCATAATCATTCTATTCTACAGTCAGGCGGAAATAGAGGCCCTGCAATCATGCAAGTTTTTTTCAAACTAGTTTGTGAGACTCACAAAATCCTCAGTGACCTAGTAGCACAGAACAAGAAACAAATTGACTCCTGCCTCTGTCTTTCTTGGAGTTGAGAGTTCGTTAACGACCCAGCATCGATTTTCCAGTTTCTCAGGGAGGAGTTGATAAGCTCTACCATGGGTGTTTTGTAGCCTGCTTCGCTAAATTTCGCTATTAGTCCGTCGTGCAATCTAACTCTTTCGAACGCTTTTTAACGTCCTAGAGGACTACCCATCTTCGCAGCAACCTCTTCTGAGATGAACCGTTGCGTATTTGTCGATCCCAAACTTCATATCGACAGCATACGTGTACACTTTCACCACCCTTGAAAGCTGATGTGGGTCTTTTTCAATTTATCTGAGGTTTGAAGCTTGAGGTCATCTATGTGAAATAGAAGGGTGACCCTTATGCCACCGGTTGCTGAGGGTGCCACAGTTGCATCCACTCGTATTCCTGGGCGCAACGGACAATGGCAATTGATAGTGAGATGCAAAAGGACAAGAGGGCTAAGAGAATATTTCTGAAACACACCCCTTCTAAACATAACCTGGTCTGCTTGAAATCTTGCTTGACCTGATATTATTTTCATAGCTGGTCCTTCAGAGCAGCATCAGTTGTTTAATTTGATTTGAAATCGCAGTTCATGCACGACTAGTTCAAGTGATGTTACGTCAAACACCTTGGGATAATCAAGCCAGGCCATAAAAATCAACGAGGTTGCATACAAAATTGTATATGTTACACAAGATATTCGATGTCAAAGGTCAATCAGACTTGAGGGAAATGAAGGAAACAAATTAGAAATCAACTTTAAAATTCAAAAATGCCATGAAAAACAAAATTTATAGATAAAACATGTAAGTTCGGTTAATATGAAATTATACCAAATAAGTGATTGATACTGAAATATACGGGGTGAGTCAGAATAAGACCGACGAACTCATATCGTGACGCGGTAGCAAAATGGTTCCGTATAGTCCGTTAAACAAGTATGAGGCACGACTCTAGCTAGTTCTAGCATCGTAACGTGAAGTACACTGTGAAGTTGAGTGATTGTTTGATTACTGAATGTACAATGATTATACTGCCCTCTTTATCGTCCGAATAATTCCTAATTTTGAATTCGCGCATCTCATACGTTTTTCGACATTCATTGCTAGATTTGTCAAGCAGTATCAATATCGATGATATTTATTTTCAAAATTTTGAATAATGTTTTTCCACAATATTTCAATGAATTCATTGTAGAGAAGTCTCAAGTTCGTTTTAACCAGACACGAGGGAGCAGTAGTCAACAATTGCACCCAACTATAGTCTAGTTCCTAAATTGTAGATAGTGACTCATCGTACATTTTCAGGTTTTTACGGGATTTGAGAGTGCGGAGGGATGTGAGTAAGTGGCAAAGTAAAACTTGATTCAAAACCTAAGTACCTACCTGATTTTTGTTCCATTTCTTGCCCTGCTTCATATGAATTATGAACAGTACAACCTATGAGTCATTATCTACAATTTTGGAACTTGACTATAAATACATGTCTAATATAATGACAACTCAATATTTTATATAGACAGATGAGTATAACAAATCACCTGTTTATGGTATGGAGGATTATTACAAGGGATCAAGAATCAAGAATGTTTTGCTAAAATTCATGTATTCAAGTTCCAGGATAGCATACGAGTTAATATTCAGAAGACCTTATCATTGAAGTGCTAGATAGGATAAAACTCACATGAAAATAGCCTTGTCATTAACATGCTTCATCAGCATTCCATAGATACCATAGATACTAACTAAAAAGAACAAAATAATTGGATGTTAAAAAATCTCTTGAGTCCGTAACTTACCTATTAACCTACATTATACATCTGAAGAAATAATGTTCTCCTCTTTAGTGCATTTGAATAAAAGCTGGTCTCCACAAAGTTTTTTATTGATTATAATATCATTTATTTGGCTGATGACCATAGCAGTCGATGAGCCCCCACCCAAATGAAACAAATAAAATTTATTTATAGTTAAATATTTATTACTGTACCTACTGATACTATAAGTAATTATTTTGTTCATTAGGATATTCCTATACCTACATAAAGCTCATTCATTCACAAATTTTTGTTGTTTTTGATTTAATCTTCATACCTTCGATTTTGGAAAAAATTAAAATTTGCGTTTATCACAAAGAATGCTAAGGAAGTAAAAATCAATGAACCATTTTCCTCATTTCATTTTCAATTTCAGTGAATGCCGATGATGTGACTCCTGACACTAGTCTCAACGCCTATCTCAGAAACCATGCTCATCTTACCGGGACTAAGATGATGTGTTATGAGGGAGGCTGTGGAGTATGTCTTGTTGCAGTTGAAGAAGTTGTCGATGGGAAGAAAAATGTATTCACTGTCAATTCGGTGAGTATTACTTCTCTTAGGTATTTATATATATCAGCAACGACTAGCTACCTCTTTCCTAACTTCTACAGAAAAAAATTTTAATGATCCATGTGTTTCTATTTTAAGTGCCTTGTCTCCATCCTCTCGTGCCATGGCTGGAAAATCCATACCATCGAAGGAATTGGAAACCCGCGTATTGGTTTGCATCCCATACAGAAGGTCTTGGCAGACAACAATGGAAGCCAATGTGGATTTTGTTCTAATGGAATGGTCATGAACATGTTTGCTCTGAACGAAACTGGGCCAAAAACGATGGCGGAAATTGAAAACGCGTTCGGAGCAATTTTATGCCGCTGTACCGGCTACAGAGCTATATTGAACGCTTTCAAGAAACTTGCATCTGACGCTGGTAAGCAAAACTATTATCCATAATGAAGCACTAACGTCGGGCCTATTTCATCGAACGTATTTTAAATAACGCACGAGCCGCGAACCGCGGCGGATGACGGTCACGCGGATGTTCATCCATATACGAATATATATTCGCGTATTCACTAGAGCCTTCGTTCCGCACATGTGCTGCTCGGTTCAAGCTCAGGCTGCGCCCCGCTGCGTAAAGCCGCGTATTCACTAGAGCATTTTTTCTGCGTGAGCATCGAATGAGCTCCGAACGAGCGAACGCTCGGACAGTGAGCACGCTGATTTCAGCGTTCATACTGTCCGAGCGTTCACAACGTGATTGATCACGTGATCAAGGTGGTTATTTATTGGGAAATGTGAGTAGGTTTTTGTCATTGTAATTGACCATTGTTCTAAGAAATTGAAGGAATTTCGTTGGCTGTCAGAATAGGAGTGTATTATTCAAAATAATTGATGGCAGATAAATGTCCACCCGAGTGAAAAGTTATCAACAATGTTTCATTTTCAAACTTTTAAAGATAGTATTGTCACCAAAATCCAGTTTTTACCATCAAAACGACCATCATCTTGGAGCGGTAAACATTTCAAAACGGAAAATGGTTCAGCTGTAAAACCACGTTCTTTATTCAAAGAAATAGTTATGAATAAACTCAATCACTAGCATAATTGTTGCTACTTAACCATGAAGATAATATTTATTTCTCAATTCATTATGAAATCAGGATATATTCCTGATGTAATATCATTAACATTTCCAAGTATATGTTCCTAATGTATTAATTCATCTCTACATTTTTTCCTTTTGATACCATTTTCGGATTTCAGATAAAATTGGCGATATTGAGGAGTTTCAACCGTGTGCCCAAAATAATGGATGCTCCAAAAAATGTGGTAAAGATTGCAAAAAAGAAAAAGTGGGAAACTTCTGCTTCGAGATTGGCGATTCCAAATGGGTAAAGGTTCATAGTTTGAAAGATCTTTTGGAAATTTTGAGAATAACTAGCGGAAATTATATGTTAGTGGCTGGTAATACAGCTCAAGGTGAATGCTTTTCCTTACTTGATAATAAAACTATTTCTTTCAGTATGACCGAGCGTTGCTATGTACCCGATGAGTCTGGGTTGTTGGTTTAGTTTCGGGGTTTTCTTCTTTCTATTGAAATTATCAACACTCTAACAGAACGTGCTCGAAAAATATGTAATCATATATAAAGAACAAGTGCTATTATAGAATGAACCAAAATTGGATTTTGTGCGGGGTCCTTTATGTATATATCTACAACTTCTACTGTTGCCATTGCTATGGTTAGTGGATGACGCCATATATTGACCTGAATACTGAAATGCGTCTGACAATAAATCTGAAAAAGATTTCTGATAACTCATGAATAATGCAGTTTATGGCAAGACAATGGAAAATGTATTTAATAGAATTGACGTTAGACGAATTTTCTTCGGTCATTTTGTAAATTGAATCCAATTCCTTTAAGGTAATTACTTAGACCTTTTGCACGTTTAATAAAAGACTCATGTGAAAGAAGGTAAATAGCAACACCATCTTGGTTCAAAATAAATATATATATATATATATATATATGTATTCATATTCTAACATAATCGAAAATAATTTCAGGTGTGTACGGAGGGGACTATCCTGATACCTACATCGATGTTACGGGTGTGGTCGAACTCATCAATTATTCTGTGAACGACACAACCTTAACGCTCGGAGGAAACCTCTCGCTAACGAAAACAATGGATATTTTCCAGAAGATTTCCACCGAGAGGAAACAATTCTCATATTTATCGGTACTGAGAGATCACATCGACTTGATTGCCCACGTTCCAGTGAGAAATGTGAGTGAATCACTAGTTACATCACCAACGCCCTGGTTCCATAATTCTTCTTGTCTTTTGTCCTATCTATCAGTAATTATAGAAATTTCACAATTCTACGACAGAAATTACAGAATTTACGGGGGCATTTTCAAGAGAAATGTGATACATCGTATACTTACTAGACATTTCAACCCTCTATCAACTAACAATATTGAAAGCTACACTATTTATTGCAAATTACTACTACTCTACTACTCGAGGTTTTGATACTTCATGCAATAGACTATTTCATGATAAAGTTACATCACATCATAGTACGCTTATATTTCTTGAGAATGCTAATTTTGTTTGCGAAACGCGCGTTGAGTTAAAGTGACGTAGGTTTGGTGTTTTTGAATTGTATTCAAACCCAAGGTACCAAATATTCATTTTCGATTACATCATTAAAAAATAAATTTATATTGTGAACATTGTGGCTCAGTTGTATTGGTATAAATAAAGAAATGGCATCCAGTTATAACGTCCTCACAATTTTTTATTTTCAGATTGGAACCCTAGCTGGAAATTTAATGTTAAAAAATAGTCACAACGAATTTCCATCCGACGTGTTTGTGCTATTGGAGACATTCAACGCTACGATTGTTATAGGTAATACTTCAACAAATACCTTGATGAAAGTTTTTTCTGTTAATCTGTGTAAGATTTGCATTGAGATATCATCTGATGGAGTTCTGAACTCACGACGTTTCCCTGTGGGCTGATATATTCTGCAATGCATCTAGCTTTCTCTCAGATCGATCTCTCCACATGGTGGTCGATGGAGTATTATCCGATACTCTACCAATAAATGCTGGTGTTCCCCAGGGATCCATTCTAGCACCAACACTGCTCCTTCTTTGTTGGGAGCTACCTCATGTCCAGTGCACAGCTTTGCGAATGATAGTGTCATCATTCAATTTATGTGTATCGGTCAAAACGTATCTTTTTTTGGAAAAATGGTGGTTTGTTGATAAAATTGATACTTTACACTAGGTATTAGATTTCTAATAGACTTTGGAATACTATTGGATCTTTCTTGAGATAAAGCATTCTTTGAGATTATAATTATATTTAAATGCATCAAGAAACCTAACTTGTGACCAACATAATTAATTGAAAAAAGTCCTTAATCCAAAAACTTATTTTTTAAAGAATAACATACAAAATAGTTTAATAACTTACTTTGGCAGTTGCGATGTAAAATTTAATTTGAATTTAAAATTTTTATTTTAAAAAGCTGATACATTTTGACCGAAAACAGTAAAGTTATATTTTTACCAAAATTTTAGGTCTGGTATTAGTAATTTGACGTATCCTTAGCCATCCAGATTTAAGAATTAATTTTAAAATAAAAATAAATAATAATTTAGTCAAGAAACAGGCAAAAAGTACAAGGTTGTATTCAGAATATTATATGGGGACAAAAAAAATAATCAATTGTTTAAAAATCGAAAGTAAAACCGAAAGCGATATAAGACTGAATCATCATCAAAAATGCAGTTTTTGTCATATAGAAATTTCTTTTTCGAAAACAAGAACGTTACCTTCTGCTCACACCCGGTATACACCAATAAATAGTATATAATGTTTAGCCCTTTGTCATTGCAACAGCCTCCAATTCGCTCATTGCAATAGATTCAATAGTGCTTTGTTCTGAAGTGGTGGCATTTTGAGATTAATTTACACGTAAAATGGAGGTTTTTCAGTAAAAAAAAATAAATAAATAATTAAATAAAATGTAGGGTTTTTACAGCATATTTTTCGAATATCCACAATGTATATCTTGTATTACCTGTGAAAAAAGAAATACATCCATATAAATGAAATTACATTATGTATATTTTCTAAATATTCAATTATTTCAGTTGATGTCTCTAATAATGAAACACTGAGCACTCCAAAAGACTTCATGGGATTGGACATGAACAAAAAGGTCATCAAAAGTATTGTTCTTAATGCCCTAACTCCTGAAAATAATTTCAAATATATGAGCTACAAGGTATGTATCCATAAAACTATTCAAGGAACGATTTCAAAGCTCCATTTTCAGATCATGCCAAGAGCTCAGAATGCACATGCAATGGTCAGCGCTGGATTTTTATTGGAAATGGACAACAATACAGTTAAGTCAGCAAGAATCGTCTACGCCGGGATAAACCCACAGTTTATTCATGCCGAGAATACTGAGAAGATACTCAAAGGACGAATATTATTTGACAACAATATGTTGCGCAGAGCATTCAGAACACTGGATCAAGAACTTCAGCCTGACCATATTCCACCCGATCCTAGCCCCCAGTATAGAAAAAACCTGGCAATATCTCTATTCTACAAGGTATTTTGATTCAACCAGTATTAGAGTCGGAGACAGGCCAGTACAGATTCGGACATTTTCAAACGGACCGATTTTTAGGTTTTAAATTGAATTTTCACCAATGGTCTCAATATCAGGGTGTTTCTCAATAAAATTATGAGAGAAACTTCATACGTACACATGTTCTGAGGCACTTCATTTTTGAACTACAGGGTGCTAAAGTTTAAATACAATTTTCAGAAATTAAATGTTTAGGTATAAACTGTAGAACGAAGTGATGTTCGTTTGCTGACTCAATTGCCAAATAGTGATATTAACATTAGTGTTAAAAATGCATTTTCACCTCTGGAGTGAAAAATTACCACTTTTATGTGGGTATCCGGTTGAAAATAGTATATTTTTCAGCAAGAGATAAAAAAACTATTTCATCTCGAGTAGGAAAAACTATTTTTTTACGATAGATGTGGTTTATAAAATACTGGATTACAATTTCTAGAATTCAAAAGTTTATAAACTGTCGAACGAAGTGGCGTTCGTTTGCTGATTCAATTGCCAAATAGTGATTAACATTGGTGTTAAAAATGCATTTTCACCTCTATAGAGTGAAAAATTATCACTTTTATGTAGAGTATCCGGTTGAATATAGTATATTTTCCAGCAAGCACTGAAAATTATGTCAGTCAACACTGACATAATTTTCAGTGGTTAAAATCCCTGAAACGAGAAAATGAGTCAGCAAAATATGTCATTATCTGATTGTGTATTATTTTTGTTGGCAAGTAATAATCGTATTTTTTCATCGCACAATTCAGATTTTCCCAATTTTTCAGACAATTCCAATTCCCAAGTTTTGAAGACCTTTTTTTTTGCATTCACCGATAATAATTGTTCTCTCACTTCTGAATTATTCCTGAAATACCCATGTAATGCTCGAGTAATGCCCAATAATTCCTCTGATGCGCCCGAGTAATACACCAGTAATACCTGTAATGCCCAATAATTTTCAAGTAATACCCGAGTAATGCCACTAATTCTTGACTAATGCCCACTAATGCCACTAATACCCAAGACATGTATACCAAAATTCCCCAGCAGTTTCCACCTCAGCAAGGAGCATATCTATGGCGTAGTAAAATATAATGAATTATTTTGTTTGCGATATTTTGATTTCCGAAAAAAAATTTGTGATAACAAAATTATTTTTTTTTTTCAGTTCATATTGAGTATTGCTCCTGAAACTGCAACTACAGTGCGTAATAGAAGCGGGGGTACCATACTTCAAAGGCCTCTCTCATCAGGAGTTGAAGAGTACGGCACTCAACAGGACCAATGGCCTTACACACAACCTATACCGAAAGTCGAGGCTCGAGCTCAAACTTCAGGTATCAGCTGATTCCAGTTAATTGAAATAAATAATAGTCCAATAGTCCAGTCATGGGCTTTTAACTGTGATTTCAATTGGTTTATTGAGTATAGGAATGGGTTAATTTTCGGAAGTAATTACAAGTTCATCAAAATTATCAAAGCTAATACCACGAGTGCTTCAAATTTTATTGATTAATTCCAAAAAACACTGCCAAAGCAGTTTGTTTACTTTTTGCAAATCACTACAATGTTGCATGCATAGACTATTCATAAGATTGTTTTGTCTGTTTGGACAAAATACAAATACAAAATAAAACTAACAAATATTGTATCTTTAGTTTCATAATTTGTTCCTATTGTACTGATTGCTCCTCTTGTTGTTGGTACAGTTGGGTGACTTGAGATCCTCAGGCTCAGAATAGTATTGTTGGAATCATTTCCATCTTTTGTTCTGTGAGCGGGTGTCTCGCGTCACTGTTCTGTGTCAATTTTGACATAGGAGTAATCATGACAGTGGTTCCGGCTGTGCTGTCATCATCATCTCATAATTCATATCCGTCTGTTCAGTCAACAATCACGTGCATTGATTCAATTTTTGATTTATTTTCTGCTCGATATCCGAACTATTTAATTCCCCTATAGGATTAAGGGGCCCAAGGCCTTACAGCCTCCCCTACCTATTTTTTGGTTGTTTCAAGCACACTATAATAATTAACAATGTGGTTATTTAACATTGTTTAATAACATAATATTTTAACATTTTATATATATCACACTACATTATTTTCTTCTCCATGTAAGTATAGCCTTATATATTAGCCTTTTGTCTTTAGTACATAGTCTTTCTTTTATTGTAGAATTTTCTTGAATAGCTGATGATTGTTCTATATATGACCGAAACATGTACTACTTCTACTTTTTGACGGCTATCTGATTGATAGCGGTCATTCACCGTTTCACCATCCTTTTGAACTAGATGGGAAATTAAATTGTGGAGACGACTTTGCGTTTTACTGATTTGTATATCCATACCACTCCACTTTGAGATATAATGGACTTCTACCACAGGTTAAATACAAGGTTGATAATATCAAGTTTCCACGTTAAAAATATCTGTTCTTTGGAACGGAAATGCATTGAATAAAAAAATATTGCAGTATCTTACGTAAGGACCGAAATTATACAGGAAAAACCATGAATACATAACAATTTCAGTTGTTACAGAGCTCCTGAAGATGCTAACTTTATTGACAAAACGCGCGTCGAGTGATATTGACGTCGTTTTGGGTATTTTGGGTATTTTGGGTAGTTTCTATTTCTTGAAGTGTATTCCCACCAAGGATTCCAAATATAAATTCATTCGATCATATATCTCATAATTTTGTTGTAGTATTGTCACTGTCAAATGTTTTTCAGGTCAAGCTCAATATATCGCTGATATACCAGATCTTCCGAATCAATTGTTCGCAGCCTTTGTGACAGCTGAAACGATACCAAACTCCGTTATCGTTTCAATTGATGCTTCTGAAGCACTGGTGAGTTTAAAATATTGTCTCCGATTTCTCAAACTCAAACAAGTGAGCAGTACCTTTTTCGAAAACCATTATTATATTATGCAATATGAATCTTTTCTCCACATTGGCAATGTACAAAATAATTCGTATTGGAACTGAAAACTTCAGGTGGCAAGCTTTTGAATCTATAACTCACATCTAGAAAAATTATTTTTTTACTTTTTAGCGAATTTCAATGAAAACTTGTCTTTAAAAAGTTTTTTATTATTATTAGTTTTTACTTGAATACGTTTATCATCTTATTCTTGAATATGAACAAAAATATCTTTAATTTTTTTCTAAGAAAATGGACGGAGTGGTAGCATTCTATGACCATACCGCCATCCCGGGTGTTAACACTTACACACCGAGAGTTATGGGTGTAATGTGGTTACCAATCCAAGAAGAACTGCTCTGTAGTGGAAAGGTGCAATACTACCACCAACCGATAGGCATAGTTGTGGCTAACGAGCAATGGCTCGCCTGGTCAGCTGCGGCAATGGTAAAAGCGACCTATACTCCACCAGAAACAAGCCCATTCCTAAATATGAAAGACGTGATTGATGATAATATCACCGACAGAATTCACGTTCAACAAACGTTGTTACCAAAAAGCAAAGGTAATCAATCATATAGTAGGTACAGTTGTGTGCATAAAAAAGTCGTATAGCAGAAAAAATCGTACAGCAGTTATAGGGCATTGTGAGTCAGGCTTGTCAATATTAATTAAACTTCTTATGGACTTTGACAAGTAGTGTTAATATTCAAACTATTTTTATCAGTAACGCACGCGCCTTCAACATTTTTCTAGTGCAATTAGTGCTATGCTTCAGCTAGATACCATACAAATCTTGTACGACTTTTTTATGCACACAACTGTACTTGATATTTGAGTAAATATCGATACATCGTAATTCCATTAGTTCATGAAGTTGAAATTTTATTTTTCTTATGATTTGTTTTCCGTGAAGTATTTAGATACTCTACAAAAATAACGTAAACGTTTCACAATGTACTAGGTATATTGCTTTTTTATACACTGTTATCAAAAGGGACTCTATACCAAATGAATATGCATAACAGAGCACTGTCAGCTGACGTCACAACATGGCGGTTTGGCATTTGACATTTGATGAAGTAAAATTTCGTTTTTTGTGGGTGTTAGTGGATAATTGCGATTTTTATAAACTTTACAGACATTAGATGATTCACGTAGTAGCTGGATCTAAGGGTATCAATACCTACTAGGTTTTTTAGTCTCCGAATCATAAAAGTAGCACTCGCTAATTTATTCTCCAGTTTCTCCACATGACACTTCCAATTAAGTTTATCGTCAATATATATGCCAAGCAACTTGACATTATGCCCATCTGATATAGTTCCATTGGCGGAAATAATGAGATTTTGGTTTTTGAATACTGTTATTGCCCACAGGAACTTGACATTATGCCCATCTGATATAGTTCCATTGGCGAAAATAATGAGATTTTGGTTTTTGAATACTGTTATTGCCCACAGGATCCATCTCGGCGAGAGGTTAGAAGCACTCCAGAAGAACATTTCAAAATATGAAAGTTTCCATTTCCTCTCTTTTAATATGATCATTGATTGATTTATTCATTAATTAAACTTCCTTATTCAAATTGCACTGATTAGAAGTAATTTTTTGATTGAATAAAAATAATTAAAATAAATTTCCCTTATTAAAATTATGGTTGAATGTTTGTTGAATAGGAGACGATGTGAAGAAAGTTGTCGAAGGAGAATTTTATATTGGCTCACAATACCATTTCCACATGGAAGTTCAGTGCTGTAATGTAGTACCCACTGAAGATGGCTTGGATGTCTACCCTTCGACCCAGTGGGTAGATCTCTGTCAAGGCGCCATTTATGAGGCATTGAACGTTCCAATGAACAGGTAAATATATTGGAGTTATAAAAATACACAAGATGCTGCGTGTTGTCTGTTTCATATTCAAAACTTTGGATTATGTGAATCATCATCATTCTATCTTGTGATATTTTTATTTCTCCAAAATCAACCATTGTGATATTTTTTGTTGAACGCTAACGTTGTAAGGATTTTACTCTAGAAAATGCGACGTATGGAAATCCAACTGAAATCGGGAATATATTAGTATAGCGTCTAAAATTTCATGACAATATTTCAATTTCTAATTCATCATCATGGAACAAACCATTTTCTAGAGTACCACCATCGAAATTATGTTTCTTCAAACGAAGAGATTATGACCAGTTCCACACTTGCATCATCAAAGAGCACACGGAAGCCTTTTTTTGTACATTTGCCAGGGTATATGTTGAAAGATAAAGTAGAGTAGACTTAGGAGTAAAACTCAACATACGTTTCAGTTCTGATATTTTCTCAATATAAACAGCATATGTTTTTTGGTAATAATAAAGTTATTAGATTATTCTCAAGAATAATAATCATACATTAGCATTACTATTATATTAAATTATTAAAACAATACGTATGGACCGCACTATACAGGGTGAGTCAGAATAAGACCGACCAACTCCGACTACAGATTCCTCACCTCATTTTAGGTTGAAAAGTTCATATCAAGGTATGTCCTTAAATAAAATACAGGGTGTCAAAAGTACGGAAAAAATTTGGATTCAATAATTTTTCTCCAAAACTCCTGATGGAAAAAATATCAAAATTGTTATACAAATCAAAGTTTATCAACGTAATGATTTGAGGTTATAATTTTTAATTTTCGGAAACCAGTTGCGTAGTTACGTTGGTATGTGGTCATATTTTTCTTCATATCTTCTTTGGACAAATGAATGGACAAGTGAGCATTTGACATCAGTTAGGCTCATCGATACTCAACCTAAAAGTCATAACATTCCATGTACCTAAAACTGGAGGTGCAAATTTCAAGCCGATGTGACGACTTAGTATTTTTCATGATTTTTAGGGGTCAACCCCTTCCAACTTTTTTCGGGTAATTTTTATTTTTTTCGGTTGACTCGAAATTCACAATACATACTAATTCGACCATTCTGAATCGATTGGCGTTCGCAGAATTTGTCTATATCTAACCGTTCTCGAGTAGGTCAGCTCTAAATCAGTTTTGAGATGGTTTTTTTACCGCCAAAAATATTTCTGTTGAGTTTTCGACAATTTTTTTTGAAAATTTCAGGATCAGCACGTCAAAATAGGTACGTTAAAGGACATAAATTTGAAAATTCGAAAAATGAAAAATTCAAAAATCTCAGAAAATTGGATTTTCTACCATAAACACCCTTTTCCGGCAAAATCTTATATCTGAGCACATGAAAATCATACATTTTCGGAACAAGCATGGAATTTTACATATAAAGTGCAAATTTCAAGTCGATGTGACGACTTTGTATTTTTCATGATTTTTAGGGGTCAACCCCTTGCAACTTTTTTCGGGTAATTTTTATTTTTTGATTGACTCGAAATTCACAATACATACTAATTCGACCATTCTGAATCGATTGGCGTTCGCAGAATTTGTCTATATCTAACCGTTCTCGAGTAGGTCAGCTCTAAATCAGTTTTGAGATGGTTTTTTTACCGCCAAAAATATTTCTGTTGAGTTTTCGACAATTTTTTCTGAAAATTTCAGAATCAGCACGTCAAAATACGTTAAAGGACATAAATTTGAAAATTCGAAAAATGAAAAATTCAAAAATCTCAGAAAATTGGATTTTCTACCATAAACACCCTTTTCCGGCAAAATCTTATATCTGAGCACATGAAAATCATACATTTTCGGAACAAGCATAGAATTTTACATATAAAGTGCAAATTTCAAGTCGATGTGACGACTTTGTATTTTTCATGATTTTTAGGGGTCAACCCCTTGCAACTTTTTTCGGGTAATTTTTATTTTTTGATTGACTCGAAATTCACAATACATACTAATTCGACCATTCTGAATCGATTGGCGTTCGCATAATTTGTCTATATTTAACCGTTCTCGAGTGGGTTAGCTCTAAATCAGTTTTGAGATGGTTTTTTTGCCGCCAAAAATATTTCTGTTGAGTTTTCGACATTTTTGTTGAAAATTCCAGAATCAGCACGTCAAAATACGTTAGAGGACAGAAATTTGAAAATTCGAAAAATGAAAAATAAAAAATCTCAGAAAATTGGATTTTCTACCATAAACACCCTTTTCCGGCTAAATCTTACATCTGAGCACATGAAAATCATACATTTTCGGAACAAGCATGGAATTTTACATATAAAGTGCAAATTTCAAGTCGATGTGACGACTTAGTATTTTTCATGATTTTTAGGGGTCAACCCCTCGCAACTTTTTTCGGGTAATTTTTATTTTTTTCGGTTGACTCGAAATTCACAATACATACTAATTTGACCATTCTGAATCGATTGGCGTTCTCAGAATTTGTCTATATCTCACCGTTCTCGAGTAGGTCAGCTCAGGGGGGATGTATTTTAGGACACACCTTGATAGGAACTTTTCACCTCGAAATGGGGTAAGGAATCTGTAGTCAGAGTTTGTCGGTCTTATTCTGACTCACCCTATATATGTCGAAAAGTTCAGTCAGGCTCGGCCTCTTTCCATAGTTGTTCACTACAACTAATCATACAGGGTGTTTCCGAAATTGGAGCAATTAAAAAAATGGGTTATTGTATGGAACATAATGAATCAATAAATGACCAGAATTTTCGTTTCACTCTCAGTTACCTTTGTTTGGGAGGCACTGGTTTGATTCTCCAGGCCACAGCGTGTATGCCAGCTGGCAGTGTTTCAGCGTGGTTTATACAGGCTGTAGGCCTCTTATCAAAAAAAGTCTTGAAAACTCTAAAATTCAATATCTCCCAAAGTATTTTTTTTGTTTTGTCATCTTCTACTTTCTATTTCATGTATTGCTCCAATTTCAGAAACACTTTTTAAATTTTTATCCACACCTATTTTTGCAGAATAAATGTTCACGTCCGTCGCCTTGGTGGAGGCTTCGGTGGTAAAATAGTAAAAAACTCCCTAATTTCGACAGCTGCAGCTTTAGCGGCAGTCAAACTCAATGCTCCAGTGAAGATGTGGCTTCCTTACGGAAGAAACATGGATATCGTAGGAGGAAGAATGCCCCAGTACACAAAATACGAAGTGGGCGTAAACGATACAGGCGTGATCCAATACTTGAAAGCAGATTTATATACTGACGCTGGATGTGGGGGCAACGAAGACGCATCCGCAGACATTGCACATTGTTTTGAGAACTGTTATAATATCGATACCTGGGAATTCACCGTATATCGGGTTAATACCGATACTGCGAGTACAACATGGTGCAGGGCTCCTGGTAAGTCAGCGTTAAAATCATACAAATACTGGGTGTAATCTAAACTCTTGCACTCCCGTGAAGGACGGTTGTATAATGCCATTTTTTATAATTAGGGTGAAGTTATCCATGGTTTTCCAGCCATACTTTTTGTGACTTGGGAGAATTTGCATGCGGCCGCACTGCGGCGTTGCCAAGTTTTTTGAATATCCCTGAACTGAATACTTATTTATTCGTTAATATTTTTAGCAGAATTTATTCATTTTTGATTATTTCTCAACTCTGATCCATTCAATCTAAGAGTGCAATTGAAATATGACTTTTGTTGCTTATGAGTGATCTATAATGGATTTGCACTGGAATACTGGTAACGATTTGGTATAGGGAATATTTTAAATATGATAACCGAGATAATCCTGGTCATCCATAGAATGCACCTACAGAGACATATCAATTTGGAGCACCTTTCGGGAGACTGACAGGGATAAAAACTGATTTTAAATGAATATTTTTTCAATAAAGGAACAATTGGAATAACCTAAAGAATGCAAATATACCTACAAAACAATTTGGGGCGCCGTAGAAAAGACAGAATGTCTTATTTTTTACATATTTTTGCTAATAACTCGGTTAATACTGGACGAATCAAAGAAGAAATCATACCTAAATAATGCTGGTAATCCATAGAATGCCACTGCATCCTCAGATCAATTTTTAGCGGCACGAAATTTCATCCATGGTTTTATATCTCGAGTTATCTCGGTTATTAGTTGATGTGTTAGGATGATTCACTCATAGAGAGGTTTAGTTATATGAAAGGAACACGAATAACTTAAAATCAATTTGCTCCAACGTCTAACAAGTAGAAAAAGCATATTTTTGAAAATTCACGATTGGGCATGCATCCAAAATAATGGTAACAAACAATTTACAAAATTTTCAGAATTCTCAATCAATCAGTATTTGATTTTGTTCTCAAATCCAGAAAAACTAATTTTTTTCAAAGAAACTCAATTTTTTATAAATCTTTTTACCAATATAAATGGCATGTTGTTGCATTAAAGTTGTAGAGAATTTTCCAATCGATATCCAACTATCAATTTTATTTTTTGTTTCATATTTATGTTGTATAAGATTATCCAATTCTAAATTTTTTCTTATGTAAGCTGTGGATGCTTTATAAAATAATTGTTTAACAGTGAAGAGTTTATAATGTTCAAAGAGAATTTTATAAGAATAATGAAAAAAATTTTTAAAAATTATTTTCAAGGTTTCAAGGTTTCAAGGTTATTTTCAAGGTTGAAGCTTTGAATTCATACAAGTGGTTTTAAAACTTGTTTATATAGACCTCCCCAACCTATTATACCATAGGCCAATATTGACTGGAAGAGACTAAAATAAAAACTTATATTAAGTGTTTTCCGTAGTTTTTTTATCAATTCATTGATATGTTTATGCCACTTGAGGTTGCAATCTAAATGAACTCCTAGATACTTTTCTACTTCAACTTTGGAAATATATTCGGTACAATCATCCATCGGGCCATCATCCACGCCGCTGGCCATAAACGCCTACTTTACGCCCTTGATACATAAATAACTATTATGGATCAATTCTCTATACCTATTCTGGCAATCATATAATCATCTTGATAGGTATTCATTAAATATAAAGGCAGATTTTGAACAATTTGTATCAAACGTCAAAAATTATTTTGAGTATATAGTGATTGGAGGCAGCAAAAATATCCTCCCCAAAAACCCTACCAACAAAATCAATGAAGACCTAATATTTAAGTAAAAAAAAGTTCTTATTCCTAGTAATTGTCAGTACCTTTTTGGAATAAAGTAGGTATGTGGTCTTTAATTATGATATATTGTGTACTAATATGTCAGATGTTTATTATACATTATTTGATAAAATAAATAATTAACAATAATTCAAGAGTAACATAGTATGAGGAATGTGAAACTATAGTAGCTGAGAGCTATAGTGAAGAATCTATTTCAAATAATTTGATCATGAATGAAAAAATTGCAAACGATTGTGCCGGAATGATACCAGATAGTTATTTGAACCAATCATCCACTTCTATATCACTAGAATATCCCATCTTCAACATCAGTAACTAAACCAACTGAATTTTGAATATTCAGGCTCATGACTTAATTACATGTTCAAAAAATTTCGGTTATGAAGAAATGTTATGAATAGTATTTTTCTATTGAACTGAAATAACTCTTTACGGCTCGAGGCGCAGTATTGCCCGTAAAGTGCCACTTTACGCTCGCTGAGCCGGGTGGTAAAGTGTACTTTACCGCCCCTGGTGCATAAAGGAAGTTATGGTTCTGTCCACCTGTCTTGTGTTAACCACTGGGTGACGTCAATTTTAGGTACTCTAGAAGGTGTGGCAGCCATAGAAAACATCATGGAACATATAGCCCGATCACTTGATTTAGACCCTACAGATGTTAAGCTGGCCAATTTCAATGCAACTAAATATCCAAAAATACAGACGTACTGGACAGAGATGCAAACTTGGGGTGATATAGCGACGAGAAAAGCAGCAGTACAAAGCTATAACCAGGTAAAAACAATTTTTTGTACAACTGTCATTAAAAATGACGTTTTCCATTCCTTGATATATGAACTAAAAACTGGCGTTTTCACAAAATCACTTTTAATACCAGTGTTAAAAATGCTTTTAACACTAGTGTTAAAAGTAAAATGGCCGATGAGTTGATGGATACTCAGTAATATAGATCTCTCTAATAGAAACACTTCAATGAGAAATTATAATTAGAACTATAAAGAGACAAGACGAATCATTTATAAAAGTTCACACATGTATTTGGCCGTTTTTGCAATTGGTAATACTAATTCCTTTTAAAGTTACAAACGAAGTAGTATTCAGTCCAACTGTAGAAGGTCCTTCACCACATCACAAAAAATTACATTCATAAATGAGGTGCGTTGGGGTTTATTATAGTTGTAATCCAAAGATCATATGTTCGAATCTTTATGAATCTTCTTTTTTTTGGTTTTTTCTTACTAGCAGTAACTGTTGTATAAAAAAAATTGCATGATACATTTGTTAAAAGTGATTTTATTTGGCTTGTGGGGTTGCTCCAGTCGCTAACGCTCGTTTCGCAATATTCCCTACTCACAAAATCACCAGATAAAAAAATTAGTATTATATACCTTTCCACTTGATTCCTTTCAAACGAATTTCAGGCAAATCGATGGAAAAAAAGAGGCATGTCTGTGGTTCCGTTGGTATGGACCTACCAGTTGTGGGGTCAATTCACTACCCTTGTGTCTGTTTTCCATGGAGATGGTGGGGTAGCAGTAGCTCATGGAGGATCAGAAATGGGGCAAGGAATAAATACTAAGGTATGCAGATTCAGATTTTCTCATTCGCATCTATAATCTTTATAGATTTGTTTCGAGTGGAATTAATTACGTTAGCTTGTAAAAGGACCAATCACCCATATGCAAATTATTATACAGTGTGGGCCATAACGTTTGCAGCATATAGGAAAAAAATTTATTATTAGAGTTAGGTACAAAAAATACGTTATTGGGGATCGTTTCTGCATATTGGAAAACCCAATAATCGATTTTGACATACGTCACGTGACTACCAATATGGCGGCAATTTGGAAAATGTATTACGATTGGCGAAAATAGCAAAAAAAGTTATTTGAGAAAGTTGTTTATAATTAAATTTTAGGTCCACATGCGGAATTTGAAATATCTATTTGGAAAAATTGAAAATCGCTATTTTTTCGAAATATTTTTTGTTATTTATTGAAAAAACGCAGCTTTTCTTGGTCTCATTTAATTTTTAGGGATCATTATAAACTTACATAATCAATAAAATAGAACTTTTTGGGTTTGTTCCAAATGGTTGTGCAACATTTCAAAAACTAGTTCTTACTATGACTCTTGCTGTTGCAATGGTTCATATTTTCCAAATTCGTCTGATTTTTTTCATACCTTTTTGAAGAGTCCACATAGAACACTTTTCTTAACCGCGATCAAGTTTTTGCGAAAAAAGAATGAAGACAATATGTATTTTTTGAGAAATTAATAAAAATGCTAAAGTAGAAAATAAATATAAAGTATTCCTCGTTACACTGTAGATTACATATTGTTTTCCTTTTTTTTCCACAAAACTTGATTGCGGTCGAGAAAAATTTAGAAAGGTATCAAAAAATCAGACGAATTTGGAATAACAAGAGTCATAGTGAAATTTTGCACTACCATTTGGGAACAAACTTAAAAATTTGTTGAGACCAGCGTTTTTTCAATCATAAAAAAAAATATTTAGAAAAAATAGATATTTCATGTGGCCTAAAATTAAATTATAAGCAACTTCCTCAAATAATTTTTTTGCCAATCTTCACAAATAACCAAATATAGCCAAAGTCGGTATCCAAATTGTTGGCAATACAATCCATATATTTAACAAAAAAAAAACAAAGTTATAGTCCAAGATTTGAACCCCGATCGCTGGCGTGAACGGCTGACTCTCTAATCATTAGTCTATACGGATACCTTCAGAATATTCTATTACACATTATTTATAATAAACACAAACGGCGAATCTAAATAAGGGAGCTTTTTCTCAATTTTGTCTCTCTAGAGCGAAAATGCTGTCAATTAATGACATTCTTCAGAAAATATCAACTTTGCTTTGAACTTTGAAAGCGCCAACGGTACTTTGTTACCGAAAAAAAATACATCCAACACTTTACAAAAAGTGCTCAATCCGCTTCTTATCTTCCTATATTCTTATTATTTTTCAGGTTGCCCAGATGGTTGCCTACAAGTTTGGATTAACTATAGACCAAGTAGTTGTTAAACCAACTTACAATGTTATAACTCCCAACTCCTTCATAACAGGTGGAAGTCATACTAGTGAGTCGGTGTGTTATGTAAGTTCAAAAATATCGCTTCCATTATACCTATCCTATTTAATCTTATTTAGAACATAGAAACCAGAATCACTGACGCAGTCAGAAAACTGAAAGATAAAAAAGACAAGGGGCTCGGAGGATGATGATCCATCTAATATTTACGTTATTTGTTACACTTTTGTAAATGACCAAAAAATCGTTTGAAAATGTCCTTTCTTCCTTATTTCGAAACATCAATAATTCACTAGCAGCTTAGATCCGTAATTTCTACGTAATTTTTACGTTTTTATAAATATTGACTTTTTTCACTTCATTTACTTTTGGAGGATATTTGTAAGAATCAGGTAACTGCGATGACTTCCGAATACCGTTCTCGTCAGTACTACCAGGGTGTAGATTATCTTTATTTCCAATTGGACCAGCATCAAAAGTTTCGAGAAGGAATTATCTTTCAATTTACCGCCTTGATAATCTTTTGATAATAGCATACAGTAACGAATCAGAACCAGAAATATGTATCAGGACTTGTTAAAATTTGTTCTTTTCTGGGCTTATACTGAAGCACATTTACAATTTTGTGACAGTTTCTATATTCATTAGGTGGTTTAATGTATCACAATTGAACTAGAATATTTATAAATTCGCGTTTCTATGTCCTAGGCCGCTTCGAAAGCATGTGATGATATTTTGGAGAGAATGAAACCAATCAAAGATAAATTGAAGAATCCTACATGGAAAGAAGTGGTCGAACAGTGTTTCACCGAAAATATTAAACTTACTTCCTCAGGAACGTAAGTATTACATCAGTTTAGTTTAATGAATAATGGTCTTTTTACAATAACAACTGTATTGGAGTCGTCATATAAAACCGTAACCTAAAACTTATATCCTAATATCACAATGAAAACCAAATGAACAGGCAGTCAGAAAAACTCGTTCATTGATTAATGACTTTAACGGCAGAGAAATTTCTTCAATTATTTTTTTAATTGTATGAGCGAAGTACAAGATTTCGCCACCAGAGAAATGTTTATAAATATTTGCTATCGAACTCGCAATCTATATGTGGAGGGCGAGGAGGTTAACAAAATTGTGTTCGCGGACAATTTTCAGATCACTTGAAGTTGATTCCCAAAATATCCTTTAGAGTTTTAAAGCGAATATTACGCGATTTGAACTTCCGGTATTCAAAACGAAATCGCAAAAGCCTTTCAATCGAAAAATATAAGACTGTGTTGTGGCGAAAAAAATATTTATAAGGGGGAATGAAATATATTGTACTGACGAGACTTGGTTAAATGAGGAAGACACCCGTTCAAAAGTATGGTAGGAGTATTGATTAGGAGTTTTCGAAGGGCCGTGTATATCATTACCCACATAAGTAGTAACCCTGGATTTCTTTATGGTGGTCTAATCGTTTTCGAATCTAAGAAGACTGGCGACTACAAAAGAGTAGAAATATTACCCAAGTCTGCTTGGCGAAAAACCGATATAATAGACAGGCTTAAATCGAATGACAAACATTTTGTAGAAACTATGCTTGAAGTGCAATTGCTTGATATTGTCCGTGTACATAAAGACCGGTATATCAAATATGTTATCGATAAAATGGCGCATAAATGAGTAACTGTATTACGATTAACTCCATACCATTGTGAATTAAATCCGATAGATCTTATACAGTGCTAGTCTAAAGTCCGTTCCCCCCCCTCACTAATTTTTGAACCACCTGGTATATCGCAACGAAATTTGGAAGGCTCAAATAGGAGATAAAAACCTACTTATTCATGAGAAAATTTCAGCTAAAAGTTTCAAAATAGCAGCTGAGCGCGATCTTCAATAATTTTTTTAAATAGAACACCCGGTATATCATTACATAATTGGTCAGGGACGATCATAAGGAATCCAACAACACCAAGTTTAATGCTATTATCTCCAAAGACTATGGAGATATCGCCTATTATTTTCTCCATAAGCCGAATGAGTGTGAGAGAGAATTTATTGACCCTCCAGAAAAAGTTTCTCTCTCCACCCTAAAGCTAAGAATGTGTCACTGACTATTATGTCGGTCTCAGAGTATACACGAGTAATGTTTTTTTTGGGAAACATTCATTTTGATGAATTTATTTTAACTAAAAAATTCCTATTATTTTTTAGCGTTGCCGGTACTGATCCTGAAGCCAAAATATATCTAATTTATGGATTATGTGCTACAGAAGTGGAGGTGGATATTTTGACAGGTCAAAAACAAATATTGCAAGTTGACATTATTGAGGATTTAGGAGAGAGCGGCAGTCCCTTAATCGATATGGGTCAAATAGAGGGAGCTTTCATCATGGGTAATTGATTTTTATACAATTACATTGTCGTTCCAATGTGTGCGCTTGCACTGAGTTTCCGCTTTGACTCAGAGTTTGAAACCGTTTTTCTAGTCAAAAAAATCAACAACGAGTTAATTGGATCGATTGTTATGAATAATGACCAAAACCGGCGCCGGCGGTCAAATTGATAAATGTATTACTTTGACCGGCCCATATTCATAATGCCGACGGCCCGTGGTCAATTTGAAAAATCAAGGTTTGAGATAGCTTGAATTGAATACTTAACCTAACCTGAGCAAGCTTGCCTGTTCACCTTAGGGTACTTTTTCGAAGGTGCATCAAGACAAGATTGCAAACTGAGTTGAAAATGCGTGAATTTCGCTCGCAATTAACCATAGAAATTATAATATATATACTTACTCTAGAATACCAATCCCCTCTTCGTGGGACACTGAAAAGTGTTGTAAAATTCCAAATGTTTTCATCAATGCGCATGCCCATAACCGGTCTCCTAGCTCTGCAGCGTTGACAAACTTCAGAAAATTTTATCTTTGTAGTCGAGATTCTGTCGAAAATAATCTAACATTACTGTGAAGCCTACCCAAATTCCCGTTGACTTGTTGGGATCGGGCAACAGTGTTATCAGTTTTCAATTGTCACAGAGGAAGGAAGGTAGTTTGCCAGAGCCGGTTTGGGTTAGTTTGGTGGTTTAGGCGATTTGTGTTCATTGTGAAATTAACCATTAACGTTATTGTGTTTATTTAGATGTGCTTTTCTTATTACTGTTGTTTACTTCAATTATTCATCGGTAGTGTGTATGTTATTGGTTTTCGGGTTTTTCTGTAGTGAAATTTTAATTTTGACAATGTTGACGTGCTTGGTTCTATGGTGTGGAAATAAAGGAAATATTTATTCCTGGAATCCATTATTTTTAGTAAGTACCTACTTGAATATAAATTGTTGATGGCAAATCTAATAAATAACATAAATATAGCAGAAATAACTCCCATCTTTGATAAAACTGAGAATATTAATCCTTTCTTTACGTTTAGCTTATATAAATCATTTTAAGCTTGACGAGAGCAAAAGGCATGAGATGGCATGGTGGTCCAACAACTTCACTCACAAGCTAGCTCACTCCTCTGGAACATCGCAGAAAGGTTGGCGATCTGTCTGTGTTTTATAGATATTTCCATGAACGATATGCTCTTCCGAAATATTATCAATCGTTCCACCGTTAGCGGTCCCTTCGAGACTGACCCGTCGAGCTCCAGTCCTCAGCACATCCATATTCCGTCACTTTGGAGACATGCCGAACATCTGTTTCCCAAAATATCAATTCCTACCTACCTTCCTTTGGTTTTCACGATGTTCTCTGAACAATACAGGATGTTTCTTTCCGTGGGAATCAGAACTTCACCAATAGTTACCTACTCAAGATATAATTTTTCATTGTTATTTTATTCGATGAATTTCTCGGATATAATCAGTTTCACAACATAGGTGTGCCCACCAAAACTTTTCGTGTCTCATAGACTGCCCTGACGCCAACGTATTATTAAATCGATTTTACTCTGGTATGAATGAAAATAGTTCTGATCATGCGCACTGAATAATGCATCGAACTTTTTACAACACTTTCGTCCCATTGAATTGGCATTCTAGAATAAGTATATATATTAGAATTTCTATGCAATTAACACACAAACCTAACCTGAGCAAGCTAACCTAGCTTGCAAAAATGAGCAGTGATAAAGGATGATGGGTTATACTTCATCGGTATACGCTTATATTTTTCATAATTTCATCTGTTTTATTATTTTGCCCAACTTAGGGTAGTCATTATTCATACTGCCCGTGAAAAGTGATTACTCTTACAGTTTTACTTACATTGCCCACTTGCCCTCGGGCTTCATGTATACTGACCGGTCGTTTTTCATAGTAACTGCACTTCTCAAGTTGCCAGTAACATACAGTATCGGATAGTTTTCATGAGAGCGTAAAGAATAGCTTGCTGTATCTTGAGAGAGCATTACAATTTCTCCTTGACTCGCTCGAGGAAGGGATATCGACGTGAGCTGTGTGTGGTGTGTCGCATTGCCACGTGGTCCGTTAATGCGTCGAATGGGGTAACAGGAAAGGCGCACAGCAGTACGTCTCTCTTATTTATGTGGTATTATCATATCATTGCGTTCGTCATTGCTCGCGTAGATTTCTGTCTTTACCTCAGACGAAAAGTTTCCGATACTGTATACATGCAGAATAAATGAATACATTTAATTATTACAGGAATTGGCTACTATACAACAGAAGACCTTATTTATAATGCAGATGGTAAACTCTTGACAAACAGGTGTTGGACTTATAAACCGCCCGGCGCTAGAGACATTCCAATAAGTTTAAGAGTTAAATTCCCGGAAAATGATCCCAATACGCTGGGTCTTCTCAAGTCAAAAGGTAATTTCAATCGCCAATAAAAATAGTTTATTCTACTTATGATTTTGCAGCTGTTGCCGAGCCTCCAATATGTCTGACAGTTGCTGTTCCCTTAGCTATTCGAGACGCGCTTGCTTCAGCTAGGAAAGATGCCGATCCCAGCCAACCACAATGGGTTCCTTTCAGTATGTTCTTCAATAAAACTAGCACTAATATTATTACAATATCCATGGGAAGTTGTTTCCATACGTTTGACGCTGGCGTCTGACGCTCTACAAGAAACGGATAAATAAATCGTTATATGAGCAGTACTAGGCGTCAGACGCTGTGCGACAGCTGCGTGCGTCAGCCGCCCCATAGGAAACGCACCTTTAGTAATTTTTTCTGAATGAAAAGGTCCACTAAGGGGGATTTGTAATGAAGAACATCCTTCATTGTTATTGATATTTATATTTATTTTTCTTCCAGATGGCGCTACAACGGTAGAGACTACCTTCCTTCAGTCCCTGAACAAATACGAGCAATATACTTTATAATATATAAAGAAATTATATAGATTCATTAAACAGTGTGTCCATGAAGTACCCCCCTGTTAATTTTTGAACGCATTGGAATGACGAATAAAATTTTAGAGCAAAATTTCAACCCGTTAAAAACTCAATAAGAGCTCTAATATTATATACCGCCATTTTGTTTTGGATGAATATTTTTGTTTGAAGTTTTGCTGTCATAAAGATAAGTGGAAGACGATTCGAATGAGGAATCATTTGACCCACCAAAAAAATCTTTCAAAATGGCAGCCAGACGCAATTTTGAAAGATAGAGTATAAGCTCATGAACAACCATTTTACCAAAAAAAGAAAAATTCTAATCCTTTCAAAAGTTAACAGGGGGGGACATACTGTTATAGCATGCATTATTTCATTGTTATATTGATTTATAGTGCAATAAAGGGATTTCATTTGGTAATTTGTTTGTTCTGAATTCATTAAAGTTTTGAGAATTTGTTGAGCTTTCAGCGTTCATCAATTCGGGCAACTGATAACTAGGAAAAATTGAAATATTTTGATCAATTCAATACTATTTGATTATTTTATTGCTTCTGAAGATTTGAAAGTGCACATTCAATTTGAAGAATGAGAACACCAAGCTGAATCACCACACGTGAAAAAGGTATATATATAATTCTATACCTACAGGTTAGTAGGTACATTTTGTCTATTAATGAAAAAAATTACATTTTGAGAAAGTGATTTTGGCTGTATGTATGAGTAATGAATATTCTTCATGAATAAAAAAATTCTAGTGTTAAAATGACAGATGAGATGATGGATACTCAGTAATATAGATCTCTTTAATAGAATCAGATATAAACAGAACACCTACTCAAGAGGAATCATTTATAAAAGTTCACACATGCATTTGGCCGTTTGTGCAATTGGTGATACTAATTTCTTTTGAAGTTACAAACGAAGTAGTATTCAGTCCAACTGTAGAAGGTCCTTCATCACTGACAAATAATGACATTTATAAATAAAGTGCGTTGGGAATTATTATATTTGGAGCATCTGCCAGTCAGCCACAAAGATCGTGTGTTCGAATCCTTATGAATCTTATAATTTTTTGTTTTTTCCTTACTAGCAGTAACTGTTGTACAAAAAAATTTGTATGATACATTTGTTAAAAGTGATTTTATTTTGCTCGAATGTCAGCCACCGTGTACATTCTGAACGATGCACCAACTTTCAGCTAAATAACATGGAAAATTAAAAAAAATATATTTTTTTATATATGGCAGACACTGTATACTCTATGGCATGTCCTTCAAGTAGCAGTGTTCACCTTGGTGGAGTATGATGAGTATTGAGTACTTAGATAACCTCGATGATCTGGGCTGCACTGATGAGAATCATGAATTCTTTAACTTTGCAGAGAGCTCTTACAAAGTTTCCACTTTTAAATTGAAAATCTTTCTACACATGCCTGACAGATACCTTCAATTCAATATCGGTCGAAGTATAAGCCAGGAAAGCAGTGAGTTTCCATTAACAATCATAACGAAGTGAAACATGAAAATAATCAATAATTATACAAAAGTATTAATCCAGGCAGTGTATACATAAAAAGCGACTGTCACTACAAAAGGTCAAGGAGAGTTCTAATTTGGTAAATTCGTACAGTTTGGTGTCCCAAAAGTTACCAAAAGCCAGTTTTTCTAGAATATCTTCTCTCCAGTGCCATCTAGGTCAAAGAGCTACTCCACTGTAACTTGTGTACTATCCATCTGATTGAAAAATATTTTCCACAAAAGTTGCAGATAATTTCATGTTTTATAATATTTACTTTGTCCTAGGTGGAACTGGAGAGAAGATATAATCGGAAAACTGGTTTTGGTACCATTTTTACGATATGGCGGCGCGAGCGGAGGACATTCAAGGTCGCAAACTCGGATAATTGATAAGAACACCAAACTGTACGAATTTACCAAATTAGAACTCACCTTGACCTTTTGTATGTCAGAACCTACCCATTGCCTGTCCTATATACCCATTTCTGAAAGGACTGTTTTCCAGTAATTTACAGTCTTTGTTTCCTTATTGCTTCTAGAAACAAGTGTATCAAAAATACTAATTCGTATTTTAAAATGTTCTAGTGGAGCGCTCTTCAGTCTGAAAGACAAAAACAAA
Organism: Chrysolina haemoptera; assembly: GCA_958298965.1. Classification (NCBI taxonomy): domain Eukaryota; kingdom Metazoa; phylum Arthropoda; class Insecta; order Coleoptera; family Chrysomelidae; genus Chrysolina; species Chrysolina haemoptera. The sequence continues at coordinate 4,359,024 of OY282588.1, forward strand.
GTAGTACCTATATTGGGGCCTCGTCTGTGTTGTCACTTTCAATTAAACATTTCAGGCCTCTTTGTATTACCAAAATTATCATTATCACAAATACGCCGATGAAGCCTTTGAACCAAAACAATAGTATCTACAGTAAATAATGATTTCAATCGCAAACAGTTTGTTATGGACATTGGATTATAAATTCAGATATACATTTATTGAATACGAGTTATTTAATAAAAAATAGTTTTTCTACAAAACATTATTTGAGAATATAGAACAACGGGCATGAAATGACATATATATTTTTCACTAGTAGGTATATGAAAATTTCACATATCCACCAGTGGGAAATGGGTCATTTCATACTCATTGTACACTAAAGTTTTTCTAGGACTATTTGAACAATATACAAACATTTTTCTTCATCAACAGTTTCTATCATAAATTTTCATACCGCTTGTAAAAATTGAATAATGGAAATATTATGAAAATAATAATCATAATGATACATGTTTATTTGCAGAAACATATACAAGTATACAGGGTGTAGTCTAAACTCTTGCACTCCCGTGAAGAACGGGTGTATAATTTATAACGAATGGCAGGTGTGTAAAATTCGAAAAGAAATTGTGGAAATTTGAAATTTTGTTGGAAAATTATTGCGGCTCTGCTCCGGTCAGCTGACGTCCAGCGGTTCCCAAAATTTCGTCGAATTTTCCAACACAATTTGAACTTTCCTCAAAAGACAAACTTTAGTCGTTATTTTACATCAGAAGTCATGAAAACGTATTAATAAAGAATAATTCAGAAGATCATTCGACTGAGTTGTATTCATATATAAATAAAAGTTTTTCGATAAAGAGAGCAGAGTTGCCTGAAAACACAGTGTATAGGTACTTTTCTTTTTTTTTCAACCGTGGATTGATTTTTTTCATTAGGTAGACATTCAAAAACTTCACTAGGACACCAAATTTTATATGAATCTTCATTTTCTGGACCGACTTTTCTTATTTTTCAAGGTCAAAAATTTAAAAAAAATATTTCAGATTTTTCTAGAAAAAATATTACTTCGCCACGTGACATTTTCAAATGGTTCATGTTGAAGTTGCATTAAAATGCGTCCATCAATAAAAAAGTTATAAGAGAATAAAATTTGGAAAATATTCCGTTTATTCAACCCACCAATTCAATTTCAGAGCTTTTATCAAAATTCGGGGTACACTACTGTAATCGGTAAGTCTCAAAATATCTCTGGTCAGAATTTCATCGAAATCGGTTTACTAATAAAAAATTATCATACATTTTTGTAAATATATTTTAATTGAATTTCAGGAAAATATTATTTCATATCATAACTTTTTTTTATTTTGTTATTTTTCAATTGACAAATTGAATATTGTTTTAAATTCTGACCAACCTCCTTCAATGAACTTTTTGATAATGTTAATAATAAGAGGTAGTTTAGACTTGATCAAAATTCCTATTTTTCCCCCCTTGTAAACCGTTTGGAAATTTGAAATTTCAACAACTCATATGCAAAATGCAAAATATACAAATTTTTATGAAGAATCAAATTTTCTGACATATCGATATAAAAAAGTTTTCCATATGGTGCAAATTTTTGAAACTCACTGTATATAGTCTGGACCACATTTCGTTAGGCAACCCATTTCAGGCGTATTCGTCTATGAAACTTCCTAAGGCGTTAAACAGAACGGTGAAGGTCGACCTCTCTTCGGCTCCTGTACTAAGATCTTGTGTGCTTGATTTCTTTTCTGGTTCCTGTAAAGCCTTCTGGATATGTTGTCCTAGAACTAATATGTGTCAAAATTTTCCTATTTATAGGATGTGTCTATGTTATGACGCTCTCAATTCTGATTCTGATCTGTTTTTGTGTAGATATTTGTATTTTCAGAATAATAAGAAAAGATATAATAAGAAAATAAGAAACCCATCTTTCCAAAATTTTTTCTAATTATTTTACGTGTAGTCAATTGTTCTATAACATGAACATTTTTTTACAAGAACATTGGCAAGGTTTTCTGTAACAACTAGCAAATGTAAATCATAACGGGTGACTATATCCATACTAGTTTCACGGTTCTGCCGATCATCAGTGCAGACCCGGTCAGGACGGAGAGCCACTGCTCTAATCCGACAATATGCAATTATTGAATATTATTTACTATTTGTCAGGTGGTCCTATGATAACTCCGGTACCCACTTGGAAAGTAGGCAGCTGCGCCATCTATAGGAACTGCAGAAAGCACCCATACTAGAGCTCAAACTTCATATAAAGCCAACGAAAGGTCATAATTTCATAAATCATAAAAAATAATCTATCTCTTAGGTGATTTGAAAGTCGTTGAGTAATTTTCTGTTCGATGCTTGCACATTCCACATCTAGGTACTTACATACAAGTGCTATAGTTGTGTTTGAGACTTTTGTGAGAACCAAAACTTCTTGTAATGTTTTCTTCGAAAGTCTTCAAATCATTATTATAACATTGTGGTATACACTCTATATCGAAATCAATTTCTAATAGTTAATATTTGGCTTTTGATTTTGAATGAGTTCAATGGGATATCTTTGTTTATATCGAATTCAAATGTTATATAATTGTCACTAGTTTTGTTATCTTACGATACTCATAGCTGGCTTGCCTCAGTGTGAAGAAGCACCATCAATCTAGCTGGCTAATTAAAAACAAGAATTAATTTTCATTTATTGTACAATTGTGAAATAGTGAAGAAATCGGAAACTCTCTGAGAGGTAAGAATATTGTTCTTTCATGTAAAACAATAGAATTACAAAAGAGAAAGAGAAAAGATTTCCCAAGTAACATTCATTGACGAGTAGATGATCGAATGTAAATCCAAATAATTCACCGGCCATAATAAAATTAAATATCCAGTGGTTCATCATATTTGAGAAATAAAAAAAATATATCTTAGCAACGGTTGCTATTAACAAACCCATAACGCCCGGGGCGTTATGGAGGGCATTATGAATCATAACGCACGCTAAATGTTTTTCTGTAGTTCAATAAATTAATTACTCAGAAAAGTTGTATTTATAACTGTACATAAAAAAGGGACTAATTATTTTCTCTCAAATAGAAATTACAATTTTCAAATGTTCATAAAAAATTAGTACCAAGTTTGAAGTTCTGTGAGTTGACCGATGATAAACTCCTCAATGTGCATTCGGTTTCGTTAAATACTATGAGAAGAAATTTATGAAGTGAACAACGTCGTTTAAGATAAATTTTTCGTGAAAAATTAAATCTTGTATGCACCACGAGCATTACTAGATCCTATAAGGCACTTGGTACATAAATAGCTATAACGAACAATAACTTTTTTAAAACAAGCCTCCTTTTATAACAACCAACTTTTGAAAGTATAACTATTTTTTTGAAAGTTAAGGCTAATTTCAAGTTCAAGTTCATGCACCAATTATTATTTTGACCTTTTAGGTTCAATAGTTAAAAGTACAAAACGAAATAAAAGGATTTCTTTTAAATTAGCTTTTATTTATAAACTATTGAACTAAGATTAAAAGGTCATGTAGCTCAGTGGTTGAGACTTCGAAACCATTGACTGCTGGTCGGCTAGGTTCGAATCTATAGCGACTACAGATTTTTATCTGATGGCCCGAGAAAGTGCTAGGAATCGCACGTTAAAAGGGAAGACCTCGTTAATCCTTGGCTAGCACAAGTTTCAACTTTTGAGGGCTGCCTTTCGTAAGAGTACGACAGCTGGTTAACGAAAAAAACAATTTTAAACAACAATAACAAAGAAGAAAAATATAATATTCTTCCTGCATATAAATGGAAGAATCGAGGAAAAAATAGATGATAGTGATCTGTTTCAATGCAAATCGAGAGTAATAATTAATTATTAAGTTGCGCTTTTCATTTTCCTACACCTAGTGCCGCAATTTTTTGTTTCTTGCATGAACGTAGAAAAAATGTTGAATGCAACTCCTGCAAAAATTGTTTATTGCACTCGACGTGTTGTCCAACTCGACATCGTCGGACAATTTCACGTCGAGTGCAATAAACACTTACTTTTTGCACTTGTTGCATGAATAACTATTAAGACTGAATTTTCCTTGAATTTTCAACGAATTATTACACTATGTACGAAAACCCTGTATACGTAGAGAGCAAAGCGACTAAATTGTTTTTTGTTTCAGTTACTGACAAACATGCAGAAGCTACAAACAGTGAAGTTTTCTCTAGGAGAAACAGAATATTCTGGTAAGTTTACATTGAATTCTTTTCTTTACAATAATTCACGCATTAATACAACAGAAACTGGTGTACTCTTTATGCTATATTGAAGATAAAAAACTGTGACAGTATCTCAAAGTCCTAGATTTGGTCTGTAGACCTACGCGTTTGATCTATTTTCCCAACATTCACAATTGTCTTAACGCTACTAAGGCTTAGAAAATCCATACGAGACCAATTCAAAAATAGATAGCAGAATTTCAAGATATAACTCGGAATTAGTGGTATTTTAGTGTCATGATTCGAAATAATTTAAAAAAAGTGCATGTTCGATCTACGCCTTCATATAACGCACCAGTGTATCATTTTTGAATATTCATTTTGTAAAACTTCGTTAATAATCTCTGGTATTTGATATTAACTGCTGAAGATCATTTTCTTTGTCTTCGCATCACCTAAAGTTGAGCCCCGGAAGTAGGAACCACCAATCGTTAAACATGCCTGAACGTTTCCCCCCTATTCCATTACCCCTTCTTAGAGAGCGAATTTTCATCCCGCTGATTGGCGGTCAGTAATTTGAAATCAAACCATGATATGGAATGCTCAGCTACAACATGCCTGAGGCTCCTCTATACCTAATATGAGTTTAGTTTTGATAGCAATGACTTCACTGTGCATCCCATGTAGAACCTCATATTCGCTGAATCTTGTTTTCATATTGGGCCAATACGGATATAGTGTAAATGTAAAAATAATATTGAACCACAATATGGGTCCATATTGGAAAAACAATATTTCATTAATAATATTGGTGGAATATTTTCTCCTATTCCGAATGTACATTGTTTCTCATAAAATATTCAACATTGGTTTAATGATTTTCACCAATATCGATAGAACTATATTTCCGACATATTGTTTCCTACATCTAGTCCCAATATAGCGATTTCAATATTCCTCTCATATCGATTTTAAAGATAAAAAACAATATTGTATATCAAAGTTCGATAGCACATTGGTGGAATATTATTTCATCCATATCCGATAAATTATATTGATCCTATATTGATTGAGACTGTTACGAAAACCTCACGCCAATATTTGGAAGACAATCTACTCAGTGGTTAATTGAAGTAGAAATGAAAATGTGGAATACTCAAATTATTCGACATTTTTTGGAAATATTTTATCAATGTTACTACTTGGGATGGTGCTCTTCCCAACAAAAAACCGACTGAAGGCCTTGTTTGCTGGGCTGATGGCCCTTAATTCTAAGAGTTGAATGGAAAGTATATGTTGGTCTATATATGGTATAAGGTCAAACCATAAAAAAACACAATTGTTCATTTCACCAGGAGGAGAAACCTACAGACCAACAGACCTTTTCGAATCTTTGGTGAAAGCTTACTATAATACCTGGGATCAATCTTAATCTCAAAGCTCACCTGGAACAAATATCTGAAAAAGTGCTGGCAAGGGCAAGGACATCACCGGTGATGGCCAGGTACTCATTCGGAATAATGTAGGGACTTCCAAAGTGGAGAGGCAATAATCTTGGCCCCTTCAACATGATGGAAGTCATAATAAATTTCGTCCCACAGCATCTCAGACTCCAACCTACTCCTTTTGTGGAACATACACCACCATCGAACAAGAGGGGGAAATGTGGTACACGGATAGCTCCAAGACAAGTAATAGAGTAGCGGATGGAATATACCACATCACTCTAAGCATCGGTACTCAGGCCTCCTCGTTTCCCAAGCCTAGGTAATGGCTATTTCCACTTGCCATAGAGGGATTCCAAGGAGGGGTTCTAGGAACCAACTCATATTCATCGACAGTCAGGTGGCGATGAGGGCCCTGCGAACATGCAACTTTTCTTTCAAACTAGTTTGGGAGACTCACAACCTCAGCGACCTAGGAGCACAGAACGAGATGAAACTTGCCTGGGTACCAGGTCACAGGGGCATCCAGAGTAATGGGAGCGCAGATGCCATAACAAGATCCTGTCGAATCCCATTTGTGGACATTGGGCAGGATATGAATAAATGCGTTAGGAACCATCATACATCTTCCTGGGAAAATTCCTCAGGTAATGCTCACGAAAAAATGCAATCATAATAATAATTGAGTTGGCTCTGCCTCCTCTTTTGTTCGGTAACTCGGTTATAATGGCTGTGCCATCCGCATGAGATGTCATCGGGTTTGTCGCTCTAGGCAGATCAGCTGTGGAAAGATGCGGTGATGACACTGCTCCTTGCGGGACTCCTCCTTTTTAGAGTTGAGAGGTCGTTATCGATTCGGCATCGATTCGCCGGTTTCTCAGAAAGGATTTGATAGGTGTTTGGTAGCCTGCTTCAATCAATTTCGCTATCAGTCCAACGCTAAATCTGTCGAAAGCTTTTCAAACGCCCAAGAGGACTACACATTATCGCGTCATCCTCTTCTGAGATGAACCGTTGAATATTTGTCGATTCCTAACTCCATACCGACAGTTAAGTACCACCCCTGAAGGCTGATGTGGGCCTTTCTCATCTGATGTATGAAGTTTGAGGTCGTCCATGTGAAATAGATGGATGACCCTAATGCTACCGGTTGCTGGGGGTGCCGCTGTTGTATCCACTCGTTTTCTTAAGCACAACGGACAATGATGATTATTACTGACGTGTAATATACATTATTCATAAATAACGCAAAGTGTGTACGAGATACATTCAGAAAGTCCTAGGTTCACAAACTTGTATACACTGTATATAGGCCAAACTGGCCACAGTTTTGATCAAGGACTCCGGGAGCATTTGAGAAGTAACAGGTTGAAAAACAGGATTCAAAATATGCTCACACGTCATTGACAATAACCATGAGTAGGCATCAAGAAACACCTACGTAACAGTAATAATTCAATTTGAAAAAATGACCATATGAACCTGTACATTTCTCAGATAATTACCTACTTCATTAGTATAACCCAACTACTCTGTGGAGATTTTAATCCATACAATTGATTCAATCAATCATCATGCCATTAGTAATATTTTTTTCCTGGTATATTACCTCGTATTTGAGAAGGGGATATTTCGGAAAAACTAGTGATAATTTCGAATGGTAACAATGTTATAATCATTGATATTTGATATCAACTATGTATGTTTTATCTGTTATTTTTGACCTTTAATGTTGATTTGTTTCCTTTATTTTCTTCAAGTCCGAATGACCTTTGACACATTATTGGTCAAACTACTAACAAAATGTAGATTACGTCCTAAAATGTTCAATGTTTTATCTCTTGTCGGAATACACTCAATAAAAAATGATTTATTGACTTGATATTTGATGCAATGATACATACGCTGGAATTAACTAGTTTTCAAGGAGTCTTAACATAGCGAATGAGGTATCCCAAAATATGGATTTTGAACACAGAACTCAAAGAACTAGAAAGTCAATGATGAAATGTAAAAACAAGCCCTACCGTACCTCAAGTGACACTAATGAGAATACGCACTAAAATGGCTGTTAGGCCAGGGGAATTAGAATAGTGCTTGTTCGAAACGAACTTCCCAGTAAGGTATAACTAGCTTAAGAAGACAAAGCAGTAATAATTACTCCATTAAAAATCATTTCTTCGATATACCTACTCCTTTTCTGAACCGGGCTGAAAAAATAAAATAATTTATTTTCATCCAATACAAATTTATAACTCCAAGGAATACCGATTAGTAGTTATAAATATACTTGTAAAATTTGAATCGAAAAATTAATAATTGTTGCACCAATAGTTCACCTCATTCACTAACAATTATAGTCTTGCACTGCAGGTGATATGAACTGTTGCATGCGACCCACATTTTTTGTTTCGGAGTATTTTCAGAGCTATTCAAATTCACAATTGCAAATTTTCAGAACGATCTGTATGTGGTTAGTTAAATTTGAGACGTCTATCGGCTTGATTATTGAAAGATTTCTACTTCCCAAAAATTGAAAAAGTAGGAATGTTTATATCATCTACAACCCTCAATCAATCTGTATGTGGTTGGGAATCTGTATGAGGTTATAATATTTTTACCTACATGAAGATCATTCATTCATTCATTGCTATTTGAGATTGAATTTTCATACTCTCGCGTTTGGACATAGATATTTACGATATATGTGTCGTAAAGATTCATATTGCGATATGAGATGAAACATTTGTACAATATTTTACCTAATATCAATAATGTTAATTATTAACTCAAAATTAGTCAATATTCCTTAAATTAATGATATTAGAATCATGCAACAAGCAAGCGTTGCGCCCATTGTTTTCCATTAAATAGACTGACATTCAAAAAGAGAAACAAATGAATTTTACTTTACCGCACTAGTGCGGCAAAGTATCTCATTACGAAACTCACATCAGTATCGTAATGTTTGATATTACATATTGGTGGTAGGTAAAATATATTTTTTGTACAACTGACATTAAAAATGACGTTTTTAATTCATTGACACATGAACTAAAAACTGACGTTTTCACAAAATCACTTTTAACACTAGTGTTAAAAGTACTTTTAACACTAGTGTTAAAAGTAAAATGACAGATGAGATGATGGATACTCAGTAATATAGATCTCTCTAATAGAAACACTTCAATCAGATATTATAATCAGAACACCTACTCAAGAGGAATCGTTTATAAAAGTTCACACATGTATTTGGTCGTTTGCGCAATTGATAATACTAATTCCTTTTGAAGTTACAAACGAAGTAGTATTTAGTCCAACTGTAGAATGTCCTTCATCACTGACAAATAATGACATTCATAAATAAAGTGCGTTGGGGTTTATTATATTTGAAGTATCTGTCAGTCAGCCTTGTAATCCAAAGATCGTGTGTTCGAATCCTTATGGATCTTATTTTTTTTTTGTTTTTTTCTTACTAGCAGTAACTGTTGAACAAAAAATTTTGTATGATACATTTGTTAAAAGTGATTTTATTTTGCTCGTGGGGTTGCTCCACTCGCTAACGCTCGTTTCGCAATATTCCCCACTCACAAAATAAAATGCCACTTTTAACACTTGTATCATAAATAACTATAATGAACCACTTTTCTCATTTTAATGGTCATTTCATTACTTCCAGTAAATGCCGATGATGTTACTGCTGGTACCAGTCTCAACTCGTATCTCAGAAACCATGCTCATCTTACCGGTACCAAGATGATGTGTTATGAAGGAGGCTGTGGAGCTTGTCTGGTTGCAGTTGAAGAAGTTGTCGATGGGAAGAAAAATGTATTCACTGTTAACTCGGTGAGTTACTTTGGTGCAGAATTTACAGAAACAGTCACATAAACTCACATTCAAACATATCAAAAAAGCATCGCGTTGAACTTGAAAAATATAACAACTTAACATGAACAAAGTAGTTGACAATTTGAATAGTTCAGGTTTGAAGTTGGATAGTTTAGAGATAGTTTGTAGACATCTATCGATGTATACCGTATGGTGAAGTGTTGTCATGACAAAGAAAATGCTAAGTATTTATACGGTGTCCTGCAACTACGCTCCGGTGATCGATAGTTCCTAAACGGCGAAACTTAATTTTTTTTTCGAATGAAGGCATATTTCCTTCTTGAAAGAGTATCTTTGAAAAATATTCCCAAGTTCACAAGGTGACCCAAAAAAGTGCAATAATCCAGTTATGTTTTTTGTAATGGAACACCATATATTCCATCACATTGTTAAATAGATATTACTTTGACTATTTGAAAAATATAGGTTCATGTATGTTCATCGTCGTTATTTTTGGAGATTTATCGATACTACTTGAAAAAACATGAGTTATTCAACACCCTGTAACTCCGCGTGAAAAAATTATCTCAAAAGTGTACGGACGGTAAAATTACTTTAATATGGTCTAGTTTCTGTAACATGACACACAGTTACAATTTCGTTACTTTTCGTGTACTGGATGGATCGAAACGCAAATTGAAAAATATCTTGTTTTTTTTTTCAAATGGAAACCCCCAAATCAAATTTTAGTAATGGAAATGTCACAACGTTTCCATTCCAATGATTTATCACACTTGGTATTCAGCTCACCATGTAAACGTATGAATTAAATGAAATATAATTTGTGATGCTCTTTGAGGTCAACGTTATAAAATATAAAAGGTGTTCAAATCTTCCTCCATTCCTCCATTCTCCTCTAGACACAAGTAAATACGTTTTTTAAAAGATGCTTCTACCCTTATCAGTATTCCTAAGGTAACATTACCGAATGCGTTTCTTATAAGTTCCTTCATATTTTCATTGCTCGTTGAAGTCTTTGCTTAAACAGTTGGTTTGGTAATTTTTGAGAAATTTGTAATGAAACTTCTTCGGAAATTACCAGCAAATCCTAGAAATGATTTTTTTCATGTCCAAGATGACTTTCTGTTAGTCTTGAAATATATTTATGAATAGTTGATGAATGAATTATTATGTCGTTTATACCTAAAGATGAAAGATGTCCAGCTTTCATTTTGTATTCCTAATAAAATGATATCCAGGATGCATTAGAAACTTCATGGAGCATTCTTCAAACCAAATGGCATTCGGCAGAAGTCTTAATGACTATTTTCACGAATCTCCATACGCACCACGTTACTAGGGACACCAATATGATCAAGCCACTATCCTTTTAGGCCATAAATTCCTAAATCTCTGACTTTAACCCACCAAGCCCAGGTTTTGTTTAAGATGCTGTTAATTTTTCCAATAGGAATATTTTTATTTTTTAACTTTTGTGCATCAAACTAAAACCATTCAACTATGACTGAACACATTTATCATTTACGTTGAAAACCTTTATTTTTCGTAGGGCTGTATGCAGTAATGAGCACTAAATTAATATCAGTGGGTCATTACACTTATTATGTTTTAATTATATACTTATACATACCTATGACTATTAAAAATGGCAAAAGGACTGCAATTATTTTTCATCATTTTCAAAACTAATTCGATTTTTCATTCTAGCTTGCGAAGAAATTCAAATGAACAAATTCGCGCACACAAATCCATATTGGGAACTTGACAAAATTCCGTCATCGATTTTTTCGTGGTTATACAGGAAAATTAATGGATAAATTTCTTTTATGAAATTTATCAATTCTTCTTTTTTGTGATGAATACTTTTTTGATATTTTCAACAGTTGACGAGTTGAAGGCGAAAACATACTTTTCTGACCAAAGAGTGTTTTTTGGGGTTAAAGTCATATAACTCCAAAACGGATTATTGTAGTTTTTGTAATATATGGGACCTCTACTAATAGTTTATGAAAGAATATTTTCATGTCGGAAAATTGTGTAGGAAATGTATACACCGGCTGTACTACTACAACAGGATTCCGATTTTCAAACTTTACATTCAATCCCATTACCAAATATTTTTTCGACAACCGCAAAACAAAGTAGCCTTTGGTGCGATCAAATTTGAACTCAAAGGTAATGTTTACTGAGGAATGTCATTAATTGATGGAATTGTCGCTCTAGAGCGACAAAATTGGGAAAGCACTCGCTTATTCAGATATATCCGATTTGCCGGCGTGTATATTATGAATAACGTGTAACTTAACATTCTGAAGGTGTCCGTATAGACTAGTGATTAGAGATGCTGCCTGCCAAGCCGGCGACCGGGGTTCAAATCTTGGACTATACTCTAGTTCGTTAATTGTAGAAAGTGAATCATCGTACATTTTCGGGTTTTCACTGGATTTAAGAGTTCGGAGAGAATGTAAGAAAATGGCAAAGTAAAAAGTGATTTTTGTTCTATTTCTTGACCTGCTTTATATGAATTATGAACCGTACAACTTATGAGTCACTATCTACAATTTACGAACTCGAGTATAGCATTATTTTTTTTTATTTGTTAGAGATATGGAGTGTATTGCTATCAATTATTTGGATACTGACTTTGGCTAGCCAACAATCCATCACTTTGTGCTATAAATACGCAAATACCTTTTAATGATCCTTGTGTTACTATTTCAAGTGCCTTGTCTCCATCCTCTCGTGCCATGGTTGGAAAATCCATACAATTGAAGGGATTGGAAACCCCCGTATTGGTTTGCATCCCATACAGAAGATCTTGGCGGACAACAATGGAAGCCAATGTGGATTTTGTTCTAATGGAATGGTCATGAATATGTATGCTCTGAACGAAACTGGACCAAAAACGATGGCGGAAATTGAAAATTCGTTCGGAGGAAATATATGCCGCTGTACGGGCTATAGAGCTATATTGAATGCTTTCAAAAAGCTTGCGTCTGACGCTGGTAAGTACAGTATAACAAGCATAGCTGAAAATGTTAAATTCTCACTCAATTATCGGGGAAAGAAAAGGAAAAGTTCATATCGTTTCTGAAGACTCCTACCTTCTTATGCAAACTAATATGCGAGTATTTGTGCACCTAAAATGTGTTTTGTCGAACTTTATGAAGATGTTTGCGGATGATCCGAAAATCATGATTTTTTCGATAAATCATATACTTTCCAAGATTACACCAAAAATCTATTTATTTTTAAACGAATAAAAAAATATGTTCCACCGCTGGAATTTTGGTAAACAATTTTTTTTCGTGTTTATCATGGTTCCAACTACTAGCATACCAAGTTTGGTGGTGCTACAGTCGGTTCTTGTCTCAAAACCCAATCGTACTGGATTATAATACATTTTTCCCATTTTCGATCTTTATGTCGAATGGAATGTTATTAACGATGCGTTATCTTCAATTTTTAATTAACGGCCAAAATTTTGAAACGGTGAACATTTTCAAACGGCAAATGGTCCAGCTGTAATCCATGTTCATTCAAAATACCGACACAGTTGGCTGAATAATAGGCGAGAACACGAAATAAAAAAAACATTAATGAATTCAGCAGTTTGTGACAACTCTGTTGGCAATATTCGTTTTTTTTTTAATCTCTCTCGTGAATTCCAGTAACATTGCCGTTTCACGTCACAATCAACCCGATTAGAATATGCCCTTTAGCTGACTGGGGTCGGGAGAGTACGTCACAAACAGCGCTAATATTAGTAGCTTTGAAATTTGCTGACTTTCGTAAACGAATGGGAACGTCTTTAATTGAAACTTGTATCCAAATATATTTTCTAATTTCACTTATAACGAATGGCAGGTGTGAAAAATTCGAAAAAAAATGTGTTGGAAAAATCCGTTGCGTATTTTATATCATATTTGGAGCGAAAATATTTTATCGTGTTCTCGCCTATTAGTGTATGAAAGAGTAACAGATAAACTCAGTCACCAGTATTTTTGTTACTACTTAACGATAAAGATAATATTTTTTTATCAATTCATTATGAAATAAGAATATATGCCAACTTTTGCTTTATGATATAATATCATTGACCTTCTTCAGGGATAAGTCCCCAAATAAATTATTGTTTACATATTATTCGATAACATTTTTTGGATTTCAGATAAAATTGGCGATATTGAGGAGTTTCAACCTTGTGCCCAGAAAAATGGATGCTCCAAAAAATGTGGTAAAGCTTGCAAAAAAGAAAAAGTGGGAAACTTCTGCTTTGAACTGGGAGATTCCAAATGGGTGAAGGTTCATAGTTTGAAAGATCTTTTGGAAATGTTGAGGATAACTAGCGGCAATTATATGTTAGTGGCTGGTAATACAGCTCAAGGTGAATGATTTAGAGAAACTATTTCTTTGAATATGACCGTGCGTTGCTATGTACCTGATAAGTGTAGGTTGTTGATTCAGTTCCAGGGTTTTCTTCTTCCTATTGAAGTTATCTGTGTGTTTATTGATTTCAATTGCTTCTCATACAAGTTGGTTATAATTAGTAATCTTATTTTTCAAGGTCAAAAACTTTAAAAAATTACTAGCGATTTTTTTTGAAAAAAATCTGACTACACCACTGGATTTGCGACATTACTAACAAGAAATAAGTAAAATAACGTTCTAAAAAAAAAATTGCAATTGTCAGGAGCTGAACCCGAGACCTTCGGATTACAAGCTCAAGACTAACTAACTAACTAAAAAGATCTTTATTTTAAATTTTCAAATTTGACATTTCATGGATAATGACAGGTCATGTCATGTCTTCTATACTCCATAACCCAGGGGGTCAGGGGAATGACTGAAGAATGGGCGCAAAAGTAGCGTCTCTTCTACTCCCGATCAGAGGAGCAAAAGAGCGCCTTGCCTAGTGAACACAGCCACCCCCGTGAGAGAGCGCTGAAGTCCGCCCGCGCTGATGGTAACGCTGGCCGGACTTTTCATTATACCACGGCAAAAGTTCGGCATGATACACGCCTCCTGCAAAGCTCATGCGTGTTGTTCATTGGCATTCAATGCAGATATTGCTTTATGCAGTTTATGAGGCTGGTTGTTGAATCCCGGAAAAGGCTGTAGCAAAAAACCGGGTACAAGCTCAAGACGCTAGCCATCGCACCACCGCAGAACCTTAGTTGGACACGACTGTATTGCCTTTACTATCCATCATGCAAGTATAGGTCCGTTTTAGACAAAAGCAGTTGAGATGCGTTTTAAATTTACAAAAAAAGGTTCATTAAGTGGGTAGGAGGAAAAATCATATGTATTACATGGGAGTAGAGTGCCTTTTCCTAGTAATACAAATAGCTATTTCGTCCCAGTTTATTGAAAAGATAGAACCGATGTTATCTAGACGAAGCTCACCTAAGTTTGCATTTCCCACGAATTTTTTAAGTCACTAACTATGAAACTTTAATAATTTTTTTTTTGAGGTAACTATGTACCTATATCTTTTGCACGTTCAATAAAAGACATATGCGAAATAGTTATTTACCTAACAAGTGCGGAAAGTAGTACTTTTCCGCACGCTCCGCGTCGTTCGTGCAAGCCGTTAAGGGCGGAAAAGACATTTACCGTAAGAGTTAGGTACAATATTTTTCCTACGAGTGTTTTTTTCCATCTTATTTATGAAAAAACAAGGTTTTTATAATAATGCTACAAAATGACTAATAAGACAGAATAGTTACATAGATCATTTAGTTATTCCTAAATATCATCATTTTCAAAAATACAAAAATCGTGCGGAAAAGTAAAAATCGTACGGAAAAGTAAAAATCGTGCGGAAAAGTAACTTTTCCGCACGCTCGTAGGAAAAAGGTATATAATAACACCGTCACGGTCAACAACACGTCCCAAGTGAAAAAAAATTCGAAAAAACGAATCGGAATTTTTTTTAGGTGTGTACGGAGGTGCCTCCCCTGACACCTACATCGATGTTACGGGTGTGGTAGAACTCATCAATTATTCCGTGAATGACACTACCTTAACCCTCGGAGGAAACATCTCGTTGACCAAAGCAATGGACATTTTCCAGAAGATTTCCACCGAGAAGAAACAATTTGCATATTTGTCGGTGATGAGGGATCATATCGACTTGATTGCCCACGTTCCAGTGAGAAATGTAAGTAAATCACTGGTTACATCACCAACACACTGGATATAGGTCCATAATTATTCTTGTCTGTCTATCAGGTCTAAAAATTTGACAATCCTACATCCAAAAATATGGAAGTTACGGGGGTGTTTTCATAGACCAAAACTTCAATCGTATTTCTGGAATATGCGATATTAATTTCGACTCATTAAAATCGATAACCACAATATTAATGAATGGATTGTTTGATCACTGACTTGTATTTTTAGCCTAAGTATTGTGAGGTCAAAGTTACTACTACTCTACTACTCAATGTTTTAATACTTCCTGCAATAGACTGTTTGATGATAATAGATATTTTCCGACGACCGTTCATTTACGATGTATTTTAACGCACTCAAAATCGTTGATTAATGACCCCTGTTAATGAATGATTTTCTATTAATCAACGATTTACTTATAATGCAACCCAACGTACATTGCTCCAATACATATTATACTTATTAGTGGCGTGTGGCGTAGGCAACCATATACTCACCCGCTACATTTATTTTGAAATCAAGTAGCTTGTTAGTACTATCTGTCATTATTTATTTCATTGTTGTATTTTCTTAAAATTCATTTAGGTTCAATGGTTGTACAATTTCTAATATCAATATTTATAATAATAAAACTGAAAATTAAAAGTGAGATATTTTTATTTTTGAAAAGTACGGTCGACGGAAAAGTTGTGTAAAAAAATATTCAGAGAACATTCAATATAGCAGTTATCAGTAATGTTAATAGGTAGTCACGCAGCCGGCTGGTAAAATGCTCGTGTGAAATTTGAGGTGATTGCGATGTCGAGGGTTCAAGACCCAATTGAAACCAATTTTTTTTTTTGGAAAATTACGGTCAACGGAAAAGTTGTGTAACGAACTCGTGAATTAAAATGGCGATTAACAACCTCGAACATTAACTCAATTATCTCAATTGTTAATCGCCCTTATAAATACACTTGTTCGTTAAATAACCATTACGATATAAGTGTCGTAAAGATTCATATAACGATATGAGATGGAACATTTGTCAAACGAGGCTTTGAGGCCGAGTTTGATAACCAATCGATTATCGTAATATGAATTTACAACACAAATATTGTACAATATTTTACCCACTATCAATAATGTTAATTATTTACTCAAAATTAGTCAATATTCCTTAAATTAATGATATTAGGATCATGCAACAAGCAAGCGTTGCGCCCATTGTTGATTCATTTTGCAAACTGTCAACTTTGCCACGTTCATTCCAATTTAGTAAAATTTCATCGACATTAGTTCAGACCATTAGAGAATAGATTCAGTTATAGAATCCGCTACAAATTAAAAAATTCAAACCTTATTACCTGATAAATCCGGGATAGATACTCAAATTTATAATAAATTAGTTCTTGTTATCCTTTTCCATTAAATCGACTGACATTTAAAAAGAGAAAGAAATGAATTTACCGCGCTAGTTCGGTAAAGTATCTCATTAGGAAACTCATATCAGTATCGTAATGACTGACATTACATATTGATAGTAGGTAAAGTAACATTACATCATAGTAAGCTTATAGTTCTTGTGAATGCTAACTTTGTTGGCGAAACGTGCGTCGAGTGAAAGTGACGTAGTTTTGGTGTTTTGAATAGCTTCTATTTCTAGTTAGTTTTTATACTTGATAATGGGATAAAACCCGAAACCGGTCGTAACAATAAAAATCTAGTGGAAATAAGACAAAAGAGTGTTCTTTCGTTTCATCAAAGTCTATTTTTTGAATTGTATTCGCACCAAAGGTTCTACATAATTCATTTTCAATTACATCGTTATAAAGTTTATTTATATTGTGAACATTATGGCTCAGTTTTATGAATAAAAGCATCCATTTACCTTTTTTTTTCAGATTGGAACCCTAGCTGGAAATTTAATGATGAAAAATAGTCACAATGAATTCCCATCCGACGTGTTTTTACTATTGGAGACATTCAACGCTACGATTGTTATAGGTAAGATTTCAACAAACTGTTTGATGTACAGTGAAACGAACCTAGCCGAATAGGTGGAATGGCACATACGTTCATGTTGAGTGCCATATCACCTGATATATTACGGACTATTGTTTGTTGTCCAACGAGTGCGCAGTACGTTTTCTCCTCTTCAGCTAGGTTGGTTTTTCTGTAAGTCTTGTCTCTTCTCGTAAATCTTAGAAGCCAATAGGCTTCACAATAGGGTGAGTAACTGATAGGCATAGTTCAGTGGTAATTATGTAAACTTTATGTTAGATTACACTCATTTAACGTATCTGATATACTATTATTATTATTAATGCACGGCGGGGCCCAAGTGCAGGTATTTCTGTGTAGAACCTTTCTGCTCCCCAATGTCAGGTCTAGATCTCCAGTTAGATCTTCTGATGAACCCCTGGAAATTTCTCCCTCTGGGATAATATATTTTGTGATATAGTGTCCGAAGATATCCATCCTCATGCGAGCCTAGGCACAATGTGGGAGGCTGTTTCTTCCTCCTCATCACATAACCTACATAGTGTGGAGGCTTGGTGTATCTCCAGCACACGCAAGTGTTTTCTCGGGTGGCAGTGCGCTACCACCTTCGTAAGAGAGTTTGGGCTCAGTTGGATACGTTGTTTTGATAGCCGGTTGGTTGGCGCCATCGTCATCATCTTTCTGTGAGTATTCCCAGAGGCATTTTCCCAGGAAGATTGATGATGGTTCTTCACCAATTTTTCCAAGTCCTATTTAATGTCCTCAGATGGGATTGCACAGGCTGTTTCCGGTCCAATGAGTGTTGTTGCTGCCCCAGCTCTTGTTCCATAACCTAAAAATTAATATAAATGAAGCTGAAGGTATTTCTTGTCGAAGTCAAAGTCATTATGACTCTAGGCATGTAAACACTATTCACATTCCGGTATCAAGATGAATTAGTAAACGAATGATATAGACTATTTACAGAGTCGGCAGCGGGAAAATAAAATTACATTACGTATATATTCTAAATATTCAATTATTTCAGTTGATGTCTCTAATAATGAAACACTGAGCACACCAAAAGACTTCATGGGAATGAACATGAACAAAAAGGTCATCAAAAGTATTGTTCTGAATGCTCTAACTCCTGAAAATAATTTCAGATATACGAGCTACAAGGTATGTATTCCTCAAACTATTCAAAGAACGATTTCAAAGACTCCATTTTCAGATCATGCCAAGAGCTCAGAACGCACATGCTATGGTCAACGCTGGATTTTTATTGGAAATGGACCACAATACCGTTAAGTCAGCAAGAATTGTTTTTGGTGGAATAAACCCACAGTTTGTTCATGCTGCGAATACTGAGAAAATGCTCAAGGGAAGAATATTATTTGACAACAATTTGTTGCGCAGAGCGTTCAAAACACTGGATCAAGAACTTCAGCCTGACCATATTGTACCTGATCCTAGCCCACAGTATAGGAAAAACTTGGCAATATCTTTATTCTACAAAGTAGGTATTTCGATTTAACTCATATTAGAATTGAAGACATGCAAATAGAGAACATTTTCCAATGGAAAGATTTTTATATTTTATAAACATTATATTTTAAATCATCATTTTTTTCTGAGCAGATTTGGTCCACTAGTTTTTTCACTTTGATGTACGGTTTTCGCATAAAAGATAACAATACTTTATATGCATTGTTATGAAATTGGGTATTATCAAGGTTTAATAATAAGATTTTATTGCCCAAACAAAACCGTTACAAGATAAAATACATAAACTAACCTAAAACATGTACAATAAAATGGGAAAACCTGGAAGAAATTAAATTCTTGAATAGGTCTTTTCCAAAGAGTCCACGAATCCATGAGAAAAAAGTAGAGGTATGTATATTTGGAGTAAGTTCAGATTTGAAGAGAACAAGGTCACATTTTTTGAATTTGACAGTAGACGAATTTTTGTGCGCTCTGACAACCTGTATATTTTGGCATTTCTTTGTTCCTGCCGATAAAAAGATTCCAAAAAACTGTCACACTTGGTGGTTTAAAATGATCAGTATAAGAACTTCAGGTACTTCGATATCCTTTGTCCCACGACGTCTGAAATGAGCAATTGCCAAATTATTTAGGTTTAGGGTCACCCTACAGCCCCAAAGCCCCCCCCTGGCTGCGCCAGTGTCAGTGGCGCAGCTAGGATTTCAGTTTGAGGGGGGGGCTGAACATACAATTCATCAGAGAGCTTTTTTTTTCGTCATCCGAGTGTTATGAATAACAATAGTAATTTAATAGCTTGGGGGGAACTGCAGTCCCAAAGGCTCCCGGTTTGGGGGGGGGGCTGAACATACAATTCATCAGAGAGCTTTTTTTTTCGTCATCCGAGTGTTATGAATAACAATAGTAATTTAATAGCTTGGAGGGGGGCTGCAGTCCCAAAGGCTCCCGGTTTGGGGGGGGGGGGCTGAACATACAATTCATCAGAGAGCTTTTTTTTCGTCATCCGAGTGTTATGAATAACAATAGTAATTTAGTGGCTTGGGGAAGGGCTGCAGCCCCAAATCCACCCCCCCCGGGCTGCGCCAGTGCCCCGTTTATTAAGATTTCTTATAGATTCCATAATTTAACCGTTTGAAACTTATTCTCTGATATGAATAAAAAGTTAAAAGAATTATTTTTTTGTAGTAATTGGTTTAGCGCGATGCAAATCAACGAATTAATTTTTTTTATCCGAAAACCGTGAGCCAAACAAAAAAATTCAGTAAATCAAATTTGTTCAGAAAGGAATGAGAGTTTCAAAAATAATTTTTACATGAAGAAAAATCAATGGCGTATCAATTTTTTTCTAATGATTGGGTTAAGACCCTTTAGCTGTATGTTCGTATACATTTTTTTTCAAGTGGACCTAACAGAAAAAAGAATCTTGATTATTAGCATGTTATCAATTTAAATCCTGCAGACATGAGTAATCAAAAACTTGTCAAGAGGAAACATCCGAACCGTTGCAGAGATTTCGATTTCAGAAAAGAATTTGGTGATTAACACGATTATTTTCTTTCAGTTCATACTGAGTATTGCTCCTGAAACTGCAACTACAGTGCGTAATAGAACCGGGGGTTCTATACTTCAAAGGCCTCTCTCATCAGGAGTTGAAGAGTACGGCACTCAGCAGGATCAATGGCCTCTCACACAACCTATACCGAAAATCGAGGCCCGAGCTCAAACTTCAGGTATCAGCTCATTATAATCAATTAAACCAAATAAGATATATTTTCGATTATAAGCTGGTCGCGATTTATCTAGAGTCGCAAGCGAGGATATATTTCCTTAACAAATATCGTGCAGAACTAAAATTATTGTTTATCAATTCAAGAACGAGGAAGATATGGTAAGAAATTTCACAACTAAATATTTAACAAACACTTTGATAAATTTGACAGCAAAGAACGCGGTAGATGAAGTTTTTGGAGTTACTATTAGCGTTAGGTGGTCTCGTATTTGTGAGTTGGCTGCGGATGGTGTTACCCGACCTGGAGCAGGATAACTCACAAAAAAAACGAGATCATCTAACGCTAATAGTGACTCCAAAAACTGCATCTACCGCGTTCTTTATGAATGTGGTAAAGCCTATTCTGAAAAAACCAAGAGACCACTCAATATTAGCATAATGAACATAAGAAACATTCTCAACGAGGAGAGATATCGAAATCAGGAATAGCAAAACATGTCTGGACGACTCATCATTGAATTTCTTCGTTTCTTTTAGACAATGGTAGTCCAGAAACACGTTACACAAAGTAAAACATTGTCAACCACTGTCAAATAAAGATACATTTTCAGGCGAGTTGTACAATAAAAGTTCAACAAGAGTTCAAGTGAACCCAGTTCAGTTGCTATAGCGATTAGCCAATGAAATATCCAGTTTCTTAGCGACTGAACTCCGTCACTTGAACCGTTGTTGAACTTATTGTCTTACAACTCGCCCTAAATATTGAAATAAACGAGTGTAGTAGAGAATCTTGTAGGCGGGGATAAATAGTAGAGCAGCTAAATTAAGGTTGATGTAAACCCATGAAAAAATAAACGGGTAGTTAAAAAATTCTGATAAAAATTCGAGATATTTGGGCATTCAAATGAAATTATTACAGAAATCTAGAAGAGAATAGGATGAACAGTTTTCGAGGAAAGAATAAAAACTTCATTGAGGAACTATCCATACTTCTTTTCAGACTTGAAATGAGATAATTTTTATTATTAATAATGATTTCAAAACCTCTGACAAGAAACGGCGAATCGCTCCAATAAGTGCTGCCTTTGTAGTAAATGAACGAAGCGACAAAAATAGTTGTGCTTTTATCCACCAGATGGTGCACATAATTATTGTCACCATTCTATTTACTGTACAGCGTTGCCAATAGTTCTAGACAGCGATAACCGATGTAAATGGTTCATTTTTACGAAAATGAAAATTGCGTCGATCGGAGTTTGTCAGTGGAAGGCTCAGACACAATTGAAGATTTATGAAATAAGTTCTTTGTTTTTCGATTTGAAATATCAGTTTTTGAAATGGAACAGGATGCAAAACAGAAATGAAATATAAAGCTCGAATTTACTAATAAGATTATTTGTGGGTCTGTATACATGGTGACTCTGAAGGTTCTGCAAATTAACCGAAATTGGCAGAAAAGGAATACACATCACTGATTCTGGAAAATGTGATCTACACTCATTACAAAACTGAACACTCCTCAAATTTTCCGAAACTTGCAGACATGATTCGAAAAACGAGGTCTCCACACAATACAAATCTGAAGGCGCTGCAATTTGAGATAGTAATTTGATATAGCAGTGTTAAATGAGACTCAGAAACGTAATATGAATAGGATCAAAATAAAACAAGTAATTTAGTAAGATTTGAACCCCTAAAAATACTAAATTTGTTGGCAAAACGCGCGTTGAGGGATAGTGGGTGATGAGTAAAATCTAGCAAATCTTTATATTGTGAGTTTGTCTCTTCCATAATCTCACCAAGTGTTCCAAATTTTCTTTCATTCGATCATATCACTCATAATTTTGTGTAGTATTATCATTGTCTATTTTCAGGACAAGCTCAATATATCGCTGATATACCAAATCAACCAAATCAATTGTTCGCAGCCTTTGTGACAGCTGAAACGATACCAAACTCCGTTATCGTTTCTATTGATGCTTCTGAAGCACTGGTGAGTTAAAAATATTGTCTCCGAGTTCTCAAACTCAAGCAAGTAGTACATGTTTTGAAAACCATTCTCTATCATTCAATATGAATATAATATGAATGAAAAACTGGAATTTTTTTTGAAAAAATTCACAATTCCGACTTTTTTCAATTTATAGGGTTTGCCCTTTTCGCAAAAGTAGACAATCATGTTTACTTCATTTGTGCGCAAAACAGGCGCTGTCGGACTATTATTTTTGCCGCAGTTGCAATTTGATTTTTTTTTACTATCTTGCAGCGTGTGAATGCTCTAGTGATAATAATAATAATAATAATAATAATGATAGTACGATTTCAATTTATCTAACAGATTTTGAGAGTAAAAGTATAGTACTACAAAACGTATATTCTATTTTCTCGCTATAATGCCTGCGAATGGGTGAAAAAAGTTTACAAACAATACGGGTCCTCCTCTGCGGTAGAGTAGTAGGAGAGGCCGGGAAATGGAGGGACGTGATAATCCCTTTATAAAACCTCCTCTCACCTCCCGGTCCCTCCTTCTACGCAGCCGCTTGGGCAAGCTCGGCCATTTTCATTAATGCTTGCAAGCATTTTTACCCATTTCGCCGCATTTTAGCGAAAAATGAGAATATACGTTTTGTAGTACTATACTTTTTTTCAAAATCTGTATGAGGTACTGAAATTGGACTAGAGCATCCAGGCACGCTGCAAAATAGAGCAAAAAAATTCATATTTTTTGCAAATATGAAATTAATTTGGCATATTTTTATTTATTCATTATGAGAATGTCAGAGACTTGAGTTTCAAACAAATGAAATGAATAATTTCGACAGAGTCGAAATGCCTTTCTGTTCACACTATCACGCAAAATGGAAAATTTGAAGCGAATATTAAAATAACATATTCATTGAGGTCAATAATATTATTATTAATGTTGACTTGACTTTCGTATAACTAGTCCATCGACGTAACTTTTCATTTTCTTAGATTTGTATTCAAAATAAATAATCAATCCTCGTGAAGCAACGAATACCTTTTTCTTTCCTTGAACTATGTCAAGGAAATCTCATATTTGCACTATCCACGATTTTCTCCGTTCAATCTTCATCACTTTTCATTTCTAATTAAATTAAATTTATAGTTACTTATCCAGAATTCGTTATCTGGATAGATGCCCAATTTCACAAATTTCATTAATTATTGTTGTCAACTAGTTTCTGATTACCTAGTGTAGATTAGGTCCAATAGTTCCTTAGAGGTATATGCTATTATTTTGAATATATTCGCCGCGATAGTTTGAAATTTTTATAATACTTATTCAATAGTAAGAATGCTAATAATATTATTGGTGAAACATTTGTATATCAGATATTTATAGGTTATTAGTTGCCAAAGAAAATGAACACTGGCTTTATGACAGGATTTCCTTATTATTCGGATCTGTCACTGTTGTTGCATGAAACTTTTGGTTGCCTAGCAACAGCCGTTAAAAAAAGTGCACTTTTTTACGCTTTTCCGTTTAATGCTGAAATTGTAAGTATGTTGATAGTGAAATATTGTAATACTTTGCGCACACAAACCACACAAAAAATAGGAAAAATACGTTTTTCGTATTTAAATGTTAATAACAAATTAATAAATGACAGTTGCGAGTCTAAAACATAACAAAATATAAAAACGGACTGTCTTCCATGCAGCATAGTCAATTTTCTTATCGTATTATTGTTACGAATATATCCTCTATTGGTTGGCCTTTTATTATCATCTAATTCTTGAAAATGAAGAGAAATCTATATATTTTTTTAAGAAAATGGACGGAGTAGTTGCCTTTTATGACCATACCGCCATTCCTGGTGCCAACACTTACACACCCAAAGTTATGGGTTCAACATGGACTCCAATCCAAGAAGAACTGCTCTGTAGTGGAAGGGTGCAATACTACCACCAACCGATAGGCATAATTGTAGCTAACGAGCAATGGCTCGCCTGGTCAGCTGCGGCAATGGTAAAAGCGACTTATACTCCCCCAGAAACAAGCCCATTCCTGAATGTGAAAGACGTGGTTGATGATAATATTGCTGACAGAATTTCCCATCAAACTACGTTCTTACCAAAAAGCAAAGGTAATCATAGAGTCCTTCATTTGAGTACCTAAATTACGACGCCATCGTTTTTGTAAACCCCTTATCATCAAGTTGAAATTAAATTTTTCTTGTGATTTGTTTTTATAGTCTAAGTATCTGTCAGTCAGCCTTGTAACCCAAAGATCGTGTGTTCAAATCCTTATGGATCTTATATTTTTTTATTTTTTTTTTTACTAGCAGTTACTAGCAGTAACTGTTGTACAAAAAAACCTTCGTTTCAGAATAGTCCCTACTCACAAAATAAAATGCCACTTTTAACACTTCATAAATAACTATTTTTTACATACAAACGTTTATTTACATCCATTAAAAAATCGCTCAAAAATGTATTACATTAACAACATACTTAAATATTAGTTTCGAGAATCAAAATTAACAAAAATTATCAAAAATTACCAAAGGACCCGGCACCAAATACTTGGAAGAATAGCTCTCAGCCAATTTTGAATATTTTTTGGAATACCGGTCACTAAATGGTAAAATTTACTGGTTTAATAAAAAAAAAATGTTTAAAATTGTTTGAAATTGTTTTTTCCGTTAACCAGCTGTCGTCCCCTTACGAACGGCAGCGCTCAAAAGTCGAAACTTGTGCGAGCCAATAATTAACGAGGTCTTAACTTTCAGCTAAAAATCTGTAGTCGCTAGGAAACATAGTAACTTTCACTTATCCAAAATTATTGAGTGCTTTTCAGTTGATTGGTAACAAAAAAATCACGTTGTTGGTTTAGAGAAAGTCAAATAACATGTCAGTTAGTCAGTCTGAACAAGCCATACATTATATAGAGTAGATCAAAAATAGCGACAATTTAGCATATTTTGCCAATCTTTATCATTGGCCCCTTTAGTGAGACTGAACCTTTTTCATTAAATAAATCTCTATTGGAGTCTTTTCTAATACACAAGACAAGAATATTTTCTATAGCAGTTTTGACTTCTTTACAACGAACAAATAACTTTTTTGAATTGTTTGTTTTTTATATTCAATTTTTCAACATTAATCACTTAAAACAGCCTTTTTGAGTCAATAAATCCATTCCATTTGAAGCCAAAACTGATCCCAATATGATCAGCTACGACAAAATAAGAAAACTATACTACATTATGGCAATTTTTGACCCACCCTTTATAATGGGTGGCTTTTTTTCTCTTAACGTGAAACTGACTAATATGTCATTTGACTTTCTTTGAAACAGGCATGCTATTATTATATTATATTATTAAATATTGTTCCCGTTTTTTTTGTTCATGGCTGAATGTTTGTTGAATAGGAGATGATGTGACGAAAGTTATCGAAGGAGAATTTTATATTGGATCACAATACCATTTCCACATGGAAGTTCAATGCTGCAATGTAATACCTACTGAAGATGGTTTAGATGTCTACCCTTCGACCCAGTGGTTGGATCTCGCTCAAGGTGCCATATATGAGGCATTGAATGTTCCAATGAACAGGTGAAAAAAATTGTCATATTGATAGATATACAGGAGTTGCAGTGTTTTCTGTTTGATATGAAGTCCATTCGAAAATTGATATTGCTGTGTTTCGAGATTTTTTTTAAAACTTTTAACTATGTAATAATAAAATACTTTTGCTCAAAATTACTTAATCATCATTGTTCCAGTCCAGGCAGATCACTATCATAGAGAAGCGTATTTCAAAGAAAAACTAAAATCGACTCACAAGATCCAGGGGTTTTAACCCGATGATTTCCCTCATCTGTCAAAATTTTTTCGTTGATAAACCCGTTTCGTTTCTTTTGCGAATAAACTGCATGGTCCTTCTTGACAGTTGCCTGAATGTATGCAACACATTTCACAAGTCGTGTGACATATTGCCGTAATTAAAATAATTATGTACGTTGTGGAATAAATGTTATTGGTTTATTGACATATTTGGGAAATAATCTGATCAAATATAACTCGATCGTCGTTTATCAAATCGAATAAATTTTGGAATTTCCACTCAAACATTTTTGTTTTAGAAAATTCATCTCATTAAATTCGAAGATTTATGTTCTGAATAAAACCCGAGAGGTTTTAAGCTCGAGGGTTTTTCTCGTGAAATTACTGTTTGGCAAAATTATTTCGTTGAGGAAATAAATTTATCCGATAAAAAAAAGCTCTTGTGCTTTTACTGTTGACAATAAATCCAATTTTGAAATTTTTATATCTTCAAGTTAGATATGTAAGGAACTAAAAAATGAAAAATATCAAAGATAAATTATTTGTCCTTAAATATCTATATTACTCTCCCAAAATCTCAAAGTGCCTCGAAAATATTTTTTGCACTTGTTTAAAAAATTATTTTGCAAAAGTCTGGTTAACATTTAGAACCGAACAAATTACGGTTTGACCCGAAGCGCATTCAGTTTTTTAGTTCGAATGGAAATTACCTTTTTAACGATATATCACAATAATACTTTCAATTTACAAAAAACTTATATATTTGAGATGGAAAATTAAAATAGCATGTGAGTAACAATAACTCGATGTCAAAGTTTTCACCTTATAATTTGACATCACTTTTTTCCCAATTTTTGTTTTTCATTATTTTTCAACTTCAATATACTAATTTCTTTCAAATGCTAACATAGGTTAGAAAGTCCTATCTACAGTGTGACCCATTTAAAATGGAAGCACTCCTATAGAACATCCATTTTTCAACCGATTAGAATGTTTTTCATTAGGTATACATTGAGAAAGTCTACAAATTTTATAGATGTTTCTTTATTTTCAGGGCATACATATTCTAACGTTGAAATGCGTCAATCAATAAGAAAGAGTCAGGTGAATTGAATTCGAGAAATATGCCGTACAATCAACCCACCACTTCAATTTCAAATATTTTTTCAGAACTTTGACTACACTGGATTCAAGGAGCCTCGAAATATCACTGACCAAAATTTCATCGAAATCTATTGATATATAAAAAAACAAAAAAAAATATGAGATAAAATGACATTTTCCTGAAATTCCATCAACATATTTTTCAAATTTTATTATCTTATGATTTTTTATTTATTAACAGATTTCTTCGATGAAATTCTGATCAGTGATATATCGAGACTTCCTGAATACAGAGGTTTATTTTTGATAAAAGTTCTGAATTTGAATTAAATGTCATTCCCATATAACTTTTTTATTGATTGATTCCACTAAAATGTACATATTAACCATTTGCAAATGTCGCGAATCCAGTAGAGTAGTCAGAATTTTTTCTAAAACAATCACTACCAATTTTTCTAGATATTTGACCTCGAAAAATAAGAATGGTCAGTCTGAAAAATGGAAGTTTATGCATAAAATTTGGTACCCTAGTGGACTTTTTGAATGTCTACTTGACGAAATAAAAAGTTGAAAAGGGGAACATTCTCCATGAAAATTTAAAAATGAAAAATGTGATTTATTTCACCATGAATACCTCCCAAGAGGTTTTCTTGAACGATGGAAAATAGCGACTAAAGTTTCAGCCGCATATGATTCCACAACAGATTTTATGAATATCCTATTCATATTTTTGAACAAAAATTGAAAAAAATCATTTCAATCGGTTGAAGAATGTTAGTTTTATAAGGGTGCTTCTATCTTAAATGGGTCACACTGTATATTGAAATACAAAACAAGAAAAAAACTGCTCTTCTGTGTTTCCTATTTATTTTTTATGCAGATAATCCCTATACCTTCATAAATGTGCCAAATTTGAAATATGCATACAGAACAACATCGAGGATACATCATGTATGTTGGTTCCATGTCACCCGGTATGTTGAGAAGTTCAGTCATGCTCACCCCCTTTTGTAGTTATTCAGTACAACTAATTATATAGATGGATTCAATTTCCAAATAATTTTTATTTGACCTTTGCAGAATAAATGTTCACGTCCGTCGACTTGGTGGAGGTTTTGGAGCCAAAATTCTGAAAAACTCGCTGATTTCGACAGCTACAGCTTTAGCGGCAGTCAAACTCAATGCTCCAGTGAAGATGTGGGTTCCGTTCAGAAAAAACATGGAAATCGTAGGAGGAAGAATTCCCCAGTATACAAAATACGAAGTGGGGGTAAACGATACAGGCGTGATACAATACTTGAAAGCAGATTTGTATTCTGACGTTGGAATTGGGGGTAACGAGTATATATACCCATCCGTGGCAAATTGTTTTGAGAACTGTTATAATATCGATACCTGGGAATTCTCCACATATAAGGTCAACACCGATACTGCGAGTACAACCTGGTGCAGGGCTCCTGGTAAGTCATCCTCCAATCCATACAAATATAATATTTTAACACCATTTTCTGTTCGTATTGAATACCTTCCCTGACTTAGCATTTTCTCTCATGTAATGTGAGAACTTGTGGTAGATTTCCCCAGTGAGAAGTGCTATCTATACTATCTATTACTAATTATTTCGATCAAATACACTCACAGTTTTCATCAATACATTTAAATCACCTACTTCGACCTTTGGTGCCTGTTTAAACACTAGGCGGTTCCAGTCTAATTCTCCCGGCGCGGCGGTTGAATACAACGCGACGGTTGGACTTCGACCTCTATGAGAAGAAAGTTGAAGAAGTACTCAGCAAAGCAAACTATTGGATACAGACCACACGGCACCAAGAGAGAGGAAGGTCTACGAGATTTTGAGGAAATATCAAAACTACTTCTCAGACAGAGAAAGGCCTATAAATCAGAAGTCCCGTTGAGACCAATAACCAGAACCAGAAACTCAGAAACCAAAAAATCTTTGCTAAGATTTTTTCGGGCGATTATCCAACTTCTGCAAGGAAACACCCCGACATTCGTGAAGATCCTGGAGTGTACTACAGAATACAGGGAATATCAATTCGTTAGCTTTGATATGGAAAATCTGTATACCAACGTTCCGATTGAAGATTCCTTACAGATACATTATATGGAAGCTGCAATTACATGAGAACCTCAGTTTTTAACTGTATCGCACTTCGAAGCTTCCTCTGGTAACTTCTGATGTCGTTTGTCAATTATGATGATTTAAGTTCCAGTTTCATTGCCAACTTTGTTCGATTGAACAATCAACTGTATCTCCGCCATTTTTCAACCGATTTTCAATTTTAAAGAACAGTGTTATCACAAATTGCGCTCATTCTGATAGTAGAAAAATAAGGACAAGGTGACAAGAAAAAAGTTTTGGGTCACTTCCGGTTGAATCGGAAGTGGTGAATTTTCAGTAGAGGCTTCAAAATATGCGTATTCGAGTACTACAGCGATACACCAAATTTGAAATCTGTATCTTCCAAACTATAGAAAAATTGGGGAGCGTACCTCACCTCGTGGTCACCCGGTATATATATTTATTTATTTGAATAATTTGGATATATCATATTACTTGACTTCAGTACTTCCAGAGTCGCATAAATGGATTGTTTTCCTTCATTAAGCGAAGTGGTCAAGTGGTCGAGGTGTTAAGAGCGGTTGTTCTCACCCAGGCGGCTCGCGTTCGATCTCCACCGCCATCACGGAGCTAAAGTGGTTCGGAATCCACTATTTAAGCTGTAGGTCCCGGATCTCCCTTGCTCAGACAAGCTCTGCTTCTGAGGGGTTTTCTCCGAAAACCTGAGAGATTTGTACCTAATTCATAATAACAAAATGAAGGAATTTATCCACCTGTCTTGTTTTAACCATTGGGTAACGTTCTGTTGTTATTTTCAGGTACTGTAGAAGGTTTGGCAGCTATAGAAAACATCATGGAACATATAGGCCGTTCGCTTAATTTAGACCCTATAGATGTTAAGTTGGCCAATTTCAATGAAACTAAATACCCAAAAATACCGACGTTCTGGAAAGACATGGAAACTTGGGGTGATATAGCGACGAGAAAACAAGCAGTACAAAGCTATAACGAGGTAAAAACTATTTGGATAACTTTCCACTTGATGCAATTCGACAAAATTTTAGGCAAATCGATGGAAGAAAAGGGGCATGTCTTTAGTTCCGCTGGTATGGACCTATGAATTTTATGGTCAATTCACTTGTCTTGTATCTGTTTTTCATGGAGATGGTGGAGTAGCAGTGGCTCATGGAGGAATAGAAATGGGGCAAGGAATAAATACTAAGGTATGCGGATTCAGATTTTCTCAATCATATCGATAATCTTTATACAGTTGTTGCGAGTGAAATAAGTTAGGTTAGAAGTGAATCCGAAATGGCAACCCCTGTGAAATCCGAATAGTCAGCAGGAATCACCCAAGGCTTGTGAAAAAAACCAATAACCCGTATGCAAATATTATACAGTGCGATCGCACGTAAATATCACCCCTCCACTATAATTTTTTGAATGGTTCAATATTTTTCATCAAAATTTGGCACACTTCTATGAGACTGTAAAGTCTACTTTTTACGATATCTGCTTCCTTCATGACGTCATCCGCACCAGCGTGACGTCATTTTGGGGTGTTCCTGCAGCTGAAAAAGCAAATGCGTCACTAGAGCGTTCAAGTCGCCCGGAGCGCCAAATAATTTTTGTTTTCATTATATAAAAAAAATAACCTTCGATTTTCGAATCAATAATCCAACTATTAATCAACAATTTTTTCAGGCAAGTATTTTTCGTCCCCAGACACTTTTCGTCCGCAACGAACGAAAAGTACTTGCATTCAAATATAGTCGATTTTTTGTCCGGAAATTAGTACGAAAACTGTAATTTTTTGTAGAGGTCGAAGAAAAATAGTTTTATTTATTATTTTAAAGCAAAATTCATAAAATTCATACGGCTGAGAAATATTGGGTGGATATATTATTGAATATATATAAAATTGAATATATGATACATTAACAGAGGAACAGAAAAGCAATAAAAATATATATTTACCACTTTTCATCTTCTTATCTTTTTATTATTTTTCAGGTTGCCCAGATGTGTGCCTACAAGTTTGGATTGAAATTAGAGCAAGTAGTTGTTAAACCAGCTTACAATGTTATTACTCCCAACTGCTTCATAACAGGCGGAAGTTATACGAGTGAGTCAGTGTGTTATGTAAGTTTCAAAATATCGCATCCATACAATTATGTTCCATTTCATTTTATCTAGAACTCAGAAAACCACAACCACTGACGCAGTCTGAAAACTGATAGAAACAAAAGAAAGGGGCTCGGAGGATGATGATCTATCTTTATCAGTACAATAATATTAATTTTTTCACAGAAAACCGAAATAGTTATTTATGAAGTGTTAAAAGTGGCATTTTATTTTGTGAGTGGGGAATATTGCGAAACGAGCGTCAGCGAGTGGAGCAACCCCACGAGCAAAATAATATCACTTTTAACAACTGCATACAACTTTTTTTGTACAACAGTTACTGCTAGTAAGAAAAAAACAAAAAAAATTATAAGATCCATAAGGATTCGAACACACGATCTTTGGATTACAAGGCAGACAGGCAGAGGCTCCAACTATAATGAACCCCAACGCACTTTATTTATGAATGTCATTATTTGTCAGTGATGAAGGACCTTCTATAGTTGGACTAAATACTACTTCGCTTGTAACTTCAAAAGGAATTAGTATTACCAATTGCACAAACGGCCAAATGCAGGTGTGAACTTTTAAAAATGATTCCTCTTGAGTAGCTGTTCTGATTCTGATTGAAGTATTAGAGAGATCTATATTACTGAGTATCCATCATCTCATCTGCCATTTCACTTTTAACACTAGTGTTAAAAGTGATTTTGTGAAAACGTCAGTTTTTAGTTCATATGTCAACGAATTAAAAATGTCATTTCCAATGACAGTTGTACAAAAAATACCATTTTTTATTATATTTTTATATTATTATTAAAATCGTCACTTCAAAACAACAATGCGAAAAGTAAATTACCAGTGCGAAAAGTGAAACAATAGTGTGAAAAGTACTCGAATGGAACAAAATGAAGCAATCAGCTTCCTATTATGCTCTAGATTTTTCTGATAAAATGCTATTCATTGTCAATTCTCCCCCTTCTTTTTTGTCGGATACCTCAGAGTATTCTTTAGTTATTATTATTTTGATTAACAATTTTTATATGTCTTATTACATTCCAACTGGAATATTTATAAATTCACGTTTCTATGTCCTAGGCCGTTTCGAAAGCTTGTGATGATATTTTGGAGAGGATGCAACCAATTAAAGATAAACTGAAGAGCCCTACATGGGAAGAGGTGGTCGAACAGTGTTTCACCGAGAATGTTAGACTTTCTTCCACAGGACAGTAAGTAATAAATTAATTAACTTTAATAAATTCTGGTCGGACAGAATCTCAATTAAAGTTTCATAACTCACCATCTATGTTCAGCTACATTGTTCCATACGCATATTTTAAATATTGTAAGTACAATTTCGGGAAGTTAGACTTTTTTTAGGAAATGTTCTGCTCTTTGGAACTTTTTTCAAATTTCGGAAGTCTCAAACAGTTTTTGAAATATTTGCGAATATCCAAACCATAAATTTTTTCTACGTAATTTTTTATAACTTTGGCAATTTTGCCAGCCTCAATTTTCCAGTTCATCATTTCTACTAGATGCCATTTCGAATCGAATGAGACCAAAATCACAATTATCGGTCGACTTGATCAGATTTTTGATAAAATTTCACTTCTGAACTAGACTATAAAACCCAACGTCCAGAAACAGCACCTCGAAAACTGTATTAAAGCAAAAATTTCTCAGAGCAACAAACGCGAGCCCATAAAAACGGATTGACGATTAATAATGATTGGGTATGAAACTTTATCGTGGCAATAAAGAAAAAAATCACATCTGTCCCCTCAAAACCCATTTCATCATGATAATATGGTAAAGAATAATAATGGTAAACAGCGATGTCTAACGAAATTGGGATTTCGATTTTGATAAACTCATATCCATAAAAATTTCTCGTTATTTTCTAGCATTGCCGGTACTGATCCAGAAGTTCAGTCATATCCAATTTTTGGATTATGTGCTACAGAAGTGGAGGTGGATATTTTAACAGGTCAAAAACAAATATTGCAAGTTGACATTATTGAGGATTTAGGAGAGAGCGGCAGTCCCATGATCGATATGGGTCAGATAGAGGGAGCTTTCATTATGGGTAAATAATTTTTATATAAAATACTTTGTTTTCACCTCGATTTCAAGGATATGCGCGCTTGCACTGGATTTCCGCTTTGACTTAGACTTTGAAACTGATTTTCTTGACGAAAATATCACAGGGACAAGATGTTTTACTTTTCACAACCAAATACTTGAGAAAATTTTGTTTCTGTACAGACAGATACACAATATAGGGTCTTTCACGACGAGCGTTCGTTAGGAATATATGGAGAACCATTCAAAATAAAAACTTGAAATTTGATGGTAAGTAGTGGGTTTAAAAATATGGCCTTCTCAACTGAAATATTTTCAATTTACGACCTCTTTCTATTATACCGTATTGGACAACTTCCTCATTTCAAATGGAACATCCTATATTTCATTAAAATTTTGAATTCTCCATCAGATTTTAGGCCCACTTTTTAGTTTTCGAAATATACATTTTTTTCTGGCAGTTACAGCACTATTCAAAAAAAATTATAACTCATAGACAGTAACAGTTGGAACTGTCAAAATTGCACAAGATCACACCTGAAGCATCAAGTCATGAACAGGTCCATCGAATTTTCAAAAATAATTTACAAGTTGGTCAAAATATCCACCCAAAACATAAAGGACGGGTTTCATGACAATAAGAAGGAAACGCTAGCTCTGATATAATATAATATTATAATATTCTCTCAGCCTTAGGCTGCTGAGGATTTGATCAGTTTTAAGAACTCTACAAGAAGGAGGTGGTAGGCCACTAGAGACCCAGAGCTCAAGCAGGACATGCTAGGGTTGGGTACAGAGATCGCCGAACTGATCAATGAAAATAACAACAAGGACAAAAAGGCTGGACGTTTGACAATTATCTCTCATTCATGACCAAGTTTCAATAACACTTCTCTGGTTTCTACGGATCTCAGACACACTACATTCCTCAAGTTCCTCGAAAACAAAATATGTATGAACTACTAGGTATTATTGTTTCAACTCCACTATATGTACACGAAGTATGGCTCTGACTTTTTGAGAGATCTTGTATAATTAGGTTACGTCTGTATACATGCAGAATGGATGGATACATCGCAAAATTTCATTCTGCTGACTTGTGTTACATTCAATTTCTTAATAATCTATATTTTACAGGAATTGGCTACTATACAACAGAAGAGCTTGTTCACGATGCAGACGGCAAACTCTTGACCAACAGGACTTGGAATTATAAACCTCCCGGTGCTAAAGACATTCCAATTAATTTAAGAGTTAAATTCCCGGAAAATGATCCCAATACGCTAGGTCTTCTCAAGTCTAAAGGTAATTCCATCCGCTTATGAAAACTCTATATTCAATTTATGATTTTTCAGCTGTTGCCGAGCCTCCAATATGCCTGTCAGTTGCTGTTCCCTTAGCTATACGAGATGCCCTTGCTTCAGCTAGGAAAGATGCCGATCCCAGCCAGCCACAATGGGTTCCTTTCAGTATGTTCTTCAATAAAGCTACTATTATTATTATTATAATAACCATGAAATAGTTATTTATCTAACAAGTGCGGAAATAGTACTTTTCCGCACGCTACGGCAAACCGTTAAGGGTGGAAAAGACATTTTCCGTAAGAGTTAGGTACAATTAGGTACAGTGTTTTTGTCCATCTTATTTATGAACAAACAAGGTTTTCGATAAACAAGTTTTCTTCGATTTCTGCAGGCTGTAAGTCTTAGGAAACCTTAGAATCGTCCATGAAAATATCTATAAGAAGATCGCCAACCTCTCTGTGGTTTTCTAGAGAAGTGAATGTGCTCGTAGGCAAAATCTAAAAGTTTCAATGTGTGTTTGCTGCACTCCATATCTCGAAACAGTATTCCATTACAGGTCGGATCTGTGCCTTTCAAATCATATTCAGTTGACGGAAAATAAAATAGCTCTTGGCACGAAACACGAAACTCTTTTCGCAATGACCCTGACATGGGTTTTTCATGAAAGGGTTCTGCTGATGGTAATACCAAGCATGTAAGTGGAGGAACTCATTGGTATGGATACCACTGACAGAATTACCATCAACCATTGGGAGCGGTCTCCTAATTGTCGATGGCCTTTCTAGAGAAAAGCTATTGAATTCTGCCAAATTGTTGGAGCCCAATTTTTAATTAGTGCACGGTCTTTTCCCCTTCTTCTCTGGTTTCACAGGCTGCTATCGATGCTAGGAAAGAAAAACCGGTATGAAGATGGGCACTGGGCATGAGATAGCTCCCAAAAAATTGATGTGAAGAAGAAACAGTACTGGTGCTAGAATGGATCCCTGCGGAACACCAGTATTTATTAGTAGAGTGTCGGATGATACAATGTGAACCACCAAGTGGGGCGATCGTTCTGAGAGAAAGCTGGATAGCAGAAAAGTAGTGTCAAACGCGATCAGAGAGATTAGAGGAGTTAAATGACTTGCAAAGAACTGGTGTTGGTTTGGGAGCACATTTATTGAGAATGATCGACAGAATTCTGTCAGATCCACTAGCTTGGTGTTAAGACCCATCAAAATAAGTCTGATAATTTGTTGACGAAAAGTAATCTCAGGCATGTCAATGTGAGTAATGCTCTGGGGTTGTTTGCACAATAAATCAAGTTTAGTATTTGTAGCAAACATGTTGGTAAAATCAATTGCTTTTTCTTAGGCGATGGTTACTAATGTTCCATTTTGCTTGGACAAGGCAGGAAATGAGCTGGAAATAAAATGTATTGACACAATTTAGCAAGTGACCGAAAAATGATCAATTGAGAAAGGTGGTAGCTCGAATATTGTTCATTCAAACGGCAAATTACGAGAATATTCTAGTTTTTTTTTCAATATTCAGCAGTAGGTTCTGTTTGTATTTCAGTTTTGAGCTTGGGTACCGAATGTAAAAACATTAGTCGTTTTTTCTGAGTAAAAAGGTCTATTGAGATGACTTGTAATGAAGAACCTCATTGTTATTGAGATTCATAACTTTTTTTCTTGCAGATGGCCCTACAACTGTAGAGACTACCTTCCTTCAGTCCCTGAACAAATACGAGCAATATACTTTATAAAATACCAAGAAATTGTATAGATTTATTATATATAGCATGCATTATTTGATTGTTATATTGATTTATAGTACAATAAAGGATTTAATTGGGTAATTTGTTTGATCTAAACGTTCGGAGTCGCAAGCTGTTCAAAAAAAATAAAAAATTGAGAAATTTCAAGTTCCAGAAACTTAGTAGAATTGCGAATTATAGGGAATAAAGTCAGTTATATTATTTAGTTGTGATTGATTACAAATAGATCGTTTATACATAATATGTAGTGTTTGGGATAATTTTCAGATTCTCAATACGTTAAATACCAAAGAAATATACACAAAATATCAGTAAAGTATTTTGATTTTTGTTCGAAAATATGAATAGAATATTCATAAAATCTGCTGTGGAATCATATGTAGTTGAACGTCCAACGTGGCTTCAGCCGGGAAAGTAGTTGTTTTCTGTTAGATATTACAGAAAAAGTAGTACTTCTGCACTGCACTGTTTGGAATCTTTGGTGCAGTAATGAATATACTGAAGTTTTATCCCAACTCCGAACCGCTATTTTTGATACCTCGACACGTGTTTCAATCACTAAGTGATCATCTTCAAGAGGGAAGATTAAACTGTTCAATTTCTTCTCTTGAAGATGATCACTTGGTGATTGAAAATCGTGTCAAGGTGGTAAAAATAGTTATTTGGTGTTGAGATGAACGCCAGTAGGTATATTTAGTTTTAAATAACTCAACGAAAAATATAGCTATGAAACCTGGAGATTTCAAGTCGATATTATCTTCAAAAGCACAGGTAAGTTTAACGAACCTAGCTATTAGGATTACTCCAAAACCAAACGTGGAATATAAAAAATATATCTACTTTAGTTTCATAAGTATTTTTTTCTACAACTTTCAAAAAAAGTCCACTTTTTTGTGTGGTTTGTGTGCGTTAAATATTACAATATTTCAATATCAATATACGATTTCATTATTAAACGGAAAAGCGTAATATAAAGTACATTTTTTTAACGGCTGTTGCTAGACGACAAACAGTAAATTCCTCTTGAGCACCCACGCTTTTTTTGCATTTGAGTAATTGAATTGTCAATTATTTTTTCATTTTCAGTCCATGTTGGAAGTGAAGCGTTTTTTTGAACTATTATTTTTCACTGACAGATTGTTGCTACCTGTTAATGTGTTAAAATTTCATGAATGAGAGATTGAAAAAAAACTATTTTTTTACACAAGAAAAATTAATTTTTCATACAGGACAGGTTCCTACGAAAGGGCCACAAGAGTTTTTTAAAGCCGAAATTTCGAGAAAAAAGTTGAAATTTTCACATAAAAGTCGAAATGTCAACATATTATTCGAAAATACACATGTTCACTCAAAATTTCGACTTTTATGTCGAAATTTCAAGAAAAAAGTTGAAATTTTGAGAAAAAATAGATATCTCGACATTATGGTCGAAATTTGAATATAAACTCTTGTGACTCTCCTGCGCTTTCGTTGGTTCCTATATTTCCTGCAACTCAAATAATAATCCATAAAGTGGCAATACATGAATGGGCTTTCGAGTATGTGGGCAGAGCAAGAAAAGCTTGGGTATGTTTGGAAAAGCTTGAAAAAGCTTTAAAGCTTGAAAATAACTTGAAACCAAGCCATGCTCACATTCGTAAAATTCATGCCAAGCCAAGCTTTTTATTTTGAAAAGCTTGACTTTCAAGCCCAAGCCAAGCTTTTATGTTTCTAGCCCAGCTACTTGGCTTGGTGAAACTCCGGTGAGGAATGAGTAGTTACAATAAATTAAGCACTCCTCATTTTTCACAAGCAACAAAATATATATTTTTCGTGAATCATGACAATGACTACGTATATTTTATTGCCATAGTTAACCTAATGAAAAACAAAATATTTAATATTCAAGCATTCAACAGAGTATTATGCATAAATATGAAAATATAAGCCGTATCATCTCACGCACTGGACTTTTGTGTTCATGAGATTCGTGCTTTATTGAAATCAATTCATTTGCCGTAGAATTCCGAATTTTGAAGATTATACACATACACCTGAAATTCACAAAATAGTCGGGAAGAGATCATTTCACGAAATATGCCAGTAGCAATGAAACTGACATTTTCGAATCATTATTATATTATCGTAGTATACACTCTGATGTAACATATATTTCCTATATAAGTTATAATTTGACTTCAGGTCAATAGGATATCTCTGTTTATTTCATGTTCAAATGGAATGAATATATTTCAGTTAGTTTTGTAATCTGCACAATAGTCACAATAATTAAATTGATACAGTGTGGAGAGGACTTTCATGCGTTCTCAAGAATCTATTTTCAGTTATTGCACAATTGTGAAATATTTTAGGATTCAGAAACTATTTTTAAGAGGTGAGGATATTATTTTTTCATTTAAAAAAATATAGGAATTACAACAGAAAAAGGGGGAAATGATTTCCCAAGTACGAGAAATTTGTAAAGTAGTATTCGAATATAGTCCAAAAAAAATTGTCATAGTAAACAAAATGAAATATCCAGTGGTTCAAATCCAATGTGAGAAATAGCATTTTCCTTTACACTGTTCACAGATGAGACTATCAGAATCAACAGGGAGTCTAAAATTGATATGAATATCAGACAATACACAATAAAGAACACCAAGAAAAATAGCTTTCCAGAAGTCAATGCTCACTATAAATATGCTAAAAAAGAACATATAGTATTGGTGGAAGAAACAAAACGAGAGTACTATCAAAACATGATAAACAACTCTGAAAATGTAACAAAAACAGCATGGAACATATTCAACCTAATGTCACATAAAAATAAAAAAAATTCCAATATAACTATACAAAAAAATGATGGTACTATTTGCGAAGATCCAAAAGAGATAGCAGACAGCTTCAACAC
The DNA here is from genome assembly GCA_958298965.1 of Chrysolina haemoptera. NCBI lineage: Eukaryota > Metazoa > Arthropoda > Insecta > Coleoptera > Chrysomelidae > Chrysolina > Chrysolina haemoptera. The sequence continues at coordinate 4,399,083 of OY282588.1, forward strand.
TTTTTTTATACAAGCTCCGATAGAAGTAGTTTCTAAAATTCCAGTTAGAAGTAATTGTAATAATATAAGAGGAAAGGGCATGTTTCATAATAACAATTCCTTGTATTTGTTTCCATTTACCGATGACGAGTTACTCAATCTGCTAGCAGATAAATTAAAAAATAAAACTTCTTCCGGGCCAGACGAAATTCCTTCATTTTTGATAAAAAATTGTTTACCATACATAATTGCACCAATTACATACTTAGTCAATTTATCATTTACATCGGGCAAATTTCCACAATCTCTTAAATTGGGTGAAGTTACTCCGATACATAAAAAACATGACCCACAAAATATGAATAACTACAGACCAGTCACGGTTCCCTCAGGGGTCTCAAAAATATTTGAATATAGTTTTCTCGATACACTTCAATATGGTCAATATGGTAAAAGAGGCATTGCGTGGAACTGGGTTCATTCCTTTCTTGTAATGAAGAGTCAGTTTGTATCCATAGTAAAAACAAATAATGATGGATCGTGTAAAACACAGTCAGAAAGAGCAACTATAGACATAGGTGTTCCTCAAGGGTCAGCCCTGGGTCCGGTGCTCTTCATATTATTTACTAATGATATCGAAACCGTGAATGGGGATGCCAACTTTGTGATGTATGCGGTTTAGATTTGTATCATGCTGTAGTTTTATGTATGATAAAAAGTTGAATGAGTTGAATTTGGGACCTGTTGTTGATAATAAATAAAAGTTCAGTTTCTGACAAGTTGACAAAAAGTTGCCTTTTATTTAATATTAGACGAAATAATTCATAGGGATTTTAGTAATCCTAATCATATGCAGATGATAAATCTTTAATTGTCTCCGAGGTACATGATGACTTGTTAGAAATGAAATGCAACAAGGTTCTTGATGATATAAGTGAATGGTACTCTTCAAATAAACTGTACTTTAACATTTCAAAAACTAACTTTATGAGGTTCCACAATCGGCAAAAGAACTGCTCTGATCTGAGTCTGAAAATAAATAACATTGACCTTCAAAATGAAGAATCACTACAATTTCTCGGAATAACCATAGATAACTGTCTAACATGGAAACAACATTGTAAATTATTGATATCAAAATTACACTCGTCTTGTTACTTATTCTGAAACTTACGTCCTATTTTGTCTGAAGCGCAGATGCATGCTGAGTCTCTATCATGCACAGGTTGGTTCGAGAATCAGATATGGCATTTGTCTTTGGGGTACTTCCACTTCATCAGCCGATGTATTTATTGCACAAAAACGAGTTATTAGATCACTAGCTAAGCTATCTAAAAGGGTTTCGTGTAAATCGTTTTTCAAAAAATGGAACATCTTAACAGTAGCTTCTTTGTATATTTATGAAATATGTGTTTATAACTATTCCAACCAGCGTAAATTTAAGATGAATAAAAGCATTCACAATTTTAATACTCGCCTAAAAAATGACTACCATGTACCGGTTTGTAAGACTAATGTAGCTTATAAGTCACCCAACAATATTGGACTCAAAATTTTTAATAAGTTGCCAACAAATATAAAGATATCTTCAACATTATATTCTTTCAAGAAAATATTTTTGACTGACAATTGTTTTTATAGCGTTAGCGAATTCTTCGATACCTAGTATTAGTGTTGTGTATTGTGACGAGTCCTATACAATTTATGTAATTGTCTGAAAGGATAATAAATATATCCATCTATCTATTCCTTCATTCATGACAAAGATTATCGAACGACCTTCGGAAAAATCTTCAAGGAAACAATATACTGAATCCCATAAAAAATTCAGTCAGTTGATATCCTGTACAAAATATAGTTACCGTTAACTCGAATGTGTAATGTAATGACATGTGATTATTGTTCCATCGCTAATAACTTGTAATGGTTGGTGGCGGATTTAAGCATTTTTTGACAAAAGGTTGTCCTTGAATTGTCAACCAATTCATTCACCAATTACCTAAACACTCTATAGGTGTATGAAGAGCAAAGCAACTAAATCGAATTTCATTTCAGTTACTTCTCACGAACATGCAGACACTACAAACAGTGAAGTTTTCTTTAGGAGAAACAGAATATTCTGGTAAGTTTTGAATGAATTCATCTTTGAAGTAATTCACTACTCAATACAACAGAAACTGGTGGATTTTTTTCATCTGAAATTAAAAATAACATTTTTCTACAAACGTCAAAAAATGACAAGGTTCGAGCATTGACGACAATATGCGAAGTGAAAATTTTCATTTTCCTTCGTTACCATGACACCGTGCGCGAAGTAGTCTGCGAAATATACATTTCACACACTGCATGTAAACTAGGTATATGGAATTTTCATATTTTATGGAAAGATTAGAATGGTTCCATTAGTCTGATTTCATTTCTCGAACTGGTTTTGTGCAGTATAAATTTAATTTATCTTTTCTGCAGTACTTGAACTTTCTACCCTTTTATTATTGTTTTGTTATTCAGGATAAACTTTTTCGCACCTCCGCGTTCGAAAGAATTATTTTTGTGTGAATATCAGGAAGTGTTTCAATAGGACAATCAATGAATTTCTTTCGTGATTGTAGCAAATAATTTTCGAATTAGAGAATGATTATTAGTATTTCATTACTTTCAGTAAATGTCAATGATGTTAGTCCTGAAACTTCTCTCAATGACTATCTGAGAAACAAAGTTCATCTTACCGGGACCAAGAAGATGTGCGCTGAGGGAGGATGTGGAGCTTGTCTGGTGGCAGTTGAAGAAATTGGCGCGAAGAAGAAAAATATATTCGTTGTTAACTCGGTGAGTATGGAGTATGGTTTTCAAAATAAATTTAAATTAATAGTCACATGAACTCTCAGACATACACATCAAAGAAGCATTGAGGTAAACTTAAGAAATATAATAAAATAAACATAAACATAGTAGTTAACGATTGGGATATATCTGTGGAAGGAAAAGTTAATAATTCAGATTATTTTGATGTTGGATACTTCAAAGAAATAATTTTAATGATCTTTGTGTACCTATTTCAAGTGCCTTGTCACGCTCCTCTCGTGCCATGGTTGGAAAATCCATACTATTGAAGGGATTGGAAACCCGCTCATCGGTTTGCACCCTATACAGAAGCTTCTGGCAGACAACAATGGAAGCCAGTGTGGATTTTGCTCTGCTGGAATGGTCATGAACATGTACGCTTTGAACGAATCTGGACCAAAAACTATGAAGGAAATTGAAAACTCGTTCGGGGGAAATTTATGCCGCTGTACAGGCTACAGAGCTATAGTTGGTGCTTTCAAAAAACTTGCGTCTGACGCTGGTAAGAAAAAATATTATCCATAATAAGTACCTTCGGCCCTACTGTATCTAATGAATTCAATGTGTATCTGATGTCACGTGTATGTATTGTTGACAAGGAGGCTCATTTGGCATTTCCTGTGATATAACGGAGAACTTGGCAATAACCTTTATAAAGCGGGGATTAGCTCACAGCGTGTTACAAGTGAGCCTTCAAAGCACGCGCAACGTGTTTACCGGCATAATAGTATTGATAGAATGATGTATACCTATGATATTGTACATCTACAGGTAGAAAAATCTTTTCATAGAGCAAAGATATACCCCCTAGCACAGGATCCGAAGAGAGGCCGACCTTCACCCATCTCTTCACCGGATGAAACATACTTTTTATGAAGTTTCATAAATAAACGAATACGCTAAAGATGGGTTGCCTATCAAAATGTGGTCATGACTATTTACAGTGAGTTTCAAAAAGTTTGCACTTTATGGAAAGTTGTTTAGTATATTGAAAAGGGGAACATTCTCCATGAAAATTGAAAAATGAAAAATGTGATTTTTTTGTTGTAATATCCAACAGAAAACAACTCCTTCCCCAGCTATAACTGAAAAAAAATCTGAAAGTGAAAATGTGCATTTTCAGATACTTGATTTTTTTTAATTATCTCTAGATTTAATTGAAAATGCAGTAAATAAATTAGATAGGGAGAATGTTATTAAAAAATATCACTCACAGAAATCGTTCATTTCATTGAAGCAAGGTTCACTTCTCTCGCATTTAATCCCCAATAAATTTTTGTCGACGAAAATCTATTTCGCTTTGCCATGCTCGTCAGGGAGATTGAGAGAATTGGAAAGAAGACTCTAGAACCAATTATGCACATCAAGGATGGAAGGATTTTTGTTCGAAAATATGTAAATATGTTCATATTTTCGAACAAAAATCAAAATTGTTTTTTATACATTTGTCAGTAAATGTTATTCTTGATGAGAATTGCAGAATAATGCATATGAGTTTCCAAATTTTCAAATTTAAGGAGAGAAAGAAAATAAGAATTGTAGAATATTGGAAGAATAGTGAAAGCAATATTCAGTTTTGGAATCACAGCAAGGCTAGTGTAGCATCAATTTTTATCAAAAATAAAAATTTCTGACAAATCGATAATAAAAAAGTTTCCCATATAGTACAAACTTTTGTAACTCACTGTATATAGTCATGACCACATTTTGATATTGTTAAAAAAATTGTTAAATGTAACCCATTTTAGACGTATTCGTCTATTTATGAAGTATGTTTGTTAAGTTCGAACTCATAGACGATTTTCAAAACCAAATAATCTGTTTCAGAAATATTTGATTATGTACAATATATTGTGACTATATAGAGAATATCTTCCTATCTAAATTTCACAAAAAACTGCTCAACTTTTATATCATCTAGTATCATATTCGTATACTGTTAAAAATATCTCCTTTGAGACTATTCGAAGATGAAAAAGAATATAGGGTGTTCAATTTAAAATAACGGATTAAGGTTTCATTCCGAGATTCGATTCATCGTGTATGAAATTTTGAAAGGAGGCCTTTTTCGACTACAAATCTGACAAAAACACTATTGGAAAATTATTTTTCTCTAAGGCCGAGATCGATTGTGATCTGGATTTGTCAATCACGGGGTGTTGAACGAAACCTGTACCACCTGAACCACTACGTAATTTGTATATTTCATGAAAGCTCTTGTTAGGGCATTTGCAAATGAATAATGAGATATGGGCTGTTTTATTTGAAAATGAAAAAAGAATCAGTATGGTAGTCCTAGGTAGAGCACCCGGTAACTGTAAATATATTGTACGTCCTATGTAAATCTACAACTTTTGTTTGCTCCTAATCCAATGATAGAGCCGAACCCACGCACTATTAGTCCACCCTGTATATGCTAGGATCGACTGAGCAGTATTCCAAATAGCTGAAATATAATGTCATAATAAGTTCACAGAAAATGATGTAATAGCACGCATTCACCAGGTGGTAGATAACTAGCATCTAAATTATATTATTTCTTGAGGTCAAAAGTTTCGTTGATATTTGAAAAGGTATCCACACGAGTCGAAATAGTTCCGGATTCTAGGAATTTGGGATGAGAATAGTGGGTTTCCCACCAACTTAATTGATCGAACTAGTTATTTACGATAAAAGTTCGTAAAGTAGGACTTTTTTGTATGAGCATGAATACGCGAGTCCAAAAAAGTTCTTTACAAAAGTGTATCAAACAATTTTTTTCTACCTCAGATTTTGTCAAATCAATAATTTGAATATATGTAATACTTTGAGAATATATTGTCGTCGTAGTATCAAATGAACAGTGTGCGAAAAATTACTTCACGCACTGTTGATTTTTTTTAAGCACTTGTGCGAAAAAAAATGTACACACTGTGAAAAGTGTGTAAACACTTAGTTTACTCACTGTCGTAGAAAATAGCTATTTATTATACAAATTCGTATTTTACGAAAGTGTATCCTATAAAGTTTTTTCTTCGACAGTTATTATATTAACAAATTGTAGCAATTGTATGGTGATTTGTTTAATCACTTGTGCGAAAAAGTATTACTTTACGTACTGTCGTAGAAAAAGGTAATTTTTTAACAATCGTCAATAAATTGTACTTTTTACAAGGTTAAAAAAAATGATGCAACGATAATGACAATCATGCGAATTACAATGAAATCGTATCAAAGAGCTTCATCTCATTTTCTGTGCCAACTATAATAGCCTATAATATAAATAATACACAAATGTTATGAGGGACGCCACTGATGAAAATTAAAAAAACCTTCATAATGGAAAAAATGTATTTTCAAGCGTACTTTGCATGTACCAACATTGAAAACAAAACCCAAAGCGGTTTAAAGATATTGGGGAAGAACTGATTGTTTTGTTAAATTTCAACATCCTGTGTCTCATAAATAAAGCGGTTGCGTACCTATGTCCACATGACATTTTTTTCTTAAAATCATTCAAGGATTATCACCCTTCAAGATCAGCATTCAATCATGAAACACCGTGTTTATTCGGGCTGACTGACCAGCTCTGTTCTAACATATGAGTGACTGACCTACATAACTGTTATTGATGAGCATTATTAAAGTTGTATAAGAATTTTCAGCTTTAATAAATCCATTTTGTTCACCCGATATATGCTACATTTTCTGTCACTCCTGAGTCACCTGTTCTACGATTCGCTTGACTGACCAAAGTATGTTTGTGTACACATCGACTATAACTAATTCTGAGAAAATTTTTGGCTCTGGCTCTTAGACTATAATGTTCATACGAATTTCCAGCTCAACCAGCTGAACGATTGTTGTGTGGAAAAGTAACAAATGAACTTTGACACCAGTAGATTTATTTCAATTTGTGATAAAAATAGTATTTATTTCCCAATTCATTATGAAATTAGGATATATGCCAACTTCTGCTTTCTGATGTAATATCATCAACATTTTTAAGTGTATGTTCCCAATGTATGAATTCATTTTTACATTTTTTTCATTTTGATATCATTTTCGGATTTCAGATAAAATTGGAGATATTGAGGAGTTTCAACCTTGTCTTCGGAATGGATGCTCCACAAACTGTAATAAAGTTTGCAAAACAAAAAAATTGGAAAACGTTTGCTTCGAGCTTGGCGAATCCAAATGGTTGAGAGTTCATACTCTGGAAGATCTCATGGAAATGTTGAGCATGACTAGCGACACTTATAAGTTGGTCGGCGGTAACACAGCAAGAGGTGATTTTTGTGCAAGATTGATTAATGAAGCTATTTCTCCACAGCCATTAAAGATTGTTGTATTTTTGAAATCATTTTCAATAATAGAAAATATACATTATTTCTCTTGAGTTAGAATATTTTCGTTGACTTTCCATTTGATTTTTTGTAAAATTTGTGATTGTGGACGAGGCACAGTCTGTTGCTCGTTAGAATGAAAATTCGCGATGCTCGTGGTTCGTTGGTCTTAAAACACCAAGACCAAGACGAGACTGGCTTAGTCTTGGACTTGGTCTTGATAGTTTTGGACTTGGACTTGGTCTTGATAGTCTTGGTCTTGGTCTTGATAGTCGGGGTCTTGGATCAAAATACGTCTAGAAATTTTAATTATACAATTTAATTGTCACAAAAACAGTTGAAGATAGGTATAGAATGTTAATAAAATATATAACCTAAAATTCAAACAGGTAAGCATCAATATACAGGATGATTTATTTAAAATAAAAAATCGTTGACAAGTTTAGTTGGAAGAGAAACAACGATCAATTGTTCAATTGCAATACTGTCTTCAATCACTTTACTGATGCATGTAAAGGGTTATTCACTAATTATCCACCGCTTATCATCGTTATTATTGCCTGTAGAAAAATAAGTCAATATAATAGTTGTTTTTTTATGACAAATTTTTTATAAAATGCTATCAAAAATACAGTAACGTGCAGATTTCAAGGATTCAATTTCAATATTTTTTCTGTATATTATTGACACTGGCAAAAGGGGGTATATGGCAACACATCGGTCAAGATGTCCCAAGTATAGCCCAGTAACCACAGACAAATATACGCCAAAAGTGCACTATGACATTATGTGTCCTCATAAAAAAACAATTGTTTGCCAAAAAATCAGGGGTAGAACTGAAAAAAAAATTAATTTAAATTTTTCTTTGCCGTTGTTTCGGAAAGTATAATATTTGTCAATAAACGATTTCAACATGGCAAATGATAATTCAATTCTCCCCAAGAAATGTTCCCAGTAAGTTCTTACAAAATGCGCCTTTTTTCTCAGAAAATCTATATAATTATTTTTAAACGAAAAATTATTTTAGTTCCACCCCTAGAATTTTGGTAAACGATTTTTTTCCTTGTTTGGCATGGTTCCAACTACTAGCATACCAAAATTAGTGGTGCTATAATCGATCTTCGTCTCAAAACCTAATCGTACTGGATTAGTATTGAAAAAGGCGTTTTCTGATGAAATCAATAGTAGTTTACCTAACAAGTGCGGAAAGTGATGATTGCAGATCGCGTCGTTCGGCCAGAAATCGCGTGCAGAAAAGACACTTTACGCTCGTGTTAGGTACACTATTTTTTCTACTAGCGGAAAAACACCCAAAAGTTAACATAAAGAAAATTTATTATTAAATATATATTAAACTATCATACCGTAAGTTTTCTATTTTAACCTTCTGCGACGCAATATATAAATGTCAGTATAATCCGCAAAAACTAAACAAATTTACTTTTCCGCACTGAAATGTTTTTTCCGCACTAAAAAGAGTGCGGAAAACACTTTTCCGCACTAGTGCGGAAAAGTGACTCTTTCAAAACTAAAATGAGTGCGGAAAAGTGGATTTTCCGCACGCTAGTAGAAAACATTATTTCAGGTGTCTACAGGAACGAAGCCTCTCCTAGTACTTACATCGATGTTACTGGTGTAATCGAACTAACCAACTATTCCGTGAATGACACCTCTTTAACCCTCGGAGGAAACCTTTCGTTAACGAAAACGATGGAAATTTTCCAGCAGATTTCCAGCGAAAAGGAACAATTTTCATATTTATCGGTACTGAGGGATCACATCGACTTGATTGCCAGCGTTCCAGTGAGAAATGTAAGTGAATTGGGGCAGATATATATAGCATTAACACTATAGATACTGTAGATCCATTTGTAGGATAGATATTTTTTATTTCAAAAAGTAGCTTATGAACAACAATTCCACCAAGAAAAAATTCCAAGGAAAATTCCAATTCGTTTAAAAGTCATCAGCTGGGGGGTGTTACTTTATGGACAGACTGTATACTTAATACTTAAATGAATGACATAATCCATTCGATGATTTTTTTTTCAGATTGGAACCCTTGCTGGAAATTTAATGATCAAGAATGCACACAACGAATTTCCATCTGACGTGTTTTTATTATTGGAAACGTTCAACGCTATGCTTGTTATAGGTAAGATGTGAATGAATTGCTTATTGATGATCTCGATCCCGAATGATTTGCCATGTCAATTTAAGATGCTGCAACTTCCCCTTAAGTTAACATTCACAATGACCATTATTAAGTGTCAGGGTCAGACGTTGAAACTGGCTTGAATTCATTTGGGCACCTTTTGCTTGTCACATGGTCTCATTTATGTTGAGTGCTCAGTACTAACACACATTCTAGCGAAAAATAATAAATCAATGACGTCAATATATAGAGGTATATTAACTTAAAATCTACCATGTCATATACCTACGGGTGACATGGTCTCATTTATGTTGAGTGCTCAGTACTAACACACATACTAGAGAAAAATAATAAATCAATGACGTCAATATATAGAGGTATATTAACTTAAAATCTACCATGTCATATACCTACGGGTGACATGTTCAATCACATAGATTTTTTTTATTACTTACACATTTTTCATTTATCTCTGAACCCAATTCTGAAGTCTATGCTGACGAAGTCACAGTAAAAAATTATTGTACGAATAACATTACTTTATTTGACTAAAATTTGGCTGATTTCAGTTGATGTCTCTAATAATGAAATACTGAGCACACCAAAAGACTTTATCGGAATGAACATGAACAAAAAGGTCATCAAAAGCATTATTCTGAATGCCCTTTCACCCAAAAAGAATTACAAATATATAAGCTATAAGGTAAGTATTTGCTGCCATTATGTAAAGAACGATTCCAACGACTCCATTTTCAGATTATGCCAAGAGCTCAGAATGCACATGCTTTGGTCAACGCAGGATTTCTGTTTGAATTGGAAAACAATACAGTTAAGACAGCGAGAATCGTCTACGGCGGGATAAACCCACAGTTTGTTCATGCTGCGAATACTGAGAAAATACTCAAAGGGCGAATATTATTCGACAACAATTTATTGCGCAGAGCATTCCAATCACTAGATCAAGAAATTCAGCCTGACCATATTCTTCCTGATGCCAGCCCAAAGTATAGGAAAAACTTGGCAATATCTTTATTCTACAAGGTATGTTGATTTAACTTAAATCAGAATCAGAGACACGCACATACACAATCTGACACTGTCAAACGGAACATACCGACACCACTGATACTGTCAATAACGTCCGCGTTCAGCCGGCCTTCCACACCAGCTTTTTGCCGCTGGCTTCTTGTCTCTAGCCAATCAGAGTACTTCAAAAGTAGCCGCCACTTCTTCAAGGTCATGTCGCTGTTTGTTGGTTCAAGTTTTACCTTTAGCGTCATGACTATCTTTGTTTATGAATATGTTGCCATCTCTTTTTATAGACATATAAGTCATATCAATGAAACGAATAAAATGATATAGGTCATAAAACCCAAACCAAATAAATTAGAAAGTGTTATCAAACTATTCTTCGGTGGTTTTGCCAAGAACTGACAATTGAATTAATTAACAATGGAGAAAAATTATTTGACAGTTGACGTAAAGCGTAGCGTTTTTCTGCCCTTGTGGAAATGGTCATATAAAAATAGCAGCACTTCTTCCGAAAGAAGTTGAAGCTGAAAGCTGGTATGGAGGCCACCTTTCCACTACTCTTTCTCCAGCGTTATGACAACGCTATTTCCCATTTCGTTATTGTTTTGTACTGATCTGAGCTTGATTTGATGATCAAGTTAATATGCAGATTTATGTCTCTGCGTATTCATTTTTTTCATGAAGAATATGTAATGCATAAGTTTTAACGTTTTGTTCTCGGAAAAACTAATGTCTCTACGTGCCTGGATATGTACAATTTTTTCTGAATCAGAATCGCAAACATGGACATACACATTCTGCGTTGCTGTTCCCCTTTTTTCATTGGTCTTTTCATTAATCCGATCTTCATCCTGCATTTTGCAGTAGGTATTTCACTTGAAAAGGAAAAGACAAAACCATTCATTAGAAAAATATACGCGGGTGAGGAAAAAGTTCAATTATCGAATATTAATGTTGAGACCACACAAAAAAATAAATAAATAAAAAATAATTGAAGTGTAGGTACGAGAATAGGTATGTTTCAAGTACTCGAACATCTTTCGAATCATTAAAATATTTTTAAATATTATTTTAATTATTATTTTAAAATACTATACTATACGTGTGGAAACAGTAAATGAGCGTCAAATTAGATAAATAGATGCCTGCTCCGTTTCTAAAACCATTAAAACTTGTTCTGGCAGAAAAATTACTGAGCAATTGTTCCACTGTCCTTCCTTTACTACTGGCTTTATTTCATTTTGCTGCCTCGAAATCTCAATTCACACGAAGCCAATACTGCCCTAGCTCGCTGGCCAGGGGTGGGATTCTGTGTACCATAGAATTCTATCGTCGACAGTTTTGTCTCTTTCTCTCCCATGAATTCAACCATAATGTCATCTCACTTTTTCTATCGACAATAGAATACTATGGTACACAGAATCCCTCCCCTGGCCCGCTTTTCTGGCGTGTGTTTAGTAGGCTTAAGCTACCCATGCTCATTTCGTTACCAGAAATACAATTTTGAATAACACGTTTATTCTATTCCAGTTCATTTTGAATATCGCTCCGGAAACTAAAACATCAGTGCGGAATAAGACCGGGGGTTTTTTACTGCAAAGGACTCTCGCGACTGGAGTTCAAGAGTTTGGTACGCAGAAGACTAAATGGCCTCTCACAGAACCTGTCATGAAAGTCGAGGCTCGAAATCAAACTTCAGGTATATGCCCAAGCCAACTAATAAAAATAAATGCTATATATCTTCTCTGCGAACATAAGAAAATTTCCTCATTCTAAAAGAAAAAGATACATTGAAGTATTTTTAATTTTTTTGTTCAAGTTATATTTTCATTCTATACCATCATATAACTCATAATTTTAAGATACTTGTCTATACTATCAAATGTTTTTCAGGCCAAGCTCAATATATCGCTGATATGCCAGATCTTCCGAATCAATTGTTCGCAGCCTTTGTGACAGCTGAAGCAGTTGCAAATTCCGTAATAATTTCTATTGATGCTTCTGCAGCACTGGTGAGTTGAAAATATCCTTTTTGGGTTGTCAAACTCATACAAATTATACATTTTTCTTTAGTAATCAATACAAATCATATTTTTCTGCTCATTGGAATAACCACTCACTGATGTAATTAGACGATACAGATCACATGCTATTTATGCGGATTGCGGTAGTATAACATTGTTGAATTTGTAGTGTTCTCAAAACCGTTTGAAAAAATATACAAATATGTTTTGTTTTTAGTCCAGAGTGGAAAACGCAAACAACCAAGCCTGGACAAGTGCTCATTACTTTTCTCGAATTTGTATCTCTCCTCCCATCCTGGTGTATTGAAGGCGTTTCGGACATCTAGAGTTATCAAAGAGCCCAATAATACGAAAATATACAGCTATATAATCACTTAACCAGATGCAAAATGAAATTGTAATACATATCCAATAATTACTAACGAAACTATTGTAACCGATATTCGGATGTGATAAAAACTTGTATGAAAATTAGTGGAGCGAAAAAAAAAAAAAAAAAAAAAAAAAAAAAAAAAAAAAAAAAAAAAAAAAAATGGAAATGAAGAAACGTGAAAGCACATAAGCATTGTTGATTCTCTACCTTCAGTATTGGAGACTATTTGTTGAAAACATGTCCTTCACTTTCTTTGTTCTTTCTCAATATCGATGTCCAAGTCATGAGGGCGATAACTATTTACATATTATTTAACAATTCCTATAGTCGTTTGTCCCTTTATAAGGCATTCTTGTATTATATTTTCTATCTCATTATTCCACCAGTACTTCTTGTCCTATACACATTTCATCGTGTCCTGCTCGTCTCTATATATTTTTCAATCCGGAAGCTTTCCAATGCCTTCCATCCTGTTATGCATCTTACTATTCCCTGGGTGGAGCATGTTACATCTATGAAAGATTCCATATTATCTCTTACGAAATTGGGTATCCTTCATGTGATATGGACTATCATAATAAGTTCCGAGTGTGAAGTACCTTGCATCACTCTGATGGTCAGACCGTTCCAATTTTACTGTATCAGGGTCCTCGTTCTCCTACTTTCCTTTCTTTTCCGATTTGTCAGCATTGTGTCTTTTAGGAATTGCATGATGTCCATTGTATGCCCTTTTTCAACGCTGCTTGGGAAATATTTTTTGCCTTCAGAGTATTTTGCTTTGTGGCCTGTCCTTCACTTCAAGCAAACTTCGTCGAAATTATTCGTTTCATTGCCGCAACATTTCTATAACCTCTAGGCTTCGTATTTTCCATTGGTATTTGTTCGTTCAATTAATTAGTACAATCTATAAAAAATTGTCATTTTGAATTTTTAATTATCCATAGTCTGGCCAGTAATTTCATAAGCAACCCACTAGCTATATATTTGATAACATACCTAATTTGAAATACAATACCTTCAACATCAAACAGATGGGTGAAGGTCATCTCCAGTACCTCTACTAGTTTAGCTATGTCTTGAACCTCTATCTTTTTTCGAAGAAACTGAAAGGTGTGGTTGCCTTCTATGACAAATCCGATATTCCGGGTGTCAACACTTACACGCCAAAAGCCTTGTCGTTTCCAATCCAAGAAGAACTTCTATGTAGTGGAAGGGTGCAATACTACCACCAACCGATAGGCATAGTCGTGGCTAACGAGCAACACCTTGCCTGGAGAGCTGCAGGACTGGTAAAAGCGACTTATACTCCTCCAGAAACAAGCCCATTCCTGAATGTGAAAGACGTAGTTGATGATAATATCTCTGACAGAATCCACCATCAAACAACGTTCTTACCAAAAAGCAAAGGTAAATATAGAAAATTTCAAGTTTAAAGTTGAAGCTTCTTTTCATGTATTTTTGACACGAAAGACACCATGGCGTAATTTGTGACCCCTCAACCATCCCAATACCTGAATCAAGCAGTTATTTACACCAAATCTGTTCAGAACGATTCGACCACTTCCAATTCTCTCTCAAAGTTTCCTCCATGTTAAATGCATTGTTCACAATGTTTCATTTGCGCAGCCAGGAGGGGGCTTTGAGGCTGCAGCCCCCCCCCCCAAGCCACCATATGACTATTGAATTGATGGCGTAGAATACGTAAAACATATTGAAAAAATTCTAGAATTTTCTGAAGTATTTTTTGTTGGCGGTTTTATGTGCTAGGATGGCAGATCCTAGCGCACAGTTTACATTTTTCGCATTTTGCAACCATAAAGAGACACATTCGTTAAATACATATGTATATAAAAAGAAAGCTAAGAAAATTTCCTGCAAGAGAATGGTATTGTTTGCTGGCCGGACAGTTTGCTTGTAGGTGTTATAGGTGGTTTTGTGTGCTAGCATGCCGGATTCGTGCGATACAATTTTTGTTGCATATTTATCTTTGTTTTATGGTACACCGTGTATCCGAACATATTCAAATCATACATTTTCGAAATCAGCATAAAATTTTGAGTATGTCGGTGATAATTTCGAGTGAATCTGATGACTTTGGATTTTTGGCCATTTTTAAGGTAAACCCCTTAGATGTTTTTTCGACTGAAAATTATTTTTGTGCCGATCAACTCGAAAATCACAGCATATACTAATTTTGGCATGCTGAATGCGTTTGCAGAATTGCTCTATCTCGATTCGGTCGTCGGATGAAAATGTTATCTAGAGGTTGCAGGTTCCATTTTCCGCCATAAATTTTCCAAATTTTTTTCTATATTATATTCGTCAAATTCATTCTTTTTTCTGTACGCTGACCGAATTTGAAATCGATTGCTAGTCAAACATAGATTTGGTGGGCGTTTTTACGAACGTGTGCACTTTGACTTCAAATTCATCATTTTTTATTTTTGGAATACTGTGTCTTGTTGAATTGATGGCGTAGAATACGAGAAAAATATCGAAAAAATTCTAGAATTTTTGAAGTATTTTTCGTTGGCGGTTTTATGTGCTAGGATGGCGGATCCTAGCGCACGGTGAATCCTAACATGTTTCGCATTTTGCGACCATATCGAGACACATTCGTTAAATACATATGTATATAGAAAGAAAGCTGAAAAAAATTTCTACAAGATAATGCTATCGTTCGCGTGCCTAACAGTTCGCTTGTAGGTGTTATTCATAACATACAGCTGACGAAAAAAAAATGTCTGGTAACTGATAAATTGTATGTTCAGCCCCCCCAAACCGAAATCCTGGCTGCGTCACTGCAATGTTTCACTTCTATCCACAATCGTGAGTACTGACATGTTGAAAATCTTCCAATTTATTCTCTATTATTAGTTAATGAGTTTTGTTATGCTCAATTATTCCTTTCTAGTTTTTCTACCTCATTTATTTCTCAGATTTCCGCTCAATCCATTACTGAGTGGTTTGCAAATTTTTTTAATCTCCACGCTGGGCTGACAGCAGCCTCCGTTGGCTTGGATATAAACAGCCTCTTTAAATTTCTTTCTGAACCAGTACTCCTCACTATGTTCCTCCCGCATTATTCCAATGAATTTGGTGATGTTCTTTTCTGTGTGAAGTTGTACGAAAGGCTACATTGTGCATGAGACCTCAAAGATGCAGTTCTGCGCTGGAGATGCTCAGATTTTCTGGTTTGGTTTTCATGGGAAAAGACCTCAACGTATTTTCGTATTTGAAGAAGCTTTTATTGTTCTATTCGTTCCTAATCCTCCTCAAGTTTCCTTTGATGTACGGAAGGTGGAATACCAGCCCCGGTTACTTTGGAGTGAATGGCTTGGCTCTGATATCTTCCAAAAGTTTGTCTGAAAATCCGTTTTGGCGCAAATCACCTCTTATATTGTACCTTCTCCATTGTAAACCTGACAGCTTATGCTGAATTTACACGTAACAAGTAGCTAAAGCAAGTTATTAAATCAAGTAATGCTTGGTTTATACACCCTACCTGAAAACTAAACCAAAGACTAAGAACTAAGAACTAAGAACTAAGAGTTCATTAATAGGAAAACAACACGAACGTTTATGGAACTTCAACTAGTACTCTTAGTTCTTAGGTCTTAGGTTTAGTTCTTAGGTAGGGTGCATAAACCAAGTATAACTGAAATTTAGTCCTTCCATTTTAGTGAACGTTTACATGCATTTGAAGGAAGTAGTCCATACTCAAAGTGGAGTTTCAGTGTCAAAGAAGTAAAGTAAAACTCGAAGTCGTCTCCACAATATATATTTCAGCCCAATGTTGAGGGGAGGTATGTAAACGCTAGTTTCACAAGAAACTTAAGGGTTAGCGTTACATGAAATTCAAAAACATGTTTTCGAGCTAACTTGATTAATAATAAAGATAAGATCCCTATTATGGACAAGTCAGGTGTTTATATAAAATGTCTTGTTCATATCAAGGTTGTAATGCTACATACATCGGTCAGACATTCTTCCTGGCAATAACCACAAAAGCACATATCAGTCAGAAAAATCGCAATTAATGATAAGTATATACAGTTAATAGAAAAAGTACCATAGTGAAATATTGCAATAGCAATCCATAAATTTGTGGAAAGATAGGAGATGGGAGTATGGGACAATCATAATTCATAACATGAACAGTTTTAACTGTTTTAAGTTTTACGGTTGTCAGTTATCACTTTTGTCAATCTCACCGCAAAGGAAGTGTTGGTTAGTAAATTGACGTTTGGTTCACCAGCTTTCAGGCAACCGTGTTTCAAATATCACCACTTTTTCAGGATCACCGAACTAGCGGTGATTTTCGGAACACCAAACCGCATTTTCGGTGACTTTTGGAACATATCCTAATTTTGAATCGAATAGATCATAATGACATCTTGGAGCCGCCATCTTTAATTTATTAATTTTGACAGAAAAATCCGAAATATATACCACCTATAAAAACCTCACATACCAATTTTGAATCGAATCTGACCATAATCACAAATCGGACGTCTAGAAATGGGTGAAAATCACGCCGTATGGAGTCAGTTTACAAACATACAAACAAACATACAAGTGAAGCTAATATAAAGCGTGTAAAAAAACATGAAGTTTAATCAGAATCGGCGTAGAATTTTGAGTAATTCATGAAAAATCGATTTTTTTATTTAACTTTTGACACCCCGTTACTCGGAAACGAAGCAAGTTAATACACACGTTTATGTGAACTTTTTTTCATAAAATGTGATAAGGAGTCACCACCTGAAATTAATGACATCATTTAAGATACACCCTGTATAATAGAAGTTTTGTTCAAAACGATTTCGGATGTAAAGCATTGCAGGTACCTGCGTAATGTTCCGAAATTCATCAATGATCAGTTGACGACATTGACGTAAAACATTTAGAGAACCTGGTTGAGTTTTATAAATTATGCTCTTTAAGGGAACCCCATAGAAAAAATGTAAGTGGCTTAAATCTCTGGTGATCTTGCGAGCCACACTGCAAGGAGTTATCTTGCAATCTTGCTGAAATGTCAACTCACATGTGCCTATATATAAATATATATGCTTACTATTGGGCATTGGCTTACTGTAAGGTAAGGAGTGTAGTGTCCGATGTAATTCGACAACGCGTACAAGTTATACCGACAAGGAGCTACATTGTCCGCTGTGTGTATAGTTGATGCTCATATCTACTTCTAGAGGAAAAGCAATGGCGACATTTAATTTTCCTTTTTAAACTTCCTGTTGGAGAAAACATTTTCAAATGGTTTATTAAAATTTTGGAGAATTCATGAATAGATGCGGAGACTTTGTGCATTTTCTTCTTTTCTTCTCCATAGTTTTTTCCCTATGGAATGAATAAACATTGCGAGAGTCTAAGTTGGTTTTGTTCTTTGAAATATCGGAACTGAAAGGTCCCAGAATCACTCAAATATTTGTTGTGGAGGTACTTATTAGCTCCTAGAGACACTATATGACATCAAAGTCTTTTGCTTACCAAATTGGGAAATCATCCATATATCATAAATTATATTTGAAACGTGTTAAGTAATGTTATTGGGAAAACAGTAATAAGCAGTATCTTTTACAAATAATAACTTTCTCCATGTTTGACTAATTGGTATATTAAAAAACAAATAAACAAACAATATTAGCTGCTTTCCATTTAAGGATTTGATGCACCAGGCCTTCTTATTTTAGTTCAATTAAGATGCCTAAAAACAGTTCAATCATTGTCTGAAAAATGACATCTGTCAAAATCAGTAAGTCTAGAATAGGAAACCCCGGGTCTTTTCACTCCTAAATGGAAAACGCCTAATGTCTAACCTCAAATTCCCAAAATTGCAATTTTTTGTGAATTGTCACAAGTGCACGAACGAACCTTAAGGGCCGGTTTTTCAATGTTCAGTCAAAGTCTATGCTACGTGACTAATAGTTAGAATGTGAGTTTATTCCTTTATGTGAACAGAAGTTACGTTCATTCTAACCACTAGTCAAATTTAGCCGTCAGTCAAACTACGCTAACAGGATATTGAAAAACCGGCCCTTATACTTTAACATAATGCCAAATCTACCACGTAATACCACAGAGCTATAAACTGTGGTAATACTCCCTTGGGTGCGTTTACAGTTATCGTCGGGCGATCGTACGACGACGCCCCACGGTCATCCAGCTGTTCACAATTATCGTCGGGAAAAATTTATTTTCGTTCACGTCGTTCACGATTCGGGTAAAAATTTGCCGGGCGATAAACTTTTTAACCCACGAAATGGTTGGTGAAGATTTGTCGCAGCTGCATTGATTTTCTATACTTACCAGGGAAACTATTTTGACCATAGAAATTATAATATATATACTTATATTATCCGAATGAAATGAGCAGGAATACACGAAACTACCCGGATGAATACGGACTTAACATGTATAAGGCCCTCGCTTGTAAACAAACAAGTTTAGGAGAAGGCATCTCTGCTGTCCACTACATTCGAATATTTCAATCATTAGTGCACCGCAACACAATCGTATCTCAGTTTTTATCTGACGACGAAGACCCCTCCATTCAAAAAAATGCAAAAGGATCCATTCTATTCACAAAAATGAAAACAATTCAAGAAAAGAAAGAAATTCTTTAGATTACGATGTTATGATGAGACGTAAACATACGGGGACATGTTTTCGGTTGACACCTCAGAGTAATAATAATAATAAGAATTAAATTTTCCCAGAGAATCCATGAACATAATAGAATCATAGACAAGTATCTCCATTCAGAATTAATTGAAGAAATTAATTCTTCTAGTTCCTATTCAAATCATATTTTTAATAATAAACATCAACTTAATATTTTGGAGATTTTTGAAATCAATAGAGTTAATAAGGACCGTAATTCAGTATCTTTGAATGAACAAATTAATTTTGATTGTATTTCTTTCTTCAATGCTTTACAATTTTACCATTAATCAATTGGTTATCTACTTTAAATTGCAGTTTTCTATCCCAATGTTTGGTGTTTTCTCTTACCGATTATGTTTCTTAGACAGTTAGTTACCTACACTGAATTATTTCGATATTATTTCATTTTTTGACAGCTTCTTCTATTCTCCGATAGAGGACGCCACAGTTCAAATCAACTCTTTATTATCGACCTTTTCATGCTTTTTCTTTCTTCTTCAGCCCACGCCACATGAGATTGGTGTTTGACTTTCGAAGAAAATTGTTTACTAATTATTAATGTTAATGATGGGAGTTTCACCGTTAGAATGGTCCCCAACCATTCCACCTTAACAATAATGTGTTGGCCCTAATTTGCGCCACACATCTTAAAGTTTTTATAAATTATATTAGTTTTTACACTTCAATTCTCCATGCCATATGAGTATCCATTTTGATTCTAAGTTTTACCTTTTTGCTGGTCTCATACTTTTTCAAAATTGTAATTATTGTTCTTTACTGGTTTCAGTTTAACCCTGTATTACTTCAACTGAAGATGAGCATTACTATGCTCGAAAACATGTTTTTGAATTTCATGTAACGCTAACCCTTAAGTTTTTTGTGAAACTAGCGTTAACATACCTCCCCTCAACATTGGGCTGAAATATATATTGTGGAGAAGACTTCGAGTTTTACTTTACTTCGTTTACATGTATTGTTGTTTAGTTAGGCGACCGGCCTTAGTTGCTAAAAAGCAAAGATGGGAGAGGCAACTTGCTCAAGTAAATAGAAATTGTTTTTATTTACTTGACTGAACAATTTACTGGAATAGGTACCTGCGCAAGTACCGAATCAAGCTGTTTACAACATATTAAGTAACTGAATTTAGTTACTTGATTAAGTAACTTGCTTAGTTACTTGACACGTATAAATTTGGCTTTAGGATTCACCATGGGGCTTTTATTTGTCGGACCACATACTTTAGAATCATCATATTGTGTTTCATATTTGGTTCACAATAACATTTCAAAATTTTGATTTTTTGTTTATGATTAAATGTTTGATCAACAGGAGACGATGTTAAGAAAGTTATCGAAGGAGAATTTTATATTGGATCACAATACCATTTCCACATGGAACATCAGTGCTGCAGTGTAATACCCACTGAAGATGGCTTGGACGTGTACCCTGCGACCCAGTGGATGGATCTCTGTCAAAGTGCCATTTTTGAGGCTCTGAAAATCCCAATGAACAGGTAAATGAAAGTCGTAGAAACTCATTCCATAGAAAGAGCAAATAGTAATTTACTCTAATTTCTCTATCAAGTGAGTGAAAAAAAACACTTTACTCATGAGTTTCATACAGTTTTTTTTTTCTACAACTGTCAAAAAATATAACCAATTCATATTTTTTTGCAAATATAAAATGAATTTGGCATATTTTTATTGATTCATTATTCGAACAAAGTTCGGAGAGTTGAGTTTCGAACAAATGAAACGAATAATTTTGACAGAGTCGAAATTCCTTTCTCTTCACACTATCTCGCAAAATGGAAAATTTGAAGCGAATATTAAAATAACATATTCATCGACGTCAAAATTATTATTATTAATGTTGACTTGACTTTCGAATAACTAGTCCATCGAAGTAACTTTTCATTTTCTTAGATTTGTATTCAAAATAAATACACAATCCTCGTGAAGCAACGAATATCTTTTTCTTTCTTTGAACTATGTCAAGGAAATCTCATATTTGCACTATCCACGATTTTCTCCGTTCAATCTCCATCACTTTTCATTTCTACTTAAATTAAATTAATAATTCGTTATCTGGATAGATGCCCAATTTCACAAATTTCATCAATTATTGTTGTCAACTAGTTTCTGACGGCCAAACAGCCATATCTACCTTGGCTTGGATTACCTAGTGTAAATTAGGTCCAATAGTTCCTCAGAGGTATAATATGCTATTATTTTATTATTTTAAATATATTCGCCGCGATAGTTTGGAATTTTGATAATACTTATTTAGTAGTAAGAATGCTAAGAATATTATTGGTGAAACATGTGTATATAAGATATTTATAGGTTATTAGTTGCCAGAGAAAATGAGAACTGGCTTTATAACAGGATTTCGTTATTATTCAGATCTGTCACTGTTGTTGCATGAAACTGTCGGTTGCCTAACAACAGCCGTTAAAAAAGTGCAGTTTTTTTACGCTTCGAAAATGTCGAAATTTCAATATTAAAGTCGAAATTTCGACTTTTTTCTCGAAATTTTGACTTTGAAGTCGAAGTGATGAGAAAACCCCATTTTTTTTTCGATAATTATAAAATTTTTCAGAAAATTATGGTGATTTCAAAAATAATATTATACTCAAGGTGTTCTATTTCATATATCAACATAACTTAGTTGGGTAGAAAATGTCGGAATATGCCTTTTTCAGAGCGATCCGCTCTCGGATTTACCAGAAACTCCAAATGCGCTATAAATCGTGAATCGGCCTGTAAATTATATTCTATTTTTACAGAATTAATGTTCACGTCCGTCGACTTGGTGGAGGCTTCGGTGGTAAAATAGTAAAAAACTCCCTAATTTCGACAGCTGCAGCTTTGGCAGCGGTCAAACTCAGGCGTCCAGTGAAGATGTGGGTTCCTCTTAGAAGTAACATGCATATCATAGGAGGCAGAATTCCACTATACACAAAATACGAAGTGGGAGTAAACGATAAAGGTGTGATTCAATACATGAAGGCAGATTTATATTCAGACGCTGGAATTGGGGGTAACGAAAACATATCCGGATCCATTGTGAATTTGTTCGAGAACTGTTATAAAATCGACACATGGGAATTCTCCACATATAGTGTTAATACCGATACTGCGAGTACAACTTGGTGCAGAGCTCCTGGTAAGTCAGCGTTAAACTCATTCCAAATATTTTCTGACTTTTTAGTTTCTTTATCAACCTAGACAGATATAGATACGCACAATTACCGACTTTATATCCGGATACTGCAGCCTAAGAAACCACCACCACACAATGGGGATGAATGCGCTAGGTTCTCGACAACAGTTTTCCAAGCAGAGGTACATACCATCCTGGGAGCAACCAGAATGGAATAGGTGAGGTCCGGCCCAGAGAGACATGTAAATGTCTGCTCTGACAGACCACTATCGGAGTTCTGAACGCAACCAGAACCAGATCAAAAAAGGTTCAAGGGTGCAGAGATGCCCTAGAGAGTCTCGAGACCGAAAAGGAAATAACGCTAAAGTGGGTCCCGGGCCATGCAGGAATTGAAGGCTTCGATCAGGTGCACCAGCTTGCCAAGTAAGAAGCCGGGCAACCCCACCACGACCTGAACCCGCACTTGGCATAACGAAGAGATGAGTAACAACGGCACTGAATCATTGGGCCGTTGATACATTAGGAAAAGAGTGGAGAGGGATAGACAGCCAAAGTGGATTATATCGGGGCCAGACAGGACAAGGACGGCCAAAATACTGAAGCTAAACCGCAAAGAACTCCGACTCTTGGTGGGAGTTATAACGGGCCACTGCGGCCTCAGGAGGAATCTGACTCTCATCAGAGTTGAGGCAGAGCCACTATGCGCGGAATGTGGTGAGGAGGAGGACTTCTTCCACTTCCTGTGCGAATGTCGTATATATGAAAGGCTCAGAAAAAACGTCTTCGGAGCTGCCAGAAGCAAGAAAGAGGAATTGCACTCATTGCACTGGAAGAATATTTCGACCTTCAGGTATCTGCCATGCATCTTCCACCCAGTACGATTACCATTACGAAGAGGAAACAGCCTCTCACACTATCTTTGAATGCGTCGCGCTGCACAATAGGCATAAGAAAAAATTTGGACAGAACACCATAAAAGCAGGCATAAACCCGAAACATCTAGTAAATAGACTACTCAACCTGGTATTCAGGTCTTCTTATTTAGATCAGACTGAATAATTACTCTTATCAACGATTACCAAAAAAATCTTGAAAACTTTAAAATTCAATATCTCCTAAAATAATTTTTTTTACAAAAAAAGTATTTTTTCATTTCGTTTTGTCATCTTCTACTTCCCAATTCACTTATTGCTCCTACTTCCCAGACGCTTTTGAGAACGTATTACTTTCCGGACTAGGCCGGAAAATGCTCGAATTTTAATATAAATAAGAATCAGTACCTATCTTCTCTTCGATTTCCAATATTTAATACAAATAATTATTAAAATGTTCGAAATTTTCTTCTACAAAGAAATGCAACAAATAAATGTGTCTCGATTTGTTATTCTACATGGTTGCCAAAAAAAATTGTGTGATTCGCCTACGGCTTTTCCACTCGTAAAATACCTGCAAGACAAAAATACCATATCAGTCAAAATTTCTTCATTACAAATTTTTTGTTTTTATGATTTTCTTCAGCCTCATTGTAATACCATTGTAATTTCTATGTTCATGTTTTAAAAATACGGGCTCTGAAATTCTAGGTACTGTAGAAGGCTTGGCAGCTATAGAAAACATCATGGAACATGTAGCACGTACGCTTAATTTAGATGCTATAGATGTTAAGTTGGCCAATTTGAATGAAACAAAATTCCCAAAAATAATGCCATACTGGAAAGACATGCAAACTTGGGCTGATATTGCGACGAGAAAAACAGCAATACAAAGCTATAACCAGGTAAAAAAAACTATATATTTTTCCCACTTGATGCTATTCTATCAAATTTCAGGCAAATCGATGGAAAAAAAGAGGCATGTCCTTGGTCCCGATGATATGGACCTTTGACCTTTTTGGTCAATACACTGTTCTTGTGTCTGTTTTCCATGGAGATGGTGGAGTATCAGTGTCTCATGGAGGAATAGAAGTGGGACAAGGAGTAAATACTAAGGTATATGAGTTAAAATGTCTTCATTCACATACTAGATTTCATCGGTTAAGATTTATAGACATGTTTCGAGTAAAATGAGTGAGGCTGGAAGTAAATCCAAAATGCCCTCCTCTGAAATACAGAAAGCAAGGATTACCCAAGACACCCCCGTAATATTTGACGTAAAATGTCCTAGCAGCTGAGGCCATTAACAGGAAAGAAGAAGAAGCAGAGAAAGCTTTGAATGTTACTTGATTATTATGCAATTTCAATAAATCTCGGAGGTTGCACAGGCGACTCGGGAGAGAAATGTTGCTTCTGCCTGCCTAACAAAACTGGTAACATCGTTTCAGAACATTTTTCTGCTGATGCTAAATATGTCAATCGCCTCTCTCGAATGTACATTGAAGGAGGTGAATATTCAATAATAATAATTAATTTTATTGGCAGAAAAGCATACAGAAGTTATACAATGTATATGCATTTATCAAAAGGCAGAATTCAATTTCCGAACTTGCTCTTTCATTCAACCTATAATTTGTATAGTGTGCCACCTGATTTATACTACAAAAAACTGCAAACTTTCCACAACTATTAACCAGATTTTTTTTGCGATAACTCATTTATTTTATCAACAATTTTTTAGGTTGCCCAGATGGCTGCCTACAAGTTTGGATTAACTTTGGACCAAGTGGTTGTTAAACCAAGTTACAATAATATTGCTGCCAACTCCACATCAACTGGTGGAAGTATTACGAGTGAGTCGGTGTGTTATGTAAGTTCAAAAATATTGCCTTCATACAATCATGTTCCTGCAGTCGAACAAAAAAGAAACGCAATAATAATAATAATAATAATAATTTATTCGCCTCTTCTCCTACATTTTTGACATAACTATAATACAATTCAGAAGTGGAGTGGGGTGGGGAATAAATGGGCAACCCTACAGAAGGTCAAGCCTGTGTGTAGGGAATAAGTTGAGTTTGGGAAGTGGAAAGTGCAGTACTAATGATGATAATAATTAACACACTATATACAAGTGATATAGGGTATTAATATGGACAATCTTATTATATAAATATATACCTAACTAACTAGTGTGTTAAAAACAAATATATGTATGAATGATGACTGAATGAAACGTGAACAATGATAATACTACTAATAATAATAATAATACTGTTATTAATAAAAGGTTTCTCTAGAATATTAGGGGGTAAGATGGGGAAGTGCAATAGATATTAAGTTATGAGGATAACATAGTATATATAAAAAATATAAAAGTAAATATAGAAAATATAAACAAATAATTACTAAGTCTTAACTAAATTACTCACAAGATATATAATTAAAAACATGTACAATCATACTATGTAAATATATAAAGAAATTGTTAAACGTATGAGTGGATGGACATATGAATACGGAGTTTTCATGAATTATTTTCTACCAGTCGGTGGATGTCAAGTCTTGGAGTTGATTGTATATAGTTTTTCAGTTCTCTTTTGAATGGGATCTTTTGTGTTATTTGCTTCAGTTTTTGTGGAAGGGAATTGATAAATTTTGGCCCAAGATATAGGTAAGCTCTCTGCATTATATATTTTTCAGGTTTGATGATGATATAATTATTTGCATTTTTATATCTGGTGTTGTGGTGGTGTTCAAGTGGTAATAGTTCACATTTTCTAGAGTGTTGATAGATGGTAACCTTTAGGAAAAAAAGTTGCCGTATATCAAGCATTTTGGAAATTTTGAAATAATGCAATAATGGAAGCAATGCCTTTACTTAATTTGGCTGTTCCATTCTGTAGATATTTTTTTTGCTTGTTTGCGTCTATGGAATAATTCATAAGCAGAAATATTGATTTAATATAAGTTATGAACACCCACTATCGATGATCTCCAAGAAAGTGGGCTAATGTGCTAATATTGCAACTTACGTCTTTTCATACTTATCGCTGGTTAATTCTATCCCAATTAAACTGAAATAATATGAATTCACGTTTCTATGTCCTAGGCCGTTTCGAGAGCTTGCGATGATATCTTGGAGAGGATGAAACCAATTAAAGATAAATTGAAGAGCCCTACATGGGAAGAAGTGGTCGAACAGTGTTTTAGCGAGAATGTTAGACTTACTTCTACAGGATTGTAAGTAGTATTACATTAATTCAGTTCAGTAAATTCTGGACTAGTTAATACAGTACGGTATTCTCAATTACAATTTCATGATTTAACGTTTACCTTAAGCTGCATCGTTCCATGCATGTCACTATAAAGGCTCATCATCTTTTCTGTTTATTAATGTCCATCTCACTCTTCATCTAGAAGTGGAGAAAGTTGGCGGACCCCAAGGAACCGTTCTAGGGCCAACGGTATTATACTTATATTTGAATAACATCAAATGAGTTTTGATGCTAGTGCTATTTCACATACAAATGTGATACCTACAATATCTCTTCTCACCTGACAATCTGACAGGGTACGACGTATTTTTCAAAATCTGAAGATGAAACGAAACCACATTTGAAATTCTGTTGTTTCAACGTCTCTTCCAGATTAGCATACAAAAAGCATAATGAAATATTACATTCTTTGTAAAGTCACAGTGCCACCCGCGGGGAAACTCGATAGCAAAGAGTCCAGGAAGTGAACAGAGTTCGAGAATCTTTGCCGGAGAGTATCAAATAAATGAAACAGGGAATCAGTGAAATATTTCCACCATGTGGAAAATATGAGGCAAACATCTGACAAAACAACTACTTTCCTGGGTAATACCTGGAGTCTTTGCTACCGAGAAGTGCTTTTTGGTTTCCCTGCAGGTGGCGCTGTGACTGACTCTTACTGTAAGTCGCCCTTGTTATACAGTATATTATAATTCATTGGGCGAAACGCGTCTGCAGGTGGTCTTTCCCAGCCAAATAAAAGATAGTATACTGGACAATTACATTAGCATTTGCAATTGGGTCTTCTTGGAAGAATTTTGCACAAATACCTGTAAGATGTAACGTTCGTCGTGGTATTAGCCATGGAAGTAGTTGTTTTCTGTCAGATGTTTGCCTCATATTTTCCACATCTTGGAAATATTTGGAGAGAAGGGTACTTCGACATTGTCGAAATTACTATTTCATTTATTGGGATATGAACAAGCATGAAGTTTCAAATTGTAATAGATTTCTGAAACTCTGATACAGATAAAAAATTCAGTAGGTGAGCTGATCGTGAAAGTGTCAAAAAGTTAGGTTTAAGTTTAATTTTTTTTGGGAAATATTCATTGAAGTTTCACAATTTTGATTCTGATAAATAATATTCATGAATTATTTTCATTATTTTTTAGCATCTCTGTCAACGATCCAGTAGTTCACTCATATCCAATTTACGGATTATGTGCTACAGAAGTGGAGGTGGATATTTTAACAGGCCAGAACCAAATATTGCAAGTTGATATTATTGAAGATTTAGGAGAAAGCGACAGTCCCCTCATCGATATGGGTCAAATAGAGGGAGCTTTCGTTATGGGTGAGTCATTTTGATCTAAAATACTTTTTTTGATGAACATTGAAAGATTTATTTCAGTCCCTCATCTTGGAATCTGGATGATACTTCAAAATATAACGTTTCCTTACATAATGATACAAAATAAATAAAAATAAAATATTACAGGTTGTTCAACAACTGCAAAAGTACTTATAAAGTAAGAGGCTTTTAAAAATTAGAAAAAAATTTGTTGAAGTTGCAGAAATGGCATTTTGTGGACATGTTCTACCAATACCTAGAAAAAACAAATTAATTTGGTTTTATGATGTTTCATAGGGGTGGAACATGAATCTAGTCAATTACCATAGGTGGAAATGCCAGTAGGTACTCAGTTTCCGTGACAATTGTTAAAATAGTTTGGAAGTTATTACTGAAATAACGAAAAACGTTAAAAGAAGGCACATAACTTGAAAAATATATAGAAACTCCTATCAGTATTCTTACTCCTACTACATGTTTTTCAAGTATGGCCCTATATTTGTTGGAAACCCTATATAACTGGGTATACATACAGAATAAATTAATACATTTTCAAATCACATATTTGGGTTACATTCTATTTCTTGAAAATCTCCATATTTCAGGAATTGGCTACTATACATCAGAAGAGCTTGTTTATAATGCAGATGGCAAACTCTTGACCGACAGGAGTTGGAATTATAAACCCCCTGGTGTAAAAGACATTCCAGTTAATTTCAGAATTAAGTTTCCGGAAAACGACCCCAATCAACTGGGTCTTCTCAAGTCTAAAGGTAACTTTAATCACTAATGCAAATTTTATATTTACCTCATAATTTTTCAGCTGTTGCCGAGCCTCCAATATGCCTTTCAATTGCTGTTCCCTTAGCTATTCGAGATGCTCTTGCTTCAGCTAGAAAAGATGCCGATCCCAGCCAGCCACAATGGGTTCCTTTCAGTATGTCTGATGATGAAACTTATACCTATATTAATATCAATGAAAAATTGTTGTATCCAATCATATAAAATCTACGTTTTTTGAATCTGACTGGAAAAAAGACAGTCTGGTATTTGGTTCTCAATTTGACCCAGTAGAAGTGCCTACTGGAAAAAAAGTTAATTGAGAGGTTTATAATTATTATTTTTTTTTTTCAGATGGCGCTACAACAGTAGAGGCTTCATTCCTACAGTCCCTGAATAACTACGAGCAATATGCTTTATAAAATAGAAACAAATTATATTGATTTATTTTTATAGAATTATTTTTTCTTCTGTTAATTTAATTTATGGTGCAATAAAGTTATTTGATTTGGTAATTTATTTGTTCTGAACCAATTGAAGTTTTAAGAATTTGTCGAGCACTTATCTTTCATGAATTTATACAATTGGTTACTGGAGAAGGATTAGAATGCTCCGGTCAATTCAATACTATTCGATTAGTTTATTGGATCTAAAGATTTGGGTGTGTAAATTTTATTTTCAAAATGGGGATACTAAGCTGGTTCAAATGTATAATTTTCTACCTACTGGTAATTACATTCAGGTGATTTTCTATTTTTTTCATTGGATGAAAAAAGCTCGCAATTTGAGAAAATTACTTCGACCATACGTTGGCATAATTTCTATAGAATTTATGAGCATGAAATTTAATATCTGACAATTTCTCACTTCGTACAATAATATGTGCTCAGTGAAGATGACCAATGGTAGTTGCAAGTTTACAGATTAGATTCGATATTTTTATTGAGAGTTGGGATCAAATTGGAAACTTAACAAAATCATTAAACAAGCACTTCCGGTCTGTCGAAATATCGATATATCAACTTTTTTTTCAAAAATCCAACACTTCGTAACTCAACTTCCAACAAAAATGTCAATTTCTGGTACCTATGGGTAAATGGCATTTCTGGGGCTCAGTTTTACTCAAGAGCTTGCCAGTAATGGAACTATCTCCTCCAGGGGTTTCGCAGAATCCTCGAACAATCCGCCAACTATAATTATGTCGTCGAAGTATACCAGGCACATTTTCCAGGAGAGTGCTTTCAACTCTGGTTCCTTCAATCTCTCAAAGGTGGCTGGAGCGTTACAAAGCCCGAATGGCATAACTGTGAGCTGTCACAACTCTGAGCCGATAGTGAAGGCCATTTTTTTAAATCTAGAGGCTAAAAAACTGTTAGTTGGCTAACGTGTTTAGGGTGTGGTCTATGCTGTCTTTCTTCGTCAAGTTCTTTCTTCTTCACCACCACGACTGGAGAGGACAAGGAACCGAATGTTTCGATGTCTCCCTCTTTCGTACTGCATCCTTGTCTTCTTCATCCACTACAATTTGGCTGAGTGATTTAATAACTAATTTCCCTTACAAAGTGCCTCTGGAGTAGTGGAAATGTGTTTTGAATTAACTTGCATGCACAGATATGTGTGTTTTCTTGGAGAAGAACATAAATGTGGTAATGTGATGACGAAGATAAAAGTTCAGTTACTGAGTTTAGTAGTCTAAATCAAAAAAGTGCGCATGGAAGTTTATCTACAACCCAGTTTCAAGCATTCGTTGTTGAATTCAATATCCATGCTGCCATTTAACAGCTACTAGCAACCTTTACTGTTTCCCTTAAATTCACAGAATAATTAATTTTGGTTAGATTTGCGAGACGTGTCTGGCAGTTTTTCAATACAAGTCACGTTTTTGTACCACAAAAATAAATATTTTCCATTTACTTTGTGTGACAGTACCTGCTTTAGTTAGTATTAAATAATCAGCAAGTGAGTTGTTCGTGCCTCTTATGGTAAGTGGAAATGTTGTGTTAGTTTTCGTTGAAGATTTAATCTATCTGAATGATATGCATTTTGTGTGAAATTGCACCCTCCCGTACCCTGAAACACATCTTCACCTTGAATACGTTCCTAGGTACAATAAGTTGAGATGTTTAAGTGTTCATTATTTTCCAGAAATTGATGCAAAAATACCCCGTGACAGGTTTGGTAAAAAGAGGATTTCAGTAGATTATACCGCTCTGTGAGATGTTTTGAAAGCAGTAAACGATGCGGATTCAAAAATAACGTCTTATGTAGGATGTGACAGTTTTTTTGTAGGACTGCCTCAGAAAATGAGGTATTTTGCCCACACTGTGTGCAAAACACTTTGGACTCTATGAAGCATGTCAAACAGAGAAATTATGTTATCTCAAAACAGAAGACACGAAAAGTGTCGGCAGTGCATGCTGATCAAACTGAAGAATACAAAAACGCCGATACCGAGGTCCTCTACAGTTTTAGAAAACATTTACACCGTCCTGATAAGTACTACGCTCTTGACCCTCCCAATCTGCAGTTTTTTTTGGAACTATCAAAACGGAAAGCCAAGATGTCGGCCTTAACAAAACTATCGGCGTTCATCGGCCACAATATTAGTGAATTCTGGCTTAGATCTACTATCCCTTAAACCAGATGGAAGGGTGGAAATCCACTACAGTTGTAGAGGACTATGTTGATGACTCTTCGAGAAATAAAATGGAAGTTTCGAAAACGACAGAGTCGTCAGTGTCTTCTGCTCTCATGGAGCCAGAACAAAAATCGTCTGCTGAGACAGGAGAACGATGAGTTTGTTTTGGAGAACTGTACTGTTAATCCGCCAACAAAAATATTTCCTACTGGAGAAAAGAAGGTGCAGAATAATAATGCTCCAATGTTACCATAAGTCTCCCCTACGATGAAATTTGTGTCTCTCTCAATTTCTCTCTCTATCTTTATAATGCATACTGTAATTATTACCTAAGAGATTGTACCCTGGCTTGGCAGTAGTGGTAGTAGTGTAGTGGCAGTAAAGTTTGCTTCTTTGAGTATACAGTTTTTCAATTTCGATTGAGTATAGATCAAAAGATAAATTTGTCCACGTTAGATTATCGTATGTTATGCGTGAAGAAAAATTCAAATGATGCTGCTACATTAATTTGTTATTTTCATAAATATAACATTACTCCAAAGAGGAATGGTGCTGTAGGTTTTCCGGGTTTTCCTACAGCTGAAAAGTGAATACGCCACCAAAAATCAGTAAGTCGTCCCGGAGCGCCACGGGAAATGATAATAATAATAATAGCCGTCCTCCTACCCTCACAGGGTATGCCTTTGTATACACTCACGAGTGTCAATGAGTGAGTATTATTATTGTTAGTTTATTGCCCTTTTCCGGCTCGTATAGAAGAGTGGGTGGGGGTTAGTTGGTTTGAAACTGACCAGCCAGATGCAGGGTTTACCCAGGAGGGGTATCCTTAACACTGAGACCTGTTGGAGTCTATTGTATTTAGGGGGGATAAAGGGGGTAATTGCCTCTCCACGATCGAAAAAAATCAGTGTTTCAATCAAAGTAAACATTAAGAATCACAAAATTAATCTTATATAATTCAACGCATAACTATCTGAATCTAATCATCCATTCTATTTCTTCCTAAAAACTGAAAAATGCTAATCTCTATTAGACTTGGGATTTGTGTTTTATTTGAATTGCAAACTTGACGTAGCCGTTTGACATAATCCCATCAAACCTGGTATCGCTGGATTCGTAATGACTATCCCTAACCAAATATGGAAAAATATACTTGGTGTCCAATTTGAAAATATCACCCAAGTCATTTTTACTCAAATGCGGATTACCCTATATATTTTGGGTAAGGGTTCAAACATTGACCCACTGGAAAAGAAAATCGACCTGTCCAAGAATTTTTCCTAAATATCTATATATTCAGAAATAACGAATTCACTCCCTAATTTAGCGTCGTACTGTATATGCTAGTTTGTTACTGCATTGAATTCCATTCTAGTTTAAATCACATGTTATGTATTGTCAACGTAATCAACATTATATGGCAATAAAGCATTATTGATTCTGGTTCATTCATGTTTCATTCGATACGTTAACTGATACAGCATAACAAAAAAGCTATAGTGTCGAATAGATGTAATAATTATTGCAGATTTAAACATGTTTGCCGAAGGTTTTTCCTTGAATTTTTAACGAATTTATTCACTACTTATACAAACACTCTATATACAAAGATAGTAAAGCGACCAAATCTATTGTTATTTCAGTTACTGCTCACGATCATGCAGAAGCTACAAACACTGAAGTTTTTTTTGGGGGAAAAAGAATATTCTGGTAAGTTCCCATTAAATTAATTTTTACAATAATTCACTCATCAATATGACAGATACTGGGGAATTTTTCATCTGAAATTTAAGATAAAATTTATGTTTGTGTATTTTCCAGAAATTGAGTCACCATATTTGTTTACGCCCCGTATCATATTTTTGTTAAGTTTTATAATTTAAGTACTTCTACCTGTATTCAATTTAATTTTATTTAACTCATTGGGAATCTCTTTAGTTTTCCATTATAATGCATTGCTAGTACACATTATTTCTTTATTTTATGTAGAGTTCAACTTTTTTTTTATACAAGTCAAGACTCGGCTATTCAGAACGGCCTATCGCGAAGGAAATCACCTAGCGATACGGGAGTCTCAAGTTTACTCCCGGTACGATCGGTACGCTCATATATGCCATTTTTCGGCAGTACTCGAATTACGCAAAGTACGGTGTCCGCGCAAGGAATATACTTCCCTAGTGTCCCTTAGTTTACTACCACAACCAACTACAGTCCACTCCCCCCCTCAGGAGACCGGTGGTTGCGACCCCAGAAGAGAAACGGCTGAGTGGGAAGCCAGTAAAGGAACCAGGTAGGCCTACATGTTAGTCGTTTTTCTTGACTTTGTTATTATTGCAATACTTACCAGTCTCAAATGTAACAATATTGAAAATTTTTATTATTTATTCTGTAGATGTCAATATTAATCACTGATATACCATATTTGTATGCCCCTCTTCACAGCATATCTTTCATGTGTGGTCCTTAATCTGCATAACATTTTTAACTCTTAACGATCTGTTTCCTTTATTTTTTTTCAAATCCAAACTAGCTTTAATATATTATTATTAAACTATAGTTATTTGCATGCCAAAGCCGCTAATAGTACATTATGGAACAAGTGGAGAACAAGAAGTGCCGAACTTCCCACTCTCAGACAAATACAAGCCAATGAGTCTGATATAGTCCTCCTCCTCGACCATCAAAGTAGGACCTCAATTTTTCTATAGTTTTGAAGATACACATTTCAAATTTGGTATGTCGCTATAGCACTTAAATACGCATATTTTGACGTCTTTACTGAAACCTAACCACTTCCGGTTCGGAAGTGGTCCCAAACTTCTGTTTTTTTTTTTTTTAATGACAGACTTTTAATTTTTTTCCATTATCCGGAAGAACACGTAATTTGTGATAACACTGTTCTTCAAAATTGAAAATCGGTTGAAAAATGCCGGAGATACAGTTGATTTTTATAATCAAACAAAGCGGTAAAATTTAATCATAACTGACAATCGATATCAGACGTTACCAGAGGAAGCTTCAAAGTGCAATACAGTTTTAAACTGAGGTTCTCATATATTCCAACAATTATCAAAAATCACCTAAAAACGGAAAAGTACCCATAAAGAAATGCTCACAACTGACATTTTTCAAATGGCCACATATTTTTTTGACTTAGTCATGATGAAAAATGATTAATTATCAGTTTAAAAAGTTTGAAAAGTTTTGGAGAAATCCGAAAGAAAACGACAATACATGTTTTATCATGAGTATTCTTCAACGATGGCAGCCATGAACATAAAAAAGCGAAACAAAAAAGTAGCATTAATTAAATGAGCAGAACAAACTGACTTCGTTGAAATAAAATGAGCTTTTGTGTATTGCTTTCTTAATTAATTCTAAGCCCCCTAAGTCGAATCACATAAAATTTTAGGAACACTCATGATGACACTTGATTATATCTTCGTTTCCTTTACTTTTCACACGAGTACCCTGATAATTTATAATTTTTCATCATGGCAAAGTGAAAAGTACATATTGCCATTTAAGAAATGGCAGTTGTGAGCATTTCTTTATGGGTATTATTCCGTTTTTAGGTGATTTTTGATAATTGTTGGAATATATGGGAGCTGCAATTACATGAGAACTCCAGTTTTCAACTGAATCGTAATTCGAAGCTTCCTTTGGTAACTTCTGATGTCAGTTGTGATGATTTGACTTTGAATATCATGGCCAACTTTGTTTGATTGAACAATCAACTGTATCTCCGGCATTTTTCAACCGATTTTCAATTTTGAAGAACAGTGTTATCACAAATTGCGTGTTATACCGGATAATGTAAAAAAAATTACAGGTTGTACTTTGAAAAAAAAAGTTTGGGACTTCTTCCGGTTAAACAGTAAAGGCGTCAAAATATGCGTATTCAAGTACCTACTATAGCGAAATACCAAATTTGAAATCTGTATCTTCAAAACTGTAGAAAAATTGAGGGGTGTACCTCACCTAATGGTCACCCGGTATATTTATATAGTTTTCAATCTTTTGGAAACGGCTCTAATGAATGAATTTTGTTTTTGTATAAGCTTTTGCTTTCTGAGTTCATCTATAGGAGTCTTACTGAAAATAAGTGATTTCATACAATTTTTTTTTTTTCATTTTGAATCGAAGAATTAAGAATTTGTGATAGTCGTTACAAGTTTTGGAGAAACATTTGTTGCAATTAAGAACTGAAACGGTGACTATTGTCACAAATAGTAGATTAAGGTTAACTGAAGAATAATTATAAAACACCCAAATTATTAAAAATGATTATAAATATAAACGAAAAGTATAATATTGTCAAAATAAGCATAACTCTATTTCCATACTAGTGCAGTTAAGTAGCATTTTCCAAACTGACACAAATACAGGAAAGTTAGCATAACCGCACGGTCGTAGAAAAAAATAATTATAGAGTAGGTTCTTCGGTTCATTTTACTTACCGATAAACATTGATGTGCGAAATCAGTTGTAGATAACGTGAAAAAATCTAAAATATACAATGCATATGAGAAATATTATACCTACCAAAAATCACCACATCGTTACTGATAGTTCCATGAATTCCATGAATATTAAAATCTGAAACTAGTTTCAACGAATAAAATATTCGAAAATTACGATAGTCGCTAATTAAATCCAATCCAGAAGTTGACAAAGATTTGGGTCAATAATTTACGGTCACTACTCAAGGAAAAAAATATCAAGTATTGTTTTAAATCGACAATTTATTTTATATTTGAACTGAAAATACACGAGATAAATAATTAAGAAAGAGATAATTTAATTAACTCAACCAGAAATATATTTTTTGTTTTGGCTTTTTTCACACATTCCTTTCCTTTTCTTCCCTTTCCCTTCTATTGCATTCATTGAAATGTTATCAGCGATTTTTTCAATGGACAATTTATCAAGAAGCACATGCATAGTAAATATGAGAATAACATATGATAGGATTGCTATAAAAAATTATAGAAAGTCAAATACTGGATTATTAGGGCATCATGGCAACATTGCTCATATCAGAAGTGCCATTATTGTTTTGGCGAAAAGACACGCAGTCCAAATACCTAAGTAGGACGTTTTGAGAAAAAACCGAAGAAATCAACAGAGCATCGACCACAATGTTTTCAAATCAATCTTTTATTATGTGATGATGTGAAATAACTACAGTTTGGCAAATCTAGCAAAGAATATGCGCGGTAGCAGAAGAGCTCAGTATACATTTCACCTGAATGTACAATTTATACTGCCATCTTTATCATCCGAATACTTTCTCATTCTGATTCGCGCATCTCATACGTTTATCGACATTCCTTGATAGATTTGCCAAGCTATAATTTAAATACTCTTCCAAGACTTCACATTGACAATACTATAGTCGGATTCATATTGAGATGGCAGTGTTGCGAGATAGGACAATAGGGTTGCTGGAGTTCATACATCAGAAAGAGGCATTGATTCAACATACATAACAGGCCCGTACACGGGTAGTGACTGTTTGGAACCTTTGGTGTGAATACAATTCATAAAGTAAGCGTATAGCTCTTGAGAATGCTAACTTTGTTGGCGAAACGCGCGTCGAGTGAAAGTGAAAGTTTCGGTGTTTTGGGTAGCTTCTATTTATTCTTTGAATCGTCTTGTCATGATCAAAGCTTATTTTGAACTAATGTGGTTAGATAACTTCTTCAATTTTTGTGTTTGGGATGCAAAAGTAGAACCGAACGGAAGTCTATCTGATCACTTTGTAGTCATTTCCAAACTTTCTGGTTTAATAGGAAATTGAAAAAATGTACAGTCTAACTCCACCAAAAATATTCTTTATTGTAGCTGTCATGCAGTCAGAAGAGTGACATCACGTTGAAATCATGTAGTCAAAAGACTAACATTAAGAGGGAGGACATGTTTCGAAGGATTAATCCTTCATCTTCAGCAAATTATGAGTTAGTCACAAGTCGATCATATTATGGTGAAAAAACCACCATCAATGGGAATTTTTTTTTTAAACATTCTTAAACTAAAAATTTTGGTCATAACCAAAGACCATGTGGTCCGCATCTGGAGCGGAGGCCACAGTTAGACTGTAAGTTTTTTCAATTTCCTATTGAATCTCACCTCCACTGTATGCAATGGATCGTCTCCGATGGACTTTCTGGTTTACCTAACTGAGTCATCAAAATCAAAAAGTATACCGGGATGGTTGATTTGTTGTTCTTTGTTCAACATTTTCTCTTTTCATAAACTAGCTGTATCAGCAACACTCAGAATGTCTCCACTAGTTTGATCTTCCCAACCTTTTATGTGTTTTACCAGTTTCCTCATTGTAGCAAATAATTTTTCCATTAGAGAATAATGATCGTCACTTCATCACTTTCAGTAAATGCTGATGAGCTCAGTCCTGAAACTTCTCTCAATGACTATCTCAGAAACATAGTTCATCTTACCGGGACTAAGAAGATGTGCGCCGAAGGAGGGTGTGGAGTTTGTCTGGTTGCAGTTGAAGAAATTGGCGATAAGAAGAAAAATATATTTGTTGTTAACTCGGTGAGTATTACCTTACAGATGACTTTACAGAAACAGTCTCAAACACTCACAAACATACATATCTATCAATGAAGCATTGAGTCGAACTTGAAAAATATTAATTAAAAAAAAAACTGTTTAAAGAGACAAGCTTTTATAAATGCGCTCAAAATAAAAAAAATAATTTCTTCACATGTGCAATGTAGGTTATTATGTGAGTTACATATTCAAAAACTTGCTGCGCAACGTTTTCAGTTCGAATTCGAAAGCGATAACCTTCATTACACATCTGAAGAAATTTTTTTTTTCCTTTAAGCGCATCTGCTTTTTAGTTAGTACGCATTAATCTATAATTATAATTCTGTGATAAAAAAGGAAAGAATTTATATTTGATATTGGATAGTTTATAGATAATTGATCAACAGTTTCAATACTTAATTTCAAGTGCCTTGTCTCCATTCTCTCGTGTCATGGTTGGAAAATCCACACCATTGAAGGAATTGGAAATCCGCTCATTGGTCTGCACCCGATACAGAAGCTGTTGGCAGACAACAATGGAAGCCAGTGCGGATTTTGTTCTGCTGGAATGGTCATGAACATGTTCGCTTTGAACAAATCTGGACCAAAAACGATGAAGGAGATTGAGAACTCGTTCGGGGGAAATTTATGCCGCTGTACAGGCTACAGAGCTATAGTGGGTGCTTTCAAAAAACTTGCCTCAGACGCTGGTAAGCAAAATTAGTATGCATAATAAGTACTGTCTGGTTCACATTCGTAATGTATTTCTTCAAAGAATAAAAGGTTGTGATTTTTGTTTGAAGATATAAATATGAACAAAATCAGTTGCGGAATCATCTGCAAACTTTAGTCGCTTTTTTCCATCGTTCAAGATAACCTCTTGGAAGGTATCCATGTTGAAAAGGGAAAATTCTCTTGAAACTGAAAATATCTGATATATATTGCGAAGAGTCTTTTCTGTTAGATATTACAAAAACCTATAAACTTTGAATATGTTTCCTTTCCAAAATGTCACATTTTTATGTCTACACTTTCGAACAGCATTAACATTTGATAATTTGAGAGATTTCATATCATATTATATCCATCTTCTAGTTTTGTTCGGCAGCGGGTTCAGCAACATTTAATTCTTCCGTACGACAAAACTATGATTGAACCATATGTTCACCAAACCTCACACGCAAGTACCGCCTCGTTTGTCCGATAAACTCCTTACTACAATCTTCACCTAAGATTACTCGTTTTCCATCTTGTCATTTTTTTATCATTAAGTGTATCATATCCAAAATTTTTGGAAATTCATTTCGTACATTTAAATAAAGTTGAGATTGATTTTAAAAATAATAATAATAATAATAATAATACTTCTTCATAAGCACTCGTAGAGTGTACCCAAAGGCATGGCCTGTACGGGTAGAGGACGGCTATTATTATTATTTGCCGTGGCGCTCCGGGCGACTTACTGATTTTTGGTGGCGCATTCACTTTTCAGCTGCAGGAAAACCCGGAAAACCTACAGCACCACCTTGGGTGGCCGGTGTGCACTCCAAGCTAGCACTAGCCAAGATTGGCATCTAGACAACACACAATACACTTGCTTTCAACAAGGACTGTGTCGTCTATCGATTTCGATATTGGGTACTTGAGAAAAAATCCCTCGTACCTACATCGGGCTCGAACCGACTACCGCTATACTGAAGTTCTGAACGGCCTGCGCCTTAGACCGCCAGACCACCGACCACCTGACTTATTCGTTCCACAATAACATGACTTACTTTTGCTGTTAAAGTATGATATCGGAATATACGCTCATGCTTTCTAATTAGGAAAATATCATTAGCCTTCTTCAAGAATAAGTCCCCAATTTATAATGTATAAATTCATGTTTACATATCATTACTTTGGTGACATTTTTCGGATTTCAGATGAAATTGGCGATATTGAGGAGTTCCAACCTTGTCTTCGGATTGGATGCTCCACAAAGTGTAATGAAGCTTGCAAAAAAGAAAAATTGGGAAACTTTTGTTTCGAGCTCGGCCAGTCCAAATGGTTGAAGGTTCATACTTTGAAAGATCTCTTGGAAATGTTGAGAATAACTAGCGACGATTATAAGTTAGTGGGCGGTAACACAGCGAAAGGTGAATGCTTTTCAAAATTTGTTGATCAAGCTATTTTTTTCAAATATGACAAGATGCTGCTATATACCTACTTTGCTGGGTCGTTATGTGTGGAGTTTTTATGGGATGACTCAGAATCATTCAAGGATTCTTCAGGTTTTGTTTGGTTCCTTCCTGTTATATATAAATATAATATGGATGAAGGATTTTGATTGGAATACTTGGTACCTACTCAGAATTCTGTTTAATTCGGCTCGTGCTGAACTGCAATATTGCTTGATACCCTGCCAAGATATCCTTACAAAAAAAAAACATCCTTTTTAATCCCATATACTTTCCATGAATAATGTCTCAATATCTGACACTTTCAAATTTTCAAATTTCATTTCCTTATAACTTTTTGATTAATTGACGCATTTTAACGTAATTTACAGATGAACCATTTGAAAATGTCGATAATCCAGTGGGGTAGTCAGATTTTTTTTTTAAAAAATCGCTAGTGATTTTTCTAGATTTTCTACCTTGAAAAATAAAATTAGTTGGCCTGGAAATGGAGATTTATTCATAAAATTTGGTGTCCTAGTAGACTTCTTGGATGTCTACCTAACGAAACAAAAATCATTTCAATCGGTTGAAAAATGTAAGTTTTATAAGGGTGCTTCCATCTTAAATGGGTCACACTGTATAATAATTATTTCATAGCATATTAGAAATTGATTTTGATAGGTATTCATTGAAATAACTGGTAGCGCCTTTGTCGGAATAGTTTGTCAAGCCTAATTAAGCCAGGAATCACACTGATCGACTAGGACCGACCGTCCGCGACCGTCCACCTACGACCAAAATTTCCAACACGTATATTCTTATCGCACAACTCACACTGTATAATCGTCATTGACCGTCCTCAACCGTTTTTCAAAGACCATGTTCGAAATTGTAGTCTGCTGGATATTTTGGTCGGTGTCACACTATCCTGACGTAATGTCATTTTGACACACATTTATGATGAACTTTTGACTTCAACCAAACTCATGTAAATAGGTATATTTCCTACCGGAAAAATAAAATGTTTTTCTTCAGCATCACTACTGCTCATTATTTAAAGCAAAACTATTAATATTATGAAATTAACTTATTTTCAATAAATGAACAGACAATTCACATAACCTTTCGAATGTCAAATTAATGTCAGATTTACAAAATTACTCTAGTGGTCGGTCGTGGATGGTCGATCAGTGTGACTTTGAAAGTTTTCATTGATCTACTTCTACTTTTGGTCGTAGGTGGACGGTCGCGGACGGTCGGTCCTGGTCGGTCCTGGTCGATCAGTGTGATTCCTCACTAAACGGCCACTTCACTAAAACCCTCATTGCTTTGTCTGCCTGATTGCTGTTGGTTGAAATGTTAAACAAAAGTGCATGTGCGACTATTTTGTAGACTCTCAGGCACGAACATTAAGAGAACTGGTTCTATTTTTCCCCCTGAATCGAGGGGTTTTCAAGGATGTTTGTGAAAATTACTGGTGCACCAACACATTATATCTGTCTGACTAAACATAACCAACAAATAAATAAAAATACAATAAGTACCCAGTGGCCCAGCTAGGATTTCAGTTTAGGGGGGCTGAATATACAATTTATCACTTACCAGAGCTTCTTTTTTTTCGTTAGCCGGATATTATGATTTATACCTACAAGCGAAGTGTTAGACACGCAAACGATAAAATCATCTTGTAGTAAATTTTCTCAGCTTTATTTCTATATACTTATGTATTTAACGAATGTGTCTCGTTATGGTCGCAAAATTCGAAAAATGTAAAAGGTGCGCTAGGATCTGCATCCTAGCACATAAAACCACAAACGAAAAATACTTCAAATTTTTTTCCGTATTCTACGCCATCAATTCAATATGACACAGTATTCCAAAAAAAGAAAAATAATAAATTTAAAAATCGGTTCAACTCAAAGTGCACACGTTCATAAAAACCCCACCAAATCTATGTTTGACTAGCAATCGATTTCAAATTCGGTAAGCGTACAGAAAAAAGATGGAATTTAACGAATATAATATAGAAAAAAATTAGAAAAATTAATGGCGGAAAATGGAACCTGCAACCTCTAGATAACATTTTCATCCGACGACCGAATCGAGATAGAGCAATTCTGCGGAAGCCAATCGATTCAGCATGCCAAAATTAGTATATGCTGTGATTTTCGAGTCGATCGGCACAAAAATAGTTTTCAGCCGAAAAAACATCTAAGGGTTATTACCTTAAAAATGGCCAAAAATCCAAAGTCATCAGATTCACTCGGAATTACCACCAATATACTCAAAATTTTATGCTGATTTCAAAAATGTACGATTTTAATATGTTCGGATACACGGTGTACCATAAAACAAAAATTGTATCGCACGAATCCGGCATGCTAGCACACAAAACCACCTATAACACCTACAAGCGAACTGTCAGGCCAGCAAACAATACCATCTTCTTGCAGGACATTTTCTTAGCTTTCTTTTTATATACATATGTATTTAACGAATGTGTCTCGTTATGGTCGCAAAATGCGAAAAATGTAAAAGGTGCGCTAGGATCAGGCATCCTAGCACATAATACCTCAAAAAAAAATACTTCCGAAAGTTCTAGAATTTTTTCAACATTTTTCTTGTATTCTACGCTATCATTTCAATAGTCACTTAGTGGCTTGGGGGGGGGGCTGCAGCCCCAAACCCTCCCCCCTGGCTGCGCCAATATATGTACCTATAACAGTGGCCAATACAAGAGTTGCTAATTTTTTTTAATCTTTTGTTCGCGACATCGATGTTTCGAAAATATACCCATCCTCAAATATAACTTAGGCTAAAGGTCAATAATTTTGCTAATTTTGCAGCTCTGACATTATTGCCTAAAAAATCGTTTGAAAAGGCATGGTGTAACAGTGTAATTTGGGGAAATTCAGCCAATACAGAGCCGTGAAAATAGAAACAAAAATAGACACGGAAACGACAACCTGTAATAATGGTTGAAAAAACACAGGCGAAAGGGCATGTAGCACAGTCTCCGTCAACAAATCCCAAGTAAAACAAATGAAACGTTCTCTGAAGGAATCGAAACTATTTCAGGTGTCTACAAAAACGAACCTCTTCCTAATACTTACATCGATATTACGAGTGTAGTCGAACTAACCAATTATTCCGTGAATGACACCACCTTAACCCTCGGAGGAAACCTTTCGTTAACGAAAACAATGGATATTTTCCAGAAAGTTTCCAGCGAAAAGAAACAATTTTCATATTTATCGGTACTGAGGGATCACATCGATTTGATTGCCAGCGTTCCAGTGAGAAATGTAAGTGAATAACATAAGCTACATTTATTGCCACTTTTTTTCAAAATTATTTTCGTAGCGAAAATTCTGAATTCTTTATGGTCAACTATACTTTCAACAAAATATATCAATTCAATGAATTCAATCATTTTCAAAGGTTTTCAAGTCAAAAACAATTTGAAGAATTTTATTAAAGACAAATAAATACAAAGAGTTTTATTTTTAATTATTATTTTTTCATCGAA
Organism: Chrysolina haemoptera; assembly: GCA_958298965.1. NCBI lineage: Eukaryota > Metazoa > Arthropoda > Insecta > Coleoptera > Chrysomelidae > Chrysolina > Chrysolina haemoptera. Next base: position 4,442,805 of record OY282588.1, read on the forward strand.
AATGGGATATTGGACGCCTGTGGTTTCACTCAATGAGAACAAAAAGTATTTTACCCCTTCACCACACAAGTAATTTAATTCCTAGATGCGCATTTCGATAACAAAGTTACCTTCATCAGTAGGATTACTAAACTGTACTAAACAGTTACTAAACAGTACTAAACAGTTACTAAACAGTTTAGTAATCCTACTGATGAAGGTAACTTTGTTATCGAAATGCGCATCTAGGAATTAAATTACTTGTGTGGTGAAGGGGTAAAATACTTTTTGTTTAGTACAGTTTAGTAATCCTACTGATGAAGGTAACTTTGTTATCGAAATGCGCATCTAGGAATTAAATTACTTGTATGGTGAAGGGGTAAAATACTTTTTGTTCTAATTTTTTTTCAGTTGATAGTTGATGTCCATGTGTATGAAGTCAAATATTTGTAGAAACTGAGCTTATCTTGAAAATTTGACAGTTTGAAAACATTACTTTGATAGCTATGGAAGAAATCATTGAATTGATATAAATGAAGGATTGAATTCAGTTATAATTCATTCAGCAATTTTTTTTGGGTCGTATTCAACCGAGCACCAAAGTATTATTGATATGATTTCCAAATATTCATCTTGCGTCACCAAAATTTATAGTCGAGCACCAAAATTTATAGTTAAGCACCAAAATATTTATTTTAGAGCCCAAAGTATTGAGTTTTGAAGTTTATTTATATATTTCACCAGCAACGAATTAATACTATATACTGAATACTAAATATTTGAGCACCAAAATAAACCCAGCTCGCGAGTCGAAAATGCGTGAATTAGATTTTTCGCTCGCTCTTGACAGATAAACCTAACCTGAGCAAGCTCTGCATGAGAGACGATTTAATGTTTTTGGTGTTCATTTATTACATTGGGTACGCCTTTAATATTTATGCCAACTTTTTAACATTTTATTTGCTCATAAATTCTATTTTGGTTGAGGTTTTTTGGTACTCGTTTATTACTTTTGGTGGCCAAATATTAGTTTGGAGACAGAGTATAAAACTTGGCTCGTAATGTTGTAGCACAATAACTATTTTGGTGCTCATTTTTTTTGTTTTTTCAGATTGGAACCCTAGCAGGAAACCTAATGATCAAGAATAAACATAACGAATATTCATCTGACGTATTTTTATTATTGGAAACGTTTAGTGCTATGCTTGTAATAGGTAAGATTTGAACGAATTGTCTCATGTCAGTTTTGTCCAATTTGATCAATCATATCTGTGAAGACAAACAATAAATAGATACTGAATTAGCTTTTGAATAGTTGGTTGGTTAGAAGCTGACGAGCACGATACGGGGTTCACGCTAGGGGTTTCCCTTAACACTGAGACCAGTTAGGATCTATTAATAATAATAATAATAATTGATTTTATTGATAGTAGTACATACATGAAAAATACAGAAAGTAACAGAACGTGTTCGACAATGATACATGTAATAGTTATTTACCTAACAAGTGCGGAAAGTAGTACTTTTCCACACGCGACGGCAGTTGCACGAACGACGCGGAGCGGAGTTTGGGCAAGCCGTTAAGGACGGAAAAGACATTTTCCGTAAGAGTTAGGTACAATATTTTTCCTACGAGTGTTTTTGTCCATCTTATTTACGAAAAAACAAGGTTTTTAATAAACAAGTTTTCATAATACTGCTACAAAATGGCTAATAAGACAGAATAATTATACATACATCAGTTAGTTAGTCCTAAATATCTTCATTTTCAACCATACAAAAATCGTGCGGAAAAGTAAAAATCGTACGGAAAAGTAAAAATCGTGCGGGAAAGTAACTTTTCCGCATGATTTTAAATCGTACGGAAAAGTACAACTTTCAAAACGAAAAATCGTGCGGAAAAGTTACTTTTCCGCACGCTCGTAGGAAAATACTATAAAAAGGACTCTTACCAGGTCGTAGACCTGGTTCGAGCTTGCTCTTCCATCCAACCAGAGAGAGAAAAAAAATGTAATTAAGTTTTATAGTGAATCAATGAATACAAGGCAACAATTAATTTGGTGTAAAACTGAGCTACTGACTAAAAAAAGATTGGGTAGTTTATTATCAAGCTGAGGTTGTTTCAGTTCCCGTTTGAATCCATTGACGGGACGAGATTTCAGTGAAGTCGGTATCCTATTGTACAGCCAGGCTATATGGAATGAGAAGGAACCACGAAAAAGAGATATTTTGTGAATGGGCGGTGTGAGCAGATGCTTAAATCTCAAATTTAAATTGTGTACATATGTTCTGTAGTTGAATTTTTTTCTTTGTTTTTTCTTTGAGAGAAAGTGGCAGGTTCTTAAGAGAGATATTGATGTGATCAACGTACCGTTTTCTCATGGCAGCTCTGCCGAAGAGCATAACAAAAGATTTCAAAGGGTTGACCTTGAGACAATATTTATTCGAAATCTCCATCAAAGCCTTCAGATCTTCATTGATATGTTGGCATGCTGAAATGACAGAGTCTTCATCAAAATGTTTATAAATTTGTGTGGCATCAGCGTAACTATGAATATTTGTATACAGCAGGCATTCCGAAAACTGAGATGTATAGATTACAAAAAGAAGGGGTCCAAGAATGGAATCCTGAGGAACACTGTTTTTTGTAGTGAGAAATTTTGAGTTTCTGTTATTCAAAATAATGGATTGGGATCGTTCAGACAGATAAGTATTCAGCAGCTTTACAACATCATCAGATAATCCGAGGTATGATAGCAGACACAAAAGAAGGTGGTGGTGAGCCAATTTTTTTGCTTCTGTTCGAATATGATGTAAGAGGCTGTTTCCTCCTCGTTACTACACTGTTTCTCTATTAATTCCTATGGTGTGGAAGTATTTCTATTGGATTGTTGAGAATGTTAGCTGTTCGTGTTTGGCTCAGGTGCCTAACCATATGCTTTTCGATTTGCTCCTAATATGTTTGGTGTTTTGTTTTCTTCTACTCATCAATTAGGTTCCCGCATCGGGTTTTGCTAATTCCAAACACTGGTTCTTGGTGTTCAAATGGTGATTCAGATGCTTGTCTTGCAAGTTGAAAATTGGTCTGCTGTTTCATTGCCTTCTATTCTCCTATGTCCAGGCACTCGCACAAGGGTGGCCTTGTTGCGTTTGGACATTTCATTGAAGCTTTGAAGGCATTCCCAAACTTGCTTTGACTTTATTTGTACTGAATTCAGAGCTTTTAGTGCTCACTGGCTGTCAGATAGATTGCTTCTCACGTTGTCATCTTTATGTCGGTTGCTCAAGAGTATCGAATACACATACTAGTGAAAAATAATAAATGGGACAATGTCGTCTATAGAAGTTTATTAGCTTGAAATATGTGTGTCATGAAAAAAAATTTGCAATTCTACCATATCAAATTTTCTTAATTTCACACATTTTTCATTGCTTTTTGGATCCAATTCTGCGCAGGCCTATGAAAGAATTTATGTTAATGAAGCTATTCAAATGATTTCAGTTGATGTCTCTAATAATGAAACATTGAGCACACCAGAAGACTTCATCGGATTGAACATGAACAAAAGGGTTATCAAAAGTATTGTTCTTAATGGCCTATCTCCTGAAAATACTTTCAAATATAAGAGCTACAAGGTATCTAATCCTTACTTACTCAAAGAACGATTTTGAAGACTCCACTTTCAGATCACGCCAAGAGCGCAGAACGCAAGTGCAATGGTCAATGCAGGATTTTTATTTGAATTGGAAAACAATACAGTTAAAACAGCGAGAATCGTCTACGGCGGGATAAACCCACAATTTTTCCACGCCAAGAATACTGAGAAGATGCTCAAAGGACGAGTATTATTTGACAACAACTTGTTGCGCAGAGCATTCAAAACACTAGATCAAGAAATTCAGCCTGACCATATTCTACCTGATGCCAGCCCAAAGTATAGGAAAAACTTGGCAATATCTTTATTCTATAAGGTATGTTGATTTAACTTATATCAGAATCAGAGACACGCACATACACGATCTGGCACTGTCAAACGGAACATACCGACACCACTGTACTGTCAATAACGTCCGCGTTCCACTACTCTTTCTACAGCGTTAGGACAACGCTATTTCCCATGTTGTTATTGCTTGGTACTGATCTGAGCTCAATTTGCTCAAATCAAGTTAATATGCAGATTTCTGTCTCTGCGTTTTCATTTTTTTTATGGAGAATATATAATACATAAGTTCCTATAGTCATACTAAAGCATTGTCTACCAATCTCAATCAACCAACCGTTTTATGGACTCGGAAACAGTGTATTTTCCGAAGATGTGAGAGCTATTATTATCCAATATGGCATATATAAGCCTTTGAGGTCGAGAAAGTATCGTTTCCCCTCAGGAGACAACAAATAGATGTCAGTTGTAATTCAATGTTCGTAAGGGAAAATAGTTGTTGACTGACATACAGTATCGGTTTTCATCTTGGGTATGGTGGTTTCATGAGAGCGTAATGAATAGCTTGCTATATGCCCAGATATTTTTGGTCCGAATGTCCCGAGCTATTAAAAGGACGTTTTCAGGATATCCAGAAACGGACATCTTCTGGACGTCCAAACATGTACGTCTCTGCATGGTACGTCCATTAGAGGTCCGACATTCTTTATTTTTCCAGAATAAGTCGAAAAATATTTGAATGTATATGGAGTATGTATTATATAAGATTGGTGTTTACCGAATTGTTTCAAAAACGTTTTGTTCCCGGAAAAACTAATGTCTTTGTGAGAATGTAAGGTGGCTGAATTTTAGGTGTTTTTTTCAATAACTTTTACCTCGACGTTCCTGGATATGTACCATATTCTCTAAATCGCTATACCAACAGTTTTCCTTCACAGTCACAGTCACATTCCTGAAAATCCACATTAGCACACGTGTTCAAATGAAATTATCATGAAAAACAAACATTATCGGCGTCATCATCGTTGATTATCGTTATCGTTGTTGTTGTTTCGTCGTGGTTTCGTATCGGTGTCGTCGTGGTTTCGTATCGGTGTCGTCGTGTAGTCGTATCGGTGTCGTCGTGTAGTCGTATCGGTGTCGTTGTGTCAGTGTGTCGTTTTGTCGTCTTCTTGTCCTATCGTTTTGTCGTCTTCTTGTCGTGTCGTCGTATCGGTGTCGTTGTGTCGTCGAGGTCGTCGTGTCGACGTATCGATATCGTTGTAGTCGTGGTCGTCGTGTCGTCGTATCGATGTCGTTGTCCTCGTGATCGTCGTGGTCGTCGTCGTCGTAGTCATCATGGTCATCGTCGTCGTCGTCGTCGTAGTCGTCGTCGTCGTCGTCGTGGTCGTCGTCGTCGTCGTCGTCGTCGTCGTGGTCGTCATCGTGGTCGTCGTTGTAATAGGCAGGAGTTAGCAGGTAGGAAAACTGTAAAGGAGTGATTGAGGAAACTCAATAACTAATAATTTAAAATTACCAAGATATTTAAACGTTTATAAGCGTTTCGAAAACTTAACTACGTATAAAAGCAGTTGAAACGTTGTGAAATATATAGACATCACAAATTATAAGACGACGGAATTCCAAAATAAATGTGCTTTAGATATTATATTTTGTATTGCATTTTTGTGGTTATTCCGTTTTCAGAAATGAATTTGTGATTGACTCGCTTATTTCCTTTCAGTTCATACTGAATATTGCTCCAGAAAGTGCAACTTCAGTGCGGAATAGGACCGGGGGTACTTTACTTCAAAGGCCCCTCTCGTCAGGAGTTCAAAAGTTCGGTACGCAGAAGACTGAATGGCCTCTCACAGAACCTGTTATGAAAGTCGAGGCTCGAGCACAAACTTCAGGTATCAGCTGATTCCAATTATTTGAAATCGATAAAATTTTATTTTTTTCACTGAATATACTCTACACAGAAGTAGGAGATTCACTGAAATATTTGGGAGGGGATAACATTTCTGATATTATTATCACTGTTAAATGATTTTCAGGCCAAGCTCAATACATCGCTGATATACCAGATCTTCCGAATCAATTGTTTGCAGCCTTTGTGACAGCTGAAGCGATTGCGAATTCCAAAATCATTTCAATTGACGCTTCTGCAGCACTGGTGAGTTGAAAATATTGTCTCTGAGCCCATGTAAGTAGTGAATTCTACACCTTCTAGTATAAAATAGGAATCATTTTTTTCTTCTCGTTCGCAGTGTGCAAAATTTCCAATCGCTGATGTAAATAGACAATATACGATATTCAAAAGTAGTAGGTGTTATAAGTCTTTCAATTTCGACTATCAATATAAGGAGAAAACAATAATTTTTTTCATTTAAATATGAATGGGTTCTGAGTTATTCTCAGACTCTTAAGTCTAGCCCAGACTTACATAATTTTTTTCGGAAACTCCAAACATTGGTATTGGTATTGGTAAGTATGGATGGTGACTGATGCGCTGCGACCTGATTAGATCTATTGTGCCCCATCTTCATCTGCTATCACAAGAAGTTCTTGTTTACAGCAGCCCTACAAGCCTCAATTACTTCAGGAATTTTACGGTTTTGAGGGGGTCTACTTCTTCCACAGTCAGCTGATGTGATCCCAGTATATTCAATCTTTTACGATGTACAGCGTAACACTCCATCAATATATGGTAGGGTGTTTGTGGATGTTTCCCACAGAATCTGCAGGTGCTGTCGTCCTCTAAGCCTCAGGTGTTCTTTGAGTCTGCAATGCCCCGTTAGAAATCCCGTGATTGTCTTTAGACTAGTTTTGTTGAGGTTAATCAGTGTCTTCGATCTTGCTCGGTTGAAATTGCTGAGGAGAACTTTGGCCTGCCTTAGCCAGCATGCTGCTCTCATTGCTTCTTCAGCTTTATTGAGTTCTTCTCGGAAGTAAGATTTTCCAAGTCCGCAGAATGGTTCATACCCGATCAGTAGCGTTGCTGCGCCTTTCCGTGCCAGGGTGTCTGCTTGTTCATTGCCCCCCATTCCGACGTGCTCCAGCACCCAGAGGAGTGTCACATTGTTGTTCCTGCCTAAATCATTAAGTTTGGCCAGGCATTTCCAAACCATCTTCGAATTGATGTTAGAAGAGCTCAACGCTCTGATGGCTGCTTGGCTTATCGACAATTTCCTTCTTCCGGTATTTCCTGTTGAGGTTGAACTGAATGCACCTTTCTATGGCGTGAATTTCCGCTTGAAAAATGCTGGGGAACTGGCCCATGGGTTCGAAGAATTTGGTACGAGGCCCTCTAAACATATTGTGTATTTAAACTGATTACGAGAGTGTTTTCAAACATTTGTTTAAATGCATTCGAACAAATATATAACTATTTTTTATTTTCCGTACAGAATGGAAAACGCATGTTTTATTAATACTCGTCCAAAGTGGCAGCCAGCACGAATTCCCGCCACTGCTTCCCTACTTAGCGACATATTTTTGTCTTTTGATGTGGAGCTAACTGCAGACAATTAGTATAAAATATTTATCAAAACTAAATGTCACCCATATGATCCAAACAGTAATATATGGCGGTTGAATTAACGGGCTGCAGTTGTTCAAATTGAACGGGGAGTATTTTGTGTGATCTATCGGTGTTGAACACCCCGTTTAAATTGAACTATTCAAATGAGTACAGCTATACCTTAAACCTCTATCTTTGTTCGAAGAAACTGGACGGAGTGATTGCCTTCTATGACAAATCCGACATACCGGGTACCAACACTTTCACACCAAAAGCTATGGGTCCATTGGCTCCAATCCAAGAAGAACTGCTCTGTAGTGGAAGGGTGCAATACTACCACCAACCGATAGGCATAATTGTGGCGAATGACCAATACCTCGCTTGGAGAGCTGCAGGAATGGTGAAAGCGACCTATACTCCACCTGAAACAAGTCCATTCTTGAATGTGAAGGACGTAGTTGATGATAATATCTCTGACAAAATTCACCACCAAACAACGTTCCTACCAAAAAGCCAAGGTAATTATAGAGTACTTCAATTGAATAAATGTCTCCAATTAAGTAACTAGGTTTGGTTATTTCCAACAATTATATAATTATTTTCTCACAGAATAAAAATGGTTTATTATATATTTTTTGTCTTCAAAGCTGCGATACATCCGGAGCTGCGCTGATATCATTTTCCCAAATACATTCGTGAGGTGGGTTGCTTCTGAGTCCAAGAATCATGTACCCTAAGCAGACGAGAACCAATGATGGCAAGCCGTTATAGTTTTCAGATTAGAGAGAAGTACGTACACGTTATTGCAATGATTATTAGTGGGTGATTCAGGAAATGAAGAATCCTAGTTCTTGTCTCAATCGTGCGGTGTCAGTCTTTAGAGAGCTAAGTTGAGTACGGGTACAGAACTACTTAGTGTTAGTGTTATTCATATTACCCTCATTCCCAAAGTGTCGGCTCTAGTGTGGATTACCCAATAAAATGAACAAGGATCGCTGTGATGATTTTCTTCTTTTTGACTCCAATCTCTTCTTCAACATATTTATTTCAACCTTAGTCATTAGTAGAGAAAACCAGGATAAAACATATCAATCTAATTGATGGAAGAGTTCACTTGTGTTTCTGTAAGAGACAGAATCCGCCTGTGGGAGGTGGCTGAAGTCATTGTGGTTCTTGTTGATTACATGAATTTTGCAAAAGTGGATCTCTGAACTGTTCAATAATGTGTCCAATTGAGTACCTCTCAACCGGAGATGTATTTTGAACCTGAAAAAAAGAAAAGCGGGGGAATAAAAAATATATCGTTTACAAGCGATGAGAAGAACTATCTTACCAAAAAATGTCCACAATTGGGTATACCTACACGTGTTGGCAGTTTGGCAGATAATAACTAATGTCTGCAATAAATATTCAAATCACATCTCCATTTCAAAACCTCAGCTATAACAGCGCCCTCAGATATGACAGATGACATGTGACACTTGACCAATGACAGATGACATATGTCAAATGACAAATGTAACACCCTATATATGGTTGACGCATCTTGGGCTACCTGGTATGGCATGTAGTCATGGTTTTTTTTCAGTGATGTATTTTGAAACACCACTTATATTTTTTTTTGTTTTGATTCAGTATGGGACGTCGTGCACGTCGACTCATGTTGGGTTAGCTGGGTTATAATATCATGCCCATTCTAAACGGCGCAAACGTGGGCTTGCTCCAGGTGGTCGCTATTGTGCATCCTTTCCTCGAACTCTCATAGTCCTACTCTACTACCGACTGGAACATTGACACAAGGAATCGTTCATTATTATAGTGGATCCTTCAGCAGCCCTATGCATCAACGAAGTCTTACCTTTTAAAGTGCGATAGCTAGCACGATCTGAGGAGAAAAGATCTCGAAAAGAGTTCACCTATCCAAACCACAACCTCGCCCTGCGTTGCTTAGCTTCAGATATCGATGACCCGTGCTCTACCGTTCGAGATGTCCTCTATGTTTCATAAAATCCGGTCATTTTCACAAGTTCATTTCAAAATCTTGCCTTTTTGTTTGTTGAATAGGAGACGATGTCAAGAAAGTTATAAAAGGTGAATTTTATATTGCATCACAATACCATTTCCACATGGAACAGCAGTGCTGCAATGTAGTACCCACTGAAGATGGCTTAGATGTCTACCCTTCGACTCAGTGGATGGATCTTTGTCAAGCTGCCATTTTTGATGCTTTAAAAATTCCAATGAACAGGTAAATAAGAATCATAGGAGCTTACTTCTTAGAAAGACTGAAATTGAACAACTTTTAATAAAGACAAGTTCTGAAGTGAACAATAACGCAGATCAAACAAGTAGTGTTCAGGACTCGGAGCTGTTAACTTTGTCTCTTGAAAATGCCAACCACTCGTGTTGGAGAAACGTCAAGAATATCTAAAAATAAACGTCGGCCTAAAGACCCAGACAACTATGGCCGCGAAAACCTTTCACAATGAGAGGTTATCTTTACTCGTGAACGTCTAAATGTCCAAGTCAGTGCTAGGCGCTGTTGCCACACATAAATGACTAGGAATATTCTGGAAACCTAACAATTATATTATATCTTTGCAGAATAAATGTTTACGTCCGTCGACTTGGTGGAGCCTTTGGTGCTAAATTAAATAAAAACGCCTTCATTTCGACAGCTGCAGCTTTAGCGGCAGTCAAACTCAGGCGTCCAGTGAAGATGTGGCTTCCTCTTGAAAAAAACATGGATATCATAGGAGGTAGACTTCCCCTATACACAAAATACGAAGTGGGAGTTAACGCCAAAGGAGTGATCCAATACTTGAAGGCAGATTTATATTCTGACGCTGGCATTGGGGGCAACGAAGTCGTATACACAGTCATGGTCAATTTATTTGAGAACTGTTATAATATCGATACCTGGGAATTTTCTACATATAGTGTTAATACCGATACTGCGGGTACAACATGGTGCAGGGCTCCTGGTAAGTCACCATTAAAATCATTCTAAATATTTTTCAGTAGTTGGGCTATACAAGTTCTTCAACCGATTCCATCGAGTTCTGCGCATAATTCAGCAGGAGTGGTGCTATGGGGATGGCATCAAATAAGAGCATCCGTCGGGGTGATTAGGGTCACGAAACGTTGGTTGGAGAAGTCGTCGTACGTGATTTTGCCCAATTATCCAAGACTGTATGAAGACCTAATGGATATTCGTAATTGGCGAGATTATTTATTATTCATAGAGCATCTTCTTTCTCTATAAACAATGGCAAGTTGTTTACAGTATCATCACCTTGTGTTTCACAAGTGTTTCTATCCTTGTATAGTTTTACCGCGGCCGCCATTGTTCATCCGAAGTGTCGGATGGATGTTTTGTACGAGCGCCTATATGGCAAACTAAAATCATTAAACTGCGCATGCGCTTAGTATTAAGGCGTGATTGGCCACTATAATGGCGGTACGTTAGAATGAAGGACGAGAAAACGATAAACTGAGTTAAAAATGCGTGAATTTGTTTTTTCGCTCGCTCGTTCACCACACCATTTTTGATACTGTTCTGTTTTCCACTCTTTGTTGTTGAAACGCATCCGCTTCGAGTGCCAAAAGAGAGCTATTCGTCCTGTCGGTGATACTTCGCTCACAAGCTCGATTACTTGTCTGGAACATCGCAGAAAAGAAAGTTGGCGATCTATCCCTGTTTTATTGATATACGTGGACTATTCTCTACCGAAATATCATCAACCGTTTCATCGTTAGCGGTCCCATCGAGACTGGCCCGTCGAGCTCAGTCCTCACATCCACATACCGTCACTTTGGAGGCATGCCGAACATCTTTTTCCCAATGTTCGTTCTCCCACCGAACGGCAAAGCTTAGGAAATCGCTGATTCGGAAGTTGAAAATAATCTAAGTAGGATTTTGCCTACCTGGTCACTTCAGTTGTGTAACGTTTGGTTGATATTTTTTTTGTTTATGATTGAAAGACACGGTTTCTGAAATTCTAGGTACTGTAGAAGGTTTGGCAGCTATAGAAAACATCATGGAACATATAGCACGTACTCTCAATTTAGAAGCCATAGATGTAAAATTGGCCAATTTGAATGCAACAAAATTCCCAAAAATACTGCCGTACTGGAAAGACCTGCAAACTTGGGCTGATATTGCGACGAGAAAAAAAGCAGTACAAAGCTATAACCAGGTAAAAACTAATTATATAATTTTCTATTTGCTGCTACCTATTTGACCAAATTTCAGGCAAATCGATGGAAAAAAAGAGGCATGTGTCTGGTTCCGATGGTATGGACCTATGAACTTTTTGGTCAATACACTGTTCTCGTGTCTGTTTTCCATGGAGATGGTGGAGTAGCAGTTTCTCATGGAGGAATAGAAATGGGACAAGGAATAAATACTAAGGTATTTGGAATCAGATTAGGCTTTGTACATTTCCAGTAAAATGAGTTAGATTAGAAATATATCCAAAATAACCTCTGAAATCTGAAAATCAGGAAATAGAATACCATAGAAATATACAGGGTGAATTATGATCACTTTTACAGTATACTCTCCCCACCAAGAGGGGATTAAGGAAACGTTGTAAAGTAGTTCTTGTAGAAAACTGCCAAGAATTTAGATGTAATTCAACGTTCGCAGGGGCAGTAGTTGTTTTCTTTAGGAGATTTGAATATTTCTTTCTGATTGAGACTGGGTTAACTGAACCATTTTTTTTCAGGTTGCTCAGATGTGTGCCTACAAGTTTGGACTGACTCTAGACCAAGTGGCTGTTAAACCAAGTTACAATGTTATCGCTCCCAGCTCCTCATCAACAGGTGGAAGTGTGACGAGTGAATCGGTGTGTTATGTAAGTTCCAAAATATTGCCTCTATACAGTTATGTTTCATTCATATACGATAATTCACAGTCAGAAAATATACATTGCTAGTCTGAAGTCCGTTCCCCCCCTACTAATTTTTGAACCACCTGGTATATCGCAACGAAATTTGGAAGGCTCAAATAGGAGATAAAAACTTACTTTTTCATGAAAAAATTGCAGCTAAAAGTTTCAAAATGGCAGCTGAGCGCTATCTTCAATCATTTTTTAAAATAGAACACCCGGTATATCATTGCATGATCGGTTAGGGCCGATCATAAGGAATCCAACAACACCAAGTTTGATGCTATTATCTCCAAAGACTATGGAGATATCGCCTATTATTTTCTCCATAAGCCGAATGAGTGTGAGAGAGAATTTATTGACCCGCCAGAAAAAGTTTCTCTCTCCCACTTTTAATTATTGAAATTATGGCGCTCAGCTGCCATTTTGAAACTTTTAGCTGGAATTTTCTCATTAAAAAGTAGGTTTTTATCTCCTATATGAGCCTTCCAAATTTTGTTGCTTATACCCGGTGGTTAAAAAATTAGTAGGGGGGTACGGACTTTAGACTAGCGCTGTATACAAAGTCAATCACCGTCGACAGTTTGAAGGTAAACAATATTTTATCAAGAACAAGACAGTTTCACAAGTATAAAACGATTGATTGGTCAGAATAATCCGCTGCTATCTGTTGAAATACCAAGAACGTCACATTTTGACACATTGGCGCTGCCAGGGGGAGGCTTTGGGGCCACAGCCCCCCAAGCCACTATATCACTACGTTATTCATATTCATAACACCCGGCTGACAAAAAAAAGAAAAGCTCTGGTAACTGATAAATTTTATGTTCACCCCCCCCCCTCCCCAAACTGAAATCCTGGCTGCGCCACTGTGTTGACATGTGAAAAAAATAACCGCTCTACCCACTACCCAATCCTTGCCCTGTTTTTATACTTCCTAGGTTGTTAAACCTATTACAATTGAACTAAAGTATTTATGAATTCTCGTTTCTATATCCCCTAGGCCGTTTCAGTAGCTTGTAATGAAATCTTGAAGAGGATGAAACCAGTTAAAGATAAAATGAAGAATCCTACATGGCAAGAAGTGGTCGAACAGTGTTTCATCACCAACGTTAACCTTAGTTCCACAGGATTGTAAGTATTACATTAATTTAGTTCAAATAATTCTGGTCTCGTCAATATCGTAAATATTCTCAATTAGGATTTTATAATTTACCGTCTATTATAGTATATTCAGTAACAAGGTTAGAAATATTCGGTGCGAGCGTAATGAATTTTCTATACTATACTTTCACAACGATCAAAAATGTTTAGTGAATGAATTGAAAAGCTTCCAACAAATCATAGAAATAACTAATTATGATTCAGCCTAAACTATTTAAATACTTCAAAAAATAGTTATATACATTTTCGAAAAGAATATATTTTGAGCATTGTGGTTCATTGAGAGCGTAAAGAATAACTTGCTAAATATTGAGAGATTATATAAGTTTCTCCTAGCACAGCTCGAAGAAGAGATATGGAATTGGCACACTGACGTAGTCAGTTGAAAAGTCAAGTGGGGGGGAGGACCATTGTGTTTCTTATGTGGTATTAGAATATATATATAATTGCGTTCATTAGTACTCCACCAGATTTTTGTGTATATCCAAGATATATTTTTTTCGATACTATAAAATACACTCAACAAAATTTTGATCAATGATATTATTTTTAATTTATAATACAAAATAAGTATATATACAGATAGGAATAATGGGGGTCTTTAGTCAGGAGCGTATTACGTTACAAACTCTTTATTACTAAAAACTGAGCTTTCGTCTCAGTTTTGAGACTTCTTCAGGGTCCTAAAACACATGATAGTAAATACAAATATTTGAAGGTAACTACTTACAGTAGTTCCAGAATTTTTATTTCGATATATAGGTAATTATGATTTTTCAGCATTGCCGATAGTGATCCAAAAGTCCAGTCATATCCAATTTATGGATTTTGTGCTACAGAAGTGGAGGTGGATATTTTAACAGGCCAAAGCCAAATACTGCAAGTTGACATTATTGAAGATTTAGGAGAGAGTGACAGTCCCCTAATCGATATGGGTCAAATAGAGGGAGCTTTCGTTATGGGTAAATCAAAAATACTCTTTTTGAACCTCGTACATTCAGATTGCTATTTCAATCCGTCATTTAAGAGAATTTTGGGATTGCAACCGTTTTCGGCAGCGTCAAGATGGACGTTAAAATTTTTGCTATCACTTCAAAATTTCAGATTTCTGTACAGAAGGATATATACACAAAAATTAAATATACAAAGTCAGATATCTGATCACAAAGCTCATCTAGTTCTGAGATAAGTTTAACCTCAAGTACTTTAAAATCTATTACAAATTTATCGAGTAGACGAACATTATCATTATTATTATAAAATTATCATATTGTCGTCGGTCTTCAATGGATGTGCCAAATTTTAGATTATTCGGAGAATTGGAAGTAGGTAATTATTGAATTAAAAAATCCACATAATTATTGTTTTTTGTTGTTATTAAAATTGTTTTTTCCGTTAACCAGCTGTCGTCCTCTTACGAACGACAGCCATCAAAAGTCGAAACTTGTATGAGCCAAGGATTAACGAGGTCTTACCTTTCAACGTGCGATTGTGCGATTGTGAATGAAGATTCAACTAAATAATCTGATTTATACGGACACTGTATACACAATTCTTTCAAAAAATCCAAATAATTGAGGTCAGGTGAGCGTGGAGGTTAAGCCATAGGAGCTCCACCATGATACCTATATACTGACAAACTTCGTGAACGAATTATTCATTTTATGGAAATTCATGTGATATTTTTTTCATTCGGCACAATGTCTATGATTCCAAATCACTAGATATCTACTCCATAGGAAATTCTATAATTTTTTACTCCTTCTACATGAAGTATGGCCCTAAATTTGTCGGAAATCCTACATAACTGAGCTGTATGAGTACATCTTCAAACTACATTGTGCTGACTTTTGTAACGTTTCATTTCTTAAAAATCTGTTTCACAGGAATTGGCTACTACACATCCGAAGAGCTTATTTATAATGCAGATGGCAAACTCTTGACCGATCGAAGTTGGAATTATAAACCCCCCGGTGTGAAAGATATTCCAATTAATTTTAGGATTAAATTTCCGGAAAATGATCCCAATAAGCTAGGTCTTCTCAAGTCTAAAGGTAACTCAAATCGCTAATGAAAATTTTATATTTACCTCATAATTTTTCAGCTGTTGCCGAGCCTCCAATATGCCTTTCAATTGCTGTTCCCTTAGCTATTCGAGATGCTCTTGCTTCAGCTAGAAAAGATGCCGATCCCAGCCAGCCACAATGGATTCCTTTCAGTATGTCTCATAATTGTAATCTATTGAAATCAATGAAAACTTGTTTTCACTCAATCGGGTAAAATCTGGTGACTTTAACTTGGTACCTATTTGGCAATGAATATGGAATTCTCTGGATCAATTATTTCTATCAATAAAACTAGAACAGTTATTTTACATTGGATACTTCTGAAACACATTTGGATGTGGTAGCTGTTTCAATTGACCTTAAGAAAGCATTCGATACAGTTGATCATATAAAAATTGTGGAATACTTAAAATCAATGGACCTCAGAGATACTATTAAAAATCTTTTGGAATCTTAGCTACGAAATAGGATGACCAAATGTAACAACTCTGAATATATTAGACTACCAATAAATGAGGGTGTTTCACAAGGGTCTGTTTTGGGGCCCATCTTGTATTTATTATACATTCAAAAGATCTCTAAAATTGGGTTGGCAGGTAGTTATACTATATACGCAGACGATATGAAAATAAAAACTCTCTCATTATAGAAGATCGTATTGATGAGGACTTGCAAAAAATTGAAAAATGGCTTTATTTTAACCTTTTATCTATAAATACTAATAAAACTGAGTATATGATATTCCATCAAAAAAACAACCAAAATATTTCTCTCAATGTTGAAATAAAAAATCAATTTTTGAAACGAACTGAACAAATAAAGTATGTTATACATCCAATCCGAGAAGAACAAATCTTCATCACCACTGTCTTCGGGCACTGAATAAAAAGACATTAGTAATTTTTGTCAACTAAATAAAAAGGTATATTAAAGTGATTCATAATGAAGAACGTCCTCCATTGTTATTGAGTTTTTAATTTTTTTTTCAGATGGCCCAACAACGGTAGAAGCTTCATTCCTTCAGTCATTGAATAAATACGAGCAATATATTTTATAAAATATCAAAAAAATTATATAGATTTCTCATGCGTATAGCGTTCATTGTTCCTTTGTTAACTTGATTTATGGTACAATAAAGTGATTGAATTATATATTTGGTAATTAATTTTTTCTGGATGGATTAAATTTTTGAGAATTGGTGCGCACATTTAAGTGGTTTTCTGTTTTGTCCATCAAAAGAAAAAAACTCGCATTTCGGATAATTATTTCCACTTCTAAGAAAATAACTTCAACAATGGCATGTTATTCAAATCGAGTTGATCGTTAAGCCGTAAAATTTTCATTATCTCTATTAATATTTTCAATTCTTCATCAAAAGAATGATTTTCTTCTGAATGGTGATTTGAATAAGTTGAATTAGATTTTTTGTCCATATAAATCATATGATGTTCATCAATGCGATTTCTGAACGTTCTACCAGTTTGACAAATATTTCCCTTAGGAAAAGTTCCACAGTATAATTATTTTTGCAGTGTGACAATATACCGAACAAAAGATTGAACCAAAAAGTCTCAAAACTGATTCTAGAATAGGCATTAGCAAGAGAGAACTAAAATTATATAAAAGATAAATCCCCCATCAACCCCCTATGCCCCACCTACCCCAACTAAAAAGGTGTGAAAAGCAAACTCCTACTTGAAAAGTCTATAAAAAATGCTATCTATTAGTACAAATAATAATTATACAGGAGAGTTCCACCATCTGCCGACAGCTGCTTCGTTGTTTACAAACTCGTCAGGACAGTTTTATGGAAGCTCTCCAAATCAAAACGAATGCATTCTGAATAAATACCGTACGGCAATGACAGTAATAAAGAAATTATTTTTTACTTTTTAGCGCATTCGATTAAAAGCATGTCCTCAAAAATATTTTGGAAGTCACTGACTCGGAAGGTGTTCCCTGGGGAATACAGCCTGCAGAAATTCAAGGAGAGCACCTAGCAAAAAATTTCAATTTTCAACCATTTCGTGGTTTATTGAAATCGGTTAATTTATCGAAAAACTCCATGTAATTTTTTCTTGGAATTACTGCGAATCATTATTATATTATTAAAATAATGTCGTTTGTATGGTGTATGTCACATCAATTTTGGCCAGTTGCAATGTGGCTTCAGTTCATTGTTATATTTCTTGTTGTCAAGTTCAAGTAAAGAACTTCTGAAAATAGGTTTGTTATCTACGATGCATTATGCAGTAGCAACACTATCAAACTCGCTGGCGAATTGAAGCATACTTAACAATACTTTTTAGTTATTGTACAATTGTGAAATAGTGCAAAATTCAGAAACCTTTTGAGAGGTAAGGATATTGCTCTGTTATATGAAAAATATGTAAGTTAGATCAGATTGAATTCAGGAAATTGATTTTCCGACTAAAATCAATTCACAAGGTTAAAGTTTTAATGTGAAAAAATGTGAAAAAATGTGAAAAAAATTACCGATTATAACATGAAATGTCCAGTGGTCCAAATATCATGTGAAAAAAAGGTGTGAAAGCGAATAACAACTTAGTAGATCCCTTTGATCGAGATTTAGAGAGTACTTTATAAAAATGATAATAGTCTGGTACACAAGTGCCATTTTGTCAAAAAGCTGACCTAGAGGCAACCAAAAATTATGATTTTTGTCTCATTCGATTCAAAATGGTATCTAGAAAAAATGTTAAACTGGATAATTGTGGCCTGCAAACATTGCAAAAGTTATAAACAATTACCTAAAAAGAAAGAATATTGTAGTTGGGCCCATGAGAACTTTTGATGAGGATAATGAAGAGAATGTTTCTTTGCAAATATAAATATAAAAACTATTTGAGATATCCAAAATATGAAATAAAATCCTCAAAGAGCAGAAAATTTCCTGAAGAGAAGACCCAACTCAGAACTGTACCGACAATATTTATAATTTTAATTCAGAGGTGAAAATTTAGAAAAAAACGGGTAGTGGCCTTTGCACGCGCTCCGACGGAATTAGAAGCATGATGAAAAACATTATTTTAACCAATTGGTACTATCTAAAACACGTAAATGAACAATTATCCGTCAACAAAAAATGTTTGCCCCAATGTTTTAAATAATTATGCTTTCGTTAATTAGTTAATTTTTACCTTTTAAAAGTGAATATAAGAATCCTAATTATTTCTGAACTAAAAATTTTGATATTTTTTTCACTTTTTAGAGCTATTCTTGAAACGATTTAGACAAGATTTTGAAAAATTTTGCTTTGAGAAGAATTCCCATATTATAAAAATACACATGGTTGTTTCCAGTATTGTCTTAGTTTTCGAAGATCAAGATACCGCAAAAATTCAGTTGATTATAACATATTGTTTGTTTAATTAATAAATGAAAAGTAAATAAAGAAGAATTCATATTATGAGAAAACTTGATAGTTATTGAAAGAATAATTCCTCAATACTGATAGTTAAAAAAAACAATTGTTATTATCAATATATTTCTTTTTAAATCATAATTTTCATCAAGAATTAGATTCCCAAAGAAATTTTTTTCGACAATTTCAACAAAAATGCATTTGTTTATAAAAATTATTTGAACAATGGAATTATAACATTTTTGAAAATTATTGTTATGCAGCTTTCATCAATAAAGAAAAAAATATAGGGATAATAGAAAAACTATTTTGATTGCTCACTTTACCTTTCCTCAATTTTTCAATGCCTCAGATTGTCATTGAAAAATAGAAAAATCAAAATTTCCTAATTTTTCTAACGGTGATCTTTTTTGAATCGTTTCAAGAATAGCTCCAAGAAGTAAAAAAATAGGCTTTTAGTTTAAAAATAATCAGGGATTTTATATTTACTTTCATAACAGAATGGTGCCAATTTTTTTTATTACTTGATATCCATATTAAATCAGTTAAAATAATGTTTTTCATGTTAATGATCCGGTCGACGCGCGTGCAATTGTCACTATCCATTTTTATTCCAATTTTCACCATTAAATAAAAATTATAAACAGTACAGTTCTGGAAGTTGAATTTTTTTAGAGAAGTCATTGGTTGTAAAAAATGCAATAATATACAGTGTGTTCCATTAAAAAACAATAATTGATGTCACTTCCGGCCAAACCGAGAGTCCGACAAAATCGTCAGAGTCGTCAAAAAGTGGAATTTCATGTTTATATTGACTTTGTCTAGTTTTATTTTGATATATTGAAAAACAAAGAGCAAAATAGGGTGCCAAAATATATTTTTAATATTCAGACAACAGAAAAAGGCCCTGAGGATAATAATGAACGCGGAGTACAGGGACCACTGCAAACCTCTTTTCAAACGCCTGGGAATCTTGCCATTACCATCTCTTTTTATATATAACACCGTTCTTGAAATTCATAAAAATAAAAGTCAATTCTCTAAACATCTGGATGTACATCACTATCAGACCAGAAATGCTGACCTGCTCGTAAAACCGTGCTTTAGACTGACAAAGTCTCAGAAAAACTCCCTGAATATAAACCTTTATAACCACTTACCAGATTATATCAAGCTACTCAACATGAAGTCTTTTAAACCTAAAATTAAATCATTTATGGTGGAACACTGTTTTTATAACATTGGGGAATATTTGAATTCAACTTTTTCTTAAACATTATTTTTCACCTTGACAGGGTCATTTTCATTGTTGTATATGTATTTTATTGGTTTATATATTATGTGTATGTTTGTATAAATTTTTTGTATCTATTTCCGAATATATGTGATCGATTCTATATTGTAATTGTAATTTTATACTGTGTTGACTTATATTTAAATGGTCATTTAAAATTGTGTATATTTTTATATTGTTATGTATATGTATGTATATATATGTACAATTCCTTGTAACGTGTGACTTGCAGCAAACATTTTATGTAAAGTTGTGAAATAAATCTATCTATCTATCTATTTGTCATGTGGTAAATGTATCTTCTTATAATTATTCATGATTGACAGGAAGTTTGAGAAGTGTACTGAAAATATTAGAGGGCTAAGAATTGTGCCTTTTGTTACCCCCATTTTATCCTTCTACTCTCTAATAAAAATCTGTTTGAAAATTGATTTTGCGACTTTCCACAAACATTGTTCGTGAAGAAATTCATGAAATGCATTATTATAGCGGTAGATTTTAAATTGCGCGTTCGATCATGTTGAGTGCCTTATCACTGGATATATCACGGACTAATCCGTTATCCGACAAGTGCGCAGCACGTTTTCACGTGTGAAGCTAGGCTGGTTTCACTGTAATTCCTGATTCAGCTTGTCCAGTGCAGCAAAAATATCATCGGTCATGTTCAGGCCTAAACCTCGATTAGACCTCTGGAAGAATATTACAACTATTGAAATATTTTCAAAGTTGGTTTTCAACATTCCTTCCATTCTTTTGGATAGTGTAGGATGTATTGTTATCGGCCATTATGTACTTTTTTTCTTTCCTTGCTACAGGAAACACTTACGGCCGCGTGCATAGTCATTCGCCATTGCGGCGGCTTTTCAGATGTGCGCCGTTCGCAATATAATTTCTGTAGCGAACGTTGCACTTCTGTAGAGTCGCCGCGCTGGTGAATGACTATGCACGCGGCCGATAGCTTTCAAGACAAAAAATGATGATGTGGCATATAAAGGCTATAAGAAGTAGGCAGATAACACGTAGTAGTCTCGCACAGCCATACGAGTTAGTTTTTATGTCCAGAATTATTCTAGATATTTCTTTTTCGCTGACTGATTGGAAACGAAATCTAAAATCGAGTGAAAACCGTAATAGTTAACAGTCCTTTTCCTTTTAACTTGGATATTCATATAACGAGAATATTCAATCATTTCATCTGGCTTAAGGCTAGTTCATGTAAATGCGAATCGTGAATTGCGAATTGCGAATCTGGCTCCCATTGGTCAATATTCAAATATAGTTAAATATCGACCTATGGGAGCCAGATTCGCAATTCGGAATTCGCGATTCGCATTTACATGAACTTAGCTTTAGTTTGAATGCCCACTTGAATAAGGATTTTTTTATTATTGATTTTTCATTTCTACTTGTCGCATTATCAAAATTCGATAGTTTTTGTTAATAATATACTTTTTTCTCCATTTTAATAGCTTGGGAAACGTAATTTTTCAAAATCTTTGTAATATTGCCACTGTGAATCCTTCTTCGTTGCTAAATATTTATTCATTACTTTACGTCTCAAGTGAATCGTAAATTTCATGTTATCAGTTTTTGAGGCTTAATATGGAAAATAGATGTTTTACAAGGTGTATGCTTTGAACTTGGTTTCAGTCTCATATATGCGAGTTCGCGGTAAGTTAATGGCATCATTTTCGAAATATTCACTGTTTTATTTTGAGAAATATTTTCATGTGCAAGTATTTTCAGCAATATTTGGAGTGATCATATTATTCATATTAGTTATACAGTCAGCAAATGAGCGATCCGAATCATCTATATCAAAGCATGAATTAAAACTACCTTAGGAAATAAAAAAAATTCTATAACCTGGTAGTTGTGACAACTATTTAAGCTGAATGGCAGCCAACTAAGTTTTGCCTTTCATTCATATATATCAATTGTAATATCTTCAGTTCATTTCCTCTACTACAGGAGTTCTGCCGGTAATTTGTATATCGTTAAGTAAACTTATGGTTTCCCAGGTCTCCATAAACAACAATTAGTTAACATTATTGTAATCACTGATATCCAGCAATAACTCATTATTATCATTGTTCTGACAGAATATTGGAAAGCAATATAACAACGCTGCACACGTGCACCATAGGGCCATGGTTTGGATCTATTGCAGTATTAAATAGTTACTGAATATTTACGGGATATTTCGAATTCATTGTTTCACATTTTATAACTGAAGTTGCAAAATGAGCGTTTCTTTGCACCAGACGTGAATATTCGAGCATAAGAGTAGCGAGTAGTCCAACACGCCCGTCGTCTTTCGTCTTTGGTCTTTCTTTCGTCTTTCGTCTTTCGTCTTTCGTCTTTCGTCTTTCGTCTTTCGTCTTTCGTCTTTCGTCTTTCGTCTTTCGTCTTTCGTCTTTCGTCTTTCGTCTTTCGTCTTTCGTCTTTCGTCTTTCGTCTTTCGTCTTTCGTCTTTCGTCTTTCGTCTTTCGTCTTTCGTCTTTCGTCTTTCGTCTTTCGTCTTTCGTCTTTCGTCTTTCGTCTTTCGTCTTTCGTCTTTCGTCTTTCGTCTTTCGTCTTTCGTCTTTCGTCTTTCGTCGTTGCAAAATGAGCGTTTCTTTGCACCAGACGTGAATATTCGAGCATAAGAGTAGCGAGTAGTCCAACACGCCCGTCGTCTTTCGTCTTTGGTCTTTCTTTCGTCTTTCGTCTTTCGTCTTTCGTCTTTCGTCTTTCGTCTTTCGTCTTTCGTCTTTCGTCTTTCGTCTTTCGTCTTTCGTCTTTCGTCTTTCGTCTTTCGTCTTTCGTCTTTCGTCTTTCGTCTTTCGTCTTTCGTCTTTCGTCTTTCGTCTTTCGTCTTTCGTCTTTCGTCTTTCGTCTTTCGTCTTTCGTCTTTCGTCTTTCGTCTTTCGTCTTTCGTCTTTCGTCTTTCGTCTTTCGTCTTTCGTCTTTCGTCTTTCGTCTTTCGTCTTTCGTCTTTCGTCTTTCGTCTTTCGTCTTTCGTCTTTCGTCTTTCGTCTTTCGTCTTTCGTCTTTCGTCTTTCGTCTTTCGTCTTTCGTCTTTCGTCTTTCGTCTTTCGTCTTTCGTCTTTCGTCTTTCGTCTTTCGTCTTTCGTCTTTCGTCTTTCGTCTTTCGTCTTTCGTCTTTCGTCTTTCGTCTTTCGTCTTTCGTCTTTCGTCTTTCGTCTTTCGTCTTTCGTCTTTCGTCTTTCGTCTTTCGTCTTTCGTCTTTCGTCTTTCGTCTTTCGTCTTTCGTCTTTCGTCTTTCGTCTTTCGTCTTTCGTCTTTCGTCTTTCGTCTTTCGTCTTTCGTCTTTCGTCTTTCGTCTTTCGTCTTTCGTCTTTCGTCTTTCGTCTTTCGTCTTTCGTCTTTCGTCTTTCGTCTTTCGTCTTTCGTCTTTCGTCTTTCGTCTTTCGTCTTTCGTCTTTCGTCTTTCGTCTTTCGTCTTTCGTCTTTCGTCTTTCGTCTTTCGTCTTTCGTCTTTCGTCTTTCGTCTTTCGTCTTTCGTCTTTCGTCTTTCGTCTTTCGTCTTTCGTCTTTCGTCTTTCGTCTTTCGTCTTTCGTCTTTCGTCTTTCGTCTTTCGTCTTTCGTCTTTCGTCTTTCGTCTTTCGTCTTTCGTCTTTCGTCTTTCGTCTTTCGTCTTTCGTCTTTCGTCTTTCGTCTTTCGTCTTTCGTCTTTCGTCTTTCGTCTTTCGTCTTTCGTCTTTCGTCTTTCGTCTTTCGTCTTTCGTCTTTCGTCTTTCGTCTTTCGTCTTTCGTCTTTCGTCTTTTGTCTTTTGTCTGTTCTTTCCCGTTCAGCGCTTTCGTATCATTCAGATGAGGTATCATCGAATCATTGAAAGAAGAGAATTGACCGATTGAGTGGACAGGCACATTTAATAAGACCTGTATACATAGAAAGCAAAACGAACAATTTTTGTTTTCATTTCAGTTACTAATCACAGACATGCAGAAGCTAGAAACAGTGGAATTTTTGTTGGGAGAAGTTGAATATTCTGGTAAGTTTCCATTGAATTAATTTTTTCAATAATTATCCCATCAATACACCAGAAATTGTGAGAAATGGTGAGATTAAAAAAAACAAAAAAACTAAAAAATAAATGATACACTCAGAGGCTAATTTGGTTAGTGGAACTATGGGTTTGGTTTTTTTTTCTCCGAATATAAAATCATCTATAAACCAATGCCTCGCATTCATACGAGGACTGCCTAATTGATTCTCAGCAAACTGACAGAAACAAATGTTTACCGTTGGGAACTTTCCTACTCTTTTTTGAAATATCAAATTTGTATGTCTCTTGTAAATGCTCTTCATGTATTTTACAGCAACTGCATACATTTTTCATTTGTTATTCTGTTTGCATGGTATTTATGTTGATTTGTTTATTTTTTAAATGAACTCGTTCAGGAACTGGATATTTCATTCTCGTGTGACTAAATGATAAACCACTACCTGCCTCTACGCCTCGTGGTTCATCATCCTATCACACTCGCATGAAATATCCTATTTTCCGCACTAGTTATACATTTATATACTATATTTCATTATTTTCAGTTAATGCCAGCGATGTTGGTCCTGAAACTACTCTCAACGACTATCTCAGAAAACAAGTTTTTCTTACCGGGACTAAGAAGATGTGTGCTGAAGGAGGCTGTGGAGCTTGTCTGGTTGCAGTTGAAGAAGTAGTCGACAAGAAAAAACATATATTCGTTGTTAACTCGGTGAGTATAGTTGATGAATCAAGTCAAATACAACAGTGAGCAAGCATACCTTAATAAATAAAAATAATTAATTTACAGATACTGCCACATAAACTAACAAACATACCCACAAAAAATCATTGAGGTGAACGATTTAAATCTGCCTCTAGAGGACACAGTAAAGAATTTAGCTTTGATGTTGGATAGTTTCTATAAATTCTTGGAAAAAAATATAGTGTAATCTTGAATATTATTGTTGAATAATAACTTCCATTTGAAGTTGTTTATGAAAGTTTATGTTGCATTGAAAGCAGACAATTTCGGATTCAAAAACTACAAGATGATGTGTGAGGACGGCTTCATACTACCGCCAAAAAATTACATTCAGAACAGATGTTAGCCCAATCTCAATTTTAGATTCAGAGCCACTTATTCCAAAGGCTCTTTAACGTTATATTTCCATATTAGCTACGTAATAGGCTGCCGATTTTCAAACTTTACATTCGATTCCATTACCAAATTATTTTAATAAACCATGTCTTACTGTTTCAAGTGCCTTGTCTCCATCCTCTCGTGCCATGGTTGGAAAATCCACACCATCGAAGGAATTGGAAACCCTCTCATTGGTTTGCACCCCATACAGAAGCTTCTGGCAGACAACAATGGAAGCCAGTGCGGATTTTGTTCTACTGGAATGGTCATGAACATGTTCGCTCTGAACGAATCTGGACCAAAAACGATGGCGGAAATTGAAAACTCGTTCGGAGGAAATTTATGCCGATGTACAGGCTACAGAGCAATACTGGATGCTTTCAAGAAACTTGGGTCCGACGCTGGTAAGCAATAAATTGTATTCATAATTAGTACTGTCCGGCCTACTCTATGTGGTGCATTTTTACGAAAAATAAAATACTTCTTTGCCCTTGTTCAAATTGTCATTATCTTCTTTATTAAAAAAAAATAAAAAATCTCGTGAAAATAATATTGGAAAAGTCCTTAAAAATAACGAAAAACATAGGAAAATTGAATGATTCAATAAAAAAAAAGTTATCTTCTTGAACCCCTGACGTAAAGAATTACGGGAAAAAACGTCGACTGGAGAGGTCAGACTCCTGAAAAATGATGCGAAAACTCGCGAAAATTATAGATTTTGTTGAAATTTGTTTTTTCCGTTAACCAGTTGTCGTCCCCTTACGAACGGCAGCCCTCAAAAGTCGAAACTTGTGCGAGCCAAGGATTAACGAGGTATCACCTTTTAACGTGCGATTCGAAGCACTTTCTCGGGCCATCAGATAAAAATCTGTAGTCGCTAGGATTCGAACCTAGCCGACCGGGCAGTCAATGGTTTTAAACGCTACAGTCAACCACTGACCTACCTGACCCTGATAGATAGATAGATACTTTATTTTTATGCCAGGATTGGGTTCTCCAGTTACCTGTTTGTAGAAGTATGCATAACTCTGTATGCCTCTGTCAAAACTACTGTTTTATCTTGAAGTTTTTGGTGATGATTTCTATAGTAGCGGTTAGAGTTCAAATGATAGCGGTTGTGATACACAGACCAGGTAATCCTCTGGATTTTGTCAAGGTTTGTTTATGCCTGTCTTCTGTTTCATTTCGCTTGAATCATAGTCCGATAAAATAGAAACAGGACCTCAACGTGGCCTGTGGAAAGCTGGAAATCATTCTACAACCTGAATAATCTGAGCTTAACTTTTGGTGCCACAAAAACGTCAAAATTTTCGGACTTTTTTCAGTTTTTCGCTTATAACTCCTGAACAACGCATCCTAGCTCAAAAACGAAAATTTTGCCCATATTGGCTATAATGTACCATTTGATTTCTGTCGTTTGTAGCATCCAAAGTACTAGTCCTATCAAAACACTTTTGTGATCAAATATGTAGAGAAATCAACGGCTAGTTCATCTAAACATCTTAATTTTTGAAAGTTTACTAATTTTAACCAAATTTATACGTCAAATTCCAAAAAGAGCCATTTTAGAATATCCTACATCTTGCTTCCTGACTATTATTTCTTGTATGTTCAGGAATACCTATCCAATTGAGTCATTGAAAGATTGTGGCATAGAGAAAAAAATGTATCGACATTTTTCAATTCAGGTATCTTTGTCAATACAATTTATTAAAAGTTACAATTATTAAGATACAAAGTTCAATGCCAATCAAATAGAAGTTATTCTACAAACAAACAAAATCAAATATAAACACACAAATGCAAGCAAATTCGTTTTTAAAAAAATATCAATGTTTAAAACTTTCTCGACCTCTTTGATTTGGTTGGATACTCATCGTGCTCTACCTCATCAACTTCTGCAAGATGTAGGATATTCCAAAATGATACTTTTTGGAATTTGGCATATAAGTACCTATGGTTAAAATTTGTCAAATTTTGTGATTCAAGTGTTTTTTGAACTCTGAGTTGAATTCTCTACAACCAGTACTTTGGATGCTACAGACTACAGACGATAGAAAGTCGTCAAATGGTAAATTTTAGCCAATATTGGAAAAAATGGAAATGGAAAAAATCGACTCAGAATTTAATGTTATTTAATTTGTCTCCCAGCATGGTTTTCGATAAAAACTGAAGTCCGAAAATTTTGACCCCAATTTATATTTTCATAATATTTTAATTTTTATAATATTTTTCTCATTACAGATAAAATTGGCGATATTGAGGAGTTTCAACCTTGTCTTCGGAATGGATGTACTAAAAAGTGTAATAAAGTTTGCAAAAATGAAAATATTGGAAATTTCTGCTTCGAGCTCGGCAAAGCCAGATGGGTGAAGGTTCATGATTTAAAAGATCTTATGGCAATTTTGAGGATAACTAGCGGCAGTTATATGTTAGTGGGTGGTAACACAGCGAAAGGTGAATGTTTTTCGAAATGTTAATTAAACCTATTCCTTTAGATGTGGCAGGAAATTGCTATGTACCTGCGCCGGCACCGTCTGGTTATCATTTCTATAGTTTGTATGGGGTGACCTAGATTAGAGCTGACGATGGACCCCGCACCGCATTAATGGGAAATTGGCTTTTTGTGAATTGACTCGAATTTTAAATACAGTTCAGAATTCGTGATGCTGATCAAATGTCCACATTATACTCTATTAATTCAGCAATGTAGATTGATTATATATGTATAATAATATATTTTATAAAACTTAATGAACTATTTAGACATTCCCTGTCATAATAAGGCGAATGTTGTTTGTGTCAGACCAACATTCAAAAACCGACCAACATTACTTTGATCGAATACCAATTGATCTTTAATCAACATCAACTAAGAGGGAGAACAGAAGCATAGAGTTTCTTCAATTCTGAAAGGCTTCTCAAAATAGTATTCAGTGGGTTTCTGAGGGTCCTAAACCACCAATCCTCCTTGTCTTCGGCGAGTGTGTAGTAGCGTCCGGAATCCACGTATAGCTTCATGGCAAAAATCATCGATGAAGACATCTTCATCCAAATTCACCCTCAGCCGAAGCTTGCTTTGCAGGTGGGACGCTGGATCAGCGTGAATATCAGTGCAGTTGGTGCTTCCATTATTTTGATTATTTTTTCGCATTCTGTGATTCTGCTACACTGAGTACAGTGGTACAGGTTGTCGCCATTCAGTTTTTCTGGTAGCATATAGTATTGTATTGGGATAAGATCAATTTGGTTTTCATAATGGTCTGGATATTTAAGCTGCAGTTTCCTGAAATTGTCCATATGCTCATACTTGATTCCGCAATCTTCGCATTGTGAAATGTTCAAAATATGTCCTCCAAAAGACTTCTGCACCATTGATGAATGCTTTTCGCGTTCGGAACTCATGGTTGAACTTGTGAAATTATTCACCTTGAAAAGCATAACTACTTCCAGGAATTCATCAGCGATATTCTACAACCTTAGGAAAACGACCTGTCTATCTACATTAGGTTGCATAAAGGAATAATAAACCTATAATATAATAAACCTATCTAACCCATCGATATACTATTCCTACTTCTACAACTGCCAGTGGCGCAGCCAGGATTTCAGTTTGGGGGAGGCTAAACATACAATGTATCAGTTACCAGAGCTTTTTTTTTCGTCAGCCGGATGTTATGAATAACTCCTGTTAGGCCAGCAAACAACAACATCTTCTTGTAGGAATTTTTTTTAGCTTTTCTTCTATAGGCATATGTATTTAATTAATGTGTCTCGTTATGGTCGCAAAATGCGAAAAATGTAAGAGGTGCTCTAGGATCTGGTACCCTAGCACATAGAATTGCCAACGAAAAATACTTCCGAAAATTCTAGAATTTAAAATTTAAAATCGGTCCAACTCAAAGTGCACACGTTCGTAGAAACGCCTACCAACTCTATGTTTGACTAGTAATCGGTTTCAAATTCGTTCAGCGTATAGAAAAGAGATTGAATTCAACGAATATATTATAGAAAAAAATAAGAAAAATTTTTGGCGGGAAAACGGCACCTGCAACCTCTAAATAACATTTTCAACCGACAACCGAGTCGATATAGAGCAATTCTGCGAATGCCAATCGATTCAGCATGCCGAAATTAGTATATTCTGTGATTTTCAAGTTGATCGGCACAAAATGAATTTTTAGCAGAAAAAACATCAAAGTATCATAAGTATAAAATGGCCAAAAATCCAAAGTCATCAGATTCACTCGAAATTACCACCGATATACTCAAAATTTCATGCTGATTCCGAAAATGTATGATTTGAATATGTTCGGATACACGGTGTACCATAAAACAAAGATAAATGTGCAACAAAAATTGTATCGCACGAATCCGGCATCCTAGCACACAAAACCACCTATAACACCTACAAGCGAACTGTTAGGCCAGCAAACAATAACATCTTCTTGTAGGAAATTTTCTTAGCTGTCTTTCTATATACCTATGTATTTAACGAATGTGTCTCGTTCTAGTCGCAAAATGCGATAAATGTAAAAGGTGCGTTAGGATCCTATCCTAGCACATAAAACCGCAAAAGAAACAATACTTCCGAAAGTTCCAGAATTTTTTAAATATTTTTCCCATATTCTATGCCATCATTTCAATTGTCATTTGGTGGCTTGGGGGGGCTGCAGCTCCAAAGCCCCCTCCCTGGCTGCGCCAATGACTACTGCGACCACTACCGTTAACGCTACCACTACGTATGTTTTGTGTTATTTATTCCATCACAGGTTATACCCAAGGCATATGACCTATTCCATAAACATAATGTAGAGCAAAGCGTGCGATCACTTCCACTAACTCTATACATACATCTGACCCATGTCAAGATCAAACTATTAGTAATATTTATACGTAAGGTAATTTCGTTCTTCACTTGGCAAATAACAGAAAATAATTTTTGTCCAAGTCGATTGGACCAAAAACCACATTAACTTTTCACTTCACTTTAAAAACAGTTGACAAAACAGTTCACGTGTAGGTTGTGTGCTGCCGCTGTCTCTCTTCTACTTGGACGCATCGGCCGATGGAGTAAAAGAGAGATAGATGCGTCACAAGTCGAATACTTAGGCCGATCGTGCGTGCCTCTCTATCACTTGTTCCGCGCTCTCGCTTGCACGCTCGGCTCAGGCGGAACGTGACAATGAGTCATACTTTTCCGTGCGTGCAGCCGGCTTTCATCGATTTATAAGACGTTATTATGCCAAAAAAAACAAATCTTCTGACGAAATTAAAAATGATTTTAGGAGTGTACAGAAACGACCCCCCACCTAATACCTACATCGATGTTACGGGTGTGGCAGAACTCACCAAATATTCCGTGAATGACACCACCTTAACCCTCGGAGGAAACCTTTCGTTAACGAAAACGATGGATATTTTCCAGAAAATTTCCAGCGAAAAGGAACAATTTTCATATTTATCGGTAATGAGGGATCACATCGATTTGGTTGCCCACGTTCCAGTGAGAAATGTAAGTATATTCATTTATTTCATACGGTATCGTAAAAAACAATTCAACATTCACTTTTAACACTAGTGTTAAAATAGCACTAGTTGCATGAGAAATTTTTAAATCACGACGTGCTAGAATAACAATGCCAACCAAGTTATCAGTTTCATCAGATTAATTATCAAATAAGCATCCATATCAACAGTAATACATGACATCAGATATTTATTACCTACTTGATTAGATGTATGAGGTATGAAGGACATAATTAACATAATCTCAAGTTAATTTTCGGCATTGTTTTAGAAGTCATGATGCAGGCATAATGAAAACTCGTTGCGCATGCCTCAAAGGCTTACTTGTACTATACTAGTATCATAATCTATCCAATTTTTTTTTTTGCAGATTGGGACCCTAGCTGGAAATTTAATGATAAAGAATAAACATAAAGAATTTCCATCTGACGTGTTTTTATTATTGGAGACGTTCGACGCTACGCTAGTAATAGGTAAAATTTCAACGAATTAATCGTCAGTTTTGTCTAATTTCAGCAATCTATAATTTTTATGAAGCCAACAAGTTGTTAGTTCGCGCAATCGCGCAGTTAGTTTTTTGAATTAGTTGCTTATATGGATATTTCTAGTACAGTTGCATAGGATCGAACGATAAAGGGTAGGTCCCTATCGTCACGAGCTTCCACAAGTCTCCAGAAGGCTTTTGAGGATTCCAAGATACAGCCCGATGACGAAAAAACGAAAAAAACAAAACAACAACAAAAAATTTGAAACCATGTCATTTAAACTCAGATCCACACAATTCCCTTGGATGTACACAGCGATAGTGAGAACCCCCGATAATATATGGAGACCTGCTGTGATGGCCAAAGGTAAAACAAGTGACAACCAAAGGAGGCTAGTGAGTCATTGAAGACCGGCGCTGACATTGCCAGCACGTCAGTGATCAGCCCAAATGATTCTGAACCTCCCTTTCTTGCATAGGAGAGTTGTAGCAGAGGCAAGACATAATTACTCCACACTAAAGTGCTTGGACCAATGGAGGGGTAACAATCTAGGAGACTCCAACATTAGAGAGCTTGTAAAATTCAACTTATTTGAATGAATCCAACCTATTATTTCTGTCATTACTTAGTATCTGGAGAAGGAGACAGAATATTGAATTGGAGTATTTGAGTTTATTCGGATTTATTGTTGTTTTTTGAATCTGTAAATACACGAGTTTCAACTGTCCAGTATTTGTCTGTAGCTAAAAACCCCAATATCGTAACAATGCTGGTGGTAAGAAATGCACTGTTCATAAATAAAATTACATTAATCAGATAGTAAGTATTCAATAATTCCAGTTGATGTCGGTAATAATGAAATGCTGGTTACACCAAAAGACTTCATCGGATTGAACATGAACAAGAAGGTCATCAAAAGTATTGTTCTGGATGCCCTATTACCTGACAAGAATTACAAATATATGAGCTATAAGGTATGTATTCGTTACCACTATCCAAAGAACGATTTCAAAGACTCCATTTTCAGATCATGCCAAGAGCTCAGAATGCCCATGCTATGGTCAACGCAGGCTTTCTTTTTGAAATGGAAAACAATAAAGTTAAGACAGCAAGAATCGTCTTCGGAGGAATAAACCCACAGTTTGTTCATGCCGAGAACACTGAGAAGATTCTGAAGGGACGAATATTGTTCGACAACAATTTGTTGCGCAGAGCATTTAAGTCACTGGATCAAGAAATCCATCCTGACCATATCTTACCTGATCCTAGCCCACAGTATAGAAAAAACTTGGCAATATCTTTATTCTATAAGGTATATTGATTTGACTTTCCTATTTAAAAAAAACG
Organism: Chrysolina haemoptera; assembly: GCA_958298965.1. Taxonomy (NCBI): domain Eukaryota; kingdom Metazoa; phylum Arthropoda; class Insecta; order Coleoptera; family Chrysomelidae; genus Chrysolina; species Chrysolina haemoptera. The sequence goes on from OY282588.1 coordinate 4,475,523, forward strand.
TGTTATATTAATTAATTAATTTGTGAATATCTTGTTTATTTTGTCATTTTTTTTTTCAGTTCATATTGAATATCGCTCCAGAAAAGGCAATTTCTCCGCGAAATAAGTCCGGGGGTACTTTACTTCAAAGGCCCCTCTCGACAGGAGTTCAACAGTTCGATACGCAGAAAAATGAATGGCCCCTCACGGAACCTGTGATAAAAGTCGAGGCTCGAGTTCAAACTTCAGGTATCAGCTCATACTAATTAATTGAAATGAATAAGATGTATAGGTATATAATGAATAGAGGCGTTCAAACAAACTAAGTTCCAGAAAAAATTCTCCTCGAGCAGGGATTGAACCTGCGACCTTTAGATTGCTAGTCTTTCTATTCTAACTCACCAACACCTTGCATCTCCGAAGTTTGCAAGTGTCAATACTAACATCAAATTATAGGAAGAAGGGTATTCTGCTATGCAGATGCGAATGTGGATCCTCGGTAGCTCAGTTGGTTAGACACGGACTAGCAATCTAGAGGTCGCAGGTTCGATCTCTGCTTGGGAAAAATATTTTTCTGGAATCTAATTTATCTGAACGCCCCCATTCATCATATATTTATATTATTGCACTTCAAATAAGACATATTTTTACTACATACATCTTAAAATTCCCCTTATCAAAAACGAGAAGAGCCAGTGAATATTTAAAGGAGAGACAAAATGTCATTTCTCATTTTATATTATTATTTATCTGTTTTTATCATTCACAATTTTTGGATAGTATTCTTTTTCACTATGAAATGATTTTCAGGGCAAGCTCAATATATCGCTGATATACCAGATTTTCCGAATCAACTATTCGCAGCCTTCGTTACAGCTGAAACTATTCCAAATTCCAAAATCGTTTCTATTGACGCTTCTGCAGCACTGGTGAGTTGCAAATATTGTCTCTGAGTTCTCACACTCAAACAAATAGAGCATTTAACACTCTTTTTATGCTCTCACACTATTTCCTCTCAAACAAGTTACTCTCAACCAATTTGCTCTCAACTAGTTTGGTCTTAACTAAATTGCTCTCAACTAATTTGCTCTCATTGAGTTTGCTCACATTTTCTTTGCTCTCACACAATTTGAATTTTCTTCAAGCAGTCACTAGTTATTTTCCCTTACCAGCACTAACTAACCTCACGTTGACATTTGGGCGCGAGGTAATCAAATACATACATTTTGTGATGAGTAATTCCTTAGACTGTTCTAACCAGAATGAACTAACCTTACGTGGGCACTTGGGCACGAGGAAATTGAACAAATACATTTTGTGAGGGGTATTTTTTAACCTTATGTAAACACTTGAAGCAGGTAAAATGCTACTGCTGTAATGGGTAGGGTAAACGTGAATTTAAAAAAGTAAAAGTTTGTGAGGGAAATGTCGGATGATCCGGGAAAACCTGAAAATGGTCGAAAACTCGCTTGAAATCCACATTTTTCGCTGTCGAGATGTAAACAGCCAAGATTTTTTTTTAAGAATTATTTCTTCAGATCTTGAAACCTCTCACATAATAATTAGGGGAAAGTCAGAAAATCAAAGAGAATAAAGAAAAGCTTGAAAAACTTATTTAAAAGAAATATAATTTGATCAAAACAGCGCATACCGTTCATTTACGCGATTTTCTTCTCACTGCTGGAGCAATTACAATATGAATGAGCCTGGTTTAGTCCGACTACGAGTTAATTCTCGTTACACGAATGCAACGCGCTACGTGGATTGTTTTCAATGAAGAAAATAACCAGAAAAAAAGATTAAATGAAAAGAGTCATCAAGCACAAGCACAATCCATCCACGTTACTGTTGAATAACATTTTAAACGCTGGAAATGTTTATAATCCTGACTAATGCGAGATGGAAGCTGGATGTAGAGATTTTTTTTTCAGTCGGTTTTGGTACTGGCATATAAATAACCAAGATCGCATCATGCTTAAAGGATTTTTTTCTCTCGTGTAAAAAAAAATAAACAGGTTTTTCAAGCTTTCATTTATTTTGCTTGAATTTCTGACTTTCCCATTCTTAATTATTATGCGACCATCACAGACAGTCCAGACCACGAGATATTTAAAGGAGAGCCGTGGTCAAACGTAAACAAACGGATTATTGATTTTGTAGGGTACCGCGATTTGTTCTAGACTGCATATAGTTTCTCAATAATCATTATTCTTATCATCTCACACTTGGATATGAACTAAAACCTCTATCTTTGTTCGAAGAAACTGAAGGGTGTGGTTGCATTCTATGACAAAAGCGACATTCCCGGTACCAACACTTACACACCGAAAATTATGGGTTCAACATGGACTCCAATCCAAGAAGAACTTTTCTGTAGTGGAAGGGTGCAATACTACCACCAACCTATAGGAATAATTGTGGCTAATGACCAAGACCTTGCCTGGAAAGCCGCAGAACTGGTAAAAGCGACCTATACTCCCCCAGAAACAAGCCCATTCCTGAATGTGAAAGACGTCGTTGATGATAATATCGCTGACAGAATTCACCATCAAACAACGTTCTTACCAAGAAGCAAAGGTAAGTATAGAGTACTTCAGTTGAATAAATGTCTACTATTTTTTTTCATAATCTGCATACACTGTATAACCTAACTCTATCACTTGATTTCCTATTAGTAAACAATGTTTTATTTCGAGTGAAGGATATGAGGTATGAGGAGTTGAACTGGTAAATAATAGTCAGTTCCACGAACGAGATTAATATTATGAATGTTTTAAGTAAAAGCAACATAAATGTAACTGAAATTCGCAAAGAAAATTAACTATAATACAAATTTCATTGGAAAAATTCATACACAAGTAGTCTTTGTTGCTAAACCACTTGTACTATTTATGTCTAATAAGAAATATGCAAGAGTATTATTGGGGGGGGGGACCCAATAATATGCCTTCGGTTCGTTCCCTGCACATTTCATAACATTTGTTTTTCTTTCTCAACAAAATTTCATATTTTTGCCTTCTTATTATAACTGAATATTTGTTGAATAGGAAACGATGTTAAGAAAGTTATCGAAGGAAAATTTTATATTGGATCACAATTCCATTTCCACATGGAAGTTCAGTGCTGCAATGTAGTGCCCACTGAGGATGGCTTGGATGTATACCCTTCGACCCAATGGATGGATCTCTGTCAAGGTGCCATCTTTGACGCTTTGAAAATTCCAATGAACAGGTAAATGAAAATCAAAGAAGCGTGTTTCGTAGAAATACTCAAGTTCTTCCCAACTTTCAAAGAAGCAGTAACTCAGCCACAGATATTCACAAAGCTACTTCACCAAAATCAGCTTTTTTTCAGGGTAAGCTTTTAGCTTCCGAGTATGCCAACTCAGTTGGCGAAATGTGTGTTTGTGAAATTGATATAGTTTTGGTGTGGTTTCCATTACTTGAAATGTATTCACACCAAACGTTTCAAATATTCATTTATTCGAATAGAGGAGTAGTAAGTTTCAAAATGAGCGTGTTTTTCGCACCAAACGTGTATATTGGAACACGAACGAGTATTTCAACACGTCGTATGCAAAAAACTATAGTTTTTTTTAAATGTGTCATATACAAGTCTTTTTATAATTACGTTGAAATCTTCATTCATATAATAGAATGGATTACACTGAACATGGGCATAAGGCAATAGCTACATTTATATTGAATTAAAGTTAAATTTTAGAGGATGTCAAATCGTGGTTATATGTTTACGCCAAAATTTTGCAATGAGGGTTGAGTCTAACTGTTTATACATGAATTCAGTTCAAAAAATAAGTTTTCATCTACGACACCAATTATATCTTTGCAGAATAAATGTTCGCGTCCGTCGCCTTGGTGGAGCTTTTGGTGCTAAAATAATGAAAAACGCCCTCATTTCGACAGCCACAGCTTTAGCGGCAGTCAAACTCAGGGCTCCAGTGAAGATGTGGGTTCCTCTTGAAAAAAACATGGATATCTTAGGTGGAAGAGTTCCCCAGTACACAAAATACGAAGTGGAGGTCAACGATAAAGGTGTGATCCAGTCCCTGAAGGCAGATTTATATTCCGACGCTGGATGCGGGGGTAACGAATACGTGTACTTATTCATTAATGCTCTGTTTCCGAACTGTTATAATATCGATAACTGGGAATTCTCTACATATAGGGTTAATACCGATAATGCGAGTACAACATGGGCCAGGGCTCCCGGTAAGTCAGTCTTGAAATCATTCAAATATTTTTTGACATCTTCTACAGTTTTCATTAGTGAGTATACTGTGTCAAAATGCATTTAACTTCCTGGGCATGATTCTTTGTGTATTCAACCTTCCACAATCTGAAAATGGAAAAATGTAAATCCAAGGAAATCTGTTCAAGTGTCAAGGGCGGATCTATAGAATGGCAGTTGGGGTAATTACCCCCCCCCCCCCCTATGCAAGCTCGATTCATAACAAAATATACTATAATAATTGAAAAATTATCTTTATTGTGGATTTACCCCCCCCCCCCTCCCCCAGAAAAGTTGCCTAGGACCGCCTTTGACAAGACAAGTGTAGAAGCGTTGAGTTACCGAGTTAACACGACTGCTGTCTTGAATGAAATTAAAATTTTTGTCAGTAACGTTTTGTACACTTGCCAATCTGAAAAAGAAAAAAATAAGTTCAAATCAACCAAAAACTACTTCTCTCTTTTAAAAAAACTTGGCGTTTCGGAGATTGTATTCTCCTCCGTTATCAAAACTCGATGAAAACTCTATTTGAATCAGATTTTGAGATAATATGATCTTTTTGCAAAGTTCAAAGGAAATCTGTCAATAAATTTTTGATAGCTGACTGCGAGTATGAAATTGTCTAGGGCTAAAACACTTTAACACTGTCTATAATTACATCAAAATGAACATACTTATATGAAAATATATGCACAACTTGTTAACTTGTGTAATTCCGGAGTCACAATGATAGACAGTATCTGCAAGGCAAAACTAAGAGAGAAGGAATCAATCACTAATTTTTCCAGTACCTATTAAAAAAGGCATTCAGGGTTTTGTCCACCTTTCCTGTCTTGTTATGTAGTACCAGTGGGTAACCAGTGGGGAAGTTTTATGGTCGTGATTGAGAAATACGGTTTTTGAAATTCTAGGTTCTCTAGAAGGTTTGGCATCTATAGAAAACATCATGGAACATATAGCCCGTTCGCTTAATTTAGACCCGATAGATGTTAAGTTGGCTAATTTGAATACAAAATACCCAAAAATATTGCAGTACTGGAAGGACATGCAAACCTGGGCAGATGTTGCGACGAGAAAAAAAGCAGTACAGAGCTATAACCAGGTAAAAATTATTCATATAATTTTCAACTTAATGCTATTCGACCAAATTTCAGGCAAATCGATGGAAAAAAAGAGGCATGTCTGTGGTTCCGATGGTATGGACTTATGACCTTTATGGCCAATTCACTGTTCTTGTGTCTGTTTTCCATGGAGATGGTGGAGTAGCAGTGTCTCATGGAGGAATAGAAATGGGACAAGGAATAAATACTAAGGTATGTAGATTCAGATTTTCTCATTCACATACTACAACAGTACATCGATTAAGCTTTATACATATTTTGGATCGACGTGGCCGTTACTTGATGGAAATCCATAGTTATGACACTAAGGTAAAAACCGATTAAAATTTCCATAATATTTATTGTCTGTGCGACATGTTTCGATACACAGCATCTTTTTCAAGCGAATGAAGTACATTAAACTATTCTTCATTGAAATTACTTAAATACCTTTCTTACTCATTAACATAATTAGGGACTACCTATAATTATCGCTAATACCTAGACTCATACAACTTATAAAATTGACATAACAATGAACCTACCTGGAAATCTCAGAACACAACCACCACTCAATTGAATTAGCGATAATTATAGGTAGTCCCTAATTATATTAATGGGTAAGAAAAAAATACTGTGTATCGAAACATGTCGGAAAGACAATAAATATTGTGGAAATTTTAATTGTTTTTTACCTTAGTGTTTTTATACATATGTTTAGAGTGAAATGAGTTAAGTTAGTTTCAAGTAATAAATCCGAAAAGTCAACCTCTGAAATATGAGCAGATATCACCCAAGGCTTAGGACAGGTCTAACAATCGGTCAAGACACGCTGGTCAAACATCTGAATATCATGAATATAGAAACAAGAATCCATCAAATTATCATAGAGCCATAGTTACGAATTGAAAAAAAAATCGAACCATAAACACAAGAATCTTCCGCCATCTCAAATGTACGAATTTTGACAAAAAAGTCATAATTTGCAACCCCGAAAACCTCCAAATACCAATTTTGAATCTAATCATAAAAATTTAAATTATGATTTTAACAAAAACTTAATTTCACGTGCTGCGTGTTAAACCTCTTCACCATTATAGTTACCCAGAATGCTTTGAATTCACTGTCAACATTTTCCATTGTGCAAGCATATAGGTTCATTTTCGACAAAACCGGTGGAGATTGAGGGTTCTTTCAATATTCCTGCTCTAAAGCGGAAATGCTGTCACAAAATTATATTTCTCGGAAATCTTCAACTGCGCGTTAAAATATAGAAGCTTCTAAGGCTACTTCGGTGAGCAGCTGCAGAATAGTATACAGTATCAGAAATTGGAGGAGAATTGGAGTGCTCTCTCAACATAATAGCAAGCTATTCTTTACGCTCGTATGAAACCAGCATACCCCGATGAAAACTTTCCGATACTGTATTAAAGTGTGAGTGAATACAAAGGTCTTTCAAACACACGCGAATGTGTTTGAAAGATCAGTTATCTACGAACTTATTATGCAAAATGGTTGAATTCGTGCTGTGACATCAGTATACCTTTCGTTAATGTTTGAATAAAAGTTTTGCATGTGTTTGTAATATTTTATTTGACGTTACAAGGTACTCCTGTCAGATCAATAATCATGACATTGTCATTCAGACTTCACTGTTCTCGAGTTGTAGATGTATCCATGGTTACTTTAAAAAACGCGCGTTTTTGGCGTGCTTTAAATAGGTAAAAAGGGGCACCAATTCAACAAAAAATTATTTAACTTTTTGTTCTCATGATATAAATGATATTTTTTTTTAGGTTGCCCAGATGTGTGCCTATAAGTTTGGATTGACTTTAGACCAAGTAGTTGTTAAACCAAGTTACAATGTTATTGCCCCCAACACCTTCTTCACAGGTGGAAGTTATACCAGTGAATCGGTGTGTTATGTAAGTTTAAAATTTCGTTTATCAATAATTATGCTCCGTTTCATTTAATCTGAAACCACAGCTAAATGCCAAATATGTGAGACATAAGCAAGCAGGTCACCAGTTGATATCTGATGATTGAAATCATATTGTCGTTTATAACAGCTTTGAATCTGAACCGAGAATGGAGTTCGTAACCAAGACAAAGCATGTGAAACTAGTTAGTGAAAGAGTTTACTTGTGTTTCTGTTAGGTATCTTTAAATTATTCGATGATGTCACCCCGAGTTCCTTTCGTCCCGAAATCCGAATAGAGAGGTGTTTTTCTTCCAGAGTATTTCACATCATTTTTGTTATAATAATGCTTGGAAATGAAAAAGGAAAGGAAAAAGGTAACTGGAAGTTGTCGACCAAAGACGAAAACATGAAATAATCAATAATCCATTTCAGAGCACTCTCTGCTTCTTGAGGTGTTCCCTGAGGCATACAGACTGCAAATATTCAATAATATGGCAGTTTTTATTCCTAGATGGTTTTATCTTTAATAATTTTTTAACTGGTATATTTATGAATTTACGTTTCTTTCTCTTAGGCCGTTTCAAAAGCTTGCGATGATATTTTGGAGAGAATGAAACCAGTTAAAGATAAAATGAAGAATCCCACATGGGCAGAAGTGGTCGAGCAGTGTTTCAGCGAGAACGTTAGACTTAGTTCCCCAGGATTGTAAGTATTACAATAATTTAGTTTAATCTATTCTGGTCTCATCAATATTCTCAATAAAAATTTCATAATTCTCCTAACGTTTCCCTCATCACTATTTATTACTGTATTGAGCACTTCTTAACGTTTTTTTTTATTTATTTTAATTTGGATTTGATTATACAGGGTAGGACAGAAGTGTGTCCGATTGCTAAAGTTCTATGATTGCTAAGAAAATGAATCAAAAACTAAAATAAAAATAAACTAGACAATGAAAAGCCATCTATATTAGCAATAATTCTCAACATTTTCAGTTATCCCACACTCCCACAACAGTATTGACCATGTCCAATGGAATTGCAGGATTTTTATTGTGATGAAGTTTACATTAACGAACATTTTTTTTATTACATTTCAGCATTGCCCAAAATTCTCCAGAAGTCAAATCTTATCTAATTTATGGATTATGTGCTACAGAAGTGGAGGTGGATATTTTAACAGGTCAAAAACAAATATTGCAAGTTGACATTATTGAGGATTTAGGAGAGAGCGGCAGTCCCCTAATCGATATGGGTCAATTAGAGGGAGCTTTCGTTATGGGTAAATGATTTCTATACAAAATACAGTACTTCTAATTACATAATCCAGTTGAAATCCCACCTGTCAGGCTGGATTTTAATCGATCAATTGAAATTGTGTTAGGTGGCAGGTCTTCATGAAATTGTTTGTATTTCGCTTGTTCCATACTGAACATATCACAATTCTGTTGCTACCGAAGGAAACGAAAAAAACACAACTTCGGAAATGCTCTGATAATGAAAATATGGCGAAAGACCTGATGTTTTTTTTACTACATTTATTCTATCATTAACTTGATATCCAGTAATATTTCAGGAGGAAGGTAGCTATGCTTTTGATTAGAAAATTTTGGCGTTTCTAGAAAAAAAAGGCAACTTCTTTCAAATAAATCCACAAACATCAGGGGTGGTATTCTGTGTACCATAGCATTCAATTGTCGATAGAAAAAGTGAGATGACATTATGGTTGAATTCATGGGAGAGAAAAAAACACTGTCATGACAATGGAATTCTATGGTCACAGTATCCCACCCAAGGTCCTTCGCCATATTTTCATCAACGTTACTGCGTAGTTAAGATAGAGTAGCTGTGGTATATTGTTCAAGTGAGAGTATTCAATTTCTTCAATATTATGTCACTGTCAAATCAAATCCCTGTAAAGCCCTGTTCAACACTATATAATTGGGTGACTCGTGATATATATTAAAATCTCTCTCTATTACAGGAATTGGCTACCATACAACAGAAGAGCTTATTCGTAATGCAGATGGAAAACTGCTGACGGATAGGAGTTGGAATTATAAACCACCTGGTACGAAAGACATTCCAATCAATTTCAGAATTAAATTTCCAGGAAATGATCCCAACACTCTAGGTCTTCTCAAGTCTAAAGGTAACTCTAATCACTATTGAAAATTGTATATTTACCTCAAAATTTTTCAGCTGTTGCCGAGCCTCCAATATGCTTGTCAGTTGCTGTTCCCTTAGCTATACGAGATGCGCTTGCTTCAGCTAGAAAAGATTCCGATCCCAGCCAGCCAGAATGGATTCCTATCGGTATGTATTATAATATAATAGGTACTTCTAAATATTTTGATTTCAATGGAAAATTGTTTTTACTCAAGTGGATAAAATCTGGTTATTGGCAAGCTTTTGAATCTGGAACTCACAGAATAACCTACATTATACATCTGAAGAAATTATTTTTCACTTTTTAGTGCATTTGAATGAAAGTTTGTCTTTAAAAAGTTTTTTTTATTGATATTTTATTTTCTGCTTTTTAGTTAGTACGCATTAATATACAGATTTCTGATAAGGAATGGTTATTACAATGCCTGTTTCCTGTGAGTTTTGGGCTATCTAGCCCTTGAATGAAGAAGCCATCTAAATATTCACTCATCAGCCATCCTGAAGCAGCTATCTTCAATTTGGGAATTTTGTCAAAACATCCATGAACTTTTATCCCAAATACCATACCATACCAATTTTGAAGAAAATCAGGCCATAATAACAAAACTCGTCCGGCATCTTGGACCCACCATATTGAATTTATGAATTCTGACCCAAAATTTATAATCCCGACGACTAAAACCCCCACACACCAAATATGAATCGAACCAAAACGACCAAATAATTTGTCCGCCATATTGAAGCTGCAATATTAAATTCATGAATTTTAACAAAATTATTCATAATATCCAACCTCGAAAACCCCTACATACTAATTTTGAATAGAATCAAACCAAAATCACAAATCTCGTCCGCCGTCTTGGAGCCGCCATATTGAGTTAATGAATGTTGACAAGAAAATTATAATCTCCGACCCCTAAAAACCCACATACCAATTTAAAATCGAATCGGAGCATAATCACAAAACTCGTCCGCCATATTGGAGCCGTCATATTGAATTCATGAATTTTGACAGGAAAATCATAGTCTCCGACCTCGAAAATTCCCACATACCAATTTAGAATAGAATCAAACCAAAATCACAAATCTCGTCCGCCGTCTTGGAGCCGCCATATTGAATTCATGAATTTTGACAAGAAAATTATAATCTCCGACCACGAAAAACCCACATACCAATTTAAAATCGAATCGGAGCATAATCACAAAACTCGTCCGCTATATTGGAGCCGTCATTTTGAATTCATGAATTTTGACAAGAAAATCATAGTCTCCGACCTCAAAAACTCCCACATACCAATTTAGAATAGAATCAAACCAAAATCACAAATCTCGTCCGCCATCTTAGAGCCGCCATATTGAATTCATGAATTTTGACAAAAAAATCATAGTCTCCGACCTCAAAAACCCCCACATACCAATTTAGAATAGAATCAAACCAAAATCACAAATCTCGTCCGCCATAGAGCCGCCATATTGTATTCATGAATTTTGACAAAAAAATCATAGTCTCCGACCTCAAAAACCCCCACATACCAATTTAGAATAGAATCAAACCAAAATCACAAATCTCGTCCGCCATCTTAGAGCCGCCATATTAAATTCATGAATTTTGACAAAAAAATCATAGTCTCCGACCTCAAAAACCCCCACATACCAATTTAGAATAGAATCAAACCAAAATCACAAATCTCGTCCGCCATCTTAGAGCCGCCATATTGAATTCATGAATTTTAACAAAAAAATCATAGTCTCCGACCTCAAAAACCCCCACATACCAATTCAGAATAGAATCAAACCAAAATCACAAATCTCGTCCGCCATCTTAGAGCCGCCATATTAAATTCATGAATTTTGACAAAAAAATCATAGTCTCCGACCTCAAAAACCCCCACATACCAATTTAGAATAGAATCAAACCAAAATCACAAATCTCGTCCGCCATCTTAGAGCCGCCATATTAAATTCATGTATTTTGACAAAAAAATCATAGTCTCCGACCTCAAAAACCCCCACATACCAATTTAGAATAGAATCAAACCAAAATCACAAATCTCGTCCGCCATCTTAGAGCCACCATATTGAATTCATGAATTTTTGCAAGAAAATCATAATCAATTTAGAATCGAATCGGACCATAATCACAAAACTCGTCCGTCATATTGAATTTATGAGATTTGACAAAAATTCATAATCTCCGACCCCGAAAAAGTAGTGCAAAATTTTTAATATATGTAATATTATTTTATTAGAAAGGTTTATAATTGTTTTTGTTCCAGATGGCGCCACAACGGTAGAGGCCTCATTCCTTCTGGCCCTGAATAAATACGACCAATATACTTTATAAAGTGACATTATTGATTTATCATATTATATATAATATAGCATACATTATTCGATTGTAAACTTGATTTATTGTGCAATAAAGTGATTCAATTCGGTACGTTGTTTCTTTATTCTCAATCGACTTTGTCAAACTTTCATCGTTCATCAATTCTATCAAAAGATAACTAGGAGAAGTTGTTATTCGAAATTAACACTAATTTCGAATTGTAAGTCGAAATTAACACTAATTCCGAGTTGTAAGTCGAAATTACCTTAATTTCGAGTTGCAACTCGACGAACGTAATTGGTATAGTAGGAGAAATATTGTACCATATTCGTATGAATTCATATACGATACTCGACGGGTTTTCAAATTTCCCTGTCTCATATCGTAATTTTACGATACGTATATCGTAAATTATGCAGGACTGGAATGTGTACAGTTAATAATCATTCACAGCGTGCACTGAAAAATCGCAAAACTATCAGTTTTAACATTCACCGCAAGAAGTTACGCACCAACTCACAAGTAAAGCTCATTCGACCATCAGACTATCGACATTAGCGAAGCAGAGAAGCAAACATCCAAGAGAAAGTACGCGATAGCACTACAGGTGATGAAAAATACGAGTGACCCATAAATTCGAAGATGACCACTCGCTAAACGAAAAAATGTATCAGTATGTCAGAGGAGCCGAAGTTCGCTGACGTCAAAGATCAGACTTAGCGGCGATGCGAACGAAAACGAGATGTGCGATGTGTGCATAAGAAGTGAAACCGTCTTGTCCATTCCGAAGAATTCGGGGTTATCGCCATATCCGATGTGCTCCAACTCAGGTGATTCAGTGTTAAGGTTAAGTTCAATGTGTGTTGTTGGTGTTGGTGGATTGGTAGCGCTGTAGAAGGTGATCTGAGGACAGGACTACTGGTGATATATAATTCAGCAGGTGGGTGGCAAATTCAATGTGTTAGAGTTTAAGCAGTTTAAGCCAGAATGGCAAATTAAAAAAAACATTTACGTAGAAAGTGAAAAGAGACATCGATTATAACTGGTCGTCTGTTGGTAAGCTCTTTATACGGTTTTCATACATTTCAATTCGAAATAGAACGGCACTAGGTATGGGTACCATGTACTGCATATTGTGACAAATGTGATCATGGTATCATAGCCCTGATGGGGCCCAATACCGGGAAAAATTGATTACACAAACGTTGAGACTTCGTATATCTCTTCTTCATGTCGAGTTGGACCACATGGTATTTGCGAAAATTCTTGGTAGCGGGGCAGTTTTTTAGGTAAATCGAAAACTTCTGGAACCGTCCGACAAATAGACTCCAACAATACAGGGAAATCTCATGTACGTCCTTTTCATTCCGGTATATCGGTACAAGGAAGAAGCCGTAGCTGGTAGATCCGTGGAATAACACAGGGATGTCCTTGGTACCAAATTCATCATGTGACATCCTATATTTGTCCTTTTTGATCGAGAGAGAATGCCCGTGGGACGTCTCTGGTAAAAATACGGAACATCCCCGGAATGTCCAGATGATGTACCTGTTTTGTCAGAGGAATGCCCCGAAAATATTGTCAGACATTGTTATGTACCTCTAAATTTTCCATATTTTCATTAGTGAATAACCAGCTGGGACTACTGTGGGGGTCCACATTCCATGACTTCATAACTTTTCGCAAATAAAAAATTCTCCAACCGGACATGAAGAACAGATATACGACGTCTCCATATTCAGGTTATCTTTTTATTCCCAGTTTTGAGATCAATGACTGAAATAAAGGGAGGTAACGTCTGAGACTAGATTTTTCTTATTATAAATATATCCCTATCAACACAGGGTTATCCTAAGTACGTCCCTTTTATGTCCCAAAGTGTACCGTTGGTACAAGGACATGTTTGGCAGAATATTCTTTTCGCTTTCGAGCATAAAGTATGGGTGCAGAAAATCCGAAAAAGTAAATAATATTGCTGTCGTAATCACCATCCAGATCCCTCCCCCCCCCCCCCCGGTGTCATAAAAAATAAGCAAATCGAAGACCCCCCTGCCGGCCTTTAGTGCTTACGTAATACTTGAATGGCGTCTTGAGTTAGAAAATCAAAAACTGCACAGGGGTTCAATGTTAAGCTTGCAAATTTTGCATGGAACTCGTTCATGGGACAGAAAACCTAATTTCCGAAGTAAGACTTTTTGGTCAACTTTTCATCCCTTTCCATCCCTTTGAATTTCCTCTGTTTTCTCTGTTTATTCCTGGTAATTGTTTCGTTTGAAAATTTTTGTTATCGGTGTCCTACGACTGAACGGAGAAAACCTGGTGCTTCATGGAAAGAGTGAAGGGTCCCGTTGGCTTGAGATGTGAGCGTACCTACCTGAGACGGCTCTTCATGATGATAAAATTGAACGAGGAATTGCTCTATGAAAGACCCTTCTACGTGTTGAAAAATCTGTGCTAGAAAGAGTCATGAATGTCAATTACCATTCCGTGATCGTGATGATCAATTTTCTGACACTGTTCGTCAGTTTTCAGTATACGCGGTACTGCTAGCCAAGCCAGCAAGAGCTTACCGACAAAACCAACAATTCAAACTAGAAGATTTATCAAGTCAACAAGTACGAAAACACCTTCGATACCGTCCAGCACACCCAAACACACAAGTGTACGGGGAAGATTCCTGTTGAGAACTGACCACGCAGCCCTTAAATGGCTTTTACAGTTCAAAAACTCTGAGGGTCAAGTAGCACGTTGGATAGAGAGACTCCAAGATCGAACATTGAGAGACCATGCACAGACGACTGCTTACACTGTCGACGTGCAGAATAGAAGCAAGCAACGACGGCAGCGATTACTGGAATGATAACAAGATCCAGAAAGACTAAGAATAAGATCCAGATCTTGGTTTAGTCATTGACTGGAAGACGAGTAATCAAAGACCGTCATGGCAGAATATCGCAAATTTTCCACCAGCTGTTAAATTCCCTTACCCTGGACAACGGGGTCCTGAAACGTGTGTTGGATTCCAGCAAGGATGGCAAGTTGCCAAGCTGCACGCAATTACTGGTACAGAAAATGTGATGTATGCACTGACAGCAATGGATCCTGAATACGACCCACGGTCCCGATGTGCCAGTATAACGAAGGCAGCCCATTTGAAAGAATCGCCATTAACATCGCTGGCCCCCATTCCCCGATTCTGACTACGGGAACAAATACATCCTTGTCGCAATGGAATACTTCAGCAAATGGGCGGAAGACTATACCCTGCCCAACCAGGAGGCCATCACCGCCACCGACGTCTTGGTAAAAGAGTGAATATGTCGATTTGTTGTTCCATTGGAGTTTTATGCGGACCAAGGCAGAATTTCGAGTCCTAACTCTTCCAGGAAATGTGTTGATTACTGAACATCCGAAAGAATCACAGCTCTACATCCACAGTCCGATGGAATGATGGAGCGGATGAATAGGACGATCAACCGCCATTTGTCAAAGGTAGCCTCTGACCTCTAAAGGAACTGGGACTAGTTCCTCTATCTGTTCCTGATGGCTAATCGTTCAAGAGTGCACGTATCAACCAGCCACATTCTGCTAGTATCATAATGAGCCGGTAAATGTCCTGAAATTTGGGATGCTTTCCGGACAAGACACTGCGGGAGAGGACTACGTTAACAAACTTCGTTAGAGGATGGATAACGTTGATGAACGGGCCCGTTTGAAGGAATGGACGACATCCATGAATGGTCCGTTTGAAAATCCAGAGTGCAAGCGACATAATAAAGGAGACCTCTGATATCAAGGCC
Organism: Chrysolina haemoptera; assembly: GCA_958298965.1. NCBI lineage: Eukaryota > Metazoa > Arthropoda > Insecta > Coleoptera > Chrysomelidae > Chrysolina > Chrysolina haemoptera. Next base: position 4,491,068 of record OY282588.1, read on the forward strand.
GACGCTGGAGAATTTCAGGACAGTGAGCTGGTTTGGTTGTACAAACCAAAACGTCGCCGTTGACTATCACCAAAGTTAAGGTCGTGGAAAGGCTAAATGACATCATGTACCGAATCAGTAAGGAGGGAAACCTAGAGTCGTCCATATCAATCGCTGGGCTCCTTACGCTGGGAATCACGACCAAGTTATTACTCTCAAACCATCGGAGAATGATATAACGTTCCAGAGGTTCATGACGTTGTATTAAAATTGTTAAATAATTCAATATTTAGTAACTCGAGAAGAGTCACGAGACCTTTTCCAGGCAGCTGCTGACCACGCGCAAGCCCACTGTTTGGTAGAAGATCTTCGAATGGCCAGAAGCATCACTCTCTAAGAAGTTCTGTCAATTTCTGGAATTACGGCAACTGAACCCTGAAGTTGGACGGGTGTTACAGTGGAAGAAGCGCCAGAGAAACATCTTCTACCTGATTACCAAGGAACCTTTCCATGCAGATGTCTGGAAGAGCCTCACCACAATAGGAGACGATGCAGAAAAAAAAATGTATGTATCCGGCAATCCTAAAATTGTCTTGTGGGCTTAATGGGATTGGAGAGATATAAGGAGCATGTTGGAGACGATATTCCGATACAGCGGGGTCAAAAACGCAGGGTGGACACCCATATATCTATACTAATAATATAGAACATCTATACCTACTTCCATCGACATTTCATGTCATTTAAATTAATTGTCTATCATCTAATTGATCTAATGATAGGAATGTCATTAACACGAACAATGAAACCCATGTTTCTAGTCCGAGAAAGTCATTTGTGTGAATATTTCATTCATCGCGCGTAATTGATAGATAGATAATAAAATCATTAACATTCAACAAAAATATATAAATCCGGCTATATGAACATTTAATTTTCGCTAATGATTGTGACCCAAATAATTGGAGCATGGGTATTTCCAACGCTCGATGATTGCACGACTTGAGACTTCGTCGATGCGATGCGCTTTTGTTATTTATTTTCACCTTTCTTTTGCCATCACCGACAAAAATATTCATTTGCGTTTCCTTGTTAAACACTGCAATAATAAACAGGTATATTGTTGAAAGTAATCCAGGGCAGTGTCTCCATTTTGATAAAACGTTTTCTTTATAATATACTAAATGAGATACATAAAAATGTAACATATCGGACACTTCATTTTGGACCATGGTATGATTATAGTCGATGGTATTATGAGTGAAATTGAGCAGAAAATTATACCATTATCCATTATTAATTTCCATCAAATAGGTTGCAGTGTGTCTAACGCACTATAGATACAAAAATAAAAATCATCCCTAGAATCTTAATTGGTAAAATATACAGGGTATTCCATCTGAAATTCCCAAATAGGTTCATTTCTGGTAAAATCATAAGTGATAGAGGAGTATGAAATATTGAAAATGTTTCCAATTATATTGAATCCAATACCCCTATCAAGTTTGAATCTTTATTATTATCTCAATAATGCTGTACTCGCCAATTATTGTATTTTAATCTTATTATACCATTATTATTATATAACCTCACAGTTATCTATATTTAGTCATTTATTTTGCAGTCTTAAGCGTAAAGAAATAGTTATCTTATTGAATATTAGGGTGAATCCTACTAATTCATTCATTCATTCTTATACCCTTGGAACCCTGGAAACCATGGCTTTTCCAAAGAATATATTGACACCCGTGTAACTATTATTCAAGTTCTTATAGTATTAGAGACATGATTTTCAAAAGATAACTCAGCATGATTACTTGTACTTCGGACTTTTTCAATACGTTTCACGTACGTTTCAATTGCTTGAATCTGCAATCGTCTTCAAGTGAATACTGACAAATTTAGAATCTACACGATGTTTTGTAGGTCTGCCGGTAATTACGTTGTAATTACGCGCGGTCTTCTGGCGCGCGTGCTTTCCCGCTAATTCTCGCTCCAAAACGGTCCATTAGCGCTCTTCATACGTTTTTAATTTCCACGCTCGGTCGTCTGAAGGCACCATTGACTTCGATATAGGCGTGGTTTATTTCCACATCCAGAGATTCCTGGTTGTTGCAAATACACATTGCCCTCTCCATAAATGTTCTTACAATGCCCCTCTTAATGATTGGAGCCGTAACTGTGGTACTGTCCAGAGTATGTCTTTTTCCTGTAAACAGAGATGAGGATACCAGTGTCTTTTCTTTCAGCTTTCACATCGAGAGAAGACAAGGTACTGTAAGTTTCCTTTTCCTTCGTGAACTTGATAATGCCTGATGTTATTCATTCTTGAGAAGAAATTCTCAAGGTGTTCATCTCCGTGGCTCCATATGATGAATGTGTCGTCCACGTATCTTAGCCATAGTTTTGGTTTGTATTCGGCCTCTCTGATAGCCAATTCCTCGAACCATTCCATATATATGTTGGCGATTACTGTAGAAAGAGAAGATCCCGTCGGCAGTCCATCAACTTGGGAGAAGAAACGGTCGGTATTCACCTCAAGACGATTGCAGATTCAAGCAATTGAAACGTAGTGAGAAACTAAAAAAAGTAGAAATCTTTCAACCATTAGGACGATGGAAGTCCGAAGTACAAGTAATCAAGTTACTACATCGTCTACAACCTTCAAAAAAACATGACTCAGCATGGTTGTCAATTTCTCAATGGTACCCATACATTATAAATTGCACAGTTTTGTACTTGACGAGGTTTTATTTACTTTCAGGGATTCACACCAATGTGATTATGACATTTGAGGCACTAAGGAAATGAAGACGAATTTCTTCCTGGGACTGGTACTGTTACTGATCATCAAGTGGGTATCTGCGAACAACAACGCATCCACAGAAATGGTCAGCAGCAATGATCGCCGAATAGAATTGATCAATTTGGCTGGAAGAAATCTCAAACACCTAGTGGAGAAATATTGGAACCAAAAGGAAAACAGCGATAATTTTGTGGGTAAGTCTACTTTTCAGTGTAGTCACAGAAAGGTGTGAAATTTCCCAATGAGTTAAACAAATATAATCAGTAAACTTAAGAGAGAGTTACATAGTTTCATCAACCGAAATATTTTTATTTGCTGAAAGTAACTCTCTCTTTTGAAATAGTTTCATTTCATGTATCTTGTTACTGTTGGTGGTACTTGCAGTGTAGGTACTCTTCAAAACCTTTGACGTAGTGATGAATATATATTGTAGTTTTATCTCAAGACCAATAGGATAAGCTACTACACTCTCGCAAAAGGATAAATAAATGAAGAGTCTTAAGCATAGACCTGTATAATACAGTACCACATGTACTCTAAGAGCCGAAGAGAGGTCAACCATCACCGTTCTGTTTACCGGATGAAACTTCTTAAGGCCGGTTCAGATACATGGGTGCCCACCCAGGGTTTTTGATCCCACATATTAAGTATTAACAAAGTTAATACTTCTGAAGAAAAGAAAATATGCGATGCTGTAAATTTGTTATCTATCAGATTGTTGAAGGAAGAGATTAAAGACAGCTAGGAAATTAAACAGTCGAGTTCAACTCAAATCGTTTCAAATTGAAGATCCTGTTTCTGTCACACTTTTTGATACGTTAGTAGGTAAGATATTTGATTAGTTATTATAGTTAGTTTCTTTCATTTTTCTTAAGTTTTCTATCAATAAATACCGATCTGCATAATGTTCCTCGAGTTCTTCTTTTCTCGGCATTTTTGATACGTGGGCTTCACTTTTGTGCCTGCCAGAGAGTCAGTATTTGAAAAAATAATTAAGTTGAATGGTCCCCGGGACTGTTTAAAACGGACTGTAGGAAAGATTCTAAAAAAACATTGACTAACGTCATAGCTGAAATCTTCATCTCAGCCATTTAGAGTAACGTCGGTAAGGGCTGGTTTTATAGCTAGGTACAGTTTAAATTCAGGATGAACCCACTAATGGTTAGAATGGGAATCAATGAGCTTCCAAATTATTTAAAAACTTTTGGTAAATTGCGATTCAAGAATAACCTAAAAAAATGCTTCCTCCTTTGAATCCATTACAATTCTGATTTCATTATATTCAGATCAATTTTTAATATTGTTACTTACATTATGTGAAATTATTTAAGTTTTGTTTTTTTTACACTCTTATAAACTGTATGTTTCTTAGGAATAACTTGAATTGAAATTATTTGATAAATGTCATTTATATTCTAAACTCCTAGTTAGTCTACTTGGAATTACCTGGAACCTATAAAACTGGCCCTAAATAATCCAGGTTGTCTTGTCATGATATATTGTTGTTTTGCTATTTGACCAGAAGGGCAAGAATACAGAAACTTTCTGGTTTTTGTGAGATTAATGAAGGAGGGGTTTTTAACCCATGTCGAAATTGATAAACTTTTTCCTCCTTTATTTTTCTTTTGTTTTACAGGTAGATGCTTCGGGCTAGCCAAGAAAATAAAAGCTATACTACCCATAGCGATTTTCATGATGGGCGTTATAATGACCCTCCTGACCTTCCTCACTATATTCTCCCTGAAGTCGCTGGGAATGCTGGGGCTATTGCTCCTCATCAACACCAGTGCAGCCGTCGCTAAGGTAACCGCAGGATTCTCCCATAAACACGAATCAAAACCTCCACAAGACGTGCATTTCCACATCCATCAAAGCAAAGGGGGTGATTACCACTTGGGGCATTCAGGGTATGATGAATGGGCGGATGACAGGATGGACAGTGCTGGCACAGAGTTTTTCAATAAAATCAAGTCGTATAATTTGTACAATAAGTTATCTAGTGATCCAAATAACATGTGATGATGATGTTTTTAAATTAATTCGTAGTTAAATTATTTGTTTAGTTATAAGTATTTATTCTTCGTCCAATCTTATACTCTAATAATGTGATAATCTCTTGTTGTTATCGATTTTTTCATGTTACCAGTTTCCATTCTCGTTGTTCTTCAGTTTAGAATTTACAATATAAAACTAAATTTTTGTATAGAAAGTAATATATGATACATAAGAGTTGTAAAATGACATTTGAATATCATCGAAAATATGAAATATATCAAAACAAACATTGAAAAGTCTGGGTTCATTTGATTTGTTTATAGGAGTCGATATCTGTACCCAAGAGAACCGGGCCACTTCTTTAACTCATTTAATGAATTCCCGATCTATCTAAAGTTGTGTTTGTGTCGATTGTTCGTACTGCTAAATATACAAATTGAAGGTTTGCGTCTCGGAATTTACCGGGTAAGTTTGAGAGATGGCGCACCCCTTTTTTGGATAAAAATTATTCGATTCAAATAATGACTTTTCGGTTTTGCCGGAAATAGTATTAGTTTGAGTTCTTTTACATAGAACACCTTGTATATTTTCACATTTTTTAAATCTAGAGCACATTCTGAATATGATAAGCTGTATTTTACATTTAAAAATTTTTTATTTTTTTGTATTATCAGTTTTGATAATTTTTCCCAACATCGCATATTTGAATTCAACAGAATAAGTTCAACGAATGATTATTTTCATTGTGGCAAGTCGTCAGAAAACAAATGAGTATGGGTGTTATTTAAAAATTTCTATCATTTGGTTTTGTCACATTCAAACACTGGCTGGTGGGAAAGTATTTTAATCAAAATGGTAATTTAATTTTCTTGGACAACAGGGCTTCGGAACAAAACTTTACACATGTGAAAAATCAACATAACTAAAAAAAATCAAGAAATTTAAAAAAAATCAGTTCATTATATTCAGAATTTGATCTAGACTTGAGAGAGATATTGAATTTTAAAGTTTTCAATACTTTTCTCGGTAATCACTGATAAGAGGTCTACAGCCTGCGCAAACCGTGCTGAAACAATGCCAGCAGGCAGACACTCTGTGGCCTGGAAAATCAAACCAGTGCCTCTAAAACAAAGGTAACAGAAAGCGATTTCATAAAATTTCATCAAAAATTTCGATCATTATTGACTGCTTCAAAAACTTCTTACCATTTATTGATACATTATGTTCCATACAACAAACCATTTTTTTATGGCCCCAATTTCAGAAACGCCCTGTATAATAGAAAATCTACTACTTACTACTAACCACACTAAAACGACCTCAAGATAAAAAGAAAATCATAAAAATTACACACGATAGACGGCTTTCAAATAATAATGTTCGGTAATACTTTATAAGTTCAGAATATAAAAAATATAAATTTTTGTATGGAACTCAAGAGTAAAATTTCTTTGTTTTTCTTTTGCATGTTCAATACTGCAATATTCCAGTTTTATTTTCTTGACCAAAAAGGGAAAAATAGTAAACACATCATTTGGTCAATCGGGTTGAACCTCCTCATCAGATTTTATTTCTTTTTAATTTACTTACACATAACTAATCACATATTTACAAATATTCACATTCAGATGTTCTAATTGAAAAACCCAGAACGTTTATTCATAGACCCGTAATATAGTAATTGGTACATGTAAATACCAATATTCTAATCAAGCAGTCCGTAACCGTTTGATAAAACGTCGAATTTTATCACCTAGAGTAGTAGGCCAAACAATCAAGACAAAAAGAGAACTTGATAGTTTCAGGTAGGTAGGTATAACCGCACTTCAAAAAAAAAGTTGAAATTCTGAGAAAATCGGGAAATCACGACAATCTGTAGAACATTGATTGAATTTGATACAAATATCAATATAAACTTTTTCGGTACACTAAATTTGCTTGAAGTTTTCAGATCAAACAAAAAAAAAGTTCTAATAAAATGTCTTTTCCGACGACCTACTTGAAAAACATATCATTTCACACTGTAAACTAGAGCAGAAAATTACTAGTGTAAACTAATATACCAAATAAAATAGTGCGCATAAGTGAGAAATGAAATATAAAAAAAAAATTCTATAACAGACCAATGTACCTAAATAGTTAAATGTTTAATAACATTTTTTATCTTTGTGTAATACATTAATCTAATATACTTCTTTACTCAATTATTTTTTATTAATTATAGACAAGTAGTGTAAAGCACACTCAATTTTGAAAGTAGGTTTTCCTGTAAAAATGATTTGTATGTAGGTATAATAGAATCACGCAAAATTCAGTGTACTTGGATATGTTCTAAGTAAAAAATCGTATTATTAGTCGTTCATATATATTTTCAAAGTCCGACATTTTTTGTTTCTCAGGTAAGTCGTTGGAAAAGAATTATCGAAAAAACTTTGACCAACTCATTACTAAAAATCCAAGATTGCGAACATAATATCAGGCTGTCGACAAACATACTGTTTATCTGAATTCTTCCTGTTGATTGAAGTGTAATATATACCCAAGTCAGTTATGAACTCAATTGTAGCAGATTACGGACAGCTAATATATGTACCATAAAATTTGCAACACTTTAGCTGAAAATTTTATTGTAAGCCGTTTACTGCAAGTATTAATATTGAAGTGATTAACAGTTAATGTGTTGATATTCATACAGGGTTACTGACACATAAAAAAATATAAAAAAAATATACATTTCAAATCCTTTATTATGTCTGAGTTTGATGAAAAAATTGATTTGATAGTTTGGAATGAAACTGCCCAGGTTTGTATTGACTGCTTAGAAGTCATTCAACTTCAAGTTTTGTTCAGTACTTCATTTAATGAATGAATTTGATCTCATTTATATAACTATTGGATGACAAATAAAAAGGTATATACTTAGTATATAGAGAAATATTAATTTCAAATCCCTTAGTATGACGGAGTTTGGTAAAAACTTGATTTAATAGTTTGAAATCAATTAATATAAATTCAATCTCATTTATATGACTATTCCATAGATCTGACAAAAGGGAAAGGTCAGAATAGTATGAATGTGGATATGGGAAAAAATTGAAAAATCGTTGATTTTTCAAAAAAAGTGACCTACAGAAAAAAAATTATTAATTAATTATGATAATTAAAGTAAGTATTTGGAGTAGGAATCCGGTAATTAGAACTGTGATAATGGGTGTGAAAACTAAATTGAATATTGGGTAAATTAGAATATTTTTTGAAATATAAAGCTCCTGACGATGATAACTTTGTTGGTGAAATGCTCCTCAAGTGAAATTGACATAGTTTTGGTATTTGGATAAATTTCATTTATTTTTTTTTTTTAATTCACTCATCATTCAACTTAATAGACTATCGACCGAGGTCCTTTCTCTCATAATTACAATCCTGTTTTTTATTATTTCAAGATCTGTTAATTCAATATAAAACACTAATTGAATATTTTTTGATGACAGAAGTTGCTGTTAGAATTATTTACAAAGACAGGGTGTGTAAGAATATGACAACTATAATTTCAACTGACGGCAGTGAGGCAAAAATGCATCTGTTATTCACCACCACTGCACTTACTCACATCTCAGCGTAACATGTGCAGTATTGGTACAAAACAGGGAAAACAGAGCTCAAAATTGGAAAATAATTTGTTTGTCAAATATTTATAATAACATGACAAAAGAAGTGGTATCTTCAACAAAAATTATTTCTGCAGGAGTACCGCAGGGACCTGTGCTGGGCCCAACATTTTTTATCCTCTGTATGAATGATTTAGGCAATTCAGTGAATATTTCCCTACCTCTATATACTGGCGATACATCAGCAATTGTTAAAACAAAGAAATTAGGTATACTATTATTCAAAAGATATACAGGAAGCTTTTTGAAGATTGAGGTATGGTACTCAGCCAATTCTCATCACATCAGTGCTACAATCTCAAAACAATATCTTCCTAAATTTAAAAAATAAGGCTCAATTTATGCCCCATGGTCATAATCATAGTCCTAATCACAGGCACTGTCTTAATCATAAAATTAACTTGAAACTGTACATTTCGGTGAGAGCATTTATGCAATTTCAGTCTCAATCATAATCATAAGAACTGAAATGTACAGTTAAATTTGATTTTATGATTAAGATAGTGACTATGATTAGGACTATGATAATGACAGAGATGCATAAATTGGTCCTAAGTCCTGTTTATAACCTAATTTATTAGATGTAATATTTTTTTTTATTAAACAAACGGAAAACATCACTTTCCCTCACGCATTTTAATTCATAATAAAATTCCTGTATGCGAAATTATTTTCAAGAGAGCTACACAAGATTTTTCCGTCGCGTGCAGGAAAGTACAACTTTCTGCACTTATTAGGATACTAACTACTATTCCAGTATTGTTTTTAAAGTTATGATGGAGGCATAATCTACCAATATTAGGAAATCTACATTGTTTTCAGTTCAAAATTGTTTCTGTTCTTTGTCAATTATTCAAATCAATACTATCTTTATACCATTTCATCATGAAAGGAAAATAAAAATTATTATTACAGTCTGCATCATTTGTCTTGTAAGAGAGTAATTCGAGCTACAACTTCGACAATGATGACTATTTAAAAACATAAGATCTACCCAAACGCCAAAACATCAATTTTCCTCGACGCACGTTTCGCCAAAAAGTTAATATCATCAGGAGCTTGACAGCTTATAGAATACTTTTCTGAATTGTATTCACAGCAAAGGCTCCAAATACATTCCTTTTATTCCAGTACTACAAATATCATATTTTTTCTCGAAAATGGTTAGTTTTTTAACTTTTTGTTTATAAAAGTTCAAGGAATAATCTGTTAAAATCAAGTCTCTTAACGCCCAGTATAATTACCTACATATTGATAACAACCTTTAGTTACTGAGAAATAAACAGAGAATTCGAAAAGTAAAAGTATATACAAAAAAATTTCAGATGAACTTTCAAAAAAATCCACAATTATGTTATGAGCAGAAATGCAAAAATTTCAATTTGAATCAGAAAAGTACGAATTCAATTGCTTACAATGTTATAAATGAGACCAAACATATTTTTTCAGAACTGCAACTTGGAGGCTTGAAACTGTTATCACCCTGTATGAATAGTTGATGGGTTCCTTGTTGATGATGAAAAAGAGCATGATTTCTTGCAGGCATGTTATTTATCAGCATTGCAATATTAGTAGTTGTAACTTTCATCATTAACGAGGTTTTGTGTGAATCCACAGTTTAAATGGTCGATTTATGAAATTACAATAATAAAGCTTAATATTAGGGACATCATCACATTTTTTTGTAGTTTAAACTGTTGATTCGTAATCCTTTATAAGTTCAGACATACACAGAAATTGAGGAATGTTACAGGGACGTATTCAGTAGAATTGTCTCGAGTTACAAAAAGTTCTATAGATACACTGGAAATGAACATTTGATTTTGAGTTTTCACTGATGGTTCCTAGAAAATATTCTCTTCAAATCGCCCCAAAATCTCACTTACTTTCTAATTTTTGCACCATTGATTCTAGTTAGTATGAGATTTAAATAACGCCTTCACCATAACTGAACACCTAGGACCTAGAACAAAATTTTAAAAAAAAATTGTACAAAAAATACTGTTTTATAATATTTATATGTATATACAAACAAGGATTGTTTATTTACAATTTCTAGGAAGCATGGTGAAGGCCTTATTCAAAAAACTTAAAGGAAATTACAATTAATACAATTTTTAATCCTGACTAGTAGTGCCCAGACTGGTTAAAAAAAATCGTATACTAATATTTCATGCAACATCAAAACCGGTGTATGGATTGGTTCAAACAATGAATGAAAAGAAGCAACACTTTCAACGCATCTTCAGTTATCTCCACATATCTTAAAAATTAATATTATGATGATGCTAGATTTGATGTAGAATTCTCCCCATTTAAAAGTTTTCATGCAGGTTAACAAATCTTCGTTCAACAATAATTATTACCGTCATACCTCAAACATTAAAAATGCCTCATTTGAAGTTAATCAAATTTCACAATTGCCCACTATGAAAGATCTTAGCTTATACTTACATACAGAAGTTGAGTATATTAGATTCAAACCACACAAGCCATTCAAATTTAAACTATTAAACAAAAATATTGTCTAAAACCATAAAATTCAAAAGCTTTCACAGCAACAATAGTTTGAAGCTGAAAAAATCAAATTAAGTCAACTTGTACTGTCTTTTGAACCTAAAACTTTTGTGTATTTCACCTCAGTTTGATTTATACAGTGAGTCCAAGATAAAGATGACCATTATGGTAGTATTGTAAACAGTAATAGATACAGTTTTAAGTGGCAAAAGTTGCATATTAGAAGGGACATTCATATGGAAGGGACATTCATATGGAATTGAAATTTTTTTGGAATAAATTTTGTGAGTTTTTTCTGGCGTTATTGTCAGAACTGTAACAAAATGAGTGCGAATTTAAACAGGCCAATGAACTCATCAATTTTGTAACCTTAAACTTTATTGATAGGTGTGAACAAAAAATTCTTATCAATTTGTACTTGACCAATATTTCTTGAATTTACGGCAAATTTTGGTAACATTTGTTCTGTGATCATGACTTTCTATTGGATGTATAGATTTAGGTTTATGAGGATACGTTATTCACCGATTTACAAGTTTTTAGTGAAAAATGGGAAAAGTAAATTTCTATGTTTTTGTACCACTTTATATTTATAACTTTTAGTTACTGCAGTTTCGTCCTATATGGACATTTTCAAAACTATAATTCAAACTGATAATTGACTATATCAATACACGCCTTTTATTTTACAAATAACAATGTAACCCCTAATTATATCCTTATACCTGATGGAAATGTGTTTATGCTCGACAATGTGGAAGGGCTGCATTAAATACGGGTGAATATACTAAATCTACCTGGTCGTTCAATAGATTACAACCGCAATATTTATGTTTATAAATTTCTAACGATTCTAAATAATTCATTTTCCAACCCTTGCCAGCGTAGTGCAAAATTTCGGTATCGTTAAGATTCGGAAATTTGTGCTTGCATTCCAAGGAGTGGTTTGAAAACGTAGAATCGTTTTTTCCTATAGGAAAAAACTCCTTGGAAGTGAAACGTTGGACTGATACCATCACGAAAAAGAACATGTAAACATTATTGTGCCGTGTAACATCATCAGTCAATAATTTTTTATGACTAGATAAAAGGCACTCCTTGACATAGCAGAAGGGTAATGGTAACATTGAATGTTCTACCATTACCCTGCTGCTATATCAAGGAGTGCCTTTTATCTATTCATAAAAAATTATTGACCGATGACGTTACACAGCACAATAACATACTTACACATTCAACTAGAAACAGTGATAATATTTCCATACGTTTTTGTAGAATCAAGAAAACCCAAGATTCCTACAGATATATTAGAGTTAAGCTTCATAAAGCATTACCACACAGCTACAAGCATTACTTCTATACAGCTGAGGAGTTCCTCTTGCACATGCCCTGCTGTACATGCGAGTTAGATATGGCCTTTTGATTTTTTCTGTTTTTTTTATCCTTTACAGGTACCTGTGTCTTGTATTTCTTGTATTTTGTATTTTTTATCCTAATTTTAAGTAAGTGACGATTGTGAAATTCCTGTAATTTTTATGAATAAACCTATCTATCCATCTACCATGAAAAGTTTCTGCAAAAAGTATTGAAGATAAAAAAAATATTTTAATTTTATTCTGCCATAAAATACTTTTATTACTCAACTGTTTTCCTTTCAACCATAGCTGTATCTATTACCGTTTCCGATATCACAAATAAGTTATAAGTGTATAAATTCCCAGAAACTTTATATTCTGTATAAAATCTGTTATTTTCAAATCAAATTGTTAAACCATATGTATTTTCTTCCCAAGTTAGATTTTATAATATTTTCAAAATATCAAAACAACTACCTGAAGGAACTCGGTCGATTGCCATTTGGTTTTATTGTCAATAAAGAACATCTATTATTATTATTATTATTATTATTATTATTATTATTAGTAACAACTTCCCATCAAATTCATTGAATAGTTGCACTCCTTTATTCCATCAAGACACAACTTAGAACAGAAGCTACCTTCAAAATATGAAGATTTATTCATATTAGATAAAAAAATGTCATTCAAATGTAATGACTAATATTTTTTTTATATAACATTGCACATTTTGAGTAGGATTCTCCAGAACTTCCATTGTCTAGAAACAAAGAAAATTACTTCTCTGCATGTGTTTGGGTCATGACGTTTCAACAGTTAACATCTACTGTCGTTATCAAGTGTGTGAATGCGACAAGATATCTCGGATACTTAATATATAGCAATCTGTGTCATGAGCATGCAACTAATGTACCTGCTATACAGTAATTATGCTCTGCGTGGGGTCTCTCAGGTCATCAATGTTAATGAATGTGATAGCTTACCCATTCCGAGATATCAATGAACGAAATAAATTTTATTATCTCAGAATGTGAGTCAATTAGATGTACGAAAAATGTCTTGAAAGTGTTGCTACTCACCACGCATCTTCTACATCCAATACCCTGCTGAAAAATAAGAATAATGATAAAACTCTCCCTCACACATACTCAAATTTCTCAACATTTCGGTGGCGGGAAAAGGGCGGCTATTATCATTACTTGCCAGTGTTAGCATTAAATATCCTCATTGGTTCATTCTGTTGTGCATAAATACAAAAATAATTTCCTGTGTACATTTTAAAATTCATGTATAGAGTGGCTACGTTGTTATTGGGTATTGATAACTTTAATGTTGTTAGAAAGTTGGTGAAAAGGGGAGGACAAATTGAAGTCCTTTCCAAGGGGGAAATCAGATGAGAAATATCAGTGTTAGTTCTTGTGATACAAAATTTTATTGCAATATTGATTTTTTTAGTTTATTTTTCTGTTGTTTCAAATGATATCTAAAAATATCCCAGATATTTTTCATTGGGTATTAACTTCTCTTTGAAATAGCGCCTTATATATTATTTTTTAATACAAACCTGGATTATTTTCCTGTTTTCATTTTTATCCTGAACACATAGTTGTACCATATGATTTAGAAATCATTTTTAGGTAACTCAACTCACAAAAGTACAATGGGTAAAGTAACATAAATTTAATTTACAGGCACTTTATGTTGAAATAATTTGTGTATGTAAAAAATATGGTAAATGGTAAAAATACCACCGGGAAAAAAAACGAGAAAAACCCCGGGAAAAAACGAAAAAAAAACACGCAATAATTACTCCTTCCTAGGCTTTTTTTCTGGGTTATATTTCGGAGGGATTTTTTTTGAGGTTTTTTCCATTTTTTTTCCTACATTAAAAAAAATTTGCCTAAAAAAAATTTGGGAAAAGTACTACACTGACCCAACGTGAGTAAGGAACGTTTGATTCAAATTTTGATGCAGATCTCAACAGTGATTCTTTTTTACAATGAATTTAATTAATATTGCAGGGTTCACAGAATTTAATAAAGCTTTCAAAGTTGATTATTAAAAGACAGAATTTAAGAAAAAAAGGTTATCAAAATTTATTTTAAAAAGTTATCAATCTCAGGGAGAAATACAAAAGAGGCTGTATACATTTTCAACTACACCAAAAAGCAGAAAAAAACTTAATTTGAAACTTTGGTTTATTCAATGAATGATGTTCAACTTAGTTGTCCCACCAAAATTTTCATAATATCTAACTGATCACAAAAGAACTGTAATAGGTAAAATTGTAATAAATTAAAATAAATTCATTTTTTAATTGTGTTTATCAGTATTTCAACAAGTTGACTTTTTATTACTGACCCTACAAATTTGTATAATTTTTCATTTTTGATACCGAAAAAAGATCTGCTACATACATCCAATCTGTAACTTTATAGAAACCGTGAAGTCATCAGAACTAGAATAAAAACATCCTAATCACTTTTTTTTCTTCATTAATTTTCCAACCATGCATTTAATTTTCAAAGAAAATTAAAGGCTCAAACAACAAAAAATGTTCGTCTCCCATGTCTTATACCATATCCATAATAAATTGTAATTGAATAAGCATCTTCAAATTGCACAATTTTTTTTTAAATATTGATTATGTCCCAGGCTTTAATTGTTTTGAACTGTCATTGAAATGATAAGAAATTTCAACGCAGTATTTTCGACGGAGATTTCTATTTATTTATTCTTTTCTATTTTGTTGAAAGATGTACCTTTCATTCCACATTACTCAGTATATTATACGTGAACCGAATGAACCAATGCAAAAACAACACCCAGCAACATCGAAGAAAATGAAAACTGTACAGAAAATTACAGAAATAACAAAAAATAGATATAATTATCGATTAAAAATACAAAAACGGTCTATATTGTAAGTACATTCAACAAATTTCCATTTACAAAAAAAATAATAAGTTACTAATAATATATCAACAGCCTGGTATGTGTATAACTAGTTTTAATTACAATTACAATAACTACAAAATCAAAATAAATTATTAAGAACTCTTAGCATAATAGAATTTTTGCATTTTTTCTGTGTTAAAATTTTTATAATTTTTTTTTCATTCTCGGAACTGCTTGGATATTCGTGTGACATTGAAAAACAGAAGTAAAGCCACAAATGAGTAATTCACAAATAATGATCACTTGTATGAACACATCAATATCAGAAAAGGAACGGTATGATTTCATTTGTCAGTTTTCTCTGCTCTTGTCTACAATGTTCAAGTGAAAAGGTCGTGTGTTTTGTATGATTAAAAAATTGTTATTTTCCATTAGAATAACAAAAAAACAAATTAATGTATTTGTTCGATATACACATAAAAGAAAGTATTTTACAAATATACAAAAGATAAAATTATTGTTGAATTTTAAGTGATGCTATGTTGGCATCATAAAAAACCTAATAAAATTTTCAAACTAGACCCATACTGAGTTTACCTAATATCAAACTAAGATTACGAATTTTTCAAAATAAAAAATTGGATATTGTAGATTTTTCTTTGCATGTAACCATTTTATTTATTTTTTTTTCATTGACCTAGTTTTACACATTTCAAGGAACTCATTTAAATTTGCAATGCCAAATTCTCGAAGACTTCATCCAATGTCAGCTTTTCATTTCTTTTGCAAGGCTTATTTTAAAAGCAAGTCCCAATATTCTCAATTGCTCAAATATTTCATGTGACAGTAAAAAAAAGAAAAGAATATTTGATTCTGAAATAATAATTTAGTGGCATATATTTTTAATCTGATCAACTCCTTATTCAATAACTCATGAATTCCTTATACAAATTTTCAGTTTAGCAACGTAACTTTTGTTTAAATGAATATCTCAGAAATATCAAGAGAGAATCTTCAACTATGCCGTCCAAAACTTACATTGAAGAAAACCTCATGAAATAAAAAAAACGTCCAATGAACTGCAGTAGCTTGTTCCTGTCAAATTAGTCAATGGGTAAATTAAGAAAACCAATATTATTAGTTCATCCTAGTTAATTATAAAAATGTATCAAATAAAGTCTCATATAATTCAATAAGCTCCTCCAGAGAATTTTACCTGAAAGTGAGTTGTAAAACGAATTTTACCTTTTTTTACCAACGTCAAGAATTGTAAAACTATAATTTTTAGTGTTATATTCATCCTAAATTTAATCTGCAAAAAAAATAATTTCCCAGAAAAAGGAGAATCCTAAGATGAGCATTTTTTTTATTTTTAGAGCTTGTAAACTTCGGGCATTATTCCCTAGGCAAAAGTTTCCCTTGCAAAAAGTGCGAACACAATTTATTGAATAGGGGTAATTTTATTCCATAATTTATAAAAGTTCAATAGAACTGTCTCAAATCCAACAATTCATCCAATTCATAATTCAAATTTAAAATACAAAAATAATATGACCCATATATTACTTAAAAACCTAGTGTTCCAATATTAACGTCAAAATCGATCCTTGTGTTTTATTTTCAAAATAGTTATGGAAATTTTGTTAAAAAAGGAACCGAAAGATTTCCTTACATAATGATAATAATGATTCGACTTCATTCAAATAGAATAGGCAGTGTCAGCAATATACTACATGAACATATACTACATGAAATATCAAACATTTACATGTTTTTTTTTATTCTGGTTGTAATGAAAAAAAAAATTATAACATTCAGAGAACAATATAAGAATAAAGGGAAGGTAGGTTGGTTCTTTCTTGAATTTTTGGAGGCTGAATGCTCGGAGGACATATTTCAGTTGAATAGTTCCAAAGTTTTTCAGTCCATGGAAAGAACAAGACCTGGGAGACGTTTGGCAACTCTAAAAGAAACATATTTTTCTAATATTATTATGAAATAATGTTTAAATATTTTCGAATTCATCAATGAAAAGTTATGCTTATGAATTCAGTAAAACCATCTTAAATTATGACATTATCTACCAAATAGCACCTTATTATTGACCAGCAAACTGTTATCGTATTTTGTATTTTTTTCTTATCGGAGACCAATTATTTACCGTCTTTGTAAAGAAAACTTTCTTTTGATTGGCTTGTGTATTCGAAAATAAGTCATTGCAAATTCCTGAGCCACACTACATAACCTGGAATTCTGAAAACCCTGTGAATATTGTTAAGTAGTCATCAATGAATGACACAAAGGAATCCCTTCTATTTCAAGTGAATATTAATGAAAACAAAATGAGGAATTGTAATTGTGAATTTAGGAAGGTGAACAAAACACAATTAATTTATTGAAACCAGTATATTCCAAAAAAGAGTATTCGGGACTTTTGTTAACATCAAAATATTTTCTCATATAAATATTGGGTTGAAAAAGTATCACAGACATAGGAAATGAAAATTTACAAAATATAAGAAATAATATTATAGAGCCGAACGCCCTGTATTTACACCGAAAAAAACAATATTCAGTAAGTGGAACTGAATCACAATTTAGAAGTTGAACCGATTTGAATTCAAACCAAGTCAATTTCGTGATCATACACCTCAAGTATTCATGTGGCAGAGAAAACTGTGGAAACCTCGCATTTTGAATTCCATCAACATTTTTAGCGTGTTATACAAGAGTTACCTACTATATTCATATGAACTGTAACTTAACAGTAGAGTTATGCAGGCATATTCTCAACCTTTTTTGTGTAACACCAAAGACTCCTCCACTGCAACCAGAAACCACATCCCGCAGCCTACAACAGACAGCAGGCCCGATGTCGATCATCACGTCACCTCCATTATGATGTTGTTTTTTCGAACAATGGTTTTTGTCTTATTATTGGTGGACCCCGGCCCTCCAGTGGCCTCTGGGCCCATTTTGTTGGTATCTGTGTCGTTTGCCATTGGTATGTCCAATATGTTGGCACTGAAACGCGGAAAAGACAAAAAAGTTAGTCCATATTTAATACAAATACAGGACATAATGAGGAACTATGGCAATTTGTTGGCAAGCTTAGAATTATGTCATGGGATCTTTAAATTTTTTGCTATGAAGCAAATTGAATAATGCTTTTGAGATAGTGTCATCATGTTTGCCTTGTGCAGTGGCGCAGCCAGGATTTCAATTTGGGGGGGGCTGAACATACAATTCATCAGTTACCAGAACTTTTTTTTTTTAACAGTCATTTGGTCTCATGTTTTTTATTTGTCAAAAAGGTACCCTCAGAAGCATGTTTAATCACAAACAATTCCTTACTTAACTATCATTTACTTATATATTCTTGAAGCTGTATGTTTTGTTGAGAAAAATGTACTTAAATTTCAAACTTAAAAATAAATAATAATAATAAACAAAAATATAAATAAATATATCACTAGAAACAGCGATAATAAACTATATAAGCCACTGGCATATTTAACACATGTATAGAAAGAACTATTTATAACTTCAATACAAATTTATGATAGCCTACTATATGTTATCAAAAAAGAAGCTAACTTCAATACTTTTAATATAAGTTAATAGAAAGATCACTCTAATTCAGTTCAGAAGGTCAGTACCTCTCCCCCCCCCCCCTGTAAGTATAAATTTCAACTGCATATACTAATGAATATGATTTTGAACATAAAAACCTAATAACTGAATTTGTTGACATAAAGATAAATATATTACTAGCTGAAATCTTTCACACAAATAAAAATAAAACTATGTTAACCCAAATACTCAATTATCAATATGTCAAATCAGGTTAATGAAAACATTTGTTAATTTAAAACTATTGAAGTATTGATGTTAATCTTATCTTATCTTATCTTATTATTAGTTTTATTTATATGACAAAATTTTAATGTGTATTTAAATGATTATTTGTATTAGTTTATATAACTAAATAAAGGAATTATATATAAATATATATATAAATAAATGAATGAATAAATAAATAAAAATGTTATTGCAGTTCCTCTGACTTACCTATGACTATTAAGCGTAAGGGTATGGGCAGAAGTGTGGAGACTCAATGTGCCGGAGGAAGCATTTGGGTATCCTACTGCTCCAGAGTAAGCGTATGGTAGTTTATTATTTCTTGTTCTATTTGGAGGTACTGAAAACAATTAAGAAGGTAATATTGTATCTCGATGGCATCAACTACTTCCGAGATTGTCAATTTTCTCAAATATATTTGCAGATGACACTGTCATTGCTGCAAGCGATTATACATAGTTTGAAAATTGATGACAATAAACTTAGTACACGCGAAAACATTTCATAATTCCTAAATATCAACAAACCCAAACTCAATGTATCAAAAACAAAAGACATGATAATCATTTCTAAATATAAATATACTGAAATTGATGAAACAAACCTAAATATTCATATAAATAATGAAAAGATTATGGTTGCCCAGGATATTAAATATTTAGGCTATATAGTAGATAATAATCTATATAAAAACTAACAAACATTTTTCAGTTGTGTTTACAGTAAGCTTAGCCCTAAAACGTCAATAACAGTTTATAGTACAATTATACAACCTCATTTTGGGTACAGTCCAAAATACAACTTCATTTTGGGTACAGTCCAAATTAACTAACCTTGTTAGATTCTAACTGTACTCATTTTCAACTCAATACTTTGTACATCAAATTGACTCTCTGTTAAAAATAGATTGTTTCTGTTTCTGTCATTTATTATCTCCTTGGGTTCTTTGACAACATTTATTGATTTATATTGGGTAATGGAGAAAACTATGAGCTGATAGAGGACCACATTCAACTCATGTGAAGTTGGCACAGAGTTTTTGCAAACCAACAATTTTTTTGGGTACTGGGTAGATTTGAGGGAGCTCTAGAATTCCTGATATGAATTTTGAACAGTGCCAGCAGAAAACTTCTGAAGTGTTTTTCAATAATTCTGCCTTCTTAAAAATCTGTAAAACGTGTTTTTCACAATTTTAATGTTTGCATTGCTTCCTTGCTACTATTTTCTCCGTCACCTAATTCTTAAAAATTTGAAAAATGGCATTTTACAGGTTTTTAAGGGGCAGAATTGTTGAGAATCTGGATTTTAGAGACATTCATAGTTTACTGCTGGAACTATTCAAAATTTGTATCAGGAACTCCAGAATTATAACAAATCTACCCAGAAAACAAAAAAAAATGTGTTTTTGCAAAAACTTGTATAAATAAATAAACAAATAAATCACCAAACAAGAAAATATATTTTCGTGAACAACGATACACAGAAGATGTTGGCATTGAAGAAGTAAACCAACGACTCACCTTCGAAACCATACTGTGTCACTAACCCATTAGAGTTGCTATGCAAACTATTGTCAGCGTTACTCCTGGCGCTACGCTCCTGCCCTCCACTGCTGGACGCCGACGACGTACTTACACTATTAAGCTTAGGACTAGTAGAGGTACTCGAAGAAAAAACTTTGTTTTGTTGCCTTGCCGCCGCGTCGGACCCGTCCTTTTTGCCCGAACAGCTTTCGCAACTGCCCAAATCCGTCACACTAAAGTCCGTACAACCTATAGTTCTATAATCACTATCGTCACTAGAATCACTCGACGCGAAACTGTCGATATCGTTATACGAAAAGTTACTGTTACTACTAACACTAGGTATAAGCGTATTGAGAGCGGACGACGAAGGGCCCGCCACCAGCTGCCTGGTGTCGGTGACTGTCGTCTCCAAGTCCAGGTCGTCGAACGTGAACGGATCTGTAATATAGGTGGAGGTGTCCAGAAGGGTGCTTCCTGGCACCTCCAAAGTCTGGATCTCCATGGAAAAGGGCGTATTGGCACTGGGATCGAAGAAGGTTTCCTGCGACAATAACATATCGCACGGTGGCTCGTAGTCGGGTGGGGGCGTTTTCGGTCGAAAGTGTAACCTAAAACAAAGAACTATATTATTCCATAATCTTTTACTTTCCATTTAACTTGGGTGAATATCATAGGCATAGAGTTTTTCACAACAGAAAATATAATCATCCTAATGATTTACTACAACCAAAGAATTCAACCAACAGAAAACACAGTAAATAAATCATGTAATTTATGAGTGACCAAAAATATCAAAGATCTGGGAGTAATATTCAACTCAAAGCTGACATACACACACAATATAATAATCAAATCAAATCAAATCAAAATTACTTTATTGTCTGAAGAATGATAATTCCTATTGACAAAGTGAAAAACAGAATAGTAAAAAAGAAAACATCAATAACAATTGAATATATGCATATTTTTCATACATACGTCATTACATATTCCAAAATATATTAAATTTACCATGTCATTCATAACATAAAATTTGTAGAGCAGGTTACTACAGGTCAAATTATTCATATAAATAAAAGTCTATAAATGTATACAAAAAACAAATACATAAAATAAATTGCAAACAATAGTAATGTTAGTTACTAGACGTCAGTTTATTAAAATTGGAAGTGTTATTTATGGTAAAAAGGTATAAATAAAAATGAAGGAAATACACAGAATTCAGATCTTTACAATTAATTAAAATGTGCTAAAAATAAAAAAGAAATAAAATAGAATACAACAGAATAGCACATCAGTAGATTCAAAACGCCCAACAACAAAAAAATCTAAAATTTCACGGAATAAAATTCGTCCAACGAGTAGAATGCTCTGCCGAGTAAAACATTTCTCACACAAACTTTGAATTTTTTTTTATCCATAATCGTTTTAATTTCGTTAGGTAAGTGATTGAACATTTTTATGCCATTATATATAATGGAGTTTTTTATTTGTGCAGATCTTGGATTTGGTAAAGTTATATTAAGGGTTTGTCTTGTGCTATATTGTGCAGTGCCATAACCTCGATCCCTAAACTTACTGTGAATTAGGCATACTGTTTCTAATATATAGATACAAGGTAAGGTCAAGATTCGTTGTTCTATGAATAAAGGCTTACAAGAATCACTGAATTTAGCTCTGCACAAGTATCTAATTGCCCTTTTCTGCAATATGAAAATAGTTTCGAATAAAAATCCACTACAAGACCCCCAAAAGCAGATTCCATATCTCAAATGAGAATCAATTACCGCATAGTATACCTTTTTGGCCATATCCCTACCAAGTTCCCACGAGGTCGTTCTAACTGCAAAACATCCAGAGGCTATTTTTCTACCCAGCTTTTTTATATGGTCCTCAAACTTTAACTTTTCGTCAATGTACAAGCCAAGAAACTTCGTTGTACTTGTACTGCTAATAACTTCATTACCCAGAAACAGTTCTGGCAGATGACCTTTAAAAGTGAGGATATTCGTTTTCGATATGTTAAACGATAATAAGTTGGCATCGCACCACTGTTTTACCTTGATAACATCATTATTGATTTGTTGATGCAGATCAACGTCATTTCTATTATTCCAAAGTAAGGTAGTATCATCTGCGAACTGAGTAAACTTTCCCGTAATCTTCATTGAGGCTAGGTCGTTTATGTAGATTAAAAAGAGAATTGGGCCAAGCACTGATCCTTGAGGTACTCCCCATTTGATCAATAATTGTTGCGATAATTTGTTCTGAAGAGACACGCTTTGCGTACGACCTGATAAGTACGACTCAAACCACTTCAGAACTATATCTCTGAAGCCATACCTTTCTAATTTCTTCAACAGGATTTTATGGTTGACACAGTCAAACGCTTTAGTTAGATCACAGAAAACCGCTGCCACAACATCTCCATCATTGAGATTGAGATAAACATCCTGTAGTAGGTTAAAAATAGCATCACTAGTTCCTTTAGATCTTTGGAACCCAAATTGAAAAGAATGGATAACGTTATGCTTTTCCAAAAAAGTCATCATTCTATTTTTTACAAGCTTCTCAATTAGTTTAGAGAGGGACGGTAATAATGAAATGGGTCTAAAAATAGAAACATCATCTTAAAATGACTGCAACTGAATATTGACAAATGTCATAAATTTACTTTTTTTCAAAATAAAAATCTAATAAATCATCCATATGAAATCAAGCAATCAGAATTGGAAACAGGAAGTACATTAAAAGATTTAAAAATCATTATCGACTCTAAAATGTCGTTCAAACCCCATATTGCAAATGTAACTTCTAGAGCACTAAAAATGTTAGGTTTCACAACAACTCAATATCATTTGGTTCACAGTATAATACAGCATTGTGTTATCCTCGAATAACTTTATCTGACAATGTTAAATATGATGAATAATATCATTAATAAATAATATAAAAAGAATTGGACCAAGTACTGAACCCTGAGGTACACCAAATTCAGTTTCTATTTCTGTTGAAAATATGTTGTTATATTTAACAATTTGTTTTCATTTCTTCATTATCAATAATTCTCTATTTATTGTTTCAAATGCACTTCTAAAATCTAAGAAGACAATTCTAATGGTTTTTTTGTTATAAATAACAGTTTTCCACTTTGATATTAGAAATTGTAAAGCGGTTTCACATGAATGTGATTTGAGGAAACCAGATTCTTGCTCAATAAGAATGTTGTGTTTCTGTATGAATTGAATTAGTTGATCTTTTACTGATAATTCCAAATCGCCAACGAGGAAATTAGTGAACCATTATTGTTAACAGGTTTACTCATATGCATAGAGTAGGTTGTCGTGATTTGTTACAATCTTACATATCTAAAAAATAAAAATCCAGAAAATCCTTACAAGTGTAGAAGAGTAAACAAATTAGTTTGCCACAAAAAAGTTTTTCATAGAGTGGTAATGTATTAATAGGGAGATATTCAGAACATAATTTTGTATTTTTTGTTTTCTCAATCGGCACAACATGTGTAAATTCTTCAAACATAAGGTTAAGGAATATTTACCAGAACATTTCTTCCATTGTGTTGAAGAGTAACTCAGCTTCACCTGATAATTTTTTATTTTTTTCATTTTGAATGTTTGTGTATGTACCTTTTGTTCAAGTGATATTGAACTATTATTATCATCATTAAAAAATTCAACTTACCAATCCCTACCGACAGTTCGAAGGAAATCGACCATATCATCTTTCTCCTCCTTGGTGTAGGCAGGTTCCAGAGGTGCCACCCCTTCTTCTTGCACTTCCTCCGGCTCCCTCTTCACTTCCGCCCTAATACTATCACTATTAACATATTCGCTCGTCCTCGGCAGGGCCCAACTGCTCTTATGGCCGACACTAAGCTCACTTCCGACATCAGTTTGCTGAACCAATTCCGAGGCACTGGTCACAGTTGATGTGGATGTCGATGTGGATGCCTTTCTGTCGGGTTCCGTGATCGAGTAGTCCAACGTCCTCCAGTAGTCGTCGTAAGTCGAAGACATCCTATCAAGAATGATCCTACCTCCCCTGCCGACCCTTCGCCTGGCGAAACCTATGCACCTTCGTGGGTTCGAAAGTGACGTCAGTGTAAACCTGAATCTTTTGTCAGCCAGTCCGTTTTCTTCTCTCAAACACCAATTCCAGTTTCCTTCTTGCGGTAAAGGCTGAAAAAAAGGATAAATACAGATTCATTAATGATACAAATACTTACAAAATGGAACCAACAATACTAATACAATATACAGTCTATTCCAAAATCAGGCCTGATTTTCATGCATAAGATATCCGACAATCCGATGGTACGAAAGCGTTCTGATTGGAAATTCTCAAAATATTTCAAAAAAATCATAATCACAATCACAGCAAAAAAGCTCATATGACATATTTTGTTAAAGTAGAAGAAGTAATATCATCATCATTTGACTCGTTTTTTTAATCATGATTCAAATCTTTGTTTCATGTTTACAAATCGAGTGATTTAAAACATAATTATAGTTGTAATTTAAATCACCTGATAAAAATCAACCAAACCGTGCATGAAACCAGTAACTTCAACAAAACTCACCATATGGTAGGAGCACAATTTGTTTCTCCTGAAAGTAAACTGGCCTTCATCTTCAGTTTCTTCCTGATTGGATGTCACCTGGGGTGTGGTTGTTTCCTCATCAGAAGACAACCCTCCAACAGAATCAATGCCATATCCACTAGATCTACCTTGTCCCAATGACTTGTGTTTTCGTTTCTTGTATTGCCTCTTTTCTCTCCTTGGTATAACCTAAAAATTAATGGATATGTTTATGTAGAACTTCAGTACACCCCTATTAACTCTATGTTGGAAACATTGAATTGGTTTTCAGGGAGAAATAAATTGTTCTTAAAAACCATGGTTTTCATTTACAAACTGGCAAAAAATATGCTTCCATCTTACTTCAATGTTTTCATCACCTATAATAACAAAATCCATCAGTACCATACAAGAAATTTCAACATTTTCCATATAAACAGGACCTGATACCATTCCTTAATGAGAAGCTTATTTTTCAAAGGTCTCAGTGATTTTAGTGATTTAGTAAAACACTGTAACTCTCCAACTTTTTAAAAACAAACTGATATCATATATAGAATCAATATATATAGATATATATCAATTTTATTATTGTATTTGTTAATTATTATTATCTTGGGAATGAGCTGAATGTCGAAAGTTTGTGCTCTCAATGAAAAAAAAAACATTTGAA
Source organism: Chrysolina haemoptera (assembly GCA_958298965.1). Lineage (NCBI taxonomy): Eukaryota > Metazoa > Arthropoda > Insecta > Coleoptera > Chrysomelidae > Chrysolina > Chrysolina haemoptera. The sequence goes on from OY282588.1 coordinate 4,516,949, forward strand.
CTGTAAAACCCATTTTGGATTTCCTCCATATGTGAATGTTATATTGAGATCATATGCAAGCAGCATATTCTAAAAAATGGGGACAGACTAGTCTGCAAAAAAGTAACTTGATTGGAATAGTAGTAGTAAGTCCTTAGTATATTTTCTAATATAACCAAGTATTTTGAGATGTATAATCAAGGTCAAAGGTCAAAAGGATACCCAACTTAAATGAAAGTATAACTGGTGTCTCGTTATATCTCTCCCAGTGAAACCGGAAATTGCATAAAATGCAGTTCCATGTCTCATACAGATTCTTCAAATTTCATTTCAATATCTACAAAAAAAAAAGTTATAGGTGCCCGCCACTTTCCGTAGACATCCGGTATGTATTATACGTAAGGAGATTTTCCCCATCTATGAATAAATAAAAAATATTAAAAAAATGCAACAAGAGCGAGTTGAGATATCACAATGGACTAAGAGCTACCTTTTGTATACATAGAATGTAGTGTAATAAGTATGTTACCTTGGTAAACTCCAAATGTAAAAAAAATAGCAGGATACTTCAAGTTGCTCCACTTTGAATGAACATCAAGCCATCTAATTTGATAAATTTTACATATTCTTTGTGATAAAAAAGTATACATAACTAACAATAAATAAGAAGTGACATACCTCATCCTTTAGAACAGCCTTATTCGCCCAACTCTGATTCGGGTAGTGATTGTGAAAGATTGGCGTGAAAGCGGGCCGCGACGACTTGACGGCCGACGCCTCGGCCATGACGGCGCCGCTGAAATCTTTCGCCTGGTAGCGCTTCTCGAAAACCTCGACGGTCAAATGCACGTATTCCCTTTTGATTTTTTCGCGGCGCTTCACGAGTTCCAGCAACGTGACCGCCCTGTACAAATCTCGCCTGAGCTTCAACATTTTTTCGTAGGACGCCTCGTCGTTCTTTCGGTTCTTTCTCGTCTGCATCTTTTCGGTTCTTCGTCTGAATGCGAGGTAAGGATTATTGGCGGCCGTGCCAGATCTATGTTCGGTTTTAACAGTCAAAATTAGAGGGTGTTGCTAGAACCAAACAAGTTGTCACATGAAGGAAGGAACACTAAATGAATAGCAATAATTCATCATGAAGTAGCGATAATGTATGTAATAATTGGTCCTTCGAGCCGGATAACAGTAAAAATCATTCATTAGACCCGGCAGCAGCTTCATGGAAAATTTGTCACTGGTTAATTTTTATGAATTTTTTTTTATATAATTAAATAAATATAATTCAAAATAAATAACAATAACAATAATAAAATGTATAAAATAAAACTAAATATAATCTCAAAAGTGTGATTAAGTGCCTTCCTGTTCATAAAAGAGTATATTGTAGAATATGAATAGCAATCAATCAATCAATCAATCAAAATATGCTTTATTGTCGGAAAAAATAATTTTTGTTGACAAAGCGAAGGTAGATATATATAACAATGTAACCAGGAATAAAGTGTATATAGAGTCACAATCGAGTTAGTAATCAATCGTAGTCATAAAACATGTAAATAAACGTATATAACATATAAAACATATTAAACACAGTCACTATTTAAAATAAATTAAGTTAAACATAAAGCGAAGTAACAACAAAATAAATGAGCTTTATCTTCAATAAATTGTCAAATAAACTTAAAATAAACAAATTTTGTCTATAGTCATAGATGTAGACAAGTAAACAACATAATTACACTCTTACTAGTAGTTACTCGTAAAGCTTATGTAAATTTGTCTTTGTAGTACTCTTGCAAATTATAATAGGGCCTATCTGCTAAAAATGTGTTAACTATTTTCCTAAAGTTTTTTGAGTTCCTGTTAACCATCTTGATATGTTGAGGCAAGTGATTATACATCTTGACCCCATTATAATATCAATCCCATCACTAATTTTCAAGATATAGGGTCGAAAATGGGATATTGGACGCCTGTGGTGTCACTCAATGAGAACAAAAAGTATTTTACCCCTTCACCACACAAGTAATTTAATTCCTAGATGCGCATACTGATGAAGGTAACTTTGTTATCGAAATGCGCATCTAGGAATTAAATTACTTGTGTTGTGAAGGGGTAAAATACTTTTTGTTCTCAAGATATAGGGTGTCGAAGTAGGAAAATGGACATTTCTTCAAAGTAATATTGGTTTGAGGAAAACATCTTAAATGTTAATGATGTATATGTGTGACAAATATTGTTTACTTATCAGGCAATAATTTTAGACTGGTTTTTTGATAAAAAAAATATGGTTTGATACATGGTGAGTCAAGCATACTTATTTTTTTATGTCACATCATAACACAATATAAAAGCTATGTAAATGTGAAGTGTACAACACTTGTCTTGTATGTGCAACGGCTGTAGATCTCTGATCAATGATTACCAAAAAAATTTGAAAACTTTAAAATTCAATTTCTCCTAAAATAATTTTTTTTCAGGCAAAAATGTATTCTCTCATTTCATTTTTATCATCTTCAACTTCCCACTTCGTTTATTGCTCCAATTTCGGAAACACCTTGTATATCAACTTAGGACAAGAAGTATTTGAATGGTTGTTGTCAAATATCCCTAAATCTCAAAATATTAAATGAAAATATACAAAATATCACCAACAAAAATGTGATTTTTTGACTCGCCCAGTACAAAATTTTCGATTTCATCAAAAACCAGTAAAAAAATATTGCCATATGGGTAAGTAATATTTGTCAGGCAAAACATTTCCATTTAATATGTTTTCTTAAGAGCAATATTACTTTAAAGAAATGGCCACTTTCAAATTTGAAACCCAGTATCTAGAAAACTAGCCAGAGGATGGAGGTGGGCCCATAGAAAGTTTTGTTCAGGAGGTCATACTGTACAAAATACCAAAAATTCATATAAATTAACCGGTGACAATTTTTCCATAAATCTAAAGCCGTTTAAAATTGAAGTTTTTTTTGAATATTAGTCATGAGACAAACTTACCGTTTTCAAACGTTTATTCAACCAGTAATCAAATACTGCTATGATGAGATCATCGTCTTCCTTCAATAATGCTTTCGCCTCATTCAGAGTAACAACTGTTTGTCCACTGCTTTTTTCCAACCGATCCATCATTTCTTCAAATTTTACAGGGCTCAGGTCCAACTTTTGGGTTTGCGAATGTAACCATCGTTCGTCGTCAGAGTCCATGTCATAGTCGGGAATGTCCTGTTCCATTGTAAATGCTAAAAAGAAAAATAAATAGAAAATTGTAGCAGACAAGCATAAACAAAAAATGAAAAAGAATACTGACAGTTTCAAACAATAAACTCAGTTAATGAAAGGAGGGTATGCTTTGGGAAATTTGGCATATTCATGAAAAACACATTTAAATTCTTTCAAATGCGTAGAAATTAGCAATGTAGTAGTACATTTTAGTTTTTTTTTTTTTCAATCTAGGATAAGTTATCTTTTATAATATGTTCTCATCAACTATTTGCAAAAAATACGAAGTGGCAACATTGTTCTCGAATTAATTCAATAACTAATTGTCACCACTGACATTTCTATTTATTGTACATTGAATCCCAGTATAAACACATACGCTTTGTTGCCAAAATGTCTATTTTATCTTATTTTGCCTTCACAAATTCTGCCTTAAAAGAACTTTTTTGAAGATATTCCAGAATGGTTTGGAAGTTGAAATTTTGGGAAAATGTTTTTTTTTATAGACCTAAAAGTGTGCAAAATCTTATGACAGGGAGCAGTTGGCCTAGATAAGCATACCCTCCTTTCAGAAAGGCAGATTGGTTATGATGAAGTACTTTGATTATTTATCACTTTGATAAAAACTGTGATTCAATGAAAAAATTCAAATTGATGATAATTTGGTTATTTCGATCTACGAATTGAAATGAAAAATTATGAATTGTTATCAACTCTCTGAAAAAATATTTATAGCAAAAACAAGCCTAATTTAAAAAAAATTGCAGTTGAGCTTTCCAGAAACTTCAATATTCTTTCATTTACAGGTTTGAAGGAAAAGAACAATTTCAAACCTTACACAATTTCAAACCTTATACAATTTCAATAACTGTAATAGAATAATTTAATAAATATATACCTTCAAGCAAGGGTTAGTTCACTGCCCAATAACATGATCAAACTGAATGATATCATTATTTCAAAAAAAATATATTCAAAACATGCAAGCTAATCGAATCAATCAAGTTTTGGTTAGTGAAATAACCCACTGCAGAGGGACTAATAATAATTAATACCTATTACCTTATTCAAAGTCAGTTTCTACATCACAAACTTTTCAGATTTTGAAATAATTTCTTTCATCGGACATCGGCTAGTTGAATGACCAGATAGGTTGAATGACAAGAATGACTTGATTATTGATATCCAACAACGCATAGATATAGCTTCTACCTTTACTTTGGGCACTCTTTTAGTTCATGATATATTCAACATTATTTGCTTCTTGCAGTAACAGGTTTAATGGTATCAGAATTTTATAGATATCGAAAGATCAATGGTTTTGGACGGTTAACGATATAGGACGATAAACGGTATCGAGCGGTGAACGGTATCGGGCGATTAACTAAATCGGGCGATTAACTATTTCGGACGATTAACTAAATCGGACGAATAACTGAATCGGACGAATAACTGTATCGGGCGATTAACTGTATCGGGCGATTAACTGTATCGGGCGATCAACGGTACCGGAAGTTGTACTTTATATCAGTTAGTTGAGCCGGAATAGTAGCAACTTCCCTTAGAATCCCAATTAGTGCTTAATAAGGAAACCCTGGAACTCCAATTGGTGATAACTAATTCAATTGTAACTTCCCTTGCTTTCATCATAATCAACAATTAACGGTAGCGGCCGATTAACGCTGCCGGGCGATTACGGTAGCGGCCGATTAACGCTAGCGGACTATCAACGCTAGCGGCCGATTAACGCTAGCGATTGATTAACGCTAGCGACCGATTAACGCTAGCGACCGATTAACGGTATCGACCAATTAACACCATCGTTTAATCAAAGCCCTGGTTTTTAATACTACAATCAGTAAGGTGATTTTCATTTGTTTGCTAATATGCAACCTGAAAAACCTTTTGGTAGTCATATTCCCCAGCAAGAGAAATGTCCTGAAAACAGCATCAAAACGTGATCAAATTATGACTTGTTGAAAAAGTACATTCCTACATCATAAGATTAATTTCATCAATGAGTTTGATTCACACCATCGATTGATTAATAGAATATAATAAATATATATGGAATATAAGATAAACATTATATAAAATAAGCAAAATCAGACCTAATATTGAACCCTCTGGCACTCCATATTCTATGTTCTACAGCATACTAGCTACGAATATATTCAACTGAAATGTCTTTGAAATGTGCCCCAGTATTTCCCTCAATAAACTACTCAATGTCTAGGATTTAGTGAAATAAAAATATATAACTAATCCCATATCAGCCAATGAAATAACTCATTTTTAAAATCCGAAAGGTTTTTTTATACTTGTTCAGTAGATTCAATAATCAGTTTCATTTGCGACATAAGGGCTTTTCAATAAAGGTCTGATATTTATGGCTACTATATTTTAAAAACAATTGAAGAATGAAAACAATATTCAATCATAACCTCAAAATGTCCATAATCAATTAGGTTTCAAACACGTCATTGTCGAGAAAAATGGGCTACTATGTTATTTCTTATGTCATTCTATAAATTCTAATAGTATATTTTTCAACAAGAGATGAAAATACTGTTTTTTTCGTGAGGTGAGAGTTTGTCTCACGAACAAAAAAAACTTATTTCATCTCTAATAGGAAATGCTATTTTTTTACAACTGACGTTGTTTAAAAAATACTGGATTACAATTTTTAAAACTTAAATGAAGGTACCTTCGTTTGCTGATTCAGGTACAAGTAGTAAGATTAACTGTCATTAATGTCAAAAATTCATCAATTTGTTTTTAGTATATTCCCATCAGGTCGCATTATAATATCCATTTGTTTCATGTTCATCTCTAGAGTGAAAAACTATCACTTTCATAGGGTATCCAGTTGAAAAATGATCATTTTCATATACATAAGTAGAAAAAATACATTTATTTTCCACTGTTACTAAAAATTATTCAATTCTCAATATCTGAATTGAAATTTTGATCACCATAATTTATCATAGTTATCAAATTTATTCTTGTAAAATAAGCTGTAGCATGTTGGTGCATGCCAAAGAAATCATAATATAAATAGGAATATAATCCACTCAAAAAAAGAGGTATTCACAAGAGTGTTCAAGATTCCTTTATACATCAGTCGATATGGCTATTATAAATATTGATATTTTCATCTAATTTATGTATTAAATTAGAGTCCTGTATAATTAAATTTTTTTAACTTCTAAAATTGCTTCAAAAACTGGGGTTTTCGATGTAACATCCTGTATATTTCCGAAATTTAAACTTTACTTTGAGTGATTCAAGGAAGAAAATATTTAGAAGTCAAGTAATTCATTCACACCAATATTTTGATGACTAAATATAAGGAACACAAATAAACTATAACCACCACCCCTATGCATATAAAAAACGTATAGAAGCACTAGTTGTGTGTTTCTAATGTCCATTTGATTGAAACATTTTGTGAAACCAACCTATATACTTATATATACCTATATAATTGTTTCAATCAACTTTACAGAGATTTCTTCAAATACATTCTATTCTGAAAATATATTTCCAGTGAGAAAATCATAGAACCCAGATTTATTAAGGCCCCTGTTTAAATACCTACATTCTTGATTAGTAAGAAAAGTCAGATAGAAATGAGTGCACATTTCAGTTTGTTGAATTCGTTTGATAAGTTTCTAATTTCAAATAAACTGAATTACAGAATTGAAATATTTTAAGATTATTAATTTGTTTGATATTTAAAGTTGGGTACTCTAGAGGCATTTCATTGATAATATTGATCTGAGAACTTCTCAATATAACAGTCAATAGGAAAACTGTCAAATAATTAAACTTCAATCATCTCCAAAGTTTGCTATGGTTTTGAAAAAAACAACCACAACATCAATTGTTTTTTTCCTTGTAGACAACATGAGGAAGTTTGTGATGCAGAAACTGTTCATTTAGAAACCATATAATGTCTTACGTTGCATATGGATGAGCTGTCGGGGTTGTTTGTAATTTGCAGGATAGACTTTATCGTAGAACTCTTTGCATGGTATGTCTGATACTTCTGGGGTTGGAATGATGAAACCAGCAACAATTGCCCTTTGAAGGTGGTGCTCCTGTGGATGCATTAATACTCAGTAGAACATATCAAGGTAAGAATTCATCATTTTTTGATTCCTAACCAATAATAAACAAACTATATGTTTATGTATGAAAACATAATGACAACCCAAGAACAGGGTTCGGGTGAACTTTAAATCGAGAAAAAGGCGTAATTGGTGGTTTCCTTCGCTGAAATTCATGGTAAAATTTGATATTCTTTTAGGAAAAATAATATTATGCCGGTTGCGCATGGTAGCGCGAATCTATCAACATGGCCGCCAACAACTATCTAACAAATGCCTGGTGTCAACCTGAAGGAAACTTACACATTCTTCCTCTTTTTGCATCCCTGATGGCATTTGAGGAACTGCCCGGTTAATCGCTGAGTAATCAGGAAGATCCGGGAGTTCCTCAGCCTTGTAAATAGGCATGGGCTTGCTCGCATCCAGGGCCCTCGCCCTAAATGAAAGCTTCGACATATTTGTTGACAGCACAAAACACACGACAAGCCCAACATAAATTCTCCTAAAAACTAGTTTCCCGATGCTCGGGCCGTCCGAGACGGGCACTAAACGAATTTTCGTTTCCTCTAGTATGTTCCCATTGTTTTTATTTACACGCACTCAGTCACAAATACGATAAAACAACTTTGAAACTTTCCATGTTGAGCGTGTTGAGCTGAAAGCCATCATGGCGGCTCTGCCATGGAACCATGAAAATACTAGGAGCACGCAGTGCGCGGGAACTGTTTACGCACATATCGAGTAGATGCTTCATTCATGGTGAAATCGTGGAATCTTGGATTTTCATAAATATTTTCATATTTTCACGTAGGCACCAAGAATAATCACAATTTTGACTTTTGTAATCTCAAACAAACATGATTTGACAGTTTTCCATTCGATAATACGTTGCACAAATTCACGTAAGTATTGCACTTGAGTAACACGTAATGGGTACGTGACAGCAGCACGATTGGAGCCGATTTTGTGGTTGAGAAATATTGTTTATTCATGATTGTTATAATGCGAAATAGTTGAATTTTTCTCTCCATTTGCATGATTACGAACGAATTTTTCCTAAAATAATAAAATATACTAGTCTCCAAAATATAATAAATAAAAAATATAAATAAGTTAAAAAACTTCTCGGTGCTCTTTTGAGTATCGAAAGAGTAGGGATGTGATTATTAAGAAGTGGGGATAGTTCTTGGAAGACAGAGAGAGATGGGAAATGGGAGGATTCGCCTTGCAGGAAATGACGTAACGGAAATACAGAACACGTGAAGGAATTTCGTAACGTGGTTTTCTTAAAGGTACGTTCAAACTAATGGACTTCAACGGCGCAGAGCTCAAATACCGTGAAATTCTATTGTCGACAGTTATACGTCCTTTCGTTTGCTACAAGGTGTAGTGTAATATAATTTACACCATATTCTGAATCGAGTTAAGCTGAGTGCAGTTCACACAAAGGAATGTGTCAAGTCAATGTTCCAACGAATACTAAAATCGAGTGTAAATTAGGAAAGATCCACACCTCGATGCAAGGAAAGAATCTTATGTATCTGTGAGGTGTTAAAATAATAAATGAAAATAATTGGTTAAAAATATGAATTTTATAAAAGGTGTTGTCTCGGACCACACGCATTTCTATCTCAACAACAACCTAAACAGCCTGGAATGAACCAATCTGGGAAGTTAGATTAAATTAACACATAACCTTTATTGGGAAATAATCATCATCGATATGCTACCAGCTAGCCGTTCTACTTTTGTATTTCTATAAATAATGAAGTCCATTTTTTCTCTTATTTTCTTATTGTAACCACCGTATAAAATTCGCGTACTAATGTGACGTAATATCTCGGTACCACAGAACTTCAACAACACTGTATTTATGTTCTATGCTCAGTACGTCACAGGAGTGACATCACATATCTCTACCAGTGTATGAATAGCACGGTATGTCGTGACCGGGCTTCCGTACAAATACACATCCCATGAAGGAACAAAAAGTCACATTTTGTCGGTAAAACTACGCTAACAGAGGATATTAAAAAACTGGCTCCAGAATGCTTGTTCATGTAGATGTAAGGTAAGGTAACGCAAGAACGAAAGGTTAGGTAATAGAAATGAACGGTTCACAAAAACGTAACGTAGAATTAAAAAATACTTTTCGCAAATGCTAGTTAGTTTGAATTTATTATGTTGGCTGTACTACAATGCAAGTTTGCTACTTTAATACCTTTCCCACGTTTTCATGATTGACGGGACTACGAATAATCATGCTGCTCCATAGGTGGCGCAAGGTGTTAGTAACAAGGCCTAGCCAGAACACTTGTATGAATGGGTTATATGTTGTGACACATGACCGCCGTCTACGACGTGCCAGCAATATTCAGGAAAAAATATTTATAATATGTGATGTTGAAAAATACACTTGGGATGCAGTATGGCTTCGAGCCAGACTACTGCATTCCCCCGATACACCTCAACTGTCTACGCCGGTTGAAGGCCGGATGGCAACGGATTTGCCGCAGTTGGGGATGTCCATATAGCGCCGTAAAGGAAGCTGAGGACAATAAATGATGAGAGAGAGAGAGAGAGAACATTTTATCTACATTCCGTATGTCAGTACAATTCTTATGAATCTAGTACAAACATTTAATTTCAAGAATTCTGAGATTCTAGGGTCTCTCCCTCTCCTCCATTCGCATAGGATGCGACATCTATATAATTATTTGGTTGATATGATTAAAAAAAGAGGTATCTATTTCAACTGATTTCTTATTATCAATCTCATTAAATATTCGATTAACTTATGAAAAAGGTGTTTCCTTCTGAAACGTCATTACTCAAACGTGTATTTAATTTTCACCATATAAATGTATAAGGGCCGGTTTTTCAATATCCTGTTAGCGTAGTTTGACTGACGCCTAAATTTGACTAGTGGTTAGATGAACGTTACATAGGTTCACATAAAGGAATAAACTCACATTCTAACCATTAGTCACGTAGCATAGACTTTGACTGAACATTGAAAAACCGGCCCTGAATGTAGCAAACAAATGTGTTAAGACTAGTTCATGCAAATGCGAAATTCGTAAAAAGAATATCTCTTTTTCATTTCAATTCCATGAAATGAAATGAAAAAAATATATATTTTTTGGCGAATTTCGCATTTGCATGAACTAGTCCTTAATCGCGAGCAAAAAAACAAATTCAGGCATTATCAACTCAGTTTGCCTTTTTCGTGGTTTTCAATTTTTTCATTTAAACATCCAGACTATGCGCATGCGCAGTTTAAGGATTTTTGTTTGGCATGCAGGCCACACAGCTTAAACACATAAGCTGGGTGTAGGCATACAGTTTCGGAAAGTTTTCATCTGGGGTATGGTGGTTTCATGAGAGCGTGAAGAATAGCTTGCTATATGTTGGGATATCAACTGAGCTTTTAATTCGTCTGGCGCTCAGAGTAATAAAAGACAAGAGATGCCCTGCCTAAACCTACACAAATACCTGTTTTGAAGTGAACATGAACTACCCTTTTCTATACAATTTGTGGGCGAGGGGGGTGACGGGTGGAGAAATGTTATGGACAGTTTGATTGCATTTAGAGTAAGAAGTACCCTAAAACAAACGAAGACAACTTGATATGAATGAAATGAGCGGGCAAACGAAACTACCCGAATGAATACGGACTTAACATGTTTAAGGCCCTCGCTAGCAAACAAAGTTATGTTGACTTCAAGACAAGGATGGAGAAGGCCACTCTATTGTCTTTTATTACTCTGAGGTCGGGCGAATTAACAGGAGAAGCGCGCTGTAGTGCATTTCTCTTATTTATGTGGTATTATCATATCATTGTATATGTATTAACTACGAATGATAATGAGCAAAATTAACCTAAAATTATTAGGGCCGATTTTTCAATGTTGTCTCTGCTGCATAACTGATGGTTAGAATGTGACTTTATGCTTTATTTCAGCAAATGTCACATTCATCTAACCACCAGTCAAATTTAGCCGTCACTCAAACTACGCTAACGGGATAGTGAAAAACCGGCCCTTAGTGTTATTTGCTTATAACTTAACTCTTGAGGATGCCAACTTTTTAGTTCTCAATGATATAAATTTGAATTTTGGAAATTTGTATAATAAAATCAACAAGAACAATTCCTGTTTGAACTGTAAAAATGCAAGTTGCATATTGAATGGTTTGGTTGTTAAAGAGGGCTAAATGAAATGAAATATACAGTAAATAGTTTATTATTTATATTTTAGTACACCATCAGAGAAATAGGTACACCATGTACAACACATTGCTACTACAAGTATGATAAACAATAACATGGTTGAGGAGTGTTAGGAAACAAATGTGCAAAACAGCTGTGGAAAGGGGTATTGTTTGGCACAAAACTGTAAGCTGATTCCGTGAATTTCATAGATTTTTTTTTTGTTTTCGATGAAACACTCAACTGATTCAAGAGTTTTTTGGTATAGTAGAATCATCCAGATCACCATGACGATTAAAAATTAAATTCATTTATATTTTGCTGCAGAACTTTTCATTGAAAAAAAAAACATCAAGAGTGAATTTGAACCATCATATATTCATAAAAAAAATGTACCTAAAAAATTTATTGAACTAAACACAAGATATTGATACTTGGTGTTTAAAAAAAAATATATATTAATTGAGTTCATGAGTTTCTTTTGTTCCTGAACAATTATTATTACTGATTTCTACGAGGTTTTGGCCAGGGAATATCCCAGAATTCGAGAGTAGTAAAGAATTGAAATTTTGAGGCTGTAAATTAAAGCAATTGACATCAGATTTTGAATCTGATGTCATGTGACCGAGAACAGAAAGCTCATTGGGTACCGTAAAATCAGAAAAAGCTGCACCAATTGCTTTAATTTGCAACCCTAAAAATCTCTACTACTCTAGAGTTCCGAAATATTCCCTTGACACAACCTCGTGGGCCACCCTGTATAGGTACAGTTATGAAGTAATTCTACTATACCTGTAATAAGTACAAAAGCAAAGCACCAACGAACCTAACAACTATTTCTAAACTGAACGCTATGGTGATGGTTAAAACCATATCTCTGACAATTCTTCAAATTTTTAACAGCTTAGTGCTAACACAGACCTGTGATACAGAGATCTAAACATTTACTAATGGTAGCATTTTATTTTTCTTTACTTAATATTTCCTACTCTAAGCTCACATTAATAAATATCTAAAACATTACATAATTATTTTTAACAATATTCACATTTCTTTGAAATGTATATGAATGTGTCTGTCCTATGTGGCTTCAATAGAACGGTTTTCCACGAAATTTCAACATAAATAAAAACAATATTGCTACTAAAACCCACAAAAAACGATTTCTTAAATTATCTCCACAGGCAGTACATCCACACACTCAATATCTGCGAAATATGCTCAAATACCTCTCTAAATAAACAATGACAGTCTTGGTTTATAAATTTTGCAAGACGATTCTTCTATACAGAGTTTGTCAAATGTATGGACCCGTCCATTTTCCTCAGTTAATATCAAAACTATCGAAAAAAAGTCCAGATGAAAGAGGGTATTTCACTCTGCACTTTTTTATGTATTCAAATATTTTTTTGATGTGCCATTGGGGGAGGAGTGATGTCATCGGATTTTTTTTTAAATGGAACCATATTACAAGTTTAGTATTATTTGAAAGCTTGTTCTTTTCTCGTTTGTGTAATATAGATTCAGTGTGTTTCATAATTTTTTGTCCACCTCTGTAATTCACTTACCTTTGCTTGATTTGTTAAAAAATTTACTCAGTTGTAGATATTCTAGCGATACAGCAATTTGAATCAGACAGTGGCTCCACATAAGTTTTCATAAAAAAAGTTTTCAAATATTACATTAACAGTTGTTTCATCAAGAAATTCCACTTACGATGTTTGGGATTAGTGTATTAAATCGATTTGTCTGACTGTCTGTAGACATAGACCATACTTTTGACATGACCTTATAGAAAAAAGTCAAGTAATGTAAGATCTGGACTTCGTGCTGGCTTCTCGATTGTAGCACGTTCTCTTCAATCAAATATTTTTTTAACTATTGAGAATTAGTTGCAGTTTTTCCCAAATATCATAAGTGGAATTTCTTAATGAAACAACTGTTAATATATCACTTAAAAACTCTTTTTATGAAAACCTACATACGCCACTGTCTGATTCAAATTGCCATATCGCTAGAATAACCTTCTGGCTATATTCCCAAATGAGTGAATTTTTGAACAAATCAAGCAATAGGTCAGTGAATTACAGAGGTGGACAAAAAATGATGAAACACACTGAATCTATCGAGAGAGTTGGAATAATATTAGTACCACTGAAATGAAAAAAACAAGCTTTACAATACTAACATGACATATAGTTCAATTTTAAAAAATTGCCGATGGCTTCACTCCTCCACCAATGACACATCAAAAAATATTTGAACTCAAATACCCTTCAACTTTCATCCAAACTTTTTTTCGATAACTCTAATATTAACTGAGAAAAATGAACGGTTCCATACATTTGACTAACTCTGTATAATATCCAACCATATGAAAATAAACCATGAATTAGAATCCTCAACTTCTGTTACCAAAAAATTGGCAAACCATTTCAAAAACTATGGACAACTCGTGAAAGTTTTAATCAATTAAATTTTCAGTTCAAGTACTGCGCTGCTATTTTCTATCCGTGCGGTTTCAATTCGTCTACGAATGAAAGGGGACAAACATACACACTTCATGTGTGTCGGAGTGAAACATTTTGATCAAATTCGCATACGTAAAAATTAGAAAATACCAGGCCTGGTCAGGAATCTACCTTCTTAATTTCGATTTTATTTCTTTCATTTCTGGATTGATGCTCATTTAATCCTTTATATCAAATATTGATTTGTTGATCTCTGATAATACTTCGCAAACTATTCACAATTACATAAACTATATGACATAAATAAATATATATATATATACACATGTACTGATAAATTAACAAATAAAATCTTTGGTAAAATTTAACAACTTATAAAAGCTTTGTTGATTTTTACCCACAATTCCTAAAAACATGTCACCTAATTGCATTTTCCCGTAGTATCACAACAATGTTACTAGAAAACAATGAGTGTAACGTGCTTCAGGAAATGGACAAATCCAAAGCAAAATCAACTATTTCTAATTTCGAGATCAGTTGATTTTGCGATATTTCGTACCTAAAACCCACTCATACTTTAGGGCAAGTACAGTCTAGATGAATTGTTTACAAGTGTACAGCAAGCCAAATCCTGGAAAAGAAACGATTTTGCTTTGGCAAATAACGAAATCATACTTTGAAACAAAAGCCAGTTTCTTTTCTGGGATTCCTTTGATGCTTTTGAAACATATGACTAACGTGACCCAATCGTTACAATCTTTATATATATAGGCCCAGGCCGTAGGCCTTTCATGACTAGAGTAATAAGTTATTTCAGTAATCTACATTTTTCCCAACACTTTTGGGAATTCGGAAAATCACAGCGAGAAAATAAAAATACAAATCATCCTAACCCAAAACATCTTTCAATAAAGCAATTGAATCAGATCTATAAAATTGTTAAGGTATAGAGCGTGAATATTCTAAGGCTGGTCGAAAAAACATCTACAACTCCTTTCAAAGGCACTACCTCAAGCATAAAGATATGACACACTTTTTGGCAGACCTAGCGGTTGTGTATAAATGCCTAATACCTGGTGATCATCTCATCTTACTCAGCATTGTGAGGTATTCAGGTTTTTTTTAATTAAATCAGACAAAAATTATTGTATGTTGAATATAGAAACAAAACAAAATAGTATATTGTGCAACTAGTGCACAAAACAGGGTATTTCATATGGATATGGCAAGATTTTGAATATGAACTAAAATCTTTCTTAGTTCCAATTTGATAACATCAACAATTTTAAGGAAGACTATAATAAAAAACAATGAATACCTTCAATGTGTACAGAGCGAAAATACTAACACAATTCAAAAATATTTACATTTCGTCGCACAATATATTTACCTATATAAAAATAATTTTCCAGCCCAATCGTAAAGAAATTAAAAATCAAACTTTTAACGGAAGAGTGATTTCCTTGGTTTACCAAGGAAGTTCATTTTACAATTTATAGTCAGTTTGAAATGCTCAAAAACATTATCATTGAATGAAAGAGCAATGGATCTTTTTTCTTTCAACTTCTCAACAAATATATTTGAATTTTGATGAAGTCCAGTTGAAAAAGGTCCGATGAAAATCGTAATTTCAAAGGTATCAGTTACTTTCTTACCTGAATCTTGATCAAATAATAAATTTTATGCAACCAATCTTCAAACACTGATTCATTCATTGACTTATAATATTATAATTAGGCCTTGTTTCGTCCTCAATATTAGTTTTAAGTTAATTAGTAAAATTATTCAAAACTTTAATAATTATCGAGTTACCTCGTATTTGAAAGGCAGCAATAAAATATAATATGTTTCCTTCTTTCGCGTTTTTTATTGCGTACTGTAAAGAATGAAGTTAAGAGTTTTTGCTTTTGC
Source organism: Chrysolina haemoptera (assembly GCA_958298965.1). Classification (NCBI taxonomy): domain Eukaryota; kingdom Metazoa; phylum Arthropoda; class Insecta; order Coleoptera; family Chrysomelidae; genus Chrysolina; species Chrysolina haemoptera. The sequence continues at coordinate 4,532,860 of OY282588.1, forward strand.
TTCGAGCTCAAGGATCGAGTCTGATACAAATCATGCAGAATCGATTTAGTGCTGAACAAGTTCGGAACTCCGATTACTTTGCTGTGTTACCTAATTGTTATTAACTAACTATGCAGTGTTATGCATGATCGTGTGTGCAACAATTGAAGTCAAATATTTACTAAGAAGCTCTGGCAGGCCTGCCCATCGTCACCTGGAAGGACTACGCCGACGCCCACTAGAGAAAAGTAAGATTCGAAGGCTTCAATTTTTTACTCGTTCGTATAATAATAATAATTATTGTCAGTCGATTGATTTTCGTAATTACAGTCCATAATTCGTTTGGGTCAATTCAGGCCTCATTTTGAATATTGTCCAACCAGAGTATATTTAATAAACATTCCACATATTCAGACATGCACATTTTGATAACCAAGTATAGTAATTCTACTCATCAAGATAGACTTGGTTATCAAAATAAATATCTAGGAAATATTTATGCAGTAAATGAAAAACATATTTGTTCTGAAATTAAATCAATCCATGAATTTATGCTCAATTTTGAATACATATTATTGCCACATCAATCAAAATTTCTTTATTTATTCAGATTTATTTATATCTTTATTTAGATGGCCAACAGTTGGGTTTTATATCCAACTATTATTTATTTTTGTTTGACATCCAGGAATTGCCTGTTAAAATGATGACAATTATATCCCTAACACAACACCCTGTATATTATAATACCTTTTAGGAGAACTTACTTGCCTGCCAAGTTTTTTACATATTGCACCTGCAAATTTCTTCAAATATTTATGTATAAACACATTTTTAATACTACAATTTCATCAAACCATAAATTTAATAACGTTATTGAAGTCATGGATTTTATCACAACATAACAGTTGATATAGTGATATCAATCAACTGATTTGAATCTTTGCAGCCCTATAATCAAGGATAAGTATTGATTTCACAACCTGAAATATAAAAAAATAGAAAATTATCATAAAAAAACTACAGTGACATTCAAAAAGTATGCAACAAATAGAAAAATCTTTATTTGTAATTTTTCGAAAAATAACTCACCTTCACATTGTTTAATAAGCTCCAAGAAAGATCTCCTTGAAAAATTTCATCCAAATGTTAAACTTATTTTCCGAAAAATATAACTTTTGAGAATTTGTTGATTTTAAAAAATGCGTTTTTTCAAGAAACTCAAAATCACTCAATATATCTGTTAGGGGTAAGTAGGTTTCAAGACGAGCCTAACTTAATAACAAATGAATTTTTTCTTGAAAAATCACAAATAAAGATTTTTTTATTTGTTGCGTACTTTATGAATGTCACTGTATAGGTGCGATAAAGCTGTGAATCAGATTTCAATCTGAATATTCTAATAAAAAAAAAACATCAAGGAACTCACTCTTCCGTTACGAAACCATCGAATGAAGCTTTACCAGGCAAACAAAATAATTTCAAATAAACTATGTATAATATATAACATCTATTTGAGTAATAGCAGATATTTTTTACAAAATGAACGCTCAAGCTAGCCCTTACCTACGAGTCGATCGGAACAGAAAGGAACGTGTATGTGCTTCAAGTCGTACGTCGCTGGCAGGAGGTCCCTCACTCCGCTAGGAAACGTGCCGGATTGAAATCCCGGTTGATTATCGTGAAACCGCGGAACTCGTCCTGGTTGATTGACTGCAGCACCTGGTTGCTGACCGGCGTCAAAACTGGATCTTCTCTGGTGAATTCGGCGTCGAAGTTCGTCACGTCTTTTCGGCTTTTCTGAAAATTTTGTTTCTGTTAGAAATGCTGTTGTGATGCACACGCGTAAAAATACATTCAAGTTTGGGTGCAAAATTTACTTACTTTATTTATTTATTATAAACGGGTTGAACAACGGACAAGTTTTCATTTTTTTGTTATGGATTAATTATGAAAATTATGTCCAATGAAATAAAATAAAAATAAAAATGTGAAGGAATCTTAAAAAAATCTCTGTCAATGAAAAAGTTATGGGACTGGAAGAAAAATATTCATTACCCGCGGCGCTCTAGTGTGACGTCACGTGACCTAAACGAGGCGACTCACATTCGCAGTGTACTTACAAATATAGGACAAATGGCGTCACAGGAGAGTAGAGACCACAGACTTTCCGCGATAGCTCGAATATATAAACTCAAATTATTTATTTCTCAGTAATTTTTGATGGGTTTTAAAATGTTTTTCACTGATTTATTAGTTTTGATCTATATTTTAATGCAATCGCATTAAATATAGTATTAACAACATCATGAAATTCGTCCATTGGGTTTAATAATTGCAAAAAATCATCAGATAAAAACTTAAAACCATTACTCAAACTAAAACCTTGGATTAATAATGTCACACTAAGAAGGTATCAGATTTGTCATAAAGATTTGATGGGGGTTTTTGAAGCAAGTTCAGTGGCGTAGCTAACTTTCAGCAAGACCCCTCGCAGGAACCTGCTTGGGCCCTTACCTTAACCCAATTTTTGGTATCCTTGCGCACCTGTCAAGCTCGCGCGTATTTTTCGTAATTACATCTATGTTGAGATGTGGCAAAGGTCTATCTGGGACATAAAGATCTAATCTAATGAGCATGTTAGGACTGGTGAACAAGTAGTTGACAGTTCTGTACATTTGTATAAGATCAGTCTCCTCTGCAATTCTTGAATGTTCAACAATTCGCCCATATGGCTAGCAGAAAATTCAGTTCTAGGAACTCCCAATTTGTGTGAGAAGCAAAGTAGAAGTTTGTTTTCTGTAAATATGATTATCGAATGAAGGTGAGCACAGACTGGATGCATATTCGAGAGTTGGCCTTAACAAAGTGTTGAACAAATAAGTTAGAGTGTTTGTATTATCATAGTCTCTTGCGTGTCTATTAATGAAACCTAATATTTTCAATGCTGTGTGTGTCAAGGATATGATCCTGATGTCGACCAAAATTAAGTTTACTGTCCATTATTACTCCCAGATCTCTAATATTGTATACCTCTTCCAAACAGTCATTACTACCAAAGTAGTTAAAACATTTTTTAATGCTGTGATTTGTAGAAAGGGGTTGCTTTACATTTTGATGTCTATTATTGAACAAACTATATTATAAAGTTTCAGGTCATCTGCAAATAACAAGAACTATGTTTTATTTCATTTTAGATGCCATCAATGAAAATGTTAGCAACGGACCGAGATGATTTCCCTGAGGATCACCAGAATGCACTAATTTTTTTTGGGTGCATACCCTTTAATTTAACCTCTCCTGTTCTCTCGTTCAAGAACGATGCGAGTCATTGCAACATACTCTCATTATTGATGAAAATTAGGAAGAGAAGTGGTGCCAAGACTGAGCCTTGTGGTCCTCCAATTAATACACTTTCTACTTCAGAACACTTAGCATCGACACTGATATTGACAACAAAACAAACAAAGTACAAAATAAACTTACAATCCTCGGCCTGAAAGGCGGCTTGACCTTGCGCTGTTCCAGCGCCGCCCAATCCATGTCCTTGAAGAACGGATGCGTCTGAATGGCGGTTTCGGTGCCATGCGCGACCACGCACCCCAATCTTTTGCTGGGGTTCTTCGTCATGAAACCCTTCAGTATGCTCACGGCCTCTCTGCTCAGCCATACCGGATAGAGTACGTCGTCGTGCAGTATCGATTCGAAGAGGTCGTCTTCGTTGTCGGCTTCGAAAGGTGGCTGGCCCGCCATCATTTCGTACATCAGCACGCCGAGAGCCCACCAATCTACGCTAGCCCCGTATTCCAGCTCCTGTAAGACATATATTTCATTAGAATTGCCAATGAAAAAACATGCTACAACATAAATAATCTAAAATATTATAATACATTTTTAATAGTAGATGTATCTGATGAAAATCCATATTAATGTGTAAGTATAATAAAACTTTAATGTTAATTATTTTTGGATTACAAAACCGCGATTTATGTTTCGCCATACAGTGGCTTCTTCAAGCAGATGTATAATGAGTTATCTTAACTGTGGAAATGTGTTTCATTAACTCTTTTTTCACAAGAATTACAAGAATTGAACCAAAACATTTGAAAATTTCTTACAGCAGAACAACAATCAAGGGAGGAATAAAACCAAATATGAAGAAACCCTGAGTGAAAATGATTTACTGAAACGAATTCTGAAGGAAAAGGATGAGAAAAGTGAGGATTTATTAGATCACATAAGAAAGCCGTTTAAAAGTCAGGACAGAAAAACTCTTATTTTTATATAAAAACCCGATACTGGATGTATGGCGGTTTAACCCTGGGTCACCCTGTATAATACAACAAAATACAGAACACCAAACAGTGCTCCGGACATATTACTGACATAAAACAAGAAATATTGCCTTTCTAATAATTTTGAAAACTGAATTTTCAGCCTGATAGTAAACCCAAATTTTCATCCACGTATTGAACTCATTCTAAAGTAATCTCTTTAAGTAAGTGATCAAGACATCCAAACTCACCTGCAGTATTTCAGGTGCTATATAATCCGGCGTACCACAAAACGTGGACGTTGTGATCCCTTCCAGTATCCCCTCCTTGCACATACCGAAATCGGCGAGCTTACAATGTCCCTCCGCATCCAGCAGAATGTTATCCAGCTTGAGATCCCGATAGATGACGCCGTGTTTGTGCAAAAACTGCAGCGCCAACGTGACTTCGGCCGCGTAAAACCTGGCCCTCGGTTCGTCGAATTTCTTGGCACGTTGTATTTGGAACATCAGGTCACCCCCGTTGACGTACTCCATGACGAAGAACAGCCTGTGTAACCAAATGTATAATAAGAATAATAAAATAAATAATTATGATTCAAAATTGCCTCACACAAAGTTATAACATTTCCTTAAGTCGTGTTGAAGTCATTGAAGGAGCTGTTCAATGGTAAAAATAAAGTTAAACCATGTAAAATTGATTTCAATGGAACAAAATGAATAACAAACATAGAAATAGCGAACTCTTTCAATAACTTCTTAATTGACAGCATAAACAATTGATAAATGAGATAACACCAAAAAACGACTATAACCATGTATTTAGTTTCATACCTTTGGACGATCAATTTTTGCAACTTTCGGAACCATCATTCAAATATCAAATCCTTACACAAAAATACTTCTGACAATGATGGTATTGACTTGAAAATTTCACACCTCACTTTTTCAGCCAATCAAAAGATTGGTTTTTATTTAGTTGCCATGGCAACCCAAAAAATTTCCGGAAATTTTTATCCTCCTGGGTACCCTGGGCGAAATTAATAAGTGGAAATTTTTCTGTCAAATATTTGACATGTGATAGTTAACATTTTGCTTTTATGTACAAATGGAATGTTATTTTTCATATGAAAGGAGATAATATTTCATAATTATATATTCACTAAATATTTCGAATGTGTCTGAAAATATTTTGAGAACTTGCATTTCAACGATGAATAAAAAATGTATATCAATCAAATCTATCTATGCTTGACTTGATGAACTTGATATTTGAAACAATTTTATTCAACTTATCTTTTCGTAAATACTCGGCTGAAATTTGCAAGAATTCCTTTCCACATCACTTCCCAATAGACAATCCGCATGGACCAGTTAAAACTATTTTAGTTCTGCGTGATGTGCAATGTAATTTTAGGTTGAAAATGTCGCAAAATGAATTTTCCTTTCTCACATACAAACACCGCCACTAATACCAACGCGTAACTGTCATTATATCAACAAAAACCATTCATGGCCCACTGATGTTACAACTTGTTTTCTCTCAGAATAATCTACAAGTCAGTTGAATTAACCATTAATTTAATATATTTTGGTGTGAAATTTTCTTACCGAATCCCCCGCGTGCTTGAATTAATTGCTGGAAATTTATCTCGTACATGAATTTTTTAAGAAAATTCATGTACTCGAAAAATTTCCGGCAATAATGCAAGCACTAGGGAGATTATAAGTGAAAATAATCAAATTATCTTTTGAAAACTTTGGATATCGGTTATTGGATGTTTTAAATACATCCTTGAGAACAGGTACATTTCCAAATTCCTGGAAACTATCCACTGTCATACCCATTGAAAAACTAAAGAACACAGTGATATGTTCAGAATTTCGTCCAATAAATACGTTACCAGTTTATGAAAAAATCTTGGAACTAATGTTAATAATATTCTCATTGAACAACAATCAGGGTTCAGACAATCCATCAATGTAATTGGTTCAATAAAGTTCATTTATTATTATTATTATTATTAATGACTTTGCTCGGTCAATCAGTTATGACAGAACACTTAATCGTTATTATAATAGCTACTGTTTATACCTGTCTCTGGTCTGGAAACAGGAGTGAAGAGCTGTGAGGAATGGATGGTTGGCCGCCAGAGCTAGGATTCGTTTTTCGGTCATGGTGCAGTCGACGTCGTCGTCCTGTATGATCACGTCTTTCTTCAGCACCTTTACGGCGTATACTTCTTCGGTGTTTTTCTTTTCGGCCAACATGACCTTTCCGAAGCTGCCCTTGCCCAGGACTTTCACGAAATGGAAGTCTGTCACGCCGAGGGATTTTTTGGCACCCTCATCTGAAAATGTTTTGCATATTGCAGTCCACTGTTATTCCGGATGTCAGTGTTCTCCTTAGTAACATTCTTCAAATGCAAATAATAAATATTAATTACCTCAGGATATACATATAAAGTTCCTCTCATTACTCTGGCGGTTAGTAAACACTTGATAACGATCAGAGATACTGAACCTATTGAAACGTCGTTCTTATAGAAACCTTCCAGACAATGGAAGTCCGCAATAAAAGTAATCAATTACTCAACTTACCGCTATTTGACATTTTCTCTTCCATGGTTTTCGACAAATCCTCGCCAGTCGTATCGCTGCTTGCATTCGAGTTTTCTGGCGACCCTTCCTGCTGGCCACCATTTCCTCCGGATCCAGACAGTAGTTTACTCCGCCTCGGTGTTTGTATATCGGGTGAGATTCCTACAAGAATCACAAAAAGCTGCACCAATTGCTTTCACTTACAACCCCAAATTTCAATTCTCTACTACTCTCGAGTTCCGAGATATTCCCTGGCCAAAACCTTGTTACCTTGTTTCCTATCTATAATACCCGAGATACTATCTAATTTTAAAGAACAATCACTTACCCATTTGCGTAAGAATTTCGGCCATCTGTTTCGTGTTGATTCCGCAATTGTTGGCGACATTTTTCTGACAACGTTTGTGCACATTCAAGGAACAAGCTTCGCATTGGAGTCCCTGCCTAATCAGTCCGTATAAGAGCGATCCACAATGATCGCAAAATGTAAAACGTTTGTAGTTGTGGACTACAAATCGATGTGGAACGTTTACGTTGAAGCCTGTGCTCTGATGTTGAGTGGACTGAACCTAAACCAACGAGGAACAAACGTTACTTACAGATCGACAGATTATCATATTTTGTACATTCAGTGAGGAAAAAATTTGTATGGACCATCCGACGTCAATTTCTGAAAGGACCCAACACAAAAGGAACCATTGGAACTTGTCTGCCATATTGAAACTCGTCCGCCATGTTGGAGCTGTCATCTTGAATTTTTCAATGTTGACAAAAGAATCATAATTGCCGAGCCCAAAAACCCCCAGTTACCAATTTTGAATCATATTTACAAAACTTATCCGCTATTTCGGAGCAGCCATTTTATTTTTTCTATAATAAAATGTCATATTACATTGCCACCGGAATTAAGTACACCTGCCAAATTTCAAATTAATTGGCCGATGAAAAGTGTGTCATATTTAACTTGCAATATTTGATTACAGACACACACACGGACACCAGGACAGGTGAAACTGAATATAAGCTTGTTACGAAGGCGAAGAAGGTCCAACAACAAAATATTTTTCGAAACATTTGGAATTGCCACTTTCAATTGGCAATTGCGACTTTGAACTGGCAATTGTCACTTTGAACTGGCAATTGCCACTTTGAACAGGCAATTGTCATTTCGAACTGACAATTGTCACTTTGAACTGGCAATTGTCACTTTGAACTGGCAATTGTCACTTTGAACTGGCAATTGTCACTTCGAACTGACAATTGTCACTTTGAACTGACAATTGCCACTTTGAACTGGCAATTGTAACTTCGAACTGACAATTATCACTTTGAAATGGCAATTGTCATTTTGAACTGGCAATTGTCACTTTGAACTGGCAATTGTTAATTGCACAAAAAACAAAATTTATGCATGCAGTTGGCAATAAATATCTTTTTTGAGTAACAATTTACAGTTCAAAGTGACTGACAACTGCCAGTTCAAAGTGACAATTGTCAGTTCGAAGTGACAATTGCCAGTTCAAAGTGGCAATTGCCAGTTCAAAGTGGCAATTACCAGTTCAAAGTGGCAATTACCAGTTCAAAGTGGCAATTCCAAATGTTTCGAAAGTTACTTTGTTGTTGGCCCTTCTACGCCTTCGTAGCTTGTAAGTAGCAAGCGTGTTAAAAACATTAAATTCCATTGAATGCCATATTTTTCAAATTATATTCCTCATAATTTTTTACTGAATAACAGATTTCGATGAATTTCTGATTCTGATCAAAATGGTGAGTTGATGAACCACATATCTTTTAAATTCCATTCTCTCATAACTCTTTTATCGATGGATGAATTTCAATGTAAGTGAATCCAGTGGTGTAGCAAGATTTGGTGACCTAGTGTATTTTCAAATTCATAACTAATGAAAAAAAAATCATCCCAATCGACAGAAAAATATATTTTTCCCGCTGGCAACACTGTAAATAGTCCATACATGTTTAGCGACAAAACAGGTAAATGGCCTATATCATTCGTTTACTAATTCATCTTGACAACGGAATGTAAATAGTGTAATTTACATGCCTAGGGTAATAATGACTTTGACTTTGACAAGTAATACCTTCAGCGACTTCAGCTTCATTTGTCAATTTTTAGGTTATGAGACTTTTTGAATATTATTGTTGTCTGTTTATTCGGTAACTTAGTTACGCGCACAAGCAACTTAGAATGAAATAGCGGAACGAATAATCATGAAGGAAGGGTAAGGTAAGGGTGAGAAATGTCAACAAGCAGCGGTAAAAACGTAATAAGTAACACGGAATGAATCGACTGTTAACATCCTCGGCAAGCGACAAGTCTCGGCTTTGCCTCGGCTCGTACTCGCTCACCTCGAGTTAACACGTCTTTACATTCTTTGTTACTTAAATAACTATTTCATGAGGGTGCTTCCATTTTGAAAGGGTCACAATATTATATTGTGGCCCTTGCTTCAATAGGCGCATTTTGTAGCAGGAATTGTCACCAACCACTGCCCAAGGATGTATCTAATGCACTGGCCTCCAGGCGCGGATACAGGATTTTGTTTAGGGGAGGGCAATTTCGTTTGGGGGAGGGCAATTTCGTTTGGGGGAGGGCAATTTCGTTTAGGGGGGTATTTTTGTGTGATTTCATCTATCTTTTGGAAAATTCGTTGTGAACAATAAATTTGATAGAATTTCAGTTTGATATCGTGAGTCGTTAGGGAGAGGGGCGCGATTGCCCCAATTGACTCCCCCTGTATCCGCGCCTGCTGGCCTCATGAATGGACACTGACGGAATCAAGAAAAAAACCACAGATAATGAGAGTGCCTGTGTTCGTCGTTTATAATCTAAGTTTCAATGATTGATAACCTCACCTCATCCTGCATCCCAGGGCATTTTGTAACGACCGTATGATGACACTTCTTGTGAACGACGCATGTGCAAACTGAAAATAAAAATTCGTTACCAATGCACGATATGGGTCGGCTGAGAAGAGAAAAACTGACACCGGAAAGAACATTTTTGAGAAGCAATATACATACAATATTTACAAAGAGAATTATTTACTGCTGTATCTGAATGTAAAGAGTTCTCAGTAGAGATTCTGCCGATTATTAAATCACGAACAAGTTTATGACAACTAATGTTCCGAAATATAAATCAAGGCAATAAGTTTGTCTTATCATAAAATGCTACTTTTTTTTTTGAAAAACTGCAGTTTGAAAAATTTCATCTTATGCCTGACATGCGCAGATAATAAAGAACAAAACAATATATGCTAGGAGCGAAACGAACTCATATAAAATTTGTGAGTAGAAATTTTGTTTCTACGATTATAATGAATATTTATAGCAGTTTGTTTGAAGGCTGTAGACGATGTAGTAACTTGATTACTTACATTTTGGACGTCCATTGTCCTAATGGTTGAAATATTTCTACTTGTTTAAGTTTTTCTCAACGTTTCAATTGCTTGAATCCGCAAACGTCTTCAGGTGAATACTGACAAATTAAGATGCAAAGCGATGTTTCCATAGATCTGTCGGTGTGGTGTAATTACGGTATAATTACGCGCGGTCTCCCTGAGTTTTCAATTTCCACGCTTGATTGAAGGCAGCATTGGCTTCGATATAGGAGGTTTCTATGAATTTTCGTTTGAATCAATGTTCCTCCCTATGAATAAGGATCTACGCTGAAACGGATACTCCGAGAAACTAATAGAAGTACAGAAAGAACTCGAAAGGTCCAACTGGATGGAAGGACGACTACAAAACCCCGTTCTCGCCCTTCCCTGCATTAGAGATATCTCCGAGATCAGAACGATCGAGAACAAGTACAATATTAAGAGTTGCTTTCATTCTGGCAATACCTTACGAAGCTTCTTTATTCACCAAGACGAAACCAGAAAACAACAGAAAACTGCATATTCGAGGTTCCATGTGAATGTGGACAGTCTTACATCGGAGAGACCAATGACACGTAGGGAGACCGCTAATGGACCGTTTTGGAGGGATGAAAAATCGCGAAACCACACGCGTCACAAGACCGCGCGTAATTATACCGTAATTACACCACACCGACAGACCTAAAAAAACATCACGTAACATCTTGACTTGTCAGTATTCACCTGAAGACGACTGCGGATTCAAAAAACGTGAAAAAATTGAAAGAGGTAGAAATCTTTCAATCAGTAAAGGCGATGAACGTCCGAAATGAAAGTAATCATACTATAGTAGTGTTGAGCAAAATGAAATTATAATACAAATAATTATTGTTAATGGAAGGTAAATTGTAAACTCTTGAAGCCCAAACAGAAAACAGCATTGAAAAATCGTTAAAAAAATATAAATAGATAACTTACAAAAAAATTAAAAAGCTATAAGAACAGCCATGCCAGTGGTGCTGCAAATTAAAAAATGGAATCAATTAAGGTAAATCAATAGAACCACATGCAGTGTGGTAAGAACCTTCACCACACTATATCGCGTTAAACCTGAAAATACATCAAAATAAATTTTCAGATAAATATTAGTCTAATTTATTTCGATATGGAAATACATTGCGAGTCAATTCCGAGAAAGCATTATACACAACTGCCGCGAGATTCCCGATATCATCTGGATGTACGATTCGATACACATACAGCGTGTCCCTGGACCAGTGGCATAGTTGGATATCCCTTGAACCAATAGATATTTTTAAAATGTGATTTCATATCATACTTCACTATATTACGAACGTAAATAAGATGTTCGTACTGCAAAAACAATGTTTACGTCTGATATTTGATCTTAATTAATTATAGATGCACTACCAGGACGACGCTTATTGCCATAATCCTATACAATAGGAATAATTGGGTCGAAAATCCATCAGAAAACTACTTTCCTGGTTAATACCACGACGAACGTTGAATTACATCTAATGAATTTCCGTGCAGAGTCCTACAAGGATGTCTCCGCAGTTGCTAGTTGCATGGAAATGTTCATTGAAACATTTGAATCACCTATAGATCGATTTCTGGGTTCTTGCCCTCATCAGTATAGGGCAGGCCTCTGCAGACAATAACTAATGTAACTAATGTAACAAATGATTCAGCAAACTCTCCATGTAAAGGCAGAAGCTGAGACACCGCCCGCAGCCTAGCGTTCACTAAACCACGGGCGCCATCTGAACTCCAGCTCCTCAACCAAAGCAATACCCGGAACTTGCGTGATTAATTTAATCACAAATACAAATTAAAGAAATCTGCATGCATTGTTCACAATAAGCTTGTCAAGAAAGAAACATGTTTCTCTCTTGATATCAAATCACATTCACTTCACACTTTCGCAATTATTGACTACGAGCAATCAAACCACCAATCATACTAATCTCGACACTTAGCTCATGACTGACGGCGTTATAGGCGTTCCGATGATTCAAATGTTGTATATAAGGAAGGAGACAGAGTAAACGGCCAAGTTGGGTGAGTGATTATACAATTATTTTATAATTCATATAGTAATGAGTTAATAATAATAATTCTTTTGCTTTGGTCTTACGTAAGTGAAAAGAATAACCATTTTTCATACCGACCGACGAATGAAGATTATTTAACCGGGGACCGGAATATTAGCCAGTGCCAATCTGCCAATCTACCCTCTCATGTACAAACCACAGATGTTCTAAAAGATACCGTTACATTATATTGTCGTTGTCGATAACTATTTGAATCTACCAAGCAAGGTTCAATCGAATCTCCGATCTCCGACTTGCACACTAATTACGTACCTGTACGGAGAAAAATTTAACGACATCGCTGGATTTATCCGTAGGGCAAATTTCCTGTTCTATAAATAGTAATTGTGAATCGAATGCCAGACGCGACTCCAATGATAGTAATGATGAGTTTATTTTCAATAAATGCATTTCATAGGAATCGTTTGAAATGGTTGAAGAAATTCTGAAAATTCAGTGATGCACTTTCGAAGGCGTAGAATGGACATATTATAACTCGAAATTAGTGGTTATTTCGTGTTACAATTCGAAAATCTTGTTACAACACGGAATAAACTTAGTTTCGAGTTGTAACTCGAAACAACCTATGCTCACTCAACTGTGTGTTTCTATTTGTCCGGCTGTTGGGCGGAAACTCAGACGGACTAACACCCTGACCGTGTGAAACCGCGCTTAGGTTGGTTTTATTCACGGCGTTTTGTATCGCGCGTTCCGAAACGCATCGTTTACGCGTTTTCACTACGTTGGCTACGCGTTCGCTCGAAATGAGCATCTGTCAAATTTGTTGACGTATTTTTTACTGCCGCAAAAAAATATTTCAACATCTCGTCTGGAGTATAAACAACGACAAATTAGTCTGAAATTTATTTTGATGTATATAATGAAACACAGGTAAGCAAAGCATCATATCAAAATAACACCGACACAACAATCATGCTTGAGGAGAAATCATACCTTGACATTGATAGCCTTGCTTGCCCAACACACCCCTGAAAATAAAACCACCATTATCTAAGTTAGTGCCACCCTAATTGTGCCGCGAAAACCCAAAAATCCCCCTACATAGTAATATGTGAACGCAATGTTGCTCAAAAATTATGTTTATTTTTTGCATCCAATAAAGCAGACCAGAGAGACACTGTTACACATTTTGAAAAATATCTGTCTACTAGTCAAGCAGAAAAATCAAACATTTCTTTCAAATTTTGGTCAACTATTCAACATATCCCTTTTTTGGTATTATTTGGAACTTTTTGTAGTGACAACATTTTAGGAAACAAAATGCATTTGACACTTATAGGCCATTGTATTTACTTTCAGCAAACAGGCTAGAACAAGTAAATTGTGAAAGGAATAATGTTATAAACAAAATTTTCTTATGCCACCTTCTTTCTTTCGATACCTACTCTTCTCATCATGGCCTATAAGGGGGGGGGAATTTCAAATCGTCATTTCTCTTTACAGTGGACTTCAAAGAGTTGACATCATATGGGAATAACTTTTAATAATAATAATTTATTTGCTACTAATATATAATGTAAGTATTATGCTCGTGGTTTTTGCAGTATAATGCCATATATTAATCCCTTAGGGAATAATGACGAGGGTTTATTACAAATTAGGAAATTTATTGACAAAGCTCTTGATGAAATTTTTCTTTTGCATGAATTTACTTCACGACAAATGAATTTGTTCATTTAAAATCTGAAATGAATAAATTAGTCGTATAATACTACTCGCAATAATGTCAAGTTTTCATTCAAATGTGCTAAAAAATAAAAAATAATTTCTTCAGATGTGTTATGTAACTCACAGAATAACCTACATTACCATCTAAAGAAATATTTTCTTTTAATTTCTAGCGCCTTTGAATAAAAGCTTGTATTTAATTTTTGTTTTATTTTTTGAGTGCTGTTTTGTTAGTACGTCTGCCACTTTGGAGCCGCCATCTTGAATTTATGAATTTTTCGACCCCATACCCCCATACCAATTTTACATAATTACAAAACTCGTCCGTCATCTTGCATGGTTGGCACGATTAAATCATGATTTAAATCGCGATTTGAACCAAATAATTTTTTAAATAAAAATCAGTGATTTAATCAAATATGTTTGATTTCATTTTCTTTCACAGAAATCAACATTAAATCAGACATACTAGGGTCTTTTACATCTGAGAAATCAAAATCATTATTATAATAAACAAAATAACGTCCCTCCAAAAATAGCAATCATGTTGAAAAAGTGGCGCGCGATATGAGTGTCTCATTTGATAAAAATTGATTATTTTTTCACTATTTTACTTCATTTATTTTTGTTGGCTACAAATATTAAATATCCGCGGTTAATTAACCTTCTACATTACTACGTTTTATGCAAAAATATAGTTAAACTGCATGATAAAATGAAAAAATTTAAAAAACCGTGCTTCATTCGATTTTTTCAAAAATCGTTATTTATTCGATTTTTTCAAAAAATCATCATCATTTTTTCCAAACCTGTTGTATTTATGAATTTCGAATAGAAGTGTGTAAAATTTAACTAGCAAGATCATATTAGCCACCGGGAAAGATGATCTCGTCCGAGTAGATCATGTTTCATATTGTTTAAAGCAAAAACTTGTCGCCCAAGTCGAATTTCGAAATTATTCATTATTAAAAGTCTTTCACATATTTATGATACCAACTCTTTGAATGACACTGTATGTATAACATTGGACTTGGGAACAAAATAGAAAAATTTCTATTTTGTTGCGAAAACATTTTAATATATCCTTTAATATTCATGTCAGGGCAAGAGGTAAGTAGATAAGTTGACTGAACTAATTTAGTACATAGTGACAATTCTGATTATCCCTTCAATTTCCCTGAGAATCGAAAGGAAGTTTCAAAACTGTCCACATCGTTCATAATAGTATGCAGCATTATATTTTTTCTAGTTAATGAAAAGACCCATAAAGCTCAGTGCAAACAGAAGATGGATGCATGCAACGGAATTTTAGTTTTGCTTATACCTTAACTTTTGGAGTGGTTGAATTAGTTGAAATACTGCAGTAGTTGTCAAAAGTTTTCCATAAAGAGATATTATCGTTGAACCGTATAGGCGTACACATCTTTATGAGTAAAAGAATAGTTAACCTAGATTTTTCAAACGTATTTTCTTTAAAAAGACAATGACAGAAAACAGAAAAGTGAAATGAAAATGTAGAACAACCAGGATTCGACCCAGAGACCTCTTGATTTCCAGTAGTGTCTAGTTCTCTGATTATGCTATTACTCAAAATAACGCTATCTACACCTTCTTTCTTTTGTTCCATATATTCATTGTTCTTCAGTTTACAATAATACAGGGTGTTTCCGAAATTGGAGCGATACATGAAGTGGGAAGATGCAAGAATACATTTTTGTCGAAAAAAAAAAATTAATATTGAATATTAAAGACTTTTTTGGCAATCACAGATCGGAGATCTACAGCCTGCGCAAACCGCGGATAGACACGTTGTGGCCTGGAGAACCAAACCAGTGCCTCCCAAACAAAGGTAACTGAAAGAAATTTCATAAAGATTTCGAAAATATTTGATTGCTTTAAAAACAAAAATTCTTGTCATTTATTGTTACATTATGTTTCATATAACAACCAATTTTCTTAATAGCTCCAATTTCGGAAACATCCTGTACAATAAAATTGTGAAAATATCGTTTTTTTTTACAATTTTATATTGTATTGTCTTACGAAAACATCATTCTTATTTTTCTGATAACAAATTTGAAACATACCCTTTTTGTATCTCACAGTGAGCTGAAGGAGCAAAAATGAATTTGACGAAACGTTGAGTTTCAAGAAATATATATAACTTTAATTCAGGACCTCAAATAAAAAAAACACATTCATTAATAATAGTAATATGAGATTTTTAGAAAATGAACACAATTGTTTCAATGTAATAATAATTCATCACTTATTCAAAGAAAACCTGAGAGATTTGTATATTTGCACAATTGCAAAAGACTACTAGAGAGAAATGAATAAAGTTCAATTACTGCAAAAAGGGCGCGGTTTTTGAAGGTATAGAATGAACGTTTGAATTGAGTTGCATGAATTCACCTTAAGAGCATACCCTATCACAGCATTGGGCTAAAGACCAATAGTTTCACTTGATTGTATCCTAAAGTTGATGACAGGCACACTAAAATCTGCCTTCAATAATGTATCGCGTGGCCAAATGAAAACGTTTCACTCTAGTTTACTCGAAAACTACAACTTTCTGTCCAAAATCTGATTTATTTTTCTGTTTAACCACTGAGGTATTGCTATCAAAAATGATCTCACGACTATAACGCTTCAGCAATCGTCTTTCACGTTCGACGCATTTTGTACTTGCACTGTTTTCGGATTGTCATCATAAAACTCGTCCACCATCTTGGGCCGCCACTTTGAATTCATAATCTCTGACCCCGAAAACCCTCACACATTAATTTTGATTCGAATTTGACCGTAATCACAAATCTTGTACGCCATTTTGGAGCCACCATTTTGAAACTTAAGAATTTTGTTAAGAAAATCATAATCTCTGACCCCGAAAACCCCTACATACCAATTTTGAATCGAATCGGACCATTATCACAAATCTCGTCCGCCATCTTGGAGCCGCCATTGTGTTTTTTTTTTCTACTACAAGAATGTCATATTGCATTGTCACCGGAATTATGAACACACGCCAAATTTCAAATCATTCGGACGTCTGGAAGTGGGTGAAAATCACGTTCAAAGTTTCCGTTACATACATACAAGTGAAACTAATATAAGCGTGTTAATTAAAAAAAAATTATGAGCGATTTGTTTACGAAAAAAACCTAACTACATAACTGGATTCACAACATCTGTTGATGAATAACATAAAATTTTCCTGAGATTTCATTTATCAACATGTTTTTCAAATTTTATTATCTTATAATTTTTTTAATAATGAACATACGGCGACGAAATTCTAATCAGTGATATTTTGAAACTTCCTGAATACAGTGGTGCAGTCAGAATTTTGATAAAATTTCTCAAATAGAAGTGGTGGGTTGATTCAACGACATAATTTTCAAATGCTATAATTATTCAATGAATGACTCATTCCTACGTATTTTTGATATAAATCATTTGAAAATGTCGGGAATCCAGTGGTGTAGTCACGTTGTTTTGTAAAAAAAATCGCTAATAATTTTTTTATATATATTTTACCTTGAAAAATAAAAATAGTTGGATCTGAAAATGAAGATTCATTCATGAAATTTAGATGGATGGACTTTTTGAATATCTACCAAATAATAAAAAAAAACATAGGAAATTGAAAAAACTTACAGTCTAACTCCACCAAAAATATTCTTTATTGTAGCTGTCATGCAGTCAGAAGACTGACATCACGTTGAAATCATGTAGTCAAAAGACTAACATTAAGAGGGAGGACATGTTTCGAAGGATTAATCCTTCATCTTCAGCAAATTATGAGTTAGTTCGATCTAAGGAAAAACAAAACGGTTACCAAAGAGTTATGAATAACAATAAAATGTGTGAACCTACCATATTATAGTGAAAAAAACCACAATCATTGGGAAACATTTTTTAAAAATTCTTAAGCTAAAAATTTTGGTCATAACCAAAGACCATGTGGTCTGCATCTGGAGCGGAGGCCACACCACTAATGTCAGGGACCATGGATGGAAGAAGAACTCCTTCTTAATCAAGGTTTGAAATTTAATATTCCAGTAGATATAAAAGCCCCACAACTAGACAGTTTAGCTATTGAATCAGAGTGCATTATTGAGTCTGTTCATTCAAGTTTAAAAGATGCCCTGCGAGCAGAAGTTTCGGTTTGCCTTAATTCAATAAAGAATATTTTTGGTGGAGTTAGAATGTAAGTTTTTTCAATTTCCTATTGAATCTCACCTCCACTGTATGCAATGGATCGTCTCCGATGGATAAAAAAAAACATTCCAATCAGTGGAACAATTTATGTTTTATAAGGGTGCTAAATAGGTCACACTGCAATAATGAAATTTTAAAGAAGGAGCGGAAGGGTGCGCCATATCTCAAACTCAAACGGTATACTGGTAAACTAGCAAAGAAATTGCCAACGCCGCATGCTTTTAACAAAGGAGACCGCTAAAATGAAGTTTGTTCTGACCATTGAACTGCGAGCCGCGTGCGGATCGTGAACTATATGCGGCCTGCGGCTGCCCCTTATTTGGTCGCGCCGCCTGCGTGCGGTGCACGCGCTGCACGGCTGTTAGGATTGGCCGTGGCTATTTTATCGTTATGACTGATTTCGGGTTTTATCCTATTATCAAGTATTATAATAACTTACTAGTTAGTTATCTTACTGATGACTAGTCAGTTAGTATACTTGATAATGGGTTAAAACCCGAAACCGGTGGTAACAATAAAATACCTAGTGGAAATTAGACAAAAGTGTTTTTCTTTTAATTTCATTTAAGTGATCATGAATTTCCACAAAATTAACAAGTATTACACAAATTAGTGTACAGTATCCTATGTCCTTGAAATGGTAAAAACTGAATGTAGAGTCATAACCAGCCAAGTGAAAATAATGGTCTTTAGGTGCATATACTGTGAACGAGGCTACAAGAACAAGTTAGTCACAGTAGTTATAGGTACTAAGAACGTCCCGCGTTCAAGCGACATCTCAACATTCACAAAAATATTACGCTTACCAAATGAAGAGTTTGCAGTGAGAACAAAACGTAGGTTGGCGCAAGAAAGTCGCCATGAACTTGTGTCCGTTAACTTGATGGACTCGCCTCCGCATGGCACCGCGCCTCCTGTTGAAGCCCTGGCGCTCCTTGAATTCCCTCGGCTTCGCACCATATTCTGCAAAATTATACCACTATCAAAGCTACAAGTCTCAGCATTTTTCGTACTTTCAAAAGGACCGTATCGGATAGGGGTACAAAAAACACTGACCAAGAGTCTAACTTTCCCAGAAAGCTACTTTCTGGAAAAAAATTGATTTTTTTTTTTTTAACTGAAAATCATTTTTCATTATACTTGAATTATACAAAAGCGCAGGAGGGCCACAAGAGGTTTTTTTCATCACTTCGAAATTTCGACTTTAATGTTGAAATTTCGACAATAATATCGAAATTTCAACTTTTTTCTGGAAATTTCCACTTTTTTCTCGAAATTTCGACTTTATTTTTGAAATTTCGAGAAAAAAGTTGAAATTTCGAGAAAAAAGTTGAAATTTCGAGAAAAAAGTCGAACTTTCGAGAAAAAAGTCGAACTTTCGAGAAAAAAGTCGAACTTTCGAGAAAAAAGTCGAACTTTCGAGAAAAAAGTCGAACTTTCGAGAAAAAAGTCGAACTTTCGACATTATTGTCGAAATTTCAACATTAAAGTCGAAGTGATGAAAAAAAAACTGCTTGTGGCCCTCCTGCGCTTTTGTAGAATTATAATGCTTGTCAAATGCACTTAAAAGCGTGCGAAACCTCCAAGATTATAACGGCGTGCTATAAAGGTTGTTGCTGGGTAACAACGCCAAGTTCTCAGTTTTATCATACAGAGTTAGTGAAATGTATGGATCCGCCAATTTTCGTCCATTAATATTGCACTCTGCACTTTTTTGTGTATTCGAATATTTGTTTTATGTGCCACTGGTGGAGTAACGTCATGGAACCATATGTCATGTTTAACATCGTTAGAAAACTGGCTTTTTTCCTCATTTCAGTAGTACTAATATTATCTTAACTCTCTCGAAAGATAGTGTTTCGTATTTTTGCGCCCACCTCTCTTAAAATCAGTTACTTATTGCTCGATTTGTTCAAAAATTCACTCAGTTTGGATATGAACAGACGGATATTCTAACGATATCGCACTTTGAATCAGACGTAAGTTTTCATGAAAAAAAGATTTTTGAAATGCTACATTAAGAGCTGATTCATTACTCAATATGAAGAGAACGTGGTACAATTGAGTGGCCAGCATGAAGTCCAGATGTTACACTACTTGACTTTTTTCTATGAGGTCATGCCTGAAGCATGGTCAATGCCGACAGATCTAATAGACGAATGGACTACAGTTCGATGATTTAATACACAAATTTCTTTTTTAAACGATATTAAATAATTTTTCTCTTATAAATATCAAAATTGGTTTTATTTTTTGAAAATTGTACAAAAAAATACTGTATGAAAATCGTGAGTGTTTTTTTTTTACTCGTGGGAATTTTCAATGTTCTGGTTATCTTCCGGGTTTTGCCGTTTTGACTGACTCACTGACGCAGTTGCAGTTGAAACCTGTGGCGATTTTAACCAAAGAAAACCACGGCAAAACCCGGAAGTCAACCAGAGCATTGTACATTTTTCTAGGAATTCAAAATCTGGTGAGGGAGCCGATATTCATGAATCGTTTTTTTTTCTCGGAAACTGACTATTTTACCCAAACTCTTTTAATGTCGATTTTAAACATTTATTTTAAAAATAACAATAGTCGTCGCCGACCGATGTTTTTACCCTTTTTACTCCCCATATACACCTACTACGTAGGCTAATTGTGGCAAATACCTGTCAGAAAACAACTACTCCCCTGGCTAATACCACGACGGGTATTGAGTTATATCCAACAGATACTTGTGCAATGTACCTCATTGCAGAGGAAACAATGGCAAGCGCTTCCTGTAACCAAATGGCGAGTAGATCAAGAAGCACTCCGATTCTGCTGGTTGAGAGATTCAGTCAGATATCTCAAACAAAGCTCAGAGTTCTTCTGGGACGCCACCAGGTGGAGCGGCTTACACCCGTTTCATCAGCGCGAGACCAGATTGACCAAATGACGGAGTTCTGGGATGATTCAGACAGGGAACAGATGGCTTCAAAGCTGTCTGTAGTGACCTACCCTGTACTGATGACGAGACAAGAACCTCGAAACTAGTCTGCAGCAGAACTTATCTTTACTACTCGTATTACATATTTCCACCTCAAGGCACATTATTTTTGGGACATCCTGTACAATATATTCTTAACATTTCCGTTAAAGAAATGCAATGACATTTGCTCCATTAATTCTGTATTTCAATGAACTACCTATGTAAACCACGTTTGATTAACTTCAAACTATACAATATAAATCTGAGTTATAAATAATGAATCGTGTAGACGCGTGCAAAATATTATGATAGTCGGGCATTCTTTGTAGTTAATAAACTATGCGAATCACCCTGTAAAACTGATGGTCGAAGTATTTTCAATTAGTTTTGTTTATATAAAAATGCCATACGTACCGTTCGATGTTATCTTCAAATCTATCCTAATGTGTAGTCGACCTTTGGGTTCTAAATTTACCTGCAAAAAAAAAATAACAAATGTTTCAATCCAATCACTGATATCGAAAATCTACGAAACTATGGAACCGAAACTGGCAAGACGAAATTTCTAGCAAGACGCATGGCGCAACGCTTCGATAAAGTTCATTTTATCACGTTTATTTTCGTCTCTGTTGGTGAAATATTTTCCTATGACTTTGCCGGGGAGATGAAAACCTATCTTATCTTCAAAGCACTATAATCAATAGCTAGAAAACCGTGTATTTCTTGAACTAATGAAAGTGAATGGTTTGGAATATTGGAAAAAAATTCTGAATCTGTGATTTTTTCACGAAAAATATTGAGAAATGAAGTGCTGAATACGTTAAATGTGAATGTTGATTTTGTCGCACTCATTTGACCGGTTCCTCCACTCTAGAAATAATAATATTGAAAAATATGTTTCTGACTACGATTGCCATCTTGCTGGGTTTTTTTCACAAAAAATGGAGAAAAATTATGTGCCGAGTTGAATGTGAATGTTGATTTTGTCGCATTCAATTGACCCCTTTTTGTATGTTTGTTTGTATGTTTGTAACTGACTCCTTAGGGCGTGATTTTCACCCATTTCCAGACGTCCGAATGATTTGAAATTTGGCAGGTGTTCATAGTTCCGGTGACAATGACATATGAAAAACAAAATAGCAGCTCCAAGATGGTGGACGAGATTTGTGATAATGGTCCGATTCCATTCAAAATTGGTATGTGAGGTTTTTTTAGATCGTATATATTTCAAATTTTTTGTCAAAGTTCATAAATTAAAGATGGCGGCTCCAAGATGTGATTCGATTCAAAATTAGTGTGTGAGGGTTTTCAGGGTCAGAAATTATGAATTTTTCGTAAAAATGTATGAATTCAAAATGGCGGCCCAAGATGATGGACGAGTATTGTTATTATAGTCAGATTCGATTCAAAATTGGTATGGTTTTCGGGGTCGGAGGGAAATTATGTGCTGAATACGTTGAATGTGAATGTTGATTTTTTTTTCGCATTCATTTGAGCCCTTTCCTCCACTCTAGAAATAATAATAATGAAATAGTATATTCTGTAGCAAGGTTTATAATGAGTCATTTTCAAAGAAAAAATTAAAAAAATGTTTGTTTGAAACAGTTTGTATCCGTCGGAAATTTTTCCAAATTCCTACACATTCTCTATCTGACTTCCAGGAGGAAAGGGACATTTTTTAACATCATTCCATGATCCAATTTATTTCATTATTTTTACGGATTTTTCCGATTTTATTTTCGCGAGTTTTCGATTTTTTTCCGACCGATGTTTCACCCTTTTTACTCCCATATACACCTACAATGTAGGCTAACGATAGTAGTTGCCGACCGATGTTTTACTTTTTACTCCCACATACACCATATACACAAATATCTGTTAGATACTCGGTTAGATATAATTCAATACCCGTCGTGGTATTAGCCTGGGGAGTAGTTGTTTTCTGACAGGTATTTGCCCCAATAGTTGTAGATATGGGAGTAAAAAGGGTAAAACATCAATGATTATCGTTATTGAACTTTTTTGAAATCATTATATTGTCATCGGTTCTTAATACGTCTGCAAAATTGTAGCTAAATCAGATGCCAGCAAGTGTTTGAAAAATGGATTGCAAGTTTTTGAACCGGAAAGACGGACAGAACGACATACGAACAAAGCAAGTTGAATGAAAGCGTCTTGAAAGTTGTCATATTATAACACAAACGATTACAAAAATAATTGCCGAACTCCAAAATTTTCTGGGCGCCACACAGTGTATCATATGCCCAAGCTAGGTGGACAAAAAACCTGTTCAGAATTCTGAAAATTGGTAATGGACTGATAAAAACAATGCTTCAAAATATGACATTTTGATATTTGTTAACGTCTGACACTCCACACTGATGATTATTAGGGTCCAAAAGATCACAAGTTGGCTGAACGCAATTGTAAGAATAAATCAGTTGAATTTTTGCGACACGTCAAACCGTATCTTATTGTGACAGTTCGTTAGTTTGTTTAAGTTTTCGAAGATTGATCTTATTTCTAAGGTAAAGTGCTAATTGTTTTTTATTTATATGAGTTTGTCTGATAGTCAATCATTATGAAAAATACATTTTGAATTTGAAGAAAAAAATAAACGTTATGTTTTCCTCGCTTCAAAACTTACAAGGAATGGAAACGTCATGTACCCACTTGTACCCAGGCTAAATTTTATGTATTTAGTAGCTGCACCATTTCTATAAATAATAAGAAGTATTACAACCAGCACACTTGAGTACAACTATATTTTTTCTACGGCAATAAAGAAAAATGTACATCTAAAGTGCGTCTTCGATTAAGAAACCTGAAACGTTGTAATACAGATTTTCTATTTCTACAGCTATCTGTATCGAAATGTTTTGCTACGACTAAGATGTCTAGAAACCCTGGTGAATTCAACGATTCGATTTTGTTTTGATTTTTATGGACGGCACCTCCTGTTGGATTAGGTCCTAGTTCACATTCTTTAGTACGTGGCGCTTATAGCGCTGACAAGAAACTGTTAGGCTGCTTACACATAACGACGTTTTGCGTTCACGACTTTTATTTTTATTCTGTTCTCTTATTGGTTCCGTTAAAAACGCTCGAAGCTGTCATACATTTGACGTTACTTCGATAAATTTGTATTTTGAATTAGTTTATCAGGAATTTGATTTCATTTTGATTCTGGTTTAGTAGTGATTGGAGTTTTTGTCCTATTTTTCATTGTGTATTGTGTTGTTTCTAGTTCTTCGTTGTTTGTGGTGTTTTCCGATCAAGTTTCTTGTTTTCCTTTTGGATTGTTACCTATTTCATCTTATAAATTGTTCAACACTTCAGTCAAGAGTTTTTGTTGAACATTTTTGCTTAAATTAGTGCCTAGAAAATGACCCGAGTGTGCATTTTATAATAATAATAATACCGGAAATATCTCATTATGGCGTTTTCACAGTTTTCCGAAGTTAATCGATTGGAATTTTTATTAACATAACATTACTTTACATTTTATCAAAACAGACACAAACTCTCAACACAAACGTCACAAACTGTCAAAATTCAGACAGTCAGAAAGAGAAATCTATGGTCATGGAAGAAAAATGTTCACGAAAATTTGAGCACCTTGTGTATAACCATAACTGAGTCGCCCTCTGAACATCGGAATTCGGAACCCGAACCTAATTATCAAAAAATCAAGCATTTTCAAGTAGGCAGGTGTCTTCAGTTTGATCCCAAAGTTTTACAGGTATGAGTGCACGCACCAGGGTTTCTAGACATCTTAGCTACGACTTTCTTGGGCTACTAGACTGTCAGTATATTAACGAATTTTTTGATGATATGATATGAGATTGAATCAAGTTTATTAATGTCTGACTGGTAATAATGTTTTGACATTTCGTAGTTTTCAGAAAATTGACTTCAAACAAAAAGTTATCTCGACATCAAACTGAGTGGTGATACCAAAGGTTACATTCAAAATTTGATACCAACTGATATTATATCGTAGCAGTTGAATTCACCTTCTGACGGATTTTGGCTGGTAGTGATAATGCAGGATTCTTTCTCAGGGGGAGGTTGGGGCTTCATATTGTTTTTTTTATGAAATTATCAGATCAGTGTTCTATTTGTATTTTCGTAGTGCAAAATTTCATATACCAACCCGTGGGAAATGCATGTCATTTCTCGCTTATTATACAATATACTTTTTTTTCAGAATACCCTATTAAAAGGATCGAGTTTTTCAATGAATGGCTGAAACACGGAAAACATGAAAGAAACGCTCGCCTTTTCGAGTTTCTTTCGTCCAAATTTGAAGTAAGAGATCTCACCGAGGACTCTGGAAGAGAAATCAGAATGAAGTTGGCAAACTTTTCATCAAAAATTGCTGCCAAGTGGGAAAGTCTAAGCAACGTTTCTTGCACATTGACATCTAAGTCACCAAGATTTGTAAGTTTTGTTTCAATTCTTTTGCGATATTGATATTCAGTCATTTTAGTGTTTATTTGTAATTATCTAACTGTACATTTATTTTAATAAGACATCTGATTATTCTGATGAAGATTTCAACACATACGAAATTTTCCCGTAGGTATTTTGTTTCGATTTCTTTGTATTATCGATTGTTAGTCGTTTAAGTATCTATTTGTGTTCAACTATTGGTATTTATTAAGTATCGAGCACCTGAATTGGATTTTGTATAGTATTAAAAATAATTTTTGAAATTTTCTTCTTTTTACTCCTAGTAATTCCCTCAATCAATGTATAATTAATAAAAATGTTTTATTGTGCTATTATATTTCTTGACTGGTAGAATTAAATTAAAAAATGCCAAAAAATTATTTTGTCCACCTAGCTTGTAGTAAACGAAACACTGTGCGCCATCGTGTTAAATCTGCCGAAAAGCAGCACACTCAATCCCAAGGAATCCCTCAAAAAAAAAGCATGCGAAGATCCCAGTCGGCAATTGTAATATGAAAAACATAAAATAAATTTCTAGCATCGCGCAACTGCGAGCGTCGATCTTATTTATCATCAAACGACGCTCCATCAAAAATAAATAATTCGGTTATTTTTTCACTTTTAGATTAAAACGACATCTGTCAGCACAACTTCCTGTTTTTGCAGCTTGATTCAAAGATCCACGTTCGCAGTCCGACGATTCCATTGAACAATCTCGAGTTGGCGGCAAAAATACGCACTTGAACAGGACGATTCAGTACATTGCGTCATCTATTTGGATTGTGTGCGAAACATTGGGAATATTTTATTTCTGTAAATAATAAACAAAAAAATGCCGTCGAGATATACTTAAAGGTCTTCATTAGCTAAAATTACGGGCAATACAAAATTGCCCAAAGGCCCAACAGGACTAAATCTATATACAAGGTTCTATCAAGTACTCAACATATAAAATAATAATGATCATAATAATAATAATAATAATAATAGTGTCTACATAACAGAATGGTGCTGGATAGAGCCTGTGAAGTCATCAGGAGTTCAGATCCCCTTCTCTGCGTGGTCCGCGACCATGAAAAAGCAGAGATTAGAGACAGAACCAGCTGATCTTAGACATAACCAGCTGATCTCAGACAGAACCAGCTGATCTTCGGCTTTTTTCCTAATATGTACTAGTGGAAAATAAAGACCTATTATTATTATTATTATTATTATTATTATTATTATTATTATTATTATTATTATTATTATTATTATTATTATTATTATTATTATTATTATTATTATTATTATTATTATTATTATTATTATTATTATTATTATTATTATTATTATTATTATTTCTTTTCAAGGCAGCAATCCGGGCAGCTGATGAACTTGGTCTCGCATTCGACACTGAACGGGCGAACACAACCTCTGTCACCGAAGTGAGGTCATCCTGCAGCTGCACAAGGCTAAGCCAATGCATGGGGTCTTCTTCAAGAACATTGAAGACCTTGGCTTATCCAAAAACCTAACCTTTGCTTCCTCAGGGGAAGTGAGCTGAAGTCGGAGACCGAGGGATTCATAATGGCTTGCCAGGATGGTGTCTTCAACACCCTGGTCTACCGTAGCCGCGTGCTGGGTATAGAGATCCCCGACACTAGCGTGTCGTGGGGCGCCTAAGACCCTTATGCATTTGCTGTCAGCATGTCCAGCATATGCGGTCTCAGCCTATATCCACAGGCATAACGCGGCTCTACGAGTGTGGTACTACCATCTACGACACTCGAACGGTATAGACGAGACACCGATGTTGCCTTATGCTCCGGGGGATATTGAGTCCATTGTGGAGAATGAGAAGTGCCGAAAGCCTGATGTAGTCCTCCTCGACCATCAAAGTCAGAGATGATTTTGGTCATGGAGTTTTCGGCTCCTGGCGAAACGAACATCGTCCGAAAAGAGGGAAAGAAACCGACTAAATATCGAGACTTACTCGTTGAACTCCGCAGGCTCTACCCAAACCTGTTAAAATGGTGGTTTTGATTATAGGGGTACTTGGTGGTATGATGACACTGCTCTCCAACCTAAAAATCATACCGGCTTGCCATGATATGACAGAAATCTTAGCCGGACGAATGCAGATGTCCGTTATCCTTGGTTCACTCCGTCTGCTCAGGGCACATGATTCTCGGACCCAGTAGTTGCTCGCCCCACGGACATGGGAAGTGGCTATCTGGGTAAATGTCACCAGCGCGCCCTCCAGATGTGTCGGAGCACCGGAGATACGGCCCGACTGGTATAATCGAACCGGATAAAAAATAATAATAATATGAAGCTGAGTGCGGCGATTCGCGATGTTCTTCCAGAAGAGGCCGACATCTGGCAGATCAACTCTGCCGTGTATGACGCCGCGCGGAGAGGAAGCATACCACCCCTATGATTGGAAGGCATGAGCAGCGCATACACAAGATGAAAGCTAAGATCAATTCGGGGAGACAACACGCGTCTCGTATTCAGTGTGTGGTAGAGTATGTGGCGGCATTGGTACACTGCCTTGATAAGATACGAATGGTGGTTGGTGGCTGCAAAGAAGTCACTAGTGAGGCGGGCGAGGAGTGTCGTAGAAAACAGTAAGTTCCTTGATAAACCTTCTAGCTTATTCCAAGAGCTTCCAAGTGTTGAGAATAACCCGTCGGCCGGTTATCGGGTGGAAACCTCCTGGAAGAAAGTAGATAAACCAGCCCTAGCGCAGTTTTAGGCTTTTTGCAAGAGGCTTCAACAGCCTGAGCTCAATTATCTGCGCAATTCGATAACTCTGGAAGAAGTTCGACGGGCCCTCAAAGGCTCAAAGAACTTCGATGCTCCAGGCCCTGATAGGTTGAACAACTATTGGCGGAAAAAATTACCCAGTACCCACCACAAATTGGCAAGAGTTTCCAACTCTTGGCTAGATGGGGAGCAGCATATTCCGGATTGGTTTGTCGAGGGGCGAACCATGCTTATTCCCAAAAACGGAAATTTGTCTGACAAAGAATTACAGGCTGATAACATGCTTGAATTCGTGCTATAAGATGTTTACGCGCATTTTATTCGCGCAAACACTCTCCGCAGTTGATCCGGTGTATGAACGGATATATGAGCAAAGAGGGTCAAAGAAGGGGTTCGCTGGCTGCAAGGAGAACCTGCTCAACGCAGGACTCCGTGCAGTATAAGCGGAACCTTTCGATGGCCTGGATCGATTACCGCAAGGCATTTGATACAACATCGCATGAGCTAATCATGCATTTGCTCAGATGCCTTCCGGTTCTTTCTTTCTCATTGGAAAATGCACCGATCCGGTCATGTAAACAACCATTTTGTAGGTTTTATGATTCCCTACAAAAGTTTCATTGGCTGTAAAACGATTCTTCAGCCGTCTTTTACGAAATAATGAGTTCTGGTGGTATTTTTTGATGAAGATGGAAGAGTTCTGGAGTTCTTGACCATTTTTGAAAATACTTAGTTCTGCCGAAATAAAAGTTAGTTGTTATATTTTTGACTTTTGAAAACCATCATTTTGAAAGAAAAATGACAGATATTTCAGTTCTGATGAGAGTTCTGAGTAGCACTTAGCGCGTTCTACAAAACATGTTAATCGAGTTTTACCGAAAAAGCAGAACTTTTCAATTTATTAGCCTTCATAAGGTGCGAAAATCGAAACACCAACATTTCGAATGAAGACAGAAAGGAATCTCAGAGTTCTGATGGGAGTTGTGAATAGTACTCGGCGAGTTCTAAAAAATATCTTAATCGAGCTTTACCGAAAAAGCGGAACTTTTCAATTTATTTTTAGTTTTTTTATGAACAGTGCTCTATTTCGTGCCAAAAATTATTCCACTTTTTGTCAACTCATCCGACCAGTCTTGGGTTTCCAAACCCAAACACACAATGAAACTTTTCTGTCCAAAAAGGAGCCATTCGTCTCGTCGGTTATACTCCGACCTCAAGCTCGCTCACTTCTCTGGAACACTGAAGCAAGGTTGCCGATCTGTCTCTGTTTTACGTTAGATAATACATAGATACCATGATACCTAATTTTAATTTACATTACCCATATTTGAATTCTGCCCTTTAGAGAATAATGTACAATGTAACAATTTTAAGCCGGCTGGGGTTGTAAAAGCGTAGACCGTTTGAGTATTTATACAGTCCAAAAACCCTTCAAGCGTTCAAGGTCAAACTTACTATGAAAGTTGTAAATATTTTACATCGCAATGAGTTGGAGTGAGACGCTATTACATTTTCTTTATCATGGGGCTCCGCCTCCATCAGTTGGGATTATTACTTCCCCCTCCATGCCTCAGATTTACTTGGACCTTTATCAGAAGGTAAACCTCTTCTTAATTATACTGCCTAGGAAATGTTATTTTTTAATAGACTTTTAATGGTAAAATATTGATAACTGTGATAAATTGGTCACATCATAGGAATCAAGGTGGGTAGTTTGAAACACTTTCATTCAAAACACTTTCATTCAGACAGGTTGAATTTGAATCTATTACTATATGTTATGGATAATCATATCTGGCCCTATGACCTCAATACTAAATTTCAGTAAAAATGATCTTATTAGGGATATGTCACTAATTTATGAGAAGTAACGATATTTTTGCTGAATTGTTATCATATCAGGGTGTTCAGATTCCTATGATTTCCTAATTTTTGAATCCCCTTAACAAGTCAAGCTTTGTTTTTTTTTTTAATGAGGTATGCTACCAAAATAGCTTGTTTTTGTTTTTATCATTAATTTCGTCCTGTGTCAATAATTCGCGAGACTACGAAACATACCCCAATATTGGCAACGTTGCCCTGACCAGCCTGATCACTGATTCAAAGGATGTCTTGAGGACTCACCCAAAAATCCGATGCGTCCTTTTCCCTGCTGAGAAGGTCCTCGAAGGGAATGCAGACGTTGGCGACGAAAACATCGGGCGGAATAGCAGCGTCGTGGAAAACAGTCAGGGTCAGCGTCTTGGCGTTTTCCACCTGGTGTTCGAAAAACTCGTTCCACAGCGGATCGAAAGTCTTCTGTTTGCTGGTGGAACGGGCCACATGGGTGTCGTCCACGTCGATGGTCACGTACGGGTCCAGGAGCTGCTCGTCGGCCTTCCCGAAAGTGTGGCGCTTGGAGAAATCGGTCGGCCTAAGGCCCTGGGCCTCACATATTTTCACGCGCAAAGTTCCCGTGAACATGGCACCAACGCACTCTTGATTCTCACCTCACTGTCGAGGAAGCGATTTTAAGCACGCCACCACGGCACTCGCACTTTACAAACTACATAGGAATGTCCGACGAAAACAAATTCAAAACACACAGCTCGATTGACAGCTAGGATATTCGGCTGGCGGCTGGTCTCGAGTCTCGATTTTCCTTTACGATTTCCTCGTCCTCGGCTCCTCCCATTGAACGCCGAGTAGTTGAGAAAATTGACGGTGTTGTCCCAGACAGAATTCTATATCAGTTACACATGTGACATCTATCGGTTATAAATAAAACAATATACGAATGCATCAAAAAGTTTTCTGTATCACTTACGACCAGCTCAAAAGTTACTCTACTCTACAGTAGGTGCTAAAATTAAAAGTGCGTTTTTTAACATCAACATTTACAGTGAGGTCCCAAATTCCGTCGCCCCCTCGTAACTTCTTAATTTTACATATTACGAAAAAATGTTAAAACATTGTTACTATGAGCTTCAATGTCATTTCTGCGTGGTAAATTCAAATTTGGACGCCGCATCTTCAATTCGAATTCTTGTTCGAAGTGCCCCAATGCGTAATTACAGTAAGTACGTAACTTCTATGAAACGAGAACTATAAATATGCGCAAGTCATATGCTTATCGGATATTTCCAAAGGCAGTCATTTGCAATTTTCTTTAACCGGTTTGAAATAAGGAGTGTCTAAGGGCCGGTTTTTCAATGTCCTGTTAGCGTAGTTTGACTGACAGTTAAATTTGACCGGTGGTTAGATCATAGAAATTATAATATATATAATTATAATTTCTATGGGTTAGATTGAATAATGACATTCACTCAAATGAAGGATACACTCACATTCTAACCATCAGTCACGTAACAGACACATTTGACTAAACCACAGAATATATACCCACATATTATATATTCTGTGACTAAACATTGAAATTGAAAAACTGTCCCTAATTCGCCCACTCCGTACCAACGTTGCCAAGTTACTGCGCATGCGTACGAGGTGCTTCAACCGTTGCCAAGTTTTACTCATTATACTGCGAATGCAAGCGAGGTTTTTATATGACAAAAGAAGGAAAACTGAGTTAAAAATGCGTGAATTTGTTTTTTGCTCGCAACTCGCAATTGACACACAAACCTAACCTGAGCAAGCTAACTTAGCTTGCAAGACTCGAAAATGCGTGAAACAGCTGCAGGCTAACCGAGTTGATGATGAGAAAAACTTGGCAACGTTGTTACGAAGTGGACCAGTTAGTTTGGCAACGTTGGTACGGAGTGGGTGAATTAGACGTTCGAGTTTCAGACTATACGGAACGCGGAAATGCCAAATTTTAATTTTAGGCCAATCAAAACGTTAGAATTCAATCTCAAGTCCGGCTGGATTGGCCTAAATTTAAAATTTGACATTTCCGCGTTCCGCGTAGTCTGAAACAAGCCTCAGAAATTTGAGATCAAACAAGCCTAATTTTAAATAAAGGTCACAAACCTCAGAGTAATAAAAGACAATAGAGTGGTCTTCTCCATCCTTGTCTTGATGTCAACATAACTTTGGCCTTATACATGTAAGTCCGTATTCAATCGGGTAGTGTCGTGTATGCCCGCTCACTTCATTCGGATCAAGTTGTCGTTCTTCGTTTGTAATATGGACTTTCTTAGTGTAAACATACTGTTTTACCACCCGGCACCCCCCACGCCAAAAAATTGTATAGAAAAGGATAGTTCATGTTCACTTCAAAACAGCTATTTGTGTAGGTATAGGCAGGGTATCTCTGTCTTTCATTACTCTGAGTCACGAACATTTTGATTTTACCCCAAAATATCAGAGAACTGCCTGTAAAGTGACACTTCTCTATAGGTAAGGTGTTCTGTAGTTGGACCGCTTCTTTTTCGTTTTCTATGAGATGTAGTATAATTAACACCACCTCAGAGTAATAAAAGACAATAGAGATGCCTTCTCCATCCTTGTCTTGAAGTCAACATAACTTTGTTCATTTACAAGCGAGGGCCTTATACATGTTAAGTCCGTATTCATTCGGGTAGTTTCGTGTATGCCCGCTCATTTCATTCGGATCAAGTTGTCATTCTTCGTTTGTATTATGGTCCTTCTTACTATAAATGTAAACAAACTGTCCATAACATTTCACCACTCGTCACCTCCCTTGTCAACAAATTGTATAGAAAAGGATAGTCCATATTCACTTCAAAACAGGTATTTGTGTAGGTTTAGGCAGGGCATCTCTATGTCTTTTATTACTCTGAGAAAACCACAATTTGAATCGAGTGTAGGAGTGTTCACACAAAGGAGTGTGTCAAATCAATCAAACGAATACTAACAATCGAGTGACGTACACTAGGTGTAGCAAATGTTACACCTCGATGCAAACAAAAGAACCTAATAGGTTACGAGAGCGGTTTCAATCCGCTCAATGAACTTTGTCATTTTTGATAAATGTTAGGTTAGATACAGAAACAGAAAAAGAGTTATAAAATAACTCAATGTATAGTTGATTTACGATAATATTTGGATCTATGTTTTATTATTATTCTCGGTGAAATACTAAGGGAAGATAGAAGACTATGATCAAAATCACGAACAGCTGGCATTTCAGAAAACCAAAGGTTGTATTTTTTCTCAAGAAGTTTTCCTCGAAGGCCGAGTATAATAAACCCACAGAAATCACATTATTAAACAAGACTTATGCTAGTGATTCCCACAGCAACCTGACTGAAAAAATCTGCAGTTATGTTGGTAAAAATATTTACTTGCAACCACATCACCCGTTGAGTCTAGTACGCCAGAGGATCATCAATTACTTTTATAAATCGTTCGTGAATCGTCGAAGTAATCCTGTATTTTCAGTATATGAAAACTTACCGCCAGTTGTGAGTATCGCTCAAAACTTTGATACTTTGCTCATACCAGAAGATCACCCATCTAGATCAAAAAGCGACTGTTACTATATCAATAAAAACTATTTGTTCAGAGCACATATGACCGCCCATCAAAGCGAGCTAATTCAAGCAGGACTGAACAATTTTCTCATTATCGGTGATGTCTATCGTAGAGATGAAATCGACAGGACTCATTTTCCAGTCTTCCATCAAGTGGATGTGGTGAGGCTGAAAACAAGAGAACAGGTATTCCTCAAGGATGAGAACCTACATATATTTGAAGAGGGAAATAACACTGCCTTTACTGGTGGTCAGGATAAACAGGCCTGTCATAGTTTGGAGGCCGTAAAACTAATGGAACATGAGTTGAAAGGAACTTTGATTGGACTTGCACAGCATTTGTTCGGGGAAGACGTCAAGTACCGGTGGGTAGAATCTGTCTTCCCATTCACTCTGCCATCGTGGGAACTAGAGATCTACCATGATAATGACTGGATGGAAATGTTGGGTTGTGGGATTATGAGGCAGCCTATTTTGAGCAATGCTGGAGTCAATGATAGAATCGGTTGGGCATTCGGTTTGGGACTAGAGAGAATAGCTATGTGTCTGTATAAGATCCCTGATATTCGACTGTTTTGGTCTAACGACAGTGGATTTCTCAATCAATTCAAAACTGAAAACATTAATGACTCCATTACATATGTTCCTATCAGTCAGTTTCCTCAATGCATCAATGATCTAAGTTTCTGGCTTCCTGAAAAAGGAGATTTTTGTAGTAATGATTTCTATGATCTTTCTAGGAGCATCGGTGGTGATTTAATCGAGCAAATTCAGCTGGTGGATAATTTCACTCATCCGAAAACAGGAAGAGTAAGCCATTGCTACCGAATTATTTACAGACATATGGAAAAAACTCTCACACAAGCTGAAGTAAATGTCATACATAAAAACATTGAAAATGGAGTAAAAGAACTTGGTGGTACTGTTCGATGAGTTATTTTTTATTCATTTTGTAAATAAAGTTGACTTAGGTAATGATTTTATTACTGCAATTAAGAGAACACTTTCATATCTAGTCTATGTATATAAACATGTACAATGCTTCGCAATGCTTTTAAAATACTTAGCTGAATTTATTTTTCGATTTGAATGGGGAACACATGTACCTTCGCTGATGATTGCCAAGTACCAGGAAACCTTTACTTAGGTGTTTCCCATTCAAAAGTATCAAACAGATTGTTTTTTTTTTTTATTTTTAAAATGAAAAAAAAATTGTTTAAAATTGTCTTTTCCGTTAACCAGCTGTCGTTCCCTTACGAACGGCAGCCCTCGAAACTTGTGCGAGCCAAGGATTAACGAGGTCTTACCTTTTAACGTGCGATTCCTAGCACAGATAGGTATAGGTTTTTTTTTTGATTGGATTGAATAATCCATTTTTCATCATTATGTATCAAAAATAGCTTTTTGTACTCGCGTGTTTTGTTCTTCACTATCATACAAAAAAAGTCCTACTTTACGAACTTGTATCATAAATAACTATATTCTACTTCTGTAATATAATACGCAAATTAAATATTGAAGTACTTTCAAATAAACTCAAAGTTTTTTTGCGGACACACTATTCCATATTGAAATTGGTGTTGAAATAATGTTTGGAGATAACTAGCTTGGAACTAGTTTAAATTTTTTATCGGATCATTGAATATTCCTGGCTTTCGGTTCCATTATTTTTGCACGGCAATCGGTTCTAGATTATCAAACACCAATATAGGTGTTTGAAATCAATCGACTTTTCTGAAAAGAAAAAAATAAACTGATACTTCAACTGACTAGATCAGATAGACATTCGAATTTTAGGTGTAAATTTCATTTCTACTGTTACTATGTCAACAGATACTTATTGATTTAACACATCTTGAACAAAGCTGACGAAAAAATACATCCATTAATTAACAGGAATATAGTGGAAATATGGCCAGTTCTAACTTAAATTTGTACAAAGAATTGCAATCATCAATTGACAAAGATAAATTGTATTGGATTAGAAATGATGCAAAGTTGAGGGCAGTAGTTACTTCAAGAAGTTATGAAGAGTTCAGGTTAGTGATTTTAAAACTGAGGTAAAAGCACATTTATCATGGTTAGTTAATTTAATTTTCACTTAAATCTCACTACACCAAGATGTGGAATTTCATCTCTACATCTGTGCCATCTCATGGTTTTCTCAAGTTTATCGAGCTTCACCTCGAGATAAAAAAAAGTGAACACGAATCTGAAAATCGGCCATTTTCAAATATAATTTTTCAGTAAAAATATTGCACAAAATGCCTTTTTTTTGTCTACCTTTTTTTCAGACACTAATCAACTGATATTCTACAAATACAAGCACCAAAAACAACAATTTTACTCAAGAATTCGACCTTATAAACATAACTTATAATCATTAGTAATTTTAGTTCTTTTTGGTGAGTTGGTCACGTGCAAATAACTTCATATTTGAATTTCAATAGTCGGCGGCGCATATTGCAGGGAACCAACTTAACAAAAGAACATAAATTACTAATATTGTAAGTTATGTAAGGTCAAATTTTTGTGAGAAACTTGTTCGTGCTATCATTTTAGAAATATTGAAATATACCTATATAACTCGAAAAGTACTTGAGAGTGCCACAAAAAATTTCAGATTCATGTTCAGATCAAACCACGCAACACAACTTTTTTTTTTATTTGTCTTTACCCATATAGTGTGATGTGTTGAAGAAAAAATGGTATGTGGAAAAAAGATGAGATATATCAACTTTACACTCAGTCTTTTACAGGGATATAGTTGCAGCAGCCCATCTCTCACCATTATCAAAAAAAGAGATGACAGAAAAGAAAAATATGAGTTGGAATAAATCAAGACTCAATTGAAAAACAATGTTTTTCGAAAATATTTTATTGAAAACTCCAAATAAATGCTTTTAGAAATATACATTTTTCAACCATGTCACCCCTTAGTAAATAAAAAAAAAATGCGAAAAAAAACTACAATAATAAGTAAGTATTTACCTACATATTGATAATTTTTAAAAGTGAACCATATAACCATTTGAAACTTTGAAAGACATAACACAGTACAGTTTTTTTAATAAAGCTTTTGATCCTTAAACTATTTCAACTTATAAAAAAACTTTAATAAGTTTTGCTACTTATATAAAAATGGAACACCCACAAAATTATACAAAAAAAGCAAAGCAAAACACTTAACCTAGAATAAAGAGACCTATCTTCATTTTCCAAAATGCTCGTAATACGAATCTGGGCTACATTAAAATCAAACGAAAATGCAAGATTCAATATTATGAGCCCCATAAAACCTAATAATCTACTTTCTTGGCTGTTGGATATTAAGTAGGGGTTTGTTGGCATGAGTCGCTGGAGGCTTTTCTTTGTGGAAACTTTGAACGGCCTCTGCTGGAAAATCTGCATTTCCTTTAGGAATGGCTCCTGAAATAGTAGTTTTTGGAGGGCTGACGGACATTGTTATGCCAGTGATATCCTCTGATATTCCTCCAGAGTCTTTTCTTGTTTTGTGCTGGGTTATCCTCATTCCTCCAGCTTTCACTAAAAAAAATATTCTCTTACTAGTGAAAATTATAGAAAAATTACAACTGAAATGACGTCCAACATTTTTTCAGTCTCTCAAGGTGAATATACTAGAGTTTTATCCCAACACCAAAACGCTATTTTCAACACCTCAACATGTTTCAATCACCAGGTGATCATCTTCAAGAGTTAAAGTAGCGGTTTGGTATTAGGATAAAACTCCAGTATATTCATTACTATACTAAAGGTTCCAAACAATGCAGTCAAGTCTCTTGAGGCAAGTTAATTCAAAATATGCTTTTTGTCCTAAGTATATATACACTTATTGACAAAGCTTGTTATATAAATATACATAAACATACAAATAAATAATACATAGATAATAGAAACATATACCAATTGAAAATGTAAACTTAACATATTTATTTGTACATATACGGAAGCTTGTATACAGTCATAGTTATAAAATTAAAATTCCTGTGAATTCCTTGTAATGAAACTTTTGAATACATGAAATATTTTTGATGACACTTAGTAAATGATTATATAATTTGTATTCCATTGTAAATAATTGAGTTCTTGATCATACTGGTATGGGGTATTATCAATTGGACCTGGCCACTCTGTCTTGTGTTGTAGTTTATTGAGACTGGGTATGCATTTTTATTTTAAGAATCAGAAAAGCTGTTTTCAAGATGTGAATACAAAATACCGTTAATATACAAAAATTTTGAATGAATCTCAACAGAAGGTTCTAGATTTTGTCTTACACATATATCTTAGGTCTTTTTTGTAAAACAAAACTCCTTTGAAATAACTGGTTACTGCAGGTATAGCAAAGTATGCTGTTCCTGCAAACCCCAGTTCGGTGGAGATGTTTCTGATTCATAGCATCCAGAAGGTAGTTTCTTACACATAGCTGTCACATTTTCTATTAAGAGTAGTTTATTATCGAAAAACAATCCCAGAAACTTGCTTGATAATTTTTTCCTATTTTCTCATTGCCAATATCTAGGTTTGGGCAGTGTATTTGAAGGTCAAGATATTTGTTTTTTTTTTATATTAAGAGATAGAAGGTTTGATTAACACC
Source organism: Chrysolina haemoptera (assembly GCA_958298965.1). Taxonomy (NCBI): domain Eukaryota; kingdom Metazoa; phylum Arthropoda; class Insecta; order Coleoptera; family Chrysomelidae; genus Chrysolina; species Chrysolina haemoptera. The sequence goes on from OY282588.1 coordinate 4,571,335, forward strand.
AATTTTTAATGACTCCAATATCCTGCATTATGTTGGAGTGTAGTATCCTTTCATTCTATTCTTGCCAGAGAATAGTGGTGTTATCAGCAAATAACGTAATTTTACCTTTGATGTCTAGAAAGCCCATATCAATAAAATAAAGTAGGAATAGGAGCGGTCCAAGGACTGATCCTTGTGGCACTTATTCGACATTTGCACAAGCGCTGTTATAAATATGAGGCAAAATAATTCAATACCACGTGTTTTTAGAACAAACCTTATACTGTATAAATGGTGCCATTCGATATGACAGGTTCAACTTTCGATTTTAACATATATTTAAGCCCTATCTAAAAATCATGTTGACTAAAGGAACCTTTACAAAAAAATAATCAAAACTCAAAGAGGCCCCACAGGGTGATTACGACACAATTTAAAAAAATATTACCTGCTGGTGGATGGCCGGCTTTTAACTCGGATTCCTGTTTAGGGCTAGACATTTTTACAATTATTGGAACTGCTTGAACAATATGGTATGATATTAGTAAAGATCTGAATAATCAGCTGAACTAGCTCTTGCTGTAAACAACACGTACACAGTATTTTATTGACCTTGGAATGTAGGTAGCTCATTTGCAGGGTTGCAAACTCTTCCGGAGCTAACTATCGTAGCAGCTAAATTCTCAGATTTTAGTGGTAATTCTGTAAGGTTTATGTTAATTTTTACCCCTTTAACATATTTTGTTACACATTTATATAATTTTCAGAGAATAAATAGATATGTTAATATGTATGAACATGAACATACAGGCCATACAGCTTACAGAGATATCACTACGTTCTACCACAGAACACCTTAACTACAAAGGTGTTCTGTGTTCTGTAATTCTACATTTTATTAGCAGTCTGCGCGAAGGGTGCGACTGCGACATCTATAATTATTTGGTTGAACTGATACAATGTAGATCGGGTGGGATTCTATGTACCATAGAATTCTATTGGCGATACAAAAAGTGAGATGACATTATGGTTGAATCATATAGAAATTATAATATATATATTATAATTTCGTAGAACGGTAGTCTTTGCTGACTAGTTAGGATGCAATTGGGAAGATTATTTGGTTGAGCAGCAAGCATAATAATAAAATAATAATTTCTTTGGGTTGAATTCATTGGAAAGAATGAGACAAAACTTTTGACAATAGATTTCTATGGTAATTGTATCTATTTCAATTGTTTTCTCTATATATATTACAGAACAACCAAATATATGGGTATGTGTGAAAATTAACATCCATTAAAAATGAACATACGGCTTACAGATTTACCACTTTTGGCTGACAATATCGTACGTGTTTATGTTTCACCTACACTGAATATGATTCCTGATTCCTGTATGCCTTGAGCTATGCATGTTCGTTGAATGAGTAAGAACTGTTTACAAGTTACAAAGTTGGCAAAACTGGACTTTTGTAAGTGGCAGACTTGGCAAAACTGGTTTTGTTTGGTGGGACTGTCACTGTAACTTTTGGGTTGAAAATCAGTAAGAACATACCAGTGGTCAAAATCAAAATATTGCTGTAATTGGCCATATTACTGATCACTGAATATCACTCAAAATTCAAAAATTAACTAAACAATACTCATACACTATCAAATGGCTATCTATATCTTCAACTATAATTACAAATAAATTACAAACATTACTAAATGTAATTTTTGAGAAAAAAAATGATAGATAAAATCCAAAAAAAAGTATTATGTGTGTTCACTGTTGTTTTATATTTTCTGCAATGATACAAACATCTCATGCAAAGGGTAAGTCTACTTGGGTTCTGGCCGTGTTGGGATCCAAGCAGAAACCAAAATGAATTAACCCAGTTAGCAATAACAATCCAACAATTAAGATGTTTAATTCGGAAATGGAATACAGCGTGATTTTCGGTTGTTCGGTTGTCTACAAAACTGAAAGTTGACCAAGTACAAAATAAATGTTGTTACACTTGAACTTATCACTAGGAGCTACTTGAGAATAAATAAAGTTTGAGCACAATCACTCTTATTTTTCAATATAAAGTAAGAAATATTCCCTATAAAGTTAAATATGAAAATTAATTGCGAGATTAATTGATAATCTTTTAATTACAAGTACATAGGTACCTGACAGTTGACCATCACAAAACGAAGAGTTTTCATATTTGAAAATAACCAAAGGTTCAAATTTATAATTTTAATAGAACAGACGTGGCTTGGAGAGAGGTTCAGATCTCTATCTCTTAAGTTTTTGTTGACATGCAAAAAACCGGTGGTGATGATCTGGCGCAAAACATTTTTGAATATTCGACTGATATAATTTATACCTGTGGGATATGCAACCACACAAACTTTAAGTTATACGGTTTGATTGGTAGATGGCCCCAGGGGTCGTATACTAATACCTGTCGAATATGCAACCACACAAACTATGGTTATAGAATTTGTTGGTAGATGGCCCTAGTAGTTGCGCTACATTTCCTAAAAGAGTAGCGAGTAGTTATACTCGGCGAGTGAAGTTTATATCTTTGTTAATTTATTATAGTTTTATATTTGGGTAATGTTGTGTTGCAATTTCACAAGATAATCATCTTCCTCTCTCTAGTTTGATAAATATGGGTAGAGATATAACAGCAGCAGCAGCAGTGAAATATCGTATACCTACTCCTCCAAACATCATATAGTAATGTATTAAATTTATTTGATAAAAATGAAAAACACCATTAATTATTAGCTAAGAGATTAAAGAAAAAAAATAATTAAAGTCATTTATTAAAAAAAATATATATAACAATTCAAAAGTGTGTGCGAAGTTGAATTTAATACATTTTTTCTACAAACGTCAAAAAATGACAAGGTTCGCACATTGACAACAGTATGCGAAGTGACACTTTTTTTCATTTTCCTTCGTTACCATGACACCGTGCGCGAAGTAATGTGCGAAATATATTTCGCACACTGCATGTAAACTATATGGGATTTTCAAATTCTAACCTATATATATGGTCCTCAATCAAGCAAAAAACAAGAAATCGTTTATTTATTAATGTAGAACAATAATTAAGGTTTTCAAATTGTGAGAAAATTTTACACTACCTAATTTTATTTGTTATTTACAATGTTAACATTAATGGTGCAGCCAGTGCACGAACCAATATTTATTCCTAAACCAGATAACTCAGATTCAGCTCGTGATATCGTAGTTTCGGGGGTTGGAAGACTATCCATTTTTGACTTGCAAGCAACTGCCGTAGAGGTGACAGCACTTGATCTTGAAATTTCACAGTCTAAAATTTTATTTGATATTTGAATTTTGTTATTGATAGAATCCTCCACGTATCCTTCGGCCACAGTCGAAGATTTCCATCCTCCATGTCGCTTCAAAACACATATATCGGCCCCCGTATTAGCAAGGAGTGTGGCTGATGTTCTCCGAAAACAATGACCAGTGTAGGCATCAGGATTTGGTAATTTTAGGTGTTTTGCTATTAAGCTAGGCATCTTTCCAATACTATTTATTCCAACAACTTGGTTAAAACATCTCTTATTTTGATACTTCAAAAACAATCGGCGACTGGTAGCATAACTTGGACGAAGAGCCGCATATTTTCGGTAAAAGTCAGTATAATATAAATTTGAAACTGTAAAAATTCGTTGTATATTCGTTTTTGTATCGGGTACTTTAACAATCAAAATGGAATTTTTATCTTCTATGTCATCGACCGTCATTTTAGTGAGTTCGTCACGGCGGCAAGCACCCGAAATACCCAGTATTAAAACGACCTAAAAGGAAATCAGTAATTCAAAAAACATATAAAACAATCATCAAAAATCTACCTTAACCAACAAATAGGTTTCATCATCTGCCTCTCTTATGAATTGATCAACTTCCTCTCTAGTCAATACCTTAGATTTCTTAGGATGGTTTGCAACTGACAATTTTTTCAAATATGGAACCAACTTGGTAAATTTCTTAAAATCCACGTTTTCTTTAACATTGAGTGTTGCCTTCAACATAGAATACATTGCCCATAACGTGGAAGACTTCAGCTTCTTAGACTTCTGTGCAAAATATGCCAACAGCACATTTTCGGATATTTTTCTGGCTTTATTTGCTTCACACCACTCTTTAAATTGCTGATATGCATTTTCATACTGGCGCCTCGATTTCTCCAGTAAAAGGTTGGAAATAACGGAATTGGCCGCATCGATCAAGTTAGGTGGGGTACTGCTTAGTTCATCGTCGCTCGAAATTTCCATTCTTTTACAATAATAAATATCACGCACGAAATTGACGCGAATAAAAAGTCAAAAAATAATTATCGAGAACTGTCACTTTGAAATAATTGTCAACAAATGCCATTTTATTTCCATAGTTACAGTCAAGATGCATAGAAACCCTACAGTAATTACTTGATTTGGAAAAATTATTTAAGCCAGTTCAATACTATTTTTCATAGTTATTATTTATTTTAGAACAATATTTTTGACGTTTGTAGAAAAAATTTTGTTTGCATCTCATGCGCGAAATACTTTGGTAATCTCGACTATTTTTTTTAACTCGGCTGCGCCTCGTTAAAAAAAATCAGTTCTCGATCACCAAAGTAGCATTTCGCGCACTAGATACAAAAATAACTATTTACAAACTTGGTCATTTGCTATAGTTTAGAAAATTAACATAAAATCCCAAACTTTATCACAAAAATATCTTGAATACTTCTGTATTATCCATTATTTTCTTGCCCTAATTTCCCAGAAACTCTAGTGAAGGTGAAAACAACTAGAGAACATAACATCTTCTCCCACAGTTTAGGCTTATTAATCCTAGTTTGTAGAATGTAGGATGTGAAACTACACTGCAAATACTAGTGCTAAAAGTTCGAATAGCAATAAAGGAAAAATAAGACTTCTGCTATAAAATATATATAAAAAAATGTAATCCTTCAAATGATCTCAATGGCAAATACAACATTCTTTCCAACCCATCAACGAAACTTAAAAGTAATCGACAAATACTCTTTCAAGATAAAAAAAAATATTTTAATTAATTTTGTGTTTTAGTCTGCTTTTGATTTAGTTTTAGGTTTCTTCAGCTTTTTCAATCCATCTAAGCTGCCTTTTAGTAGATTACTGTAAGCCACTTGAAACTTATTAACGTCTTTTTGATGTATAACTGTAGCAATCTTTTTTGACCGAAATTTAGCTCTCACTAAACACATATTTTCCTTAGGCTCTGGCAGTGGAGGATTTTCTGGTCTTGGAATGGGTCGATTTCTTCCATCATCTGAAATCAGGCAAAAATGTAAAAAGTAAGTTTTTCAAGTCTAGAGAAACAATCCATAGAGTAATGAGGCCTGAAGACTCAACTCTTCATGTCAGTCTCAATAAAACTGCTAAAGGTTGATCGACAATATTTCAGAAGACAGAAGGATCATCAACATTTCTAAGGTGTTCCAGAGAAGAAAATGAGTCTGTAAAAGAGGTATCAACAATGACATAAATTGCGTATAGTTTTATCTGTACAGCAACTGAAAGCTATCAAGTATGTAAAGAGGAACTACTTATGATTTAAGACAGGTTGGAAATGTGCCTTATGAATTATGATGAGCTGAGAGGATTCACAGTCTGTCATGAAACTTGAAAGCAAAGTTTTTCTGACATTATCAGCAATAGGTATATCTTACGTGGTTTTCCTGAAAGAGTATAGATATTGTTGATGGTGATACCAATCATCGAAATTAATGGCATGCTTTGAAAAAGTGAAAAGAACTTTAAACTAGGCAGTAGTTAAAACTACTATCCCAAAAACTGAAAAGGAGTTTGTTTCACCGGTCATAATATGAAGCGATAAGAGAAGTGGGAATGACTTGAACCAAATGTCACAGCTTGTATGGTTTTATTCATATATTTAATATGTTTTCTTAGGAACATAACCAGGAAGTATTTACATATAAGAGATAGATGTAAATTTAGTCAGTAATTACAAATTAAGATGATATATTGACACCTCTTAGCACAAATATGATTCAACATTTGTGGAAGGAATATTATTGTGAAACAAAATACTGAAATACTCACATCTTTTAAATGTCATCGTCACTGATCCATCTAATCGGGCTTTTTGAAATAACTTTCTTAGTTCGGTGAGAAACTAAAAAAAAAAATTAAAACTGAAGGCAATATTCCATTGAAATATAATTTATAACATACCAAGTCATTTTCTAACAAAACCATTTCTAGAATTTCCGAATAGTGGGCCAATTGTTATTTGGATAATAATGGTAAACTCAAAAATATGCTGTTCAATTCAAATACATAAATAAAAGTTCCACGCTCTCATTCTCAAGTCAACTCAACCTCTGTGACAGCAATGACAGGTGACAGTTCGACAGTCTTCAATATCAATGACAGCACGCAGAGTGACAGCCGGTAGTACCAACCGTGATCACAGATCAACGGGCGCCCCAAATGCCAAACTAAAATACTTAAACTGCGCAAGCGCCTAGTAGTATTGAGGCGTAATAATTGGTCACTGTAATAGCAGGATATTTAAATGCAAACTGAGATGGAAATGCGTGAATTTGTAATCGCGAGGGAAAACACAAATTTACGCATTTTCAACTAAGTTTATATTTTTCTTGTCTTTCATTTGATACGCAGTTTAGGATTTAATTTGGCATTTAGGTGCTCGTACAAATCATAGAAAACTTCCAAAGATATCGGACGTAGGTGCAGCTTTCCCTGGGCTACGCGTCTGGATAGTTTTTTAAAAAAAGCGAGTGACACCCAAGAAGAATAAAATATATCTGACATTCTTGGGTGACACCAGGGGTGGGACTCTGTAACTTGTTCGACGAGGCACACGCTATCACTTCCTGGGGTACAGGAAAGGGATAGAGTATGCTTCGCTTCGCTATCTCTATACGATATAAGTAACAGTTCTTTTGTACAAATAAACTTTGTTTCTGTGGTCTGTGATTGGCAACAATGGCAACACCGATCGTGGTCATCACATGTCACATGACATTCGATTTGAGGGTGTAGGTTGTTTTTCAATAATCGTTTAAAAAACTCCGAAATGCCCTGCTGTGGTCCAAAATTATCCCTTTGTGGATTAATCATCAGTGCCTGGGGAATTGTCCAATTGGTAAGATACTAATAACCTTATATCATCACTACATTGACCAACTGATTTGTATATTTTTAAGGCCTTGATGGGAATATTCTACTACATAAGAGCAGTTGCACTTGCTGAAGATATACCGCACGTAGAATTAGAGGGAACTGACCTGAATAAGTTCTATGCTGATATCGATAAAGCATTTCAACAGGTATTAAAAATTTCTGATCACATGTAGCTTAAATTCTGAGCAATACAAGCATTGGTAGGTATCACATGATTAAAATGAACAGAGATTATTTTTGTATCTGTGGGAACTGTATGGACTATTACAAGAAAACACATACCATTAGAAGTCACTATCACAGTAATTACTCTGGAAGATACCATCAAAACTCTCCCAAAGCAGTGACTGAAATGGGTCAACTGAGAAATCCACTGCCAGTCCCTCTCATATTTTATGTTATTTTATTTCTATTTTATACATTTATGGGAAAGCCCCATTACAATGTACATTGTTCACAACAAATTTTTTACTAAAACTAAGACTAAACTAAAATTATAATTAAAATGTAACAATTAATAAGTTACAAAAATTTCAACTGAAGTGTTAAATTCATTATGATTTAAAAAAGAATTCTAATATAAAGTATAAGTGAATGGAAATCTATATGTATAATATGCTGCTGTACCTTGCTTCTATATTGGAGATTCGGTCTGAGAAAAGAAGTATACTCTTTTTGCTACCTGAGCTTTCGCAAATTTTTACTTCGTTTTTCGAGGGCTACAATATAATTATTTGAACATAAGATGTACAAAGTTTAAAAAGGTATAACTGAGGAGAATACTCATTCCAAGCTTGTACAAGTACTTTCTCAGATAATATAGTCGAAGTACTGGCGATTTATTTTATAAACTGAAAATTTGTTTTTGCTTTATTCAAATATCTGATTTTTCTTTCAGAATGCCTATAATTGTTGGATAGCAGCTTTATTGTACTTGATTACAATGGCAATCTCAGCACATCAGTTCTGGGCTAACAATCGTTCTTCTTTGAATGTTTAGTGTCATAAAGTCTGTAAATTTTTGTTGTATGTTTGTGTAGGAAGCGTAAATTCTGTACATACTGATTAGTATTTTTTTCAGCTACATTCCTATGTTTTTGTTAACCTCTTCTGTAAAGTATATTTGAGTATTCTACTAGATTTATAAAAGTATGTAGTGTGTATATTTAAATGAATTATATTAAACTTATAACAATTTTGATTATAAGTTTTATGAATGTATTTATTTCAGGATCAAGATTAGTTCCATAGATTCTCATTTGTTATAATAGCAAATACAACAATGGTGATTTGAGAGAATCTGATTTATTGATTAATTTTGTTGAAGACCTTTTTCCTTGTCAACAAAATTTATTTTTATAGGAATTGTCACATTGTTAAACTAACCAAACAAATAATATACACTTGTTATATTATTTTTTAACTTTTTTTAAAGAATCTTTTGAAAATGTAAAATACTCGAACATTATCTGAACCTCAAAGTGGTAATAATCCATTCAAATAAATAAGTTTCTTAGAAATTAACACAAAAATCTCAATAAAAAAAATTATGAGGAATTGAAGCAAATGAAATTACATTTTTTCAGGTAAAGATCTCTCGGGGCCTATTTTTTTGTAAAGGTTTATAAATAATACTAAAAAGTAATATTGCTATAATAGTTATATAGTTAAGTGAAATGGTTGGAGATGGCCCAAAAAATATTCATGTAAAATCCAAATTCCTCTTTGTCAAAGGTCACACAATTACGAAAGCGTAGAAGGGCCACACAAAATTTAATTTTTATTTCAAAGACTTTTCCGACTTAGATATCGGAATTCCGACTTAGGTCTCGGAATTCCGACTTTGGCCTCGGAATTCCGACTCGGATCTCAGGAGAATTCCGAGATTAAATCGGAAAAGTCTTTGGAATAAAAATAAAATGATGTGTGGCCCTTCTACGCTTTCGTACACAAGAAGTTTCAGAAATTATGTCCTGCATGAAAACTAAGTACCTACTCTTGAGATCAATATAAGTACTTTAATAAAAAAAAAATGGAAAATTCGTAATGAAGCTTCTGTACTAAATGAGTCAAGATTTGGAATCCTTAATCTTTTCCTTAAGATCAGTGTTGCCAATCAAGATTATTCCAATTACACCCATCCATGTGTCCACTTTAGGATGTTACTTATTTGAAATCAGCATATTCGAAAATAATAACAACTGCAAAATACATGTGCATGAAAGCATTTTTTAAAGATAAATAAGACTTTTAGCAATGATGAAAGTTATGAGTGAATGAATATACACGGTGACATCAGGCGCTATATTGAAAAATAACATACTTCTAATCACGTAACCGTACTCTCAGAGTAAGTTTACTGATTTTTTCGCTCTATTAAATGGCGTAAAAATATCTACAAGGTTCCTCTTAAAATTCTCGACCTAGGGGTGAGATTCTGTGTACCATAGAATTCTATTGTCGATACAAAAAGTGAGATGACATTATGGTTGAATTCATGGGAGAGAAAGAGACAAAACTGTCGTTAATAGAATTCTATGGTACACAGATTCCCACTCTAGGTCTATTTCCGGTAAAACCGAAGGTGATAGTCAATTGCTTTTTCATGGAAAATATGGGTTGGAACTATTTGAAATTTTGAATTTCGCGCATGTGCATTCGATAACCGCTGCCTATTTGACAAAGACAGACATAAAATTGGCTTCACTTTGCTAACATAGGCTCTTATGGCGTATGGTCAATATTGGTATTAATCATATATGTATTAATACTAGTAGTTAATAAATATATGGTATTAATACATATATATAAGGGAACTATATTTACATTCCAAATGTCAAAAGTCTAATCTCAACAACTGAATGGCGCTCCCAGTCTAGTGTCAAAGGGTAGAGTTTAATCTTGGCTAGTGTACAAATATTCAGGGCATCTTTGGATTTATCTACTTGTCTGCAGTTTCCCTACAAAAAATAAACCACGGGTGTCCCCTGATGGATTTTGGAGGCTTCCTTTCGATGAACCCATGTTTTTTGAGAGGTTTTAATAACAATGAAAACAACTCATGGTTTAGCCTTCTTTATTCACATGTCAATTCATTCAGTGTACAAAATCAGAGAAAAAAAATCAGAACTCCTCTCACAATACCAGTCGTAATTAAGTTTATACACAATACCTACACGAGTTCACTGAATTATAAAATATTGTCCAACAATATATAAAATTATTTTGATAAATAACTGTACAACTTAAAATCATAAAAATTGTATACCATCTACTGTAAAATCTCAATCTTCAGAAGAACTCGTGCCGTTAGTGTATGGGTACGAATACCACATGTTGCTGGAATCCTCTTTCTTTATGAGTAAATTCCTGAGTCTTTTGTTAGTCTTGCTGGAGTCGCAGGGTTTGTTGTCTGGACGCAACTTTTTCACCAAGTTCTGGGGATAACCGTCTTCGCTCGATTCGTCTTCGTGCCTTCTCATGCTGCGATCAGCGCTGTAGAAGTCGCAAGAGGAATCGGTAGTGGACCGGGTATATTTCGAACAGGTGGGGGCGTTCGAAGAACCCAGGGCTTGGTCCCTAGGTTCTTTTTTAATGTTGAACGATTCACTCGACCTACTACTCAAATCTATCACAGGATCTCTAGTTTCTTCTTTGATGTCGAAAGCCATCGTCGGTCCGTTTTGGGCAGAGGAGGAGTCGGAAGAGTACTTAGAGCAACTAGGCATGCTGGAGCTCTTCTCGAGGGGTTCGTTTTCGGGATCTACCCGCGATTTTTCTTTGGTTAGGTTCATGGGGACTACTTGATATTTTTCTCTAGAAGATTTGTACAGCTTAGCCATTCTTTTCAGGTGTTTCTTTTTTTGGGCCAGAGTCGACAGGGGTAAGTTGTCTTCGGAATCGGAACTGGAGCTCTCAACGTTAACGTTCAGCAAGTCACTCGAAGAAGAAGGGGACGGCATTTTCTTCAACAGTTTTTTCAGCTTTTTTCGTCGCTTGTGCCTGAAAGAAGTTAATAAATATTTATTTGCAATCGTGTGTAATAAACTTAATACAATGAAAGTAAAAACTGGATGAATCACAAATTGTAAAAAAATTTTAAAATTTCGAGTTTGGTCCTGGCCAGTGCTTGGTACTCTGAGACAACTGATATCATAATGAAGGGGTATAAGCCTTACAGCTTCAAGAGAGTCCTGCAAAAGTTAAGTTTGGTCAATTACATCTAAATGAATTTTAATTATTTATATATTTATTTATTGATAATACACCTTCCAGACAGAACAAGTTCTGGTGTAAGGAAGTAAATACATTAAACATATTTAAATATAAATTTTGAGAATTTCAAAATTAATGAAAATTAACAAATTTAAAAACTTCACATACTTATGTATAGATTGATGAACATCAGAATAAAAACAAATTTTGTTGGAGTTTTTTCAAGAAAATATGAATGGATTTTTTTTTGTTGTAAGTTTCTATAGAACTTAATATGGGATTATTTTTGCCTTTATTTGAATGAATATTATTTAAATCATCATTTTATTTATTTTATTATTTTACTTGAGACCACTTTTTAAAATTACAATATTTTTAAAAGATTAACTGGTATTATTAACCCAATAACCCCATATCTGGTAAGTGGAAAAAAGCTCTGAGAATCATATCCCAAAGGGAACCAAAACACAATGGTGTACTTCAGAAAATGCATAACAAACAGAGTCTGATGATAATACCTTTTATGGGAATCACTAGAACTTTCGCTGGAACTACTGGAACTGCTAGAACTGGATGATCTCGACCTGTGACGTCGGCTTTTCTTCTTCTGTCTCCTTTCCTTCTTTTTCTCCCTGGACTGTCTTTTGTGCTTGAGGCGAAGTTTCAATGGCAGCAACGGAGACCGTCTCCCGGTCTCCACTTCTGAGCTATGCTCCGTGATTGGAATCGGAATCGTAGGAGTTTCATCTTGAGACACTAAGATTGGTTCGTCAGAATCAGTGTTGACGAGGTCGATGACAACAGGTTCTTCAGGATTGGAGCTACCCACAATAATAACATCGCTGTCATTACCACCATCGGAAACTTCATCTAAAATATTAAATTATGAACAATATTTTGAGTGAAACCTAACAAAACTGGAATTTTCCATGATGAAGGTTTTCTTAATTTTCATCAGTGGCATCCCTGTAAACATGCCCTGTCATATTTTTTAACAAAACAATGATACACTACTGTTTTTTTGTCAAATAAGTATTATTTTTATAATTATTGTCTTCTACCTTTTCATAAACATGGTTTCTTGGTTTCTAGTCTCAATGAAACAGACAGCATTAGTGTGAATGAATACTTGTTCAGATAAATATTTTCAGTAATATTTTGTGCTGAATAAATTATTCAAACCAAGCCAAGTCTATTTTTATCACAATATTAATATTAAAAAGTTTCAATATCAGTGCTTACCTTGTAACATAACTACATATGGGGGAGGAGATTGAGGCCTTTCAGTATATATCACATTTCGATCGTAGCCAATCATGTCGAAAGGAGATCTCATAAAATTGTAAAACTCGTGAATGAAGTGATCCGTCTTGTTGTCCAAATATTCAACGAGTATACTTCGAAATGTGCGACTACATACGTGATGAACAAGTAAGTTATCCATAATGATATCCACCAACCACATGACCAGCTGGGTATTTTCGTAGAGCAGAGCATTCAGCTCCCTGTTGAGCCACGGTACCAATCTTGTTCGAGCACCAGGGCAATCCCTTTGAAAAAATAAGAGATTTATTTAAAATAACCTTATTTTGATAATTTCAATATTTTGTTTGACAATCTTTTTGGAATACCAGTTATTCTTTGAAGATTCATATTCCTCTTGACATGTTTGAAATAATAAATCTATAGAACAGAATTACCTGGTGAACATTTGTAACTCATCAGTCAGGTGACACACTGGAGAAATTGATCACGTGAAACTTGTTCATGAAACATGTTTACATGAAACTAGTTTCTCGTTTAGTGCACATTGTAGGAACATTTTTCATATTCAATGTTATTCAAATTAATAGTTGCAAATATGCCTTTCGATGAAGAAGATGTAATTTTATTATGGTGGGCGAACCGCAGACCAAGAAAAAAAGACAGTTTTGGGTACATCCTAGTAATCGAAAAAAACATAGCGTGACAGAAAATTGTTGATATTGGAAATAAAGAAACCGCGTCAGGTTGCTAGGTTAGGTACCTACCTACTACCTACTATGAATTTTCTTGAGAGGGAAAGAGAAAGAAAGGGAGAGAGACACGAGAGAGAGAGAGAGAGACACGAGAGAGAGAGAGAGAGACACGAGAGAGAGAGACACGAGAGAGAGAGAGAGAGACACGAGAGAGAGAGACACGAGAGAGAGAGACACGAGAGAGAGAGAGAGAGACACGAGAGAGAGAGACACACACGAGATAGAGACACACACGAGATAGAGACACACACGAGAGAGAGAGAGAGACACGAGATAGAGACACACACGAGATAGAGACACACACGAGAGAGAGAGAGACACGAGAGTGAGAGAGACGAGAAAGAGACGAGAGACTTACTGGGCAGTAGAAATTATAGGGAGAGAGAGAAAGAGAGACACATTTACTGGGCAGTAGAAATTATAGAGGGAAGAGAGACACATTTGGCAGTAGAAATTATAGGGGGAGAGAGCCACATTTACTGGGCATTACTCTTCAGAAAAATCGGAACAGACGTATTAGATTCAAAATCTGGTAAAATGAGAATGCATAGTTAAATCAATACTACACTGAGTAAGGCTCTGCGAAGAAATAAACACATTTTTAGTACCTTCTTAAATTTGCTACAATTCAATACTACTTGTAAGTTAGTAATGCCCTACCATCTGATTATGAATTTTACCCAGTTTTAAGGAGTATTTGCTAACATAACTCCTACTTTGGTATGTTGAGTATAGTTCGCTCCTGAATATTATTATCACCTGTAAAATGTTGGAGATACATCCCTGTAACGCCCCGTTACATCTGGTGGAGCACTAACCCATAAGTTTCTTATATAAATAGACCTTCGAAAACTAGTGGTCGTGGCAGTTTCACGATGTCTTCGATGATATATTCTCCTGAAAAAAAATCAAATGACGTTTATTGTAATCACATCTGTTAATTCAAAATATACTTTATTCATGATAAGTTAAATAGCCACAACCATATAGCGCACTATCTGCATACGGGCCTCTTTCTTATGTATGAACTTCGGCAACATATTGTTATCTCATATCTCGCAATACTGACTTCTCAATATGATCTGACTATACATAACATTTATCTTTAGTACTAATGCCTGAGAGAATATTTTTCAATCACAATTTTGGATTTTATAGATTTGAATAGTTTGATCTTAGTATCAATTTAATAATCACAAAAACATACATATGTATTCGATCTAGACTAGTCAAAACATAGAATGACATTTAAATATTATTGAAAAAAGATCGTAACAGAAGGGTCATCAATATGTCAGTATGAAGTTTTCGGTAAAAATTTGGATTTTAAAAATATTTTTCGATGCCTTTTTTTTGTGATGTTGTGGTATATCAGGTTTTCGTTTTCATAAAGATTGACCATCATAAAAAATAGAGACTTCTCTTAAATATTTTTTATCCTTAATTCGATGATGTATCATGATGATTTCATTATATTTCAGATCTCGAATTTTTGACGAAGTTTATCGAGTACAGGCCTTAATTGAAGAAAAAGTGTAAAATCAGGTTTCCTATATTTGTAGAAAATCAAAAGTTTCGACTGACATGTTTAATGATTAGTTATACTATCTTAAAAAAATCGTGATTGCTAAAAAGGAATCAGAAACGTAATTAAACCGTCATAAGTGATTTATCATTACATTTAAAATGAAAAATACTTTTTCTGTCACTATTTTATAGGATTATTATGACTTGTTCTTTATCATATTACACTCAAGGGGGTGGGAGTAGATGAATATACGTTTTGAGGATTGAATATTGTTTTTTTACGATTTGTTGCTGAAATATGCTGTAGACAATTTGAAAAATGTAAAACTTGTCTATTCGTCATTTTTCAACATAACCTCAAAATTAACGTGAAAAAAACGGCAAGTCGTTTTTTTGTTTGTTTTTAATATTTATGACTTGCCAAAAACCATTTGTTGATTAAACTTGGTGAAAACGTTATTTTTTTGTGTCTTTAATAAGATGTAATTTTTTTAAAACAAAATTTTAATTTCTTGATAGCATACGAATTTAAATTAAAAAAAGCCTAATTTTCAATCAAAAAAGTAGGTTTACAAATTTTCAATTTTTTATTTTCATCAGTGCCCATTTTCTTTGTTGAAACCTCAAATCTACGATGGCACGAAAAAAAAATGTTTGTATGGAAAAAATTCCAATAGAAATGCAAAAAATAATAAATTTTTTTTTTCATAATCGATTTTCCAGTAACATTTAGATGTCTTAATTTTTATTGCAAATAAGTGTTGAATGTTTGTGCCTGGTTTCTCCTTAAGAAACTTCCTTCAGCAGTACATTCAATCACACACAGTAGTTGCTGATCCATTCACCAAGTTTCATAAAAAAATATAAATATATATATAGCAATAAATCGTAAAAAAAACAATATCCAACCCTCAAAATGTATATTTAGCTACCCCCAACTTTTGCCGAGAGGTCTCGATTTTTTTGAGGTAAAATATTTATAATGTTTTAGATAGGGGACAGTGATTATTATTTACCTCAATCCTGGAGGACTTCCTGCGTTTGTCAGAGGGTGTGATAGTAACATCTGCTGGATTGCATGTTCTCCACGAGTATCGACAGTGAAAGTTGTTCTGCAAAAACCTGAATTAGTTTTTTGTTCTCTAATACTACCTACATTAACCACAGTATTCCAGGAAAAAAAAATCCATATAATCTCACTAACACATTCAAATCATTTATTCATCACTGGACACCTTTATATAAGTACATCCAAAATGGAAAAATTCTTAATATTCACAATATTCAATATTCACAATCAATCACTGTTATAAAAAAACAGGACAAATATTTGTGGAATACATTTGTAATGCATATACAACAACAAATACAAATACTTTATTCATAACTGGAAAAATTTGTACAAATCATGAACAGAAAAAATCACAAATTATATAAAAATTGGATCAACAGCTCTACAATTGACAATAAATTTTGATAAAACAATTCCTTTAAATCGATGCTTCAAGTGTTTCTTGTTAACTTATCTGTCTGATAAAATGTTAATTATCAAACTTTAAAAGTTGTCCTTTTGTCACTAAACTTTAACTTTAAACACAAGATAACCTGGAAATGCTTGTACAAAGTTCTATTTGTAAGTGACAAAGCCGGCAGAGGAAGATTGTGGGTGTTGCTAGGGCTTCATACATGACCTAAAACTAACGGGTTGCTGTCAGTGTTTCGTAGCTGCAGTGATCCCCACATATCCAACAAGAAAGCAGTAAATGGCAATACCAATAATCATACAGTGTTCACTGTTGCTTACAAAAATCTCCATTTTACAAATCAGCACATAACAGTCTTGAGAATTGGGGTAGGATATTTCATAACACTGCCCTGTCTGATCAAAATCAACCATTTTACTATGAGATTGAGTCTTTCCGGATGAACAACTTTCATCATAGTCCTAGGGCTGTGTTGGATTCTGTTAACTAAATTGTTGGTCCTTTTCTTTTTCTCATGAGGTCCTTCCCAGGATTGTTTAAGTGACACACCATTATTTTTACCAAGTTAATATAGCCAACTTGGCTACCTTCTTAGAATTCTTCTGATTTTCCTTCAAAATTTTACCTACTTTGTTCCTGGGTAAATCCAGTTGGGAAACTGACGACCACTGATCAGCTGACTCTCAGGTGCTCTTCAGTATCCATTTTCCACAGCCAGTGAAAGGGGTTGTGGATCTTCAGCAAGTTATTCTACTGATGAATATAGATTTTTGCCAAATCTTGCAACAATCTATCAAACTGGGCTTCTTTCTTGTTTTCCTGCTTCTTCTCTGTCTTCAAATCACCCAACTTGAAATTTTTTCCAAAGTCAACCCTCATAATTTTATTTATCTTTATCCAGTTGTTTATGTAGAATATTCCGAAAATATTCCTTCATCCATTAAGTTTCCTAAATGCCTCCATCCCTCTTCCTATTGTTCATTCTATAGTATTCACAACTTGTTTTTCTTTCTCTATCGACGTTCCTCCTCAATTTGTTATCTTTCTGGTTGTTGCAGAGCTCCATACTGATGCTTGTTCATTTCCATAATAGCCTCCAAGTCATCCTAGGACATATTTCCGGAATTCATCAGAAACTTTCATGAAATGTCCTTCCTTTTTGTTGACACCTGTTACAAATCTCATTCAGTCCTGGCAAAAATTCCTTGGAACCAATGAATGTTTTTAGCTGAATTTTTGTTTTCTTTTGTAAATTGACTAGTCCATAATATTTTATTATGTGTAATGTATAAATCTAATAGATGAATGATTCTTTTTTATTGGAAACGGCTAGTATCCCATAATCCCACTTCTGACACCAACTGTTACAAATCTATGGTTCATGGCAACAAATAATACTGGACTTATAATTTTCCGTTTATATACAGTTTTGCAATTATTCCTATACACAGTTGAAATTCACCACTCCCTGACACCAAGTGACCATCTTTAAGTGAGAAGATTAAACTAAATCTACATACATAGTTGTCCTTATCTATACCCATTAGATACCTCTGCTAAATACCTGTGTTTCAACATCCACTCTTCCTTGACCTCCTGGGATATAATAGTCCAATCATTAGAGGTTTTTTCCTTTAACTAGTTCCGACTTATTGAGAATAAATATTTATTGGATATTAATGAAATTGTATATTTAAATATTAAACTGAATAAATGTTATTAGTAGTATTATTATCAATTCACTAATAACTTCTCCATTCTAGATCTGTCATGGACAGGTGGTTTGAAGACTCAATAATGATCAAAAGAGAAGTTCAATAATTTTAATCCAGAACAATTTGAGATCTTATCTCCAAATAAATTGAACTCTGCCCTTTTCTTTGGATAGCCATCGCTGACAAAAAAATATATGAGAGAAATGAGAAGTTAATCATTATTATTATTATTATTCAAAATTCCCAACAATGGATTGATAAGGAATTAATTATTGAAGGATATATTCAGACCACATGCAATTATCAATTGCTACTAAATCAACAACTCTTATCTTAGACGTACTTACCTAAAATGGAAGTGATGCCTCGTAGAAGGTTGGGGATTTCCACCAATTGGTAGAAACAAAAACTCTTCATTGTCTATAATATGAATCTCTTCTGGTGGAGTGATTTCAACTACATGTTCATCATACTCATCATTGCTTTTAACATTGTGGATAATTCTTCTGAAAGACTGTTTACAGAGTGGACACTCTGGCTTTATCTGGAAGGGTAGGAATGAGCTGAACCTCTTCTTTTTTGAGAGGAAAATCATAAAGTCTTAAACGTACCTTGGACCACTCTAGAAGACATTTGAAACAGAATTGATGCATACATGAGTCAGAGAAACACTTGTTCGTGAATGTTCCCAAGCAAATTGCGCAATTTGGGGGAGGACTTGCAGAATTCGGTCGATTCATCATCACTTTACTCTCTGCCATTATTATTTCGATAATTTACGTCTTCGGAATAAAATGTATCAAAATGAATCGAAGAACAAGAAAATCACGTCAATCATTTCTATCTGTCATAACGCCTGACCTTGTTGGAAGTGGAACATTATCCGGTGAAAACTATTCGTAATGAACTCACTAAATTGAGAATTTTTATTGATTTATCTTCGTAGAAAACCACCACCCTACAGTTGCTTTGCAAAAAAAATTAACTACAAAAACGTTTTCACTTGCAAACCATACAAAGCAATGGATGATGTGATGATGATGGTAAAGGTAAATATGGTTGATCTGAAGTTGATCTGCAGTGTTGCCAGTGAGCCAGTAGTGGGAAAATCAGATGTCAGATTTTTGAAATCAATACCTTCCTTATTGAACAAAATAGTATGTTTTGAGGGTGTTCCAAAATTGTTTTTGTTGAATCATAAACATTGTAACATTACATCTGTAGTTTCTAGTTGATTTAGAACTCTTAAAGAAGAATCTGTACTACGACAGGCTATGTAGGACCAGTGCGAAAAGAAACTAACTCGAAATTTCCACTTACTAAACCGAAATTTCGACTTAGTAATACAAAATTTCGAATTTCGAACTCGAAATTCCGACTTATCTTCGCGAAATTTCGAGCCTTCGCGAAATTTCGGCTTACTCGAAATTTCGACTTATTATGCCGAGCCTTCGTACATATATATGTATATATAGTTGATGAGGTCAAAAATTTCGTGTTAATAATTAAGTAGAAATTTCGAGTTCGTAACTCGAAATTTTCTGGTTACTGAGTAGAAATTTCGGATTGAAAAATCGAAATTTCGAGTAATTCGAAATTTGGAGTAAGTCGATTTTTGGAGGTATTAATTAAGTTGAAATTTTGATTTTTTTTTCACTCTGACCCTTCAGAGCCTTTGTCACAACAGATGACAAAACAGAAAGTTTTTTCTCGCTCACTTTTTCAAATCATGTGCTCACTATACGGAAAAAAATCCGCAGTTAAATTATGATTACTAAAACTGTTCCGAGTTTCACGTGACTCGTACCGAAATGAACGTCGAATTGAAAATCGTTGTGACTCGACTCGAGTCACAGTGATTTTCAATTCGTATCGGAACAGCCTCTCGTAACGAGTGTTCATGATATCACCCCCATAGTGCCCCCGGTTATTTCCATAGAACATCGTGAAAACCATAGGAAAAGAATTTATATATGCTGTATGCCTTTTTGCCAACACCTCCCTAGGCAACGTGTGTTCTAAAGCTTCGAAGTTTGTTGAAAAAAGAGCACTATGAAAAAGGCAAGAATTCTAATCAACTAGACTTCATATAGGTACATAGACCAATGGGGAGAAGGTGTGTTTAGTGTGTTTAATTTGAAAGATTTAGATACATGATACCGCTTGTGGCAAGAAACAATAGGTTCGTTCGAACAAAAGTCGGAAACAGTACATGATCGTCAGAAGCATGCGCATTATTCCTACTTTGAGCGTTCGAACAAGTGTCAGATCAAATTCCTAACCATTTTATTCGAACAAGGATTTGGACTATTTTCGGACCGTTCTCAACCGTCAAAACGATGGGCAAGTTTTTAAATTCATCGATGAATCCTTCGATGAGCATTGCATTCTTATTTAACTAATGGAACATGACAATGACAGCACGAATGCGCATCATCCATCGATGAATTTAAAAACTCGCCCGATTTGTGAATATTACGCGGATTAGAAATCAGGATTTTGCGCAGTTGATCGATTATTCAATTCTCAGCTGTGGCAGAAAGGTAAGGTTAGCCTTCTGGCTAATGCACCATTTTTCTCGTACCTCGTATTGTGGTCGCAGTATGATCTAATATAAAATTTATGATTTTTTTTTGAAAATGAGGCTAAGTAATATTTTGACAATTGACAATTTTTATCGCAATCCGAAATCCGTTCGAACAAAATATGAATCCTAAAATGGCCCATAAATAGTACACGTCATAAGCATGCGCAATAAATAAATCAGGAATAGTCAGGAAACCGTCAGGGATTCCTTGTTCGAACAAACCTTTTGATAAACTTTTTATCAGTTCAACCAGATAAATATAGATGTCGCACCATATGCGCAGACTGCGAATTATCCGTGAGCAGTGGCAGTGGGATATAGTTCTGTGTTGCCATCTCAACCCACATCCACAACTAAAAAGAAGAAGAATCGCAGATTTTTTAAAAGGTTATGTTATAAATCGAAGAAAAATGTGAAAATAATGAAAGTGACTCTGATGTTTTAATCGTTTAACGCATTTCAACCTGAGTCGTTTGTTTTGTAGTGGTTTCAATTTTACGTATTGCAAGTAGTAGAGTAGATATATTTTCTTCGCCAATCTATTCAAAACGATGTCCAGTGAAATTCCAAAGAAACGGAATAACAGGAAAAGAAAGAAATCCGTTCTTACGAACGCGAGAAGATACGCCAAGAAAGGTCGCTATGGAAGGGGATCAGAGCTTGATTCGGACATATACCAATATTTCGTGAGGATATTGGAAACTTTCAAAGAAGGTTTCGAAAATGATGAAGACAAGGTAAGCCTTGTTAATGACGTGTTCGTCGAAACAGAAAATCAAGAAGTGAACTATAGCTGCAATCAAGTAGGATGTCGAGTTATAGAAATGCTGCTGCCCTTTGCCAACGATGACGCATTGAAAAAGTTCATGGAAGCATTCGGCTTAGAGATAAGACCTTTGTGTACCGATCGCTTTGCAAGTCATGTACTCGATGGTCTAGTTATAGAATCTTGTAGTAGATCGTTGAATACTGAATCAAGACCTGATGAAATGGTGCAGTATTTTCAACAATTCACACTCAAAATCAGTAAGTTCCTTTTGAATAATCTCGAAGACTTTGTTTGGAATGACTATGGCAATCACGTTATAAGGACTTGTCTGAAGAATCTAGTTCAGTTGCCAACTGAAAGTGGAAAACTTGAAGTGAAGAAAGAAGTAGAGGAAAAAGAACTGCCAGAAGCATATTTGGAAGTTGTTGAGGAATACGCTAACAGGCTTATAACTTGGCCACAATTCAACGAACTTTGTAATTCCGAACTAACATCAGGATTATTGCAAGTTCTACTACAGTGCCTGAAAACTATCAAAAGTAAAACTTTGAAGGTTTATTTAAAGAAACTTTTAAGGGACACGTTTGTTTCTAAAGACGGTGTCAATCAGACTAACCCTAATGCCTTACCCCCAGCATTTTTGTCAACAGCAGTCATGATGATACTGGAAACAGCACTTCAAGTTGCTAAGTCAAACATGTTCTCAGAAATATATGAGTCATGCTTTGCTGGCAGGCTACTTAAATTAGCAAAAACTCGCAGTACTAACTTTTCAGTTCAGAAATTATTACAAAACTGCAGAGATAAAACAGAATTTGAAGCCATTTTTGAGGAACTAGTGGATCATTTTGGTGACGTCATTGAAGCTGGTCATTCAGGAGTTTTACTAGCATTAGCGCAGACTTGCAAACGTTTGAGCACGAAACAGGGCAGCTTTGTGCAAAGTTTAATGAAGTGTTTGCATTGCTTTGAACCTGAAGAAAGACAAAATTCATTTATTTTGTGCCTGAGCAGGCTAGTGAAATATGAAAATAGTAAGACAACTGAAAACCTACACAAGGAAAAACTGAATTTACACGGTACTCTCATTGTACAGACCATGTTGGATTTCAATAAACCAATTAAAATAGTAAACAGCATTCTCAGTCTAGATATAAACGACTTGAAAAATCTCCTATTGAATACCATGGGCAGTCATATTGCCGATTCATATGTCAAAGGTCCGTTTGTTGGAGAGAAAAGTAGAGAAAAACTTGTTAGAAAACTGATGGGCACTTACCAGGAGCTGGCAGCAACAAAATATGGATCAAGAAGTTTTGAGGCAGTGTGGAATGTAGCGAATTTAAAGTGCAGGATAAAAATCATGGAGGAGCTGACGTACAAGGAAGCAGCTTGGGCCAATTCAGACTTTGGAAAAATTATTGCTGGCAAAGTAAATTTGTTTCTTTTCAAGAAAAATACAGGAGAATGGAAAAACTCATTGAATAAAGTTAATGATGGCGACAAATTTTTAAAAGATATTTTGAAATAAACCTAATTTTTTATTTTACATTAAATTTATTTTCCTAAATTTATAAAACTATTTTCCTATTTGAAGATTTATAAAACTAGGAATACACTTGTTTCCTATTTGAAGAATGACAATTTTATTTTTTTTTAAACCTCTATAAAAAAATCCTAAACTGACTTCACCAAATTTATATTATAGAGAAATATCAGAAATTCATGAATCAGGAAAATAAACAACAATACAATTCCGAAATATTTTTGGCAGTATCTTAACAGTAAATTAATCTTCAAATACTACGTCCAATAAAATGCACCTTGTTGATTTAGAGGCTAATGATAATGAAAGGATTGCAGATAATTTGTCAACTGCATTTGTTCCAGCTCAGATTGATACAATTTGCTATCTTAATTTTTGATATAGTCAAAATAGGTCTTAACGTGCGGGTGTGAGACTTAGTCACCGACAATTTATTTAGTTTCCTTTCATTTGTTTATGTTGAATCATACCCGTTCAAATAAAATCCCGATGATACATGAGACTGACATATACGATTTTCACATGCGAAAAGCAGATGTTGATAATAATTTTCAGCAGCGCTAACCCGCACGATTTGTTGTTAATTCGCAACAAAAGTTCCAAATATTCACTTATTCATTTGGCTGTACTACTACTAGCCAACTATCGACGCGCCTAGTATTGAAGATTATTATAATTATGAACTAATTCTGTAGGAATGAAACAAAGGTAATTAGTAAAGACTGACGAAATATCACATACCTCTGAGCTAGATTCGGGAGTGGCAAAGATATATAAGGAGTAAAAATATATAGAGGTTTAAAAATAGACAGTTTGGTGTAATTCAAACCTCTCATTAAGTTACAACACACACACACACAGTATAAAAAAGAATGTTGAGATAGTAAATAGAAGTTATCCAAAAACTGGACCAAATCGAAATATATTTTTGTTCACCTCTAGCTATATCAATTTTAACCATCGGGTTCTATTTTCTAAATTATTTTTGAAATCATGTTGCCACGAAATCTCATATTCGCAATTTCAATAAGTAATCTGTGGTCAACAGTATCGAAAAATTTCTAGGCTCAAAAAACTGTCAACGCAATTTTGATTATAAAGATGTTGATATATAACATTAGATAGCATAAAAATATTTGTCAAGATTTCATCTTTGGACAATAAAGTATGTATCATATAGGAAAAGTTTAAAAATTTAAATTTAGTGCTCTCTGGTGTGGAGGAAATTTTTTCATCATCATTGAAATACAAATGTTTCAGTATAGTCAAGTTATTTATTTATTTATTTCGAAAATTTACAAAACATATGTATATAATATGTGAATTAATGATGTATATATAATTCTTACATGTTATTTTCTCGCAACAAGTTTTTAACTTCGCGAGTATAATTGAATCGTTTATTCACTTTTTTACAAATTGTTAAACATATTTTTTAAATTTTGAATAAACTTTATTATTATTATTATTATTCATAAGAATAAAAATTATATTTTTATAGATAGGAATACATTCTTTAAACTTCGTTTATGTGTATAAAATTGGTTTCTTAGCAACTCTTTTGAATGACTTTTTTTGATTTTTTACCATTTCATCCCACTTTTGTCTTTTCATAGATTGTTTTCAATTTGCTGCCATACCAGCGATCACGTGTGTCAAAATCAATTTTTAGGTTATCGCACATTTTCAACTTTTCACCAGAATATTTTGTCCAATACTCTAATAATAAACTTTTTTCCCATAGGGTACATACTTTTTGGCGGTCACTGTCTATTATTGTCTGTTTGACTTGTCTAGATATAAATATACTGAAGTTTTATACCCACACCAAACCGCTATTTTTAATACCTCAACATGTGTTTCAATCACCAAGTGATCATCTTCAAGAGGAAGACTGTCTAGATATATTCGGATGCTATTTGACCGCGTTCAAAAGGATATTGAAAATGAACAGTAAATTTACCCCCCCTTTTTTTTTCGTCAAGGGCTCTGATGGTTGCATAGTAAGTGAGGAGATTGTATATAAAGTTGCTCTTCATGCACCCCCATGCCCAATATAAAAAACTCCAGATGAGTAAACAAAGAAAAAAAAAAAAGAAAGGACATTGAAGAATATGGTCCGAGAGAAGTCTGAGGGTGATGAGAGTGTAGGAACATTTTTATAAAATAGTATTCATTATTTTTTTTGTTTAAAGTGTTTTTATACCAAGTAATGGGAAAACCTGAAAAAAATAATAAAAAACAGTATACTGTAGCGTTATTTATTTGGTACTTCACAATAGCAAAGGAATAAATTATAAAATCTAGAATTACAATTCTAAATTTGTGTAAAGTGCTTTTGAAGCAACTGATGAATATATTAATATCCAAACAATATCGAATAAATAATCATATATTGATGAAACAGAAAGTACATAAAGTTTAACAAACTACAGAAAACATATGACGAAAAATATTTAAGTTACTAAATATGTTAATTTGCTAAATGTCACTTTCAAAAAAACATCTATAATTCACCATATATCTTCAGCAGTTCAATATAGACAAATTATAATACACATTAAAAATACGAAAATTCTTAAGAAATTAAGACTAGTACTATACACACTGTGCAAGAGGTCCTGTCCATCAACTGAACCATCAAATAATAATCGATTGACTTATAGAGAAAACCTCGGGAATATATCAACAAACGTATCTAAATATGTATAAAAAACAAACTAAATTTGCACTACGGTACACTTTGTAAACAGTTGCATTCTATAAACGAATGTTCAACCAATATATGTACAAGAGGCGCTCTAAAAGTTGAGGGAACGTGGTTTCAAACCTTTCGTTTTCAAAAACAGATGAGCTTGTTCTGTCAACTCTAACTGGTCTTGGGTTCGACCACACGCTACCATCGCCCACAGGTAATCGAGCTGTAACAAATATGTCAGTAAAATGTCAGTTTCAGAAGGGTTCCTGATGAGCTGTCAGGTTAGAATGTGGTGAGTGAGTTAGGAGGTTAGTTAGTTATTGCTCATGCCTTAAGCTACTTCAGAAGATGAAAATAAACTTACACGAAGTAGATTAGATGGTGATATCATAACCTATATTCTAAATGAAATATCAATCAAATCAATATTTTGTTTTTTTTTTAATTCTCATTCTCATTCAGTATATTTATATTACTATCTTCTTCAAAAAATTGACTTACAAGATACATTTAATATATAATTTATTCATTTCAATCGGATAAACGGTTATTTTCCCAGAATTGACTTTTCTCTTTATTTTCATTCAGATATTATTAATTCTTGAACTATATTATTTCTAAAATCATACCCAAAATGGAAAACATTACACATAGGGAATAATCTCGTAAAAACAATAAAGTATATAGTTTCTTTAATAAAACAAAATTTTCAAAAACAACAACTGCCAATACAAGACTGAAATTCAACGTGTAGAAAAATCTGTACTTGATAATTTTAAGAACCTCTTTTACAGTTTAGCAAAAATAAACCATTCTTGTTTATCTGCTTCTTGTATACAAAGTACCCAAACATGTTAGTGAAAGCTCAAAACTATGTTCAACATTCTTAATCAGAAATAAAATGCACCCCAAGGATTTCCGGTGGTTAAACCAAAGTTGTTGAACTTAAGAATAAACAAAATATGTTAAAATATTCACAAAGTTGGCAGCGTTTTTCAAAATAAAATCACATTATTTTTCAGCATTTATTTTAACCTCCCAACCTTACTACTTACATTTTTGACGTCCATCGTCTTAATGGTTGAAAGATTTCTACCTCTTTTCAATTTTTCATGTTTCAATACACACAGTGAATACACGTAAAAAAGATTGCTGATTCAAGCAATTAAAATTTAAAGACGTACAAATCTTTCCACCACTAAGTTGATGGACGTCCGAAATGTAAGTAATCAAGATACAACATCATCAACCTTCAAACCCCAAACCTATATTTGAATTTTGAAGTCAAAATTCAATTATATATAAATACCTACACTTTCACAAAAAAAAGTTAAATTCATTTTTAGAATGAAACACTCAACAAAAGGATAATCATAAACAAAAGGGTACAACTAATAAAATTTCTAATACTTATGAAGGATATTTTTTTTTATAATACCCACCAATCCCAAATTAGTAATTGATTCCCAGAGATGAGATTATTAGTAATGAAAATTAAAATAAAATTAAAGGATAATGGGATATTGAAGAATTGCCATAGTCCAATAATTCAACTACAAGTTCTTGGTTGATTATTCGTCACTAACCAAGAAAAGTTTTGAGTAAACTCCCACAAATCATTTCGACACAAACTGCATAGATTTCGTACTAGAAGCAGTTTCTGTCGAATAAGTATGGACGAGTGAGATAATTTTTCAACAAAAATTTGAGAATCCTCACCAACTTTTGTTTTGGACAGGTTAGTTTCAACAATTATAAACAGTTTTTGTGACAACAAACAGTGCTGCACTGTAATTAGATAAAAAATTGGTTTCAAAATATGTAATGTGGTGTCATTGTAAAATTCTCCAAATGAGAGGCTAGTAGAAAATTAGGAATGTGCTGATTTAGGCATATACTGATCTAACAAATGTTTATACACAATCGTTACTATTGATGTGATGTTAATAACTTGACTTGTTTAAAAAAAATAGTTATTTCCGTCAATCGCAATATACGTATATATTTTATTATTATTATATAATAGACACTTTTGTGGTAATGAATTATAATATAAACGTTATCCATTCCATTCTTGTGTTACAATGTACAAAACAAACAAACAGTCAAATCACAGATCATAAAACCAAATTTATTTGGCATAGCAATGATTTGATAAAAATCATTAAAAAAACGGAATGCACTCTCAGAATTAAAGTCTTGGTTAAAAGAAAACACAGAATCGCAATTTCAGTGGTTTATCATAATGCACCTTCATTCACCCATTTTAATTTGAGAATAGGGTTCAGAGAAAATTGTGCAACTTTTTAAATTTGGCCGAGCAATAAGTACACCGGCCCTCAAACTTCTATGGGCATTTCGCCAATGTGTAACAAGCCTTACATCCAATCCAATTTTCTACATATTCCATCGTCTTACCATATACGGCATTATTCATTAATACTATGTGCATTTTGACAATGTGTGACAAGCCTTACATATAATCCAATTTTCCACGTTTTCCATCCTCTTACCATACACGGCATTATTCACTAATTTTTTAAATAAAAATTTAAAATAGTCCTCAAATTTAATGTGTGATCTGTAATAGATGTCTCTCAAGTATTGAGATTGTATATAAGTGGTAGTTTTAATTCATATTCTTCTCATGATTTCCTACCATATAGTAATGGTTCCATCTATTAATTTGTATTTGTTATAAAACAAATAAACCCAGTTATTCATGACGTTTTTATTGAACAATTATTGCCAAAGCTTAAAATTATAGTGACGTCACCATTATCAGCACATCCCTACTCATGAACCTCTCTCTAGACACCTGAAATAGGTAAGGAGGCGAGATGATCTTACATAACATTAGGCAAGGCAAGTCGAAGGCTCACCTTGGGAGCTTTAGGCCGAGGCTCTTCGAAGGTGATCCGTTTGGCTGCGGTGCTGCGCTGACCTGAGGGGGCTCGGTTTGAGGCACTGGCGGGAAGCGGGTGCTGCCAGGACAAGGACATTATGCTACAATACCACCACACATACAACCAATCACGACTACAACCCAAGCTGTATGTCGATTCCCCACAATTAGTAACAGAAAACATTCGCTTTGAGATCTTTCCGATTTGGAGGAACCAAGCTAAATACAAGGAATCACTGCCGGAATTTAAAAGCTTTCAAGTGAGATAAGTTAGTATAGCACTAATTTCGTGAGAAACTTTTAAATTTTGCTCATGGCACTTTTAAATTTGACTTGAGAGAAAACTGGAAGAATAAGAAGACTATTGGTCAGGTTTAAATCTTAAATCAATTTTGAATTTGTTCAACAAATTTAGCTTCAAACATAAAATGTAACTTATTTGGTTCCAGAGTCTCCCAAATATATCCCCATCTTCTATCCTTTCAAATTTTTATTAAACATGTAAACCCTTAAAATGAAATATGCAGGCAGATGTTTAGAAATTGGTGCCATACTATTCAAATTGAGATCCAAAGCATTTTTGAATGTCAACATCAAGTTTTAGTGACACAAAATGTTTTCTGTTAGTACGTAC
Organism: Chrysolina haemoptera; assembly: GCA_958298965.1. Taxonomy (NCBI): domain Eukaryota; kingdom Metazoa; phylum Arthropoda; class Insecta; order Coleoptera; family Chrysomelidae; genus Chrysolina; species Chrysolina haemoptera. Next base: position 4,600,632 of record OY282588.1, read on the forward strand.
AACAAAAAAAACAAAAGAAAAAGAAAAAAGACCATCTTTTTTCCTGGTAACTTAGTGCTAAGGCAAGAACATACTCTTCAAAATAATATAAAAACGGTGCAACAAAAGTTCTACAAAATAAGTAAGAATAAAAGTGCAATATCTACAAATAAAAAGATAACAAATATAGCTTGTGCTAATTTTTTGGTATGCTAAGACTGCTCGTCACATTTTACTGCTCTATAAAAATAAGCTTATATGTTTGTACATGGGAGAACCGAACGAATTCAACATATGAAATTAAACCTATATTTTACGAGTCTGAGACTCTAAAATAAAAACAAATATTTCTTCTTGACTCAATTATACAGAGAATTAATAATGGAGGGCTAAGCCAACCAGATTAATGTCCAATTTTTGTTTTCACTTTGATCATAAAATGTTGAAAGCTAAATGCAAAAAAAAAACAGAATCTCCCCACATGAGCAATAAAATGTCCAAAAAAAAAAGAACTTTGGTAACAACACAAATAACAAAAAATATATAATATATTAATATATAAACGTTCTTGCAGTTACTCGATAAAAAATAAATTAAGAAGTTATCTTATAAAAAAATAAATAAAAAATCAAGCACATAAATGTATACTTGCGTTTTGAGTGCGATGGCATAAGCTGAAGACAGGAGTAGGATACAGAGAAGGTTATAATGACTTTGGTTTTAAAGTTTGCTTTGTATTAAACGGACTAGACAGGAAGAAGCTAGGTACAAGAGAAGACGGGCAAAAATAGCTTTGAAATTTTTCAACGGGCCTTCGAAGGGTCCAAAATATACTTCCCAACACCTTGCCTGACTTTTAGAGATGAACACTTTGATACAATGCATTTCTAGACAAACACCCACAACCTTTTCAGAAATTATCTATTTTGATATGCTATTCCAATTTTTGTTTGACGTAAATTAAAATATTGGAACATGGCAATTTTAAATCTCACCTAAACCATTGTAGGTTAAGAGTTTGGTTTAGATAAGGAGGAATTATTCTATAAGTTCATTAATGTTGATGAATTTTGTTTTATGCAACATTGGCAAGTGTAGAAATGTTCATCCATAAAAATTAATAATCAGGTGCTACTTGTACTTGAAAAATACTATGCCCATCACTACTGAAATATTCTGGAATTTTATGGTAACATGCATTAAAGTAATGGATAAAAAAACAAGAACTTTCATTAATAACAAATATTTAAACACTCAAACTACTTCTAGAAAGTTGACTATTTACAATACAAGAAAATCCTAGGAAGAAACCCAAAGCTAAGTGTGACCCCAGGAAACCAACAAGATTACTCCAAAGTGTTATTGGGAAAACGGATTCTTCAGGAATCAAGGGACATAATTCAGGAAAGGAAATTATTATCTCCAAAATGAAACCATCCGTGTACCTTGGATGATCCAGAATGTGGAGGAAAATCCATGAATCCCGTCACTCCCAAAGAGTCTTTCATGATCGACGAGGGAGTAGAGAAGAAAATGGAGGTGTCATCACCCAAGGATTTGCTCTGAAACAAAGCACCAGAGTTAGCGTCGTCGATTGAAAACAAAGCTAGTAATAAACCTCTCATGTCTTCTACTCATTTGGAAAATGCTGGCATCGAATTCGATTCATCTTACAAACAGTCGGAGACATCAGATTTGCATGCGTTGAGTTTACTTACAGGGGTTTCAATGGCAAAGGATATATCCGATGAACTGATTTGAGACGACGAAGACGCCCAAGATGGTGCCAGTGCTTTGCGCACCCTCTTGTTCGGCAGGACGTTCTCTTTGCCACCAGCTGACGCACCACCTTTTCTTTTCCCCGTCATATAGCCACTATCATTCTATGAACAAAAGAGATTATTGTAACGAACAAAAATTGCAAATCAACTCGCTAGGATGAATGCATACAAAATTCAAAAATAGCGAGTAACTTTGGGCTCCCTAAATTTATAACCAGAAAAAAATCTCGATTTGGAAACTCTTCCACTAATGCCAATGCTGCAAAAACAAACGAAACTTCGTCACCTTTTCCGAAATTTACTCTTTGGTTTAACCACGTTCAAGTTTAGTGTGTTATTGACAAAAAAAAAACACGACGATCTTTGAAAAACTTACAGTGACCATCATACTGGTGTCGGTTTCATAATGGGAGCTGTCCTGGTCCTTCTTCATTATTTCGGTGATGTCTTCCAGCCTTGAAGAAGGAGTATCTGGATGTGTTGAGATGGGCCCCGACTTCTTTTCAAGGTCCGCTAGTGCTTTCTTGAAGGGAGTAGGAGTTCTCGGAGTATCGCCATTGAAGCATTTGCCAGGAGTTGAAATTACATCAGAATTGGAACATGAAGCTGTCATTTCGGATTTCACATGGATGCCGCGAGGCGTACTCAGGGGACTATAATCCCTGTTCTAAATAGACAAAAACAAAAATCAATAGATGGTTCATGTGGGGAGTAATTTGATAACCTTATATCAACTCTATGTAGAAGGAAAAAATTTGAGAGAAGGAAAAAATTTGACATTTGTAAAAAGATCAAAAAATATTCTAAAAAAATTGTTCTTTTCAATTATCCTAAAATTTCATTTGAAACTCTGTATACGAGTACGCACAATCGATCACCCCGTTTTTTTATATTTTAATAATAAGCTTGTTTCCTATATGTTACTTATTTTTTGGCAGGCACTGTATATTATATACATCTTATGAACAGGGTTAGAAAAAATAAATAAAAAACAGTAGTTTAAACCGTTTTTTGGTTCAATCTGTTTTTTTACGAGTTGGATTAAAACAATTTTAAAATGAAAAAAACATTTTCAAACAGGTGCATTTCACAAAATCGGGAAATCACTGGTTAGATGTGGGAATCCCATATTGAAATTTATTACTGTATATTTCAATATTAGACTCGCATTTCACCAGGCTTTAGCGTATAATTAGTAAAGTTTGTGCTATTTCAAATATAATATAAAAGGAAAAATGTAATTGAAGTTTGAAGTGAAATTGAAGTTTGAAGTGAAATTAAATATGGGAAGGAAAAAGGACCCCCATTTGGTACAACTCCACAATTTGTGAAGTAAATGTTGAAAGGTCACATTTCAGATTGTTTATATATAGCAATATAAAAATGAAATTGAGATAGGGTTGACTACTTCAGTGTCAAAGTTTTGACCAATTCTAGAGAATAAATTATTATACAATGTCCGGTATAAAGTTCGCAGCATATGGAAAACTTTTTTGTTATTGATTTCTCAAAAAAAATCTTCTTGATTAAAAGCACCGCTTCATCCCATTGGAATTAAGGCTGATACACAAGATTACCTAGTGAGAATTTAAAAAAATAGCTATTGATTATGGAGAATACTGACATGCTTATTGCTCCTGCAGGAATTTAAAAATATGTCTACTGTTGATAATGATGATGCAAAATATGTAACGCAGTGTCATAGTGCAGTGTCATCATTGGCTAGAGTTGAATGTATTTTCTCTTCACTTGGTATAGTACATAGTGAACTTCGAAAGGCCTCCAAACAGATTAAAATATTCAAAGCACTAAATAAAACTTTACTGAAAAATCGAGAATAGAATAGAATACATTTCTAGAGTTTATAGTTTCAATATTATCTATGTTTATATAAGTTTTGTTTTATACTCAATCGCGTTTTTGACATCCAGTTTTCAATTGGTGATATTTGTAACTAAATTGATTTGCCTACATGCACTCAGATTTTTGTTCAAATAACATCAATAGTTACTAAATTACTGAGCAGAAAGTAATGAAAGTACCTAGTATAATATTACTGTTCATTTTTGTTAATGTACTGTGTTTTGATCTCGAACAAGTGAGTATATATCTATTAACCTGTGGTAGTATTTTTTTTAAATCTGACTGATTTTTTTTCAAGTAAAACATTTTCAAAACATTCTGTATAAAACAGTTTCAAACAAAATAAAACTGGCATCTGGTGTTTAAACATGCCAACCCTGAAGTACACAAATAAATCAAACTCATAATCTCACTCACCAGCCTTCCCTTATCCTTCACAGGCGTAACGATCGATCCAGAATGCATCGTCTTTGGCGTCGAGGACATCGTCACATCGAACGGAAGGTGGGTGATATTGGGACTGTTGAGGAACTGCGACGGGCTGAAGGGCAGCTGCTTGACGGGCGACGGCCCGTTCCTGAGCGGGCTGAAGATCGTCGGCTTGGCGCCGTCCAGGAAATAATCGTAGTCGTCGACGACTCTGCTGGTTGAGGGGGCGGTGACGATCAAGTCTTCCGAAACCTGCTCGGCACTCTCTCTGCGCCTCCTGGACTTGCCCCTTCGAAGGATCGGCGGCGTGGAGGAACGAGCGATGCTGAGGGTGCTCGCGACAGGTACTAGAGTGTTTTGGGGGTAGTTGGGAGGGACGACTCCTGAAAAGAGACAGGCATCGAAAAATCATCTTTGTTAACAAGTTCACATAAAACATCTAAAAAATTTGGAAAGTATCAAAATAATCAAAATACATTGAAGTGCAATGAAGTATATGAAAAATTGACGTATTGAAAATAAATAAAATTATGAAAAAACATTTCAAGGTACAGAACATACTCAATATTAGAAAGTCTCTTAATAATTCTTCATTCAAGCAATCAGTGAGATGAACTTGAGTAATGGACTATTAGAATTCATCCAACTAAAAAGGTTTCTTCTTCCATTTAGTAGTCTGTGGGCACCTACTTGTCTGATTTCAAACATGTGCCATCAAAGTGATGACCGTTCTCTAAAGCCTGTGGGACAACACTCGCTTTTCCCCGCCTCGAAAATTTAATAAGAACTATGTTCTTTGGATCGTGTTTTCATGGGCCTCCTAGTTTGACCAACATACTTTATGTCGCAATCCCAAAAACTGATTTCATAAATCCTGACTTTTTCCAATATTCAATCTGTTTTTAGGATAGTAAGAGATGGAAGATATCATACAAAGTTTTGTATATAACTATCATATTGAGAGTTCTAAAACTGCCTTTAAAACCAAGACCAACTTGATGTTCCTAAGGAAGGGTATTCATAAATTTGTTTCCTATTGGGTTTGTCAACTAAATTCACAGGTTGGAAACAGTTTATCTCAGACCTAGTAAACATTTTATCAGCCAATTCTCCAAAAAATTGTATAATTGTAAAATTGTATGGAATGTTTGTAAGTAAAAGTGAATATATTAATAAAATATCGTGGACTTTTCTCACTTATCCTTTATACGACATTATACTCTAGTTCATAAATTGTAGATAGTGGCTCATCCTACATTTTCAGGTTTTTACGGGATGACATATGTTTATTTTTAATTTTTTTATATTTTATATATATATTATATATATATATATTTTATTTTTACTTTTATTTAGATTAATTATCGCGATGTTTTTCATTTATTTTGAAATGTATTCATGACATAATATATTGCATATTTTTATATTTTATTTAATATTTTGTTATTAGCTTTTAAGGTGAAATGAAGATTGTCTTTAAGAATAACCTTCATCGATAATAAAATACATTGATTGATTGACTAGTTCTATTTCATTATGGTAAATCCTACAGAATTGTAAAATATTTCTTTTCTATTTAGCAGAGAAGTATTTCAAGAAATGTTTGTTTTATTATTTTTTATTCATTTATTTAATATACTCAGGTAAATACATTATATAATTAGCACGTAAATCTTTTAACTATACAATACAAATGAAAATATATCTCCCAACAGCAAAAACCTAAATTGGATTATCCAAAGCAATTTTATGCATAGAATCGTGTATTTTAGGCGAGATCTTACAAGTGCACAGTATTCAACTTTACCTGAGGGTACAGAAAACATCTATTATAATGACGTGATCGATACAAAATTACTTACGAGCTTTGATAAACTGCCTATTGTTCGTCTTTAGTGGGCTAACGCCAGGAGAGTTATAGAATCCCATATCAAAGTCAGCTATGGCGTCATCATTCATAGGTGGCGAGGGCTGGCTAGTGTAGACATTGATGTAATTGTATCCAGCCTGGTCGTTGTTATGGGAGGAGGTTATCTGAGGAGAATGCGTTGTTCCGGTAACGGTTTGTTGAGGATTCGGAGTCAAAGGGCTAGGACTAGGTGTCGGAGCTCCCATAGAGAAGCCTCCTGTGCTGGATTGACTGCTGGCTTGATCGTACATCTCTACCGTCCAATCCTAAAAGACAAGTTAGAAGAATTTCTGTGGTATTATCATATATGTTATGTTATTCACTTGTTCTATTGCCTTCTATTTTATTAAGACCAATTTTAATGTATGACTTTATATAATTTTTTAAATGTAATCTATTTCTGACCTGTCTACAAACTTTATGTTTCATAAGACCGATAAAAATTATTATTACCTATTATTATTATTAATCGAACGATTAATTTTTATTTACAAACTTATTTTTTATAGGTATGTGCATATAGGTGAATTTCTATGACACTGCTACTGTGGTAGGTATTTTTATAAATAAAAAAAGAAATGATTTTATTCTATTTACATTTCATTTAAATAATTTCTGAAAACCGTTCTGCTGCTAACACCAAACCCATAATGGCATTCAAATGAATATATTCCTCAAAATTGGCCATAAAACTAGCAATGAATATTTCATACCTAATAAAAATTTACTTTTTGTTCTTAATGACTACCCTATAAATAACCAGTAGTTGAAAAGTGATTGCCAAGAATGACAGTCAAAGTTCAGTTGTACGTACTTTATAAATTTTAGTAACAAAGCTCAATTCTCAAGTGATGAGGAATACAATAAATAGAATGGCTTCGCAAGAAAAAAATCCGTAAAACATATATATCGATATCAAGCACGCAAAAACTTTCCAAAAATGTATTTACCTCGGCGTAACCTCCAGAGTTCTCCTGCTTCGGCACATCCACTTGCGTGCCATGCGTTCTCTGATGCGGAAAATGCGCGAACAGAGTCCCCTCGTTCTGCCTGTTGTTCTTCCTATGCCTTCCCCGCCTCGAATCTCCGTTTTCCCGGTTTTCCGACTCGTATTTCCTCCGCATCGTCGAATTCCAATGGTTCTTGATGGCGTTGTCCGTCCTGCCGGGCAGCAGCTTCGCGATTCTTGCCCACTGGTTGCCTAACATTTGGTGCGCCTGGTAGATGATTTCGTCCTCCTGTTCGGTCCAGGCGCTCTTTTTGATTTTCGGGTTGAGGTGGTTGTGCCAGCGTTCGCGGCACTGCTTGCCTATCCTGCCTTTGAGGTGGCGGGCGATCAGCGTCCATTTTTTGGCGCCGTATTTGTTTACTAGTTCGATCACTTTTTCGTCTTCCTGGAATAACAGAAAGAAAACCATAACAAATCATATCCCATAGGTCTTTATGAATTAGGCGAAAACAGAGAATGGGCACCGAAAATGTTTGTGGAGGTGGCGATTAACAAATTTGATCGATCGGACAATATCTGATATGTAAATATTGTAAATTATTGTCAAAAATGGCACATGAAAGTCACCATAATCGTGTATCACATTTACCTAACTTCACAACTAACATTGTCATAGGCGTGCTTAAATATTATGGAAGATTTTTTTAACGAGAAATCTGGAAAATGAGGATACCTTTAAAGTGGAAGACTTGTCACCAAACATGGCAGATGTTCCATATTGATTGCTATCTTTGTATTTTTAATATCGTGAATAAGAAATCTAAATTTTATTACTTTTTTTGCTAATTAAGAGGAATACAGAATCGGAAAGTTTTCATCTGGGTATGGTGGTTTTATGAGAGCGTGAAGAATAGCTTGCTATAATGTTGAGAGAGAATTACAATTTCTCCTCTACTCGCTCGAGGAAGGTATATCAACTGAGCTGTTCATTCGTCGGGCGAGGCAACAGGAGAGGCGCGCAGTAGTGCGTTTCTCTTATTTATGTAGTATTATCATATCATTGCGTTCCTTGTTGCTAGCGTATCGTTACTTCACCACATATTGACTTTTCATCAACTTTTCTAGAGACGTGCTTAAAAATAATGAAAGTGGGTAATGAGAGGAACTTTGTTTAAAGTGGTTGACTTGACAATGTATTAGTGTGGGTAGAATTCTTCTGGACTTCCATTGTTCAAAAACAAAGCAAATAAATTATTTGCATGTGTTTTTGAGTCACAATGTTTCAACAGTTAACATCTACTGTCGTTATAAAGTGTGTAAATGCGACAAGATATATCGGATACTTATTATATAGCTTGCGCCATTAGCATGTAACTAAGTATACTCTGCGTGGGGTCTCCCAGGCCATCAATTTTAATTGCCCGTTTGGAAATAATTTTAATAATAATTTCAGAATCTGCAGGTGCACCTACCTTAATTGGGTTTTCTGGCGATTGTTATTTTTGATGACCGGACTTGACATGTTTTGACACAGAGTTTTATTGAAATTTCAATCGATCTAGTTGAGTGATTAGTTGCTTCCACACATTCCGAATCTCTATGCTCGGTTGACTGAACACGTCATTAATCAGAATATATGCCGACTCAATGAATTTTCTCTCATACCAATATTCTTCTCCGTGAATGACTTCGGCTTCCGACCATGCGATGCTATGTTGATTCGTCCATACGTGATCTGCTATTCACGACTTCGATGTTTCTCCTCGCCGAGTATTTTTTCTATGTTCACCGATTCTCACATTCAGTGGCCTCTTAGTTTCTCCAACATAATCCATCTTGCACGGAACATACAGTGAATACAGTTTTTGGAATCACTGGACGCTGGACAGATGCCAACGTCTTAGATAAGGAGACCACTGGTTTAAACGAAAATTTAAAGAGTTCTTTTACATCCAAGCCAACAACGCTTTCAGTAAACCCAGCCTATGAATTAAGAATGTGTGGAAAACATTACCCATTACCACGCCTAACTAGGTCCAATTAAGAAAACAGGTAGTACTGTTAATTACATCAGGACATACAAAGTTCCTCTCATCACTCTGGGGATTGGTAAACACTTGATAACGATCGGATATATTGAACCGATTGGAACGTCGGTCGTGCTCATTGAAATATTCCAGACAATGGAAGTCTGCGATAAAAAGTAATCAGCCAAGTTCTAGTTTCAACATGTAGTTTGAGCTCTGCCTTTTGACAATACAACAAAGTGATTTTATGAAAATGATGACCTTGCACAAATAAGCAAATTGAAATTATGGAAATTGTTACTTAAAATAGGTTTTCGCTCGGAGAATACATGAAAACAGTTCAGAACTAGTTAACAGAAGAAAACACATTTTCTAACTGGAAGAAACATAATGGCCTAAAAGTGTTAAAACTGTGAGTATAGATCATTATACCGGCGTTTCTGGAACAATTATCTCCTGGTAATATTAATAATAGAAAATAACTGAAGATCCAATTGGTTTACTTTTATTTCTATTTATTACAAATTGTATTAACCAAGAATAATAGTCTTACAGTAATGACTTACAATATCGGTGTGTCGTCGGCCTTAGGATATCATTCAAGTGGTGGTTTACGTCGTTGCTTGGTATTGCAATACAGATTCATTTCAATTAATGAGTGAACTTGCACTGATGACTTTGTGAAGGTTATGTATATACAATGAGAAGGATTTGCTCTCGGCATGATTAAAACAGACTGTTACATCAAACAACTAATGCATTCAGATTGGACTCTAGGATACAATCTCAACTGTACACCAGTTTTAATGCAATAACATCTTATCACTATAGAATAATTCGCATACTGTACTAGGGATTATCAGTTCTACCAGAAAAGGAATGCAATAATTAACTTCAGTCATCCAACCCAATAGATAAACTTATTGGTACGTCACTGGAACGAAGCCTATTTTCTGTCTCACTCGAATTGCACCATCAACGCACTTTGCGGAAAATTTTTGTTTTTATTCGGGTAATCAGCTAACCTTTGAACTACAAAATCGACTTTATTGATTAATTAGGCGATGACTTGACCGTTACTATCAGCGGAGATCTACTTCAAACAGATTTGAAGGCTTTGTTATTCCTGTATCATCCCCGACAAACAACCTGTTATGATTACAACGACGTGATAAAATATTGCTGAAACAAATGATTTTGGTTCAAGTTCTGTCTCACACCGGCGCCGCTTTGATTTATTGACAAAATATGTGGGTTTGTTGTGCGAATATTCCTTGATTGCTTGGCGTAAACTTCCTTTTATAAATGAGACCGCCAACTAGAATGATATATTATCAATAGCAGACAAAATACTTGAAAATGAATGGAGGCATATAGGGTGTTCTAGATTTGAGTGTTTATTTAGTCTTTTTTCCATGGCCAACTGGGAAAAACTTGTATTTACTTTATTTAGAGAAGTTGCAATCAACTCAAATACCCAAATTAAATATTTATAAAAATCTGTAAATTTGCATATTATGCCCATTACGGGCTTTACCTAGTTTGGGGTGGAATCTAAAGCATTCATAATAAAACTTCTTGCACCGAAGTTAGTAACAGGGACTAAAGTGCGTCGTTTAATCCTTAGGGCCTAAAAGTTTATGCACCACCATTTAATGAATGTTTGGTACCTATTGCTCTTTGTATATTTTTCATGATTCTGTTGGCAAAATATCCTTAGTTAAAGGGGCATCTGGGCAAATTTGAGTAAAATATATAATTTGGAAGTTCATTTTCCTTGGTTCCAATGAAAGCAATCCAAGATGGCGGATGATGACTTCATTGAAATGGTCATATCTCTGGAAGTAATAGTCCGATTTTGAATTTCCTCCACTTGAATAGAAGCTCAAATTGTGCCTCATATTCCCTACGTTTAATCATTATTTGCAGTTGTTAAGAGGTGAAACATAACTTTTTTTTCGATTTCTAAAAATATTACAAAAAGAGAGACACATGAAAGATATGTTTGCTGCAATATTTTCTCAGAACCGTTCCATAACAGTTCAGCTTTCGCATTTCTAAATTTTTGTTGTTTTTCTAAAGTTATCATTATATATACCGGGTGTATTCTTTAGACAAGTCAAAGTTTCAAAAGTATGATATCTAAACTTGGCAGGGGTTTTGCATTCAAGAGTTGTATTTTTCATCAATATTTTATACTTCACTTTCCTGTTCCATCGGAAACGATATTATCAAATGGAACACTCTGTATATTTTTATAATTTTTGTATTCTAGGGACGATTCTCAGTCTCACCAAAGGGACCAATGATAATGAATATTTCATACTTCCCTTTCCGGTTTCACCGGGAACGATATTTTCAAATGGAACACCCTGTAAATTTTTATTATTTTTTTATTCTAGGGACGATTCTGAGTACGATCACATAGTTCTGTGACAAAACATTTACATACTTGATTAAACATTTATTTTTGCATCTAGAGTGCGCTGGAGACACTTCATCCAATGCGATCAACATAAATGCGAAGCAGGGTTCGAAAAAAATCATGATTTTTTGAAAAAATCGAATAAAGCACATCACGATTTTTTTTGAGTTTTTATTTTATCATATAGTTTAACTATATTTTGCATAAAACGTAGTAATGTAAAATGTTATTTAACCGCGGCTTTTTAATATATGTAGTTAACAAAAATAAATTAAATTAAATCATGAGAAAATTACCGATTTTTATGAACACGGTTGCTATTTTTGGAAGGACGGCGTTTTGTTCATTATAATAATGATATTGATTTCTGAGATGTAAAAATGGCGATTTAAATCATAATGATTTAATCGTGCCAACCCCGATGCGAAGAGTAAGAATATTATAAGTATAAACTTTTTTCCTACTAGTTGAGGTGGTTTAATATTATCATTTCTAAATATTTTTTTTTTAAATGAGAACATCTTTTAGACAGCCATTCCTTAGATTCTAATTTTCACGGCGAATCCATCGATGGTTTAAAATCGAAAATCGGATGAATATTAATCCTTATACACCAATTAATTATTGAAAAAGTATGAGGAAATTGGGGACATTCGCTCATCAAGTATGCTGCGGATACAAAATTGAACGAAACTATATATTCATACCTTCAATTTTACAATCGATTCGAAATCGATACATTATTCTGCAAATTAATCAATTACCAAATGAGAAAAACATCTCGAAAGCTTCATCGCTCTCAATTTTTCAGATTCATTTCCATTCTCATCAAAGAAATTCCAAGAAACAAAAATAACTCTGACAAGTGAGAAATTAGTCTACATCAGTAACTTATTAAATTCTCATATCTAGTGTGCTTCAGGCCATCAAATTGTTCAATAAACATGTATACAAGAGATGCAAAAGTGGATTGATAAATTTAAGAATGCCAAAAAAATTCCAGGCTAAAAGTTGTTCACCATTGTTGGGAAGTTAGCCAAGAGTTACAAATTAGTTAGCAAAGAAGAACACAAAATATAGGTACAGGTCGTTCAAGTCAAGTACGCAGTGCAGCAGTATTTGTACGAAAAAGTTGAATACTTCAGAATAATTCTACTAACCCCAACGATTTTGTTTCTTCGATGTTGTTTTACGGCGAGTCAAGATGCCCGAACAATGGAATGTTTGAGGAAATACCAACAAGTAGGCGGAATACACTTCGTACATTTACTTCCCTTTAAATAAAGTTGTGTTTTTTCTTTGCTGGAATGCATTTGTTATGTAAACATTAGGTTTTAATTCAGTTCCATTCAATTTTGTATCCACAGCATAGGTACTTGATAATTTAATACCTACCTAGACCTTTATGGCATAAAGTAACAGTTGCTCGGCAAATGCCTGATTCTCCTGATGTCCTCGCGTGTAAGATTTCGCGTTTAATCGGTAGATAAAAAATAGCCCCGAAAGCGTCTGCAAGACACTTGAACAAACAATTATTTTTTGATATGCCCATTTATTGTTACAAACTTGCGTGGGGCAAATTAGACTCAAAGTTGTCCGAGCCTGACCTATCCCACGAATGCTTTTGTTTTATTGCGATCTTCTCACGCATCATTCTTCCAAACAGGAAGTCTCACTTAAGTACCCGAAGTCATAGTTCACGAAATGCAAGCCATCTGGCCTTGACGGTTCTGAAAGGCGATTTTTCGACCATATGACGTTCCAAACAAACTGTAGGTGTTTAATCAATGGTCCGTCAAGCAGAATAACAATTGTGTGAACTGCAGAAGGTATTACGTAATGGAAGCCAAAAATTAACGGAAAGGGGATAACTTTGTCGAATTAAAACAAACAATCGATTCAATTTTATCAATTAGTTAGGTAAAGTAGAACCAACAATCTAGTAAGGTTGTAAATCAATATTAGCCGACGATCCTCATTATTACCCATTGTTCGGAATACAGATAAGCAATGAAAGTGTGTGTCCCTTAAAATATTCCCAGGTCCGGATTCAAATATCTCATGAAATATAATAGTAGGCTCTCCATTTTTTTGGCATCTGTCGACAGTTTTGTATTTGAATATATTTGGTAATAAAAAATCTCCTGAGTTGATTTAGAACCCTTGGTAATGATATGTTTAAATGTGTGTAAGTAATAAAATTTACTTACCTGGCCACCTGACTTTTGGTACTAATGGACTATTAACCAAATTATAGCAATAATGGTCTATTTCAGAAATAAAAGGAAGAAGCTAGAACTTCAACTGGTGGTCGTTGTACCACTAGTCGACAAATGTTACACGCTCATGGAAAACAAATTATATCAAATGTTTATACTTCCCTTCTGGAACGTGGAATGTCCAAGGATCAAGCAGTGCGAGAAAATGCTTCTTTAACAAAAACACCGTATTCCACAGTGTTTAAAATAGTGAGTAACCCTATTTTAAAAAAAAAGAAACGAAAAGACTCTGGTGGTTCAAGGAAACTAGATGGCTGTGATGTAGATATAATTCGAAGAACAGTATATGCCTTATATAAAGAGGAAATTGTGCCTACATTAGATATTTTAATGCAACGGCTAAAAAATAATGAAACAGGTATCCAGTGTTGCAAAGAGACTTTTAGGACTTCTGTTTTACGAAACGGATTTCAATTTAGAAAACTCAGTAGTGGCAGAAACATATCATTCAAACAGAAACTGCAAACATTCCTGACAGCAGCTGGGCCAACTGTGTTTTTCATATTAAAAAGGTGGAAAAATCATATATGGATATAGAAAAACTTCCCAAACAAAAGATTTTTATCAATTTGGATGACGACAGTGAGAGTGAAACTGATCTTAGTGAGTAATTTTGTAAGTGTGTGTATATTAAATTTAATTCTAAACAACTCAAAATTATAAAGTTTCTGAACTCTAATCGCATTCATTATCGTGATGTTTATAAATGTTTGTGTGTTATATATCATAATATATTATATGTACATAGATAATTCTCAATTATAATCAAGCGATTTTTCTTAACCCAATATCATTCTATTTACTTACATACAAAACAAAATTGAATGGTTAGGGCAGGTACAACTCTGCGTAATATGGACGGCCTGACCGCCTGCTGATATCTCAAGTGGTTGGTGATTAATGACCTTCTTATAATTCTGGTTATACTTTACCTACATCTGTTTTTTGAGTTGAGTTTAAAAATACCGACGCTCCGCCTTTCTTCTCCACTGTTAAATTAGAACTTATTTTATTTTTTAGTGAATAAAGATGAATTATTATTATTATATACGTTAAACTCTCTTGTACTTTTGATGTATTTTAATTTTGCACACGGTACAATGTAAATTTTGTGTAAGTTATCCTCTCCTATTGGTGTATGTTTTAATCTAATTTTGTCAAGTTGAATATCCTGATGTATGTACCAATTTGGTTATCTGAATGGATAGAGAAGTACCGTAATATAATGTTAATCAGTATGTAGATAACGAGATAAACTATGTAGAATGTTTGAGGTTCCACACTTTTTGTTTACCTACTCAATTTTTACTTCCTCTTATTACTAGAAAGCCCACCGTGTGCCGTATGTATTTGGAACTTGCAAGAGTGTTTGGTGCTTAAATAAAAATAGTACAGTAACGACAGACAAATGTAAGAATGAATCGTAGCACTTTGAAACCTGGCACATGGCTTTTTGACATCATTGCATGGTTAGAAAAAAAATTGTTTACCAAAATATCAGGGGTGGAACCCGACAAAATTTTTATTTAAAAAAATTATATATTTTTTTGTTGTTGTTTCGGAAAGTATATAAGATTTATCAAAAAACAATTTCAACAAGGAGAAATATAATTCCATTCTCCACAAGAAATATACCTAGTAATTTCTCACAAAATGCACTCGTTTTCTCAGAAAACCTGATTGAATTCCAATATAAAATTTCAGAGTCCCTTTAACCCACCACTGCAAATTAGATTTGTCAAAAAAAAGTTCCACCCCTGGAATTTTGCTCATTACGCACGGTAAACAAATCGCACAGTTTTCGTAAACAAAACGCACAGTTTTCGTTAACAAAACGCACAGTTTTCGTTAACAAAACGCACAGTTTTCGTTAACAAAACGCACAGTTTTCGTTAACAAAACGCACAGTTTTCGCAAACAAAACGTACAGTTTTGAAAAACAAAACGCACAGTTTGATATCTCGAAAACGGCTTAATGGATTTGGAAGATATTTTGTATGTAGATAGGGGATTTTACTGATAATAATAATAATAATAATAATTTTTGGATCTCGAAAACGGCTTCAACGATTTGGATAAAATTTTGTATTTAGATAAGGTATTGCTACTTGAGTTCATCATAGGCTTCGTGAGTAATTTTTCCATTCGTGCGTAATATGCTTTTTACAATACTTGTTACGTAATATATAGGTACTGATATTTATTGATGAATTGTATCTGCTTGTGGTATTCCCCTTAAAAATTCCCACGACAGGTATGAACTTGAACTATTATTTCTCATCACAAGACACCAACTCTGTTTAGTCAGTTTAGCAGTGTTGCCGATCTGCGGGTATTTACCCGATTTTCGGGTATTTTACTGCTTTGCGGGTATTTCAGTTTTGCGTCATCTCATCTCAATTATTCACTGTTTTAAAGTTAAAAGTCACCGCTAGAGACACCTTATTTCTTATTTTATAGTCTGTGACACTGTGACTCTGTGGACTGAATTGACAATTGACATTCATTATTATATCTGTCGAAATTTGTTTTGTGTTGGTTCGTTGGTTGTCAAATGTCAAATAAATATCAGCTGACATTTGCAATGCAACTATTTATATTTATCATTTATTTCTAATCTAATCCGAATTCCGAGTTGTTATTTGTGATCGGTTATTATTTTGAATCCGTTAAATGCAAATAAAAAGAACAAATGGACAAGTGGCTGGTTAGTTTTATTCTTTTCCATTTCAACTTTTCCAGAATATAATAATAGCCAACAAAATGCAGGTGATCTCGGTTTTCCGACTGGTCGTTCTTTTTTCAACCTACCCGTCAGAGGCGTATGTAGACTAATATAAAGGAGAAACACTTCAAAATTGTACGCGGGTAAAATGCGAGTTTTTTGAATTCACGAGCGGGTACAATCGGGTATTTTACGTCAAAATTTCGGGTACTTTGTTGATTTATCATTGGCAACACTGAGTTTAGTGCCTCAGTGGTCACTTGGTCGCGTTTAACGACACCCGCCATCCCACATCGGTCCGTACCACGCGCCTACGTAAAGGTCAAAGCCCTCCAAGGCCCAGCGAGAGATCCACGCACAAGAAAAGAAAAGGGGTGAAACCCAGCAGGGTCGTCCGTCACCGTTCGCCGCACGAAGGGATAATCGACCTTAGTTCCCAGACAATACGAACGAGCGATTCTAGCAAAAAGGGACGATGTAATGTACGGGGGGTTTCGTGCGAACGAGACGATTCTTAGGGCTTTTGTCTCGTCGATCTTGTGCGCTCCGGTGACTTGGAACATGCGAGGTATCGGAAGGGGGAAAGGTAGGCATTATGGCGAACGGGTGCTGGTTAAAGATGGGCGGAGAGTTTGGAGAAATATGATACTTCGTTCGTCGTAAAAAATAAGAAACAATATATGCTCGTCGAAATTCATAGCACCAGAAGATTTCCACTTTTCAGAAAGTCTTCCATATACCCTCATTTATTCAAGACGAATTTTTCACAAAAGAAAAAAAATAGAGGATATATTGGAGGACTAGTTAACGTATCGTCCGTATCCATAATTGGAACGTAATAAGGGTGAACAATTAATTCGAACAATGTTTCCCAATCGTAAATATTACGAACCGTAATAACGTAATGGCATGCTTTATTTTCTTTACGCTGGCACTTCCATTTTTAGTAATACGGAAATGTGCCCAAGAAATTTTTTTCTCCGTTTCAAATCTGCTTCGATGTACTGTTTCGTTCTTCGTGGGCCACCCTCAACTCTATTTTTTCGAATAACTTCTTCACTTGGGGGGTTGCTTTTCTTGGTCCCTAAAGAAGTGCTACCTAAAGTTTCAGAGCTTGATCATTATTTTAAGTCCATTTTTCCAATTTTTGAACATAGCCGGTCCTGCGAGTTTTTCGACTGCCCCTTTTTGCCCCCCTGTAATACGGCCCTGCTAAAAATTCCTTCCACCTCGATTTCAGCTATCTAAGTGCCAAATTTAAACTAATTAATGAACTAAAAAGTGAGAATATAGGAGACCGGCTAATTTTTGACCTAAGACATTTTCGGGAGAAACATTTTAAAATTTTTTTTTCCAGCCCCGTCTGAATGAATGCAACTGAATGCAAATTACAAATTAATTAATTCAATTGTGGAGGGTGAAATATTTACACGATGAAAGAAAAACTATGGAGTTTTCAGTTTTTTAATGATGAGAAAGTGGATATGTTAATCGTGTATTCGAGATGTTTGAGAAATAGCACCAGATCTCTGACTATGTATCTCAAATGCATAATTATTCATCATAAATTATAACACTCTCAAGTATATAATCATTTTGAGAAACGACATGGTCACTATATTATCCAATTTTCATCTTATACACAGTATATTTTTAACGAAGTGAGACTTGTTGCAGATATTCTACACACTAATTATGAACCTGTGAAATGTTGCATATGTACAATAGAGATGAGAGATTTTTCCTCTTACCCCTATAGAAAGTACACACATTCCTCCCTCAAACCATGGAGGAAACTCATACTTTTCCTCCCTAGGAATCTATTATAATCAAATTGTTTCCGTTATTTCTAGAACATCTTATATATCTTGTATTCTGGTAAAAATCAAACATGAATGTTACTTCCACTTTAGTTCTTCAATAGCTATTTGTGTATTTAGAGCGCAAAAAGATTAATCTTTGGAGAACGACAATGACACTTGGTGCTCGAAATATCTACACACATTATTTTTTCTACAAGCGCAGCTCTTAGAAAAAAAATGATCGACACTTCATTCAAATAGGCACATAACATTACTTATGAGAAAATCACTCAATAGCAATTCGAAATGTATAAGGCTATCTAAATGTCCAATAATTCAAATCACTAACAAGAAAAAAGTAAAATAACTTTCTTAAAAAAAAAAGTTACAATTGCCAGGAGCTGAACCCGGGACCTTCGGATTACAAGCCCAAGGCGCTAGTCATTGCACCACTGCAGATTCTTAGATGGACGTGACTGTATTTTCTATACTTTCCATCATGCAAGTATAGGTCCGTTTTAGACAAAAGCAGTTGAGAAGCGTCTTAAATTTACAAAAACCGGTTCATTAAGTGAGTAGGAGGAAAAATCATATTTATTACATGGGAGTAAAGTGCCCGACGTGTCTGTAGTAAACTACATCCTACGGGAGGAAAAGTGGCACTTTTCTCCCTAGTAATACAAATGGCTAATGTATTGAGAAATAATCGATATTTTCTCATTCTTCAAGTAATAAACCTTTGGGGACAAAGTAATATATTTTTTACTTCCTTCGCTACGATTTTATTACCACAAAACACCTGGAAATGGAAATTTAGCATCCATCTTGGCAGTTTGAAGTACAAGATTGAGAAAAGTAGAAAAGTAAGTAAAAGTAGAAAAGTAAGTAAAAGTAGAAAAGTAGCTCCTGTAAAAAGTTTTTCCAAAAATGTTTTAAATATAATTCAACGTTCGTAGGGAGCAGCAGTTGTTTTCTGTTAGAGACTTGGCGACGAATTTTCCTACAGTGTAGGTTAAAGCGGACTACAGGAATTCTCAATCCATTTTCTAATTATTAATGTTTTGAGATAATCTGTAATAAAAATAGAAAACATAATGGGTGTTCTGTTGAAACTCAAGACGCTCAACTGAATCATGAAATTTGCTCACGCCGCTAAAGCGCCAAATATCCGTTCATCTTGTTATTTGACCTTGGCTCTCGGTTCGGTAATAGATTCCAACGTTATTTATGTAAGATATGTACACAGAATTCATAAAGTCACCTTAGTTGGACAAATAGAGATGAAGTTGTTCGACACGTTTGAAAAAAAATTATACGACTTCCCGATCAGGAATAAAGATGACATAGTACACGCACAATTTTATGTAAATTTATCGATTTATATCATCCACCTGGTTTCCGGTGGATGAAAAACCCTAACACGAATATCAAATAGGAGACTTCCAGGTTTTTTATAATGGTTTCCTACAAGCAAGACGATTATTAAGTCTTCGGGCGATTTGAAATATTTCACCGGAAGACAGGCCCTTTCTTGACTGTAGCGTGTGACTTGACCTCATTAAAATATACAGGGTGTTAGGTAGACATTTCAACAGGTGATAGATAGCCTGAAATCAAACTAGAAATGTTTTCATCCTGATAAGGAAGAATTCTTCATCAATTTGGCAACAGTGTTATGATTACTCACAGTTCGGAGTGTAGTGCTAGATTTCTAATATTCTAAAATAATTCGTTCTCAAATCTGATTTGAAGGGATCAGTTGGGAATGGAAAATACGTGATATGACTGTCGATGAAAATAAAGATAATAATAATAAAAGCTGCGGAGACAGGATCCTCCTGTAGCTACGTAAGCTACATGGGGCTCCTGAGCCCAAAATACATTCACTCTCTGCTTCTCAAGCTTATGCGGCCTAAGCCTATATCCACAGACACGAGTGTTGTACTACCATCTACAACACTCTCACGGTATAGACTATACCCAGGTGTTGCCTTATGATCCAGAGGATATTGAGTCAATTCTGGAGAATGAGAAGGGTCAAATCTATTATCACTACTCATTGCTCACTCTTGGTCAAATACATGCAAATAAGCCTGATGTGGTCTCCCTCGACCATCAAAGCAAGACGATTTTTGTCATGGAGTTTTCCACTTCTGGTGAAACGAACATCGTCCGAAAAGATGAGGAAAAAAGAACTAAATAACCAGGTTTACTCTTTGGAACTCCGCAGACTCTACCCAAACCATTCTGGATTGGGTCGTAGGTTTTTGGTGGAATGATGGACTCTGAAACTTATTCGTCTTGCCGTAAGATGGCAGAAATCTCAGCACGGCGAATGCAGAAAGCCGTCATCCTTGGTTCACTTCGTCTACTCAGGCCACATTATTAGTCACTCACCCTCTGGATCGATTTAGTCCAAGGAAACAGGGCTTGAGTGGGATATTTCTAACAGGAAAAATATCAATAATGATATGCCAATTGTGTCCCATCGTTAACCGACTGAGGAGGAGCTGTGATGTCGAAGACCAATTGTAATTTGCTTGGACAGTGAAGCAGCAATACTAGGATCACACAAGATCATATCCAAGCTGGTGTCCCGAATGTAGACGTACCTTGGAAAACCTGGCAAAACGAAGAAAAGTCAGTCTCACATGGGTCCCAGGACAGTCGGGTGTCCACGGAAACGAGAAGGCAGAAAGGCGCTTTGCCAAGGAGGGATCGGAGAAACCACCAACTGTGCCAGAACCCAACCTAGGAACCACCACAGCTTAGCTGCTGCTGCAATGGAAAAACTGTTACAAAACAGTTCATAAAAAGATTACAGGACTCGCCCGGCATGAGACAATAGAAGCTCCATATATCCTGGCCTTCGGAAAAACTCTAAAGGAAAATCCTCTCTATTAGGAGACGGGATCTCACGCTAGCGACAGGGCTCCAGACGGGATAAAATCACCTGAACTGACACTTTGGGATCATATATGATCCGCTCTGTAGGACGTGCCTGGAAGAAGACGAGACCTCGTCGCATCTCCTCACAGAATCCGTACACTGGTGCATCAGAGGAAGGCAGCTTTTGGAGACAGTATGCTGATTGCTGAACCCAGCGGATGTCAAAAAGATTCATCTAAGGGAGTTGCTGAAATACGCCAGGGAAGCTGGCATGTTCAGCTGAACCCAGACACGTGGGTGCACAAGTCCAAGCAGAGAGGCCTACGTATTCTTTGTGGCGACTGCACACTGGACGGACGCAATTAAGAATCGATAGAAAACTCTCTATAGGTACTCATAAAGAGCCTGTACGAGTAAGGGACGGCTGGGGAGAAATGAGAAACAGAATTGCAGTGCCTTCTGTCCTCTCGAGTCCAGGTGATAGGTGTACCATGAAGAAAAATATCCTGATTTTCATCCAGATAGACGGAAAAGAACAAAACACTTTCTGAACCTCCCCTGTAGCGTAATAATTCAAATGTTGGGAACGTATTAGTTAATAATAACAGAGCTTCTCGCATACTTTTCAAGGCTATCACGTTTCATTTTCGAATTGTGACCGTTAAAATGCTAATGTGATACGCGATAGACAAACACTCAAGAAATATCACTTAACTGTACCAAACGCACGATTAGTTCCACCAGTCAAATATCAAATAACAATATCACGCACTTTTAGATGGATGGAAAAAATAATGATCTCATTGGTTAATTCTAGATTGAGCGAACCTTGTCCATAAGTAACGAACTATATTACATATTCTTTCATATTCTCAGTTTATTGTCTCGAGTTTTTTTTTTCACAATAAATTTACAGATAACAGAAAATGGTTTCCAACCAAATTGCGCCAATGGCTCAGGAGCTTCATGCAAGATCGGTCCTTACACGTAGCAGTATTTCTTCTAGTGCGTTGAAAACCAGTGCCGGGGTCCCTCAGGCTTCCATCCTGTCCCCCACCCTATTTCTTTTACACATCAACGACCTCTTGAAAACAAACAAGAACTCCATTTACAGTTTCGCAGACGACAGCACACTTGTCTCAACTTTCACATCCTATCGATCACTTTCGGTGGATGATACAAACAGACTCAGGCAGAAACAGGTTGACTCAAGCAATCGTCGAATGGGGAACCAACAATGTTGTTCAGTTCAACGCCCAGAAAACACAAGGCGCCACGTTTTCCAAGAAAGTGAATTCCTCAAATCATTCCATCACAATGTCCGGAAATACCCTTGATTCAAGTCCTTCCATCTCGATTTTGGGAGTCGGTGTCTAATAATATGTCTTGGCACGACCATGTTGCTAATATCGCAAAATTAACAAGCCAGAGGCTGAGTTTTCTGTGGAGAGCTAAAAAGTTTTTTACTCCTGACCAACTGTTGACGACGTACAAGGCTCAAATCCGACCTCGGCTGGAGTATTGCTCGCACATTTGGGGTTCAGCACCAAACCATTCTCTTCGTCTTCTAGATTCTATTCAGAAAAAGGCCATTCGGTTGATCCATCTCTCACAGATACTTTTCACCCAATAGAACACACAAGAAAAGTTGCAGACCAGGCATGACTCTACAGATATTTCCATGACAGATTCTCCAGAGAAATAATAGTTATTTATGGTACTAGTGTGTCATGTTGAAAATAAGTCACGCGAGAAAGATTTATCAAGAAAGAGGCAGATGTGCACCTTTTTTATCGAGGGTAATACCACAAGAGGTTTCTATTTTATCGGATAAACTTTTATTTTGAACGAAAACTTGGTTAGAGCAAATAACATATATTTATCTAATGTTATTCGCTCGTGTCATATTACAAGCTACCGAGTTTGAGTGGAACATAATTAAAGTTTAGCCGATGAAAACAAAACCTCGAGTGGTATTAGTGAGATAATTTAACGAATCAAATAAACGAATAATGAAGGTAAATAAAAGTTTAACCACTTGCGAACAGTTACGATTCTATTTATCCGATATCAAACTGCCAAAATTCATGTTTCTTTTGGACGATTTTACTTGATTATTATCACCGTGAATTCACAGAAGGGAAAGAGGTGATTTCTACCTATAAAAGAGTGAGGTGAGGTTCCAAAAGATAGTAAAAAAACAGTCTTGGTTAATGATAAATTCATTTAACATTCATCACAAAATTTATATTCAATTTCCTCGCGCCCAAATGCCACTCATGTGAAGTTGGCGCCAACTTTTTGCAAAAACACATTTTTTTTTTGAGTTCTCGGTAGGTTTGATAGAGTTTTGGAGTTCCTGGTACAAATTAGTGGCGCTGTTGTAGTGGTATTTTTCGATAAGATGAAAGAGTTCTGGAGTTCTTGACCATTTTTGAAAATAGTTCTGCCGAAATAAAAAAGTTATCGAAGAAAATCAATTTTTGACTTTCGAAGACCATCATTTTGAAAGAAAAATTACAGATATTTCAGTTCTGAGTAGCACTCGGCGAGTTCTACAAAACATGTTTATCGAGTTTTACCGATCAGAACTGTTTGTTGTTTTTTTGATTTCGCACCCTATGGTAGCTAATAAATTGAAAAGTTTTGCTTTTTCTATAAAACTTGATAAACATATTTTGTAGAACTCTCATCAGAACTGTTCTGAGATTTTTCCTGTCTTCATTCGAAATGTTGGTGTTTCGATTTTCGCACCTTATGAAGGCTAATAAGTTGAAAAGTTCTGCTCGCTGAGTGCTAATCAGAACTCTAATCAGAACTCTTTCAAAATGATGGTTTTCCAAAGTCAAAAATTGATTTTCATCGATAACTTTTTTATTTTGGCAGAACTATTTTCAAAAATGGCCAAGAACTCCAGAACTCTTCAATCTTCAGCGAAAAATACCACCAGAACTAATTTTTTCGAAAAAGATGGCGCCGTGTGAAGTTAGTACTACTACACAGATGGGTTAGGTTAGGTTATTTTTCAAAATTTGTATCAGGAACTCCAGAACTCTATCAAATCTACGGAGAACTCAAAAAAATTGTGTTTTTGCAAAAATTTGGCGCCAACCTCACATGAGTCTGAGTGTCTACGTGAGGTTCGTAAAATTGTGTGAGATCAAAATAACATGGGGACAAATTAAGAAACTCGAGAAACATCTATGAAAATTTTGCCAAGTAAATTACATCGGTACATGTTTTCTATAATACCTATCACCATGAAAAATTAGAGAATTCCCTCAACATATTCGTGTCGCCTGACTCCTATGAACACTATTCTTATTCCTTTCAAGTACAATCATTCGTTCTCGAATTACGTAATATTTTATGGCATTTTCGACGGTAAAACTCAGTCGCTACCAGCCTCTGGCGATTTCCGCGAATTCTCGGCAGTAAACTTGCCTCGTCCGGTCAGCAAAAGATTATTTACTAAAAATAAGACTAAACGCCTACACCGAGGATTAGTTCACATCCTTGAAGGCGCAACACTACCTGCCTAATCTGTTTGCACATTCATAGTTGGAGTCGACAGTTAATAGATTTGATTTGTCGACTATTCAGTTAACCGTACTGAGCCGTATCTTTCATCATGCTAATCTCGACTTTACCAACAACAGAATAAGAGTGCGGATTACCGAGCAAAGGTATTTGCAGATAGCGCCACCAGTAACAATGGTAAAAAAATGTAATGACAACAATAATAATCTATGATGCTCGCAATTTCACAACAATTACTCACCAAAACGTTAAACAGTGAACAGCCTGTTTCGATCTTTATTTATCTCTTCAGCACTGTACACTATATACAGACAAATTCAGCATGAATAATAATTATGAAACCTTGAGGGTCTATAGTAAATTCCTCGCTAAAACCAATTGGCTATCTAATGGTTTCGTATTTATTATCATCACTAATCAAACAGAGAGTCAAACCAACATCCAAAACAAAAACGAAAGGTAATAAGAACACTGTCGGACCGGGCAATACGAATATGTGAACCAGATCTCGATGAAGAACTGACTGAAATAGTAAAATCGACAACGTCGAAGTACCCTTCTCTCCAAATATTTCCACCATGGCTAATACCACGACGGACATTGAATTTCATCTGACAGCTATTTGTGCAACGTTCTTCCAAGAAGGCCCAGTTGCAATTGCTTATTTTAATTATAATAATTATAATAATGAGTTAGGATCCACGGTGTGATCTACATTATCGACGAGTACCCTATTTCATTTACAGTAATGGATCATAGATCACCCTGTATATAATTTTCTGTTTGTTACCCGGGAAGTACAAAGAGAAGTAAGATAAACTGAACAGATTTTTTACAGAAGTGCACTTGTGCTTGAATTGAATTTTTACATTTATTTTAGCACGTGTAGTTCGAGTTGATATTCAAATTATAGTACCATTACGCAACCTCCGAAGAATTTCGAATCCGAACAAATTATAGGTATGAATGGATGATATTTATCGAATCCGGGAATACGTTGAATTATTTCGAACCCAGACAGGTCAATGACCTTAGCCACCGGTTCAGTAGTTGTCGACACTGTCACTTGTAAATATACCTTCAATATGACTTCAAGAAAATCAGATTTTCCATGGGTAAGTTGTTGGTTCCTCAACTATGAGCAGAGTGAAATGGGGCTACAACATGCAAACGGGAATAATATTGATATTCGTAAGGTACCTATATGAATTCACAGAGCAAGCGTAATTTTAATATCCTCAAAACATGGTTGATTCGTTGATGTACCTATGATGAATTGATATTTTATCATTGCCTTTCCAGTAATTTTCAGAAAAAATATATTATAAAAATATTGCATTCTCACGTAACTCGTATCCAGTTTTCGATTTTTTTAATTCATCAATTTATAAAGATTACAATTATTGAAAACGCCAAACTAAACTACCGAATTCAAACGATCAGACGTAGAAGAAGAGGCGGGAAGCCATGTGACGTCAGTGTGCGAGTGATTCTGATTGGTCACTTTCGACTATGTTCGCGCCATCCCAAACTTCGACCAATCATATTACAAGAAGACACTGACGTCACAGCTGCGGACCGTTTGAATTTGCCGATATTGAAATCACGTTTTCAATATTGGATAATAAATCAGTTTTTCAAAATTTATGGTGGCGAAATGGTTAGGACTATGTCATAAACTGTCCTCCATTACGTCACAAAAAGTGCATGTTTTAAGATGCTGGAAATATGTTACATTTTCACTATCTTTCTTGTGTAACCGTATCTCGAGTTGCAACGGTAGGGAATACGAAATCTCCTTTCATTTCATTTAAGATCAATGAAAGTCGAAATCGCCATGGAACTCTCAAGGTGAGTTCATTCATAACAACGTTAAAACTAGTTCCGAAAATACCGCCCACTTCTCCGGTCTATTCGAATAATTCAAACTAAGACGATTCATATGTTAATACAGATGCTGGATAATCATCTACGGACGCGTAGAAAAGCAGTACTGACCTCTTTTGTCCATGGTCCCTTAACCAACTCCGGATTGACCACTTTCGTCCACCTTTGCTGACACTGTACATCGGATCGGTCCGGGAAATGTTCAGCGATTACGTCCCACTTTTCGCTAAAGTCTTCGACTAGCAGCTTCAACCTGGCATCCTGTAAAACAACATTTGGTTACCGGGGAGCACTTGTAATTTTTCCTATGCAATGAGGTACATTGCACAAGTATCTATTAGATTTAATGCAATACCCGTCGTGGTTATGTGTTCAGATATCTGATGCTGTAAAACGTAACTAGTATTTATTTTGAGTTAGTTGTTTAATGCAAGTTCAGCTCAATGGACTGTGACCATAGTAATATCTCAATATGAAAATTAAATAATGATTGACGATTCAAAAACTTGTGGCAGAACAGTTTCGGTAATACTCGTATCAAGGAGAAACTAGAGTCAGGTCCCTTACCCCCTAAAATCTTTAGCAACCCTCTACTTAGGACATATTACTAAAAAGCTCTTGGGAAGTGCATGGTGGTTTCTAAACAAAAATAAAGCCATTTATTACCAATTTCCAATTATTTCAAGGTTTTTCTAGTGTCCACTTGATATGTGACGGTATTCTTGAGTAATTATCTTGTTAAGTTCCTAAATTGAAGTAAGTAAATCTCTAGTAGGTAAACAGGAATCCTAACATAAACAGATTTATGAAATAAGAGAAGAATAATCACAATAAAAATCAAAGAGAATATAATTTGAAATATCTACATTGGAAACACTAACAATTTCCAATACAAACAGCAATAAAAACCACAGGTATTATTATACGATAAGAATATTGTTTGGTGCTGACTTCATGAATTCTATTCAACGATTTTTGAACTCTTGACATAATTTTTTGGGTTTATCACCTTCCACAATCTGAAAATGAAATTTTTTTTTAATCCAAAGAAATCTGTACAAGTGTAGAAGGGCAAATTAATTAATTTGCCCGATAAGTTACTGCGTTCACAAGACTGCTGTCTTGAAAGAACTTAATTTTTGTCAGTAACGTACCCTACACTGAATTTGCCTATCTGAAAAAATGAGATCGAATTAACAAAGAATACTTCTCTTTTTTTGAAAACTGTTGACGTTTCGGAGGCTGTATCTGCCTCCGTTATCAAAACTTCTTAGAAAGACGCTGAGAAAACTGAATTTGAATTGCGATTTTGGTAATAAGACCTTTCTTTGACAGATAGGCAAATTCAGTGTAGGGTACGTTACTGACAAAAATTAATTTCTTTCAAGACAGCAGTCTTGTGAACGCAGTAACTTATCGGGCAAATTAATTAATTTGCCCTTCTACACTTGTACAGATTTCTTTGGAATAAAAAAATTTTTCATTTTCAGATTGTGGAAGGTGATAAACCCAAAAAATGTCAAGAACTGGATTTCCTCCACAAAATCAAACTTTTAATCAAGATTTTTGAACTGTTCAAAACTATATTATATTAGCATTCTTAATATCATATGCAAGATCGTTAAATTTTACCAAAACATTAGTGAAATAGATAATTTTTTGTACAGGAGTAATTAGCTCTTTGGCATGGAGTAAATCAGTACAATTAGCATCTAACCAGGCAGTAAATTTGTACAGTAATAATCAAAATTATGTTGTATCATTATTCTATAGACTAAAGACATTATTAATTTGGATATAAAGTGTTGGTTTATCAATTGGAATATATTTATACTTAGTAGTAATTACAATGACTTTTGTTTTTGATACATTGAGTTTGCTCATATTTAGGAGTTGTTAAATGTTTTCAAGTATACTAACAGGATTTTCCAAACTATAAACGCTTGCAGCAATGAGTGCTTCATCTGCACACATTTAAAAATTCAAAATTTTGGATTAGTTGATGTCATTGAGATACAGTATAACTATTAAATAATAGTGGACCAATAACACTACCTTGGGGAACTTCTGAGGTCACCGGCTATTCACTTTGGTTCCTTGAAACCTATTATGAAGATAACTTCGAAAGCACCTGTATGTTATTTCCGAGGTACCATAATATTTGATATACTGTACTAACCAATCAATATCCATGGTTTCAAGGGCTTTTTTAAAGTCCAGGAATAAGACCTTCAATTCTCCTATTATTCATTTCCATTAACTTATTGTTAACTGAAGTTCTGTATGGCGTTTGATACACTATAGTGACGTCACAGGGAAAACCAAGAAAGGTGAGAGGTTGATATTTTGTTTCTAGATTCAAAACCCAGATTCTCAAAAAAAACTACAATGCGTCCAACAATACATTATAGTTATGAAAGTGTTTCATCCAAGTGTTCAGGTATCGTTTTGGTCAATGCAGCTTCGAATCATGCTTTGTGTATGAGAATTTGTTCCTTAAGATAATAAAGTACCTACATCTTTCTCCCCCCCTCTCTCTCGCTAGGAATCGCACGTTAAAAGGTAAGACCTCGTTAATCCTTGGCTCGCACAAGTTTCGACTTTTGAGGGCTGCCGTTCGTAAGGGGACGACAGCTGGTTACCAAAAAAACAATTTCAAAAACAATTTAAAATCTCTTCCTCTCACTCTCCCTCTATCTTTCTCTCTCTCTTTTCCCCTCTTTCTATCTACCTACATATATAGATAGCATTTCTGCAAACGGAGAAGTGAGATAGTAAGCGGTGACAGAGGGTTTTTCTTCATTTCCTATTTCCATAATTTTTCTGGGCACCTCTCTAATTACAAACGTATTGATAATTCAAATTATAAAACTGACACACTGTATAATAAAAGAGACACTGTGCAATAACAGAGTTTCATGTAATACATTTTCATGCTTGAATTTTAATGCGCAATTCTATATTGCAAATTCACAAACCCCCAAAACAGTATCACAAAAGTAACACGATAGTTTTATTTTGTATTTCAAATCACATCAACTCCTCTACTCGTCGAATTCCTTCCACCCTTTAGTATATACGCATATATTTTGAGCGGCTAGTGTGGGAACTAAGTGCACTGAACTGAGGGCGATTCAGGCCCTAGAACAGGTATTTCGATGGACAGCAGGCCACTAATGAATGGTTCGATAGGTATTTATATCTCTATGAGAAATCGTGTTATTCTATCTTATTTCTTCAGTGTTGTATTCGACATTCTATAAAATAGTTAAAACAGGAAAGAAGAATGAAGAAAATGCTATATTTATTTAACGTAAGTGTGAGAAGCAAAAAAAAATCAAAAAGTGAAAGTGATGTTTCGAAAGAGGAATTTACTTCTCGATAAAATGAAAAAATCTAATTTGTATATTAATTGGATTTTTCAAAACTGCAAGAAGTTCCGGATCGTGAGCACGGTTACAAATTTGTGAATACATCAGAATAGATATTTTCAAAATTTGCAACAAAGTTTCAAAACTTTTGCAATTATTTCGAGACCACCTTGATCAACAAAATGACCACGAATTGAAAAAATATATGTTCCGGTCAACGTAAAAGGTTGCATAGATCTGCAAAACTGTTCCGATGTATCTGCCAAGTTTGCAGAACTTTTGGAATTTTCTCTTATGGCATATCAAAGAAAAACATTATAGGTCGATAAAAAAAATGTTCCTTACACTTGAATTGCTTGCAAACTTGATTCGTGACATGAAATAATATACTCAATACTCCAAGTTTGCAGAACGTTTCGAATCTTCTCAACGAGTATACAGCAAAATTCAAGTTAATTGCCATTTTGACAATGTTACGTACTTCGGAAGAGGTTGCAAACTGAGATTTATTGCTTTCTTGATGTACCATTTACTTCATCTAAGTTTGAAAACTTTTGGAATTATTGTCGAATTTTCGATTTTTCATGTATCTCTCTACTGAAGCAGTCCGTATATTCTAAATGATAGAGGCCACAAGTGGGAACCCTGTGGAACACCAAACGACGCTAACATGTTTATAATTTCTATTGCATATATTAAACAAGTATGACTATTTTAATTGTCTTTCGAAATCCGCCACTCACCTCCTCTTTGCTCCATCGGCCCTTATTAATTGATTTTTTGGATCGTGTGAGTTCTTCCGCACCAGCAGAATCATCCGAATCTTCATTTCCTGAGTGATCTATTTCTGAATCTTCTATTTTGAAATCTTCCTGCTTAAATCTGCAAGAAAAAAATAAATATAAAAGGTATAATCCTTTGATGTTTTTTCTGCTAAAAATTCATTTTTCGCAGATCGACTTGAAAATCACAGCATATACTAATTCGGCATGCTGAATCGATTGGCGTTCGCAGAATTGCTCTATCTCGATCCGGTCGTCGAATGAAAATGTTATCTAGAAGTTGCAGCTGCCGTTTTCCCGCCAATTTTTTTTTTTCAATGTTATATTCGTGAAATTCAATCTTTCTTCTATAAGCTGACCAAATTTGAAATCGATTGCTAGTCAAACATAGATTTGGTAGGCTTTTTTACGAACGTCTGCACTTTGAGTTGGACCGATTTTTAAATTTATTATTTTTCATTTATCGAATACTGTGTCCTATTAAATGGATGACGTAGAATACGGAAAAAATATTGAAAAAATTCTAGAACTGTCGGAAGTATTTTTCTTTGGCGGTATTATGTGTTAGGATGCCTGATCCTAGCGCACCTTTTACATTTTTCGCATTTTGCGACCATAACGAGACATATTCGTTAAATACATATGAATATAGAAAGAAAAATCTACTCAATAAGATTTGATCAAAATGTTCGAGGATAATATAGCAAGACCATGGTATTAAATTTTGGGTATTTTTTTAAAAGACCATCCCAATAAACCAGTCTGAAAAAATAACCTAACCTCGAAAACGTGGACTATTTTGATAGAAGTAATAATCGTATATTCAAATTATTATTGTCTAATTAGTCAAGCGATCCGACTGAAAATGTGAAATTACCAACAATTGATGCAAACTATTAAATCCAAAAGTTGTTCCAGAAACACCAAAAGCATTCATCTGCATTGTTTGATAATCCAACATCCTGTGCATAGTAAACTATGAATATCCTTTCGTCACCTGAACTAGAAATTACTCGTGGAAATTATCTTTCATTAGAGTCTCTTCTAACCCTTTTCAAGTTCCTTTGGCCCTTTTGTGATCCGACGGAAGTTCGTGAGGATCGTGAGGTTCATCTAGAGGAAGTGAGTCCTCAAGATGGCACGCCGAGCATATCTCCCGATATATTTCTTGTTTACGCAGTTCCTGGCAAGATCTTTCATCAATAGAAACTTAGTGAAGCGTGAATTTACAGGGGATTACACAAGAATATTCGCCGAAGTCGGATGCACAAGTCACACAGTAACAATATTTCGAAATATTCTAAAATTTTATTCATAAAAATCGAACTGTTCGAATGAACTGTTAATGAGCTTTAATTTTTCAAGGTATTCACATGGAATTGTGACTGATATCTTCTAAAGGACCTGCATGTTTTCAAAATGGCATTTCTTATTTTGGTCATTCGCCAGACGTCAAAATGACGTCCTACAAATGACGTATTTTGGCTGTGGCATTTTAATCAAATTAGGACATCATCAGGACGTCACAGTGCTACCTGGGAATTGACACAGTAATAAAATAAAAGCAAAGCACTTTATGTAAGTTCTCGTCGGTTCCACAATTGGCAGAGATGGGTGACATTAGTTTTGATGAGTTAGTTTGAACATGCCGTCGACATATCTTCTTTTCTTTTCTTTTTCTGATGCCTATCAGTAATTATTAATGTGTAATATCACCGTACAGCTGGAAATAGTTTTATGTCAAAGAATGCTTTAATAGATAATAGATACTTACCTAAACAGTTGGCGAGTTGTACTAATTTCGTCATTTACTAAAGGGGGAGCAGAAAAAGTTTTTTGTAGGTTTTTACCGCGCCCCACGTTGGGTGCCAATGGGATGGTGTAATATTTGGATGTGCAATCGAGGAAATAGAAAAATTCAAATTTTTATACAAAATACCATTATCTACAATAATTGCTGGATTTGACAGAAACCAACTTCTTTTCTGTTTAATATTGCGACAAAAAATTATTAACATTCGACAGATATCTGCGCACCTGCCCCACAACTTTCTTATATATGTATACATCTTTTTTAATCTCGATGAATAAAGCCCATTTAATTTTTTTTTCTCATCCGTTAAGATTATTCCAGTCAGGCCCTGTCTCCGGAGCCCCGATACATCCGGAGGGCGCACTGGTGTCATTTACCCAGAGAGTCACTTCCCACGTCCGTGGGGTGAGTATTACTGGGTCCGAGGATCATGTGCCCTGAGTAGACGGAGTGAACCAAGGATAACGGCCTTCTGCATACTTGCGGCTAAGATTTCGGCCGCATCACGGCAAACCGGAATGATTTTTAGATTGGAGAGGCGTATCCAACATTCCACCAAGGACCCCTATGATCAGAACCACCATTTCAACAGAATGGTTTGGGACTGCAGAGTTCAAAGAGTACCATCGATATTTAGTCAATTTTTCCTCCTCTTTTCGGACGATGCTCGATTCGCCAGGAGCCGAAACCTCTATGACAAAAATCGCCCTACTATGATGGTGGAGGAGGACTACATCAGGCTCATTTGCTTGTATTTGCCTGAGCGTGAGGAATGAGTAGTTCGAATAGATTCGGCACTTCTCATTCTCCACAACGGACTCAATATCCCACGAAGCATAAGGCAACACCGGTGTCTCGTCTATACCGTACGAGTGTCGTAAATATATGGTAGTACAACACTTCTAGAGCGCGTTATGCCTGTGGATCTAGGATGAGACCGCATAAGCTTGACACGCGGACAGCAAATGTCTTGTAGGAGCCCCACGACACGTTCTGCCTCTATACATACCCATCACGCGACTAATGTAGACCAGGGTGTTGAAGACTATTCCATGCTTTTGTACGTATCTTATATGAGATTGAAAGATAAGGTTTAAAATATTCCAGTACCTAAAATTAATATTATTTGGTTGAACCTCTTCAAATGTTTTCCTCTCAAACCACATATCTCTAATATTCCTAAGATAATTGCATGATTCACTGAACTAAATAATAATAATTCATGGTAATTTGATTAAAAATTACTGAATTGATTTCTTTCAGCAGCCTTCAATAACATTTCTATAGTTGAACAATTTATCGAGTAAATTTCATATGAAAACATGGCAATAAACGAACCCAATCAAAACTAAACCGAACAAACTAATGGATTTTTAATTTTTTATCAATCTGTATCCCATTCGTACGAAGATGGCTTCGCTCGATACGATCATTTTGTATCCACCGAATTGAATGTAATCAAGTTGCTTGCTTCCCTAAATTGAGCTTGACCCCAACCGCACGGCCACCTAATCTATCAAAATGACTAGGCGCGTATATTCAGCTTTTCAATTTCAATTCGGCCTAACCCCTGCTCTTCCTAGAACAAACGAATGTCGCTCTTACACTAGCTCGATCTCGCTTTCATTGAAGCTCATATTCGCGCGTGCAGGTCTACGAATCTAGTGTGCTTCGAAATATTCCCATCGCTTAGACCTTAGAATATATCGCGATTGTTCTACCGCTATCTATTATGTAATGTAGGGCATGTAAGGCATCACATCGGTTCAAGGTTCACACAACACAATGCAAATATTCCAGGGGTACCTGATTTCTCACAGATGGCCCGGTGTTTTCAAATAGTGAAGACAAGTGATGTTCGGGTTTCTAGCGAAAATGCACGTGAAAACGCTTTGCACTTCGCCGAGGTTCTGTAAGGCTGAAAACTGGATGATTGGCTTCGTTCCCTGTATGCAAATCGGTTGTTTTTGTTGGTAGCGTGTTTGCAAAGTGTCAAAGTACGCCTCCTTTTATAGAATGGGGAAAAAAGTTAAATATATCATTATTCAACCTGAATTAATACATTAATCAAGTAGTAGTATTTCTTTGAATTGATGTCAAATGTAAAGTTTAACTCGGCACTATTACTGTTGTTTGAAGGTTGTAGAATAGGTTGGAAAAATGGAATAAAGCACGATATTTTGAAAGAATCCTAATTAATCACAATTTTTTTGATTTATTTCATTTTATCATACAGTTTGACTATATTTTTTGATACATTAAATTTGATCTAATTAAAAAAAAAAATATGTTCTATAGTAATTCTAAAAATAGGCAGTAGACTGTATATTTTTCACTTCCTGAGACCTGAGAATATTTTTTTTTAACTGTAGATGGTATCCCAATTCAAAAAAATTGTCCGCTATTTGATGAACGTACTTGTGATTTTCCTGTTATACGACCACGACTTTTGCCTTCGATATGAAAAGCTAGCCGTCAACAACGAACTTATAAGTATAAAGTTTCCTTTCGATTACGATTATAAAAATGGGCGCCCCACGTTGGGTGCCAATGTAATAGTACAGGAACTAACTTCCGAAGAATACAACAGTCAGCCGGTGAAGAACCTGTACAGACTAGTACGGGGGACTAGAGTTACGAAGTGGATGCTGTAAAACTTACCCGGAAAGCACAAAAAGCCCAAGAGGCTGAAAGGCGAAAGGACCAGCATCCGAGAGGGAAAAAAATGGCGCAGGAATGATTTGTAAGAGCTGTGGAAGAAATATAATAATTCAATCGAATTTCGGTTAGTATCTACTTTTTGATTTTGAATAAATAGTTTTTGGTGAAATTTTTGGTTACAATTTTTTTCTGTGCGGAAAAATGAGGATATTAAAACTTCACAAAACTGGTGTTGGCACGTATTTGTTGTTGCATGTGCGCTTATAATACCTTCCCCACACGGAAAATGTTGCTTTTTTGTATAGGCACCGTTAGACAAAAGTTTTCTTTTAATAATAAAGCCTTAGAACTGGTGACTTTAACAACATCAACAAAAAAGTGTAGCTCAATGCAGTTTTGGAGATACCTCTCGTGAAATATCGAAATGACATTTTTATTTTTGCTTGATAACTGCTGCTGATAACAACTGCATTTCCCCTGATATATACACAATATATAACGACGCGACGGTATGGAATTATGTGAAATGACTGAAATAATAATATTTGCATGTTGTTTAATGTTGATCTCCTAGCTATTATTACTCTTCAATCATGTGCACTGAGTCACAGAAAAAAGTACATGCCAAATTGATATCTAACTGGGTATTACGAATAATGTGTGTATAAATAAGCAAGCAAATAACACTCAGTTTTTTTGGTACAACTTGTTTTTGTTGATGATATGAATTTATAGTGGAAGCTTTTGGGCAGATATTCTCTTCACATTTTGCTGATTTTGGAATTTTAGAGCGCTTTGCCGAAAAAAAAAAATTGTTCGATAGCGTTAAAATAATGTTTATTTTTAAATGCAATCTGGCATCAGAATTAACTGATTCCATAAGTCTTTGTTGCATGCTAAGCTAATAAATGTAAAAAATTATGCCCACGCCTCATCAAAATTTCATCGCGCAAGACGAATTAAAACTTCCTTCTTCCGATAAGCGTACATTTCCGCACCTGGACACGGGTGGTTACCGCCTCTTTGTGTATTTCCTACACAACTTTTATTGTGCGACTCGTCGCGTCGGGGGACCCTTCGTGTATTCCAGGATTACGTGCATTCGTAAGAAATACACCGTGTGATTAGACCACGTGGGAACAAACATACTTTTCCGTTCTCAAATTATGTCGTTCGCCCTTATAAGTCGCCATTGTATGTTAATTTTGTAATCGATTATTATGTGTGGCTGTGTTCTTTTTGCATGAAGTTTTCATTTATTCAGTCATTTATTCTTCTTCTTAAGTACAATACATATGAAATACATTTGGTAGTACATAAGACAGCTGAAAAGGGTTGATGATCATTTACATTTACGGAAAATTAATTGCAAACCTCTTTTAAATCGATTGTTTCTAGTCTAAAACGCCCATTAAATAACTAGTGTCACTATATTTTTCATTTTAAAAAATATCACATTTGAAAGTATACCTCTGACGTCACGTTCATAAACATTCCCCACCATAATACATTCCGAAAAAGGTAGATACCGTTCTCCCTTCAAATATAGCTTCCTTCTAGATTGAGATATTATTGATATTTTGTCTGCATATAAACTATTTTTTATATTATTTACAAATTGAACGCATCTTCCTTTTGATGAAGAACAATAATTGGCAACACCGCAAATTGTAACTGTTCTCACGGTATAAATATTATATCGTGATTTGAGGTTAATGTTCATTTTTATTTGTAATACTTTGATTTCCACTTTGTCACTTCATCAACTGTTCAAAAAATTCTATATATTATTACCTATGGGCTATTTTATATATTATTTGCAACTTTAAAATTTTCTGAACGCATCTTCCTTTCGATGAAGAACAATTATTGGCAACACCGCAAATCGTGATAACTGTTCGCAAGGAATAAAAGTTATTTCGAGATTTGAGGTTAATGTTTGTTTTTATTTGCAATACTTTTATTTCCATTCAACATTCAACAAAGTATCGCAACAGCCAGAAAAACAAGAACAGAAAGAAGAAAAATCATAGCAAAAAATATCCTGGATGTAATTAATGTTTATTTATTGGCTTTTGTTTATTTCAATATTAAAGTATTTGTGAATTTGGAGATATGCTCTGATGAAATAGATGTCGAAATATTAAAAGGAGAAACAAATGGAAATGATAAACAGAATCAGACTGAAATAACAGCTGAAGACTTCACCCAGCAGATATGACTGTTAGATACGAACTAATTTACCAGCCAGGGTTCATTGGACAAAATCCAATTTTTTTAATATGGTGCTCTCTGGTGTGGAGAAACTTTTCACATTATCATCGAAATACCAATATTTCAATATGGTCAAGCTATTCATAAGAAAATGTTTTTATACAGTTGAGAAAATTTAAAAAAAATAGCTATTTTTAATTTTCTTTCATTAATTATTCCTTCAAACTTTGTGTATGTATACAAAATTAAATTCTAAGCAACTTTTTCAAATAACTTCTTTCGATATCTTCCCATTTTACCCCCTTTTTGCCTTTTTATAGTAATTTTTTTCAATTTGCCGCCATACCAGTGATCACGCGACTTGTGTCCAAATCGATTTTTAGGTTATGGGACATGCACAAACTTTTCCCTAGAAATTTTTTTCTAATACTTAACTCTGATAATAAACTTTTTTCCTATATGGTACATACTTTTTGGCGGTCACTGTATAATTCGAAAATAAATTTTTAAAGAGAAAGATCAATAATAGAACTGAATTAATAAAAAAGTGGATCAATCGGGATTCGAACTCGAGACCACTCGAAATTATATTGGTATAACAACTAGGCACCTGATTTTTTTTTGTTTTCAGAATATGGTACTGATTTTCACCACCATTGCACATATTTTACTGGCATATACCTTTGCCTGGAATATTGCAGTTAAGTAGCCCATACTGAACGAGCACCTCCTATATCCCAGCTCTGACAAGATCAATTTTTTACAGCTCTAGTCTGTAAATTGTAATATAATTCAATAAGTGGCTGCCATTTATCTCATGGATGTAAGTGAATACGGAAAAAATGGGCGGATTCTCGACGGTAAATCTGATCAAAGCTCTTTCCTACACGATATTTATGTAATGGGTATTGAATTGAAAATGCACTTAGATGGTGTTATTGAATACAAAAAAAAACTCCCTGGTGACCGTCTGTTCTTCAACTCGATAGGTGGTGAGCATTCGAGTATAAATAAACTTGAAACACATGTTGTTTGTAGTAGGTTTCTTACCGCGTTTTTCGAGAAACGTGTTGTATACGAGTAA
Source organism: Chrysolina haemoptera (assembly GCA_958298965.1). Classification (NCBI taxonomy): domain Eukaryota; kingdom Metazoa; phylum Arthropoda; class Insecta; order Coleoptera; family Chrysomelidae; genus Chrysolina; species Chrysolina haemoptera. Next base: position 4,639,041 of record OY282588.1, read on the forward strand.
TGCATACATTTTATAGGCAACGACATATGGCTTCTGTGACTAAGCACAGCTCTTTTATTTATTATCTCATATCGCCAGGTTACTCTGGAGCAATACACTTATCGAATAATCCGTTTTCTTGAATTTTCTTTCGGGACACTTAGAGGTGAGCCTCCTGTTACCTCAGAGTTGAACAATATCTACAATTTTGTTAGTTCTTAATGAAAAAAATTTCGACCTTCTGTTTGGGGTTCCAATAAAAAAAATCTCCTGAAAAAAAAAAACATATCATAGTGCCTTGTGATTTCATTTTGATTTTCGAATATTTCTTTCACGAAAGACTTGCCTGTTTTATCAGACAAAAAAGGTAATATTAATTTGAATATTTCTAGCAGTGTTGTCAAATCATACATTCAGCTCATGGTAGTTTGGCACATACTTACATACAGTATGAAAAATGTTTCTTATACCGGGTGTTTTTTTCCAACTTTCGGTCTCACCGGAAGTGATATAAACTTTCTAATTACAGATGAGATACCAGATATATTTTCACTTCTCTTGTCTCTATTTGACATTCTGAATACAACAATGTGCCAATTGTCACTTTATTTTATTATTTATCTTTTAATTTAGAGGGCTATCGATATGATCAAATCACGAATTCAATTCCTTAAATCTTATTTTGATCTAAAAAGGAAAGTTTTACATAAGTTTGTTTGAGACTCTTTTTTCCTGGCCCGACAAGCCACTATGTTGCCATTTGAAAAACAAAAATAGTTATTATAATTTCAAAATTAAATTTTACACAAAACCGTAAAGTACTATTTCTCCCAAAAAGGGTTAAAATTAATAATTTGAACGTATCCATAGACCTCTAGATTTAATAATAAATTTCAAAATAAAAACAAATTTTGGTTACAAAAAGTAACAAGTGATACATGATTATATTCAAAAAGTCATATGGAGAAAACCGAAAGTTTATTATTAGTTCCAGTGAAACCGGAAATTGCATGAAGCTAAGTCACTTGTCAAAAAATGCATTAGGTATCATAAATATCCTCCAAATTTCATTACAATATCTTCAGAAACAAGAAAGTTATAGGAGCGAGCAACCTTACGGAACACCTTGTAGAGAGTGTCCGACATAAAATTCCAGGCATATGGAAAACTTTTTTGTTATCGTTTCTCATAAAATATTATTTTTAATAAAAACCCCTGCTTATTAAAAAAACAAATTTCTTGCATAAAAGTTTACTTTTCTGAGTATAAAAAGTTAAAAAAACGTCAATTTTCAGATCATATGACCAATTTTTTATTTTTTTACTTTTTTAAATTTTCACAGTCAAACAATGCAATGTGTTGCAGGGTTGTGACGATTAAAGTCAAATGATTAATTTCATGATTTGAATCAACTGATTTTTTTAATTCAATTGTGATTTAAATCAAAAATAAATTGCTATTGAAATAACTTTCCGAAGCAGATAACTCATCAGAAAATTTAAAAAAAGGAAGATAATTTATGCAAAACTAAATGTTCAAATACATTATATAAGTAAGTATAAAAACCTATTTTCTTGTTCCGACAGGAACGCCGCGGAACACTGATGAAAATTTTCATGTCAACAAAAGTTTTTTTTTTGTATGTGGCCGAGGAGATTTTCTAACTGTAGATCCAAACAACAAATTTTTTCGAATAGAGAAAAATAATGAAAATATGTTTAAAGTTTATTATTTCTATAGTTGAGGAAAAAATAAAAAAAATCAGTAAAAATCAAAATCATTTAATCAAAAAAATCAGAATTTTGATTTTTTCAAAAAAATCGTGATTTTTGCCACTCTGGTGTGTCGAAAATGAAGGAATCTACATGAAAAAGTACATGGCATATTTGTATCAAAATATGTTAAGTATTTATAATAATTATAATAATAATAATAAAGCGGCTTTAATCACCATTTAAATATCAATACATGATTATAAGAGCAACATGGAAATAATAAAAGAACCAAATGATGAAAAGGGTAAAAGTGTAAAAATAATCATTAAAGTTTATAGGGCGACGAGGAGAAAATTGGAAAAGTAAAAACTCAAATTGGTTCATGACTTAATATTCTACGTAAATAATCGATTTTGAACAATACTTGCTCTTGAAATTTTTTTATACCTTGAAAAATGAAGTTATAGGATCATAATTTATTATTTTGTATAGGGCAGTAGAAAATTCAATTCTGATAAATGTATTATATATTTGGGATGAGGCAGAGGTTTTTATGAGAACGCAATTTTCTGAGAAACCAGTAACAAAAAAGTGTTCCAAGTGCTTCGAATTTTAAGCCGAACATGAATACATATGAAACAACAGCCCACGAGGAAATCTGCGTCACTCCTAAAACAAAGTATCCAAAATCGAACAAAAAACGATCGTATTTGTCCAGACAGAAGACCAATAATAATAAACTTGTAGCTCTTGGTAGTCCTTGACGAGAAGAAAACATTTGCAATCTGAAACTAGTTACTAAAAACGAAACATCCGTTTTCCAAATATATTTTCTTTTTTGAAAATTAACTTCCTGTGTAATTTGTCGTCTCCCACCCCACACCGATCGACGCGCGACGTAAGGAACTAGAAAACCAATTACGGCTCCATTCAACCAACTGTCGGTAGGGTCGAGGAACTTCTAACGCAGAGAAAGAAGGAAACAAACTCTAATTATTCGTTTCTAAGTGTAGGGCACGTGTGGTACAAAACACGGCATATGCATCTTTCAACCACCACCTGTCCTATACGGGGATGTGGGAACCTTCTTTTTGCCTCCTGGACGATGAACTAGGAATACTGTTAGCTAGGATTAATGAACTATTTGTGGCATTGTGCACCTGATGCAAACAAATTGCATAGCACGCAGGAAGTTCGATAACATCGCCAATCATTCATTACAAGTTGTGTCTCAATACGAATTTTCAAACGAAGCAGATGGACACCCTTAGTGGGAATGTAGTGGGCGTTGGTCAGCTTATTTTGGTCATTTTGGAGATTTAGTTGACAGAATATCTAGCTCTAGTAATAGTATTCGTAGAGATTTCTTGCCGATGTTCACGTTGATATTTTTGAAGGATTGAAAGATGCACCCCCAGTAGACGCTTTGGGGGTTTAACCCCCCTCCAATATTCAGGCACTGTGTCGGTCGCAGTAAACATGTTAATTGAAAATAACAACATTAAATGAGAAATTGAATAAGCGATAATAACAGTTTCTACAGAATTACCACAAGCCTCTGTATATGTTGATGGTACATCAGCAATTGTTTGCAAATATGGGACTGGGTTTTGAGACGAGGATCGATTGTAGCACCACCAAACTTGGTATGCCAGTAGTTGGAACCATGATAAACAAGAACAAACATTCGTTTAACAAAATTCCAGGGTTGAAACATATATAATTTTTTTGTTTAAAAAAAATAAATAGATTTTTGCTGTAATCTTGGACAGTATATGATTCATTAGGAAAACAATACAACGAGGTGAAAGACAATTCAATTCCCCACAAAAATTATTCCTAGTAATTTCTTTTGAAATGCGCTCGTTTTCCCAGAAAACGTGATTGAACGCCGACATCAACTTTCAGGTTCACCCTTACCGCCGCTGAAAATTCTGGCGCAGTCGAATATTTGATTGGTCATAAGTCTGCTAAAAATGATCGGAGAAGCGAAAGGAAAAGTGCATATCGATTCTGAAGACTCCTATCTTCTCATGCAAATATAATATGCAAGTAGGTAATTAAAATCATGTCAAGAATTGGATTTCCTCCACAAAATCAAACTTTCAATCAATATTTAAAATGTGTTTTGTCTCACTTCACGGAGATGTTTGCGGATGATCCGAAAATCATGAATAATTTAGTAAATATGGAATTATTATACTGAAGCAGCAACCCATATACCCTCTGTGCAACAAGGGGATGACAGCTGGTTAGCGGAAAAAACAATTTTAACAATTTTTAACATTTTTTTTACTCCTGCCTCATTTTTAACTTACGCATAAAACCGGCATTCTCTTCAGTAAATGTTGAAAATAATCGCTTATTCATATCCTGCATATATGTTTAATAACACTTTTGTAAAGTGCAAACCTCAAGCTTTAAATCACATACTTCATTTTTAATGAAGGATGTGTATGAGCGATTATTTTCAATATTTACCGAAGAAATGGACGGGATTATGAGTGAGTTGAAAACTGAGGCAGGAGTAAAACTATGTTTTTTCTTTGGCGTGTATAAGTGAGACTTGTCTCACTAGTCTAAAATCGTTACATATGGTCCAAAGATGGTACTGATTCCTGCTTCACTATAATTATTTTATATCAACTAAAATATCCATGACTTTCGAATCCTCCCTAAATATCGTAGAAGGGTTATGTGAAGTGGGACAAAACACATGTTGGGTACTCAGGTTCTCACATGTTATATTTGCATGAGGAAGTAGAAGTCTTCAGGAACGTTATACCCTATTTCTTTTCCTTCTACGATGATTCTTAGCAAAGTTATGAAAAATCTAAGTTTCGGGTTAACGCGAGCTTGAAATTTGATATCGGCATTCAATCAGGTTTTCTGTGAAAACGAGCACATTTTGTGAGAAATTACTAAGTATATTTCTAGTGGAGAATTGAATTGAATAAATCTTATACTTTTCGAAACAGCAAAAAAAAAATCACAATTTATGTCAAGTGCTATAATTCATCCTTCACATTTGTCTGTGGTTACTGTACTATTATAAAATACTGGCCAGAATACAGAAAAGACTAGCTAAGAATTCAAGAATATTAAACTTAAAATATTAATGTTGTTTCATGAAGGGACGTTCAACAATTCTCCCATCTTTCCTCCCATCTCCCAACCTCTATCATCTTGCCTGTCCCATTTGGATTAAACTATTCTATATTTCATGACGAAAATGGCACATATGTAAATAAATTGGTTCATAATGTAATTAATTGAAATAGTAGCCTAATATATAAAAAGTAAAATTTTTTATGAACATAATATAAAGTTATTTTATTCAAATATAGACCAATCAATCACTTTAGCAAAAATAATGGATGAAAAATTACAAAACAGAAGTTGTAGTGATTTCTCAGTTTTATTTGTATCGGGGATGTTTTCATGTGGTACAATTGAACAAAGACTGTGCCTTTCTGCATTTTGAATTAGTTTCTACAGTCTTCAATTCCTCCTATACTCAATTTCTATCGACAAATGGCTTGGCACGCCCCAAGTACCAACATGCCGCGAAACGAGTCGTTTGAGTCGTTGGACACTTTCATTCATCGCTCACGTGGAAACATTTATTTACATATTCATGTAAAGCTGAACTGCCCACGCTGTCATTCAGAACGCGCAAGGTGAATTAGATGATGATAAAATTCCATGCCATTCTCGACTTCTTACTCAGCAGAGCAGATTTATATATTCCGGACACATAACACCGCCGCTCGGGAATTTACATCGCGGAAAAGTTGCAGACATGTTCCTGGTCCATGGTTCTGTTCCTCATTCCAGCTCGGTTACCTTTTCTATACGGATGTAAATTTTGGTTGTTGAATGAATATCCGAATAAGTTGAAAACTACTGTTGGAGTGGTATATTCCAATATTGAAAAATGGCCATACACAAGTTAATCATCAAACATTATTAATTATTTTATTTGGTTCCGGTATGGACTAATGTATTCATTCTCTTTGAAAGTTCCAATGATGAAATGAGTAGTACCTATGTCGGTAAAACTATTGTGGGTTACTTTTGACAGGGAACTTCATTGAGTTGACTATATATTATTGATTGTTTGGCAAAACATTACAGAGTATAGGCCACTAGAAATAGACAATCAATTATGTATGTCAAGCTGGCACAGGCGTTTCAGCACAATCCAAAAAAACAAGTGCAGTATTTTCTAACTAATTAATAACTATTTTCTAACACAACTTTCAATTTTCTAACTCGAGCCGTTCCGGAAAAAAAGGGGTTGTGCTAGCTTAACGCTTAAGCTGGCACAGCCGCCTCGTAACTTTTTTCCTGCTGAAAATTTTTGAAGGAATGAAACGCTAGAATTTCGAACTTTTTAATAACTTTCGAGTAACACAACTCTCAATTTTCTAACTCAAGCCGTTTCGGAGAAAAAGGAGTTGTGCTAGCTTAACGCTTAAGCTGGCACAGCCGTCTCGTAACTTTTTTACTGCTGAAAATTTTTGAATGATTGAAGTGCCGAAATTTCTAACTTTTTAATAACTTCCTAGTGATATACAAGGAGTTTCGATATTTCGCTTTCTAAGGCGCAAAAATCCCAAAATACTCGAATGAAATTGTATTTTTTTTAACGTTGACTTCTTCATTGTCTAACTTTTGCAAATTTGAAAACTGAGAATATATTACCTGATATCTCACTCATATGGCCGATTGTGGGGAAGAAAATTTCAGTAGAATTTATTAAAATCTTCTTCGAAATGCAACGAGACCGAAATCCAAATCATATCATCTTCTTTCTCCTCTTCAATTTTTTACCTTCAATACAAACACTAGAAAGAAGCCTTGAGGGGAATACGACATCATATAACACCTATGCGAACTGGTTGGGATTAAACATTTCTATATTAAATGCAGAAATTATATTTCTAACCGTCTTCAAAATTTGATGAGACCAGGGCCAATATAGGTACGCAATTCCTTATTTTTTTGCCTTCTGATTTTATAACAATAACACAAATAGCGGATTTAATGATACAGGGATGATTGACATTACCTTCGACCTATGTGAATTGATTGTGATGTGAAATATTATCTGATATATATTTATATTATTTCGCAATGTTCATCAAACTCAATCTAAAATGCATCGAAAATCAACTGAGAAAATATTTTAACTGTGTTCAATAATTGATAAGACCGATAACCCCTAGGGATTCGAAAATAATGGAAAAATCTTTAAAATATTTTTAACCACCTTCAAAACGTGACGAGAACAAGCGCATTTAATTTCCCCTTTGTTTAGCCCTCTGATTTTCTAACTTCTGCACAATCATTGAAAATAATAAAAAAGGGGTGTATTTAAAGTATATTTTACCCTCAGGATCTGAAATGAACCTAGAATTTCCTAGGAAAATATTTTTGATCCTCTTCAAATCGTGATGAGAACGAGAGATTTGATATTTCACATTTATTTTACCCTCTGATTTTCTAACTCCAGCACAATCATTGGAAATAATAAAAAAGGGGTATATTGAAGTATATTCTACCCTCAGGATCTGAAAGGAACCGAAAAATTTCTGGAGAAATATTTTTAATTCTCTTCAAATCGTGATGAGAACGAGTGAATTGAAATTTCACATTTGTTTTACCCTCTGATTTTCTAACTCCAGCACAATCATTGGAAATAATAAAAATGGGGTATACTGAAGTATATTCTACCGTCAGGATCTGAAAGGAACCGAAAAATTCCAGGAGAAATATTTTTAATTCTCTTTAAATCGTGATGAAATCGAGTGAATTGAAATTTCACATTTGTTTCACCCTCTGATTTTCTAACTCCAGCACAATCATTGGAAATATTAAAAAAGAGGTATATAGAAGTATATTCTAACCTCAGGATCTGAAAAGAACCTAAAATTTGATACTCTTCAAATCGTGATGAGAACGAGAGATCTGAAATTTCACATTTGTTTTACCTTCTGATTTTGTAACTCCAGCACAATCATTGGAAATAATAAAAATGGGGTATATTGAAGTATATTCTACCGTCAGGATCTGAAAGGAACCGAAAAATTCCAGGAGAAATATTTTTAATTCTCTTTAAATCGTGATGAAATCGAGTGAATTGAAATTTCACATTTGTTTCACCCTCTGATTTTCTAACTCCAGCATAATCATTGGAAATAATAAAAAAGAGGTATATAGAAGTATATTCTACCCTCAGGATCTGAAAAGAACCTAAAATTTCCTAGGAAAATATTTTTGATACTCTTCAAATCGTGATGGGAACGCGAGATCTGAAATTTCACATTTGTTTTACCTTCTGATTTTGTAACTCCAGCACAACAACTGGAAATAATAAAAATGGGGTATATTGAAGTATATTCTACCGTCAGGATCTGAAAGGAACCGAAAAGTTCCAGGAGAAATATTTTTAATTCTCTTTAAATCGAGATGAAATCGAGTGAATTGAAATTTCACATTTGTTTCACCCTCTGATTTTCTAACTCCAGCACAATCATTGGAAATATTAAAAAAGAGGTATATAGAAGTATATTCTACCCTCAGGATCAGAAAAGAACCTAAAATTTCCTAGGAAAATATTTTTGATACTCTTCAAATCGTGATGAGAACGAGAGATCTGAAATTTCACATTTGTTTTACCTTCTGATTTTGTAACTCCAGCACACTCATTGGAAATAATAAAAATGGGGTATATTGAAGTATATTCTACCGTCAGGATATCGATTTTTATGCCTTTCGAAATTTTGTAGATGGGCCCAGTGCCATCTGTCGAGTAACTGCAACGTTTCTTCTCTCAAAAAGTATTATCGGTAATTCCCATTTAAAAGATTTTTGGTTTCATTGTTCCACATCAATCCGTTCAAATTTATAGAGATATGAGTAGTAATCAGATCCGCATTTAAGTATATTTGATATTTCGAAATTGAATTGCAAACAAATGTAGCCAAAATTCAAAAAAATTTAGACGCCCCCTCTCCTGTCGAGCAATCATCAATTTTTTTTAAATAGTATTTGTCAAAAGTTAACAGGGGGGAGAGCCGCACTGTATGTTTACTATGATCGTTTCGTATAGAAATTTCAAAAAATCACCCAACGAAGTTTGTCCACGTAATTAACCTGTACATTAATTTTTACAACGAAAATAACTATTATAACCCGTTTCTTAATAGTTGAAAGAAATCGATCGACTTGTCCGAGCGTTTTCCGAAAATTTCCACAGGGAAAACAAAAAATCCAGGTTTCCAAACTTCATATGCAAATGAAACCTTCATTTCGAAACAAATTGATAAGGACCGAATGATTCTGCAAAAAGACAAAATCGTAGAGAATTTCGAGGGCCGAATCGGTACATATATGGAAATTTTCAATTGCGAAGCTCACGATGAATAATAAAAATGCGTAATCTACCCCCGTGTCATTTGCAATATGCCTCCTGCAGTACGGATCGAGGGGGTGTTTAGAGTGCCTTGCCCTCTTGCAGCTGTTCCATGTGTGCATACAGGGCGATGCGTGTGGTAATTGGGCCATTCACAGCCTCGCTCTATTATTATGTTTGTCATTCAAAAATTGTTTTCAGGCTCACAATAAGAGATAAATATTTGATTTGTTTTTTTATGCACAATAGGTTGCTAAACAATTCAATTTATTTTTGTCTAGAATACTGCACAATAGTATTAAAAAAGTAATGAAATTGTGTTATCAGTGATTATTTTGTAAGTACGAACTGTCATATGTAAAATATGTCAATATTATAAAAAAATTATTATAAGAATGGACAAGTTTTTCAAAATGTCCCTGTTAGGAGGCAAGAACAGTACTTGTATTGGATGCATTACTCATCATGGTTCATTTGTCTCTTGTTTTTACTCGAAAGAAAACCTACAAGAGTAACACGATAATGTTAGTGTACTTTTTGTGATATAGTTTGAGGAATCGTAAGTGAGTTTGATCGTTAGTGTTATATTTAGTATTGGCTTTAGTTATAAGTAAATTGCTCGATGATCATATTATAATGATCAATCAATCAAATCAATCAAAATATATTTCATTGTTTGAAGATATAGATACATGAGTAATATTCTTCTGGACTTCCATTGTGTAAAAATGTAATTCTCTGCATGTGTTTGAGTCACGATGTTTCAACAGTTAACATCTACAGTGGTTGTCAAGTGATTAAGATGTTGCTGAAAATGGAAGTCCAGAAAAATTCTACTCATACTGATACATTGTCAACCACTTCCAAACAAATATAGATACATATAGACAAAGTCTGGAATTCCTAAGTTAAAAAGTTAATAGTGCTTTCATATACAAATTTTAAAACAGATTTTTGAACAATACACGAGAAAGTTGTAAAAAAAAAATTGTTATTTCCATCAACCGACTGCCCCCTTACGAGCAACCCTCGGAAGTCCTCGAGAGACTTGTGCGAGCTAGGGAAGACGCAGCCCTTACCTTTTAACGTGTGATGCCATGCACGAGGCCGGTGACAGCGGCGCTATTCGAACCCGCATAGTAAGCGAGAACAATGCCTACGCGCCACCAAGACCAAAAAATATGCCGTTGATTAAAATAAATATCAATATACATTGCAAAATGTGTGTGTTGGTAGTAAAATATAAAATAAATATCAATATCAACAGCTCATAATAGAAAATAAAATGGAAAGTCTAGAAAGTCACATCTGAATGTTCGTTTTGATGACAATGAATGATAGATTTGTATCACACCACTCTTTCACCATTATTACATGCACACCAAAGAGACAGAACAGGTCGGTTATTGATTCATAAAGCCATAGGATCGTGGTGTCATCCCTGGAAGTTCAACTGATTCAAATCGTTGACATACAACGAGAATAAAAGAGGTCCTAGAACCGAGCCCTGTGGGACACCAGAGTTGACAATACATTCATTCATTGTTCGGTTAGGTAAGATCTGAACCAAGACAGTGCTTAAACTTTGATTTACGTAGTCAAAAGTCTTGGAAAAGTCACAAAAACTGCCGCAGCTGCCTTTCTATAATTATATGTATTAAGGTTTTCCAGAAAGGCAAAAATCGCACCAATTGTACTTTCTAAGGCTTGGAAGCCAAACTGATTTTTAACTAAGTATGTTAAACTTTTTCAAGAAGGATGTTACCTTTTTTTTTATCAGTTTTTCTATTATTTTTTTATAAGTTATGTAACAAAAAAGTTGGCTTAAAATTGGCAAGGATATCATGATCCCCACTTTTATATAGTGAAATGACTGTGGCAATTATTAAACAGGCGGAAAATTATTGCCTCTACCAAATTTGTATTGCACCATCCCGCAATTTATCAATAATTCTAAGCGAAAGCACCCCATCCAGAAGATTTATTTTTAATTTCTCTGAAAATTCATTTTTCTACAACTGTCAAAAAAAGTCCCCTTTTTGTGTGGTTTCTGTGCATAAAGCATTACAATATTTCACTATCACCATACGATTTCATTATTAAACGGAAAAGCGTAAAAAAAGTGAACTTTTTTAACGGCTGTTGCTAGGCAACCGACAGTTTCATACAACAACAGTGACAGAATAATAATGAAATCCTGTCATAAAGCAAGTTCTCAGTTTCTTTGGAAACTAAGAACCTATAAATATCTGATATACAAATGTTTCACCAATAATATTCTCAGCATTCTTACTATTAAATAAGTAGGTATTATCAAAATTCCAAACTATCACGACGATCGATATATTCAAAATAATAGCATATACCTCTAAGGAACTATTGGACCTAATCTACAATAGGTAATCCAAGGTAGCTATGGCTGTTTGGCCGTCAGAAACTAGTTGACAACAATAATTAATGAAATTTGTGAAATTGGGCATCTATCCAGATAACGAATTCTTGATAACTATAAATTTAATTTAAGTAGAAGTAGAAATATAAGATTGATTTCCTTGACATAGTTCAAAGAAAAAAAAGGTATTCGTTGCTTCATGAGGATTGTTTATTTATTTTGAATACAAATCTAAGAAAATGAGAAGTTACTTCGATGGACTAGTTATTCGAAAGTCAAGTCAACATTAATAATAATAATATTGACCTCGATGAATATTTATTTCAATATTCGCTTCAAATTTTTCATTTTGCGGGATAGTGTGAACAGAAGGGGATTTCGACTCTGTCGAAATTATTCGTTTCATTTGTTTGAAACTCAACTCTCCGGCATACTCTTCGAACTTTGTTCGAATAATGAATCAATAAAAATATGCCAAATTCATTTCATATTTGCAAAAAAATATGAATTGGTAATTTTTTTTTGACAGTAGTAGAAAAAATACTGTATTAAACTCGTGAGTAAAGTGTTTTTGTTACTCGTAGGAATGCCGCACTCCGCCTACGGTGTCGTGCGTCAACATTTCCTACTCGTTAAAAAAATGTATCACTTTACTCACTTGATACATAAACTATTATTATATCATGAATGTCTGTGAGTTCGAAAAATAATGATTCTCATATCAGATTGTTATACAATATATTGAAGCCATTATAGTGTTCTAATTACGAAAAAAATAAATTTCTGGTAGTCATCTAGATTAACAAATCAATGGCAAAAATTCCCTACCGATTCCTGGCCCTAAAAATCAACTTTGTAGTCTGAAATAGGACTAAATATACAAAAATACCAAATCTCCCTACGAAAAAAAAATTCCCACACCTTGCCGCTTGCGATCGCAGCACGAAAACTTGTCCCCCATCGAAGAACAAGTAGAAAAGAAATATAAACATTGCAGTTTTGATTACATCTTTGGATTTCCCACGAAATATCAGGACGAACTATAATCTATCGGGCAGGTAAGACCCCATTCGGAATCTTTAATCATCCTTTCGATGAATGGCCATTCCCCTTTATGCGAAGGGTGGTTTTCACCCCTTGAAAATAGGAACGCTTTCGGTGAGCTTGTCTAGCGATTAATCAGATTCGCTGATATCGCGGCGATATTTATGCGACAGTTGTTTTTAATTTTGTATTGTTGGGCCCAGCATTATTCATCCCAGATGTCAGAGGACCATTGCGTTGCAATTGCGCCGTCGATAGGAATGAAATACAGGGCGATTCGGATATTTTCGTCCGGGTTTTCCAGCTAGCTTTCGATTTTCGATCTACCACCTATGAAATGGAATTCAAACAGGAAATATAAATCAGATAATAAAAAACAATTTAAAACATAACTTATTGCAATTTTTTTTTCGTAGACTCTAGTGTGTTCAGCTTGCAAATATCGCCTTAGTGAAGATGTTCCGCAGTTTTTCATTTAAAAAACCGCCCTACATAGGGTACATTTGCTTTTTTGACAGTATTTTTATTACTCTTATTATCTTGCTCGACTATGAAATAATCCGTAATTTTTTTCGTTTTATTAGATACACTTTTATTAACTTCAACTCGTTTGGCCTTTGATAGCGCCGACTCTGCTCTTACCACTTCTGCTTCGATGTCATCAAATTCAGACACTTTTTCATCTCCGATATATTCTGAGCCGCTGCTTTCAAAAGGTTCCAATTCCATTACTGACAAATCACTTAAATTCAGACATAAACAATTATTCACGGATCGCTATCAAATAATATCAAATAGTTTGATTTTACTTGCTATCAAGTCAAGTAGTTTACACCGTAAATCGAGTGAAGTCAAATATATCAAATTTTCAAAGGCTTGAGTTTTGAACTCAAGTCAAGTATTTAAGAAAAAATTCAAGCTACTTTGCTTGATGAATCCCTGCTTAGGAGTAAACAGTAAAACTTCAGCTCAGGTTTATTGATCAGTTAATTTTTGAATCGTGTAACATATCCTTTCAAGTAACACTTTTTTCATCTGACTTTTGAATACATGAATGTTTGGAGAATTCTTAAGGTATTGGAAGTTTATCGTAGAAAACAAACAATTTTGTTGTTCTGACCATCCTAAAATTCAATCAAGCGTCTAATAAATTATGAGAAACGCGAACAGATTCTGAAGTGAAGACAGTATTTTCGATTTAATTCCGAAAGTTCCATCATCCGCCGACAGATGTTTCGTGGTTTCCCACTCATCAGGAAGGATTTATGGATTCTCTCGAAATCAAAACGAATGCACTCTGAATTATAGACCGTCAGAAAGTGACATATTTAGGTGCCCCATTTTCGCATACACGCCTCGAATAGGGTTGAGAAGTATATCGATTTGGAGTAAAATAAAAAAAAAATACGAGTGGCTCCTGGGGATGGGATAACATATCGAAAATTCGATTTTTCAGAAGTATTTATGTTGCAGCTCAAGTTATTCAGTGATGATTTGGCAACACTTGAAGAAAGGCTGCTCCCCAGTTGCGTCCAGCGCGGCGGTCAGAAAACTGAACCTTTGCCTGCCCAGGTGCGTCCTGGGTTGCAGCCGAGTTGCGTCCGACGATCAGAAATTGAACACATACATTTTGCGACAAGTAATTTAGTCTGATCTAACCAGAACGAACTAACCTTACGTAGGCATTTGACTGCATGGAAATTGCGTCAGTCTATCCGATTGTCCAACGTGGAATAAAAATGAACAATTGGATATTGAAAGAAAACACATGTTCAAGTAGTAATTATGAAGGTCGAGTGTAAGAGCGCCGCTTCTTGACCTAACAGTTACAGAAGTGCGAACTCTGCCTTTTGCAACGATAGTATTGCACGAGCATCTATATACTCATGTTCATTGGTATACCACCTTATTTTTATTTCTGTAATATTTATATTATGTACGTGTATCTGTTGCAATAAAATCATTTATTATTATTTTTTTTTTATCCATTTGGATTATACCAGTCGGGCCCTGTCTCCGGAGCTCCAACAAATCCGTAGGGCGCGCTGGTGCCATTTACCCTTATAGCCTCCCCACGTCCGTGGGGTGAGCAACTACTGGGTCCGAGAATCATGTGCCCTGAGCAGACGGAGTGAACCAAAGATGACAGCCTTGTGCATTCGTGCGGCTAAGATTTCTGCCACGTCACGACAAGCCGGTATGATTTTTAGATTAGAGAGTAGCGTATCCCTCATTACACCGAGGACCCCTATAATCCGAACCACCAATTTAACAGAATGGTTTAGGTACGGCTTATTTTGGGATAACTTGTCGCGTATTTTTCAATAGCGAGTTGATTGGTAACAGCCCGACGCCGAAGGCCATCGATGACACCTGATGATGCTAACTCTGTTAGCGAAACGTACGTAGGGTATAAGTAGTAACAAATTGTTTTGGTTGAGTAGAGATACTAGTTCTTCAACAATAAAGAGTGGTAATTTATAATGAATAACCCTGTAAGTATATCTATTGAACTTTCTATAATTTCTTAGTTTTTTTCGGTTGATAGTGCTAAAATGAGCGTGTTCTGCGTTTGCCAATTCTTCATTTACGATAATAGTTTAAACTGTTGTTAAGTAATTGAAATTGTTTCAGATTAGCTCGGGATGACATGTGTTCCAGAGCCAGTTTGAGTATTTATTGCGAGATATCCGGGGATAAATCTTTCTCATACGTCTCACATGCGACACAAACGTTCAAGAAAACTGGGTCATTCTTTATTAAAAAAGTAATCGTACTCGTTCTGAAACAAACAAAGATATGCAAATTAATAGCTGTTATATTAATAAACTACTGAGTACATGAAAGTTATTTGAAGTGCCGATCTAGTATTCGGGGAATTTAATGAGCTCCACGAGTGCAAGATAAAACTATGCATGAAATTAAAGAAAATGATGATCGACGCCTAGAATTCTGTGTAGTATGCATGAGCTAACGAGGTTTGAACAATCGGAAATCAATTCAAAAACAGAAATATATCAACACACCAAAATCATGTCAATTTCACTCATCAACAAAGTTTGCATTATCAGGAGGAACTATGTAAGTATATTGAAATAATAAAAATCTTCGACTTTTCAGGAATGGCTAGCAAGTTCACCCGATCTCATGCTAATTGATTCATTCGTGTGTGGCGTTTGAGAAGTGAATAATAAAGAAAGTGATATCTGATAATGTTTATTTATTTGCTTGGAAAGTACAATTGAAAGTATTAGTGCACAATAAATAAAGAAAAGTCAAGTTCAGAAAGTAAAGACTGAAATGAAAAAAAATGTTAAATTGGTTTCACTAGGGACTAAGAAAATCGAAAGTATGGTTGGACATGTTTTTATGAATAATGAAAATATTTAAAAAATCATTATGATGACAAAAAAGAATCTGAAACATACGAAACCGTGACATATCACTGAATTTATAATAAAAAATACTTTACCTTTTCTACGGCTAGCCGAGAAAATAAATTTAACATTTTCACGCTAGGTGGCGACGCCATTAAACGTCAGTACAAAAATAAATTGTTAACAGTAGTTGTCAATGTCTACAAATTCATTAAATCATAAGTCATATTTGATGTTTGTTTGAAGTTAACTTGTCAGTTTTCCAATAAATACATTTTTTGTAGAAAAAATATTACCAACAATTATTGTGTAGGATAAATAATTACAGTAAAGTGCTTTTTTGTTATTTCGATTCAATATGGCAACTTTTTGTTCACATTTTGAATGTCAAAATGACAGTCATATTTACAAAAGTGTGAATATGAGATCCATATCGATATTAGTCAGAATATGAAAATCTTTGGTGCGACAGCTTAAATAGAATTACACTCTCTTTGTTTTTGCTGCAGATTTTGGAGAAAGAAATCACCAAAAACTGATAAGTTTAATTGAAAGACAGTATGACAGATAATTCAATCGTGACAGCTTGTCAACTGAAGGGTATTCGAACGAAATTACACAAAGTCTTGTATATATAACACATTGCAAAATGGAAGTTTTTTACAGAGTAGGTGTTGAACCACTTGCTGCGCTTTTGTTCCATTATCCACGCCTGGTGCAAAAAACACGCTCATTTTGCAACTTGTTATATAAATAGCGCAAGAAGTGGCCAGGCTCGGCTGTGCCTGGCATGTTCATATCTTATTCTTTACTGCAAAGCGCTTTCGACTTGCTCCATCTTCAGTGCTTACCTGGAAGTAAATACTCTGATAAATTTAGAAAAGTTCATGAGTACTCTATATTTGCGATGTTTACATTACTAATTGAGAATATTGGTCAACTATGTGCAACATTTCCGGTGCTCGGGATAAAATAATGTTGATAGCATTTCCGCTAATAAATAAGTATGTTTACTTGGGAATACCGAGAATTGCATAATTAAATATTAATAATTAGTAGTTGTTGTTCATAAATGCAATAGGTTCGGCACCAACCAGTGAGTCATCCCGACCAAAGGAACTTAATCAAATATCATAAATGAGTTAATCTAACCAACAAAAAGTCACGAGGTATATACGTACTCGAATCAAGAATTTCATTTGGTATTTTTGATTGATAAAAAAAAATTGATTTGGTCAGATTCCGTTTATTCCAATGACAAAGTGAATGAATAGTCAAAAGAAATAAATATTTAAACTGTAATATAGCTCTGAGGCTGGGTAAAAGCAATTTCTATAGTTTTACAATATAGTCCAGTTAAATAGTACATTCTCATGTAAATAAAAGAGGGTGGTAGCGATTTTTTTTAGAAAATGTAGAGGTACTCTGGTCAAGTTTTCGACTTCGAGGTCTCGACGGAACCAGCCCAAAAACTGTAATTTTTGGCACTTTTTTCAGTTGTCGGTATTGTTGACCATGAATGCGTGGTTTTTTGACCAAGATCATAGTACCTTTTTTAAACTAGATAAAATTTGCAACACCCCCAAATATTTTAATTACGTTATTGCGAGATAATGAAAACTAGACGAGATCAATAAAAAAATTAGGCGTCACTGCAACATAAATATTGCAATTGACCAAACCACCAAGATTCATACGAATCAGCAGTCAGGGTGGTAGCTTCAACCTCAGATGATTTAATTCCGTTATTGCCAGATAAGGTCTATCTCTAACCGTTCTCGAGTTGGTCAGCTCTGAATCAGTTTTCAAATGGTTTTTAAAGCCAAAAATATTTCTGATGAATTTTCGACATTTTTGTTCAAAGATTCGAAATCAGCACGTCAAAATACGTTCGAGGACAAAAATTTGAAATTCGAAAAATGAAAAATAAAAAAGTTCAAAAAATTTTCTATCATGATATACTCGACTTTTTAGTCCATCGATTTTTTTCGTTCAAATTCTCAGTTTATACTAATTCGGTCATTCTGAATCGACTGGCGTTCGCAGAATTGGTCTATCTCTGACCGTTCTCGAGTTGGTCAGCTCTGATTTCGTCAGTTTTCAAATGTTTTTTTTAAGCCAAAAATATTTCTGATGAGTTATCGATATGAAGATACCTATTTACTGTCTTTCGTAAATAATGTAAATCTTATGAAAATACCCGAAAGGTGTTCGACCAAACTAGCAAAGAATTAGTAATTCTTTCAAGAATACATGAATAAATGGCTCGTAAATTGAGTAGTTTAATTTGTGCCCACTTTGTTGATAAACCGATTCTTCAAAAAATTTAACTTTCAAATAAGTAGGCGATTCGTATCAATAAATGTGAAATTCGAATGGTTTATATTGAAACTAGTTTTGTCGAAAAAAAAAAACGAATCGACTTGCGCAGAAAGAGCTCTACAAGCTGTGTCGCCAGGCTACCCCGCCAAGTTTTATTCAAACTATAAAAGGAATAATGGGGCTTCACTGAAAGGAAACATACTTGAGTGGTTTTGTGGCACAGCGTCGGAGAACAGAATGCAACCCTTCTAAGTATACCCTAAGGCCTTATTATAATTATGATACACTAATTTTGTATCAGAACCGGATATGATGTAATCTTGTAGCAATCGGTCTTATCATTAATCACACATTACGTTTTATATCGTCACGCAAACAGAAGGACAAAAGGACTTGCTACAGCGTTCAGAAAAATGGAAGAATCCTGATTCATAATCATGAACATAATAATGAATAATTATAAATACAATTTTCTCGAATACAAAGTAAAATTTCTAATTTCTAGGACGTATAGTGGTTCTTCCATCGTGGATTTTCAAAACCTTATTGAGCATCTTAGCTTTTTGGCACACAAGAAAATGAAACTCCTCAATGTTCAAGAAAAATTGTGAAACATCATGAGAAAGAACAGAAATTCTTTAAAGTTTTATACTGCTTGAATTGTTTTTAGTTCAATAATTTCTTCTATGGACACTGCGGTCACCGGTCCCATGCATGGCATCGCACGTTAAAGTGTAAGGTCTGCGTCTTTCAATAAAACAAAAGATATATAAGTATTAAATTTAATAAAAAATGTGTCCAATTATCAATGAGAGATTCAACACTGAGAAAACGTTAATTAGGTATATGGCTGATGCAAACCGTTATTCCATGGATTTGGTGGATAAGGTGATTAGGAAACACAACCCTCAAACTTTTCAAAAAAATAAATTTCAAATTCATAGTTTTTCCCTACGAACCTCGACGTACTCAGGGTTTCGAAACAATTTTAGGACCCTTAATATATTTATAAAATTAATTGCAAGGTCTGTGAAAAGAAGTATGTTGGTCAAACTACAAAGACCATGAAAACGCGGTTCAAAGAGCTCTAAGCCCGTTTTACATACATGTGACCGCCTTAGACGGAGTGAGAGTAAAAAAAAAATCTTTGGTCACGTGTTTCAACAAACATGTGCTTACAATGCTTGTATATATATATATACTTATAAACTATTAGTGGCTACAGATGACAAAAACTGTCACTTTGTGAAAATAGGTATGTTGGTCAAACTAGAAAGGTCATGAACACACGATTCAAAGACACATGTCAGTGCCGTGGTTTTGATCTTTACTATTATTAGGCGTTTTCGTGAGTATCCCAAGTCGATGACACGGAGTCTGACACTCTTCAATAATATTGCTCTATATGCTATAATTATATATACTTGCGGAATAGTGAAGGTCTCAAAATGAAACCTTGTGGAATTCAGGAATCCAGTAGGTATTAATTTTTTTTTCTCGCAGTTGATTCTACACTTCTCTTATCAATCTGCAACCTACTGCGCAAGTAGAAACCGATACTAGTTAGTTCATTTTTGTTTGTCTTTTGTTTTCTACCAAATTTGAAAGAATTTGACTATATTTGATTTTTTGTAAAAGTTTCCTCGATAAAACTTGCTCAGTTCAATACTCAGGAACTAACAGAAAATATTGGTTCATGAGGAACGGTACTGCGCTCGCAAAAGCGAATTCTCAAAGTTCATTAGCTCTTTTGAAGGAATGCGTAATGATCACGAAGAGTATCGACTTTCCCCCTACTCCTTAAGCCGGCTGCCGCTACAACCCATATGCTCAAGGAAGTTTGTAGGGAAATCAACCAGAGGGTAACACCCCAATCTAGACGGTGGCGCAAGATGTCGAAAAAGTAAAGCCTCAATGGATTCCTAAAAATACGCCGAAAAGAAGGTGAGGTAAGAAACGCGCGTGCCATTGCGAGACAGCTGCGATCCTGCGAGGAAGGAACAACAGTCCTCTCGGCTTTTGTCTACGTCAGACATTCACAAAAGAAAAGGCAAAGGAAAACGACTCGAAGGATCCACAATGGCCGGGGGATTCCGAGACGTTTGCTCGGCAATGTTTGAACAAATACCTTACAATTGCAAATTTATGAGTTTGTCAATCGAATCGATGGCGATGAATGGACAGCTGTGAGATTGGCGTAGTTGGCACGTGAGATAGCTAGTTACATATACCATATACAGCTGGATATGTGAATGAGGCGTCTCGGGAACTTTGAAGATATAAATTATTTTCAGACTGCGAAAATATCTGTCTGAAATCAACTTTAATAAACAGTTCTACTTAAGAAAAAACAAATCCTCGAGTAGAAATTATTGGAAACAAAATGTTTATATCCCGGCAAAATTATTAATTGTAATTTTTTTTATGAATAAACCTATCACTATTACTAAATTACAAATTAACCCCTTTTGAACTTTGAATTAACCCCTTCAAACTTATTCTTAGTTGTAATTTGTATGTCAGCGCCTTATGATGTTATTTTAATTATAATTTTGAATTGTAATTTATACTTTAAATGGGCTTGCCCGTAAATAAATAAATAAATAAATAAATAAATAAAATCTTACTCTTATTTTTGCGATCCAATCATTCAATTCGTTTTGGCATTGGCGCAGCCAGGGGGGGCTTTGGGGCTGCAGCCCCCCCGAAGCTACCAAATGACTATTAAAATGATGGCGTAAAATACGGGAAAAATATTGAAAAAATTCGAGAACTTTCGGAAGTATTTTTTTTGCGGTTTTATGTGCTAGGACAGGATCCTAGTGCACCTTTTACATTTTTTGCATTTTACGACCATAACGAGACACATTCGTTGAATACATATGTATATAAAAGGAAAGCTAAGAAAATTTCCTACAAGAAGATGTTATTGTTTACTGGCCTAACAGTTCGCTTGTAGGTGTTATAGGTGGTTTTGTGTGCTAGGATGCTGGATTCGTGCGATACAATTTTTGTTGCACAATTATCTTTGTTTTATGGTACACCGTGTATCCGAAGATATTCGAGTCATACATTTTCGGAATCAGCATAAAATTTCGATTATATCAGTAGTAATTTCGAGTAAATCTGATGACTTTTGATTTTTGGTCATTTTCAAGGTTTGATGATTTTTTGGCTGAAAATTCATTTTGTGCCGATCGACTCGAAAATCACAGCATATACTAATTTCAGCATGCTGAATCGATTGGCGTTCGCAGAATTGCTCTATCTCGATTCGATCGTCGGATGAAAATGTTATCTAGGGGTTGCAGGTTCCATTTTACCGCCAAAAATTTTTCTAATTTTTTTCTATAATATATTCGTTAAATTCAATCTTTTTTCTATAAGCTGACCGAATTTGAAATCGATTGCTAGTCAAACATAGATTTGGTGGGCGTTTTTACGAACGTGTGCACTTTGAGTTTGACCGATTTTTAAATTTATCATTTTTTATTTTTCGAATACTGTGTCATGTTGAATTGATGGCGTGAAATACGGAAAAAATATTGAAAAAATTCTAGCACTTTCGGAAGTATTTTTCGTTGGCCATTTTATGTGCTAGGATGCCAGATCCTAGTGCACCTTTTACATTTTTCGCATTTTACGACCATAACGAGACACATTCGTTAAATACATATGTATATAAAAAGAAAGGTAAGAAAATTTCCTACAAGAAGATGTTATTGTTTGCTGGCCTAACAGTTCGCTTGTAGGTGTTATAGGTGGTTTTGTGTGCTAGGATGCTGGATTCGTGCGATACAATTCTTGTTGCACAATTATCTTTGTTTTATGGTACACCGTGTATCCGAACATATTCGAATCATACATTTTCGGAATCAGCATAAAATTTCGATTATATCAGTAGTAATTTCACTTTCGAAAATCATCACCGAAATTCTCTTCGGAAATCGCAGTCGCTAGAGAAATGCGAAATTATAACGCATGCGTAGAAACGAACGATTGATAGATGCTATATAGGGAAACATATTTTTCCTTGTATTAACTTGTTGAATCATGAATCCCCCGAAGGCCCTGATTGTAGTCATTGTAGATCGAGTTTTGAGTTGTCAAAGTGTGAAGTGTCCAAGGGCCAAGGAAGAAATTATAGAAAATATAGATGAAAAGATTCTAGTGAATGAGCAGGACTATACGGAAAGGGAAATAGAAATATTGAAAAAATTCGACAACTTAGATATTAGGGACTATAGTGAGGCGAAACAAAAGAATAAAACATGGAGTCAGATTGTTCTTTTCTGACCATAAATGCAAATAATAAAAAAATGGTTGTGAGAAAATCAACTTTATGTTGGCCATTTTCCCATGAGAAGGGACATTTGTCTTCAGACAGGAATATGCGATGCAAAAATATGAGTACATCGAAAAAAAAAAAAGTAATAAAAGAGAATCTAAATCACGAAGACGAGACGAAGACACAAGTTTACAAATAATGATAGAACACTATTATGCTGTATATTACGACACGTGGTATATTGACCGTATTGTGGACATCATCTCAGACAATCAATTTAAAATAAAATTCCTCAAATGGGAACTAGTTTCATATATATGGCCCAAGTGTGAGGATGTTCAGTTGGTTGAAAAGAAATATATATTTTTTGGGCCTGTTAACCTAATCGGAAATGGACCGTTTTGCATTAACTAACTAACTAACTAGGTATACATTTTTTTGTTAATTTTCTCAAGTATATCTTAGTGTCGAATCAATACGGCGAATTTGACAAGCATTCGTGCAATAGGTATTAATTTGATTCGAACAAATTTGATTGTTTCATTCAACCAAATTATTATTTTTTAGATCAATATAGAATTTATATAGTTCTTTTCGATTTCTTTTAATAAATATATTCTCAAACTGATAGGTACATCAAAAACATTTTTACCAAGAACTCCATTACTTTGCTTCAAAATAATATGTCGGTCTCAAGAATACACATGTTGTGATATTTGATCAAATTAATGAAATAAATTTGACTGAGAATGACCTTGAAATAACAAATCTTTTCATTTTCTGTGATTCAGGCACCAAAACTTCTTTAAAATCTCCCATTTCCAATAACGTGTCGCAATAATTTTCTCATTATTTCTAGGAAATCCAAGAAATCTTTGGAAATCTCTCGGAATCTCTCGGAATCGTATACGATTCCCACGGAATCATCGGAAATCTCTCTAAATCTTATATGATTCCCACGAAATCCCCGGAAATCTTTCGAAGTCACATAAGATTTCCAGGAAATACCAAATATTTCAAGAAATCATAAGGGATTTCGGCAATACGTGTACGTTTTCTGATGAGTGGTCACCCCCTCGATAAATTCCTTCTCTTTTTCGAAACAAATTAGGTTGCTTTAGGCTTTGATAATCACCAATACTCACAATTACCCACGACTATACAACTCATCATGAAATTTGCCAAAATCAACTGCGAATTATGCAACAAGCTATCGATATATAACCTGAATATTTTGTAATTATTATAATATTACTACTGAACATATTAGATTGTAGATTGTTGAATAAAGTTAATCTCTCGGTTAGTCTGCTCTATTAGTTAGTATTTTTTTCAATTGGTGTCCTTTTCTACCTGCCTAAAGCACGCCTCAGCTTGTGTAACTCAAACTTTCAAAAACGCGCGTTTTTTCAAAGTTACCATGGATAACATCAACAACTGGAGAACTGTGTGTCGAATGGTTATTTTGCTTCGCTGAACCTCAGCAAAATAACTTCCATTCTCGAACGCAAAAGTATAATTGCACCAGAACTACAGTCCACTATGTATTTTTTATTCCGTCTAAAATAAACACCGTCAACCCCAACCCTAGAGTATCTATCAGAAAGAGCACTTTCACACATGCGAGGAGCCATGCGGGCAAGAGCAGGTGTCCCCTTGAATCCCCTCCGGCAGATGGCCTTAGGGTTTGATCGATAATAAACTACCGCTCAGACTGACGCTGTCCCTTTCACGATGATTATTAAAAATGAGGCCGTGATAATTCTAATTATGATCGAGATTGGTGAAATTTCGTAAGCAAAGCAGAACTCTATAATAGTTTTATTCAAACATAACGCAGAGGAAAGTGGGCTAAAAAACGGAAGCCATTGGTCTACTGCAGCTGCACAGGGACAGAAATGTGTCGCAAAAAAAGATAGCTATCAAATCTATTTGAAGGATATTGAATATCTATTTGAATTTTAATACTGTGGCAGACTCAAACAATCTGGTAACGAGAACGGTTACTTTGGGGTCTTATAATACAAGTATTTGTGACTGTTCGTAAGTTCTTCATTTTTACCAGAGCACGGTTATTTTGGTGTCTTAAGGTTGAAGCACACTACGACGCGCGGAACCGCGCCGTACCTGGCCGCGCCTCCCTGAAAAAAATCCGGCTGAATTATTTGCATGCTGCGTACACCAAGCCGCTCCGTAATCATTCCACGGCGGCGCTGCATGGTGTTACGCAGTTACATTAGGATTCTTGTAAATAAATCAGCCGGTATTTTTTCAGGGATGCGCGGTGCAGAGCGGTTCCACGCGCGGTAGTGTGCTTCAACCTTTATAATGAAAGAATTTGTGACTGTTAATTTGTTGATGGTATGAATCGAGTTATCCCCAAGGTTAACTAGAGTTTGGACGCAATCTGCTTAAAAATCCATCAATTTTTTGTTTTTATACCATTTTCTCAAGATTTACAATAGTTTGAGTACTATTTCCTTCCTGTTCTCTGCAGTCTGTAGTATTTCTGATTGTTGGACAATTCCTTTTCATATGACCCTAGTTTTTACATTTGAAACAAAAATTTTTAAATTTTGTCTCCTTCAGTGCTTTCTGAGCGAGATGCAACGGATATTTTATTCCTTTCCGCGTTGAAACTGTTATTGATGGGATTAGTTTGCTCCTTGCCTTGTCCCTTGCAGAAACCTATTGATATTGTTCACAAGTCTTTCATTTACACCAATCAATAGGACATAAAATGAGTGATTTTTCAACAAAAATACTAGAAGGAAACCGACTCGACTGTGCCATCACTTGAAAGATAAACCCCTCCGGCAGATGGCCTTAGGGTTTGATCGATAATAAACTACCGCTCAGACTGACGCTGTCCTCACGATGATTATCAAAAAGAGTTAGTGATAATGAAAGCTCTGGTTTTATTCAAACCTGACTCTGAGGAAAGTGGAAGCCATTGGTCTACAACAGCTGCACGGGAACAGTGTTTCGCAAAATAAGATAGCTATCAGGTGAATTAAATCTATTTGAAGGAAATTGAATATTCATTTGAATTTTAATACTGTGGCAGATTCAAACAATCTGTTAACAAGAACGGTTATTTTGAGTTCATAAGAAGGAATTTGTTACTGTTCATAAGTCCTTCGTTTGCAGAAATCAATAGTGCATAAAATTAGTGATTTTTTTAACAAAAATACTAGCAGGAAACCGACTATGTCATCACTTAAGTGACAGTCTGTAGTTATATTCTGGTGTTTTGAACTATCAATTGTCATTATTTATTAATTTGTAATAAACATTCAAATACAAAAAACGTGTTTTTTAGTGTTTTGCTTATAAAATGAAAACCAATACAGAAAATTTATCGACCTTTTTTTTAGTTTACAACTCCGCCATTTTTCAATTCGTAGGGTTGGTCCTTTTATATTATATTTGTGCGCAAAACGCGCTGTCGGACCATTAGTTACTATAAAACGAATATTCTCATTTCTCGCTACTTACGATGCTTGCAAACATGACTGAAAGCGGCTGAGCCCGCCTAAGCGGTCGAGTAGTAGGGGAGACCGGAAGATGAGGGGAGGTTTATTGTAAAGGGATTATCACGTCCCCTCAGTCTCTCCTTCTACTCGACCGCTTAGGCGGGCTCGACTGTTTTCAGTCATATTTGCAAGTATTTTTCACTTCTCGATACATTCGGAATACGCGCTAAAAATCTAACCTGGAAGCCACTTCCGGTGACTATTTGGTACGAGAATCATGTGCTCTGAAGACATGAAGACAAGAACAACGACGTTCTGCATTCGTCCGGCTAATTTTTCTACCGTCTTGTGACAAACTACAATTTTTAGATTTGAGAGCAGTGTGTTCATCATTTATTTTAACCAAGAGCCCCTATGATCAAAACCTCCATTTTAACAGAACGGTTTGGGTAGAGCTTTCAAGTCGGCTGTGGTAGAGCCTGAGCAGTTCAATAGTAAACCTCGATATTTTGTTTGTTTCTTTTAGCCTAGAGTAAGGAATTCTACACCGAAAATCGTCCGACTTTGGTAGTCCAGCACGACCACATCAGGTTTATTGGCTGTATTTTCCTGCGGGTGGGGAATGAGTAGTTTCAATAGATTCGGCACTTATCATTTTCCACAACTGACTCCATATCCCACTGAGAATAAGGCGACACAGATGTCTCGTCTACACCGTATGAGTTTCGAACACTCGTGTTTCCGCGTTATGCCTGTGGGTAGATATAGGCTGACACCGCATTAGCTGAACAAGCTGACAGAAAATGCATTATGGTCTCAGATCCCCCCGACACGCCCCGCATCTAAAGTCTGGGATCTCCATACCCACCAATCGACTTCGGTAGACGATAGTGTTGAAGACTCCATCCTGGCGTGCCATTATGAACCCCTCGGTCTCTCCGGCTATAGCTCACTTGACCTAAGAAAGGCAAAGATCGAATTTTTTGATAAACGAAAGTCTTGGATGTTCTTGAAGAAGAACCCATGCATAGGCTTATCCTCATCAAAGTTTATCGGCTGCACAGGCTGCTGCCTTGAAAACAAATCCTCCGATCCCTGCTTTCTCATGGTCGCGGACCAAGCAGAAAAAGGGATCTGAACTCTTTATGAGTGATGACTTTACAGGTTCCTTCCAGTACCATTTTTTTATAGAGACATTCCAAACTCAAAAATCCACGGCTTTCCTGTTGTCTGGGGAAGTATAACCGTGAAACGGACAATTTGGGATGCAAATCCGATGATTTGCGGGTTTTTACGTTGTTGTAGCAGCTCTCTGACAGTTCTGATGACCACATCTGTCGGAGTTTATGCTGATACTTGCCGCGGAAAGAGTTTTTAACTATGGTTACCTATTATTATAATTTTTTGTCAGAAATATCCCAGTCGGACCCTGTCTCCGAAGTCTGCTACTGCCGGAGTGCGAGCTGGATGATTTACCCATATAACAACTCCTCACGCTCGGTGGGGTAAGTGATTACTGGGTCCGAGAATCATGTGCCCTGAGCAGACGAAGTGGACCAAAAATGAGGGCCTTCTGCCTTCGTCCATTTAAGATTTCTGGCACATCGCGGCATGCCAGTACAATTATCAGATTAGAAAACAGGCCCATCATTCCACCAAGTACCCCTATGATCAGAACCACCATTGTTATTAATATTAAAAAGGACGTATAAAATGTTATTAATATTGCAAACATCGTTAATGGACCGGAATGTCTGGTCCGCCATTTTCTCCAGAAGTCTGATATTGATTAATATAAATAGGGAATTGAAATATTTCAAGGAAAACTCTAAATTTACTGATATGAAAATATACTAAAATGTGTTCACAACTGTCTTTATTCCTCACAAAGCGATTTATAGTTATGATGTAATTCTTGTGGACGGAAGTTATTTTCAAGATTCACGCTAGCGTGCAAGTAGACACGACCAACAAAAAGATGTATCAGTAAAAAAGAAGTTCAACACTTGTACAGTGCGTCTCCTTCAAGTCGAAGAAGATCGATAATTATTTTAATTGCTGATAATAAATTAATTATAAATTTGAAAATAAAATCGAGCTGCTGAATACCTATCCTAGCTCAAACGATTATACGCGACTGGTTTAAAAAAAAACGTGAGGGAAATACCCAATTCAGCCTTAGATAAATACGGACATGTGCTGAAAAGTTCGACAGATTTCGAAGCACATAAAGGCGGGAACTGCAAACAGATGAGAGCTGTCAAATTGAATTCAACCAGCAAACATTTTTGGTTTTGTTGCCCAACAAAAATAACTTGATAAGGTCAAGAATGAATTGCTTCAAATAAGCTTTATCAGTTATTTCGAGATTACCCTCGTATCTCCAGATGAGATATGCGTTATGTATTTAGTCTTCCCTGAAGTCTACTTTAATTTGTTGGCAAGTGACTGAATATGGATGGCTTCATAAAAACTATCTTATAACGAGTATTGATATTGTACAAACTGCTATGAGGTAACTGTCAATAACTCATAAATTCTCCGTTTGTACTTTTCGACCGCTCGGACTGAACATTATCGATTAGGTAGCTCCTTTTTGGGCCGAAAAAACACATAAATAAATGTATGAGACACCACAAATATAATTAACAACAATAACAAGCCGCCATTTTCAGGTATAACTGATTTATAAAACGCGAGGTAGGTAGCCCACTGACCAAACCGAACCATTCGCCAGTGACAAGTCACTTTCGTGGACCCATAAAAGTCCAAAACTTTTCCGGGATTCATATCATGGCCACCTTCGAACGTTGTGGACATTTAAATAATAAAGGCTCTACTGCTACTGGAAAACTTACATGTGATTTTCATTATTGCTGACATAATAGTTTGCCATATCCAAGGAAGACCCCTAAGGGGCCCTACCACTCACAAAAATCACACGCCGTGTTTATCAGATAAAAGTCTCTTTTTGGGCACTTCTAGTTACCGCGAACACGATGGACTGACAACTTCTGCAGCCGATTCTTTTCCGCTCCTATGGCAGGTCGGGCATGCGCCCGAGCTCGATAACCCCGCGCTTTTTGGACAGTGGTGGAGAGCACGTCTGGAATTTAAACCTGGACAGAAAACGTCTCATCTTAATTTTTTGAACATTTTACCTCTGAGGCTCTGAGAACTAAAGAGTAGGGCAGTGTTGTATCAAAATGAATTTACGAGGTGAAAAGATAGAATTTTGAAGAACTCAGAAAATACGTTAAATTCAAAACTATTGACTAACTGTATTTCAGTACAAGTTTGCTGAAATCATCTCCGATGAGCTCAAAAATGTTCAGTCTTCATTCTATGCAGTCTAATAAAATATCCACACTAAAAACAAAAACTATCCTTGCCAACTTCATCCTCAGAAAATGATATCATAATCATAAATATCATAAATTTCTTGGTTGGTCTATTGATAACAAAATACGCTGACACGTTTTTCACATTATTCAATGGATAATTATAAAGAATAGGCTACTTGACTCATATCAAATTTGTTGCAATAAATAAGTATTTCCTGTAGTATATTTGACTTGAGACTTTGAGAGCAAAATTCATTTCAGTTAATTAATAGTGCAAGAAAAAATCAATTTTTAATTTGGAACGCGGAAAACGCTATTGGCATCGGTCCTGATGTGACGTCATACAATTTGTAAACAAACTTTGTGTATGTCACTCGTGGACTATTGCGGTTATGATCGTGGTCTTTTTATTAATAAATATTTCTAAAAACCCTTAATCCACGTATTACGTACCTATTGTTCTCTCGTTTTATTGATAAATACAATCATGGACGTTGGATTTGTGAAAGCAGAAACTACGAATTAGCCAAGAATCGAGAAATTTTAACGATCGGTAATTTTTTTGCTTCATTCGAATCTTTTTAATGGAGCCTACTAGTTTATACTGTATGTAATTTTCCATATCATGCATTTTTTAACGGTAAGGCAAATAACACAAGAATTTCAGTATTTTGCTCATTGACTCGGTAAAATTAACCTTAAAGCCCGTATGACACGATTCAGTTTTTCACCTATTTTCTGAATGAGAAACTGTACTAATCCATTGGAAATCTTCCGGTCAGAATATTTGCTGTCAAATGAAATTCAAGATGGCCGATTGTAGGCATACATTAGTAGTATTATTTTTACCAATTTTAACTGAGATTAAGTAAGATTCTCTACATAGCTCAGTAGCTCAGGTAATGACATGTTACATTTATTTAAGACTGACTGTCGTATACTGACAAATTGAGCTGTGCTGATAATCTTACTTTGATCTCAGTTAAAATTGGTAAAAAGAATATCGATATTGTATTTGTTAATGTTTAGATGAAACTGGTTATTCCTACTTTTCATCTTTTGGATTGCTACTTTTGTGTAAAACTCCAAGAAAAAAATACATTCCTACAACGTATTTAGTTGTGAACCATGGAAACCGTGGAGATCGCGACTTTGTAACAATAGAGAGCACTGTCAGTGACGTAATATGACAGTTGCGAAACAATGTCATAGGGGGACAAACAAACCAAACTGATTAAAAACAAACCCATTGAACCCATTTTCCATAAGGCTACGTGAATCACTTATAATGTCTGTCAAGTTGATAAAAATCGCAATTATCCACTAACACCCACAAACAACGAATTTTCATTTCATCAAATGTCAAATGCTTTGTTTGTCCCACATGACCGCCATGTTGTGACGTCAGCTGACAGTGCTCTATTCAATGCATTCAAATTAGTGATACGATTTGGTAAAATGTGTAATAACTGTCGTAGAGAAAAGTTTGCATGATACACTTTCGTAAAGAGCTCTTTCATTGTACTCGTGTGTTTCTTGACCCAAGCTGCACGTCTTATTCAACAAATAAAGTTCACTCTCATACAAAAAAGTCCTACTGTAGGAACTTCTATCTTAAATAAAGCCTGTGGCTCACGGTCAAATAGTTTTATCAAACTGCTCTGAAGTAAGGTGATTTATATTTTTTTTTTCACAAAACTTAAAACGAATACCTAGAAATGACGTCACTTAAAGGCAGTTTGGCCAAACAATTTATCGTGAGTCACGGATATTAGTTCAACTACCCTCTTTAGCGTGAAGTATAATTTTCTCATGTTATTATAAGGTGAAAGCAAGTTTCTAATCCCTCCAGGATAGGGCAATATATCTAGGAGCTTCCCACATGTGGACCTTTGAAGTGAGCAGTTATGGAATCTGCGAGAAGTGATACTGTCTAATGACCTTTATTTTCCATAAGCAACGATCTGACGTAAAATGCGTAAATTGTGACGAAGAAGAGAAGCTAACTTCATTGGTAGGTGTAACTCAAAAGTTTAGCTGAATGCCTGAATGATTTATATCTCGTATATTATTTTTTCAATTTTCCAAGTGTAGTTTTAGCTGAAGATCATTTCCAATTAATAAAATGTCTAAAATAAACGACAGAGATAGAGCCCCTAATTACCAAACCTATAAATTAGTTATCGTAGGTGGTGGGGGTGTCGGAAAATCTGCGATAACTTTGCAGTTCATACAGGTAATTCGATGTTTTTCACCTTGTTGTTATTCATGTGATATTTGATTCTAAACTATGCTTTTAAAAGAGCAGTCGTACAGTCATTAATTTTTTTCATGTCTTTATATGGTCAGATAAATTCAGTTCATAACCTTGTGAATAGCCTACACAAAGATATTTTTGTTTATTATTTTCAGAGCTACTTTGTGACAGATTACGATCCTACTATTGAGGATTCTTATACTAAACAATGTGTTATAGACGATATACCTGCCAAATTAGATAGTAAGTATATAGATCAGATGCTAGAATTTTTTCTTCGTTCTTAAAATGTAAATATTAGGGATTGACTGATAATCTGCCGATATTTTAAATACCGATATGTCGGCCTATCGGACGTTTATTTCTTTCTATCGTTGTTCTTACTGTCTTGCTTGGAAATTTCTCCGTATTGCTGATTGCAGGTGTTGCCCTATAGTTGTCTCACGTTTCTGCAAGTCCCAACTTGCATTTGTCTTCTGTCCCTTCGTGATAATTTTAAGTTGTGCCGTGCCTTATTTAAATTGTGTGTGAAGTATATAATAGAGTAGAGGCCAAACTGTTTAACTGTTTTTGAAGTATATTATAGTTTTTGTTTGAAGTAAATTAAGCGGTGGAATTATTATTATGGTATGTTTTGTCAAAATGCCGAAAACCAGCCCTTTATGGCAATATGTCGAAAAATTATTGAAAAACGATAGGGGAAACAAAAGTGCAATTTGCAAAATCTGCCAAAATTCTGTCTCATTGGGTGGCAAAGGAAAAACGGCCAACACGTCAAATATGAAATACCATCTGTCGAAGAACCACCCATTGGAATAACGTCAGATTACATATTCATAGCTTGGCAAATCTAGCTCTAAATGTCGAGAAACAAATGAGATGAGCGAATTTAGAATGAGAAAGTATTCAGACAAGAGGGTAGTATAATTGTATTCAGTAATCTAAAAATGATTGAACTGCACAGTGCATTTTGCGACGCAATAGATACACCAATTGTAACTCATACTTGTTTAACAGACTGTACTGATCCCTTCTGCTACTGCACATTGATATGGATGGCTATTTCACATTCACAGCTAGATTTGCCAAACTGTAGGGATGTAGCGAAAACTTGTAAAAAAAATATACCTATGTGTTTTTTTTTCATTTCATTTCAAAATTTTAATCCTAATAAAAAAAAACGTAAATATGCTTTTTCAAGTTTTGGACACTGCTGGCCAAGAAGAATTCAGTGCAATGAGAGAGCAGTACATGAGATCTGGAGAGGGATTTCTTTTAGTTTTTTCTGTGACTGAAAGATCTAGTTTTGACGAGATATACAAATTTCATAGGCAGATTTTGAGAGTTAAGGACAGAGATGAATTCCCCATGCTCATGGTTGGAAATAAGGTAAAAAAAGAAATATCTGCCTGTATATATAATTTTCAATATTTCATCAACTGTTTTTTTTTTCTTGGTTTGTATAATTTTCCAATAGTGAAGTACAATTCATAAACTCTATTGGGTATCTGTCATTCATTCATATTAGATTACCACTATTTTGGAGAACTACTTTTAAAACAAACTGCAAACTAATGCACCCCTTGCTTGAAATTATTTAGATCTTTGAATATTCACTTATAATACCACCAGAGCTTCAAGTATTACTGGAATTTTTTTTGGGAACACGAATATTTTGAAAACTCGAAAAAATATTCGTGTTCGAGAAAAAATATTCTGTTTTAATTGTAGCTAGAGTGGAATTCGGTAAAAAATTTCGCACCGAAATATTATCAAAAAAATACTAGGATAATGACAGTTTTTGATGGTTTTTAAATTTAAATAGTAGGTTTGTATGTTAATTCAAAAGGATAATATTTTTCTATAGTTAATATCTAAGCAGCTATAGGTATTCAGATATCGATATATATTTTTAAATCTGTTCTAAATTCCTATTCTGAATATTATAAATGTGTATAGTTTAAAATTTTACTTTAGTTACGCAAAATAATGCTAGGGCATTTGGTGATAGTTCAAACTATTATTCTTGACTAACTTTATTAAACTAAAGTTGGTGGAAATATATTTTGTTACAAGGAACAGAAACCAGTATTCAGTATTAATAAAATTTACATGCATAACATCTATAATCGTCAAAAATTTCATGCTCCTTACTCCAAGTAGAATATTTTCCGGAAATTTTTTTAGTTGCTATGGGAACAATAAAAAATACAGGCTTTTAATTGGTCGAAATGTTAGGTGTGGAATTTTCTCTGCAACTGCACCTCAAATTTTTGTTTTTCCATTATCAAGGTTGACCTTGAACACCAGAGAGCAGTTTGGCAGGAAGAAGCTCAGCAACTAGCCAGGCAGCTTAAAATACCCTATATAGAATGTAGTGCCAAGATGAGAATGAATGTCGACAATGCTTTCTACGAACTAGTGCGAGTTGTTAGAAAATTCCAACTCTCGGAAAGACCACTTCTGAAACCTAGCTACAGCAAAAGGAACAACAAAAAATGCTGTGTGCTTTAAGGATGACTTTAGATTATTTGCTCCTACATCACATGTTTTATTCAATGGTAGTTTTTGTTGAGATTGTGATTTTACTGACAGGATGTGTGTCAGGGTTTATTCAGCATGCTATTTTTTAAGATGAGTAAAAATTATTTCATCATTGTTATATTGAGTTTGTCAATATGTGCCATTATTTTTCTTAATTTTTTGGCTTGCCTGTCTTCCATTTTTACATTGCAACTTTTTTTCAGGTTTTTTTCCCTGAATGTTGAAGCAATATTGTTATTTATATTATTATATATAATTCAAAAAGCCCTCAAATATGAAAATATATTTATATTATAATCAAATAGTTGTGAAATTTTGGTTGATAACTCTTTTCAATTTTGGATCAGCTTTTATTCAGATGTGATGAAACAATTTTTATATTTAATTTATACAGGTATATTTAAAAAATCCGCGAAATTTTTTTATGAATTTTATCTGGTTCTATTTTCGCTCACATGATAAAACAGCTTTTATATTTATATTATAATTCAAAGAGCTGCAAAAAATGTTTGCTAATGTGTTTTCATTTGGATCTATGATCTCTCAGATATGGAAAAACAATTTTCATATTTGTATTCATAAAATTTTTGCGAGATAGCTTTTTTATCTGGATTTTTCTCCTTATGTGTGGTAAAACAATATTTTTAATAGTAAGTACTATGATTCAAAAATGTTCAAACATTTTTAGACAATTACTTGAACATATCCAGTCTACCCTTGGATGTGCAAATACATATAACTTAAAATGATTGCAGCTCTTATATACTGTGGCCCTTCTAATATACTGTGCTCTTGTAGATAAACCATATTGTTAAATTATTCATATATGATTGTTAACAGTTGGGTAGTTACTAGAGCTGATATTTATATCTCGTTCGATATTGTTATCTGGTACCTTTTCACAAAAAAAATGTAAAGTTCATACTGAATTTTGACTGAAAACTTTCACTAGCTAAAACATTGATTTGTTTGCTGTAGAGTGTTCACACTATTTGCAAATAATATAATAATAATGAATTAAAGTTATCTAGTACCTACCAATTGAAATAACAATTCAGTTTGACAGTTCACATAGATTGTCTAAATCAAAGGTGACACTGTTTATTCAACTACACAAATGTTCAGCTAATATCTTCTAAAAACAGCTTATTGCAGCCATTTTCATTCATGGACCAAGTCTAGAGTATTTTTTTATCCTATCAACCAGTGATATTGTTACATTTTATCTGAAAACAGACAAAAATTAACAAAGTCCCTTGAGTTGTGAAGGTGGTTCTTGTCTTGAATCTTGCAGCATATTTTTCATGTACATAGTTGAAAATTTTCAAGGTTATGAGTGCAGAACAATTTTATTTTTATATAAATTATATTTTTCTAGATCTTAGAAATACTGTAGCTGTTAGTACCGAAATAAAAGTGTTGTGAGGAATACTTCAATTTACTTTAAGTTTGATAGCTTTACCCATATAGAGAATTTTATAGTGGAAATTGAACATTACATGTTGAAATATATTATTAGAATACGCACAAGATATCATATTTGAAGTAATTTTCAGGAATATTATGAAAATCCAACTATAATTCTAGTTAATAGCATTGAAGCTGAGTGATCGTGACTTTTATTGAATATATCAGTCTACATTTCAATCTAACTATACTTCTGCCAAATCAGGCTTTTCAGACCTTTAAGAGATTTTGACTCAGTGTCAGGTATGCAAATAGATTATGGACCATCCAAAATACCTCAAATTCTTCAACTCCAATGATGAATATAAGTATTTGTTCGATTATAACTACACATCACTTTGTATGGTTTTGACATACCACAAATGAGCACTGTCATGTTTATTATTATTATTATTATAATACACTTGATTTATTGACTCCCTACTACTCATTATCGACAGTACAGTGTCTGATGCTCTACTGGTTTATGCCAAGAACTCTTCAATATCAAATGTTCATCAGGTAACCTTAACTCGTTTTCTGTTTTATTTTCTAACATATTCATCACTGCCATTTTCAGTATAGGCAGATTTTACACAACACATTTAATTTATTAACTTGAATGGTGTCAATTAATATATTTAAAAAATTAATTAAGTCTAGGCGAGTACTAATTGAGGAAATTCTAACAATTTTCAGAATTGTATATTGATTGTTGTACATTGAAGTAATTTATGTATTCAAACTGTGAGCTTGAAATAAAAATATATAATAGAACATTAAATCAGTCTTTTTGTTAGTTACTCTAACAAATACCCAGTTTTTGTTTTAGTATTCTATACAATGTTTTATTTACTTATTGGATCTAAGATCACTGCTTAATTTAATTTCTAAGGATAGGTGAAAATGAGAATGTCATTTGTTGCAACCTGAATTTTGTTTTCCCAAAAATGTATGAAGTAGTACAATTTGCATTTAGTGTACCGCAGATGGCTTTTTGGAATGAAAAAGTCCCATCATTGCATCTTGTAAAGCTCGTGTACAAGCTATATTAGATCGGAAGCCGCCAGCTCTTTCCTGCACAGTTTCACCCCTAACATGATTGATGAAGCCTTTCTCAATGATTTCCTCATCATTTGGAGGTCTAGGGCCTTCAGTAGGAAATGTAATTGATTTGTAGCTGTATAAAGGTCCATCATCTACTGCTACTGGTAAAAGTGTTGTTTGTGGTTGTCTGCCAAACCGTATTCCCGTTGAAAATTGTGTTGCCTTAACCACTGGCTTGTTTTCTTCTTCTTCTTTTGACTGCTGCACTTGCTGTGCGAAAGTGTTGACAATGTTTTTGGCATCTGCATTGGAAAACATAAGCTCGTCTATGAGTGCTTCCTTCTCCCGTATTTTCTTTTTCTTAGCTTCTAATTCATGTTTTTGTATTTCCTGTTTTCTTACTTCTTCCATTTGTTTCTCTATTTCCAACATCTCTTCCAAATGATACTCGTCTCTTCCCATTTTTCCTTTGCGTTTAACTATCTGTTCCTTATTGTCACGTTTGTACTGTTCGATTTTCTTATTAGTGTTAGTTACATCTATATCATTTGATAAATTATAAATTATAGTTTCAACTTCTTCGAGGTAGTTGTTGTAATCAGCAAGAGTGTCAAAGTCCTCTTCCCTTTTGTTGTAGTCTCGTAATACTCTTTTCCTTATGTCGACTTCTTTCTCTACAGTGGCATCTTCGAATAATTGAACTCTGAAGTTATTTCTGCGTAGAGGAATTCTGCATTCTGGACACGACCCGGCGCCTTTCAAGAATAAAAGGTCCACACAGCTTTCACATAAACCATGTCCACATACGTTCACCATCATTTTCAAGGATGGATTTTGAAATTTTGATGTCCTGCATCTTGGACAAGTGAAATCTTCCATTGTAATCAAATAAGGAAGTATTAAATAAAATCTGAATACGTTTGTAATGTGCACAAAATAATAATTTTGGAAAATTTGTCTTTGGCGGTGGTAACCTCTAATATTTGACAGTTTACATGAAAATCATGAAACGAAAATGACAACCAATACTTCTTCTCGTTTCATCGGCCACATCTACCAGAAACCATCAGTCAAAAATCATTAGTGGCAGGGATGGACGAAATTGTTTCCGCATAGCGGCGCTGATGTAGTTGGTGTCCTTCGTTTTCGACAGCCTGTGCTTTTCATATGAGGGTTATTGTGTTTTGTACTATTTTCTATAATTTTCGTTGGTTTTGAGACTTGGCAAAATGAGTGATAAATATGGTGGTTGGACTGTAAAGCAATTGAAGGATCGAGTTGAAAAATAGGAATGCGAAAGTAATTGGAAAAAAGAAGACTTAAAAGAAAGGCAAGCTGTTATATAACCCCAACTCAATTCTGTTTTCCATCGCTGAATGATAAATTGTTCATTTTCATATTGGAACATATTCGACACTTCTCTGGCACGTTTTCTTTTGATGAACTAGGCACACATGACAAATGTAGAGATTTTGTCGAAAGAGTCGTTTCTCAGCATGTTCCAGCCCTACACTTTTGGATGGGTCGCTCTTGAGTTACGAGTTGACAGTTTATTTTATTTCGCCAAAATGGAATAAAATATCCAGTTTTCATCCAGTTCCGATTGGTGGTTTGGTATTGCATCCATCGGTCTAAATAATACGCGCATCTAGTGAAGACGTCACGCCGTCAATTTTTGTTGATGTGAGTCAATCTTTGGGTGCAAACAAACTGACTTCAGCCTATGGCCGCTACACCTTGTCTACATGCAGACTGACTCACACCATACACACTCACACTCAGACCATAGAGATGCCTTTTCTATCCTTGTCTAGGCGACATGACTTCGTTTGTTTACAAGCGAGGGCCTCGTACATGTTGAGTCCGTATTCAATCGGGTAATTTCGTGTATGCCCGCTTATTTCATTCGGATCAAGTTGTCATTCTTTATTTGTATTATGGTCCCTCTCACTTTAAATGTAAACAAACCGTGTATAACGTTTCACCAGACAACCAACCCTTCATTCCTTTCGCACACGAATTGTATAGAAAAAGATAGTTCATTCCACTTCAAAACAAGTATTTGTGTAGGTATAGGCAGGGCATCTCTATGTCTTTTATTACTCTGAGACTCACACCGACAAATTTGGCGTCATGTCGTCACACTAATGCACGTACAGTAAAACCAACCTAGCTTTAGACGGAATCACTTGCTGGCCTTGCTGCACACTTGTTGGACAACGGATATAATCCGTAATATATCCAGTGGTAAGCACAGAACCTCTGGGATATAGTTCTGTGGTGGTAAGGCACTCAACATGAGCGTACGCGCAAATTAAAATTATTAAAAATGTTCAGTGGAATTGGTTTCACTGTATATAGACTTGTACTTGTACTGCACTCTCTGTTATTTGGAACCTTTATGGTTTGGTAATGAATAAACTGGAATTTTTATCATAACACTAAACCGCTATTTGTAACACCTCGACACATGTTTCAATCACCAGAAGTGATCATCTTTAATGGGGAAGTTCCAGAGGTGTTGAAAATAGCGGTTTGGTGTTGGGATAAAACTCCAGTATATTCAATAGAGAGTAAATCATTCATAAAACTTGTTCGGTTAAGACACCGAAATAGTTTTTTGGAGAATTCTCTCGGCGTAAGAAATTCTCCGTGAATTCGTTTTTTTTTTAATGAATTAAGGACATGTCATTGGGTAATTTATTTTCATCAAACTTGGTGGATGCTTGATGAGATTGCATGAACATCTGATATTGCCTTGATGAATGGCAAGCATTTTTCACAATTCATACTAGGTTTACCAGAGTCTTTTTTGTTATAAAATATAAAATGGAACGAACTGTTTTCTTTCTACTTGAAAACCCAGCTTAACAAACTCGATCGCATTAGAGTCAGTTATTCTTTGAGTAGCCGTCACGTAGAGATGAATTGTACAGGCAAGAAGATATACTGAAAAATATTCCATTTTGAGCATGTAGTTCCAAGGTGAGTTCGGATTGGTTATAAGGAGTTGGAGCGGAGTGAGAGTGGAGCTAAAGTGGATAAAGACAGGTGGCAAATTTTGAAGCACTGCGGTTTTCTGTGTCCGAAGTTCCCGAACGACTTTTTTGATAATAAAGAGAACCTGTATAGCTGAGTTCGGCTTGCTCACTCTTTTGACTCTATTCACTCGGTAAGCACCATATGCGTTCGGGTATAATGAAAAGCGTCCAAGGAGTGCGAATTTCAGCGTTCGGGTTTTGTGACGGGAGTGGATAGAAGTGACTCCAAAAGTACCACCTCGACCTATGAGGGCACAAGCTAGAGCAGCTCTTTTTCTCTCTGGGTCTCTGGTTTTAACCTAAAAATGTTATGCAGTTCGAGCAAGGTCAAGTCGAAGCACCGATAAATCATTATTTGAAAATAGGTGATCAATTGTGTTAGTAGATATACACTTTGATATACAGGTTCTCTTTATTATCAAAAAAGTCGTTCGGGAACTTCGGACACAGAAAACCGCGGTGCTTCAAAATTTGTCACCTGTCTTTATCCACTGTAGCTCCACTCTCACTCCGCTCCAACTCCTTATAACCAATCCGAACTCACCTTATATATCAAAGTGTATATCTACTAACACAATTGATCACCTATTTTCAAATAATGATTTATCGGTGCTTCGACTTGACCTTGCTCGAACTGCATAACATTTTTAGGTTAAAACCAGAGACCCAGAGAGAAAAAGAGCTGCTCTAGCTTGTGCCCTCATAGGTCGAGGTGGTACTTTTGGAGTCACTTCTATCCACCCCGTCACAAAACCCGAACGCTGAAATTCGCACTCCTTGGACGCTTTTCATTATACCCGAACGCATATGGTGCTTACCGAGTGAATAGAGTCAAAAGAGTGAGCAAGCCGAACTCAGCTCCAGTAGATTTCCAGAACGGATCTAAGATGAACAGTGGCGCCAGTGGCAAAATCTGAAAGCTCCAAAAAAAATCCAACTTTTCATTTCTGTGATGTCTGATGTCATTTAGTTCAAAGAAAATCAATAAAACGTCAACTATCTGTCAAGGTCAAGAGTGTCAGTGTCATAATCTGTTTTTTTATTATCCGGCTAGACTCTCAAGAATTAAGATCTGTGAATTTCAATTTTGCAATTACGTGTAGTTATTTAGTTTAATTTCGTTTCGTCTAGAGTACATGTTATAAACTGAACTATCCCCGGCATGGGGGATTCATTAGATGGGGCCGAGACGGCTCCAGAAACGCAAAATGTGGCTCTTGTCGATTTTACGGCATTTACAAATTTTATCCTAAAAGCGGCCACCGTTCTCTTGCCCGAGGATGATAGTCAAGCGGAACCCACCAATTTGGTAACGGCACTCGATGATAAAATCAACCAGGAATACATCAGGAAATTCATAAGCGATCCGCAAGTAGCAACATTGTACATCCAAAGGAACTCGTCAAAAGGTAACGCATGAGTCATCTAATTTGCATTCTTGACGATTTCCTAATATAAAAGTGACACTAATCAGAAACCGATCAATTAATTACGCAGTGCCTAGACTCCCATATGCAGATATTCTTTGCTGGAATGCCGGTGAATGAATCGATAAATCAGGGTCAATTTATTAAAAAAAATGTAGCACTCAAAATTTGAGAATAAATTAATGCTGATTGGCCTTTTTGAGTAATTCAACCGAATTCAACCAATGGGGTCCATAGATTCTTGAATCTAAAGTCTTAAAACGATCTTAAATGTTTTTATGAATTGACCCAGTTTTGATAAAAATTCTGGTCAGTTTTGTTAAATCCATGTTAAATATTTATAAAACTGCATTTTTTAACAAGTGATTCAGCTTCATGCAACTTCCGGTCTCACCGGAAGTGATATTAACTTTTGATTTTCAAATTAGACACCCGGTATATTTTCACTTTTTTTGTCTCCATATGACATTCTGAATACAACCATGTATCACTTGTTACTTCTTGTAACCAAAAATTTTTAAAATTTTGATATTTATTTTTCTAGAATCTAGAGGGCTATGAATACGTTCAAATTATTAATTTTACTTAAGTATTGGGAAAAATACAACTTTACGGTTTTCGGTTAAAAAGCATCTGCTATGTAAAATTAAATTTTTAAATTATTATCACTATTTTTTTCAAATGGCATTATAGTGGCTTTTCGGGTCAGAAAAAAAGATCATTCATTACGATTAATTTGATACCGTACACTGTCAGGTCTCAAACAAACTTTCGGCAACAAACTTTAAAATATTACGGTAGATCTTTCCTTTTGAGATTAATGGTTATTTAACGAACAAGTGTATTAATAAGGGCGATTAACAATCGAGATAATTTAACGCGCTCGCTCTGCTCACGCGTTAATGTTCGAGATTGTTAATTAATCGCCATTTTGATTCACGAGTTTGTTACAATACTTTTCCGTCGACAGTAGTTTTCAAAAATAGAGATATCTTACTTTCAATGTTTATTTATTTAACGATACTATAAAAAACAATCACTATTTCCTATTTATATTGACTCTACTCAAAGGTAGTTTAATTTTCCTTAGTGGTAGTTTTGTTTAAATTTTTATTATTTATTTACAAATTGAAAAAAAAAAAATTCTCGGTGGGTTTTGAACTCGCGACCTCAGTGATGGTTGCTAGGCGAACTTTACCATTACGCCACGTGACTGTATATGATAATGAGATGAGTGACAATTGGTGTCATGGAGATTATCTGAAATTTGACAGATAGTACTAACCAATATAAAATGTATAAGAGCAATGTATGTTGGGTTGCATATAATCAAATCGTTGATTAATAGAAAATCATTCATTAACAGGGGTTATTAATCAACAATTTTGAGGGCTTTAAAATACAGCATAAATGAACGGTCGACGGAAATGGTTATTTAACGAACAAGTGTATTAATGAGGGCGATTAACAATTGAGTTAATGTTCGAGATTGTTAATCGCCATTTTAATTCATGAGTTCGTTACAAAACTTTTCCGTTGATCGTAATTTTCAAAAAAAAAAAAAAATTGGTTCTATTTGGGTCTTGAACCCTCGACCTCGCAATCACCTCAAGACTCACCAGCATTTTACCAGCTGGCTGCGTGACTACCTATTAGGGTTACTGACACCTGGTAAGTATATTGAATATTTTCTGAATATTTTTTTAAAGAACTTTTCCGTCGATCGTACTTTTCAAAAATAAAAATATCTTACTTTTAATTTTCAGTTTTATTATTATAAATATTAATATTAGAAATTGTACAACCATTGAAACTTGATGAATTTTAAGAAAATACAACAATAAAATAAATAATGACTGATAGTACTGTAGCTACTTGATTCAAAATAAATGTATTAGCGGGTAAGTATATGGTTGCCTACGCCACAGGCCATTATATAAGTATAATATGTATTGGAGCAATGTACGTTGGGTTGCATATAAAAAAATCGTTGATTAATAGAAAATCATTCATTAACAGGGGTCATTAATCAACGATTTTGAGAGCGTTAAAATACATCGTAAATGAACGGTCGACGGAAAAATAATATTAAAATTCATCGAGAAACCTGTGACCAACACTAATGATATAACAAAACCATCAATTCAAATCTTGCATAAGTGATATTATTGACATGTTTTTCAATCAATAGCGTGCTCAATAAGTTTCCTAATGTACTTTTGCAGAAGTGAGGTAAGATAACATATCGACAAGTAGGTAATGTTTTTTTTTTTCAATACACCTGATTCACCTTGTTCTATCAGTTATGAAGGTCACAGGTTACCCAAGGCATTTG
This sequence comes from Chrysolina haemoptera, assembly GCA_958298965.1. Classification (NCBI taxonomy): domain Eukaryota; kingdom Metazoa; phylum Arthropoda; class Insecta; order Coleoptera; family Chrysomelidae; genus Chrysolina; species Chrysolina haemoptera. The sequence continues at coordinate 4,682,495 of OY282588.1, forward strand.
AATATCATTTTAATCTGAAATGGTGTTTCATTTTAAGGAAGATCTTAATCTGAAAAAATTAGTAATACAACTTCTAAAATTGTGAACATTTCGACTAAAAACAATATTCCAACAAAATATTAGAACTTGCTGAAGCTGAGTTACTTATCAAAACATGCATTTTTTTTGTTGCATAGTCGGCTGTGATTCCAAATCTGAATATTGTTTTTGATTCTTAACAACTTCTCTTGATAAACTTTTTTTATAAGATCGAAAATAGGGGTAGTTTACTCTTGATTAAAATTCCTATTTTTTGTGCTCCCCTGTACATCGTTTGGAAATTCAGAATTTTGATAACTCAAATACAAGTTTTCCGCAATGCATCAACTTTTATGAGGAATGAAATTTTCTGAGAAATGCATAATAAAAAGTTTCCATATGGTGCAAACTTTTTGAAACTCACTGTATATACACGTATGCAGAATTATTTTATTTTCATACTACAGGGAGTGGAAAAATTCAATAATCTAAGGTAATATATGAGGATCTGTCTGAAAACAACTTTTTAAAATTGCAAAATTCAAGCATAAAACTCCTGTTTTCATCATTATGACTATTCCACAAAAATTTCAGATTGGGATGATGATACTATTCTCTATTTAGCATTTAACCGGAAGTGATACATTTTTTTTCAAATGACACCCTGTATATTTTTCTGGTTTTCCGAAATACCTTCGAATTTGTGATGAGACTGTGTTTCAAGATTGAAACAACAATTTTATCACAAATTCCAAATTCTTCGGGATAATAAAAATAAAGAACAGAGTGTTATTTGAAAAAAAATGTTAGGGGTTACCTCCGGTTAAATGTTAAGTGGTAAATTTCTATAAGCGCTGTCAAAATATGCGTATTCAAGTACAATAGTGACATACCAATTTTGAAATCTGTATCTTTAAAACTGTAGAAAAATTGTGGGGCGTACCTCACTTTGTTATCATCTGGTACTGTAAATAATTTAAAATAAGTTTAGAATAAGAGATATAGAGCTATTGAATGGCTACCTTGGTCTCTCCCTACTTGAACCCTCTTGGTTTCTTTCTATGGCGCTATTTAAAACCTTGGATATTCAGATGCATGTTTGGAATTAGCACCGATCACTTTCAGTGGTGCTGTAGGTTTTCCGGGAATCCTACAGCTGAAAAGTGAATATGCCACAAAAAAATCACTTATCGTTCTGCAGCACCACGTGCCTTTGGGTACACCCTATGATTGCTTATGATGGATTATTACTTGTTCTCATCACTTAATTAGGTTAATTTTTTATTACAGTACAGTATAAACTTATATATTAAAATAAAGTTTCATAAGTTTTGTGGAGAACCATAAATCTCATTGAATAAAACTACTCCATTGAATCGAATATTTCACATATATATTATCATTATTATTATAATATTTAGACGACGATAGCGATCAGCCTCCTGAAGGTGAAGAAGAAAAGGAACCAGTCACGTACTACGTCAGCAATGAAGTCCACTATTCAAACTCCAAAATGTCCAGTCTGGTTTGCATCAAAAGAGGTCCGGTCATTGAGGCAGACAAAAGTATTAGAGCGCAAGTCAGATTGATGAATTTCAGCGATGGGTCGCCTTACGAGATTTTACACGATTATGTCAGCAGGACTGTCGCTCCTTTCTTCAAGTCTTACGTTAAAGAGTCGGGAAGAGCAGATCGGTAAGTAAAATAATATTTTATGAATTTGTTATTGATTATAAGATAATTGCCAGACATTAGATATGTCTACAGAGAAATAGTGAAAAAGGCGTCTCTGTATGTTACTTAAAAGCTATTTTAGGTTGACTTGACCAAAACCCTTCACAGCCCTGAGGATGGCATAATATACCGCCGAAACGTTGGCCTGTTAAAAATACTGCCAACTGTCAAGACGACCTAACTCCAACAACTATTCCATAATAACAGACGGTCTAAACTTCATCACTAATGATAATAATAATAATAGATACCTAGGGGTGAAACAACCATTCCCAAGAGGTAACCACATAAAAATCATACTGGTATGTCGCAAGACAACAGAAAGCATAGCTGATCGAATGCAGAAGGCTGTCATCCTCGGTTCATTGCATCTGCTCAGAGCACACGAGTCCTGGACCCAACAGCTGCTTACTCCATAGTTTGGGAACTGGTTATTGGGGTAATGATCAACCCAGCGGGCCCTCCAATTGTATTGGTGCTTCGGAGAAAGGGCCCGAATGGAAAACTGAAATTAAAATAATAATGATAATAATAATAATAAACATCTTTATTTCGCCGGAATCAACTGCCGTGTAGTTTGTTAATTGTTTTCCTTTTGTTTCCACACATGACGAAAACATTACGTTGACAACGATTTTCGATGTAGGAAGAGGCTGTTGATGCATTCATGACCCATATTTTGGAGAATTTTCATTCGCTATGAAACTATGAAAACTGGTTCCAGCGTTTGCAAAAATGTAACAAATATCAGAGAGAATATTTCAAAAACAATGTTTCCATTGCTAAACCTTTATTTTAGAATATTTAGAGGCAATCATCCATGAGTTAATACTAATCCACATCTACGTATTATAATTATCCTTTATTACGTACAATTTAAACTGTACATTCCGATGATCCAAAACTATAAAATCTCACTACTATTTTCTAGTGATGGAGATAAAATGGCTCCTGCAGTTGAAAAAACGATTGCTGAACTCGAAATGGGTTTATTACACTTACAGCAAAACATTGACATTCCCGAAATTTCTCTGCAAGTTCACCCATATGTCGCGAGTCTCATCAAACAATGCGCTGACGAAGGAAGAAAACCAAAAGTAGCGGATTTCAGCGATAAAGTAGAAGATTCGAATTTTCTCAATCAGCTGCAGCACGGCGTTAATAGGTGGATTAAAGAAATACAAAAGGTATGAAGATATTGTTTTTTAAAAATGTGTGTCTGTTTCAAAGTGGTAGCTTGTATTTTCTGAGTGATCAGCTGTTTCCTGTCCTGTTAGCCGTGATCGTCCTAGATTGCGGCACACATTATCAAAGGTGATATGGCGTTCACCGGAGTTCTAGTCCAGTTTATTCGGTTACAACCACCACGCACCCCCTCGGTCGCGATTCGGGAGAAAGAACCACCGTCCGTTTCTAGCTGTGATCCTCTTCTTGCTGTTTGGTGGTCATTAACATAAAATCAAACTTTAATGAGCCTGTAGCGCCTTAATATCTGGCATGATTTTAATTCATTACATGGCTTTCATTTTTGTTCACCATTTATCTGTTATAGACTAAAATCCTAAATTATTCATCTGGCTGGTTGTCCTGTTTTGAAGTTGACTCGGACACTATTTTCTTCGGACATCTTGGTGTGTCTTTCTGCTGATGCAGGGACACAGACATCCTGTGTTTGTTCTGGTCTTTGTCGTCTTTTTCTCGTCTGCCCTTTCGTAGTAGTCTCTGTGTGCTGCCCTAGTAGTTCTTCGATGTATGACATAGTCTGGGTGCATTTCTAAGTCGTGATGTATACCTGCGGCATATCGTGGAGCGTCCCTGGCCATCCCCAGGTAGATATTCGGGAATATCTGGTTTCCGAAAAAGGCGATGACGTAAGACTCGTAAGAGGAATACTTGTCAATTTTGCTCTTAAAGGGGGCGGGGCAATAGCCTCCATTACCCCTCTTTGATCCAGTGGATGTTGGATTGCTCAACCTACAGTTTTGAACTATAAGGTGATGGTGAAGGCTTCAGGTGACGATCTGTTTTATTAGAAAATGTGAGGGAGGCAGCATTATATATATACATTGACATCTCCCATAACGATGATTTCAGTGGTCAAATGGTTTTGCTAAGCGAAATCAAGTTTGAGTGACAGAAAATCAGGGAGATCGCTGTATAAACCAGCTTGAACCACATCACATCTTTTTTTGGTATAATAAATCATTCATAGTGTAAAGGCTGACGCCACCTATGGATCTTGTTCGTGGAGTAGTTAACCTGGGTTTCTGTAAGGGCCAGAATATCTGTTTTTCCCCTTGTGTGGGTGATGGAAGTCATAAGGAAAGATGCCAGACCAATCAGGGAAATAAAGGATCCAATTGGATTGAAAGAGGTTCCTCCCACTTCTCCAGGATCGTTAAGAACGTGCTACTCAGATGATCACGACCACATCGCTTTTGATAATGCCGGACGCAGATGTATACAAATCTTCAACTGTCATAACTAACGAATAAATCTTTCCAATGCCGTGATAATGCTCCTTCCATAAGTGGCCAAACGGCGTCTTCTGTGTTAGCTCGGCAGTTCTGACTGAGTTCGGTAGTTCTGAAAGTCCTCGGCAGTTCTGACGGTGCTCGGCAGTTCTAACGGTGCTCGGCAGTTCTGACGGTGCTCGGAAGTTCTGACGGTGCTCGGCAGTTCCTACGGTGCTCGGCAGTTCTGACGGTGCTCGGCAGTTCTGACGGTGCTCGGCAGTTCTTATTGTGCTCGGCAGTTCTTACTGTGCTTGTTAGTTCTGACAGTGCTCGACAGTTCTGACGCCCAGCGGTCTTCTCGTCTCACCTATATGTGATTGTCAGCCTGCAAGTGGTATCTTTCAATGCAGTAGGATAAGGACCGGTATACGTTCAGGTTTATCTCCAGACTTGCTAATGGTTAGAATGATATCCTTATCATATCATTTAATGAAAGTCATTCACATTCTAAACCATTAGTTAGTGCATCTGGAGTTGATTTAAAACTATTAAACCGGGCATCATTGGTACTCAAATTTTTCTGTAGGTTACAAAACTAGACAGGGATCCTTCGTCCGGCACGGCCCTCCAAGAAATCAGTTTCTGGCTCAATTTAGAGAGGTCCCTTCACCGAATTCAAGAAAAACGCGAGAGTATAGAGGTTGCTCTAACCTTGGACATACTCAAACACGGTAAACGTTTCCATGCCACCGTATCCTTCGACACAGATACAGGACTCAAACAGGCCATCGCTACGGTCAACGACTATAACCCCCTAATGAAGGATTTTCCCATCAACGATCTCTTAGCGGCCACCGAACTCGAAAGGATTCGAGCTGCGGTACAGCTGATTTTCGCCCATCTGCGCAAGGTCAGATCGACCAAGTACCCCATTCAGAGGTGTTTGAGACTCGTAGAGGCTATTTCGAGGGACTTGGGCACTCAGTTGTTGAAGGTACTTGGAACCAGGAGATTGATGCATATTCCGTTTGATGAATTCGAGAAAGTGATGACACAATGCTTCGAGGTTTTTTCCATTTGGGAGGATGAGTACGAGAAACTGCAAGCTTTATTGAGGTAATGATTTTCAGTTCTTCAGCAACTTGTAGATAAAACTATCCAATTTTTTACAGGGATATCATGAAGAAGAAGAGAGACGAGCACATGAAAATGGTTTGGCGGATATCTCCGCAGCATAAGAAGCTGCAGATTAGAATGGACCAGATGCGTAAGTTCCGTCGACAGCACGAGCAGTTACGGACCGTTATCGTCCGGGTTTTGAGACCTACTATTAGAGAAACTATAGTGCCCATCGAAGGGGACGATTTGGAACCTCCAAAAGTGACTTTCTCACTAGATGCTGCCGACGCAAACGCTATTGAGGTAAGTACCAACTCACTGTAGAATTGAATTGAGGTATCCAACAGTGTTTAAAGGTTAAGGTTCCGTATATGAATTGGGTTTATGTTTCTATAACTCTTTTCGATTTTCGGTATTTTACATATAGCCACAAATGTTTCTGGGTTTTAAATATGTTTTTAAAGGAGACCAAATATTAATAGTAAACTAATGGGCTAATTAGCCTATAATGCTGTCATAAAGCTATCAGCCCTCATTCAGATTGGACGGGAGCTTTGGGGAAAGATCGGAACTTTCAATCTCTTACGTTTTATATCCCTTGACTGGATAAAGGCTCGTTGGATATTGAGTCTATTTTGTTACTCTAACGAGGACAATCCACAAAGTGACTCGGACGCCAGTTATTCCAAGTGTATGCTCAACTTTCCCAAATTCAGTTCGGCGGTATACCAGGGGTTAAATAGGGTGACACAGGAACAGAAATTTTCGCGTTCAGGTAGGTCCCACCAGCGGCTGCTTTGTTGACACCTCAGGAACACTGAATAAAACAAGACTCATTTACTATCTCTTCCTGCTTGCTAGCAGCAACTTTAACAACACCTTAGAGAAGATAAGACTAGTGTTTGACAGAAAAAGACGCGGTCATTTAGAGGTTTACAGATACCTAAATATAATCAAGTACTCTACAGTTTTATCATTCCTGATTGTACGGCTAGCAACTATCAAACGGCCAGAATAACAAAAGAATGTTCGGATTGTTTATGGTGATTGGTCTGCTCTGACTTTTAAAAGTTCAAAAGACCTTCGGGGGAAAACAGAAGTCTGAAAACTACGTAAAAGGAAATATTTTTGAGACAAGAACTCTTCTAGTGCAAAAAAGGGTCGGTGTTAGAAAGTATGGCAAGATTTTAACCGTCCAAGTACAGAAAGGAATCGCCAAAATTTTGTAAACAGACTGGAATCAGATAGTGAGGTTAAGTATTAACTTTCTCTGAACTTGTTACCTTGACAACAAAGTTTCCTAACTTACACTATGGAAATTTCGGTCAACGACCATGATGGTGAAGCCCTACAGTTATCAAAATTTTACCATTATTTGGTAATATGAATGATAACATATTTAGGCATGTTACAGAGTGGCTCAACAAAACACCATCAGCTAAAGGCCTTATATAAACTTATGGTTAAAATTACCCCCAAACCGGGTATAGAAAATATGATTTGTTACAATACTAAAATTTCATTTTTTTTCAAGAGTGTTCAGTGCTCTTCGGCTTTATGCAAGGAAACTGCTGAGTATTCACAACGTGGCTGTGGGCAAAGAAATGTGAAATATAACTTTATAGTAACGATAATAGCTGGTCTGCTGGTCAAGAGGTCGGGTAAAAAGCATTTGACAGTCTCCATCTCAATAATCACAAATTGAAAATATTGGGTAAAAGAGGCCTAACACCGAAAATTATCATTGAAAATTATTTAAAAAATTGAACAACATTGGGTTTAAGATTTTTTGAAGTGCATTTATAAATATTTCATATGGTTTGATCATAGAGAACTTTAATGCTGATTTCATTGTGTTTTATTTATCATTGTGATTGTTAATTAAAGGACTAATAGTTATCGTTATTATTGTTATTACCTTTTTTCCAACGTTTATCAAACGTTTATTTGTTACTACGTGAAATATTTTCTTTATTAGGAGGTCAATCTAGCATATGAAAACGTGAAAGAAGTAGATTGTTTGGATATCTCCAAGGAAGGTCAAGACGCTTGGGATGCGGCTGTCCAGAGATACGAGGAACGCATCGACAGGGTAGAAACAAGAATCACGGCTCATCTCCGAGATCAACTCGGAACAGCCAAAAATGCGAACGAGATGTTCAGGATTTTTTCACGATTCAACGCTCTCTTCGTAAGACCGCATATCAGAGGGGCGATCAGAGAGTATCAGACACATCTGATACAAAGGGTGAAAGATGACATCGAAGCCCTGCATGAAAAATTCAAGGTAAATGACCGATATACTGAGAATTGAACGTATAATTAGAAGTTTCATTTAGGTGCAATATCCCCAAAGCAATAGCGCCAAGATCAGTAAAGTTCGGGATCTGCCACCAGTTGCTGGATCCATAGTTTGGGCTAGACAAATCGACCATCAGCTCACCACCTATCTAAGACGCGTCGAAGACGTTCTAGGTATGCGACCACTTTCTCTGCTTGTTTGTTCAGGTTTTTATTGCGTTTTTATTCCAGGCAAAGGCTGGGAAAATCACATCGAAGGTCAAAAGCTGAAAGCGGACGGTGACAGTTTCCGCTTGAAACTGAATACTCAGGAAATATTCGAAGATTGGGCACGTACTGTGCAACAGCGCAATCTCGGGGTGTCCGGTAGAATTTTCACAATCGAGGCGGTACGGTCAAGAAGCGGTAGGGGAAACGTTTTGAAATTAAAAGTGAATTTTCTGCCGGAAATCATCACTTTGGCCAAGGAAGTGCGGAACTTGAAGTGCCTTGGGTTTAGGGTGCCACTTGCCATTGTGAACAAGGCTCATCAGGCGAATCAGTTGTATCCGTTTGCTATTTCGCTCATCGAAAGCGTTAGGACTTACGAAATGACACTAGAAAAGGTATGTGTATGATGTTGTGCCATAGACATTAAGTTATAGAAAGTTCTCGTTTTAATTTACACCAAATGAATTTTATCTGTTGAACTAAATCAATAATAGTTGTCTAATTAGATGGATTCAAATCATTTAGAAGTTATCTGTAAATTATGATATATTATGCACCGTTGTCTCAATCGCCAGGGTATCTACTGGCGGAGCCATCTTGTGGTTTAAAACTTCACTCAATTTGAAGTCATAGCCACTTATTCTAAAACTGAATTTGTATTGGTTTTTAACTGTTTCTATAGTTGTAGGAGGGTAAAACGCAAATTTATCCACACATTCCCAGGGCAAACAAGAAAAAATTTAATAATTTCAAATGTATCCGAACATCCGCTTGTTACTGTATAGAATATTAAACTTAAAATACAATAGATAGGAGTGAAACTTTATATATTTATCCTTGATTGAATCCACCACCGTTAACTTGAATAATATACAATTCAGTTCAGGCGCATGCCATTCGGATTGCAAAATAGTCCATCAGGTTTTCAAAGCATAATGTTTTTTTAATATTCCAAAAGCTCAAGTGAAAATGGAGACCATAGATAAAAAGCAATATATTTTTTTTTTCATAATGTCATTCCTTCTGGAATACATTATTTTTTGTCATCGTTGGTTTTGAAAATGTGTTTGAAATGGATGTCTGCTCTATAATATATATGATCTTATGCAAACTTTGGAAGTTGATAATTTCAAATTTGTCTCATATTTAATTCACATTCTCCAATACTGGTATTTAACAATGGGTAGTATGTGAGGTTAGACTTACAAAAAATGAACCATCAGTGCGTCATCATTGTTTTTTCTGTTTTCCGAATGTGGTGATTGTCTTTAATTAATAATCCCATTATTTTAGATGATGCCTCCATAAAGGATTATAAAATTGTTAATTCCGAATTTAATTTTTGGAATCCGTTAAGAACCAATTGAAAATTCTGAAAGACATGAAAAAACTCATTTTGAATACTTTTATTCATACGTTCTAATTGTAGATATAGATAGATTATGTGTAAGGTGTGTATAGAATTAAATTGTACTTTCAATCCTGTCACTAGCTAACAAACAGGATTAGCCATCCCAGTGGTGTTAAGGTAGATCTCCCTCTAGCTGTTTGATCCCCTGTGACTCAATTCTTTCAGCATGATTGATGCATCCCTTAGTCGAATGCATGGGTTTCCCCTATTAATGTAACCCCATTAGCAAATGCTAATTGAATTCCAAATCTGTTCATGTGCTATCGCTGTTGTACTTGTTTTTATTCATTATTTCATAGGTCAATGATTGTTGGCCTGTATGTTGCTTGTGTCAATTCCAGATTTATTGTTATCAGGTTTATTTGGCCAATATAAGTGATTACATTTTATTCTATGAATACTTATTTGTACATGCATGAATGAACTTTGAAAATCTTAGGAAATTTGTATAAAGGTTAAGTTTTCTTTCTTTTCGGGAAATTTCCAATCGTTTGTGAATCATTTAATCTTTATGAGCTATCTGCTGAATAGTTAGGTTTTTCGTTGTGAAAAAATTATTTCATTTCTTAGATTGAAGACAAGGCGAGCATCATCCCTCTCGTCGCAGGCATGCGTAAAGAAGTTCAGGCTCTCATCGCGGAAGGTATTCAACTCGTCTGGGAGAGTTATAAGCTCGATCCATATGTCCAACGCCTCTCCGATAATATAGTGGGTTTCCAGGAAAGAGTCGAGGAACTTGTCATCGTAGGGGAACAACTCGAAGTTGACGTTAGGTCGTTGGAAACTTGTCCATATTCTGCGAACACTTTCGCCGACATTTTGTCCAAAATTCAGCACGCCGTCGATGACTTGTCTTTGAAACAGTATTCGAATCTTCACATTTGGGTCAGCAGACTGGATGAGGAGGTATTTTGTAAATAGGCATTCGACTATTTGATTTTACATTGTAACCTGTGTATAGGTTGAGAAAAATTTGGCGCGCCGCCTACAAGCAGGTATTGAAGCATGGACGCATGCTTTGAGCGGTCAGAAAAAGGATATAGATCACAGCATGGACACCGACGCTCCGGCTCAACCGACACACAAACCAGGGGGTGATCCACAGATACAAATCGTGGTTCACGAAGTCCGAATCACCAACCAGACCATGTACTTGTACCCTAGCATAGAGGAAGCTCGATTCCAAATCATGCAGCAATTGTTCGCATGGCAGGCTATTGTAACGTCGCAGCAACGTCTTCAGAGTAGCAGATATCAAGTGGGCGTTGATAAACCTGTGACAGAAACGTATCGAAATATCTTGACCAAGCTGCCCGGAGGACCTCAGCCTCTGACTAGCGCGTACAGTGCCATCGCTTTCAAAATTAAAGAGGTTTGTTTTGGTATTGGAGGGCGAAAGGATAGTTTCATTTAAATTTTTTTTAATCAGGTGCAAAATTACGTCAACGAATGGCTCACCTACCAGTCTCTGTGGGATCTACAGGCTGAAAATCTTTACGGGAAACTTGGCGAAGACATCAGCAAATGGATGGAGTGTCTCAACGATATCAAGTAAGACTCATTTGGATTGATTTGTTTCAGATTAGACGGGTATGAAAACGTTTGAAATGTGAATAATTCATACTTCTCCCACACAGTTATTCGTGAAAAGTGTTGACTGCACTCTCTTTTCATAATTATTATATCTCCCTGTAGCCTATTCGGTATGAAGAAATACTATCAGTGTTCAGGTTTTTAGGACATCGTTTCGTATGACTCGGTTTTGGATTTCAATATAAATTTCGAGAAACAATCAACATCTATAATCAATTTATATCCGCTATTATCTTTTGAGTATAATCTTATATATAATAATTATAGTACGTCTGCGAGGATAATTTCTTCTTGCAGGTTTGCAGAATTGAGGAAATCCACCTTTTTTATTAAAAGTATTTGTTTTGACAATTCTCTTATTCTTGTAGCAATATGAGATCATTATTTCCTTGTATAGTTTGTTTGAGTTGGTTTACATATATTTCACATGCACTGTATTAAGAGTTTCAGCAGTCAGGTGTGATAAAGGATATCTCTGATCACGTATCTCATTAATTATTTTATTTTTGAAACTCAACTATCAACGTAGCTAAAGCCATTATATCATCTTCTGATAAATTACGTTTTTCCTGATACCATGGGAACGAACTTTTCTGGGGGGGGTAAAACGTATATTAAATCGAAAACAAAGATGATTTTTGAATTATTATAGTATTTTTTGTTATGAATTGAGTACGTTTGGGAGGGGGGGGAGGAGAATTATCTCTATAGATCCGCCTTTGATTCTAGTATCTATATTGTAGGTAGACGGAAGTAAAAAAAATTAAAACATCGGTCGGCAAAGACTATCGTTATTTGTTCTTATCTTATCAACCTGTTATTTTTTCAATATTTATTTAATGATGCTTTCAACAATTATATATTGGTTCATCTTCAGTAACGGCATTTGATATAAATTTTTATTAGGAAAACACGAACTACCTTCGACACATCAGACACCCGCCGGGAATTTGGCCCTATCGTTATCGACTTCGCAAAAGTTCAGAGCAAAGTTTCCTTGAAATACGACTCCTGGCATAAAGAAACTCTGAGCAAATTCGGAGGACTGCTTGGCAACGAAATGACAACGTTCCACGCCAACGTTTCGAAGTCGAGATCCGACTTAGAACTCCAAAGCATCGAAGCAGCCAGCACTTCTGACGCTGTCTGTTTCATAACCTACGTGCAGCAGCTGAAGCGCAGCATGAAAGCGTGGGAGAAGCAGGTGGAGATATATAGAGAAGGTCAAAGAATTCTAGAACGCCAGCGCTTCCAGTTCCCCACGAATTGGTTGCACGTCGAGAATCTAGAAGGGGAATGGGGCGCTTTCAACGAGATCATCAAGAGGAAGGATTCCAGCATTCAAACTCAAGTCGCCACCCTCCAACAGAAAATCGTATCCGAAGATAAAGCGGTAGAAACCCGCACTAACGACTTCCTTGTCGATTGGGAGCGAAGCAAACCTGTTGAGGGACATTTGAGACCAGACGAAGCGCTCTCGCAACTTCAACTCTTCGAGAGCAAGTTTGCCAGACTCAAGGAGGAGAGAGATAACGTGGCTAAAGCCAAGGAAGCTCTAGAGCTGCAAGACCCGGGCGGTATAAGCACCAGCGAAGATCGCATGCAGGTTGTTTACGAGGAGTTGCAGGATCTGAGAGGCGTCTGGTCGGAACTGTCTAGGATTTGGCAGCAAATCGACGAAACCAGAGAAAAACCTTGGTTGTCTGTGCAGCCCAGGAAACTACGTCAACAACTCGATGCGATGAGCGCACAACTAAAAGAACTGCCCGCTAGATTGAGACAATACGCGTCTTACGAGTACGTCAAGAAAACCTTGCAAACCTACACCAAAGTGAACATGATGATAGTGGAGTTGAAATCGGACGCGCTCAAGGAGCGACACTGGAAACAACTGATGAAACAACTGAGGGTCAACTGGGTCATCTCTGACCTCACTCTCGGCCAAGTTTGGGACGTCAATCTGCAGAGGAACGAGTCTATCGTCAAAGACATCATACTCATCGCTCAAGGAGAGATGGCCTTGGAGGAGTTCTTGAAACAAGTCCGCGAATCTTGGCAAACGTACGAGTTGGATCTTATCAACTACCAGAACAAGTGCAAGCTCATTAGGGGTTGGGACGATCTGTTCAACAAGGTCAAGGAACACATTAACTCTGTAGCAGCAATGAAACTATCTCCTTACTACAAGGTTTTCGAGGAGGAAGCTTTGACTTGGGAGGAGAAACTGAACCGCATCAACGCTTTGTTCGATGTTTGGATTGACGTGCAAAGACGCTGGGTGTATCTGGAAGGTATATTTTCTGGGAGCGCAGATATCAAAACGCTTCTGCCCGTTGAAACTTCAAGGTTCCACAGTATCAGCTCTGAATTTTTGGGTCTGATGAAGAAAGTTAGTAAGAGCCCAATGGTGATGGACGTTCTGAATATACCGGGAGTACAACGAGCTCTCGAGAGGCTAGCAGACTTACTTGGGAAGATACAGAAGGCACTTGGGGAATATTTGGAAAGGGAGCGTACCTCGTTTCCGCGTTTTTACTTCGTTGGTGACGAGGACTTACTGGAAATTATCGGTAACAGCAAGAACATCGCGAGACTGCAAAAGCACTTTAAGAAAATGTTTGCTGGGGTTGCTTCAATCCTTCTAAACGAAGATACCACCACCATTACCGGTATAGCTTCGAGAGAGGGGGAGGAGGTAGTCTTTGGCAACGCCGTCTCTACCGTGGATCATCCCAAGATCAATGAGTGGCTTACATTAGTAGAAAAGGAAATGCGCGTCACGTTGGCTTCGAATCTCACTCAAGCCGTTCAAGATATCAAACAGTTCAAAGACGGGATCGACCCGAAAACGTACATGCAGTGGGTCGATAAATACCAGGCGCAGATTGTCGTCCTTGCCGCTCAGATATTTTGGAGCGAAGACGTGGAAGCAGCACTCTGTAAAATGAACAGCGAGCCGCAGAAGGAGCCGCTAGAAAAGGTTTTGCAGCAAGTCGAAATCACTCTGAATGTCCTCGCCGATTCCGTTTTGCAAGAACAACCGCAACTGAGAAGGAAGAAACTGGAACACCTGATCAACGAGTTCGTTCACAAACGAACCGTCACGAGACGGCTCATATCTAACGGAGTATGCAGCAACAAAGCCTTCGAGTGGTTGTGCGAGATGAGGTTCTATTTTGACCCGCGACAAACCGAGGTTTTGAAGCAGCTCACGATCCACATGGCCAACGCAAGGTTCTATTATGGTTTCGAGTATCTGGGCGTTCAAGATAGACTCGTGCAGACTCCACTCACTGATAGATGTTATCTGACCATGACTCAGGCTCTAGAGGCAAGATTGGGCGGGTCACCATTTGGTAAGTCCAATTCTATTGACCATATCCAATAGCTATTGATGGCAGCTTTTTGAGCAGAGCATAAACAGTATCCTCCAGAAACTATACCATTATGATCTAGGAAATAGCTGCTTCTACTTTGACTTTTACTATATATCTATTTGACTTGTCTTTGTATTGCAAGGATGCTCTCTTCATTAAAATTCTTGGGAAACTTATTCCTTGACCAAGGTCCTTTTGGAAGTGGAAATCTAGAGCAGAATCAATATTAGACCCAATATTGGTGGTGTATAATGTAAAATCATTACCTTTTTTGTTTTTATCCATAACTCAATTTTATAAAGAATTGTTATGAATATAAAAACTAAAGAAATGCCATTACGTAAATGGATTGACGGGCTTATGTTAATTCAACTGGACACCTGACAGTGATGACAGTTTACTGCCAACAATGCCAACCCAAGAATGCTCAAAAAGCTACAACCGAAAGCTGTTGGATATGATCAATTACGTACCCCGAAATGATGTAGTTTACTTATTTTTTTCTTGTAGGACCTGCCGGTACTGGTAAGACGGAGTCCGTTAAAGCACTCGGAAACCAATTGGGTCGTTTCGTGTTGGTGTTCAATTGCGATGAGACCTTCGATTTTCAAGCTATGGGAAGGATATTTATAGGTCTCTGCCAGGTGGGAGCTTGGGGTTGCTTCGACGAGTTCAACAGGTTGGAAGAGAGAATGCTGTCCGCTGTTTCTCAGCAAGTGCAGACCATCCAGGAAGCTCTGAAATCGCAAAAGGAAGCTGCAGCTGATGGAGCATCAGTAGGCAGTGAGTTATCATCGTAATAATACTATTAGTACAAAAAATCACCATGAAAATCTGTTAAAGTAACACCCTTAAGAGTGCCAAAATTGGGTATTTCCTCTCAACCTCAAATTGAGTTCTAAAGTGTAGTGATATGTGATACGCCTCTTTTCGTTAATGGTACATGTATTTGCTATTGAAACAAAATTATAATTCATCTATAGGTATCAGTGTTGAATTGGTCGGTAAACAAGTGAAGGTATCCCCCGACATAGCCATCTTCATTACCATGAATCCGGGATATGCCGGAAGATCCAATCTGCCAGATAATTTGAAAAAACTCTTCAGGTCTTTAGCGATGACTACACCTGATAGACAACTCATCGCCGAGGTTATGTTGTTCTCCCAGGGTTTCCGACAAGCAGAGAAATTGGCCTCAAAAATCGTTCCATTCTTCAGGTATTGTTTTGTTCGAACCCTGATAAAAATAAAGTTGTAGTTATTACACATACATATTGTAGATTGTGCGATGAACAACTGTCCAATCAATCTCACTACGATTTCGGTTTGAGAGCTTTGAAATCGGTACTCATATCCGCTGGTAATGTAAAACGAGACAGAATCCAGCGCATCAAAGAGAGCATGACTCAACGAGGCGAAACCAATATCGATGAAGCTAGCATCGCAGAAAACTTGCCCGAGCAAGAAATTTTAATTCAGTCGGTGTGTGAGACGATGGTTCCGAAACTTGTTGCCGAAGATATTCCTCTCCTCTTCAGTCTACTGAATGATGTGTTCCCTAACGTGCAGTACACCAGGGCCGAGATGAAAGGTAAGGTATGCGATTATTTTATGTGTCGGAAGTAAAAGAACTTTTTTTTACTACAAGGTCTCAAGGATGAAATCAGGAAAGTGTGTGCTGAGGAATATCTTGTTTGTGGTGAGGGAGATGAACAAGGTTCTGCCTGGATGGAAAAGGTTAGTGACTTTTTGAATGAATTGATTGTTATATTGTGGAATCAAGGAACTTCTGGATACTCGGGAATAATTGCACAATAGAGTACACAAAATCCTTTGTGGTTTTGATAAGATAGGCCAGTTTCTCAGCGGCGCCCAACGAGGGGCCAGCTTCTCGTATCTAAATCTTCACTCAATATCTGTTAGGTCTTTGAGTGTGTATAAGTTTCTTGAAATGTTTCAGTGTGTTAAAACAAAATTTAAATCTCCAAGAAGTACGCTCAGAAATTTTAAATGCAATAAATGAGCATTTTTTGTGTATGTGTTATTTCTATTCCCGTAATTCATCACCATCATTAATTTCATGCTGCACAGAGGGACACTTGGGTGGCGAAGGTATTTTTCCATCACATGCTACATACTTTCACTAGTTTCTATGGGTCTTCACAATTTCATAAACTAAAAACATAATTTTATATTTCCGCAGGTATTACAACTGTATCAAATATCCAACCTCAACCACGGTTTGATGATGGTGGGTCCGAGTGGCTCAGGTAAAAGTACTGCTTGGCGAGTTCTTCTGAAAGCTCTGGAACGGTTTGAAGGAATAGAGGGCGTCGCTCATGTTATCGATCCGAAGGCAATAAGCAAGGAAGCGCTCTACGGTGTCTTAGATCCCAACACTAGAGAGTGGACTGATGGTCTATTCACACATATTTTGAGGTTAGAATATGATGAAATATTCGAATTTGTTAGCAAACTTGAACGGTTTCAGGAAAATCATTGATAACGTGAGAGGAGAAATCAATAAAAGGCAATGGATCATTTTTGACGGTGACGTAGATCCAGAATGGGTAGAGAACTTGAACTCTGTCCTTGATGATAATAAGCTGTTAACGCTACCTAATGGAGAACGTCTTTCGCTACCTCCAAACGTCAGAGTCATGTTTGAGGTAAGATTTCTAGTTTACTTGTATTTTCCACTTCTAACTTGTATAAATTAGGTTCAAGATTTGAAATACGCCACGCTCGCTACTGTATCACGTTGCGGTATGGTTTGGTTCTCCGAAGACGTTCTATCTACCGAAATGGTTTTCGAAAACTACATTCTCAGCCTGAAGAACATTCCACTCGAGGAAGGAGAAGACGATACTTTCGGAAAGACTTCCGACTCGAAAGATGATATCTTGTCTCCCACTCTTCAAGTGCAAGTTGACGTTGCCAATCTACTTCAGCTTTATCTGGCACCCGATGGTCTAGTAGTACGTTGTTTGGAGTATGCCATGGAACAAGAGCATATCATGGAGATTTCACTAGGCTCCGCGCTTTGAGCTCGTTATTCTCTATGTTGAACCAGGCTGTGAGGTAAGATTTCATCAAATATAGTTCAGTTCAGTCTCTTAGTAACTGTTATCTTTCAGGAATGTCCTCCAGTATAACCACGCCCACGCTGATTTCCCTCTCTCGAACGATTCCTTGGAAAAATATATCCCGAGGTGCTTGATTTATTCCGTTCTGTGGAGTTTTGCTGGTGACGCCAAGCTCAAAGTGAGATCGGAGCTCGGCGACTTTATCCGATCAGTGACCACCGTGCCTCTGCCACCCGATAACAACATGCCTATTATCGATTATGAGGTTACCATCGAGGGAGATTGGTCTCCGTGGTCCAATAAGGTTCCTCAAATAGAAGTGGAGACCCACAAAGTCGCTTCTCCCGATATTGTTGTGCCTACACTGGATACCGTACGACACGAGTCTTTACTTTATACTTGGCTGGCGGAACACAAACCTCTAGGTAAGATACATTCTGTAAATTGATATAAGTTGTTTTAGCTGCAGAAACAAAAACATAGTTAGAGTTAGAGTTTTTTCATATGAAGTTCAATGCCCAGCGTGGCTTTAGCCGGAGAAGTAGTTGTTTCCTGTTAGATATTACAAAAAAATCACATTTTTCAATTTTAATGGAGAATGATTATATTGTTCTTAAATAATGATGAAAAAAAAACGATTCATCTATATTTGTTCACACCAGCCTTTTGCCTATCCATGTGTATTTACTTTTTTTCAGTTTTGTGTGGTCCCCCTGGTTCTGGTAAGACAATGACATTGTTTTCCGCTTTGAGAGCGCTCCCAGACATGGAAGTGGTCGGTTTGAACTTCTCTTCTGCCACTACACCAGAGTTGCTGTTGAAAACTTTCGATCACTACTGTGAATACAGAAAGACGCCGAATGGAGTTGTTTTGGCTCCCATCCAGGTACTTTAGGTGACTCTAGGTGGGCTATGATTTTCTACTGGTCTATTTTGATTTCAGTTAGGTAAATGGTTGGTCTTGTTTTGCGACGAGATAAACTTGCCGGATATGGATAATTACGGAACTCAAAGAGTAATCATGTTCCTGCGTCAAATCGTCGAACAGAAAGGTTTTTACAGAGCTTCCGACCAATCTTGGGTGGCTTTGGAGCGTATCCAATTCGTAGGGGCTTGCAATCCACCGACGGATCCTGGTAGGAAGCCTTTGTCGCACAGATTTTTAAGACACGTCCCAGTTATTTACGTTGATTATCCGGGAGAGACATCTCTGAAGCAGATTTACGGTACTTTCACCAGAGCCATGTTGAGACTGGCTCCGGGATTGAAGGGTTACGCTGAACCCTTGACGAATGCCATGGTAGAGTTCTACTTGGCTTCGCAGGACAGGTTCACCCAGGATATGCAGCCGCATTATGTATACTCGCCCCGTGAAATGACCAGATGGGTGAGAGGAATTTGCGAGGCCATTAGGTAAATAAATTGTTTTAGTTGGCATAACTCTTAGAGAAAAAAAATCCTGACCTATAATCGCTTGCTATCACATTAAAATACCAATAGAAAGTAATAAAAGCTCGGTATAATGTCATATTTGTTTATTATATTTCAGACCATTAGACAATCTTGCGGTAGAAGGGTTAGTTCGGTTATGGGCCCATGAGGCTTTACGTCTCTTCCAGGACAGACTTGTGGAAGACACTGAACGACGTTGGACCAATGAAAACATCGATGCTGTTGCTTTGAAACATTTCCCTTCAGCAAATTGCGAGAAAGCGTTGGAAAGACCTATCCTCTACAGCAACTGGCTCTCGAAAGATTACGTGCCAGTCGAAAGAGAACAACTTAGGGAATACGTCAAGGCAAGGTTGAAGGTGTTCTACGAAGAGGAGCTTGACGTTCCTTTGGTGTTGTTTGATGAAGTACTCGACCACGTTCTTAGGATCGACAGGATTTTCAGACAACCCCAAGGTCACTTGTTGCTGATCGGTGTTTCCGGTGCAGGAAAAACAACCCTATCCAGATTCGTGGCTTGGATGAACGGTCTGTCAATCTTCCAAATCAAGGTTCACAATAAATATACTGGCGAAGATTTCGACGAGGACTTGAGATCTGTTTTGAGGAGAAGCGGTTGCAAAGATGAGAAGATCGCATTTATTTTGGATGAATCGAATATGTTGGATTCGAGTTTCTTGGAGAGGATGAACACTTTGTTGGCTAACGGTGAAGTTCCTGGGTTGTTCGAAGGAGATGAATATACTACTCTGATGACACAGTGCAAAGAAGGTGCACAAAGAGAAGGTAAGAAATTATCCCATTATAGAAAAGAATCAATGAAACGATGACGGATAAATTTTAGGTTTGATGTTGGATTCGAATGACGAGCTGTACAAATGGTTTACCCAGCAAGTAATGCGTAATTTGCATGTCGTATTCACGATGAATCCATCTACCGACGGACTGAAAGACAGAGCTGCCACATCGCCTGCTTTGTTCAATAGGTGTGTTTTGAACTGGTTTGGAGATTGGTCCGATGGAGCTTTGTTCCAGGTAAAATCAAATTTGTTAATGATTTTGTGAAATACTGAAAAATATCCGTCTTTAGGTTGGAAAAGAGTTCACCAACCGCCTTGATTTGGACAAACCCAACTGGAAATGCCCAGATTTCTTCCCAGCAGCTTGTAACCTCATTCCAGCAACTCCGAACCACAGGGAAGCCGTTATAAATTCATGTGTATATGTCCACCAAATGCTTCATAAAGCAAACGGCCGATTAGCGAAGAGAGGAAGCCGCACAATGGCGATAACGCCACGTCACTACCTCGATTTCATCCATCACTTTGTCAAACTTCACAACGAGAAACGTTCGGATCTCGAAGAACAGCAGCTCCATCTGAACGTTGGTTTGAGCAAGATCGCTGAAACTGTGGAACAAGTAAGATTACTCATACATATAAGATTAATGTCGAGGGTCCAAGGTTGGAGTCTTGTGGTATCCCAGACTTTCAACGGTCAAAAATTATGTAATAGCTAATATAGTTTTATGTTATTGTTATTATCATTGTTTCCTCAGGTAGAAGAGATGCAAAAAAGTTTGGCAGTGAAATCACAGGAGCTACAGGCAAAGAACGAAGCAGCAAACGCGAAGCTCAAGCAAATGGTGAAAGACCAACAAGAAGCCGAAAAGAAGAAAGTGCAAAGCCAGGAGATTCAGCAGCAGCTAGCAGAACAAACCGTGCACATCGAGCAGAAGCGTTCTGAAGTGATGGCTGATCTGGAACAGGTAGAACCGGCCGTCATCGATGCGCAGACCGGTGAGTTCATTATCGTTATTGCTAGGACACATTGTAACTCTTTAATGAAATATCAGCTGTTCGATCTATAAAGAAGCAGCACCTTGTCGAAGTTCGCTCCATGGCTAATCCCCCGCACAGTGTAAAGATGGCGCTCGAGTCGGTTTGTTTGTTGCTCCATGAGAATGCAAACGAGTGGCGTTCGATACGATCTGTTATCATGCGAGAGAACTTCATAGCGACCATTGTTAACTTCAGCATCGAACAATTGACGTAAGGCTCGAGAAAGCCTTTATGTAATCTCTGTGTTTCCAAACTTTGGCTGCCACCCGCTGAAGCATGATCCTTTTTTTGTTTTCAGGAAATTCTTATGATACTGTCTCAATTCATTAATGTAAATAGTATTCGTTGAAAAGAGCATCTGCATTTATTCTATAGTTCTCATTATCATTAAGTACAAGAGCCGGTAATACTGTCGGGCATATGATCGTTCTGATGGATCGCACCCACAAGAAACAATAGTTTATAATCGCCTATTTACCAAATGGATGGGTTGCTTTGGTTTTTATGACCGGAAGGTTGTTTAATAACTAATATTAATAATCACACTTCCTAGTAAACAGTTTTAGGGTATAGCCTGTGCAGGTAGAGGACTGCTATTATTATTATTTGTCGTGGTGCTCCAAAGCGACTGATTTTTGGTGGAACGTTCAGCACCACCTCAATGTTTTAACCAACGTCATTGAATAAGCTCTTAAAAAAAGTGCACTGTCGTGTAGAGGGTTACCATTATATGCAAGTGGCAGCCATTTGCATAAGATGGTAACGCTCTATATGACGGTGCACTTTCTTTAATAGAGCTTATTCATTGACGTTAGTTGAAGCATTAATAAAAACATTGAGGTGGTGCTGTAGGTTTTCCGGGGTTTCCCACAGCTGAATAGTGAGTACGTCACCAAAAATCAGTCACCTCGTAGCACCACGGCAAATAATGATAATAGCCGTCCTCTACCCCCACAGGCTATGCAGGTAGAGGACGCCTGTTGGATGCCCACGAGTGTTTATGAGGAAGTGTTATCATTATTATTATTCATCAAACAACCTTTCGGCAATAAAAACCGAAGCAACCTATCCATTTGGTAAATAGGAGATTTTAAACTATTGTTTCAAGAGGGTGCGATCCATCAGATCGATTATATGACCAACAGCATTACTATTATAGGAAATCATAAAAACTTTCGCTTTCTTCATTGTTGTCAAATGAACGTAGTGCAAAACAACATTACACGTATTTGTTTTATTTAATGTGTTCTACCACAGGAAGAAACATTAACCCCAAAGGTTCGTTCCATTTCAAAAATATTATTTGTTTATCAACTATAATTTTAATACCGCTTTTTTCTCACTCATTTAGCTGTAAAGTCAATCAAAAAACAACAGTTGGTCGAAATCCGTACCATGGCCAATCCCCCGGCGCTTGTGAAATTGGCGTTAGAATCCATTTGCTTGTTGCTCGGTGAGAATGCTAGCGACTGGAAATCTATTCGCGCTGTGATAATGCGTGATAACTTCATCAACACTGTTGTCAACAATTTCAATACCGAAGATATTAGGTACGCATGTTGTTGTTTTTATTTTTTATTTTACCGCATGTGTGTATAGTTGTTATAGTTGTTGGCAGTAGATTGTAGAATTACCGTTAGAGTATTTTGCGTGTTGGCAGTTGCATTGATATTATCAGAATCACCAGAATTTATATATTTCCAAAGGGAAATGAAATTTAAAATACGCATCTTCGGGATTTCAGTGAGGTTAAACATAATTATCTTATCAAATAATAAGAGGGGAAAAAGAAGGGTTGGAATCTCCCACCTGGTCCTGACAGTGTATCGTGGAATCCCCTAGGTTTCACACATCAACGAAATTAAGAGAAAGCTTCCATCTAAGGGCAGACCGTCCCAACTTAGTTAGCTATTCCGGAATTGGTCTAGTGCAAATCTTTGAGGAAGGTAGTAAACGCGCAGTGATTTGTACGGAACGTCCAAATCTGCATGGTCTGAAGCTGTCTTCCGTCCGGCAAAGTATACAGAGTCGAAACACGGGATTTCTGAAGTCATTGTGATCAATGAAAACCCCTTAGTATGTGTCTGTGATTTGGCTGTTCCATGTCAATTTTTAGACGAGTGAATCGACCAGATTATTTAGAGTTGGGGCTTTAAGTTCGTACATTAGCCTCCTGAAATCCCCTTACTATTTGTGAAATATTCTACATTGTCAACTCAAGTTTTATAGATGGTTCTTATTCCAACAATGCGACTTGCCAACATTGCGTTGGCCCATGTTTAACCATTTTTCGTTTTCCTCTAGCGATGACGTCCGAGAAAAAATGAAAAACCGCTATTTGAGCAATCCCGATTATAACTTCGAAAAGGTAAACCACGCCAGTAACGCTTGCGGTCCCTTGGTGAAATGGGCTTGCGCTCAAATTCAGTATGCAGACATGTTGAAAAAAGTCGAGCCACTAAGAGAAGAACTGAACTCTCTCGAATTACAAGCAGAGACCAACCAAAAACGAGGCGAGGAAGTCAAAAATCTCGTCAGCCAGTTAGAGCAGAGTATCGCTTCCTATAAAGAAGAGTACGCCCAGCTTATCGCCCAAGCACAAGCTATCAAGACCGATTTGGAAAACGTACAAGCTAAAGTCGATAGATCCATCGCTCTGCTCAAGTCGCTTGTGATCGAAAGAGAAAGATGGGAGGCTACCAGCGAAACTTTCCGATCGCAAATGTCTACCATCATAGGTGACGTTCTCCTATCAGCAGCTTTCATAGCCTATGGCGGTTACTTCGACCAACACTACCGTCAGAACTTGTTCAGCACGTGGTCCCAACATTTGACACAAGCCTCCATTCAGTACCGAGCTGACATAGCAAGAACCGAGTATCTGTCCAATCCCGACGAGAGGTTGAGGTGGCAAGCTAACGCTTTGCCCAGCGATGACTTGTGTACGGAAAACGCTATAATGCTGAAGAGATTCAACAGGTACCCGCTGATCATAGACCCGTCAGGCCAGGCCACGGAATTCATCATGAACGAGTTCAAAGGAAAGAAGATCACCAAAACCAGCTTCCTGGACGATTCCTTCAGGAAGAATCTCGAGTCAGCGCTACGTTTCGGCAACCCTCTCCTGGTGCAAGACGTCGAGAATTACGACGCCATCCTCAATCCGGTGTTGAACAGGGAACTGCGTAGGACCGGAGGCAGAGTGTTGATCACCCTCGGAGATCAAGACATCGATTTGTCTCCCTCGTTCGTAATTTTCTTGTCGACTAGAGATCCTACGGTGGAGTTCCCGCCAGACATTTGCTCCCGAGTCACTTTCGTCAACTTCACGGTGACAAGGAGTTCGTTGCAGAGTCAGTGCTTGAACCAGGTGCTCAAGGCAGAGAGACCGGACATAGACGCGAAACGTTCGGACTTGTTGAAATTGCAAGGCGAGTTCCATCTGAGACTGCGGCAGCTCGAGAAGTCTCTTCTGCAGGCGCTCAACGACGCGAAGGGTAAAATTTTGGACGACGATAGCGTGATAACGACTCTGGAGACCCTCAAACAAGAAGCGGCTGAAATCGGGCAGAAGGTTGAGGAAACCGACAAGGTCATTTCCGAAATCGAGACGGTTTCGCAACAATACTTGCCTTTGTCTCAAGCTTGTAGTAACACGTACTTCACCATGGACAGTCTCAACCAGGTCCATTTCCTCTACCAGTACTCGCTCAAGATGTTCTTGGACGTGTTCGGTAGTGTTCTGCATAACAATACGAAGCTGGATGGTGTGTCCGATTATCAAGCGAGACTGAAAGTCATAACCTCTGATTTGTTTTCGGTAAGTTCGTTCTGCCCTAAACACAAAACAAAAGTGAATAATATTTATTTAATATTCTCATTTACCAGGTGGTGTATGAACGAGTGGCAAGAGGAATGCTTCACAATGATCGACTCACATTTGCCATCCTACTCTGCAGAATTCACCTCAAAGGGGTACCTTCCGAGCCAAATTTGGATCAGGAGTTCAGCTTCTTCCTCAGAGGCAAAGAAGGGGTATTCAATAACTCTAGTGGCCTAGCGATAGACAGTTTGAACAGCGAACAACACGAGGCTATAACCAGGCTTTCCTTGAGGTTGCCAGTATTCAGGAAGTTGCCCGAAAAGATCAAGGAAATGCCGGAGTTCGGAGCTTGGTTGCAGCAAAGCGCTCCAGAGCAGGCTGTGCCCCAACTTTGGATCGAAGAAAAACAACTCGGTGCCATAGGTTACAATTCGAAAATATCAGTAGTTCCAAAATTATATAATTTTTATTTTAGGTACCTCTATGTACCAGCTGCTCGTCATCCAAGCCTTCAGACCGGACAGAGTCATTGCCGCAGCTCAACATTTCGTTTCAACAGTCCTGGGGGCCGAGTTTATGTACCAGGCTGAAAAAGAGTTGGATTTGTCTGCGTGTGTCGAAAAAGAAATCAAATCGAACGTGCCCGCTCTTTTGTGTTCGGTTCCTGGGTTCGATGCTTCAAGCCGTGTCGATGATCTGGCAGCGGAGCTTAACAAGCAGATATCCAGCATCGCTATCGGTTCAGCAGAAGGATTCAACCAAGCTGAGAGGGCGATCAATATGGCGTGCAAGTCGGGCAGGTAAATAATGTCTCTTGAATGTGGATAGTTGTGATTATTTATTTCAGAGACCGTTTTAGTCCATAGTGTAGTAGATAGATACGCGTTTATTGAAAACTGGAGGGAATAACTTAGGCCAATTAACATCACACAGCTCATATTGCTCTAGATTCAATTGTTTTAAATGACTATGAGTGCAAATTTGTTTGGCGTTGCGGTGATGTTCCTAATTGAAACTAAACGAATATAAATGAGTCGCATTTTGTTTAAAATGAAACATTGGTTGTAAATAAACAACCTCACCTCGTACAAAGCAGATGATAATAATAATAATACTTCATCATAAATTACTTATAGAGTGTACTCAAAGGTAGAGCCAGAGCCTGTGGGGGTAGAGAATAGTACCCAACCAAGATCTTCATTACCGTGTATGCAATCTCTCCCAACGAATACCAATGAAATCTCGAGGTCAAACAAAAACACTAAATACACACAACCCAAAGGACATCTCAAGATAATAGGCACACAATGGCACCTATGCACCAGACAGACCCCTGAAGGTCACTAATAACGTCATAGTGGTGGGGGGAGGCCGAGAACCGCCTATACCCTACTACCAAAATGTTGGATGAAACTGAAAAAATACAATATGAAACCATCAGAAGAGGAAGTTTCGGTTTCTGCTGATAAAAAATATTCCTGGTTGTGAAAACTAGTTTCAAAATATCTTGTAATACTGTTTTTTCAATGAGACATCAAATAATACATTTTATTCAGTTTTTGAGTAAAATTGAAACAATATCATCCAAATATATAGGAAGAAGCAACAAAACAACTCACTGCTTTTTTGACTCTTTTAGGCATACATATCTATGCCTACAAGGATTTTCTATGTATTCCTTACCTTCCATCTTCTGAATCAGACACGTTGTCCAAATTGGACATAAAATTTTATTGTCTGGTTCAAAATTTACCACCATACATTATTCGTTTGTCAATGATTATAACGACATTTCAGGTGGGTTATGCTGAAAAATGTCCATTTGGCTCCACAATGGTTGGTGCAACTAGAAAAGAAACTTCACTCGCTTCAACCCCACGCCGGCTTCAGGTTATTCCTCACAATGGAAATCAATCCAAAACTTCCCGTTAATCTTCTCAGAGCTGGGAGAATATTCGTTTTCGAGCCTCCGCCAGGTATTAGGGCTAACCTGCTCAGAACATTCAGCACGGTTCCAGCTAGCAGAATGATGAAAGCTCCTAGCGAAAGGGCTCGCCTATATTTCCTTCTCGCCTGGTTCCACGCAATCGTCCAGGAAAGGTTACGTTACTGTCCGCTTGGTTGGTCCAAATACTATGAATTCAGTGAATCCGATTTACGAGTTGCCTGTGATACTTTGGATACTTGGATTGACGCGACGGCAATGGTAAATGCAATAATTCATCATAAATATAGGAGTCTAAAACCGCAATGAAAGTCCATCCCTCGAAAACTCCAAATTCCAAATATTTTTGAAATCGGGCAAGACCAACTCCAGTACGAAGTGGAACATGTCTATCGACTTATTCGGCGATTTCTGTATGTCTTCCGGTATGATAATTTTGTTTAGAAAGTGACAAATAATCATCTGACTGTGGCGCACTACTCAAAACCAACTTTTGAAAATTTTGGGCCCCAAAACGATCATCGTAAAAATTCGACCTTTTAGCCAACTTTTCACCCTTTCCCTCATTGAATTTTCTCTATTTTCTCTGTTTATTCAAATTCAAAGGGGTGGGAAGGGGTGAAAAGTTGTCCAAAAAGTTTTTCCTTTGGAATGCAGGTTTTTTGGCCCCGGAAGAAGCTCCATGCAAAATTTTGAAGCTCAAGATTGAATCCAAGTGCAGTTTTCGGTTTTTTAAATTAGCCGCTACCGCGAGTTTTTCAATTTGTTAATTTGGTCAATTGTGAGGTCGGGCCCTACTAAAAAAGTGTTCCATTCAGATTTTCCGGATGTAAACACCATAACAAAGTAAAGGAACACAAAATTAAGCATATAGGAGATTTTCAAAAATTGGTTTCGAGTAGTGCGCCTAAACCAAATCGTCTTACACTTTATCAGATTAGTACTAGTCACTTTCTAAACAAAATTATCATATAATATTATATTTCTGTCCGATTTAAAAAATATTCGGAACTTGGGGTGTTTGAGGGACGGACTTACAGCTCGCAAAACGGAAGAAATATGTGGGTCATCGCGTTTCAGAACCCGCGGCTCTCTAACTATAAACTTAGCATATCACATTTTCATTGCTTGTTTATTTCAGGGAAGGACCAATTTGCCGCCCGAGAAGGTCCCTTGGGACGCTCTAGTAACTCTCCTCTCCCAGTCGATCTATGGAGGTAAAATCGACAACGATTTCGATCAAAGACTTTTACATTCCTTCTTGAACAAATTGTTCACTCCGAAAAGCTTCGAGGGCGATTTTGCGCTTGTGGCTAACATCGATAACGGTCCAGGAGGCAATCGCCACATCACGATGCCAGACGGAACAAGACGGGATCACTTCTTGAAATGGATCGAAAGCCTTGCTGATCGACAAACGCCGGCCTGGCTGGGATTGCCGAATAATGCCGAGAAAGTCTTGCTGACCACAAGAGGTACTGTAAATAAGGCTAATATTTACTGAATTGTATAAATAACTTTTTGTAATTTCGTTTCATTATGGCGACTTAAATCAGGAACATATTCGGGACTTATAATAATCACTCCTTTAGTTTTTACTACAGATTTTGGCGAAATATATATCCAAAAACTAATAAATTTATTCAAAAGACAGTCTGACAGATAATTTAATCGTGACAACTTGTCAACTGTTGAGTGTAGAAAACCATTGGATGAAAGAAGAATAATGCGTATCTATACCGATATTTACTACTTAGAGGACCGTGGAAATTTTCAAATTCTTCGATTATTTAAAATCCAAATTTCTCGGAAACGGTTGCTTGCAGCGATCTATCTCTACCTGGAACATATTTTTCATACAAAAATTCTGGAAAAAAATCTATTTTTTGACTTAAAATCGTCATACAGGTACGTACGAAAATGTTGAAATGCATGAAAAGGCATGTAGGTGGCGCTACCCCCATGAAAGAGACAAACTAACACCAAATTTGGTATTGTCTTTGAAAAATACTCCCAGGCACCAAAATTTACTGGAATATCACAGTTATTTTTAAATTTATTGCCAAAAAATAAAAATTTGAATTCAACTTTGACACTCTATCTCAGAAACGAATAACTTCCGGATATATGTTTATAGAAACTTTTCTACTTATTTTGACATCAGGAAGATGCTGCTACATTTTCTACACGTACTTAAGAAACACCCTGTATAGAGTCGTCAAGCGAAACATTTAAACAATATATTATAAACAGGGTATTTACATTAATAATACTACTTCCATACCTAACAGGTACCGATCTAATCAGCAAACTATTGAAAATGCAGCAGTTGGAGGACGATGATGAACTGGCTTACTCCGTTGACGACAATTCTCCCACGGATCCAGCGCAAGTAGACGGTAGACCGTCTTGGATGAAGACTTTGCACAACAGCGCCTACACCTGGGTGAAGCTGTTGCCCGACTCGTTGCAGACGTTGAGGAGAACGGTGGAAAATATCAAAGATCCCTTGTATAGGTATTTCGAAAGGGAGGTGAATTCTGCGTCCAAGCTTCTGACAGATGTTTTGCACGATTTGAATGACGTGTTGCTGATTTGTCAAGTGAGTAAACATCAATATTTTCTACAAAGAGTAACATAAATCAGTCAGATATTTTGTGGTCAAAAATTGACGGGAATCCATGCATTGATACTGCGTCCTTACCGCTTCTATTCATGCAGATCACGATTTTGCAAACATGAGACATTTTTAAATAAAATTGATATAAAATATGACAATCTTACGCTGAAAGTATAGGCAAATACAGTTAGTTTTCCCAAGAACCATATTGATGGTTTTTGTTTGGGGGGGGAGACGGCGTCAGGTTACCATATTGATGGTCATGTGACATATGTCAAAATGGATTTTTAGGTTATCTGATAGGCAAAAAGGATCCCCTCTAAAGTGTTTTTTTATATTTCAGGGAGAAAAAAAACAAACCAACTATCATCGTACTATGCTGGGTGAATTGGTACGAGGAATCATACCTGTCAATTGGCATCGATACACCATACCTAAGGGGTGTACGGTCATTCAGTGGATTACCGATTTCAGTCAGAGGGTAAAGCAGCTACAAAAAGTTTCTCAACTCGTTTCTACAGCTGGAGCAAAAGAGCTGCAGGTTGTAAAATGTTTGAAACTTTGCGATTATTGTTTAATGTTGTTCTTTTCAGAGTTTCCCAGTTTGGTTGGGAGGATTATTGAATCCAGAGGCTTACATTACTGCTACAAGGCAATGTGTGGCACAAGCAAATAGTTGGCCGCTAGAAGAGCTCCATTTAGACGTAACGATTACAGATTCCTCTGATAAATCTTCCATTCCCAGTGATTGCTTTGCTGTCGTTGGTAAGATTTCAGTTTATGCGAAACTTGTAGCGGTACGAAGTATATACGTAATGAGATTATGTGTTCATTCTTTGTGTATCAGCAATTTGTGTTATAAAGGATTGACTCCTGTTACGCCATTGAAAAAAGTTGGACTCTTTTTGGATGTTGCTAATATAGAAACCAGTAAATTTTAATCAATATAATCCAGGGAACATTAGGCTGATCAATATGCCTTTTAGTTCGGTAAAATAGAGACAGGACATTAAAGTGATCTGGGAAAAGCTGGAAATCGTTATAAAACCTTAAGATAGTCTTGAAAACGAGTAATCTGAGTTGAAAAAATTACGTAGGAATGCGTTTATCAATGAAAAAGTTATATGGGAATAAAATTTGAAAATTATATCAGTATATTAACCCACCAATTTCAGAACTTTTATCAAATTCTGACTACACCACTGGATTCAGAATATTTCGAAACATATTTGGTCAGAATTTCATCGAAATCTTTTCATAAATAAAAAAATTAAGGGGAGGACAGTATTGTCTGTATATTCTCATGATAATAATGCATGAATCAAAAAGTCCTCCTGAACTCAAAGGGCTTGAACATAATTTTCGAAAAAAAATAAAATAATTTTTTAATATGAAGAACTTTCTGATGTATAATGTCGTTTTTCAACTTTTTACAGGCATCAAACTGCAAGGAGCCCAATGTCGAAACAACCAACTCCTTCTGACATCCAGCATCATGACTGAATTGCCAATCACCCTTTTCCGCTGGGTGAGAATTACTGGAGAATTACTCAAAGAAAGCAAGCTATCTCTACCGCTTTACTTAAACTCTACTCGTACTGAGCTATTATACACAGTTGAGCTTAACATCGCAGCTGGTCAAGATACCCACAGCTTCTATGAAAGGGGCGTGGCGTTACTCACTTCTACTTCGTTAAACTAATTTATTTTTATAGCGTAACGGATATTTTAAGCTTTATTATTGTTAATGTTTTATTTATTTTCTATATGTAGCTGATTATTTTAAATAATGAATATATGATAGATTAATAATGTTTTTTTGTTTTACCCACACTACTACATTTGTGGATTAATTAATATATTGATTACCTTTTAACGTGTGATAACATGCCATAACCTCTCCTATATCCGGAGATGTACGGACACACAAGTGGTGGCAGTGTGGGGGTTTCAAGAGGCACAATATGGGATCATGTATATCAAACCTTTATCTTATATTACTCTTATTGATACGAGCTAGATGACTGCGAATGAGGTGACGAAAAATAAATGACGATGACCTGACATGGGTGAGAGTGTTGGTGACAGCTTGGATCGATCTAATTGGTTGATGACGGGTGGGGCGGAACAACAAGTGGGAGTGGTGATACTGGAGGTGGGGGGTGGTTAAAGCCACGCATTAACTACTTTTTGTACTGTTTGTTGTATAATCCTTCTTAATGAAATACAACCACGGGTGGTCCACTATCAAATAGTTTTAATCATACTGCATTGAAATGATATCGCTATTGATCACCCGAGTCTTTGGACACATGTTCACCTGAAATATTATATTCTGTTCTTTGCTGAAAGTTCTGGCGGCCATTTTTTTGTTGATTCTCTGGCAGATGTTTGTCATATAAACTTCTTTTACATCTGAATAATATCGCACAAGTGGTACCGGTAGGGTTCAATAAATTTTTTGCTAAAATGAACTAAGACCTACTATTGATAAAAAAATTGAGTGTCCCAAGACTTTCACACAAATCCTTCTTTTTGCCAGGAATGCACATACCTTGTTATGAACAAATTTTATTCACCGCACATTCTCTCTTGAATCCTATTTATTCAAAAATAATAATACATAGGTTATTGGTACAGTTTTTTGTACATTTTTGTTCGTAACAGTGGGTTTATACAGCAACTAAGATAAAATAAGATAAGGAAGTTGAACATTCGTAATTCAATGGGACCGTTCTTACACCAACTAAGAAATAAGCAATAAGATGAGGGTTGTACAACTTTCAACTCTTATCTTAATTTAGTTTGAAAATACAAATTGCGCATGTGCTGATGAAATTTTGACAGCACTTACACCAGACATGATGATCTATGTCAACGATGCCGTGATTTTATTGGTTGATTCTTATTTCTTATTTAATTTAATTCATATGTATAAACGGGTACATTTATATCTTGATTCTTATCTTATTCCTTATTTTATCTTATTTTCTGTATAAACCCACTGTAACTTCTATTATTGTCGACAATAATGCTCATTCTACTTGAGAAAAAGATGGACCGAGACAGATAGGTCTAAGGAAAATCTGGAAAATATAATGAAGAGGCTGAGGCTAGTTTTTCTTTCATGTTGCAGATCAGTAGAAAACTCGAAAATTGGTTTCGTGCACAATTGATATAAGTATTCTTCTGAAAAAACGTGATCGTAATGAAGTGAAGTGTCAAGTGTCACCTGTCATCTGTCGGTATAACTCATTAATATATACCGCCCAAAATTAAATATTGACAAACTAGCATAAAAATCATAAAATATCAGTCAGAACAGAAGTTCTATCTTATACTTCATGTTCCGTGATCCACCCAAATTTGATCACAGAAACTTCGGTCTTCTTTTAAATTTTATTTAATGATTCTAAATGACCCATCAAAATCGTCACAAATATCCAATTACTCCGCTTTTACTCCGCAGCGTTGAAAATACTCACAAAAGGAGTAATTACTCACAAAACGGCAGCACTGCAATTGAAAGACCCTGGAGGTAAAACAAACTCAAAGGTAAAGAAAGAAGAAGAAATAACCTCACATTTCCATTTCGTATCTTTGCTGTTGTCCATTTTTAAATATTTCGTGAAATTTTGTGATTTTTTAATGAAAAGTGATTGCGTCTCCATTGAAAGACTCCAAAAACCGTTTTGTTGAAAATAAAGTGGAAAAGTGGGGTTGGGTGGGTTGTCAGATATCTTAGGTTGGGTTGTTTTACCTCCAGGGTCTGTCACTTGTGCACGAAACCAATGAGGGAAAAGTGGAAACATTGAACATTTTATTTAATTTTTAACATTCCCGCAAGGTATCTTTGTTTTGAAAGTACATTTCAGTAAAATCTAGTACCAATTCAGAGTCAAAAAAATTACTATGGTTTCGGATGGAGTACATGAATGATTTGAATCGAGTATAGTTCAGTGTAATTAACACGAAAGAATGTGGCATCCCAATCCAATGAGATAATCCCAATCGGCAAACGAATGCTTAAATCAAGTGCAAATACGTGCATTTAATGTAACGACAAAACGTCAAATTTGTTGGTGTAGGTCAGTCTGCATGTAAACAAAGCGTAGTGACCCGTAGTTGGAGTCAGTTTGTTTGCATCCAAAATTGACTTACACCAACAAAAATTTTCGACGTGACGCCTTCACGAATCGCGCGTTTACACCAAGTGTCTGAATATGCTACCCTCGATGCAAACGAAAGAACCTGGTTAGCGATAAACACTGGCTAAATGCACTACTTGGAAGCAATAGCCATATAAAAGAAGAAGATGACAGATGACATTGATGAGATGAGATGAGATATGAAAATTTCAACCTAACCTAAAACTTTTGATGTTTTGCTTTTTGGTGTTATTGTTGATATGTTGATTAGTATTAACTTTTATTGAGCTCTAGTTCGCAAGTAAATTACCAAATCAGCAGTAGCTGCAGTCATATTATCTGAAATTATCTACTCAAAACTTTTACTTTATTGTTATGTACTGAGCTACATGTTCTCTTAGATAATTTAAAATCTAACTGAAAAAATCAATGGAATAATATTGTGATATATTCAAATCTCGCCTTAAAATGGATTAAATCAGAGATTCATTCATCTTGTTACTTCCTAAGTCCAAAGAAGTAATCTGTGAAGTTGCACTTCAAAATCTGTTCTTTTTATGATCACCACTAGTAGTAGTCCTTACGGGCTGCAGCGGAGGCCTTGATATTCAAACCGAATCTAACTGTTATAATTAGAGTTTTTCATGAACTGTTGAACAAGCAAGAAACTAATATGAGCATGGAAGAGTATACCTTCGTTGATCTGGTGGAGAAATGTCCACAGTTATGGGATAAAAAAGAACCATTATCCAAAGACCCAATTGCTAATGAAAATGCCTGGAAAAGCATATCTGATATGATGAATTTTACTGGTAAGTTGATATTTTCATTTCTCAACTTTGGTTCATTTCACAAATTGTTTCAGTTGAAGAATCTATAGGGCTGTGGAAGTCCTTGAGACATAAATATGTAAGGGAACGAAAACTCCGGAAATCTTTACCCTCTGGCTCCGCAACATACAAAAGTAGCTGGCCTCTATTCGAAAAATTAGGGTTCTTGGACAGGACGATCATATCCAGAAAGTGAGTTTATTATTCTCGTCTCGTAACCATCTGTTTTTAATTTATTTCAGTACAAAAAGGAGATGGATAAGCAATAATTCTGGCCCGTCCCAGGTATGGCAAGGCAGGGTTGTCAGCGACCACAGAATGCTACATAAAACCGAACATAGTGACCAGATTGAAAGTGGGAGGGAGGAAGAATCAGAAGATAGGACAAACAGTCCTCAAGAAGAGGAATGCACTACAGGTCCTTTTACTTCCCATGTCACCGCCGAAGTGAAAAAGCTCCGTAGTGAATCTTTCTCTAACGAACAGAACCTAGAATATTCTCCGGAAAATCTAGTGGCTAACGATAGCAACCTTAAAGAGAGTTTCAATTCTTTTTTCAAACCAACAGTTGGCGGTGAAACACTCAATAAGGAAGATTATCATTTTGGTATATCATTGGCAGAATCTTTAGCAGCAATAAAAAATACCAAAAAGAAGATGACTGTGAAAGCAAAAATTCTAATGCTGATTGCTGATGCAATTGAGTAAAAACTTTTTATAAACAAGCATTTTCATTTTATTTTTCAACTGAAATAACCTCATAAAATAATAATACAAAGAGGAATTGATGTTGTTACCCCATTACAGTTTTTTGATAAATTAGGTAAGAAGTAGTCATAACTATGCAATACAAATAAAATATAGCTCCAACAATTGAACCCTGTTATGCAATAAGGAACCAACCGACGATTTTTAAAGGTTTAAAATTCGCTGTTTTTATATTTGAATAATTAATTTGTCAATTATTTTTTACTTTTTAGTCCATGTTGGAAGTAAAGCGTGTTCTTCAGTTTTTTTAAACTATTATTTTTTTATAACTAAAAAATCTAAATTTTGAATCGAATCTGACCATAATCATAAAACTCGTCCACCATCTTGAATTCATAAATTTTGTCAAAAACTTCATACTCTCTGACCCCGAAAACCTTCACATACCCATTTTGAATTGAATCTGACCAAATCACAAATCTCCTCCGCCATCTTGGAGCCGCCATTTTGAATTTTTATGAAAAATTTATAATCTCTGACCCCGAAAATCCTTACATAAGTACCAATTTTAAATCGAATCGGACCATTATCATAAATCTCGTCCGCCGTCTTGGCGCCGACATTTTGTTTTTTTCTATGACAAAAATGTCATATTGCACTGTCACTGAAATTGGTGGGTGAAAATCAATTTCAAAGTGTCCTTTACTAAGCCAATATAAGCGTGTTAATATAGCATTTTCCAGAAATTCTAGTTGTTGGATGGTCTCAAAAGAAGCGCCCATCTTCCGATAATTTTCCTAAATAAAAAAAGTCTTACTCGACATAATGAATATACAGGGTGTATCGTAAATGATGTAATTAATTTCAGGTGGTGGTACAGTGTTCTATTTACAGTGTGACTGTATTTTTTTAATGAATTCAGCAAGCCTTCTTGTATGCGAAGCCTCTGGATTTGCTGTGATGCTTATTTTCCAAATAAAAACCATTTTGAGTAAGAAATACAAAATTTCAAGAGATTACACATTCTCTGTAGAAATATCAAGTTTTCCGATGAATCAGCAAATTCAACATCATTTTTCAGTTCCTATCAACAAAAGAAAACAAACATTCGCAATGCTGCAAAAATTCAAATAAATGCTTTATTTCAAAAATGTCTTACACAAAATAATGAACTTTTTCAAAAAAGACACCAAAAATTATATCACATATTAAAAAACATAAACACCAAAAATGTTGCCTCCTTCACTACATGAATCGATAGATAGCATTGGTACATCAGTTATCACAATACCAAAAGACGTTAAGTTACTATTTCACTGTCATTTTATAAATAACTGAAATTTTTCATGCCTCTATACACTGGCAAAAAAATTATTTTTAATAAAAAGTAAGTAGCATAGATGGAATAAATCACAGTTTTCAAATATTTCAACCAAAACTGAATTAATTTTGTGAAGAACCAGGGCTAGTCAT
The DNA here is from genome assembly GCA_958298965.1 of Chrysolina haemoptera. Taxonomy (NCBI): domain Eukaryota; kingdom Metazoa; phylum Arthropoda; class Insecta; order Coleoptera; family Chrysomelidae; genus Chrysolina; species Chrysolina haemoptera. Next base: position 4,718,640 of record OY282588.1, read on the forward strand.
AAAATTTCTATTTAATTTTTTTAATTCACTTTGCAAAATCAGTCAATAAACATAAAATTTGCAACCTACAAAGAATTGATATGTCTGAGCAATATTTTCAATATTACTCTTATAACGGCTGCTTCAACCAATCGTGCCAAACCCTGTTTTCGTAAAGCGTTCTGGTTCAATTACTCAAACCGATACTTTTTCCCTAATACAATAATTTTGAAGCTATGCTTCGATCAACGTGTAACAAAATATATTTAATAAAAAAAAAATCTTAGCCAGCTACATATCACAAAGAGAAGAAATCTTCAAAAAACCTAAGGAATAACAAAGCATCGCATTTGTTTACAATAGTACGTCTTACATCAACATCGAAAGCAGCAGCTTTGAGCTAAATACTGACAGTCGCTCGACAAGAATTAATGCGCCTTTTATTCGTGTTATAACAATAGGTAATAGCAGGTTAATCAAGTAAATCGTCAATGGGGAGGATGGGGTCCCGCCAATAAATATTTTGAGAATAATCGTTAGCAGCCTCGACACGTGATGGAAACAGCTGGTCCACTATGATGCTCATGTTTGAATAGCTGAAAAAGAAAGTTAATAGTAATGATTTGTTTCTCAATGTATATTTAATTATTTATACCTAAGAATATTGTGGTTTTCAAAGTAATACTTTGCCAAGAAGTTACGAAGTATGTGAGGAAATAATATGTCCCCTTTACTGTAAATGTTTTTTTTTAAGTAACAAACAAGGTCATCCAGAAAGTTTTATAATATATCGAGAGATATTTTAAAATCAAAACTGACTCAAGGCCGAATATTTTCAAAACTCATGAAAAAACCTCACACATATTTTCAACCACAATATTCTTTATGTCTGCATACAAGGTAAAGTCAAAACTATTGATACTCGGATGCAGATTCGAAAATGCTGCCTAAATAGAGGCTGCATGGATATGTACATCGAAATGCCAAGAAGATTGATTGGTATCAAAACGTGCATAAAAATAAATATTATATATTGATTTGAATACATATTCATCTCAACATTTTTCTAACGTACTGGTTCTCATAGTCCTAAAGAAAACTTTTGTATTGTTCATCAATTTCTATTTCACCCTGCATGCCCATTAAAATTGACAACACATTAATTTAACGTTAAATTGTAGCCCAGCAAAAGTAATACTGATGTGCCAGATGTATTTTGAGAGACAATCAACCAAGGCCAAGTAATTAATTGTCATTAAATTATGAACAATCCGTTTTTTACTACGGCAAAATCATATTCAAAATGTTTCAGATCCGCAGTACATATAAATAAATTTTTATCAGAAATTTTTGAGTTTTTCCAGAATACAAGCAGCCCTATTATGGTGCCTTGTGGTATTCCATAATAAAAATCCGATCAACTTTCGTGTACAGTATTCTGCCATTCAGATAATTTTCAAACGGTTCATAAAATGATCTACAAAAATATTTTTTTGCATGATAATTTATCAAATGTCTTAGTTATATAACAAATATACACAAAGCGGGTTTGTTAATGCCAAATAATTGATATAACCATTTTCTTTTGTAGCTTCAAATGTTTAGTGTAGTAATGAATATAGTGAATTCTACACAACACCATACAAGAGATTTTCAAATCAAGATAATTTTTTTTCAAATACAGTAATGAGAGTAGGTACAACGTTTTGTCAGGAAGGAGTCAAGTTGTTAAAATGCAAGAGAGCTACTTCAATAGTTTCAAATCTATAGGTATACGCTAGGGGGCCAGTTTAAAATCCTATTTTATTCTTACTATATATAAATTTAACGAGCCACATTAATACTTAAAGAAAAGAGCAATGGCTCTCGATCTTGAAAGAATACAAAATATAATCATCTGCCTCTTTCGCCTCTCCTATTGTAAATATTCAAGGATTTATGATTTTTAAATTCTATGACATATTCGTATACTCACTTTTGAACTGTAAACTTTTTATTTAATATTTGCTTAATTTTTTATTATAGAAGCTTTGTCAATAAGAATTTCTTTCCATGACAAGTATATTTTTCTTTCTCTTTAAATCTGTGCATCTCAGCTCTGAGATAAAATTTGCCAAACTATAAGATATGCAATTCCTGTTTCAATAAAGCATTTCAATGAAAGTGGCTATAATGATCCATTAAATAACTGAAAGCCTCTGTAGAGGAAAAATTATCTCTTCATGTCCCAAATGAAAATCTTTACATTTCACTAAAATCAAGAAACTTCGACTATTTGTTCATATACTTAAAAAAAATGTGGACTGTATTTTCCTTCAAAATTTTATCACAAAAAGCGCAATGGAACACAAGTTTAATCACTCACACTCGCTATGCTTACCATTTAAAACATGTTGCAGGTGCAAGAAGGCAGGCTGAACTGATGACTCCATAGAAGATGGGGGATCATTATTTCGTTTTCATTTATACAGTTTATTTGTATGAATAATACTAGTTTTTCGAACGAAAAATAACATATACATATGTATTTTGTTGTGTAATGGGTTAATTGAAGCATGACGAATGAACAGTAGTGGACGAAACAGGCAAAAACTTCCCCATGATAAATTTTCTTGCAATAGTCAATTCTTTGCCTGTCCGTGTCACTATTAGATTTATTTTCATTCCGTGATGTATGAATGGATGAATTGGATTGCACCAGATATAAATGATGTGAAACCCACACATGCAATGCGTGGGTTTCTGACAAAACACATATGTTTATAAAACACAAAAATAATATCATAGATATCAATATATCGTAGTAATACCATACTAAATCACAGTTTGTTTCTTATTGTCGCAAAATTAATAATATGCTAAATTGAATTTCTATCAACTATCGACGACTCAGAATCTGAGTCGTCTTCATAATCGGAATCGTCCGACTCAATTTTGTCTAAAAGGGGAGGAAAAACGTCATTGACCACCATTGATTGTCCCGAGTAACTGCAAAAATTAAACAGAAAATTTCACCAACTGATATAAAAAAAATACAACAATGAAGCAAGCAACCAACAAAACCTGTACCACATAAACCCGAATTGATGCGATAAGATCAACAAGAACATATGACTCACCTCGATTGGAAGGTTTGCGTGAGCTCATGTTTCAACTCTCCCTTTGGATTGATAGTAAATATCCTTACAATTGGTATTCCTACTGCTCTATAAGCCCAAACATCCTATAATGATAATAATACTTGTATTGCGACGAGTAAAATATTTAAACGCAAATAAAATTTATGAAATTATATCAAAACTATCACAAAACAATTAAACTGAAAGATATGGAATGATATTATTCAAAATTTTCAGAATCCATTCAAGTAATAATAGGTATTTCAATTTTCAAATACATTTTTTCAACTTCTTATGCCAATATTTTTTAATTCAAGTCAGATGGATGGACATTATGATTTTTAAATAGATGCTAATTTGATAATTTGACTTCAAATTTCTACCATGAAAACATTAATAACGGACCTGAAATATCGGCGCACAATAATATTATTTGTAGCTATTAACTTTACAAGGAACTATTTTATAAAAATCATCCACTGAATATCTTCCATTATAATGTAATAAAATTCCTACTCGATGAATAAACAATAATGACTTACATTTATCCTATTTCCATAACCAGCATAGAATGGATTCGAATCAGATGGGAACAGAGCTTTAATATCTGACATACACGAAATTTTGAATTGTTCGGGCTTCTTTTCTATGACCTCCCTGAAAAATTAGTAAACATTTTAAAACATCCTTCTACCGATAGAATTCGAGTCATACCTGTGGAACGCAGTTATCAAAGAAGTGGGATTCAGAAGAACAGGCCCGTCTGGCATACTCAAGTCGCCTTGCTTAATCGACTTCAAGTAATCTCTTGTGATCCTGGCCTGTCCGATGGCTCGGGCACTCAAGTAGAGCAGTTTGTAGCCGTTATCTTTAATCTTGTTGAATAATTGAGCTACTCCAGTTTGAGCCCAGTCCTTCCCGACAATCGGCAAGATATGGCCTAGAACGTCAGACCTACAAATAGTAAACCCGTTTAATGTATAAAACAAAAGTCAACAATTAGAACAAATTGTTCTATGTAGAAACCACCAGTAAACTTCATTACCCCATTGCGTGTTCAGAGATGGGATGAATGAAACTAAATCTTAAACTAACTGATATTAATGAAACTACAGAAGCTCAATACAGAAAAAAAAAGAATCTCAATCTAACGATAATCTAAGTAGAGCAGTTTCTTTACTGGACTCAAAGACATTTTATCATTGTTATTATAAGTATGTAACATATGGAAAAAGTTTTTTATTATGGTGGAATTATGCAGCAGTTTTAAGACATAAAAGAGCAAAAGTCTGAAATCACAAATGTCAAAACATCAATTTGGCGGGTGTAATATTTCTTTTTGGTTTGTTTCTTTATAGTATTGTAGTATGACGTTAGAAAAGGAATGCCAAGACAGAGAAGAATTAAGATCTTTCATTCGTTGTTGAATTACCGTGGTGTCCAGACGTGTGTCCTCCGTACAAATATCGTCTCAAGTTTTCAATGGTTTGCAAACTTGAAGGTCACACACATGGAGATAATGCATGAATATTCGATAAAAAAACAACCAACCAAGATCTTCATTACTTTGTAAAAAATCTCTACCAATGTCATCTCAAGGTCAAACAACATCAAAAACATTTGAGAAGCGCCACCAAATAAGCTTCTTCATTGAAGACTCCTCTAGTTGCTCGAGATCATTTGTTTATCTCCCTCTAACACCTATACTTCATTTGGCTTTCTCTTTTGAAAATGTCAACTTCAAGCAAGTCGAGCAATCAGAGTACGTCTTAACGAACGACACTAATGACACCTATGCATCAGAGTTCACTTGGGAAAAAATAGTAGTGGGAGGTGGTCCCGAACCGGCTTCAATCTTCTACTCCTACTTGTAACTAAAAAATGTATGGACTCATTATTCCAAGTTGCTGCATAATTCCACCTTTACACTAACAAGAAATATTTATGTGATCGATTTTTATTTTTTTATTAAACTCAATAAGATTTTTAAAAAATTACAGAACCTTCAGGAACATTTAGTTGTTTGTACCAGTACTTATTTTTTATATTCGAATCGGAAATATTCATTTGATAGAAAACTGTGAATTCGTTTTAATGTTGCAGTGATGATTTTAATTTACCAATGGGCCATTATGAAAATAATTATATTTGAAAAGGGATCAATATTCATTAACATCAATAAATTTACGCTCAAAAATCAGATTAATGAAAGCTATGATAATAATTAAAATAATAAGTTAAAAGTGGTTCTCATACTTTTAGTCTTTTACCACGTTCACATGCTATAATTTCAACGTTTATGTGTTAAATATGATAACTTACTTGGTTATCGTCCCATCAATATCCGAAATCACAATTTTGTCATCCCATTTCCACTTGTACAGGTGGCACTGACATCTTGTCGTTCCCTGATAAGCCGTTGTTACACTAAATTCTACTTTATTCATGCCGTCTCTCAAATTTAATAAAGCCTGAATAAAAAAATGATCAACTGAATAAAAATCAACAATGAAAAGTGCTAGCTACTTACTATTTGTTTTGAACTTAATCTTAAAGTCTTTCTGCATTTGTCATTAGTTGAAATTGTTGATTGAGTCAAGTTAGTAGTACCTTCCTTAGTAATCGTACCTTCAACAGCTGAAATATCAATACGAGAATGAGAATTATTTATTTAATGAAAGAAAAATTATCGTCGATATTCTGCCATACATTTCTATATTATCTTCTTTTCAATTTTAAATTGTCTTTCACTGAAAGTTTTATTATTGAAAATTGTTTATTCCCTAAGCAATATAATAATTATCATTATTCAACCAAACCTACAGAGCCAACTCACCAAGGCTTTCCTTAACAGCCGAAATTTCTAGCCTAACTTCAGTAACGTCTTTGGTTTCCACAGTCTTATCAGATTCAATAGATTTGGGAGGCGCAGGTGTAGTTTCTCTTGAAGTTTTCGGACGTCTCCAATTCCACCAGGAGTACCTTGCTTCCTGCTGCTTCGGACCTTCGTCATCTTTACTGGTCAGTGCAGCAGGCATATGTATGTTGCAGAGTTGATCGACAGATGACTGTAGAATATATTAAATCAAATAATTCTCAAAAAAAAAAAATTAAGAGGAAAATCTCAATTTGATCTATCAGTAAATAATGTCAAAAACTCATATGTGATCATTTAAATTATTTTTATTATTGTCTTATACATACTTGCAACAGTGGCCTTCCATATACCATAACGCTGGCTATAATTGGAGCTGCTACTTTCCAGTTGTAGTATTTGTCTTTGATTCTTACAACGAGATTCGGGTTTTCAAACAAAATGGGAGTATTACATAAATCGCTAAATTTTACAACGTGCTCCAGAAACTTGTTGCAATCTGGCTCTGGATCCCAACCACAAAGGGACAAGGAGATATCCTGACAACAGGACTGAGCCCTGAAATGGCAAAAAAACGATTAGCCTTCTCTGACGAAAGCAAGTTTGTAAGTAAAAGATAAATATAAGAAATTCAAAATTGCATAATTCAAATCATTATAGTAATGCGCCAAACTTAGCTAGAACCGGTTATGACGTCATACATCTCGTTGAGACATGGCGCCTGGCGGCACAGAGGTTTTAGTCTTCCGATCGAACGAGCAGCGTGACGTCACGACCATTCCCGCACAGTCATAACTTAATTGTTTATTGCAAATTAAATATTACGAATTGAGGGCTGATATGTGGTATGTGCTGTTTCTATAGATAGACAAATATATTGAAGGCACAAAAAAAATGTTCAAGTTTCCCATTATCCAATGAACACGTATTATAACAGACCAAAAGTTACCAAAAATTGTCGTAAAACTCATGAATTATTGGGCAAGTACAAATTGATGACTATTTTCTATTTTTACCTATCAATAAAATTCAAGGTTACAATATTGATGAATTTATTCGACCGTGTAAATTTGCACCAACACTTGGTAGTCAATTTATTATCCATCATTTTTATACTTACATTTTTGCTTGTTCTTCGAAATCCGAGTCGATACTCTTGCATCCCTCGGCGCTGTTGGGGCTTTGGGCCAACGACGGTCCATTTCCTGATTCACAATCCATGTCGACGTCTATATTTTGATTATATAACACTCATTACATTAAAAGGTAGGCATCAAGCACTAAACTACATAACTAATAATCAAACAAAAGAAAATTAGAAAAAATGCAGTAGAAGTAAGAACTACCGTCCCTGCTAATACCACAACGAATACTGTCAGGTATGTATGTATATAATCCAATAGTCGTCAAGGTATTAGCCAAGACAGCATCAGTTTTTCACGATTTTGCAGATGGCTGGGATCTTTGTATCTACCTGTTCTTTAATTTATTATTGAATTTTTTCTGGTGGTATCTGAAATATACATGAAGTATATATTCGAATTTACTTTGATGATGCTTTGTTGATGAAATAAAAACAACAACAAATTTTAATGTTCCGGATATTTCAACTAGTACAAAATATACACAGCAAATAGGAAGGCAAACAAACGAACTAAGGGGCCTAGCTAAGCAATTCAAATCAAATTTAAACAACATTCAAACTCCAAACTTCCCCTTCATTCATCACACGCTTGAAAAAACAAAAATGCATCACCTTTCTTTTCCTTCGTTTGGTTAAAGTATATCTGCGCCACCTCTTCATCAATTTGCCCCGAAGTAATATCGGACAGATACATGCCACCCTGCAGCTGGGTTTGGGTGCCGTGTTTTTGTTGCATGAACGAAAACATCCCGCTCAACATGGACTTACGTTGCTCCTCTACAGGGTTGTTACCGGCAGGGGAGTTTGCCGGCAAAACACTAGGAAATTCACCCCACTGCCAGCTTTTGGCTCCATCCATCGGATCTTCTGTAAGTACAATAAATAATGAGTAATTACCTAGCAACTGAAGTTTGGAAAAATGGGCTTAATAATAATGATAACACCGAGTATAAACTTTTTTTCTTCTTGAAAATTTCACACCTCACTTTTTTAGCCAATCAAAAAATTCGTTTTTGTTTAGATGCCATGGCAACCCAAAAAATTTCCAGAAATGTTTATCCTTCATGGTACCCAAGGCGGAATTAAGAGTGGACATTTTTATGTCAAATATTTGACATGTTATAGTTGATATTTTGCTTTAATATACAAATATAGTAAAATTTTTCTATTCCTTCTTGACACTTACAATTGAATTACTTACATCTCAATTTTTATATAAAACTAAATACGATCTCCTTTAATGCCAAATGGAATTTTATTTTTCATATGAAAGCAGATGATATTTCATAATTATGTATTCACTAGATATTTCGAAAATTGTCTGAAAATATTTTCTCCATCATCATCGCAGAATTTGCCAATTCTGAAATAAAATTTTAGAAAAAGTTCAATACACCAGTTTTCACTAGTAGAATGTTGGACTGATAGTCGCGAGGTCGCAGGTTCAAACCCAAATGGAAGCAACAATATTTTTCTTTTTTAAATTTAAGAACATTTATTGATGAAAATGTTGTTAAATATGTTTGTATATTTTCATGAATCTGTTTTTGTAGTAAATAAATAATCAATCTTTCATCACTGATAAACTATTCTATTCTAATGTTTTTCTTCAATTCACTAACCTTTTCGGACTTTTACCTCAAATTCAGAATCGGACAGGACACTTTCAATGTAAGACGGGTTGTCTGCCCTAGAACTTGCAGTGCCGTTTGTTGTCAACTCTGTGTCACTGAAGAAATGAAAGTCTGCGTCGATTTTCTTGAGGTTCGACGAATCTTTAATCGGAGTATCTTCAACTTCGGATTTGTTAACTTTCCTGAAAATGAAGAACTGAGATGGAGAGCGTTAATTCCACTAAATCCTGAGGCGATTAAACCTCACTATTCACAGTTGAAAACAATTTTGAAAACATTTATCAACTCCTAGATACTATAAATAGAAATTCTCATTTAGTTATTCAATGGATAAACTTACTGCTGTATTTCCTTTACGTCTTGATCAGAAGATGTACTATCCAAGGAACTTTTATCGGTAACAGTTTCATTATTTTCCATGTTCTCTGACGTTTGACTGATCTGAATCTGATTGATGCTGGTAGATTTTCTTGGGGCATTTTTTCTTCTAACTCGTTTCCGTCTTTTTTTGCTACTTTTGCTATCACTCGGTAGTTCTTCGATCGATTTTACAGGTGTAGGTGTCGACACAGTCTCAGATTTTGGGTCGTCAGCCTGTAATATTTATGGATATATTCAAAGAAAATTCTATGAACCATATAATAGTATATCTAGCAAATCAACAAACTTAAGTATTTTGACGGTTCAATATTTATTATGCTACAGTTTATTACTTATTACCATCTAGGTTTGTGTTACATAATTTGGCAGAGGGGGATTTCTCAAGATCTTTAATGGTTGTTTATTAATAAGGGCGATTAACAATCGAGATAATTCGAGATTGTTAATCGCCGTTTTAATTCACGAGTTTGTTACAAAAATTTTCCGTCGACCGTACTTTTCAAAAATAAAGATATCATACTTTCAATTTTTATTCATATGACCTCTATTATGAATGATTTTCTATTAATCAATTTATCAATTCCCTTCTTTAGTTTCAGTAATTTTACAATTCTGAATATATTAATATTTACAATAATAAACCTGCTGCTAAGGAAAATTAAACTAACTTTGAATAGAGTGAATATATATAGGAAATAGTGACTGTTGTATATCGTTAAATAAATAAAAAGATATCTTTATTTCTGAAAAGTACGGTCGACGGAAAACTGCTGTAACAATCTCGTAAATTAAAATGGCGATTAACAATCTCGAAAATTGACGCGCTATTAACAATCGAGATAATTTAACGCACAACCGGAGGGCGGAGAACGAGGGGCATTAAACTACATACAAACAATATTTTTTATAAATTTTCAAATATAGGAGTTTGTTAAAATCTAATAGTTCGACTTTTCTTACCTTGCTGCTCTCAAAGTCCAAACTATCCATTTTGAAAATTGTTTCAGATATGTCATTGTGGCTCTTGCTTAAATCTTCACTGCTGAGCTTTCCGGATATCATAGAGAGCGTCATTTCTTCAGCGGAATTTTCTCCAATGTCAATATTTCCCAGGCCTATTTGTCTCTTGATGAAGTTCCTTTCTCTGCTTCTGCTATTTTCGTTGTCTGCCGTATTACGACGCTTAGTATAGTCGTTTTCTTGGTTATCTAAATTCAATTTGGAAATGTCTTCAAAATCAAAGCTGAGACGTCTGCCCTGCAACAAAAACACTCCCGTAAATATACGAAAATTATTCGATTCATCATTTGTTACTCTCCTTGTAATAATAATGACAGTACTGATGTTTTACATTTTATTTGAGTAAAAGCCAAATAGAAAATTGTATACACAGGATATCAATCGATTAATCAAAGTTATTAAACTAGTTTTCGTTTACAATAAACCTTACAAAATTGGAGAATATAGTCTATTTCAAGAATAGGTAACGTAAATTCTCAGAAAACAAATTAAATTGGTGCGCATATGCCTATTTATTTCTGAGAATTTACTCTACGCTATTCTTGAAATTGACTATAACTACTCTAACAATAGAGTGAAACATACATAAGTAAAAAAAATGTTAACAGTAGTTTCTATATGTAGCAGCTTATATCTCGACGATGGTAGCCAAGACGCGAAACGTCGAATGATAAATATAAAAATACCATCGTATAACTGGGAAAAAAATAAAAGGGTGAATGTGCAGAACATTGTGATATCACTAATGGAATAATGCCAGAAAGGACTGAAAATAATTTTTCAAAATTTCGATTTTTTGTCATTGTAAATACAAAGAAAACTAATGATATCAAAACTTTCTGAACGTCACCTTGTTGGTCATATAAATCTCAAAGGTGGCCCTCAAATATGAAGGTTTAGATAAGATATGTGTGTATAAATTTCACAACATAACTAAAAAAATATTGATAGACGTAAAACAAAGATTAAAATTTTATAACGAACCCAAACAAACATTATGACGAAAGTTCGTGTGAGACCGCGGATACGTAAACAAGAAATCTAGTTAGTACCTAATACCAAAATAATCAGAGATTTGTTATGAAATAACAAGAATATGTTGATAAGTTTAATGTGAGTATGGGGTCGACTCGGTGGTCTGAACTCTGAATGATATGAGCATTTAATGAAGAAATATTAGGTAAGGATACTGATAAGTTTCTCCCTTGAACAATTTATAAAGCAAAAAAAATAGTGTAGTAAAAATGAATACAGTCGAACCAGCAGTTTGAGTAAGGTTAGGTTTGAGTACCTTCAAACAAAAACCTATTAAATTTTAAATATGACAGTACATTTTAATTGATTAATTACCTGACTTTTGAAGATATTTTCAATTTCTGAAACAGGTATCGGGGAAGTGGCTAGGTGTTCTGGAATGTCGTCTTCATCGTCGTCCTCTAGTTCCTCTACGAAAAAAGCCTCGCCACTCTCCCCCAATTTCATGTGGATCTCTTGCGGTTCCCCATTTATTTCTACGTCCACCTAACCGATAAACATTCGTTATAAATAAGTGATTGTATAGTAACATATGGTTGACATGTCTGTTATTAATATAATGACTGGCAATTTCATCGTCCAACAAAATAAATGACGATAATTCTCTGCAAGTGGAACGCCAACTAGATGTTAGAGAGTGTTCCAACTTGACTCGTTACATTTCGTAATAATGAGATAAAAAAAAGAATGAATTAACAAGATGCTGAAGAAATTCTCAAAAAAATCACTAAAGTGTTTGGAAAAAGTTCCAGCAACATAAATATCCAATAAACAATTATTGGTCAAGAGCAAACACGTTACAGGACTCCAAATAAACAAATTAATTACATGTAGGTATACAAAGTAATAAAAGACAATAGAGTGGCCTTTTTTATTACTCTGCGATACAAAGTAATTGCAGAGCCTACTACATGAGAAAGGAGTTCAATTATTTCTCGTTATCCATATAACACAAAAAATGAGCTTGTGAAAAAGCAGACGTTAAATAATCGTTCTTCAATACCTTATTTTTTTACATGTTCCAGTTGATAATGTCGGGAATTTCTACAACGATAGATGAGTATGAAATTAATTTTTCGAGGGTTTATCAGTTCAAATTGTCAGAAAAACACCTATACGAAGTTAGCGAGATAACAAAAATTGTACTAACGAATGATTTCATAATTTGCAACTTAAAGGCAAATTAAAGATACTTCAAAACTGACAAAAGATGGAAATTGAGGAAGTTTTCTCGATAACTTCATACGGAGTTATTGAAACATTGAATATTTTCTAAACGAAAAGAACAATAGAATTTTTTTCTTAGCAATTAATCAGCGAAAAAAAAAAAATAGCGGTAAATTATGGAATTATCCGTTACAACATTTTTTTAAGTCGTTTCGCAAATTTATTATAGGTCAGAAAAACCACGTTGAAAACATTGAAAAATCGTTACAAAAATCAGTAAACAAAAGGTCATCGTTCACAGTTAAATACACATTGTGATTCATCTGGTTCAAAGTACGCTTATGACATTCAAACAAAAAGACTAAAAACGAAAACATGCGTCAATATCAGAAGGAGAATTTAATTATATTAATTAATGATATCACCTGCCAATCACGGTAGCTATTTAGGGTATTAGAGATAATATTATCATCAGTAACGATAAAGATGATTCATCAGATACCTTTGGTATTGTTGACTTTTGTCAACACGAAAACAATTATAATACAATGTATTTTCATTCGACACCGAAAGAATGTAATAGCTAATAATCGATAACACTTTGTTTATAGTGTGAAAAAAAAGATCACTTTCTTTGATTAGTCATGAAACTAATGTCTATTGATAATGAAAAAATTAAAGCAATGAAAAATTGGCCACGAAATGAAATAGGTATTAATCATCTAACCCGCAGTGATGTTATATTCTTATCAGAAGGAAGATTAAAACAAAGGAGCTCATTATCTGTCGATTCTTCTATGATTCATATCAATTTTAAACAATGAAATTGTACTGAAATTGTTATTCATACCGGGTCTCAAAAACTTTCTTTAAGCAAGCCATAGTTTCCAGAGTTCCAAGGCTATGCGATTTGAACATGGCAGGTGTATTGGATTCAAGAATTGGAAAACTTTATATTTGATAAGATAATAAAAATTGTCTAAATTATAATTTTTGATGTAATAATCGTTGAACGCCGGCTGCATGCACGAAAAAGTATGACTCTGTCACGTTCCGCCTGATCCGAGCGTGTAAGCGAGAGCACGGAACAAGCGATAGAAAGGCACAATCAGCCTAAGCGTTCTGCTTGTGGCGCATCTATCTCTCTTCCACTCCATCGACCGATGCGTCCGAGTAGAAGAGAGACAGCGGCAGCACAAAACCTACACGTGAACTGTTTTGTGAACTGTTTTGTCAAGTGAAGTGAAAAGTAAATGCGGTTTCCATTGTTTATTACAACAACAATTGCGGCAAAAAAGGTAATTAATTCTTGCATTTTAATAATTTGATTAGCGATATAATCTCATATATTTGTTCTCTGATTATAAAAAAAAAGTAGCATCGGTCGGCGAGTGCAGTAATAATAGGTTATGTTACAATTTTGACTTAAAAATTATTATGACTCATATAAACGATCGTATAAAGAGTCAAATGCTTTTATTTAGTATTCAATGAAAAAAAATTATGTAACATTAAAAATTAATGTTTAACCTCACACATGTTATAACAATTTGTCTAAAATGACATGTTGAACCAACCAACCACCGTGCGAGAAAATCTTCTATAATATCAAACAGGTTAAGGCGGGCTTTTTGAAAGCAGCAATTTAAAAAATTTGATTTATTTTTCCCATTTCGTCATTTCAAATCAACAATTTATTGACAAAAACTGCAAATAATATTTGAAAATAAAAAATTGATGTTTTAAGAATATTTATGTTTTAATGAAAAGTTAACGCAGTGCAAGGGAATATATTATTATATCAAGCAGGTTTTGGCGGGCTTTTCAAAAGCATCAGTTTTATGAATTTGATTTATGATTTCAATTTCATCGTAATACAAAATAATGATAATTCAGTGATAATAATTCAATACAAAAAAAAATTGTGCGAAGCTCAGTCGCTCAGGACCTCATCTAATAATGCTCGTGATGCAACAAGACTTTCTTCCAAAATAGAATATTTTCTTTATAATAGTTCTACATACGATAAAATCAATTGTACTCACCACTTTTTCTTTGCTCCGGAGGACTCCCAACTTCCCGAACCTCACGTGAAATGGGGAGCAGTTGTAATTCCCGTCAGGCTGTTCAACGACAATCACGTCTATAGCACCGGTCAACGTGGCGCTGTTGATGTCGTTGTAAAAGTCTTTGAAGTTGGAGAATATTTTCATCATTTTGCTAGTTGATTTCTACTTATCTAATTTGAGATCGATATCAGGTAAACTGAAAAAAAAGCGTATATGAATATTTATACGCTATTAGAGGCTACAGAAAATAACAACTAAGTATCACTTAATTATAGAAATATTTTAAATGTGCTAAGTGTTCTTTATATCTTACTTTGATAGATCTTTTAGTCTGTCCATGATATGTTGCATAACAGTCCTTACATTTAAATTCGCTTTAATTTGGAAAGCTAGAATACGATGCATTTAGGAAGTAAACTAGCACTCACAGGTATATTCCTAACAGTTCACATCACTGTGAACAACACGAACGTGTTAGTTTGAATTTTCTAGTGCATAGTCTTCTGACATTTCCTCACAGGAGAGGCTTGAAAAAGAAAAGGCGACAATACAAAAATAGTAATTAGTAACGGTTTCTCGAAGGGTATTTTAGATAATTTTATAAGGAAGAGAAAATTTAGGTTGAGAATGAACGAAATTTTGACTTTTAGAAATGATATAAAGCAAGATAAAAATATTTCAGTTCCATCCCACCAAGTGGAAAGATTTTCAAGGAAATAGGTATGAGGGTGATGTGTAAAACAAGTCAGACGAAGTCGAGAACTCAAAAAATCGAAATTAAATGTAAGGACTGCAGTACAAAATATTATGGACAGACTAAAAGATCTATTAAAGTAAGATTTAAAGAACACTTAGCACATCTTAGTTCATTAAGATTAGGTTGCCTATGAAAGTTTAGAACTGAGTAAACAATAAAATTATGAATAATGGTAAGTAGATAACGCAATATTGTAAAATTAATTTAAGATAATTAAGACGCAGGTACCTAGCAGACGTATCCAATGAGTATAAATAAGGACGACGATTGATAACAATGGAATTGTTTGAGAATATATTCCAGTATATATTTTTAATACTCGTATTGATGATAACTCTATATATCTAGTATAAAACAAAGATGTATGTATCATTTGCATTTCATGTCCAGTATTATGTTACCTGAAGTATACCTACTAAGCTTGTTTTTCATCGATAATTTTGATTATATTAATCTGAAAAGTATCGAATATCATCATTCGCAAAAATTCTCATAATAGCTCGGAATGCTAAAATTGTATTTACTCAGAGAACACACTCAAGATAACATAACAATAAGCTCTATAGTAACAAGTCACTAGAACTTTGAACGATGACTTCATATTTCCGCTTTGATACAATAAGAAAAGACGTTCCTGGTATACTGTTTTCGAATAAAGTAATTAATTTTTTTGTTACGATTACCAGGATTGACTTATTTAAATTTACTCGATCCGAAAGCTAACAGTAAAGTTGGTGAGTCAGATCAAGGCTAATGTCATTGGAGTAGCATTATTACAAAGAAGAAAAATCATAATATAATAATTATTTATTCACAGAAACTTAACAAAAAAAAAGTTATTCAGAATGGTAAAGTGAACAAAGCAGTAGAAGCCGTAAGTCGAGATAAGTGCGAGCACTAAAAAAATTAGATATTATAAAACACTAGTAATATGCCATACAAATAATAACTGGTGAGAATACACATTTTTGACGATTGATAAACACTAGATTAGACAGAGGTAGAAAATGCGAATAACATGCCTAGATATAAACTGGTGTAAAATGAATTATATAATCAACAATACTCAAAAATAGAGTTTTCCGCACTAGTGCTGAAAAGTTACTTTTTCGCACGATTTTTGTATTGTTGAAAATGAAGATATTTAGAACTAACTAAATGATCTATGTAACATGGACTGAAAAGTAAAAAATAATTGACAATTTAATTATTCAAATGTAAAAAAAGCGTGGGGTGCTTCACAAAGTTCTCTTAAGCTCTTGAACGCTCAGTATTGTTAAATTAAACCGAAGTTATTAAATTATCAATTATTTTTTACTTTTTAGTCCATATTGGAAGTAAAGCGTGTTCTTTTGTTTTTTCAAACTATTATTTTTATTTATTTTTTTTAATTTTCTGTTCTACCATTTTGATCTCTCCCATGTTATGAAACCAACCTTAAGAGACAAATACACTTATCTATTTTTTTGATGAGAATAAGGAACGGTCGAAAACATCCCACGTAATATATCTGACTGGCCCAGTAGATAATGTGAAAGGAAGCTGCGATTATACGATATATATGCTAATGACATCAAATTGGAACTGTATTCATAGACAAACATGATTAGAGTTACCAGCCGTTGGTCGTTAAGATCTTCGAACGAACGAAATAAGAGCATTCACTACTCGCCGATTTCAAAATCGCTCTTTATTTTCATAATTAAAATTGACATATATGGATATTACATAACAAAGAGTTGGAAAAACTGAATGCTTACATCTAATGCTTTTGATGTTTAAGGCGACTCAATGTTAGATAACAGACAAATTGGCGAACAGTGGGTTAATATTGTTGAAACATAATAATATGGAGGGCATCAAGTTATCGAACAACTCAGTGATAGCCTTATTGAAAATGACTTTCATTTCTACAACTTTCTCATAGAGCCTTACCGAATTATAAACTTATTTAAAAAAACATTAATCATATCAAGTTCGATAAAGTGTTTTTGTGGTCGAACTCCACAATAACTTTGAATGGATAAAGGCACTCGCGAATCGCCAGAAAATATTTGAGTGAAATTCAAAAGTCCTCAATGTCTTTGTTGGAACCAGTGTTGCGATGGAACGGGTTCTAGGCCGCGCCACCTTGCGGGAGGTAGAAGAAGCACTCCGGATTTAGAGATCATTTAGAGCTTTGCTATGTACATAGAGCATAGAGCATAATGTTGAAACAACAATATATGAGTTTATATAAGATAATGTAATTGTTGTATTAACAAAATATGGAATTTGTTTTTAATATGCAAGTGACTCAGTGGACAAAATAACTGTATTCATGTGACAAAATGAACATTATTGGAAATGAATAAACTTTTTTGTTGATATTTGTTATTATTTTTGTTGAACGAAATGCATTCTATTGATTCAATATAGTTTCGATTTTCAAAAGATGTTTGCTGCTGGCATGCCTTTTGTAGGAATATATCACAAAATCTACCTTTATGATTTTCAAAATTTCTCTGTCCAAGACATTTGAAACTGAGAACTGCCTTTCACCAAAGATTCAGTGATGTTTAAAGATACCAAGACCGAAGCTACGTAAGTTTTTTTTTTGTAACAACGCATTCGTCTCAAGATAACCCGGGAAATTTTGCACGCAAAATGGGAAACTGACCTTTCGGCGCTCGCGTCAATAAACCAACCGTATTTCAGTTCCAGGATCTGGAGGATATCACTGGCTCACCTTTGTTTCCATACGCATCTTCCAAAAACTACGTTATTTCCCGAACTGTCTGTCCACCTTGTATCAGTAGTCACTAGTAAACAGTTTAACTCGTTTCCCACTAATCTAAAATTAAATATAATTTATCACAGTTTACGTTCCGCGAAACTAATTGGATTTATTTGAAAATTCGCAGTGTGACTTTCTCCGCTGTGCGCTTGTTTATGAATGACGAACAAAATCGAAGCGTTTATTTTATATGTCGCGCGTCGTTATCGGGTGCGCGCGCTTTTGATTCGCCAGCCGTCGTGCCTGAAACAGAAAAGGTAATTTTATGATGATGATAATAATTTATTTTTTCCGGGTTTAATGCCCGACTTATATTGAAATTTTCGTTTCCGGACGTTTCGCTAGCACGTGAGCATGGATTCATTCAAAAACACACTTGTCAGAAAAACGGAGACAAGGCAAACATTACTAACTATTGCCCAATGACAAAACTCTGTGCATCCCAAAATGATTTGAAAATTTTACCTCCAGATTTCAAATATGGCAGTGCAATATCTTAATTGGCAATGAACAGCATGGGTTTACAACTGGGGTCAACTGTGACCAATTTGCTATTATATCAGAATGATATTATAAATGGTCAGAAGCTGGAAATCAATCTGATTCTATATGCAGACTTTTCAAAAGCATGCGATAGCACGAATAACGAGTTTTTGATTCGCAAATTGAAATTTCTTGATCTCCCATCTTATTACTACCTTATCCTGAAAATCCAATTAGTCAAAATTAAGAACCATCTTTCCAAACCGGTAAAAGTCGCAGCAAGAGTTCCACAGAGGTCCCATCTGGGGCCATTAGGACAATATAACTCATACATGATTTCTTCGTGTGTCGCCAGCCTTAAGCGGTAAGGATCCAGATTATACTTGTCTGCACTTGTTTGGTAGCGTGCTTTTCTCACTTGGCGGACATGTTTTTTAGGCGGAATATTTGGTTTGCTATGTCTTGGGGAGGAAGTTATTATCGGGAGAATAGGATTCAAGAAGACTTTTGACAGCAACCCGTGCGTTCAAAAAACTTGATGGTCTCGTATTCAATACCGAACAAAGCAAGTTGAAATCCGTTCGTTAAAAAGCCCAAATGAAAGCTGCAGAGACATGAAAGCTGCAGAGACTGATATATTCTTGCAGCTTCACACGGAGAAATAAGCCAATACATGACGGCGCCACGGGTGTACTACCATTTTTGATACTTGAATGGTAGCGCGTAGTTCTAATTCACGTAAAGAATAGTACATTGTTTACCGGGTAGGAAAAGCTTAACATTCCTGGGCGACTGTGAAGATTGCTAAGTCAAGGCGCAAGCAGCACAGAGTCCAGAAATGTGGCTTTTCCTACGAGGTAAACATACTATTTTTCCGCAAATCGTTTAAAATTCGACAGATATTGATTGATTTAAAAAAAAAACGCGATAATTTTATTCCCAAATAAATGGTGCTTTGAAATTCCTAATAAAATTACTTGGGCTACTATGGAAACGTATTGAGGTTGAATTTTCAAACTTGACGTTTATAAATTTAATTGCTGGTGTTCTCGAAAGTAAAATGATAAGTGATGATGAAATTTCCATTCCTGGGACTCCTCCAGAGCTGGTTGAGGCAGTGAATACTGCTTCATTAGAATTATTGCCAAAGAAATCAAGAGAAAAGTACGAAAATGCATACAGACGTTTTATGGATTATCGCATGAGTAAAAATACGAGTTCTTTCTCAGAAAATGTTGTAATGGCATACTTCCTAGACCTTTGTTTAAAGATGAAATCTTCAACATTATGGGCCAATTATTCAATGCTGAAGTCAACCCTTGCAATTAAACACAATGTAGATATATCTACATACTCAAAACTTCGTTCTTTATTGAAACGGCAAGCTCAAGGTTATAGGGCAAAGAAATCTAAGATTTTAACGAAGGAAGAAATTGAAAAATTTATCCAGGAAGCTCCAGATAAAGAAAATTTAATGATTAAGGTAATTTACAAGTTTTTAATTTCTATTTAGATTATACCTTTATTTATTTTTTAGGTGGCTGTAATATTTGGTATTTCTGGGGCCTGTAGAATGGATGAGTTAGTCCGAATGACTGTACACGATATAGAAGACCTAGAATCTAAGCTTTTAATCAGCATACCTGATTCGAAAACCAACAAACCAAGATCATTTGTAATTAATCAGATCTACTTGAATGTTTATCGAAAGTATGTTTCGTTAAGACCAGAAAATATGAACAGTGACCGATTTTTCTTTAAATATCAAAGCGGAAAGGGTTGTTGACAAGTGGTAGGAATTCATCAATTTAGAAAAATGCCCAAAATAGTTGCTACTTATTTGAACTTGGTAAATCCGACAGAATATACTGGTCACTGCTTTCGTCGGTCTTCTGCAACAATATTGGTTGACTCTGGTGCCGACATAACTAGTTTAAAGAGGCATGGCGGATGGAAGTCAACAAACGTTGCTGAAGGATATATCGAAGAATCGCTTAACAATAAGGTTGAGGTGGCAAATAAAATTTTCACAGTACAAAATATTCAACAAAATAACCCTACCACCCCGCATGTTGTCCAAAATGTTTCTCATAGTTCTAACAGTGTTCCTCCAATGTTCAATAATTGTACTAACTGTCAAATTACTGTAAATATAACAAATTGATCTTAAAAATGTATTCAGCAATGACTTGATGTTTTCAAAATATAAATTAATTCCTTATAAGCAATGTGTTTTCAATCATTTATGTAGAACACTAACAACTGTACGGAAATATCATTTCCTTACAGTAAGGAAGTCCTGACTTTTTCTTCAAGAAATTTTGACAGGAATGTCAAAATTTCCTAAAGATTTGCGGAAAAAATAAATCCAATGGAAAAAAACCAGAAAAGCGTTAAGATTCATTTACTCAAGTGAAAGCGACGATAAATAGTATCGGAGGCAAATGGCAAACATCACATTGAAAACATATATAATAATAATATTATTCTGTTTCGAACAATTTGAAATGAATCTCATGAATATTGTAGCGACCTTGTAGCACATACAAAATAACAGGCAATTCAATGGTTGATATTGAAAGTCAACAAATTACCATTAATCGGAAAACAAAATTTCCATTCATAATAGAGAACTCTTTATGATCGTAAAACAACCGCGAGAAAATGGTATCCAATATATGCTAACTTTTAGAAACACACCTACGTCAAACATGTTAAGGAAAAGCATTTTGGTAATAGCTGCTATTCATTCCTGGTAGTAAGTAAGTTTGTTTTACAGCGGAATTGAAAGTGGTACTTCATTCCATAAGAAATATAAGTTATTTTGATGGATCAAGCGTGTTCCCTTCTTGGGAGGGTATCTTTGAAAACTATAAGTATACAGGATAACTCAGAAAAGAGCACCAAACCAAAGTTATATTATTTTCAATGGAACACCCTATGTTTCATCACCTGGTTGAATAGATTACTTGGACCATTCAAAAAATATAGGGTGTATGTTTATCAACGTTATTTCCGGAGATATATCGATATTAATTCAAAAAACCTGAGTTATTCAATACTCTGTAACTCCTCGTGGAAAAATAATTCTAAAAACTTATGGGAAGCGAAATGACTACAATATGGTCTAGTTTCTGTAACATGAAACGTAGTTGAAATTAAATAACTTTTTGTGTACCGGATGGAACGAAACTCAAAGTGAAAAGTATCTTTGTTTTTTTAAATGGAAACCCACACACCAATTTCAGTAATGGAAAGGCCACAAAATTTCCTTTCCAATGATGTATCACAATTGGTATTTACTCCACCGTGTAAACGTACGAATGAAATGCATCATGATTATTTGTGATGCACTTTAAGGTCAACATAAATTTTATTAGATGAAAAATCAACTGGAGATTCACAAAAATTATAATTTTTGTCGGACATTACTACTACATATCTTTTTGCATCCCCCCTGTGAAACTCCAGTTGATCTTTCAGCTGATAAAATTTATGTTGACCTTAAATCAAAATGCATTTCATTCATACGTTTCAAGGTGAAGTAAAACCAATTGTGATAAACCATTAAAAAAAAAACTAAGATATTTATATTGAATGGTCCAAGTAATCTCTATTCAACCATGTGATGAAACATAGGGTGTTCCATAAAAAATAACAGCTTTGGTTTGGTACTCTTGTCTGAGTCATCACGTATATATCGAAAAAAAAGTTGCGCCGTTTAGAAGCTATGGACCACCGGAGCGCAGTTGCAGGATCCTGTATAAAATGTATACGAGTTATGTTGCAAAAATAATGTACCGCAAACATAGATGCTTTATTATTATCTGATATTTCCTTCTGCCAAAACAATTCCACGTATTCCAGCGCTACCGGAAACCATCTGTGTCCTATTTCATACCTTAGTACTTAACATCGCTACGAGTTGAAATTGTATCTAAACATAACACCAAAACACAATGTTTCAGGTTCAGGAACTCCAGCTGTAATACAATCACATAACGATATTTTTCGAGAGGCCTACGACTCCGAAACAATTGCGTTGTTGACCGACCGTTCGAAAAAATGGTGTGTTTGTTGTTTTCGCTGTTACACGTGCCGTGCATAACTATATGGCCTAGTATCGCGAAATCGTATGATCTGCGAAACGACGGCAAACAAGGTCACTCATCCTTTGATATTTATTTGTTTTCGCGACCGTTAGATAAGTTGATCTGACTAATCTACATGCGAGTGGTTTTTTATCAGTGGTGATTGGTGAATAACTATAACTCAGAGAAAGTAAACATTAGACAGGAAAACTGGATTCTGGTAGGAGGCTTATGGTTATTTTGGTTCTAAAGGAAATGTCAAGAGTTCTTATTGATTCAAGTTCGGGCCTATTAGACAACTTCGTCTTCGTCTCAGTCTTTGTTTTCTAATTCTAATCTTTAAACCAAGTTGATTTTACACATTCACATAAATGCTTTTAGACAATGTTTTTCAATTTTCAACTTTTATGCTTACGACGACGACTATACGTCGTCAGTGCGCATGCTCAGTTTCTGGATGGTTCATTTTGGTTTATTTACATTCGACAACTTTTACTATCATATAGTAATTCATATTTTTACTTCTTTTTATAATATCAAAACAATAAATGAATAATAAACTAAAAAAGTTTGGTTATAATTTTGTCATTCCATTTGGCGAAGTACTAATTTTAATGAGTTGTATAAAATGGTGATGACATTATTCCTTAAGACGAAGATCAAATACTAGGAACTATAGGACTGAGACTGAGACGAAGACAAAGTTAACTAAATAGGCCCTTCCGGTCAAAATCTAGTTAACCGTAATTTTTCCACAGAAATTTTACGAAAAACGTCTACAGATTAGAAAAGGGTGGTACAACTAGAATATGATGAAATAGTTATTTTTAATAGATAGATAAAACATAATAAGTGGAATATACTGGATTACTGTCCCAGGAAATGCAACTAACTTAATGGAAGCGCAGTAGCTAAAATGTTACTACAACCTGACACAAATTCCAATAGAAATGATTTTTGGCACACAAGTAGTTCTTGAGGAGTACTTTAAGAAAAAAAATGTTCTGCACGCGAACACCTGTGGAAAGTGGGCAAAATTCCCGAGGGAAAGCTCGGAAAATCAATAACTTGGAAGGGGTTGGAAATTTCGATATAATGCATGGGAACAAACTTGTAGAACGTACAAATCTCCTTAAAGAAGCTTCCTTTGAGAGATAATGAGCCATAACTGATACTTTCAGATTTCCGAATATTATATGATTTACCCCGACAAATCTTTGTACCTCTCTGGTTTTTGGTCGAAAATTCATAAACTAAACAGCATTTTAAAGAAAAATCCTTCAGCAATCATCGTATATAGCTGGCGGGTGTCGGTAGAAGTGGTAGTATTTGATATACGGAGGTGAAAATGGTGAAATAATGATCTTTGATAAATAAACAATGTAAGTTTTCTAATTTCTTACGTTTTTCTATCGAATTAGCTCGACAAGCTGAGTTTGCACAAAAAATCAGTAGGTCAAATTTGAGCAAATATATCATTAATTCTCAATATATATTGGGCCTAAATAAATAAGGTTTTTTACTTTGTGAAATTTCGGGAAAAACTAGAAAATGATGAATGAAAACTTTGTTATCAGAGGTTTTTAGATACATACTCTGAATGTACAGGGCCTTGGCAACAAAATGACCAGTACGCTTTAAAAAATAAAGTTTTTCCAACGAATGGCACAGCTTCGAAACTTACTGCCACGGGAGGTGTTCCGTGTTCCCTGAGGCATACGCCTGCAAAAATTCACTCACGATGTTTTCTGAATATAACAGAATTTTCTTTTTCGTGGGAACCAGAACATAAAAAAAGTAATTCAGAATATAACGATTTGTTAATATTGTGAATGGTCAAGAATATCACCCCAGTTCATACTCGCATTTCTTAATTACTTCATTCTCAAAAGGAATGTTGAAATGGTTTCAATGACGACTGAAAGGAAGAAAAAACGACCCTTTCCATTCTTACTAACAAATTAGTACGTTTATGAGCAATTTATTTCCACGACGTTTTACCGAGCGTAACAAACTGATTTAGCAACTTCGGATCTGACAACACAATTAAAAAGTGTTTTGAATTATACAATATACAGTTCAACATGATCCCCAATTCAAGTTCTGCATCACGAAACTTTTTTACGCTATGGATATAATGAATAGGCAATTCCAGTATCAACGAATTTGCTTTATTTCAACAACATAATAACAAAAACATTTTTAAAATGTTATTATAATCACAGATTTGCATAAAATTGCATAATGGAATAAATGAATCCATATTCATTTTTCTGAAGAAACTTGAATGCTTGGCATTATATTATACGAATACATTGGAGTTTTAACCCGACACCAACATTTTCAACATCTTTCTCCAGTAACTGAAACACGTGTCAAGGTGTAAAAAAAGCTTGTTTGGTGTTTGGATAAAACTGCAGTGAATTCATCACTACACCGAAGGTTCCAAAAGGTGCAGTGCAATTAGGGTATATCTTTACTCTTCTACTAGAAATATAACAATCGGTATCCCTCAAGGATATATTATCAGACTCTTATTGTTTATGAAATGACTGAATAACCTATAACACAAACTGTTTTCCTATATACTGATGACACTTAAGTTTAGTAATGGATAAAGTATACCTCTGATGTCACGTTCATCGGAAATACCTCCCACCATAATCCATGTGCCGAAACAAGTACTACCGTTCTCCCTTAAAATATGGCCTGATAAAAGCCATGAAGAAATTGAAGAAACTTAAGGTGGTAATATTTCCGCCGTCTTACGGCAAGCCGGTATAGTTTTCAGATTCGAGAGCAGTGTGTCCGTCCATCAAGGACATCTAATTCTCAATATTAATCCAGGTTACCCTCCTATTTTCGGGGCAATTGACAATACATATTATTATTATTACAATGACCACTCAGCTGATCTTCTGTTGACCCTATATACAACCAGGACAGGAGGACCCATGGATTAGTTTTGTTTTGATGTAGTAAATCATTATGCTACGGTTAAAAACAGAAATTACAATTCCTCTCCAAGCACAAAAAATTAAACCACATTTCACCGAAAAAGTGTTCTCCCGAATTCAATGGCCTCGGTTTTATACATTTATCGTGACACTGTTTTATCGAGAGATACCTGCTGTTTTCGCGAAATCGAGGTCAAGATGGCAATTTTTAGATTGGCCTTAGCTAAATGTTCGATATCGCATATATTTGACAGTATTTGCCTCAGTTAAATTTACAACATGTACTTGAGAATGGCGAAAAGTAAAGACGAAATTGAAATATATAATATTTTGGCATGATGACAAATAAATGTAATGTCTAGATAGACAAGGGGACGAAAAGTATATTAGATAAAAACTAATGTATTAATTATAATTAAAAAAATCGACTACGAATCGACTAGGATTCATCAATTTAGAATTTCTTCTTTTCTAATGCCAATATGATAATCATTCATATATCTGAGTGAATAATTAACGGTCTGAGTCGCTATCAAGGGGACAAGTTACGCTTATAACTACATGATGAGCCACGTGATGCATCTGCCTTCGAGCAACCCAGCCATTCAAGTATAAAGTAAACACGACCAGCCGATTATGCTGGATGACCTAGAAGAGGTGTAATAGTATAGTTATCAGCATCCCGTGAATGGTCAATGCCTTATTTACATACTGGACATTTTTGTTCAGCAATATCTTGCTGACAGATGGGAACGAATTGAATTTATCTGAAAATCGATGATTCAAAATTAAATGAAACCCTTACAAAATATTACAATCAATATCTTCCAACCGAGTAGTTTTAAATAATTATTGTAGAATAGCCACCAAGATCCCCTGATTTAACCCTCATTGAATTTTTTTCTTGACTGCATGGGAAGA
The DNA here is from genome assembly GCA_958298965.1 of Chrysolina haemoptera. Lineage (NCBI taxonomy): Eukaryota > Metazoa > Arthropoda > Insecta > Coleoptera > Chrysomelidae > Chrysolina > Chrysolina haemoptera. The sequence goes on from OY282588.1 coordinate 4,745,048, forward strand.
AATGGAAATTATTTTGAATACTTTATAAAATAACCGTACTATGTCATGCTGTCAGTGTCATCCACAGAAATTTAAAATTTGTCCTTGTTTCTCAGTGAAAAATAAGTCTTCATAAAAATGTTATGAATCTTTTTTCAATAATATTGAATCTAGGGACAATCCATATGTCAACTGGAGGTATTGAGAGAATTCTAACACATTTTTGGCATGCTTAACACATTTTCGAATTTTCTCTTATAACATGTAGGATGTTTTCCACCTGAAATAAAACTGAACATGGCTAGCCAATTTAAATAGGAATCATGCCAAAATCATGACTTCCATTTGAAAGGAATATTGTTTGGCTCCTGAACAGATTTCACAAATATCAATTAGGGGCCACCATTTTTTTGAGTTATTTTTAATGTTTTATTTCGAAATGCCAATTCGTTGTAGAAATTTATATTCAAAATGGTTCATCGGTGTTAAAGAAATAGACAGAACTACAATAAAATATAATATATCGTTTATTAATGAATGTTTTTTTGGTCAAATTCAACAAGCTATGATACCGGTTCAGAGATCACATTAGTCTAATTTGAAATTAAAAAATCTTGCCAGCATGAAAAAATACTATTCGGATGGTGAAAACGCTTTTTAGCGCTTGAACTTGAAGACCTTGTTCATTTAATGATATATTTATTTTGTGGAAATTCATGTTGAATTATTGGACAGAAAATAAAGCTTTCATATAAATGCGCTAAAAGGAAGAAATTAAACTTTGGAGTAAATCAAACTCATGATTTTTTACATAATAAAATTTCATATGATATAAATGCTTGTCGCGAGAAATAACTATATATTTCTTCCAAATTAAATCTGAAATTATCTGTATCAAGATTTATTCTCGCGATATGCTGTTATATCATATGAAATTTAGAATGTAACAAAATTATGAGTTTGCATAATTGACTTCAAAGTTTATTAGTGGTTTACACATATTTTTTTTATTCTACACAATAATTGTTGGTAATATTTTTTTCTACAAAAAATTCATTTATTGAAAAACTGGCAAGTCAACTTCAAACATACATCAAAATATGACAACTTATGATTTAATGAATTTGCAGTCATTGGCAACTGCTAACAATTTATTTTCTTATTGACGTTTAATGGCCTCGCCACCTAGCGTGAAAATCTAAAATTTATTTTCTGGGCTAGTCGCAGAATAGGTAGGTAACTTTCTCATCTCCGTAAAGCCGGTAAAATTCAACTTTCTCACAGTTTAGGATGAAAAGCTTTACGCGAACTAAGATTACTTTCGACCGACCAATAATGGCCATTTTAATGATGTCCCAATTGAAAATGTTGGTTATTTCCGTAACCAATATTAAAATTTTCACAAAACCCAGCCTAACGGTCACCTTTTTAGAAATGTCATTGAATTATTGAGAATTTCAAGCTTAATGGCAATTAAATTCATATATGACGGATGACAGATGGTAGGGGTCACGTGATATCTTGGGGCAATCTGATTGGTTGATGGTAAAAAGGGCGGGGCTAAACGTTGGAGTGGTGGGGGTGCTCTGAAGATACGCAGAAGCTACCTTGTGCTTCTCTTCGTTATCTATCACTCATCACCTCTGTCATACTCCACCTATCATTCACTAAGTAAAAATGGTTCAATAGTTCGTTGTTTAAGTTGAAACAAATACGGATAATTGAGAGATGGAATATAATGTGATTTTTGTCATGTTGCCATGTAAGGGGAAATTCTCTATCATAGTGAAACAACTTCCTCTGAAGTTTCGTGTTTGCGTGCTGTTTTGCTACTTGGTAGACAACGACATAGGACATAGTCGCATGTTATGCGGTCGTTACCCTTAAATATAGTTAGCAAAAATTAAACACGACCTCTGACAAAGCTTTTTGATTGGCATAATGATTCTGATATCGATTATTTTCTTTGTAAAGACAGTATGGACGTTTTTTGAATATTGCTCGATGCTAATATGTCGCCTTGTTTCCATGAACAAGTTCAGCTGTGATTAACATTCGTCCTCAATTTACACGAGGAATAATTCACAAAACAGTCCTTCTTAATTTCCTTGTATTTATAAATCATACAAGAATTAATGAACAAGAGGCTATTACAACCAATTTATACGGTCGAATAAATTCATCAATTTTGTGACCTTAAATTTTATTAATAGGTCTAGATGGAAATTTGTCATAAAGTCTTGACCAATAATTCATGAATTTTACAGCAATTTTTGGCAACATTCGGTCTTTTATGGGTAAATGTTCTTTGGTTGAACCTTTTCATGTCGTTACGTTGGTATTAGGTATTTATGATAAAAATTAACACCAGAATTGACGAATACATTGTCGTTTGTAAGCACAACCAATACTGGTGAAGTTTATTGTTCATTTATTCATAGCATTCAGATTCAGATTATTAGTTGCAGCAACTTTGTTCTCTTCCCGATACCAAACTCCATTTTGATAGCATGCGTGTACTCTTGCACCACCCTCAAGGCTGATGTAGATCCTTCTCTCCGGAGGCATATCGTTTTAGATTATCCATGTAAAATAAATGGGTGACTGCCTCCGGTTGCTAGGGGTGCCGCAGTTGTAACCACGTCTGTTTCTGAGTGCAACGGACAATAACAATAACAGTGAGATGCAGAAAAGAAAAGGGCTGAGGGAATCTTCCTGAAATACGCCTCTTCTGAAGATTACCTGCTCTGTTTGGACTCGGACTTGACCAGATCTTAAGGAAAAGCTAGTCCGCCAGAGTGGTATCAGTTGCCTAATGCATCTATTTGATCGGGCAAATGCAAGATAAGATCATGCGAAGTTGTATCATATTATTTTTTTTTTCCTTCGATTGCATAAGGTATACCAAAGATTTCAGGTAACCCCAGAAAGAAATCAAGCGGTGTCATATCAAGCGACCTAGCTGGCCATTCCAGAGGACCACATCTGTCTATTCACCGATCCGGATAATTATCGTTGAGCCATTCAACGACAAGCCTGTAGTAGTGAGGAGGTGCACCATATTGCTGAAACGTCACGTCCTTTTAAAATTAATTTCGGTGTATCGTCTATACCGTACGACTGTCGTAGATAGAGATACCGTAGTGCCGCGTTATGTTTTATGACACTTTGAACAGCTAATTTAGTAAATTTCATCGAAACTCTTCGTTCTCGAGATAGTTCGTGATTCTTTGACTTGAGACTTGATAATTCAAGAATTAGAATGTTTAACTTTAAAAAAAATAATGGTACTGAGTTTAGGCTATTAATAAATATCACACTAAATAAATGTGAACTTTTTGAACATAAAGACGCGTCCACACTGGAGCAACATTTTCCAACATAATACAACAAAAACTTGTTACAACATAAAATGTTTATATTTGTTGGAATATGTTGTGTTGCGTTGCATACAGTTGGTGTTGCGATTCAACATAAGTTGTAGTATGTTGCATAAATCCGTTTTTAGCGGTAAAGATCAAAAGGATAATATGAAACAAAGTGAAACATTTGTCAACATTGCTTCGATGTGGACGGATTGTTGCGAGTTGAGACCTGTTGCAAATTGAGTGACTAGACAGTCGACAGACCGCCGCTTCTCAGTGTTCTGCTTAGTATTTTATTATACGAAGTGCCTGTGCGTGAATTTTTAGGTTTTCGTGATGGCGTTTAAGTGGTCTTCGGAGAATTGTTTAAATTTAATTGACAATTATAGACAACATCCATGTATTTGGAATCCTAAAAATGTTAAATATAAATGAAGAGAATCAACTTAGTTCTTCTGGTACTATCTTTGAGATAGCTTGTTTCGAAATCTTAAATAAATACATCAAGCTGCTGTAGGAATCTCCAGTTGCCAGAGAGCGCAATGTTACAGCTAATCGTTCTTGTGGAGGTATAGCCTTTCTACAGTTTGTATCTGCTCTTCTAATCACTGGTGCAATTTTTTGCAGCAAAAATTCCATATTTGAACTACTCATGCGCAAAAAATTTTTGAAGCACCCATCGGTTCGAAGTTCTAATAAAACGTAATCTTTCTTTAAATCCGATAATAATTCCTGTCCACTATATTCTTTCCTTTTCTTCAAACTTGGACGGACCCAATATTTACGCTTCCGTTTTCGTGAATTACCACAAAATTAGAAAGCACGCGGTAGCAGTTAATAAGTCTTCCTACATCATGTCACAAAACTACAGAGCAGTGTGGACAGAATGTTGTACTCAACTGAATTTGAGATTCGACAAGTGCAAACATTCATTAACATTGTTGCACTAGTGAGGACAGTTTGTTTTATGTCCATGTTTAATGAATTTAAACATTTAGGAACTTGTTGCAACATAAAATTGCTACAAGTTGCTACATGTTGCTCCAGTGTGGACGTACCTTAACCGTCGTTTATAAATTAAGTTGTTATTAGCACGACTCCGATAAAAAATCATGAAATATTATGTAATATGGTAATAACGTAATGTTTGCGAATCTGCGAAATTATCAAAGCCTCACGCGATTTTTGTTATCTGTTTTTGTTATTAAAACCTTCCAAATAAGTAGGTACTTGAATAATATTAGCTAATTCCTGGAAATGAGATTCTGCCAAAATAAAAAATGCGTAGATACTCACCTAACAAAAACATTTTCTAAAAGTCCACGTGAGCTCCCACCAAACAATTACTTTGTTGAAGAATTTTGTTTACGAACCTTGAAAAACATTTATTTAATTTCCACTACGTAGTAGTAACACGCCTCTAGTTTGGACCAATGAAATCAATCGAGTTGCTGACGTCAAGCTGAGCGAGTTATTTGAATTTTATTCCTTACGACATTGTACAGGGTCATTATTCATTAGCCGGTCTGGTTTCCTACGATTCAAATAGAAGATAACGACTAGAACAAAGTGTGTGGTTTGAATACTATTTCTCGTCAGTATTCGTCCCATATCCCATATCGAATATTTATAACATTTGACCCCTTTTTTTGCATAGTTCCAATTTGGGAACAAAACTGAACGTAAATATAGCTTGTTCTCCATGAAAGAAATGGAAACCTTGTTTTAATGAAATGGCTACGGTTGAAAAATACTCATACTCCAGTCAAAATAGACAATTCAATTTACAATAATTCACATAAAGCTGAAAATTGGTATAGGTCTTAGAACGCAAAAGTTTAATTTGCTCATATAGCTCCCCATCATATATTTTTTTAACATTTCGATTTTTTCCTGTGATCTTAGGATCTAAGCTATGAAAAAAATGCATCGGCCGTTATTAAAGAAATCATATGTGACCGTGAGTGGCCATTTTCCAAAATATTAATTTTGTGTCATTGTGCCCCATGCCAGGGGTACCTTGAAACAGTTAAAAAAAACGCTAAAATTCACAAAAAACCTTATTTTTTCGATAAACTTTTTTGGGAAAAGGCATATAGATAAAAAGCGGTATCTGGAATGTAAAATAAGTTCAATATTGATCTTATCAAGACACAAACACGAAATCCTTTTACGTTAAGCCAATGTTCAAATTGCCGAAATCAACCATGAATCAGATGAAACCTTTTTGTCTTTTAGTGCCAGAAGGATTTTCCACTATAGCATCTCTATGTCTTTGTCATTAACTGCACTATGTTTCATTTTGTCCCAAATTTCAAAGTCAAAGATCAAGAGTATCGGTTTTTTGCATTTTTCTCGTAAACGAAGTTATTATAAAAATAAGTCAAACAAAAGTTGTATATGTTGAGTACATTTATTTGGGACTTCCACTGTCTTACAGTTTGTGTTCATATATTTCAAAACGCTTTGTAGAGAATCTCAGGGTTTTCAGGGGTGTGGGCTGCTGATTGAAAAGCACAGAGAAGGTCGAACAGTTTAATTTGAATGTTACCCTGACGGTATGGAAGGAGGTGGCTTATTGTGTTGTCTAAATAAAGAGGCAAACTAATTACAATAGGATCACCCACTAAATAAAATTCTACCTACCTAAATAAAGAGGCCGGCACGAACTAAATAGCGGCAAAGCTGCCCACCAATAACCCTTTTTCGAGACAAACAATTAGGTACTTGTCAGTTAACAGGAAATGAAATGAATGAAAGCGGTCAAGCTCAACGCTGTTTCGCATGGGCCTAGAACTGAACCTTTTTCACCTTCCCCCAGTGGTGCGCAATAACACGCATGTTTCATTTAATATACGGCACGAGGCTCCATCCCCACAAATAGTTATCGCGCCACCAGATCGACACCTGCGCGATCGCAGAGTTGCCTAGCGATCAGGGGCTAGAAAGCCCGCGTGAGCGCCAAGGTGCCTTGGATAAAACCTTGGACACTGCTAACATCAAGCGATCTGTTACAGCTTTAACTGCTTCTATCCGTAGTCGTAATCAGGTGACATTGACAAGTTCCCAAAGGCTTACAATCGTTTAAATACCTCGGTAATCTTGATTTATATTTAATGAGTCTGCCTGAATACTCGTTAATAAGTTTTCTTAATTACTCTTCTGCAGTTTTTCTACCTGTTGCCTACTGTCTCTCCCTGTCACTATAATCAGAGTGACATTATATAACTTCTACGATTTCTGTCAAAAATCATTAAAAAGCGGTAACCAAACGTTTTCGATCTCCATGCCGAGCTGACTGAATGCTCTGTTGGCTTGGATGTAAACAGCCTCTTTAAATTTCCCTCTGAACCACTGTTCTTCTGTATGTTATACTCCCGCATTCTTCCATTTGAATTTAAGTCGAAGTACTCTTGTTGGCGTTTCAGTTGAAATGTCAAAAATAGTACTTCGACCACACCTCTGTAGATGACTGCAGCAATTGCCGCTGAAACGTTTGTTTGGAGAGACCACGGCAAAACACAGAAACCAACCAGAACATAAGGTTGTATCGTCTGCAAACATCGTAAACTTTCCTAGTATGTCGATATATATATATGATAGGTTATTGATATAGAGAAGGAATAAAATGGGGCCAAGCACCGATTCTTGTAGATTTCCAAAAGTTATTTTGGAAAGACTAGAATTTTCACTCGGTAACTTCACCATTCGACTTCTGTTTGAGAGATAAGATTAGAACCACTTGAGGGTTGAGGGTTGACGTTGGACGGCTATCTGGAATATTCGTCCGACCTCCCTTGCACTGATTATAAATAAGTCTGTTAGTGATCATTGAGTTCCGGCATATAGTTGGGGACTCTGTTGTTTTTTTTTTATATATAAGAGACACCTGCAACTGCGTTCCCTTGATCTTTTTGGCGAACGTTACACAAATGTTTGTTAGATTTAATTCAATGTCCGTCGTGGTATCAACAAGGAAGGTAGTTAATTCTGGCGGATATCTGCTTTAATACAAAGGGAAAGAATTTTTTTTTGTTTAAATTCTTATTGTACCTATCACTTGATTTTCGGCTTTTCGGATTTTCGGCTAATTAATATTTCAACAATATCGAAGGAAGTTCTGGGATACTTTCCGAACGAATCGAAATACCAAGATCCTAAAAAAAGTTACAAAAGCCTGGATTCAAATATTATAAATACAATTTGCATCAGCATCAGCGTGACAATGATGCACAACAATAATAACGTATCGTCATTAGCTATCTGAAAATCTTGGAACGATTCCAAATATTTTAAGGTAAGGCTGTCTCGATTATGGCTATAATTGCAGTGCGTTTCTGAGACCAATTTTAATGTATCTTTTCCAAATATATTAACCGCTGGAAATTCCTCAAAAATTAACAAGACATCCGAGAAGCAAAAATAAAGTAACCATGTTTTCCGTCACCAGTGATCACCTTGACCTGCTTGCTTATGTCTCGCATATATATGGCATCCATCCAGAGTATCCCATGAAATATGTGACGAAACTGGCCATGGCATTAAAAATTTCCATTGATGAAGTTTAATTTGACTTTATCTAGAAGCTCATTTGATAAACATGGCATTTATCTTCAGTAGGTAGGTCAACTCTTTCAAGTTCCCTCAAAGAACGTTCAGTTACCTGAAAGATACGACAGCTATTCTGAATTTGTATTGGACCAAATTGAATATTAAAGGGCTAGCGATATCAGTACTTTTCAAACGATATAGTATCCCGAGGATGACTAGCTTTGTCTTTATTTTTCTTGTCTTGCCTCAAGAGACACTGTGAACGAATATGTCCTGGTTGTTGACATTTGTGGCATTAACCTCTGGGTCGGCAACCTCTTGAACTATAGTTATGTATAGCGATACTGAACAATGTAACAACCCCTTTCAGCAATATTCGGATACTTATTATATTTTATGATATTTCTAACAATTCAGTGTCATCCAAACCCTCCGTCGTCAGGCCAGACTTGCTGAATACCTGTTTCGCAGGTCTCCTGTCAACCAACGGCAATGCTTAAAAACTCTTTGGCCATATGGAAGTATTTCCCGAGCCTTACGAAAAACATACGGGGTGACATTTACTTCTGGTCGAACAGGTGGTTGAACAAAACTGTCGTTAGGTTCAAAATAAGCAATATCATTGAATCCCCTCTGAATTTGAAATTTATTTCATCGAATAAAAAAAAAAACAAATTGCTCATGCACATGTCTCCTGTGAGACCCGGTATAGAAGCAGGTGTACAGTTAGAACAAAGACAGTTGAGGAAGGTTACGGTGGATTTGAAGTGATTTTTTTGTAGGAATTTATTGTTTATTGTGAAACTATGACTTCGAGCGAAGTTCGACAAGTGTGACGGAGAGTTTCGAATAAATGAAACAAAGTCGAACTACCCTTTTCTCCACAAATTTCCACGAAGGGGAAAATATCTGACAGAAAACCACTACTTTCCCTTATGGATATTGAATTACATCTGACATCCAATTGTGTGTGAGAAATTATTCTGAAGAAACTGAGAGCAATTTTTTTCCATATTAAAATTTCACTTATTCAGCGGAATTCTTTCTGTCAATGTAGATTTTCGCTGGGATTATTTTTCTTCCTATTCTCAACACCAACAAATGGTCCACCACCCTGTCCCTATAGGAAAAATCGATCACCTGATGAAAGAGAAACTTCTGAACTTGTAACACTTTCATGTTTGTCTCGCTTGCTCGGCCGATCCGTGGCGCTATATCAAACCGGCCAATCAGAGCGCAGCGAACAAAAGCACGTTATCTCCTTCACCAATACACGGTATTAATCCGCTGGAATACCGGAATCTTTAATGTATTGAATAATAATGCCCGTATTACAAGTATGTTTGTATTAAACGTACTCGGTTTAGTTAGACAAATATACTCGGTCATAAAAGATAGGATCGTAATCGCTACCAAAATAAACAATCGTTTTATAGTGGATCGAAACAAACATTATAATGTTGCTGATAAAATATTTTTTTCGGAAACGGTTGTCATATATTGTTCAAGTTAAACAATAACAGGTTTTTATTTTTGTTCGAAAATATGAATAGGATATTCATGAAATCTGTTGTGGAATCATCTACGGCTAAAAGACAAACTTTAGTCGCTATTTTCCATCGTTCAAAGTGTTACCGCAGAAGAAATATTTCCATCATTTCCATCCTTGATGTGCATAATTGCTACTTAAGAGCCTGCTTTCCAATACTTTCAATCTCCCTGATGAGCTTGGCAAAGCGAAACAGATTTCCTCGAAAAAAATGTATCGGGGATTAAATGCGAGAGAAGCGGACCTTGCTTCAATGAAACGAACGATTCCTGTGAGTGATATTTTTTAATTACATTCTTCCTATCTAATTTATTTGCGACAGATATACCAGTTGTAACTCATACTTGTTTAATGGACTGTACTGATCCCTTCTGGGCATCGATAGGCGTGGCGATTTCACATCCATAACTAGATTTACCAACCTGTAGGTAGGTATGCAGCAAAAACTTGTAAAAATTTAATATACATGTGTGCTTTTTTTTATTTATTTTTCAAATTTATCAATTTCAAAATGTATCGGTCTATCAGGTTTTCATATCGGCCATTACGATAATCAGCCAATGAGGCCGATGTAACCGATATGAATATCGGTATCGGTTGATCTCTAATTCCCGATATAGGTATCTTTCCACGTCGAGTTATGTTCGGTTATTCATACGGATAATGGTCTTTTGGTCTCTCCGGTGTAGGATTCTCCACATTCACAAAGAACCTCGTAAATGCAGTTTCGCAAGGTACTGCCGGATTGAAAGCAGCTCTTGATGTTATACATGTTTCCAGGCCCGCCGCTAGCTTTTCGACGCCCGCGTGCAATACGACTACTTACTCTGAGTTTTGTCAAAAGAAAAAAGGATGATTAATGTTTTATCATTATGGTGGGGAAAAAAACAACAAAGATAAAACATTTATTTTAATTAATTAAGTACCTATTATTTTTACTGATGTATAAGATGTTTGGTATTGCAACTTAGTTTTAATGGATGCCAATAGATGGCGGTGTTGTCATTCGATCGGATTTTTTTTTCCATGCTATGATATTTCTTATTTCACTTATGGCGAGGTGACTCGAATGACTCGAATTACGTGATACTATGATGTATGTAAGAAAGACAACTGTATTTTGAGATAGTTCTTCAATCGTTTGGGTCTTTTCAAGTCGTTTCTGTAATTCTCTTAGGAGTGTTTTTGGAGTATCCATTTTCGCGTAGGTCATTTTTATTGTAGTCTACTTCCTCCTAATATACTGTAATAATCCTAGAGCCGGGCCGAACCGCTTGTTATTCGAATAGTTGATTGAGTACACAATGAATGTGTTACCGCTAAACCGTTAGGATGAATCTAGAACGACAACAGGCTTCGAGAAACGAGTGCATTTTCATTACTATACATTGCTCTTGCCAATTCAAGAAATAGAAGCCACCCAAAACACCAAAACTACGTCACTTTCACTCGATGCGCGTTTCGCTAACATAGTTATCATTCTCAATAGCTATACGCTATAGTAAGCGTATAGCTTCTATTTCTTGAATTGTATTCACACCAAAGGTTCCAAACATCCATTTTCGATTGCTCTTTCCACCAATGTTCTTACAATCCCCCCTTTGTAGAATTTGGGTGCTTAGATATGTAATTGAGACACTGTCCTGTGTGGGTCTTCTGCGGATATAGGTTATTCACGTTAAGATCATCATTACGTCATGTTTGGTAATTTTGTAGATCCGGCATAACAGCCTGGAAAACTGGTTGTTCAAACACGTGCAATTTACAAGCGAATATTTTTGGCCGTTATGCCTATAACCTGCAAAACAGTTCACATACATTCCTTTTACTTGCGTTTCTATCAATAAGTCGTATGTTCTTTGGTTCAGAAGTATCAACTTTGTTAATACTGGAGGAATTTATCATGCGGGGTCAAAAACCCTGAGTACGTACCCATGTATTTGAATCGGTCTTAATACCAGTGTCGAGCATACCTCAAACACGGTCCATGCATAACTTATATCGGAGAGTGTATAACACGTATTCTGTTCACCTACATTGCCATTCATTACACAAAGTGGCGTGATTTTAGTGGTGAACAGTTCACCAGATATTTTTGAGGCCGATGAGCGTCACCTTACTGAATTTCTTTCGATATTAGAAGACCGGTTCCAATCATGCGATCTCAGATTAGACGGTACCATAAAATTTTATTCGCGATGCGAATGGCATTGCAAAATGAAAGGTGTGGCTAATAAACAGGTGTTGTTGAGAATGGAAAATTTTAATAATTAACCGCACTGCTGGGCTAAAATTACAATTATTCACCCCCAGGGATTCCTACTGATAAGCTCTGAAAACTGGACTGCCTGAAGCACCATATGGAAAACAATTTTTTGATAGTCTAGTTTCCAAATATTTTGTTTTCGTGCATAATAGAAAGTTGTGTTATAAACGATACATGGGCTGCTTTCTCGTCTTCTTGATGCTTATTATAAGAATAATAATAATACTCCCTCATCGAGTGTAAGTACCCAAAGGAATATTGTGTGCAGGTAGAGGACGGCTACTATTATTATTTGCCGGGGCGACTTACTGATTTTTAGTAGCGTATTTACTTTTCAGCTGTAGGAAAACCCCAAAAAAAACTCCACCATCCTAAATGATCGGTGCGTACTAGAAGTCGCGATTGGCATCCATGCAGTTCACATAACACTTGCTTTACAACAAGGCATCTGTTCGCCTATCAATTCCGATATACTCGAGAAAAAAATATGTCTCACTGAGGTCTCGAACCTCAGTCCAATACCCGCAAAAGTTTCAACGGCGGCACACCTAACCGTTGATCCACCGGCTACCCTATGATTTGAATAGTAAAATTATCGTAGGTAATACAAGTGTATTGGTGATTATCGAAATAAAAATTCCTTCGACTTTGAGAAACAAATTATGTTGCTTGGCAACCAGACGAGCACAAAGCGCGAGTGTGTAAAGCAACATAATTTGTTTCGAAAAAGAGAAGGAATTTATGATGATCGTCCAGTACATGAGTTGTATTTGTTAAGACTATTCCATGAATGAAATCTAAATCATCGACCTTTCTTGTACTAGTAGATACATGTTACATTACAGCCTACTACTCAATTCAACGAACATTAATCCTGCATGTAGGTTCTAAAACTGTGCAACTAACAAAACCTAAACAGACGGTGTTAGGCAATAACGAGTCAAGCCGCGTTATTCTACAATAAGCAAAAATGATTCAACCCGCAATGATAAAGAAGATCCAATCACTCAGGATTATTATAAGGCCGGATTTTCATGCATACGATATCCGACGATCCGATGGTGCGAAAATGTTCTAATTGGTTGAGAAAATGCTCTAATTGATTGAATTATTCTTCCATCTACCAAGTCGAACAATCGGAACAGTTTCGTACCATCGGATCGTCGGATATTGTATGCATGAAAATCCGGCCTTAGCCACATTCCATCATTCCATGATCTGCTACAAGTGTTGGCAACCGTACCTTATTTAAGGTACATGTACCATTTTTTGCGTCGTTGTACCTTGTACCTTAACAATGTGACTAGGTACGCTATTTGTTCCATATTTCGTGTAAAATAAGAGTAACCACTTGACATGACAATCATGACATACGAATATCCGCGTCACCATGTTGAATGTTACCGATACTGACCGGATGTACACGAAGTACACGTAACAGGAACACAAGTCCACAGGCACATATAAACGTGTATTGATTGTGTTCTGTGCCACAATTATCTTTTTTTTCAGTTTATGATCACAGACGTGTGACATGTGACATTCTTGAAAAGTCAGACAAATGACAAGTGAGCAGTGACAATCGTTGATTAACAAACGTATTTTGTTATTTGTATATTTTGAAATATTTGAACCCCTTATTAGTTTGTGTTTGATTGTTTAGATTTCTCTCAGGCAAAAGAAATCTGTTCTTTTATTGAAATGTTTTCTTTATTTGGCTGGATCATCTGCTCTGAATAAACATTAAACTTGTCATAATTTTAACAGATGTTTGTTTTGAATCAATTTTTGACAAGAATGAAATTTGACATTTGTGACGTCATGACTTTCCTCGTATAGGGAATATTTATGCAAATAGAAACGAACTTATTGGAAAGTATTCCTTTATACGCATGAGCAAAATTGGATTTATATCTTCTGCCACCTATGATGACGTCACAATTAAATCTACCTTATTTTTATCTGAGATACCTTATTTTCATTCGGTTGGTACCATATTTTAATAACTCATGGTTGCCAACACTGTAAGCTACACTATTTTGATATTTTTTACGAAACTGGCTGACTGTGTCTTGACCTATTATTGCATAACATCATCCAAATATCTATTCAGTTTGTACCAGAGCGCGTTTTTCGTAGGATGTTTACTATTCTGTCTTGTAGATGTTAAGTTATGTCTTTAGTTTAAATAGTTTTGGTTTACATGTATGCAAAATTTGTCGAAAATTGAGAAGTCGATATGAAGGAATAGTGAGGCGTATCATGGTTTTGGTCAAGGTGTTGTGTCAAAAACTTGTCGAAAATTGTGAGGTTGATATGAATTAATAGTTTGTGCTCATCATAGTTTGGATCAAAGTGTCATTATAACAGCTTGTTGATGGAGTAAGTTTGTTTTATAAAACAACAAATAACGAAGCGAACTACAGAATCGAAAACATGTTTTCAATGATCAATATAAAAATTTCCACCAATCAAAAACGCGTATTTTAGCATGAGTGGAATAGTCGAAGAAACATCGAAAAGCCGAAAAATCTCACCACCTCCATCAAGAATTGCACCTATGAGGTTCCATTTTCGTACATTGGTTAGACCGAGGGGGAAACAACTAGTCATTTTTTGTACACCTAATGAAATCAGTGAAGTAATTATCTCTAATGAAAAACAATGAAAAAGTTTTAGGGGGCATTGAAAGATAATTACCATTCAATTACGTGGATACGTTGTATGGACATAATTTAACTCTTATGTATAAAAATAAGATCCAGAAAGTCATAAGATAATTCCCAAATACATACCCAATACATACTAATTTAGCCATTCTGAATCGATTGGCGTTCGCAGAATTGGTCTATCTCTAACTGTTCTCGAGTTGGTTAGCTCTGACTCCGTTTTTAGATGTTTTTTTTTGCCGCCAAAGTTTATGATGAGTTTTCGACATTATTGTTAAAAGATTCAAAATCAGCACGTCAAATTACTTTCGAGGACAAACATTTGAAATTCAAAAATGAAAAATAAAAAAAATCAGAAAATTTTATTTTTCATCTTAAACACCTTTTTCCGCCTAAATCTTATATCTGAACCTAGAAAATCATACATTTTTGGAATGAGCATGAAATTTTACGTACACAGTGCGAATTTCAAGTCGATGTGACAACTTGGCACTTTTAATGATTTTTAGCAACTTTTGCAACTTTTTCGAGTAATTTTTAATTTCTTTTGATTAACTCGAAAATAACAATAAATACTAATTCGGCCATTTTGAATCGACTGGCGTTCGCAGATTTCGTCTATCTCTAACCGTTCTCGAGTTGGTCAGCCGTGAATTAGTTTTCATATGGTTTTTTTGGCGCGAAAAATATTTCTGATGAGTTTTCGACATTTTCGTTCAAAGATTCGGAATCAGCAAGTCGAAATATGTTCGGGAATAAAAATTTGAAATTTGAAAAATCAAATTTTAAAAAGTTCAAAAAATTATTTATCATGATGTACTTGCCTTTTTTGTCCGTCGATTTTTTTCGTTCAAATTCTCAGTATATACTAATTCGGCCATTTTGAATCGATTGGAGTTCGCAGAATTCGTCTATCTCCAACCGTTCTCAAGTTGGTCAGCTCTGAATCAGTTTTCAAATGTTTTTTTTTGCGCAAAAATTATTTCTGGCGAGTTTTCGAATTTTCGAATAATGAATTTAATTAAAATTAATAATGAATTAATGAAAATGTTATGATGTACACCTAATAAAAGAGTAGTTTCCCCCTCGATTACAATAATTATTATGATTATGATTACCATTAAGCCTTTCGAACCTTGTCACTATTCACCTGAAGACGACTGTGGATAGAAGCAGTTGAAACGTAAAATTTATCAACAGCACAAATTACTTGACTATGGAAGTCCTAAATGAATGTACTAAATAAATAACTATTAACCTACCCGATTAATAATATAATTGGGGGTTGGATATAGTCATATTTTCTTAAAAAGCCAGTATAATTCACTGGAATACAATAAAAAATTTATTAAAATAGTATTCTTTTTGAACCCCCCTGCTTCCCTCCGACTACCTGAAGGCTAGATAGAGACCGAGTAGGAATTCGGAAAATTTTAAGGAAGGAAAACTCGATTGAGTGGGTCGGACCCCCTCCTTCTAGAAAAGAAGTTGCGAAAACTCGCAAAAAACATAATCAAAATCAAAAATAGTGAAAAACTCGAGCCGTCGAATAATTGTCGTATGTACTTGAAAATCCTCAAGGGGTAAATTTTACAACACTCATAATCAAAATAACAATTTCACTAATTTTTTTTATGCTCTACGAATATTTTCGACGAAATTGGAATCTTCAATACGAGTGTTGTAAAATGCACACGCTAGTCACAAGAAGTAGAGTTGGTTCATCGGTGATGGGAAATGAACAAAATGCAATTTGGAACTTTTTTTTTTTCAAAATCTGTTTATGCTCCGAGTAAGATTTCATAAAATACTTGAATGCAAGGGTTGTAAAATGCATAGAATAAAGCAGGTAGGTATAATGCTCTATATATATATGTTTTACTCACATAGCTAAAATGGCATTTAGGCTACGGATATGAACCGCGCTAATTGATCCATTGATAAAAAGTTGACTGTGTTTAAAGCTAATTTTCAAAAACAATACCATGGCAGCCTCCTAGGCAATTTACAAATATTGAATTTAGATTAGCATTCATGAAAAATTTTCTGTGTTCAGAGATTCTTTTTTTGAAAGTTCCACTAGTGTGGCCAATGTAGAACTAGAACAGGTGAGTACCAAAGGATTATCTATAGACTACTGATTTATCAGTTTGATTTTCAATTATTCCAGCGAGATGAGAGTTTAATTTTGAGAAGTCGACGAGTTATCAATAAAAAAAGATCATAAAAGTAGTTTTAGTTTCAGTTTCATCAAAAATTCAAAAATATTCCTCATTCGAGTCGACTTGTCATAATTCTCTTTGTTTATTTCTTTGTGTCCACCTAAGAAGATTGCTGTATATAATTTATGAATTTTCGGCTGATTGAAATATAATTAGTGAGAAAATCCGCAACACGTAAGAGTTTGTGAAAATAAGTAATAGCAATTTCGTTTCTACGGTACATTACAAAAGTTCGTTGGAGCGTATTGATTAACAAATCTATTTCATATTGATTAATCAGTCAATTGTACTAGCCAAATACGAATAGACAATCACTTACCAATAGCTCAGAAGATATTCAGATGAATTGCAACTGAATTCAACAACACAATACTAAAATCATTAATTAACTTATAACTTAAATCACTTTCAATAACAATGGATTAAATAATTCCAAACTCCAACAGCTGACTGAGCTGAGTTCCCGGGAATGCGACATACGACAGACAATGACAGTTGACAGTGGGCAGACGTGACAGTTGACAGTTCTCTTTTATGACGGTTGAAAACTGCGTTTTATTTATTAGGCAGTGACAGTAGTAACACACCACAGAACTGGTGATTGAATTCAGTCAATGATGCAAAACATCAAAGCAGAAAAGGCTCGTTTTTTAATTCACCACCAATCCACCAACTGCGTTTTTATATTCGTTGATGGATTTCAGTTTGACGTCCCAATGCGTTTTTTATTACCGTTGCATCAACCTGAATTGCAAACCATTCAACTGATGTTTCGAGGTGGTCGACAAATTTGGTGGATTGGGAAACGACAGCTTAACCTCAAAAAATTAATAACAGCGTTGGAGAGTAGTATTAAAAAAATAAAGAAATGGATTATTTAATTGAAAATAATCTAGGATACATAAAAGAGAATTGACTGCACTACTACCGTCAGAAATTGTGATATGTACATTATTGCACATCATAAATGTTAAATCACAACTAATAATTGTTTTTCCGATGCTAACAAGTGAGTGCAACACTTTTCAATATATTTTTTATCTTGTCAATTTTTGCCGATACAACAATGTTAAAAATCGATTGTCAGTTGTCAGATGTGAAGAACTGTGTTTTTTAATGTACCACTGGTGACTCCACCACGTCGGTGCAGCGGTGACTGACTAACGTCAGCTCACCAATGGTGAGTATACGGTGGAAATAAAAACGTGCCCAAGGTGTGTACACAGGTCAGCATGCCCCCAGCGCCATCTGTCGAGTAATTGCAATAGTTCTTGTCTCAAAAAATAGTAGGACTGTGATATTGTCCACGGAAATTAAAAGGAGAATACCTGCAAGTGCAAAAATATCAATATAAAACAATTTAATTTTGAGTTTTCACTATACACCCAATGTTTATCTGTGTGAATTTGAATATTAGTAGAACTATGCAAAAACAACTGGTTGTAAAATTTTCAAAACGATTTTTTATTGAGGCACTTTATTTACACTGATATACTCCTAATACTACTTCATTTGAAAACAAATCCTAAACACTACACTCTATGAAATCACAATCACAATCCCAAAGAGCGTGAAAATGGTTACCTAACTTCAAGAATCGTTTTAAAGCATAAACTCTCGAATATTCACTTAAAATTTTTCAGTTCTCAAAAAATATCTTTGGTAGAATGGTATCATAAAAGTTTTCAAATGCATTTCAGAATAATTCTACAGATTATAACTATCAAGACAAATAGTGCAAATAGCATAAGAATTATAAATAAGCATAGTTAGGTATATTCATTAATATATCTTTTGGATCTACCAGAGATTAAATAATACTGACTTCAACATTTCTCAAGCAAATGAACATTCCTTATAATTACAATATGTCTCTAAATTTTTGAAGTATGAAGCTATAAAAAAACTTGCTGTATGCCAAAAAAAGTGGCAGTCAATGAATTATTATTGAATGTCTTTGGTATGCAAACTAATCCAATACTTTCAAACATCACTGTCAGCAATTTTAAGTGATTTTATATCTGTAACTCGATACCTTTATGATTGTGTTGTTGAGAAATATACATGTTGTATTACCTGAAATCGCAAGTTGACTAAGGATGGTTATGTTTCCAAATTATTGTTTTCACCACTAGTTATTCTAGTAGTACTTTTGATAATTCTGAGAATTATGAAATTCTGGAAGGTGTGCAAATTTTTTAAAGAACGATCTAAACTATCTCAATGAACTAAGTAGTCAGAAAACAATATTTTGGGCCAATACTTTCAAATTCAAGGGACTGAAACTTTTTTGTCTCTCGATTGGCTAGTTAGGTGCATTAGAAAAAATAGTTCCAAATTAAACTGTTATTGAAAGAACTATAAACTT
The DNA here is from genome assembly GCA_958298965.1 of Chrysolina haemoptera. Taxonomy (NCBI): domain Eukaryota; kingdom Metazoa; phylum Arthropoda; class Insecta; order Coleoptera; family Chrysomelidae; genus Chrysolina; species Chrysolina haemoptera. The sequence continues at coordinate 4,764,017 of OY282588.1, forward strand.
TCTTCATATCCACCATTGAAAGCAATTGTTTCAGAAACAGAATGCTATTATCTGGGTATATCATACCTAACTCTTTTGAAATAATAATGTTCATGTCACAATTTCTCTAAGAACTTTGGGGACATCAACTATATACCCTGTTTTTCCTCTAACTTTTTTTCAACAGTTCTATATTCTGTGTATCATTAGTTTTGATTCACTTACAAAAAAAGGTAATTATTCATTTTGTCCTAAAACAAGGACCCATAATGATGGTTAATGTAATTCTGTACATTTCATTACCAGAAGGATTCAGATACGTCGTCTTTTTGCACTTGGAGTCATAACTGTCACTGGACTAGATTTGCCACTGGAGCCAGAATCATCATTCGGCTTCAAACTTCCCCTTGTAGGACGCTTTGCAGGCTTAGGGGTGTCGTCTAACTTGGCCTTTGATATTTTGTCTTCTTTAGAACCAGACATGGAATTTCTTTTAGCAGGAATCTTATTACTTTTTTCTGGCTCTTTCTTAATTTCCTTCTTAGTCAGAGTTGGAGTTTTATTATTGTCCCTTCCTTCCCTACTATCACTACGTTCTTTCTGATTTCTAATTGGGGTTTTTTCTTCTTTTTTTGGTTCTCTATTAGTTTTGACGGCTTCTTGAATATTTTTGGTAATAGGTATTTTCTTTTCATCATCTTCTTTGCTTATCAAGTTTCCAAAGTCTGGTTCAGGTAGGATGAAGTCTTTTTCTAAATTTGGAAAAGGTATAGATTCACATTCATCCAGTGCTTCGAGATTATACATTGTTTCCAAGTGGGCCCATATTTTATTGGGATTTATATCTTTGTGGAGATTATCAGTGAATTTGTCACATATAAATGCCATTTGAAAATATTTATTCAATCCTGGAGGACAATAATAAATATACTTGTTTGTAAAACATTAAATTAGTTTGTGAGGATACTAACCTACAGGTTTATGTCCTACCATGGCATCCAATAGTTGGCCCTCATTTACCACATCCCATTCAATGTCATCCATTATTTTACTATGTATTTATTATAAGTAACTTATTGAATATTGAGAACACTTTAAAAAATAAACAACCAAAAAACAGCAAACCCCACCTACTTTATCCACAGATTTAGGTTAGGTTGTCCCTGTCCGGGTTGCATTGCAGGGTTGCCAGTATGAAAATATGAAAAACAAATTCAGAGTTAAGGTGAGTTCCCAATGACGCTTTTTTGCTTTTTGCGTCATGTATGTTGGTTGACGGACTCGCACCACAGTATAAGGCTTTTAGCCTTATACTGTGCTCGCACCACGACTCACCAATTCGCCAAACAGAATGCTTTAAGTAGGCGTGACGCGCGACACGAAAAGCAAAAACAATGCATTGGCAAGTTACCTTTACTCAAACGGATTTTTATCCTAGAGGTGTGGTGCGGTATTCTGATTCACCATTCACCAATTTGCCAATCAGAATGTGTGAACAAGGCGATACGCACGATGCAAAAAGCAAAAAGCGGCATCTGGTAACCTTAACAGTTTTTTTTGATTGTGCAGTTGGCAAACATGAAGTGTTTCTCAAATTCTTCTTCTCATAATCAATTTGCGAAATGTATCTCCGCTAGATGGAGATCAGAATTTAGGCGTGAAACAGTATAGGGGAGATTTTTTGGTGTTAATTTTATTCTCAATTAAATTTGCATAACGTGTTGGAGTTGCCGAAGGTTGAAGTTCTCACTATGGTTTCTTATGGAGTTTATAGCAGCTGATCACCATTATATTGTTTCGTGCCTTTTTTTTTAGCGCCACCTAGCGGGAACACATTTCGCGAATAGACAAGAGAGGAATAGTTGTTGGGTGTTGGGTCTGTTGGGTCCCGGACGTACCGGTGTGGTTCCGTTGTTCGTTTCTCAAGATTCGTTTCGTTGTTAACTTGTTCTTGTGTCTTGTTGTGAAGATGTGAGGTTAAGTTGATTCGGCAACTGGAGTAACGGCGAAAACTTGTTGGAAAATTGGAGATTATTTGTGAAAGAAAATGGAAAAGAGTTTCCAGAGTTCATTCTCTGTTAAGAGTCCCTTTTCTCCGAGATCTCGCCAGTCTGTTGGTTCTAAACGAATACTTCCTACATCTTTTAGAAAATCTTCGTGAGCATATTTTATATATATTTATATATTTTAATGTTACCACTGTGAATTTTCTTTTTCATTTTAGTCGCTTGAGTGTATCAGGAAAATCTACTCAATCTGTACAGGTAGTATTAAAATCGAATCACAATTATGTAGAACGCTTTGGACAGTCTCTCCCAGTCCTAATAACAGAAGCTTTAACATTTGCAGATCGTAAGTTGCTTGTAGATGTTCAGTACCAGTGAATTATTAATACAATATGTTCTAGGAAACACAGTTGTTTCAGCACGAATATCTGAATCTGGTTTTGCATGGGTAGTTTGTGGGAGGAGGCTCCTGATATGGCAGTACCGACAATCAATTTCAGGCACTGGCACTCCCCAACGGAAGCATGGCAGTATTAATCAGTGTTTCGAGTTACAGCTCCCTCAAAGTGATTTAGCGCATCGGGCTGAATTGGTGTCAGTTTTCATAACTGCCGGTTCCAATACTCCTTCGTGTATCGCAGTGTCACCAGAAGGTATTTCAATTAACAAATGAGTACAGTGAAATAAACATAGCTTAAAATGTGAGAATATGTACGCCTATGATGCACATTAGTTGTATGACGTACTACCCAGTGATAGGGCACAGCATCAAACGTTCATGAAGGAAACAAGTTGTAGTCGAAGAGGCAGAGCCGAAAATTTTCTCTGAATTTAATTAGTTATAGTCAATGTGTACACAAACATACTCTGGTCAGTCAAGCAAATGGTAGAACAGTTGACTTAGGAGCGACATCAAAGATTTACATAACTTTTATTGATATGCATTATAGAAGTTGTATAACAGCTTTAATAAATCCATTTTGTTATGCAAAATAACAAAAAAATAGCATTAATAATTAATTTAGTAAAACTTTGCTTTTCTAAACTTGTTGTTAAATATACTATTATTCTGTTAATCTATCCTCCTTCCGAATACCTTCTCAAGTTCTTGTTTGCACATGAAGTGAAAATTTCACATTTTCTGCTATGTTTGTTTTACTGTAGGTAGTGAGTTTCCATAATAAAACTGTTTTTCTAGGGGTTCTTCGGTACTGGCCTGCTGTTGCCCATGAGGGTGTCACTGTGGAACAAACCGTAGACCTTCAGGGTCAAGAATGTGACAGTTTAACCAACGTGGAAGGTTTGGGTTGTATATTAGCAACAACGACCTGTTCGGTTGTGCTCGTTCAGCCTCAAGTGAACAACGGTAGACACAGTTTGCACTGCAAACCTCTCAGAACGCCGAGCGGTTGGTTAGGAGGAATCAGTAAAAGGATGTCTTCTTTGATTTTTGGACCCAACTCTAATGAACAGTCTACTGAAACGGTATGAAAGATATATTGCAAACAATTATTGAAATTTGATACGGACACTGTATCTCTGTGTTGACTCAGAAAGTGAGGAAACATATCACATGATACAGTGTGACCCATTTAAGGTGGAAGCACCCTTATGAAACTTACATTTTTTTTTCGTTCGTAGACATTCAAAAAGTCCACCAGGACACCAAATTTTATGGATAAAAAATCTCCATTTCCAAGCCCAACTTTATTTATTTTTCAAGATCAAATCGAAGAAATTAATTGAGTAGATTGTAACAAAAACGATGTTGGTCAAACTAGAAGATACATTAAAACACGAGTAAGAGACCATATGGTTTTTTCAAGAACAGATAATTTGAGTGTTGCTCAAGATGTTTTGGAGAATGACCACAGATTTTATATCGAAAGCTTAAACACAATTAGATTAGACCAATATATGACAACAGCGTGCTTGATAAATTCAATAATCTAGAAACAGCAAATTATTATTAGTATCATATGTTATCTTTTGAATGAGACACCCAGTCCACAAAGGCAATGTTTATGCATATACCTATAGCATACTATAAATACTACAATTATCTACTCTCTAAGTTTCATAGCAGTGAAAAAGCCCTTAATGCAAATAGTTGCTCTTTATTTCAATCCGAATTTTTCAATAGGTGTAATAACTTTATTCATTGCCAACTTTCAGAGGCTAGTTAGAGTGCTGAGCGTTCCAAATAAAGATGCCACTTGGACAGTATATGTATTAGCTGGCCATTCTCTCCAAAAGTGGATTCTGTCCAATCAGGAGGGTGAACAGCTAGTGTCTATAACCGAATTGAATAGAATGGTCAGGGATAAATTCCACAGTGTCGTTTGGGAAAGCTGTATTGGAGATCAAGCAGAAATTGATACATGGCTATTAGATATCCAATCTGATAAGGAAAACATCATCATTCTGGCTGCGGCTGTAAACATGCAGATGTCACCACAAGTGAGATATTTTCGTTAGATTGGCAATGATATGATGTATATCAAGGCCTCTGATTTTTGAAATTTACGTCAAAAACATCTGAAAATCAATACACAACTTGAATTTTTTATTTTTATTATAGGTGCACTATGCTTTGATTTCATTCACCACAAATGGCAATACACAGATAAAAGATTTTCTTATGTTGAAGATGTCAGGATTGTATAGGGAAGACAATCCAAGTGAATCTCTGTCATATAGATTTCTACTTTGTGGAACAAGCGCATATTTGTATAATTTGAAAACTATTACAGTGGTGAAACCCGAGGAAGAACCAGATTTATTGGAATTCAGTTCGTCACAAGACTTTTTATTAGGTAATAGTAAAAGCGTATTTGAAACTGTTGGAGATAAGTTTTACTCTGAAAAATTACCCAAATTATTTAAGATATATTTCACTTTCGGAGTACCTCATGGCATCTCGATATATCAAACATTCAAAAGTTTCTACTTTAAGAGAAAGTTGTACTATACTATAAAGCAGTGTATGCAAGGGTTTGGTAGTCTCTAACTTTTTTGGTTAATTTTTCACTTTAAGTGAATTATAATGTGAGTACATATTGGTAATGATGTTATCTGTGCTCCCTTTTTCTCACTTTTTCAAAATTTGATTTAGTTTTATCTGAATTAAATCGCAAAAGTCCATGTTTTTTGATGATTCCAATAATTCAAATTTCGAAATGTGAGGCAAAGGAAACATAAATTAGATCTTTACATGTTAAAAGTTTTTCATCCACTAATAATGAAACATAAACCTTGAAAGTTAGGGACAACGAAACCCTTGCATGGAAACATTTTGTATGTGGAGAGTGGCGCCACAGGTCTTTCAGTTTGTAAGGTGTCACTTAAGCAGATCAAATTATTTTTATGTAATATCAATCAAATTATTCTTTTTTGTCTGGAGAAGATAATTCTCATTGACAAAGTCTTTTATAAATAAAAAAGAAGGAAACAATCATTATTAGGTAACTATATGATTTTTAACTGGGCAAGGAACTCACTGTGCTTGAATTTTCAAAAATATTCAGCTTATGGTTTTATCTAAAATTTTCTTGCGTAGCTAAAATTTTCTCGTGTATCTAAATATTTCATTTAATTTTCAGGAGGATCTATTTGTGTCAACACCCCAGTTTTCTTTTCAAGGCTCAATGGTCTGGTAGCAGTTTGTGGTAATGACCAAATTTGTGATTTCCTAAATCAGACCACAGGTCCTAGTACTCCTGTAGAAACTTCTTTCAACGAATCTATTGCTGTGAATAATCTCTCAGTCTACAACATAGATCCTGATGAGATATACAATGCACACAAAGACACAGTGGGGCAAATGAAGGCTGCGTTTATTTTTCATATTAGAAATCAGCAGGTATTTACGTAATAATATATTTTATTCATCGAAATAGGACAATACTAATGATATAGTGACAACCTTACATACATATACAGGGTGAGTCAATAAGACCGACAAACTCCAAATACAGAATCCTCATCTCAGTTCGAGGTGAAAAGTTTCTATCAAGGTATATCTTAAAATGCATCTCCTGTGAGATACAGGGTGTCAAAAGTACAAACAAAATTTAGATTTTTTTTCCAAACTTTTGAATGAAAAAATTTTAAGATATAATTTTTAATTTTCATAACACTGTAATTGAGAAAGTTATCTCGATTAAAGATCTTGAAGTCTTCTTTCAGTCTAATCTCTCATATTTTTTGTATATTGAGTACATCTGTTGAGCACTCAAGCAGTTCTTTTCATAAAGAGATATTCCAGAGATTTGTACGTTATAAGCTTTCATGTGTATATTTGTTTTGTGTTTTATATGTTGAATGTAAATGGGTGTCTTCTTCCATAGGGTCAGGTAGCTCAATGGTTAAGACCGTCGTGTTCAAGCCATTGATGCTGCTGATCGTGCAGGTTCAAATCCTAGCGACTACAGATTTTTTTCTGATGACCCGAAAGTGCTAGGAATTGCATAGGTAACGCCTCGTTAATCTTTGGCTCGCACAAGTTTCGACTTTTGAGGGCTGTCGTTGGTAAGGGGTCGACAGCTGATTAATAGCAATCTACTAAAAGAATAAATAAATTTCAATTGATTCCTTACTTTTGGTGATTTTTAACTGACTGGAAAAACTTTCTTACAGTCTGCGTATCAGGAAATTTTAAATGAACTGTTTCCACCAGATGCCAACCTCCCGAAAATAAATAGTCCTCTAGATAAAGTGGCTTTTCTGTGTTGCAAAGATCTGCTGGACGACATTCCCGCAGGTGATCCTAGATGGAATAAAGTTGCCTCTGTTGGCCTGGGTAGCTCGTATTCTATGCAAGTTCTGCATCAGTTAGAGGACAAACAGAAAGCGTTATCATTATACCTAAGGTTTCTTAAGGAGTCTGGATTGTGGGACAGATTGTCAGCTTTTATCATCAGAGATTGTCCCATGCCTACTGTTCACGTCTTAGGTGAGTGAATATGCATACAGAATTAGGAAGAAATTATCATAATTTTATATTTCTTTTTATTCATCAACAGGTTTCAATGAAATTATAGTCAGTGATATTTCGAGACTCCCTGAATCCAGTGGTGTACTCAGTGGAGATTTCATATAAATTTCTCGTTATTTTGGATATTTAACTGATGTATTTTATCTTTGTCTATCTAATTTATGTTAATCCTGATTTTTCTGAATCTCCAATTTGATATTTTGGTGTGTGTCTCATTTGGATTTATTCTAATAGGTGAACTTTCGGAGAAAATCACTGCTGCCTTAGTGATGAAAAGCCTCCCCAACAGCTTGATAATGGAGGAGGCTCTCGAAAAAACTATTGTCCTCTTCGAAACCGAACCAGGAAATGGCCTGACAAATCAAGATGTTTTTTACAGGGAAGTTAGCAAAGTTCATAAAGGAATTCAAGAGTTAGTGAACTGTTGCGAGGAATCTGCACATTCAGATCTGAACCCAGCTCAAGTAGCTCAAATTGTGAACGATACTAACGAAATCGTTCTGGTAAGTCTAAATGAACAGGTTAATTTTCGTTATATACAAAATTATCGATGGTTATTCTCGTTTTGGACGTTACCAGTATTAAAATCAAAATCAAAAATCGCGTAGCTAAGTGGTTCGTGTGTTTCCAACCCTCTGCAGCATGTTGGATTTCAACCCTCTGCAGCCCGTTGGAACGAAAAATTAGCGGTTTTCATATAATAATAATATTTATTTCTTGTATTTAAATGTACAAAACTTTGTGGCACAAGACAAATAACAATATAACAAAACGCTAAACCCATAACTTATGCCACAATATGTCATAGTCAAAACTCATCAACGGTATTATAGCAATATCTTACTAATGGAACAACATACTTAGAAGGGATCATTCCAAGTGACAAAATAAGCCGAAAATATCTTCGGATTCGTAATTAGAAAAAAAGCAGTTATAAAAAATACAAATTAGTCTCACTTCTTACGAAAACACCCCCGTAACTTGCTTAATTCATGAGGTAGAATTTAGAATTTGCAAAATCGATGCAGAAATTTACAATTCCATGTCAAAAATTAAGGAAGTTAGGGGGTGTTTTCTTGAGAACTGAGACAAGTTTGAATTTTTCAAAACTGATCACCCTCTCCAAAACAGTATCACAGTTACAGTCGAAATGTCTGGAGAATTTAACCAAAGATGTGACGAAAACCCCCGTTTCAACCCTAATGGGACCTTAATCAGATTCGATGACGATCAAATCACCTTTAAATCTACCTATTTTCACTTTGTTTCCAGAATCGACACGTTTAGTCGCAATTAATTGCTTCTTAATGTTCAAGATTTATAGCATACTTTAAAGAGTTTGGTGGGCGCCAATCCGTTGTATTTCCAGAATATTCTGAAAGATTTTAGATTCAATGAGCTACAGTCTGTCATGGTTCCATCGCATGAACTATACATAATAATATTAGGTCCATTACAAACATTCTTGGATCCACCAAACTAACGAACTGAGGCTACTAATTTCATCTTAATTTGATTAAAAACTCTAAGGAATTCTATGTTCAGCCCCCGCCAAACTGAAATCTTGGCTGCGACACTGTATAAAAAATAAATTGAATATACAAACAATGGAAACGTCTTGACAAACATTCTTCCCGAAGGGCGTCCAAAACGAGTGTAATCAAGTTATTATATCGTCTGCTACCTTCAAACAAACACAATTTTGCAGACTGTTGTGAATGAAGTAATACAGTATCGTACTCAAAATGTCGACAACTTTATGCCTTCTGATACTGTGAAGTCCCTCAACCTTGAATATTTACCGTGGACTGCGGCCAACGGCGTTGATGGTGTTGCTGATGCCCTGTTACAACAGGTATGTAATTTCACAAAACATGTTTACATTGTTGTACCCTCAAAAGAAAGTTGCTCACCTTCTTGGACATTGAACCAACTCGGGACCTAGCAGTTGTGCAACTATTGATATACAACAAAAAGTACAGGGGACCAGGAACTGGTCCCTGGTGTATTCCCATAGGTTTTTGTCAGGATCAAAGTAAGCGTTTCAAGGGTTAGTATATTGGTCAAGATACTGACTATTCCTACACAACTTGTTTGTCAAAAGGAAAAATTAATAAATTTATCTAAGTACACCAATACTTAGTTGATTGTTGTTTTCTTCATGCATTCAAATCTATTTTTTTTTCTATTTCAGCACAGTTTGACATTCAATTATGGTTTGAAATTAGTAAGCCAAGGGCAGTTGAGGAACTCTCTGTTGGATCATTTCGTTGCCCTTACAGATCTGTTGTTGGACGGGAAAAAAGGGCATTTGGAAAGTATCAAGAATAGGCAAAGAGAAAATATTGCATACAAACAATATTGTTCCGATACTCATAATTTGATAAAACCGTTGTGTAAGTAAGGTTACTGGATAAAACCTTAAAACCCGTAAACAATCCTGTATTGACGAGACATTATCATGAAAATTCGAAATGGGTTCAAAATGAATAAAGTCCCCCATTTTCGTTATTGAAAGTATTCGCAATAGTGTCTTCTTGAGGATATTCAAATATCTCGGTATTTTGGAAATGTACAAATTAATATTGTTTTCAGTGAGTGAAAAAGAATATGAAAGAGCCGCATCGCTTGCAGAAAAATACTTGGATTTCGAAACGTTGGTACTTATTTGCGAATTGACGGACAATCAAACTCGTTTGGACGAGTACATGGAAAGATTCAGTGACAACAAGTTTTCAGAGTATGTCTATAACTGGTACCTCAAACAAAACAAGCAGGGAAAGCTGATAGATAGGTGCAGAAAAGCCGGAATTGCCAGAAATAACGAGAAGTTGTCTGAGTTCTTGTCAGACCACCCTTCTTTGTCATGGATGCAACAGATATTTGATGGAATGTATCCAACAGCTGCTGACATCTTATGTAAGTCTGGTTTTTTAGTAACTGCAGTTCTCATAGTTCTGCTGCCTTTGGAAAAGAATATTTTTGCAGTTTTGGAGTACATCGTTATTGATAAAGCGTTATAGGAATAAACACAAATCAATGTTTGTATGTATGCATATACACCTAAGCTCAATTCCGAAAAGTAGAAGCAGGCCATATTGATAAATATAGTTTCGTATTCCGCAGTTCCATTATGAGCATCAACTTCGATTAAAGTTCCTCAGCTTGCCGTGCTCAGCAGCCTGATCATTTACTCGGTGTCATACTCAACTATACAGAAAACAGGACATTGACGATGACAATGTGAAAATATGTAATGTAGAAAATGCCAAATGCACCTAATGATGTCAACAAAAAATACGTTGATGACGTCATGCAAAAGCTCAGAGTCAACTTGAACACTGTCGTAGACTCTATAGGCTTGTTCATTGAAGACTGCTTTAGTTGATCGAGATCACTTTCACATATGTTCATGTCTCTCTAACATTTTTATTTCTCTTTTGAAAAGATCAACTTCAAGCAAATAGAGGAATTAGAGTACGCCTTAACTAACTACACTTATGACAGTCTTGGATGTCACTGATGCCTACTGATGCCCCATAACAAATATTGACACTTGATAGTCACAGATGATACTATAATGCTGAATGACAAAAGACAGTCTATCAGATGAAATACGATTACCAGGCTCATAGATGTCACTGATGTCTTCCTCTAGAATGAAGAGTGACAAGTGACAGGTTGAAGACTTGAAACGTTAGATACTTGTCAAAATATATGTATCTGAATACATTTTCTTGTTATATTTTTTCATTATGAAAAAAAGCATGCGAGCGAGCGTTTTTTTTACACTAAAAAATATGTCGTTTTTCAAACAAAAAAGTGCGCTTATTTCAACTGCTGAGTGGCTGAGTGAAAGTTGAGTAACACTGAATTCACTCACTCAGCTTTCACTCAATTTTCACACCCCATAAGAAAAGGATGGGAAATTTGAGTTGAGTGAAATTTCTGAGTGGTTCAGTGATAAAATTCGGTGTCACTCAGCTTTCTGCTCATTTTGACCACTATGTCAATATATTACACACCAATGAGTTGCCACAAATAATTAACAACACGGTACAGTTTACTGATGATACAACAGTTGCGATTCATGAAACAAGAGAATGAAAAGAAACCTCATCATTGGGTAAATTCCAAAGCCAGTGTGTAAAATATATAAAAGGTTCATAAACCCGTCATGGTAATATATCTTCATTATGCAAAAGCGATTCCCGAGAATTATATTTAAATACAAACAGATGGGAAGCTGCAAAACTGTACAGAAAAAAGTATCTTGACTGTGTATAGCCAATATGTACTTGATACAAATGCTATTTGCCGAGGACAATACCACCTCATTAGACAACTCCAAATAACCCACCCCTATTCTACTAGGAATAGGACAGATTTAACTTGTGACACTGCTGCAAAAATTTTATTTAAAAAAAAAAATTAACTTATGCCTTGATGTAAATTTACAATGAACTGCCACACACAGCGAAAACTCTTCCTAAATCAGTATTGAAAAGTATCTCCCAAAAAAACCCTGAGCTTCATGTTCTGATATCTGACTTTATCATCTTCGTTTCTTTCATTGGTATTATCCACAAAATAATGCAAATTTCTCAGAATCGGTAAATAACGATATCTAGGAAAAATTTGTCTAAATATCGGTTTTTCTTGCAATACATCCACTAGTAATCCGTTAACTTCAAGCTTTTTCACTTTGTGCATAAGTACGTGAAAGAGAAAAGAGAGAGAATGAGAGAGAAAACAAAGAAAACTATTCATTTCTCATGTGCAATAATTTCTAGAACTAGTTCGTCACAATTTAAATGTTTAAGGTAATCTTGCCGACAATGAAAAAGAGTCTTTGACTAGACAGAAAACAATGCTGAGCCTTAGCAAGTTGGCCAAACTGGCTGGGCCTAACACTAACGACCTGGACAAGTATATGGAAAATATAAATAATCGTCTCGTCCTCGTAACGTTCCAAGAAGACCTACCAGATTACGTCTTGCAACAATATGGATATGACTTAGCTAGGCCCCCGGTGATTCCTGCCAAAGATCTGATCAATTTGTATATTTGCAAAGAATACACAGATGCGGGGGATTTGGAGTTCAAAAAGGCATTGGACATACTGACGTTCATCGATAGTGAGGAGCTTCAGGAGGATTTGCGTCTCAAAATTTGGAGGAGCGCTATCCTGAGGGATTCTTGGAATCACAGGAATCTGGACTCTCCTTTGGAAATTTTACAGGGTACCCTATTTTTCAAGCTGATCGATCTTTCCTTGGTTTTAGGTCAGTATTTTCGTTGATACTATTAGTATTTGAATTTACGCAAAGGTGCAGAGTGAAATACCCTTCAACTTTCATCAAAATTTTTTTTAATAACAGAACAGAAAAAAATCACGGAAATTCAGCAAGTTGCAAATAAATCTGAACAATTTTGTGAAGTTATGTAATAGTTTTTGACATAATTAATACGTTAGGGAACTTAAAAAAAAATCTTGAGAAAATACTTTATAAAGTACTAAAAAAAAATTATTAATAAATAAATACACTGTGTGACCCTTTTTTCCACTCTTGAATGAAATCTAAACTTTACATATTTAACTATAAGAAAACTAAATTTTTTTTCCAGGTATTTCATTATGGATAAATAATATCACAATAATTCTATTTTCAGGTGCTGACCCACAATCTTTGCTACCGCCTCTTGATACCCTAACAGAGAGTGAAACATTACACCACTTACAAGATAAAACAAATTTCCAATTTCTCATCAAGACTGCTTACGAACACGTTTTTAGAACTCAAATGGTAGAATAGTGAGTTAATAATGTACAATTTAATTTAGGTATTAAAAATAATTTTTTATTTTTCGAGAAATATTTTATTTTGAACAAAGTTCTTTCTACATTTTCTATATAAAAATTTATGAAATTAATTTATCATAATCAATTTCAAATTAAAAATGAATCTTTGACAATTCTCCTAACTAATGTATCCTAGTCAAATCTTCAACCATTTTCACCAAATGCTCTACAGTCATCTGAAAAACGTAAAAGAAATATTAGAGATAGAAACAAATCGACAGAGGATTATATTCCCAAGGCAATCTATAGTCAATCAAATTCTTACCGATAATCCATCTGCAACTTCCTTCATTTTATCGTGTGATAGATCTAAGAAACTTTCGATTAAATCTCCATCTATAAATCCTTCACTTGTTTCTGTCTTGATATCTGTGTGGAAGGCTCTCCAATACGAATGCTCGATTTTTCCAACGGACTTTATTACCGTGGCTAGTTTGTTCTGAAGGTCAGTCAAGAATTCAAAGAAATCCTGGGGTATTTGGGTCACGAGACCTAGAAGCAACCAAATTATGATTTATTTATCAGGTGTTGAATGATACAATCACTGCATAACATCTAAAAGTTCACAAACATGTTCTTTTTAGACTACTATAAGAAATATATATAGCAACATCAATACCCTAGGCAAAGAAGCCTTTACATTCATGAATAACAAAGAAAATTTACAATCTCAGACGCCCAATTACCAACTTTGAATAGATTCGGACTATAATCACAAAATTTGTCTGCCATCTTGATTTCATAACAAAATTCATATCCTAGGACCGCAAAAACGCCCACATACCAATTTTTAATTTTTAAAATCACAAATTGTCCGCCATTTCGAATTCATAAATGTTGTCAAAAAAATTGAAATATAATCGAATCATAACTGCGTAACTCGTTCGCCATCTTGGAGACGCCATTTTTGTTCTCTAACAAATATTTCATAGTGTATTCTCACTGGAATCATGAGTAACTCCCAGATTTCGAGTTAATTGGACGACTAAATATGGATCAAAAATCAAAATTTCGATCAGAATTACAGACAAATAGAAAAACAAACAAGGCAAGTTAACTAAAAGATTGTAAATTTGTTATAGACAACAGAGACCACCAATAGCCTTCGATTTAATAGCCTGATCGTAAAAATCGTCGGCCATCTTGGAGCCACCATTTCTTTCCCTTACAAAAATGTCATAATGCATTATTACCAGAATTATGAGTACCTCCCAAATTTCGGGTGAATCGGACTAGAAATGGCCCAAATTCAAGATTTCACCCGAACTTAGAGAAAAATAGTTAAACAAACAAGGGAAGTTGAATTAAAGCTTGTAAAAATTTTTAAAAATGGACAACATTACACCGATGGCTTTCGATTTCATATTTTTCCAAACTTCCATCAAGACCAATGAGTGTTTGTAAAACTGTAAAATTTCATGATTTTTTTAATACATGATCATTACCGATAATACGTTTATATCTAGAAAAAGAAATGATGTCACATATCTGTGTGTTAAACACATTCACTCACCAATGGCTCCGCCTACAGTCCCGAAAAGCACACAACCCCTCGTAGGAGTAGACGTTTCTCCAATGTTCTGCATCACCAGAGAGCCGTGTCTAAACACATTAATCATATCCCCCACGTGGATCTGTCCGACCTCGTGCATTTGCGCGCGTTCCTCGTCAGTGGTGGCAGCGCTGTCTTTCTGGCAAACGAACATATTGAAGCTGTTCTCAGCCCCCAAAAATACTTCGTCGTCCAGAATTTCCACCGCTGTCATCCAGTTGGGGTTGTAGTCCCGAGCGATCTCCTCGAAACTACCCTCCATTGTTTTGTACTGCAGCAGCGTCATGCTACGCATCAGATCTCCTATCAGGATGAAGTCACCCTTCGTTTTCAGGAAGAGCGATATGATGTTGTTGAAGTGTGAACACTCCAGCCTCAGTTCCTTCTCTGCGGTCCACTCGAACAAACGCACAGTGCTGTTGATGCAGGCCAGGAGTTTACCGTTGAACTCGGCGAGAGAATAGCAAGCTCCTTTGGTTTCTTTTTCTGACACCTGTGTCAGTTTGTTTTCGTTCCAGTGGAACACGAGTAGCCTGCCTTGTTTCGGTTCGGATTCTTCGGGGTTGACATTTGCAGTTCCTGAAAAAAAAAAAAAGAAATTAAATACAAAATACAACAGTATTCAAGTGTTTCGTATTTCTACAAATATTTAAGCGTATTTAACTTTTACATAAAAATACTTTGTCATTGGGGATTTTTAGATTGTCAATAGATAGCAGCAGGTCCCAGGATTCAAACTCCCACTGGCTTTGTGCTTTTGGTCAATACCATAGTGACCACTGGAGTATTATTTTTTTCACTGAATCTGCCCGGAGCACACCACGCTGAAAGCTGTCGCCCGAGGCAACACCTAAGCGACTAGTAACGTGGAGAGAGTATCACAAATTCGGCGCCCGAGCAGGGACCGTTGATGACCGAAAGTTGAGTGACCGATTTGAAGGAGAAATAGTTAAATCATTGAGTCAGAACTCCAAAAACTCACCCACTATGAAGTAAGGATTCGGATCATTTCCTAGCTGGCAAGATATCAGAGACATGGCGTATTCCTGCTGCATGAGCTGATGAGCGTGTAACACTTCAAACGTGTTTTGATCGATGATGAGAAGGTTATGTATTTCCATTTCTTGCCCATAGTCGGGAACAAGGCTGCCTCCTAAAAGACTGCTGCTGCCGGATTTACTTATAGCTAATGACCCTACACTGCTAGATATCGTAACTGATTGTGCCATAGTCGAGGCGCTCTGCCTTGCAGGGTTCAATCCCGTGGAATCCTGAATGTCGATTCTTGCTGTCACCACTCCAAATGTCTATAACACATAAAATATCAGAAAAAGTGACAGTAATACTCTCTAATTCTTCTTGGGTATAAACGTATTGAGCCAGCATAGCGTGGGATTATAGCCAAGAGAAATGCTACAAAATGGTACTCATACTAACCTGGGTTTGTTCTTGGTAAGCAATTCTCCTGGCAGACTCCTGTAAGGGCACTGTTCTAATGTGAAGTTTTTGAATTTCATCGATTGTGCCTATGGTAACTGAAGAATGTGTTGCTAAAGCTAAGCTGAAAAATAAATCAAATGTTTTCCTTTATACTAAAAGTAGAATTCATGATACCCCAAAAGTAAAGTTCTAAATATAATCGCAATAGGAAATAGATAGAGAAGCACGTGTTCAGTTGTTCATTGGCAACTATATTTGATTTTGCTGCATATAGTCACAGATTTAATCTGTGCTGTAGTTCAAATTTGAAATCAGTAATGTTTTTATTTATTATGTTGGAACAAAGCCTTGAACATTGCATTTTAGTTGTCAAGGATGATACATTTATTGTGATCTTTGCATGACAAAGCACATTTGATTCGACTTAGTTTTGAATTACAACGAAACCTTGAAATTTTCCACAAATTACAAGTACCTACTTCATACATTATATTAGGTAATCTGAGAAATAGTATACTTTTTTTATTAGTCAATATACTCACCTATCAGGATAAGCTTCTGCATTCAGAGAACACATATGTTTGACTTCTTTCATATTGACATTGGAGAAAACTAACTTATGATTAGAAGAGTAGATAACAGTCGGTCTGTCTGAACAGGCAAAAACATTTGTTGTACTAAGAGATCTGAAGGATTTCAAAATTGTCGGTTGAGTACCCAACGTAACTTTCTTCTTGTCCGTTAATGTTCCTGAATCCTTTTGGAGCAAAAAGTAGAACATTGATCCATCGCCGAGAGCACACAGAAGGTAATTGTGTCCTTCAAAACTAGCCATCAGGACTGAACGTGGAATTATATCTGGAAAAATATTGGTCAAAACAACAGTAACTACTATATACTTTGTTAAGATGCTTTTTGTTCATTAAAACAGAGCTAGACAGATCGAACAGGATTTTATTCATTACATACCACCGCCCAAGAGTTCTTTATTAGCTTCAGTCAGATCTGGCAATCTTAATATACGGGCAGAAATTTCAGTCCATAAACCTACTGCAACCAACTCTGAGGTCGTAGCCCCTTCTCCTAGTGGACTTATATCCAGACAAGCAACTTCAACATCCAGTGTTGTATTTCTGTAATGTGATAAAAATTTAATTCATACATCAAAAATTTTAGGAACTGGACAACTAGTAATACATTTAATATACTCAATACAATTTCAATAAATCAGATTATTGAATAAATAATTTTGAGTTTGAAGAGATAAACTGATCAAATTTGTTTTGTAGAAAAAATGCTGATCCTTTATAAAAAAACTCAATAATATAATAACAAAGAGGCTGAAGGGCCTAGATCAATGGGCAATTGGATCAATGTAATTGATCCAACGAAGAGCATTTGTTATTATTATTTAATAACAAAGAATGTACCAACTTTGGTCTGGTACTTGATCTAGGTCAGTAAAAGTAATTCTAAAACAACAAAAACTTGAAAAAAATTTAAGTACCCTTTCAAAATCAGTTCATTAGGATGTATTTCCAGATAATACAAAGCTGATCCTGTGGACAGGACGACTTGAGACGTATTACAAGCCACCACTGTAATATTTGATTCAGTCGGAGGCTTCCACTCTGCCAGCAGAGTTTTACTTTGAATAGATACCAGTCTAACGGAAACCTCGGTGACCTGTATGATTTGATCGTGAATCACATTGCCGCAGAAGAACGTCTGTTGATCAGAAGTGAATCCTGCTATATCAGTTTCTTCTACTTCTTCTCCGTTCAAACTCAAGACGCGAGTTTGGCCAACGAAGGATAGTACCAGTGTGTTGTCGAATTTACTACCTGCAAGTATAGAATTGTGAATAAAAAAAATGTTGAATCCTTCGAAATCAATAAAACACTGTATAGCACAACAGAGACCAAACAGAAACAACAAATGGACAAAATAAATCGATAAAGAAATGAATTGTACATTCTTTACAATAGCTGAATTCAAATACAGTCTGTCCATAAAGTATCACCCCTCCCCCCCCCGTTAACTTTTGAACGGAGTGGAATTTTTCTGTACTCTTTGAAAGGAATAAAAAGTATTTATTTTTCTAATGGACAGACTGTATACATTATATCTACTCAGTAAATCGGCATAGAAATTTTCGTTGATAAACTGTTAGTAGAGGTCTTTCACATCATAACACCACATAAATCCGTTTTGGGTGGACATGGTTTTGCCCCTTGGGTCAAAAGAGGCTGTTTTCGCCTATAACTCATCAATACGTACAGTGCAATGAAGGCAGCTATGGCTGAAAGTGTTATAAGGACGTTGAAAGGAGGCCTTTTCAAGTATTCCAGTTTGAATGGTACGTACAAATGACTGAATATTTTACCCGAAATCACAAAACAAAATATTATGTTTATTAGGACTTGGAATAAAGATCTATCTATCTATCTATGACAGATCAGAACCCCATTTAGTTTTTGGTAAGTAGTTGTAGTTCACCCTGTACATGCATATTGGTGCTACACAGCTAAATATCAGTAAAAAAAAACTAAACTCACCAGTAGCTGTTTGTAGAGCCCACATTCCCTTGATTCCAGGCAAATCAATAGAGGCATGCTCCTGTATTCCAATACCATTTCTGATTATCCTCAGAGATCCCTCTTTGAAGGCCCCTGAGCAAGTTACCAGCTGGCCTTGACCTTGCCTTTCAAGGTCAACAACACACATATCCAATATTGGGGCGAGATTAGTAAAAGACTCCATACCCGTCACATATGAACCATTTTCATCAGCTTTTGTATTTAGTTTAACAAGCTGCGAGTCTCCAATTCTTGATCCAATGAATAATACGCCGTTGTCTAAATATGTGATACATTCAGGGGTGGCAATTTCACCCAACATCTCCACTTTCAAATCTTTCACTACTTCGCTACCATCTCCCCTTGATTCCGTTTCAATGAAAAGCATGAACAAATGACCTGCCATATCCCCTAACAAATATCTGAGTCCGGCAGGATCTACTTTGGCATAACATATGATGGTGCTTTGCTGAAATTTGGATACAGATCAATTAAACGTACCAAAAATATATTTTCCTAGAACTTCTTGCCGATTTATGAAAGTCAATGAATTTTTTGTTTCTCAAAGATTTTATTTAGTACAATAAACTACGGTTATAATTGAAATCCTTAATATTAAAACAAACTTATTGCATATAAAAGCCAAACTAAATAAAGTCCAGGATACTTTCAATATCAAGCCAAATTACATAATTAATTTCAGTCATTTCATATAATGCTGATATTTTATTTTAAACGGAAATACAAACTTTTTCAGTTTACATGGAAATCCTATTTAATGAAGTTCATCTGTCAGCATTCTGTGACCTGTCAAAAGCCTTTGACTGCGTTAATCATAAAATACTTCTGTGTAAGCTCTAGCATTATGACTTCAGAGAAAAAAATCTTCAACTGGTTTAAATAGAATAGAATATTTATTTGTCTTTTATGAGATAAACAGAAGCAAATTTGAGTCATCACATCAACTCAAAAATATTAAATGGCATGGGGATCAAGTGTCACATTGTTGAAAAGGGAATTCAATTCTCTTTAAACCATCTAAATTTTTTTGAATTTCGTTAATATTTTTTTTACAATTCAAATTCGAAATATCAAATATATATGCAGATCTGAATACAACTCATACCTCGATAAATAAATAAATAAAACGGTTTAATGTGGAACAATGAAACCAAAAATATTATGAAGTGTATTATCACCAATACTACTTTTTGAGAAAAGAAACATTGCAATTACCGTTGAAACCGTTAACAGGGAGGGGGCTATAAAAAGCCGCACTGTATAATATGGCAAAAGAGCATACGAGTTCTTGACAAAAATTCAAATTTTTAATTGTTAGATTGAATTTTTTTTTTTTTAAGTTAAAACTCGTTTTCTCAGGAAAGACACCTATAGATGATCTCAATAAGCAAAACCATATCTATATTTATTCAAATCCTTAGAGCCGTTTCTGAGATCGATAATATACATATATATATATATATAAATGAATATACAAGAATTGCTGCTCGTTTAAAGATATGAGATACAAATAATGTGTACATTTTTTTTTTAAAGAATATTTTACTTTGATATCTACCTTAATTACAGCTGGTGCAACAACAACAGATGTAATGCCGTCATGATACAAAATGCTTTCTTGACCAATAATAATGGCACCTCCCAAAGGTGACGGTACAGGTATGATAATGGAAGCTTCTGTTTCTACATTGTCTTGCCTCCACGGAATTTTAACAAATTCTTTTTCTCTTAGAGATATTTCATGAGTTTTTACATGACGACCATTTACATCTTGATGAATTAAAATCAAAGTTGGATTTGCACAACCATGCAAGAATTCGACATCATGGACCTGTAGTTCTTCCATTCTGTAAACAATGACATAATTATGTACATGAAGACATTGTAATGTCATTAGAGTCAATTTACTTGAAGACAAATTGTTAGAGACCCTCAACATGCCTTCAATATTGGAAAAACAATCCATACTACCCATTGTCCTTTAAATTATAACAAAACTATTGATAATTAAATACTAGCAGTAGTGCTCTATATTGATCTCACAAATCCTTCGACTGTTTTGGTTTACCTAAAGTTAGAGGCTTTCAATTCATAATTCTCTTTATCGAGAGGTATAATTTTAAAAAGTCCATCATATAGACGAAGGCCTATTACTCTTGCTTTTGGATCAATTACTGCCAATATTCCAGTTTCAGATGGTTTCCCAATTCTATCTGCCACATTCCCATGAGCCTTGGTAATGATATCAATGCTATCACCATCGCTGATACACTCTAAAATCATAGCGTTGTATCTCATCGTAACAATGAATAGCAAGTCTTTCTTCTCATGCTGAAAAAATAGAAATAGTAAAAATACTATCAAATTTCAGTAGTAATCTTCAGCAAGGCAAATTCCAGATGTTTTCAGTACTAAGAATCACTATCCACCCTTACTTGTGGTCGAAATAGTTTCATAACAGCCACTTTTCCATACAACCCGATTTCTTTGATGGGCTTCAAGCCCTCAGGTGTTACTAAGTATATCTCTAATCTAGTATTTTTTGCTACTATCAGGTTCAAATCAGATGGTGAAGTAAAGTTGCCTAAAAAATAATGGGGTTAGTTTTTATTTGATTGATGATTGTGAATATCTGAAAATTACCAGTTACACAAGAGGTAACAGCAGTCGGCTTGTGTGCCGTTACAATGTAATGATAAGCCATTTCAGTGGAATATACGCATGAATCTACAAATATGAATTATTTTCAGTATTTAAACAAACATGTTTTAATTTTCACAAACGCCGACAACTTCACTCTTCAAAATTGACAGTCTTTTCTTATTCTTCCTATTTCTCAGAATAAATGAAACTTTAAGCTAAGGCCACATTAAAGGTTTATTCGTTTGCATCGAAGTGTAGCACTTTCCTACACCAGGTGTAATTTACACTCGATTTTAGCATTCGTTTGCAGATTGTTTTGACACATTCCTTTGTGTGAACTGCACTCAGCTACACTCGATTCCAAATGTGGTTAATATTACACTACACTACACTACTCTTTGTAGCAAACGAATGGACCTAAAGGAATGGTTCCAGGGGTGCTATTCTCGAGTTATACGTATGCGAATTCGATTTACTATTTCATACCAATACACATGAAACATGTATGTTTTTCTCTTTTTTTCGTATACGATTTGAAACCGAATGGTTCAAGAATAGACCCCTAGTGCAGGGGTGGGATTATGAAAACTGTATACGAATGCTGTCACTATCCGTAGCTAGAACGATGTATGTTCTCGATTCGAAACGAAATCGGAATTATAAAATTTCCTTAAATAGGGATAGAATGGATGTACATCTACCATATAGACCGTTGATGATATCGACTCGAGTTGCAATATATTTTGAATTGTATTGTTTTTCATAATTGCTCAAATCTGACATATGTCAAACTCGCTACGGATTGAGTGTTCGTAATTGCACTGCAGACCTCTAGAGATGCGCCCTGCCATACCTACACAAATAGCTGTTTTGAAGTGAACATGAACTATCCTTTTCTATACAATTTGTTGGCGAGGGGGGTGACGGGTGGTGAAATATTATGGGCAGTTTGCTTACGTTTGGAAAATGAAGGACTATAATACAAACGAAGAATGACAACTTGATCCGAATGAAATGAGCGGGCGTACACGGAACTAACCGATTGAATATGGACCTGGGCTGGGATTCTGTGTACCATATAGTTCTATTATCGACAGTTTTGTCTCTTTCTCTCCCATGAATTCAACCCCAATGTCATCTCACTTTTTCTATCGACAATAGAGTTCTATGGTACACAGAATCCCCTCTGACATGTATGAGGCCCTGCCTTGTAAACAAAGTTATGTTGCCTTCAAGACAAGGATGGAAAAGGCATCTCTAAGACTCTATGGCCTTTTATTACTATGGAGGTGTAGACAGAGCGCACTGCTCATGCTGAGTACAGATGACACAGCTCATAGCTTACAGCAGAAATCGGCAGAAACTGTTCACATGCGAAAAATAAATTCAGAGCAGACTGTGATGTGACAGTTAGCTTCATAGTTTTTGTTGTTGAAAACACTTAATAATGTTACCGAGAAAGACACGACAATGCCATTAACCTCCATATGGAACAGATTTTCCATTTTAAAAAGTAACAAATTACACAACAAGCATCAACTTTAATGTTTGTAGGGTTATGTACTTGACAAATTTCAGCTTTTTTACCTAAAATGTTCTAATACTTTGAACTTTTCGCTTATTGACCTTGAAACAAACTTTCTGTCACTACAACCAATCAGAATCCGAAATGCTATAAGCTGAAACGCGAAAAGCTGTCATCTGTACTAGGCATAAGACAGCTGGCCAGTGACAAGTGAAAGTGACGTCAGTGACATTGGTCTGTCATGGCCTCCGAATGGTTCGTAAAAGTCAAAGTGGAAAATCGCCAAGTAAAAAATCACGAAAAAGTGACCCTGATTCTTCCCACAGTAATGTGATGTTTACATCTTATGCGACTACTTCTGTTCACAAGAGAAATTTATGTATTGTTTCCTTTCCCATAATATTTTTATTCAACATTTTGCGCTCTTTGCTCTATCAAATTTTTGTTATTTTACGTTTTGTTTACTTTAGTTCGTCTACTTACTTTGTACGACGTCAAATAACCGACTGTGAGAATGGCGAAAAAAGTAATTGTGTGATCGTAGAAGAGATTTCAGAGATGGCTCAAGTAAGGACGTCAGGCCCAGGACCAGGGGATCCTTTGTTAGCCAAACAAAAACATCACCACAGACGAGCATTTGAATACATTTCTAAGGCTTTAAAAATAGACGAGGAAAATGAGGGTATGCTGCTAGGAATTTATTTTGTTTTGCTTTGCTCACCTATTCCCTTGCAGGTCAGAAGGAATTGGCCATTGACCTTTATCGAAAAGGCATTACAGAGCTTGAACTGGGAATTGCCGTTCAATGTTGGGGAGGACGAGGAGAGGTTTGGGAGAGAGCCCAAAGGCTACATGAAAAAATGAAGACAAACCTGGCTATGGCAAAGGATAGACTTATGTTTTTAGGTAAACAGGAAATTATAAATTACCTTATTGAATGACGAATCATTTTAGTAGGCACTTACTCTGGTTCAAGCACCCAATTTCATCAATTTGTACATAAAATCAACATAATTAGATTTTTTTGCCTTTATATTTGAGAGCATTGTTGAATTTGCACATTTGCTATTGCAGTTTTACGACAAACAAATACCAAGGTGTGAGATTCAGAGAAATATATTTAAAGAAAGTAATTAAAACATTGAATGAATGCAATTAGGGTGTAGTACCTAAAAAAAAATC
Source organism: Chrysolina haemoptera (assembly GCA_958298965.1). Classification (NCBI taxonomy): domain Eukaryota; kingdom Metazoa; phylum Arthropoda; class Insecta; order Coleoptera; family Chrysomelidae; genus Chrysolina; species Chrysolina haemoptera. The sequence continues at coordinate 4,787,803 of OY282588.1, forward strand.
TGGTGGGGTCAAATCAGGTAAGCGATCTGGCCATTCATTAGGACCCCCAACAATTTGATTGTGGGGGATTATTTCACTGACAGACTATATTTGTACAAAGTCCTCAAGAAGGGTACTATTGCATTGTAATATAGCAGCAGATATTATCCTTCATTTGTATAGGTATTACCAGCTGCAGACACGTCTTGTGATTTTTGCCCTTTGTCAGTGCTAGAGAAGGTTGGATAACCTCTGGTTTAATGATGTTTCATTACAAATGAAGCAGTGACTTACAATAAGCCAGTTGCAATGTCGTTCTCTAATCATGAGTTTTGTAAGTGTGTGCTCACAAGAAATGGTGTTTATCTAAATAATTCAGAAAAATTACAGAATGCATGCATATTATTCATTATTCATGATAATCTTCTAACATATAGTGGAGAAAAGGGTATTGCATTGAATTTATTCATTTCATATGATTGATACCCTCCAGCATGCTTCCTCGAACTTTGCCGAATTTATGACAAAACAAATGTGGGGGGATGTTGTACCTGCGAGTTGCAGTGCTAATATCAAAATAGAATCCCATTTGCCATCATTTGTGGTTTTATTATTGATATTTCAGTGATTTGATGCTTGTACCATAATTTAGATAGTATTTAAATAGTATAGAAATATTGCTGTTATATTTGAAGGTTGTAGACAAAGCAGTAACTTGATTACTTGCATTTCAGATTTCTATTGTCTTAATGGTTGAAAGATTTCTACTTCTTTCAATTTTACATCCAAAATGGTTCTTTCCAGCAATTGTTGAATATAAATGAAAACTCTAAGCCTGTGATTTTGAAATGTTTGTCTTTATAAAAAAGAATTTTTTGACGACAGTTATTAAATGCAAGTGTCCATGATTTATTCCTGAATTATTTCAGATTTCGTAGCTATCTTTTAAGATGCTATCTAGATGTATGTGTTGGTTATTTTTTTCATTTGTAGCACTTTTACTTTTTTGTTTATAGAAAGCATGGATAGGTTACATAATTTGGAGGTAAATGAAACGAAGGAAACACCTAAGCTGTCTTTTAGCAATATTCCCCAACCCAAAGCTATTATTCCTAGAACAGGTATACATCACTTTCTTTACTAACGTCATTAGAGTTGATGAGCTTTTCTGATATCTTGCTTTATCTAACAGTTTTACTGATTTAACACGTGCTTATAAATAGTGCTTTGTATAAGTATTTGGCAATAACGGAGATAATGCTATTTTTAAAAAATCGTTGATGTTATAACTACCACAATTACGAAGTTACACATCACACAAAGTGAGTATTTGTCAATACTTGCAGCTTTGAATATTGAACTTGACCTGTCCGAGCCATTTTTATCTTCTGCAGTGGGAACTGCGTTGATTAAAAATGTTCCATAGCATCGAAATATGTTGTAATATGATGTCATGTTCGAAATCTCGCCACATCTCAGTACTATGATTCCCATTTCTGAGGTCGAATATGACGTCACCTTTTCGATTCTATAAAACTTTTCAAATCATCGGAGTCCCACTGCTGGCCCTGTTTATACTGATTCTTTGTGTTAACACTTCTGTTTCATTTTGTGCATGCGTCTTGCCTCATAGACTCCGTCCATTATCTCTTCTTGCTTTACTCTGTCCATTATGTCTTCTTACTTTATGTACTCAGCTGTAAGGTATTTCAGCTTCCGGCAAAAAGTTAACCGTAGCTGGGAAACGACCTGCCAACTCGACTATTTCCAAAAGCCAGACCTTGCCCCGATCAATGGGTTCCCGTAGTGCGCCAGTACAGCCTGTGAGACCCTTCAACAAATTGTGTTCCACTCCGCCCGCTGTCAAAAAACAATTGTCCGTTCCTGGAAACGCTGGATCTCCTGCCAGGAGAACGAATAACAGTAATGGAGGTAAGATACTGATATTTTTGAACACTTACATTTCGGACGTCCAATTGTCTTAAGAATTTGCGTTCGAACCAAATGTAATGTAATCCATTTTTTGTTTAACCGATACCATTTCGTTTCAATAAATGAAGTTGTTCCAAATTTTGTTGTAAGCGAGCACCAGTAAGTCTGGTGGTCTCAGAGGCCGCTCGCCGTCCCTTCGAGGTGTGGATCCCAAACTGGCCCAAGCGATCCTCGACGAGATCGTCGAAGGCGGTCCCTGCGTTCAGTGGGACGACATCGTCGGACAAGACACCGCCAAACAGGCCTTGCAGGAGATGGTCATTCTGCCTTCTCTACGTCCGGAGTTGTTTACGGGATTGAGAACGCCCGCGCGAGGTTTGCTGTTGTTCGGTCCTCCGGGCAACGGCAAAACTTTGTTGGCCAGGGCTGTTGCGACAGAATGCCAGGTGAGTTTTTCGTGTTACTAAAATTGTTTGTAGAGTGGGAGTGAAATGAAGGTGTGTGAAACATGCTAATTGTTTTCATGAAAATTACTGTTTTCCTCTTGCGCCATAGTATCAAGCTTAAGATCTGTCGTAACTAAGTGAGGTTATGAGTGAAGCCGAAAATATATGAAAATTGTTGGTATGGTTTCATTAAAAGTAATAACAAACTTATGAAAATTAAAATTAAATTCATCATTGTCCCTTTCATTCAATTACACTTCTTCACCACGCATCTCCTAAGGTTGAGGCCCAGAAGGAGGGATTTACCAGGCATTTGAAGAAATCCTTGAGCCCCTCCTCCCATCCACCACCCCCCAGAGCAATTCTCCATAGTGCTGATTGGCGGTCATCAATTTGAAATCTGGTCTTGATTTGGACTTATATCTGACACAAGTTGACTTTTAAAGTGGCAAAAATTGCACAATAATTGCTCTGGTTTGCTGAAATACCCTTCTCTTGTCCTTCCTGGATCTGAGACAGGACAGCTCCAAGTCCTACGTTACAGGCGTTAGTGACCAAAATGAATTTTCCGTTGGGTAAGGGATAGCTCAGGATCGGTGCGTTGATCAAGGCTTCTTTCAGGTTCTTGGCATTTCGGAGACCACTGGAACTGAGTCTGTTTAGTGGTTTGGCGATGATGGCAAACCCTACGGTAGTAGCACAGGCCAAGAAAACTCCGAAGCTAGTGAATGTCTTTTGGAATTAAGGAATAATTTATTCATTTGACGCCCCGCTACCAAGAATTTCCGCAAATTGTATGTTGTTCAACTCGACATGAAGAACACATATACGAAGTATCAACGGTGAGGTAATCAATATTTTTTTTCGGTATCGGGTCCGAGGACTATTAGCCTTTTGATGTTATCAAGTGAGGAAATGACTGGCGCCTTCAAGCTAATTTGCCAAAATCTATACCCCACACCTGACACCACTATTGTGGATTGAGGGGTATTTCAAATTAAAGATTTGGGTTAACTTCACTCGTTTTATATTAATAATTCAGCAATTTGGTTACACAAATGCAGAAGTGCACTAGTCTAGTATCGAAAATGTAATAATTGTATGCAGGTAGTACGCTATACGGTTTTGGTTATTTATCTCTGAAGCATGTTTTGAAATAACAGTTTTGATTACATTGAACAACAAAGATGTTCAATGTAACCATTGAACAACAAAGATGTTCAATGTAACCTGCGTACATGTTGTATGAATCCGACTATAGAGTCCCACATCCTCAAATTGGCTGCGGTTGCCTTCTTGATCCGATAGCCGTGAGGACCTGAACTAGGTATAATAAAAATATTTTGGTGTTATGAATTCTTTTTGTTCTAGGCGACATTTTTCTCCATAAGTGCTGCCAGTCTGACGTCAAAATATGTGGGCGATGGGGAAAAAATGGTGAGAGCATTATTTGCTATCGCCAGAGAACTACAGCCTTCCATTATTTTCATTGACGAAGTGGATTCATTGTTGTCGGAACGTTCAAACAATGAGCACGAAGCCAGTCGACGGCTGAAGACAGAATTCTTAGTGGAATTTGATGGATTGCCAAGTAATCCTGAAAATGAGAGGGTGAGGTTTTTAAGTCACAAAAATCGAGCAACATGAATTTCGTGTTTACTTACATTTCGGACGTCCATCGTCTTATAGGTTGAAAGATTTCTACCTCTAAATTGTTCACAACGTTTCAATTACTTGAATCGCAATCGTCTTCAGGTGAATACTGATAAATTGAGATGCTATGTGATATTTTTATAGGTCTGTCAGTGTGGTGTGATTATGGTATAATTACGCGCGGTCTTGTGGAGCGCGTGGTTTCGCGCTTTTTCTCCTTCCAAAACGGTCCATAAGCGGTCGCCTCACGTTTGAACGTTGTGAAAAATTGAACAAGGTAAAAAATCTTTTAACCATCAAAACGATGGACGTCCGAAATGTAAGTAATCAAGTTACTACATTGTCTACAGTTTCCAAATGAATGAATTTCTTGTTTGAATTTTTGAAGGTGCTGGTGATGGCAGCCACCAATAGGCCGCAAGAATTGGACGAGGCAGCTTTGAGACGATTTCCGAAAAGGGTGTATGTGACCCTTCCAGATTTGGATACGAGGTCAAAACTGTTGAGGAAGTTGCTTTCCAAGCAAGGTTGTACGCTGACCCAACAAGAACTCAAAAGGTTGGCAACACTCACGGAAGGGTATTCCGGAAGCGACCTGACTGCTCTTGCCAAAGATGCCGCTCTCGGACCAATTAGAGGTAAGGACTGGAAATGATTTTTGGTACGAGCAGTTTTTGAAGAGTACTTTAAGAAAAAAAAAATTCTGCTCGCGAGCACATATGGAAAGTGAGGTAATTGGGGGAAAATTCCCGGGTAAGCTCGGAAAATCAATAACTTGGAAGGGGTTGGAAATTCCGATAATATAATATAGGAACAAACTTGTACAACGTACAAATCTCCATAAAAAAGGTGACCGCATGCTTTTTCGAAAATTGCTTCCTTTGAGAGATCACTAAAATATCTGTATCTCCCTTGTTTTAGGTCGAAAATTCATAAAATAAACGGCATTTTAAAGAAAAGTCATTGAGCAATTATCATATATAATAAATAATGATCTTTGATAAATAAACAATGTAATTTAATTAATTTCGTTTTCCTTTTGAATTATCTCGAAAAGCTAAATTTGCACAAAGATTCAGTAGGTCAAATTTGAGCAAATCAGATATAACATTCATTACCAATTTATATTGGGCCTAAACAAATCAAGTTTTTCTGTACCTGCTGTACAGTTCGTGAAATTTCCGGGAAAGATGGAAAATGATGAATGAAAACTTTGTTATCAGAGGTTATTCTGAATGTATGGGTACAGAAAAACTTGATTCAGGTAGGCCCAAGATAAATTGGGAATGAATGTTATATCTGATTTGTTTAAATTTGACCGACTGAATCTTTGAGCAAACTCAGCTTGTCGAGCTAATTCGATAGGAAAACGTAAAAAATTGGTTGAATTACATTGTTTATTTATCAAAGATCATTATTTCACCTTCGAATATCAAACACAACTACTTCTACTGACACCCGCCAGCTATATATGATAATTGTTGAAAGATTTTTCTTCAAAACACTGTTTAATTTATGAATTTTCGACCAAGAACAAGGGTGATACACAGATTTTAGTCGGGCGTCGGCGTTAGTATCCCGAATTGTTTGCATGGGAATCTGATATCATTTATAGCTCATTATCTCTCCTAGGAAGCTATTTTCGAAAAAATATAAGACAACAAAAATTTTCACCCTCTACAAGTTTGTTCCCGTACATTATAATAAAATTTTCAACCCCAATTTTTTTTTAGTGAAGCCTCCTTAAGAACTGCCTGTGTGCCAAAAATAATTTCTATTGGATTAAGTGTCAGGTTAGGTAAGGTTAGGTTAAACCCCTGGATCTTGTGATGTTTCCACAGTTCACACAAAGCCCAACTAATATAGTGTTTTTCAATTGTTTTCCAGAACTGCAGCCAGAACAAGTAAGACAAATGGACCCGAATGCGATTCGTAGCATAACCATTTCGGATTTTCTCGATTCTCTGAAACGCATCAGGAGAAGTGTCTCTCCTCAGAGTCTAGTCGCTTATGAAAAGTGGTCGTTACAGTATGGCGACGTGTCGTTATAAAGTCCACATTCCGAATTATTATGGATTCGTTTGTTTTTGTTATCTGTGATAAGTACTGTTGTATTGTTTTGATACCGTGTCTGTAGAAATCTTATAATACTCCTTTTAGATGTAGCCTGTAGGTGGTTAAATTATTAATTTGTGTTATTTTTAGTGATAATTTTAATTTTTGCCATTGAATTTTGAGTCATCCTCAAGGTATTTTTTGTTGCATCATGTGGTGAGTTTCGAATATCCAAGTAGGTTAGAAGCCTCCCTGTAACTTTTATTTGGGGATGACTATATTCGTAGCTTGTTGACTAGTTAGATAATCTCACTTTTAAAGTGGCGTTTTTTGTTTTTTCAACTAGCTGGCACGCAAGGCATAATCAGTTCTTTTTGGACCAACACAAAGTGTCTAAATTTGCAACACTGCTTCTTTTTGAAGACCTATTTGTAATTTCATTGATAAAATAAAATTTTTCAACTATTGTTCTGTTTTTATATCTATACATTTAGTCCACTGTATCTCTAAACTTGTGTACCAGGGTGCCTTCATTTCCGAGTACTGCCATTGACTACGTTTATCTCGACGGTCTCTATTCGCTTCAAATTCAATTCAATTCAGTTTATGTCAATATATAAGTGGATCAAGGAATCCTATGCATCAATCCGATTGAAAAAACCTAACTTCACGGCAATATGTCAAATTTCGTAACGTAAAATTTCTTGTATTCTGCGAGTTAATTTACTTTTTCTTTGTTATTTTGTTCTCCATTTTTAGAAAGAGAAACTCTTCCGATTACAGACAATTGAGACGATAAACAGCAAATCTGAATTTTGCTACTTTTAGCTGACATCTGTCAATTTCAAACCCGTTTATCACATAATGTCACTTCTCTTCAAGGCGATCGGTTGGGTCTAATCCTATATTGTATGGAATTGACTTGAATGGTTAAATCCAATCCGAAAACTGTTTATATTGATTAAATGGATCGGATCCAGTCAAGTCAAACCCAATTTGAGCGGGTCCAAAGTTGCGAGATAAACGTAGTCATTATATCGAGAATTTTTGACTCTAAAATGCCTGTTCCTCATTTGACAACAACCTTGATCAAAAAAAATTATTACGAATTGAAAAAATAAATTTATCCAACACATGACAGTTATGACTGTCATTATTAATGTCATTTTAGAGAAGTAAACTATCAAATAACACACTAATGAGTTATAATCCATAAGTTTCCTAAGTCACTTTAGAATTTATACCACTCGGCCTGATGTATCTGTCAAGTTTGCAGAACTTTTGGAATTTTTCCTTGTGGTATACCAAAGAAAAAAATGTTCCACGCACTTGAATTGGTTACAAACTTTATTCGTGATAATGAAATAATATATTCAATACTACTCCAAGTTTGCAGAACTTTTCTATTCACTTGACCAAAGTTTGAGAACTTTTGGAATCAATATGAATTGATTGTCTATTTCTACTGTCCTGAAAGGTGTTTTCAAAGAAGTATAATTAAAAGATTTTTCAGTCTTGAACAAATTAATTTGTTCAGTTGATACCTCAGTAACCACTGGTTATTGGAAAATCAATTGACACTGCGGAATTTTATTTAATAATATGATATATTTATAATATTTATATCCAAAAATCATTGACAAAGCAAAGCTGTACATTAAAAAAATACTGTCTAACAGACACATAATATCAACTAATGATCCATATATACACCTCAAACTCCAAAACATAAAAATAATTTCCTAAACCTAGTTATTGAATGTATTCTGAATTACAACATTAAACAAACGCAATTTGAGGTCGCTAACAATTTTTAGAGTTCTTCAAATGTTCAACACTCAAAGCAAGTGCCATTTAGGTTCTAGGTAGGTACACAAATGCCTAAGATGGATGATTGACTAACTCATCAAAACTTAAAAACTTATATCAAAACATAAACTTCCATATGCAAGAAAAATAGAAAAAGTTAAGGACGTGCCATGCCAAAATTTGTGTAGAGATTGTCCACAATTGGAGAATTAAAGAGTTCATAGTTGGAAGGGTAAGTACATTCAATTTTTAGTAGTTGAAAGGTCTAAAAATGTTTCTCGTTAAAGTTTTTTGAAATAATTCAGTAATACAAGAAAAGTCATAAAACCCTTTTTCATTATCCCTATGATTAAAACAAAGTGTGGGAGTTTTGAAAAGCACTTATGTATTAAAACACTCGAACATGATCCACAAAAATGCATAATTTTAGTTACAAATCCTCTTCTCTTTCCAGTCAAGCCGGAAGTTGTACAAAATTTAAAAATTAGTCATTTGATAGTCCCAGTTTTCATAGTGTCCTGCAATATAAATTGAAAAAGTTCGCATCACCGAAAGAAACAAGATACAATTGAAGAATTTTCAACCGGCAAGTTTAAAATTTTTGTTGGACATGATTGTCTAGAGAAGACAATAAAGACCTGATACTCACCCAAATATTAGACATACTGGTGAAAAACTACGTAAAAATTAATTTTCATAGACGTGAATAAAAAATCAGTTGTAATTAATGAGGTTTTCGAATATTGGATTTTGTTCTTCAAGATGTCTCACTATTTCAAACTCTAAACTCTTCTTGTTTCTGAAGTGTGGATTACAGGCAAAACCTACACAAATATTGGTGCCCTAAAATGTTATTGTTCACATCAAGATTTGAATTCCATTTTTCTTACATTATGAAGAAATATTGATTACTACCAGCTGTAAGTCTGCAAAAGGCCTCTGCTTATATCTTGTACATACAAAAAAAAAACGCTAAAAGGCAAAACTTTTTTCTTACCATGAGTTAAAACTCATGGTACCGACTCTAATCTTGAGGTCCTGATTTTCACTTATAAACTCTGACATATCTTCAATTGTCAGGATCCTGAACTTTAAATCGCGAGACTGAAACCAGGTCAAAAGGTTAATTCTAGGATTCCTACTCAAAACTTGGGATCTCACCTTTTAAAACTTGGGATTCTGATTCTAATTTCCAGACAATCAATTCACATTCATTCCAAAAGTTTTCGAACTCTGGTCAAGTGAATGGTACATTATAAATCTCAGTTTGCAACTTCTTCCAAAGTACGCAATATTTTCAAAATAGCAAATGAATTTTGCTGTATACTTGAGAAAATTACAAAAGTTCTGCAAATTTGGAGTAGCATTGAATATATTATTTCATAACACGAATCAAGTTTGCAACCAATTCAAGTGTGAGGAACATTTTTTTATCGACCTATAATGTTTTTCTTTGATATTTCATAAGAGAAAATTCCAAAAATTCTGTGCACTTGTCAGATACATCGAAAAAATACTTTAATTTTCGGCTCCAAACTTAGATATCAGAATTACGGATTCAAAACAGGAAGATATCAACTGAATAACTGATCAAAAATTCGAATTTCCGACTTTTTACTCAAAAACACGGTCTCAAATATGGGATTCTGACTTTTGATTCTAGATATTGACTTTGTGGATCTGGTACTGGATCCCAAGTTTAAAGTCGGGATGAAAAAAAGCGTGGCCTTTAAAATTTGTAGAGATTCAAGAATGATTTTTTTTTCAACTCCAGTAAGGTTATTATGCTCAAAAACTCAAATCATATCGTTGCAATAAAATAACTGAACTTGAACTCACCATTTCACAGAATCTTGTTAAATTCCTCACATCAAAAGAGTATCAAGATATTTACAAAAATTATTTCGTCACCATTTCCACTTAAATGAAACCTGAAATTCCTCTATGTACATTGCACTAGAAAAACTGTTAATTTTTCGTTGTTTTCCCAAATTTCCCACTTCTCTAGCTGATTTCAACTTTTTTATATAAAGCAGTAATGTTTTCAGAATTAAGTAAGTTAATTCACGTTCTTGGTTTGTTATTTGAGATTATAAAAATAATTTGTATCAAAAAGATATAACAGTGTAACTTGGACAAGCACTAAAAAAATTACATGCCGTTCATTACAAGTTGAACCCAGACGGAGAAAAGGTAGTCCAAAAGCTCCACACATACTCACCCTTAGTTTTCATGCATAGCTTTCATTCAACAACCGGGGACCCCGAGTTTTCCCCATCTCCACAACATCTATCTGATCCCAAACGATATCTTTTTGCATCGTCGTCGACGTAAAATTCGTTTCTCTTCAAATATTTATTGACAAAAAATACTTTAAAACGTAACAATATACAATCAGATACAACATTCGATTCCGTTCATAACTTTCTCCGATAATCAAAAACCCTTTGCAGTTTGTAAAATTATCTACAAAACCCCTCTTAAACTAAAAGGACAGTTCTTAATGAGAAATAAATAAATATAGATGCAGCCGAACCTCGATTTTCTTATGAAAGCTAAAAACAAAGGTATAGTGGTGAATATGTTGGCACTAAGCTCGCTAGGTGGGGGAGAGGACTAGCACTTGTTTACATCAGGTGGCGTCACTAGGACTTCATCTGCTCTTTTGTGATCAGAGAGAGCTCTCATTGTGTACTGGTCTTGAGGCAATTCGGACTTGCGACGTATCAGGGGTTTTGTAGAGTTGCGTGCCTTCTTAATCTGAAAAAAAAAAAAAATTACTTTACAAGCCAGAAAAGTAATTTAGCTACTTTACCTCTAGGGCTTCGGTATCTAAATTATCTAAAGTAATCTCTTCGTCAGGATCGGGAGTGGTGATCATGTCATTAATATTATTTCTTGAATGTACAATCTCATATTCTGGTTTTCGAGACGCCAGAGTTTCAACTTTGCTCCATAGTTCTTGCCGGATATGTTCCCTCTCTCTTTCTCTGAAAAATTAACAAAAATATATTATAGTTTGTGGATTTTTAAAGAAGATAATATATAAAATAATTTTTAAATTCCAATATAAATTCTAAGATAACAGTAATAATATCTATGTTAGACCTTAACGGTGGTGCAAGAGTAAAGGAATGGTAACGGAAAGAAGTTTGGGATTGAGAAATGTGCCACGGTTCATCTCAAAACAAGAGGAATACGTAGTGGAAAACAGGATTTGTCATCAAAACTAGACGAGATCAGGGAAAAAATGAAGCCTAACTATGACATAAATGTTACAATTGTTGCCGAAAATACTAAGATTTGTGCGAATTAACAGTCAAGGTGCTTGCTTCATCATTAAATATTTCAATTCACTAAACGCTATTTGATGGAAAACAAGATTTATCACCGAAACTTGACAAGGTTAGGGGACAAATGAAGCATAAAACGCAAGTGAAAGGCACCTATGTGAATGGTCTTGCAGTTTTCAAGCACACGGGTCAAAAATGCATATGCTTGTAAATTGCAAGAGCTTCATAAACCCTGCGTGGGCACCCATATATCTGAATCGGCCTTTATTAGGAGGGGTCGGGGGTAAACGTGTGAGAGGTGGGGATGCTCTCAAGTGCCGTAATAACTACTCATATTAAACCTCGAATAAGAGTTTTTTTTTTTTGGATAATCTACAGACAAGACAAAAGGACTACAGTTTTTGAGGTATGGAGTTTTGAAATTAGACTTTTTCACTTTTGGTGATATTTGCTCATCAAACAGAGGGCTCTCAATGCTGGCTTGGCTGGAATTTAGATGAATGGCTTACACTTGGCCATCAAATGAGATAAAAATTCCAAGACCTTCTTTACCAACTATGCTACGAAATAACTCAACAAATTTTTTGATTATCGCAAAACAACACATAGTGGGTATATTTCGAATATATCGTTTCGTAATGATAATAATTTTTCCATAATAATTTTTCCAAGAAATATTGAATAATGATAGAGGAACAATAAAAACTTACTTCTGCCTTTCTTGTCGATACTGCTGAGTACACTCGTCGAACAACTTCTGATTCATCTCCATGAACAACTTCAAAGCGTTGTAAATGAGACCGTGTATGGTCTTATTCCAGTGGCTCTTGGAGTTCCTGTACAAACTCGGAAACATTATCGGCAGGATCTCCCCAGCGTTCTCAGACACTAGCGACATCACATACTCGTTATTCCAATAGTACAAAGCCCTTTCGGCCACTTGGAAATGCGGCGAACTGACGCACTTGGCCAGCTGCCGAAAGAGCGGCAGCATGACTTTCTGGAATTCGGCCGGTTCGATCACGTCCAAGATCTCTTCGAGTTCGTTGAGGAACATGACCTCTTTGGGACTGTGCGTCTTCGGCCAGTACTTCAGCAGGCTGCGCATGACGGGCTGCGTCAGAGACGGGTCTTTCTCGAGGAATTGGACGACGCAATAGGCCAGCTGCGGATGGTACACCGATAAGCTCTTCACCTTGTGCAGGGGCATCAGAACTCTCAAGAGAAATACCTGCAAGTAGCAGAAAAATATACAAAATATCATATATATTGTTTTAATTTCATAAGGTTGGAGTGGGAAGAGAGATTGGAATAATGACACATATTTTTGCAAGAACAATGAATTCATATAAATTCTCCGTATTTTTCGGGGAACGCAAAGTGCAGCTGCCGCTTGTGATTTATGATTGATATTGAGGAAGAAAATAGTTAAATTATAAAAATAATTCGAAAATGAGATCATGGCTTAGCAGCAGACGGAAAGATGAAAATCATTTCTGTGGATGCAATATAGACCGTCAGCTAGTGACAGATTTAGGTGCCCCATTTTCGCATACAAGCCTTGAATAGGGTTGAAAAGTATATCGATTTGAAGTAAAATGAAGATATTTTTACGAGTGGCTCCTGGGGATAACATACCGAGAATTCAATTTTTCAGAACAGTGCTTATTTTTTTCCCTCGTGTTTCTATTTGCGGTACGAAACTACAGAGGGTGATTCATTAAGTCGCCTTAAGGAAAAAAGTTCCCATGAACATATGTCCGGAGTTGCTTCGTTTCTGAGATACAAAGGCGTTTGAAAAAAAATCAATGCCCTGTATCTCAGAAAAGAAGCAACTCCGAACATATGTTCATAAAAACTTTTTTCTCAAAACGACTTAACGAATCACCCTCTGTAGTTTCGTACCGTAAATAGAAACACGAGGGAAACAAATAAGCACTGTTCTGAAAAATCGAATTCTCGGTATGTTATCCCCAGGAGCCACTCGTAAAAATATCTTCATTTTACTCCAAATCGATATACTTTATTCGAGGCTTGTATGCGAAAATGGGGCACCTAAATCTGTCACTAGCTGACGGTCTAATACGAGCGGGGTTTTAACTCATTTAACTATTCGTTTGCCAAAATCAGAATTGTAACATTTCAACTTCAAATAACGGAGAAACAACAAGTATTTAGTAGAACACTCATCCAAGATTTTATAAAGTGTTTGAAAAACTTATGAGACGAGTGTCTTTTGAAGTCATTATTATGAAACCGGACGGTTATCATCAATAAAAGTGACGGCCACGTTTTTTTCCGGAGAAAAACTCTGCGATGAAGCCGTATTGTCCATTATATTCTTTTATTGTTTCAGTATAGACCATTCTATAGATGTATCAGCTGGTGTGAATGCGAGAATGTTTCCATATTTTCATTTAACCGTCATCATATCATACTAACACAGAAACGTGAATCCCCGGGTTTTAAAATATCATCAATAGCGTAGCGGTCTAAAGACGGAGACCATGATATCCTGGGTTTGGATCTAATTCAGTTCTGATTATGATCTTCCCGTCTGCTATGCCATAAAATCATTTTCGAATTCAATTCAACTACAGACGTAAAACTACATCACGTATTCCCGTGCTATTTTTAAAAGAGAACTGTTTGAAGATGAGTTGCACTAAGTATATCGTTTATTTGAACTATAATACAAGCCGTATACCCTCAAGATCGTCGCGCAGTCGAGTTTTGTCAGTAGCTGATAATAATGGCAATGGTCAGAACGAGCATAAACATCTCAATTAACTGAAAGAATCCCCAAAAACTGGCAACATATTACCAAACAGAAAAAAAAATTTGAATTCACAACAAACCCACCTTGTGTTCTTCCTTCAAGGGCAAAGCGAATCCATTGATGATCGATCCGAGAATTTCCAAAAGCTCCGCTATCCCGTTGTGGTGTTCAGTCTCATATATAAACCTATAAAATACATTGTTTATTTGTTTACGAATAAAAGCTCTCAGACCCAGAAATTTGCCGTATATTCTGTGCAAGGTCGTCTTGAGTAGATCCCTCTCGCGCGGATCTTCCGAATCGAACAAATCCAATAGCTGCAACACGAACTTCTGGTCTATGTACCTCTTGGCGACGTTCGGTTGGAAATCCGGAGCTTCCAATACCCTGAGGAAGAGCTCGTAGACGAGCTGCAAGTGTGGCCAGGCGGCTTCTAGGGTGGGTTCGTCTTCTTCCGGATCGAATTCGGCTCCGTTCGGATTGGAGGAGGGCGGCAACGTACGGAAAAGGTTTATAGCAAACTGAAAATAAATAGTCAGATACATGTAGATAGTTCGTTTTTTCCTCAGTTTATCATTTTATTTTAATTTGATTCCTGTTATTATCAAGTTATTATTTTATTTTATTTTATTTTTTTCGAAATACTGAAGTCCCACCAATATAGCATTTCAAAAAAGCCAGTTCGAATCGTGTTAGAATCTTTTGTGGGAGTTTTCTAGGATTCAATTAAACAGAGAAAAATGTTTGACATAGACGAAAACAAGACAAAGTAAATCGATAAAAAAATCACCGAAAAGACGAATGATTAGGTAGACTTATACCTTTCTTATCAATCAATCAATCAACATAATTAGGGACTACCTATAATTATCGCTAATTCCTAGACTCATACAACTAATAGAATTAACAATAAAAATGTATCTACCTGGAAATCTCAAAACATAGCTACTACTTAATTGAATAAATTTACCAAAGGGGAACGGTTCAGGTCAATTTATTATTTAATAAACAAGTTGAATTTTTCAATTTATCAATTTCCAAGAATTCTAAATAATTAAGCCTAATGCCCTTATTTTCCACATGAAGAATTTGGAGTTATGGCCTTCCTCCAAAATATGATTGGCATATGATGAGTGTGTTTTATTCTTTTCATAATTCATACGGGTGTTCACGTATGCGGCTTTTGAATGTTCTACCTGTCTGGCGTATATATACTTTGGAGCATGATCCGCAATTCAATTTATAAACTACTGATTTTTCAGATTGTTGTGTTTTTTTATTATTCTTGAGAAACTTTCCCAATGTGTTATCTGTTCTATATGCTACTCTTGAATTTTGTTTATGCATAAATGAAGCTATTTTTTCCGTGACGGGTCCTGAATAAGTTAAAGTTCTATAATTATTGTCAAGGTTCCTCAAAGTGGGGTACACTTCCTGGATAGCCTTTCTATGTAACTTTTTAGCAAAAAAAATATTTTCTATTAATCCAACAACTCAGTTATGTTTTTCTAACAATCAAATTATCAATTTTGTTCAATAAGGTGAATACATAACTTTAGAGTCATTCATTCATAGATACTCTGGGACAGATTATAAAAATGTCATGCGAAAAATTGATTTTCACACTTCTCCACTCACCATATTTACAGCCTCACAATATATGGTTTCGGTGATGGCGCCTTTCTGTTGTGTAACATACTCGACCATTTCCTGGAGGGCGGCTCTTTTGACCTCCTTCCATTTCAGGTCGGACAGAGGGTCTGTAGCGAAGTCGAAGAGGACACAGCACTGCCTGATTTTTTTCACGAAGAGTTCTTCTCGATCGTCTGGTGCAGCATCTGAAACAAAACGAAGATTCACTCACGTTACAGTGTCTCAAAGATTATAAAGTTTCGTTTGAATTATTTCTAGCTCCCTGCGTATTTTCCCCTTAGATTTCAGGATAGCATTTGAATACAATAAATCGAACACAAGAGTCCGAGACATTTGCAGAAAGGTGACGATAAGAAAATTAATAACATTTGAATGTTTAGTAGCATCCCATCAATAAAACATCAGTAATAAAACACAGGAAAACATTAATGGCAGGCAATCTTACAAAATCATTCAATTCAGGAATGGCATGTATTCTCGCAAGCTTAAAGTAGGGAGCGCTTCGAATCAACGGCTCTTTGTGGCCGAATGATTTGCTCCTTTCTTTTTCTATTCAAATATTAAGCTTCTCACACTCAGATGCCCGTATTTTTCCATCCTAGCGAATAAGTTAAGTGATATGCTAATATTTACTTGATACTCAGGACCTCCACTTACAATAGCGCCTCTGGCGGGAGCAAAATCGTCCATGACTGCCATTAAACCAAGATGACTCTGACCCTGAGAATTATGGGCCGAATATTCATAGAAGTAACGACGGAAATCTTACTGGTGCAAAATACAGTTCCAGAGTTCGGACATTTTTATTTATATTTTTTCTGTCTGCCAGTTTCTCTGTAATAAACAAAAACGTGGTTTCGTGACGTCACGTTCATCAAAATTAGACTTGGCAACATTGTTTCAGTTGTGCACCATAGAATATCAAATTCCACAGATTTCATGAAAAGTCTTATCAACACGCTATCCGAAACACTTGACGTCAGCTCCTTAAAAGTAGTTGCCGTGAGGCATAAAAAGATTATTGTTTGGGTTTGGTTTTGATTTTTTAGCTAGTGTTATTATGGCTGTTTCAAGTAAAAGTGATCATTTGAAACAAATATATTGGATCGAGATACAGAAACAAAGTTATTGGATCGAGATACAGAAACAAAGTTAAACAACACTCTAGATTTCGTCCCACCAGTAACAGTATTCGACATTATTATATATATTATATAAGTTTGCCTCTTATTTTCCGCTTGGTGAAAATATTTGGAGGGAAGAGTACTTCCACATTGTCGAATTTATTCCATCATCTAATTGAACAATCCGGCAAAAGTATTCAAACTTCGCTAGAATCTTTGCTTGCGAGAGTTCTTATTTTTCTCACGGGTGCCTTATATAAAAAAGTAATGAATTATGATTATAAAAAAATCGTCTAGCGAGCAGCAGCACTTTTCAATAAAGAACTTCTTCAGTCTATTTTTGAATATTTTGACTTGTGCATATTTTATTGCACCATAGAAACTTTTTTGATGTAATGTAGTGCAGCTGACAACACACCGAAAAATCTAAAACGCCTTAAAGCAAAACGTTTTTGAGAGATGAAGACTGACCACACACCGATAAATCAAAAACGCCTGAAAACAAAACAGTGCAAATATAGTCGGCGCTTCAACGTGTTGTCTACAACGAGGTTTCCCAAACGCTTTCATTCAAAACATTTTGTAGCAAGACAAAAAAAACATTTTGAAATACACGAATCACACAAAACAGATTCATTCAAAAACTGTGTTACGTCATATAATTCGTGGAGAAAAAACAACTTCTACCTTTTTGATTTCTTGGTGTGTCGCCAGCCTAAATGTGTCGCCAAAAGCCTGAAGACTACATTCTGTTTTCCACAAGCTAAGAACACCCTTACTTAGGCTCTATATTTCCGTCATAATTGTTCCAGATCAGTCCTTTCAGCGACAGCATGAAGATGTTGACAATTTTGGGCGTACGGTCATTCAAAATGTATCACCAAAAGAACGAAGAGGACGTTCTTTTTTACACACCCTAAGAACATCATCAGGTTCAGCATATGTGCGATAATTGTTCCAGTGGTTCCTTCAGTGAGAGCCCGAGGATGTCGAGGATTTTGGGACTATTTAGTGCGAAAATTTTTAATAATAGAGAATATATAATATTCAACTGGTGAGAACTAAAAAGTGTAATTATCGAGGTATACTATTCGATTGAATTTCTCAAAATGGCATGATGGGCATCCCCTGCTTAAAATATTGATGAACGTTAGTGAATCCATCAGCAAATTTTATAAAACGGAATGCACGAGTTCTAGTAGCTATTATAGTGGTATTTCCAAAAATATTGATGATGAGAAATATTTTCATTTTCTATAACTAGGTATTTGCTCAATATGTACCTGATGAATAAATACCCTTCAAGATTGTAGTTGTGGATATTTATTTAAATAATGGGAAATATAACGAGAACTGATTATATGAACGTCCAAGTAGACAGAGGGATGTTTTGAGACGTTATTTGTGAATAGATAATAGTAACAGGCCATCCCAAGGACGTCCTCAGGTTGGCCCTTGACATTTTGAGGACCAATATTATGAACGCCTCAAAGGGATTTTTGTGACGCCTAGGAGACATTTTCATATACAACCTTAGGTTTTCCCCTAACAGGCTATAAACGTCCCAGAAGACCTTATAGGGATGTTCTGAGACGTCTTTTGTAAGTGGACTACGTTATCAGGACATCCTATTAGTAAGGGAACCGCCAGTGAAAAAATCCGCCGAACAGCTATACTCCTTCCGAGTCGAGATCAGGAATGGAAGTACATTAATTTCAGATACCAAATCCAAAATAATTTTGATTTTGAGTAGGGCCCAGCTGAGAAACAACGGAAAATATTTTGATTAATTTGAGCCGTTTTCTATATTCCTTCCGTTGAGATATGTTGGTCAGAAAGTGATGAGTTATCATCTGACAAAGCGGAAGGAAATTTGGTTGCGGCCGAGGGTGGAAAAAAATGTTTGAAAATTTTCCTCCTGAAAATGACTCAGGTCAAAAATTAGCCGGTGTCCTATATTCTCACTTTTTAGTTCATTAGTTTCATTTTGGTCCTAATATAGCAGGACCAGGCTTGCGGGACCGGCTATGTTAAAAAATTGAAAAAATGGGCTTGGAATGATGATTAGACTCTGAAATTTCAGGTGGCACTTCTTCAGGGCCCAATAAAAGCAACCCTCAAAGGGAAGGAGTTTTCGTCCAGTTTTCACCCCCTACCACCCTTTTCAATTATGGCCCTTTTTATGACTATTTCCTCGACTTAGTGGGATATGAAAAAAAAATCCCCTGTATTGAAGTGCATATGGACGAAAACTCCTTCCCTTGGGGTGTTGCTTTTCTTCGTCTTTAAAGAAGTGCTACCCAAAGTTTCAGAGCTTTATAATCGTTCCAAGCCATTTTTACAATTTTTTAACATAGCCGGTCCCGCGAGTTTTTCAAGTGCCCCTTTTTGCCCCTCCTTTGATCCTGCTCTGCTAAAAATTCCTTCCACCGCGATTTCAGCTAAGGGCCAAATTCAAAACTAATGAACTAAAAAGTGAGAATATAGGAGACCAGCTAATTTTTGACGTAAGACATTTTCGGGAGAAAAATTTTCAAATTTTTTTGTCCCGCCCCGGCTCCAACCAAATTTCCTTCCGCTTGGTTAGATGATAACTCATCACTTTCTGAACAACATATGTCAACGGCTAAAATTCATCAAAATATTTTTACTTGTTTCTCGGCTGGGCCCTACTCAAAATCGAAAATATTTTGGATTTGATATCTTCGATGTAAGTACTTCCATTCCTAAGTTTGGAAGGAGTATAGCTGTTCAGCTAATTTTTTCACTGGCGGCTCCCTAACTATATGGCCGTCCTCGGGTTGGTCCTCGACATTTTGAGGACGTTATTGTAAAGACATCAAAAGGTAATTATTGTGCTATCTGGGACATATTGTAAGAAACAATAAGTTAAATGAAATAATGACTGGATTATTAAACATCGGTCACCTCTCAGCGAGCGCAACGGCCCCATAGCCTGCATGGTCCTCACGGCGTTGGAATTCCTCTGCAGCACCGAATGCGACAAACCGCCGGCCGCCGCCATTTCCCCGCCTTCGGTCCTGCCGCCCCCTCCGCACAGGGAACTCTTGCTCGGGAACCCGGTGTTGTCCTGCAGCACGTCGACGAGGACGGCTTTGAGCGAGTCCACGCTGGCCGAGGCGACTAGATCGAGCCCGCTGTGAAAGGACGGCGATTTCGGGATGCCCAAAGGGCTCGTGTCACGACCTCCCATAACATGACCTTGGGCGTAGGTTGAATGAACCATATTCGACCCGAAAACACGGACACACTGTCTCGTTCACACACATAAACACAACACACGCACCTAAACACACATACAACGTGACACGCTCGC
This sequence comes from Chrysolina haemoptera, assembly GCA_958298965.1. Classification (NCBI taxonomy): domain Eukaryota; kingdom Metazoa; phylum Arthropoda; class Insecta; order Coleoptera; family Chrysomelidae; genus Chrysolina; species Chrysolina haemoptera. Next base: position 4,807,863 of record OY282588.1, read on the forward strand.
ATCTACCGATGTCAATCTCGATTTTTTTTTTAGCGAATCGTGTTACCTACGCTCCGGCCGGTAACGTTCAGGCGGACGTCATGAGGGTGGACTGCCGATAGGTGTCATAGTTTCTTGGTCGGTTCGCACCCCCGTTTTTTCACCGCTGGAAACTTGGAAAATAGGCTGCTCGTGCGGCACGACTGGCATTGGAGGCGACGTTGCCACGCATCCACGCGGAAAACATTGACTTTTATTCATTGGCGCAGCCAGGGGGAGGGCTTTGGGGCTGTAGCCCCCCCCCCCCCCAAGCCAACAAGTGATAGAATACGGGAAAAATATTGAAAAAATTCTAGAACTTTCGAAAGTATTTTTTTTGCGGTTTTATGTGCTGGGAAGCCGGATCCTAGCGTACCTTTAACATTTTTTGTAGTTTGCGATCATAACGAGGCACATTCGTTTGTACATATGTATATAGGACGAAAGCTAAGAAAATTTTCTACAAGAGGATTTTATTGTTTGCTGGCCTAACAGTTCGCTTGTAGGTGTTATAGGTGGTTTTGTGTGCTAGGATGCCGATACAATTTTTATTGCACATTTATCTTTGTTTTATGGTACACCGTGTATCCGAACATATTTTGGATTTTTAGCCATTTTTTAGGTATAAATAAATCCCTTTGATGTTTTTTCGGCTGAAAATTCATTTTGTGCCGATCGACTCGAAAATCACAGCATATACTAATTTCGGCATGCTGAATCGATTGGCGTTCGCAGAATTGCTCTATCTCGATTCGGTCGTCGGATGAAAATGTTATCTAGAAGTTGCAGGTTCCATTTTACAGCCAAAAATTTTTCTAATTTTTTTCTATAATATATTCGTTAAATTCAATCTTTTTTCTATACGCTGACCGAATTTGAAATCGATTACTAGTCAAACATAGATTTGGTGGGCGTTTATACGAACGTGTGCACTTTGAGTTGGACCGATTTTTAAATTTATTATTTTTGATTTTTCGAATACTGTGTCATGTTGAATTGATCGCGTAGAATACGGGAAAAATATTGAAAAAATTCTAGAATTTTCGGAATTATTTTTCGTTGGCGGTTTTATGTGCTAGGATGGCGGATCTTAGCGCACCTTTTACATTTTTCGCATTTTCCGACCATAACGAGACACATTCGTTAAGTACATAGGTATATAAAAAGAAAGAAAGCTAAGAAAATTTCCTACAAAATGATGTTATGGTTTGCTGGCCTAACAGTTCGCTTGTAGGCGTTATATGTGGTTTTGTGTGCTAGGATGCCGGATTCGTGCAATACAATTATTGTTGCACATTCATCTTTGTTTTATGGTACACCGTGTATCCGAACATATTCGAATCATACATTTTCGGAATCAGCATAAAATTTCGAGTATATCAGTGGTAATTTCGAGTAAATCTGATGACTTTTGATTTTTGGCCATTTTCAAGGTAACCCTTTGATGTTTTTTTGGCTGAAAATTCATTTTGTGCCTATCGACTCGAAAATCACAGCATATACTAATTTCGGCATGCTGAATCGATTGGCGTTCGCAGAATTGCTCTATCTCGATTCGATCGTCAGATGAAAATGTTATCTAGAGGTTGCAGGTGCCGTTTTCCCACCAAAACTTTTCATAATTTTTTTCTATGTTATATTCGTTAAATTTGATTTTTTTTCTATAAGCTGACCGAATATGAAATCGATTGCTAGTCAAACATAGATTTGGTAGGCATTTTTACGAACGGGTGCACTTTGAGTTGGACTGATTTTAAAATTTATTATTTTTTATTTTTTTAATACTGCGTATTATTAAATTGATGGCGTAGAATACGGGAAAAATAGTAATAAAATTCTAAAATTTTTGGAAGTATTTTTCGTTGGCGGTTTTATGTGCTGGGATGCCGGATCCTAGCGCACCTTTGACATTTTTCGCATTTTGCGACCATAAAGAGACACAATCGTTAAGTACATAGGTATAAAGAAAAAAAGCTTAGAAAATTTCCTACAAAATGATGTTATCATTCGCGTGCCTAACATCCGGCCGACGAAAAAAAAAAAGCTCTGGTAACTGATAAATTGTATGTTCAGCCCCCCCCCCCCAAACAGAAATCCTAAACTGCTATAGAAACTTCGTGTCAACTATTCGAAAATATAGAATTCGATTGTCATCAATCTGTATATTGAAATTAGCGGTGTCAATGTCAAATCATCCTCACTATCGCTACTCTATTATTACTAATTTTGTAAATACTGATGTGAAATGTCAAATTATTAGAACATTAACAAACTTGATTCGATCTTATATTATTTATGATCATAAAAGTGACAGTCTAGTAGTTCATGAAAGTCGTGGGGAATGAAATATCCTTTACTGAAATGATCATTATAGTACAGCTCGCGATGTAGAAATGAAAAAGTGTTTACAATCGGCCTACTTTCTTGATCGATAAAGCGCATAAAATGGGCATATTTCCATGTAGTCGTAGAAAATAGTATATTACGTAACAAGTGTTGTAAAAATCATTTTACGCATGAATGGAAAAATTACGAACGAAGCCGCGTAGCGGCTAGTGCGCAATTCCATGAGTGCGTAATTGCTTTACAACACGCATTACGTACTATACTTTACCTACGGCCACATACAGTGTGCCAAAAAGTCTGAAGATATGACAGGGTACTTCATTTCTTCAAATGGGATACTCTGCATTTTATTGCAAAATTATTATTATTACAAAATTTGAGATCCAAAAATTTTATAAAATTATTATTAGTAAAATGACGTTTTTCAGAAAAGGCGCCTATGTAGATTAACTTAACTAGCAATACCTTATCTGAATAATAAATTTGATCCAAAAAATGTATGCCATTTTCGAGATCCAAAAATTCACATCATTATTATTATTATTTGTAAAATCGCCTTTTTCTAAAAAATACGCCTATATAGATGAACTTAAAACGCAAATATTCATCTAAATTCAAAATTTGATCCAAATCATTAGAGCCGTTTCCGAGATCCAAAAATTCATATTATTATAGAGTAAAGTCACATTTTTTCACAAAAAGCGCCTAAATAAATGAACTTGAGTAGAAATACCTCTTCTAAATACAAAATTTGTTCCAAATCGTTCAAGCCGTTTTCGAGATCCAAAAATTAGCATTATTATTATTATCAGTAAAATCGTCTTTTTCCATGAAAGACGCCTGTATAGATAAACTTAAAAAACCAAACCCTATGTAGATACAAAATTTCTTCCAAATCGATTGATCCGTTTCCGAGATTTCAAACTGTGCCTTTTTGTTTACGAAAACTGTACGTTTTGTTTACGAAAACTGTACGTTTTGTTTACAAAAACTGTGCGATTTGTTTACCGTGTTTTTGCCTATTTTCTACAGTGGCCGTAGGTAAATAATTATAAAGTTCCTAATGTTGATTAATAGTGATAAATAGAATGAATTACTGTATGATCATAAAAGTTGTGAAACATAATATATCCTCTATAATTTTACGAACTTCATTATAAATAGCTATATCTTTGTGTCCTCCTGAATTATTTTCCAAAGACGCCATTGGACACGGATCAACAAAGTCATTTCTTCAGTGAGTTTAAAATTTAAGTTGTACCTAGAAACCGAGACGTCGACCACAAGCCGGCATCGCCGCAATAGAAGATAAACCACGATATGGATTAATCGAGACGGCGAGGGTCAAGGCGCATGCACCCGTCTCGTGAATACCACCTGGCAGTCAAGGCGACCGACGAGGAAGACGTCGAAAACAGACACTAGAAACATACATCAAAGGTGAAATACACGAGACGATAAATACGGAAGAAAATGATCTTATTAATCGACGTGACATCCGAGGGTGGAGAGGAAGAGACGAAAGACAATCGATTTACCGACTAGCCTTCTTCGAAAGAGGTTATCGAAAGTAGAATAAAACCCGGAAAAAAGTCGTCAGAGAGTGTATATGAATATGAGTAAATTGAATAATTCAGATGAATAATCAATACTAAGGAAAATATGACAGAGATCAACTAAGACTTGTTAATACCCCGACAGACATTGAAATATATCATACATACAATTTTCCTCAGCGAAAATACTTCCAAATTATTACAAAGCAAGCCATCTTACTATTAGCAAGAGTTGTTTGAAAGTTTAGACTATGTTGTAAATTGATTACTTTTATTGCAGAATTGCAAAATGAAATTCTGTCGCCTGTCTGTCTGTCGTCTTTAGAAACCAGCTTATATTTCCGGATCCGTTAAAGATATCAAGTTGAAATTTTAATCACATCAATAAGAAGAAAATTTACCTCGAAAATCAAATTTTTGCGATCGGAAAACCCGGAAAATTTTTACGGGGGTTTTCCTGTTTTCACGTGGCTCGCGATAGCAGCCCCGCAAGTAATATTTTTCCATCGATATTTTTATATGTTCTACAGATAGATAAATTTTGTAAAGGATAGGAAAATGCATGAACAGATTTCCCGGGCGATTTTCCGAAAAATGTCCCCCCATTGTGGCAAAACCGATGAAAGAAATCGGAATTTCGAATATGCAATACATATATAGAGCTCCAAAAAACGAACAAATCTCGAACGAACTAACTTTCGAAAAATAGATCGGAAAATGGTAAAAACCCCATTTTTCAGAAAATAAAAGTTCTTATTTTTGAAAATATCGAATATTTCGAAAAAGGCTGCAAATTTCAAAATTTCACATGTGATCTATTCTGATCGAATTTAGAAAAACTACACAAAATGTTGATACATTTTTTATGTAGAAAATCCTTTAATATTCTGGGATAATTGGGAAGGAATCATTAACGTCACATTTAAGAGACGGGATTGCATTTTGAGGCACATGGGAATTCACCAGCCAATTTTTTTTGTAATACAAAAATGAGAACCAGACATAACTATGTGCAAGAAATCTCATGAGATTCATGCAGGAAACTGTTCAAAGATCATAAAATTATATTAACAGTTGTTTCCCTACACATTATGGAAGCAATTAGTCAAAATACATAAAAACAAAAACCTTGAAATCAATAATTAATGTTATAATAACTCACGTCGAAACAACTTTATCGGATTGTCTAAATTACTAACAAAATAGTGAGAGACTCGACAATTTACTGGCACCCAATGACAAATGTATTTTCACCTGCCATTAACCATTAGGAATACAGCACGTCACAGGCGATTCAAAAGAGAATTAAAAAACATTCCTGATACAGCATTCATATACGATATTAAGGATTATTTCACCTCTTTAGCTGTCAGTTTTCCGCCTTCAAGAAATAAAAGGTTAGAAAGGTTAGAATGAAAATTCATTAACAGCCTGTGCTCTCTCCACAATCACAAATTTTACATGTATAATGAAATGGAAAGCCAACGAAATAGCCATTTGTATTACTAGGGAGGAAACTGCCACTTTTCCTCCCGCAGGATGTAGTTTACAGTAAACATCCAAGGGTGGAAAAGGCACTTTACTCCCATGTAATACATATGATTTTTTCTCCTACCCACTTAATGAACCTTTTTTTGTAAATTTAAATCGCCTCTCAACTGCTTTTGTCTAAAACGGACCTATACTTGCATGATGGAAAGTATAGACAATACAGTCATGTCCATTTGAGAATCTGCGGTGGTGCAATGGCTAGCGTCTTGTGCTTGTAATCCGAAGGTCCCGGGTTCAGCTCCTGCCAATTGCAACTTTTTTTTTTAAGAACGTTATTTTACTTTTTTCTTGTTAGTGATTTGAATTATCAGACATTTATATAGCTTATACATTTCGGATTGCTATAAATGATTTTCTCATATGTAATGTTATGTGCCTGTTTGAATGAAGTGTCGATCATTTTTTTTTCTAAGAGCTGCGCTTGTAAAAAAAATAATATGTGTATTTCGAGCACAAAGTGGCATTGTTGTTCTCCAAAGATTAATCTTTTTGTCGAGCGACAATCAATCACCTTGCGGTCTAAATACACAAATAGCTATTAAAGAACTAAAGTAGAAGTAACATTCATTTTTGATTTTTACCAGAATACAAGATATATAAGATATTCTAGAAATTACGGAAACAATTTGATTATAATAGATTAACAAGTTTCATCGTTTATAACTTACTTGAAATGAGGGGGAGGAAAAGTACTTTCCCCCCTAGGGAGGAAAAGTATGAGTTTCCTCCCTGGTTTAAGGGGAGAAAATGTGTACTTTCTATAGGCGTAGGAGGAAAAATTATATTGATCCATCTTGTCACTGATGCCAGTCAAGGCTAACGTTATTATTGTTACAACAGTGTTAGAACATTCATTCCTTAACAAGTATGGAATGAAATACACGCAAAACGCATAGGAAACAAAGAATCCATGCACTTGACTCAGTCGTACGTGGTCAGTCGGGATACAGACACCGACGGAGTTGAGTGTGGGTACAAAACCATAGTTCCGAATACCCGAAGTGTGGCCTTAAGTGAGATTAGTGAATATATGAATACCACAGTTACCATTCTGTTATCAAATTTGATTTCAGAATTGGATTCTGTAACGGTTGTGGAGAAACAGTATTTAATATGTAATTATTACTAACTGTAAGTCTTCAATTATCAATTTTCTATTGAAGATGTTAAAAGATTAGGATAAAAATAACGCAGGCAGAATTTTGGTGGAAACGGTATAAATTCTACTCTGTTTACGCACGCTCTTCTAACCTGTATTCCCATAATTGGTACAGGGTGTAATATAACCTTAATATAACCTATTGCACTCCCGTGAAGGACAGGTGTATAATGCCATTTTATAACGAATGGCAGGTGTTAAAAATTCGAAAAAAATTCGTGGAAAGTTTTAATTGTGTTGTGACGAAATTTTGGGAACCACTGTCCGCCGAACGTCAGCTGACCGTAGCAGAGCCGCAATAATACACAAGCGCCTAGGCGTACCAATTCTACTTTTGATCACACAGTTCCGCATGCGCACAACTCGAATTAAAATAATGTAATTGACCAAGTACACCAAGCAGACCAAGTGAGTCATTCAAGCCGTTTTCGATTGGCGTTTGGTTCTGGTAGAGGTTGACATAAAAATGACAGCGGTTTACTTTCTGGTACTGTTAATGACGTCATAGTCGTAGTCATTCGTTAGTGGTTGCCGTAATCAATTAACACATTCGTTTCATTATTCACTATGACGTCATTAACAGTACCAGAAAGTAAACCGCTGTCATTTTTATGTCAACCGCTACCAGAACCAAACGCCAATCGAAAACGGCTTTAATGGCGGTGTGCTCAAATGACAAAACAAGAAAGCAAACTGAGCGAAACTGAGTGAATTTGTTTTTTCGCTCGCAATTAGACACACATACCCAACCTGAGCAAGCTAACCTAGCTTGCCAGTCAGTCGAAAATGCGTGAATTAGTGTTTCGCTCGCAATTGACACACAAACCCAACCTGAGCAAGCTAACCTAGCTTGCGAGTCAGTCGAAAATGCATGAATTAGTTTGCATGCAAACTGAGTTGAAAATGCGTAAATTACTAGCGAACCATACCTGACCTGACTATACCTATACCTATTAATAATAATACAAAATTGTTAGGAATAACGACTATTTATCTAAAATTCAGAAAGAACAGGCGTGGAGCAGCCATCTTTGACGGTTTACCCCGCTTCTAGCGTAAACAAGTGCGCATGCGGAACTGGGGGATCAAAAGTAGAATGGTACGGCTAGACGCTTTTTAATTCAATAACACTGGAACTGCCGAATGGCATTCGTTTTAAAATTGCTACACCCGCACTTTACGGTAGTGCAAGAGGTTAGATTACACCCTGTATTATACCCAATCGATTTCATCAAATTAATTATTCAAAATGATCAGTAGGTATTATGAACACGTATCATCATCTTTATTGGTGACCTTGGGTTATAGATATTTTCGTACATGGCCAGTTATTGTTATGTCATCTTGTATGATTTATTAACACATCGATCAAGTAGCTTCGAAATATGAGGACGACATTGTTTAATGATTGTATTAATAAAAAATAGCAATGTCTGAGACCCCGTTGCGCGGAAATATCTAAGAGACGATATTTTTATTATTTTTTAGGATTATATAGTGTCCTTCAAAGAGTTGCGCATCGAGAGGGAAAAAAAACTTTTAATAATAATTTAATTTGAAATTCGATTTGCCTAAAAAAATTTAAAAAAGGCCCATTCGGATGGGGTCATGACATACCCTACAAGTTTTTTCTACTTCATAATATATGTTTCAAATGGCTCATTTGTTTGAATTTGTTGAAAGTTCAAAGAGAAAATTGTTTCTATTCCGATTTCACACGGTATCTTTGAACTTTTAGTTTCTGCATTTTTTTATACTTTTACTACGAAAATTGCGATATATCAGAAAAATGGCAACTTAGACAAAACTGTTTTATACCTCTAGCTTTATCATGCCCCCTAAGTTTTGATAAGTAAATATAGATAAAAAAATGTTTTTCTTCAAGATACTCGTTTCAAAGGAAAATAGCCTTCGAAAATCCGGCCTCCAGGGAGGTGCCGTGAACTTTCTGGATATAAGATGAGAAACTTTAGAATGTTCCCAAAGCTTCTGGAATGTTCCCAAAGCTTCTGTAATGTTCTCAAAGCTTCTGGAATGTTCCCAAAGCTTCTGGAATGTTCCCAAAGCTTCTGGAATGTTCCCAAAGCTTCTGGAATGTTCCCAAAGCTTCTGGAATGTTCTCAAATCTTCTGGAATGTTCCCAAAGCTTCTGGAATGTTCCCAAAGCTTCTGGAAAGTTCTAGAAAATCTCACAATCAACCACAACAGGGGCTACTGAAGGTTATAAATAGAACGTAATGAAAAAACACTCAAGTGTAGTTCAAATTCAGCCAGCAGGGAGGTGGCGTGTGAATTTCTAGAATATAAGAAGAAAACTTTTGAATGTTCTCCAAGCTTCTGGAAAATTCAAGACAACCGTTGAATAAAACTAAACAGATGAAAATTTATTTATGGCATGAAACTTGCCACCGACTTGAACGTGCGTATGCGCATTGTCTAAAATGGTATTTCACAGAAGTTGCATAATATCATATATGCACAAAACTTGCAAATATAATAAGGCTTCGTGTTATGAAGTCTACTGATAACTAAGGAGGAGACTAGATAATAAACTCCTGACATAACAATATCTTGGTGAACGTGAAAGTGTTCGAAAATTTTACTGTTATTTATGTAAACAAACATAATAAAAACAGAACTGCATAGTTTCTGGTATTAACTATCAACACTAATAACAAATAAATGGATGAGTTCGAGATTTACAAAACAGCGTATAGAAATTTTTGTAATCGCTTTGCAGAATAATCTAACATGCATAATTCAACGTTCGTGGGGGGGGGGGGGGGGGCAGTAGTTGTTTTCTGTTGGAAATTTGCAGACGAGATTTACCGAAGTATATCTGTAAACTGAGTCAATTTGAAAGTTTATTTATAAATGAACAGATTCATTAGTTAGACAGGCTTCTAGATTGAGATAGGGTGGTATTTAACAGTCTTACAGATTTACAAATTTTTTTTGTAAACAAATTTTTTGTTTCCAAAAAATACTGAATGCTCACCCAAATTAAGAAAACCAAATATTTACATCATGCTAGTCTCTTATATTATTTGTTCCTAAAAATAACTTCTGTTGAATAAATAATAAATATGCTAAATGTTCACCAAATTTTAAAATGCGTGAATTCGCTCGCAACTGACACACAAACCTAACCTAGCTTGCGAGACTCGAATATTAGTTAGGGAACCGCCAGTGAAAAAATGCGCCGAACAGCTGTACTCCTTCCGAGCTCAGGAATGGTAGTACTTACTTCGAAGGTACCAAATCCAAAATATTTTTGATTTTCAGTATGGCCCAGCCGAGAAAAAAGAGAAAATATTTTGATAAATTTCAGCCCTTTTCTATATTCCTTCCGTTGAGATATGTTGTTCAGAAAGTGATCAGTTATCATCTGACAAAGCGGAAGGAAATTTGGTTAGGGCCGGAGCTGGAAAATTTTTCTCCCGAAAATGTCTTAGGGCGAAAATTAGCCGGTCTCCTATATTCTCACTTTTTAGTTCATTAGTTTCAATTTGGCCCTTAGATAGCTGAAATCGAGGTGGAAGAAATTTTTAGCAGGGCTGTATTACAGGGGGGGGAGCAAAAAGCGACAGTCGAAAAAATCGCAGGACCGTCTATGTTCTAAAATTGGAAAAATGGACTTTGTGATTGAGATCTGAAACTTAAGATAGCACTTCTTTAGGGACCAAGAAAAGCAACCCCCCAAGGGAAAGAGTTTTCGTCCAGTTTTCACCTCCTGCCACCCCTTTCAATTATGACCCTCTTTATAAGTATTTCCTCGACTCTGTAGGATCTGAAAAAAAAAATCCGTGTTTAAGTACATATGGACGAAAACCCCCTTCCTTCGGTGTTGCTTTTCTTAGTCCCTAAATAAGGGCTACCTAAAGTTTCAGCTCAATCATCATTACAAGTCCATTTTTCCAATTTTTGAACATAGCCGGTCCTGCGAGTTTTTCGACTGCACCTTTTTGACCCCCCCCCGTAATCCGGCCCTGCTAAAAATTCCTTCCACCGCGATTTCAGCTATCTAAGGAAACTAATGAACTAAAAAGTGAGAATATAGGAGACCGGCTAATTTTTGACCTAAGACATTATACTCAAAATCGAAAATATTTTGGATTTGGTATCTTCGAAGTAAGTGCTTCCATTCCGGAGCTCGGAAGGAGTATAGCAGTTCGGCGCATTTTTTCACTGACGGCTCCCTAACTATATGCTTGAATTAGTTTTTCACTCGCACTTGACATACAAACCTAACCTGACCAAGTGAAAATTTAGTAAAATCGGTAGACATATATTTGGGATCCATTAAGATTTTTTGTTCATTAAATTTTTTGGCGGGCAGCGCTAGGGATGTATGATTTAATTTGTTGTAAATTGTATTTGTTCCCATTTTAAATATTCAATTTATTCAAGAATAGAAAAAAAAACAACTAACCCTTTATCTTCAACAGTTTCCGAGATAACAATACTTGCCAGGCCTGAACTTTGTATAATACTACTTTGTTTACACTCAATTAGCTAGTACCTTATCTCAATTATTTTAGGTATTCCACTGTAATTCAATAAATTCGGAAATCTTCCTGTAATCACAGACATATGTCAACAATTATTAATACATTACAAACATTGCAACACTGCAGTGCAAACAGATCACCGTTTGGGAAGCCAATTAGATAAGGAAATTGAAATCGAATTCGGCAAAAGGCAAAATTGAAGTTCTACCAACATAGCTGAACATCTGAAATTCTCATTTATTTTTACGCTCATTGAGTGCCTTATCACTGGATATATTACGGATTATAATCCGTTGTACGACGAATGCGCATCATGGGAGTGTTTTCACGGTTTCAGCTATGTTAGTACAATCTATGAAAAAAAATATAGCAAAAGAGGAATACCATTTTCAAGGCTTTTATGCATTTAAATTGCCTTACCATGCTCAATTTCGACTGTACAAGTGTACAGCCACAAATAATAATTGTTTATTGTATGAGTGTTTTGGATAGAATTTTATATTTGCGCAAGAATGTTCTTAAGCGAATAAAATGTATCGAAAACACGCATGTAATACGTTTTATTCACAATAACATTCATTTAGAATCAGAATCGCTGAAATATTTCATAAAAAATTATTTGACATTTTGATCTGACAGCGGCTGCCACCAGTACCACCTCCTCAAAAAATCATTGAAATTACGTACAAAAATATCGGGGGGTTATTATTATTACTAAATGAGTAAAATGTGATTGTATTTTCTTTTCATTATTTCACTAGTGGATAAAGTGGTACTATATCTTTATACGGTTATAAGGCGATTGTGAATAAAAAAATAACAAACGATTTGTTAGGAGCTTTTTCAATAATACAAAATGATTTTTCAGAGAGTTAATATTGGTAGTTTCATGAAATAATTTCACTTTTGGTGAAAACAAAAAACGTGATAATCATCAAACGTGCCTAGGGAATATAAGTATATAATCCAATCAAATTTAAAACTAGTCGATATGTCGAAAATCCAATTAGAAAGCTGACACTTGCTAAGCAATGATAACACAAAGCTTTCCCATTGTAAAAATCCAGTGAACAGCAATGTAAAGTTATATTCAAATAAAATTTTTGGGACGCGGATTAGCGCAGTGGTTATCGCTCGCACCTGGTGATCGAGAGGACTCTGGTTCGGGTCCCAGCCAGGTCGAGCTTTTTTTCTGAATGATTGAATCTCGTTGCCGACTGAGAATAACCCTCCACGATTCACTGTTGCGTTAAAAATTAACAGTGCTGCTGCTCAAAGTGGCGTAAGGAGTTAGTAATACAGCCTACCAACCCAGCACACGTGGCTAATGATCATAGCAGTCGATGCCAAAACACAAACAAAATTACATTTTCAATTCCAGAAAGATACTGCAAGAATTATAGGTATAAATGAATCAGAAATGACGAGAGGAAATACAGTGTGGCCATAAATATTCCTCCCCCCTGCTTACTTTTGATTCAGTTGTCAGTTAAACTGTTATAATTTTTCTATGAATTGAATATGTCGAAAAATGGTACATTTTGACATGAATAAGATGGTTCTATAAATGAAGATCGGCGGGTCACTTTTCGACACCAAACTTGTCAGGTACCAAACTCTTAAGAAGGGGCTTTCTAATCCGACAGACTTTCTCGACACCATGTATTTTCCAATAATTATCGAAATTCTAATGACAATATATTTCCTTGCTTAACAACCAATCAGTGGATTTCAAATTTTGAAATTCAGCCAATAGAATCGGAACTACAGTGAAAATATAGCTTGTCGCTGTATTTTCACGGTGATAAACCTGCTTAGTATTTGTTTTACTATCTGTCAAGTGAAAATAATGATTTAAATTATAAATGTCGAATTTATGTGTTTTGACTAGTTATCTTTATTTATCAATATGAGCGGTCGTTGGGGACAGATGTGCATTGGTATCATAGATGAGGCCGTGGAAAAGAGTATTCCGTTGAATACGGCTAGAAGTAAAGCATCAATTACATCAAATCCATATATTGTCGTCCTAAATACAGTATCGGAAAGTATTCATCGGGGTATAGACAAATCTATGCGAGCAACAAGGAACGCAATGATATGATAATACCACATAAATAAAAGAGACGCACTACTGTATGAATCCCCTACTACCTCGTCCGACGAATTAACAGCCACGTCGATATCCCTTGCTCGAGCGAGTCGAGGAGAAATTGTAATGCTCTCTCAACATAATAGCTATTCTTTACGTTCCTATGAAACCAGCATACCCCGATAAAAACTTTCCGATACTGTATAATTCGTGGTATGATTAAAAACTTATATTTTTTTGGAATATCAATTCATTGGCAATCCCAATGCGGAGTCGTTGTATTTTCAGCTTTGGGATTGCAATTCATTAATATTCCAAAAAGGCTGCCTCATGCTGCGTAATGTAAAGGTGCGTATTCACTAGAGCATTCGTTCCACATGAGCACCGAATGAGCACATGTCCTGCTCGGTTCAAGCTCAGGCTGCGTCATGCGGCGTAATGTAAACACGCATTCTGTTCGTGCTCAAATCAGCGCCCACACTATCCGAGCATTTGCTCGTTTGGTGCTCATGCGGAACGAATGCTCTAGTGAATACGCAGCTTTACATGTAGAGCATCTGGTCAGCTGTCCCCAAGGACATTACACATGGAAAGAAACAAATTGTTGAGTGGAAAATAGACTAGGTAGGGACTGTAGGGAGCCACTGAGGTACGTCACGATAGGAATGGAGGCAATGGAGCAGTCCTGTGTGTAATGTAACTAATGTCCTTGAGCTGTCCCTCCTATAATCCCCGATCTCCGCGCGGCTGCGCATTATATCCATCTAAAGAGGCCATTAAGCAGTACGCGCACTAAATCCGCTCGACTCGGATCGGCACGGAACGGGTCGGATCGGCACGACGGTTACCCGCGCACTGATTCGACTAGCATCTAGTTCTCTCGGGCGTAGCCGATTAGAGTCGAACGGTCTCCGACGTTCCTATCTGAATGAGTGCGCGGAGGTATATTGAAATAGGAACAATGGAAAAGTTCGACAATGCCGTGCCGTGCCGATCCGAATCGAGCGGATTCAGTGCGCGTACTGCTTTACACGGCGTGGGGAGTGCCACGCCGGTAGCGTGCCTGGACGCTAGCGATCTCACGGCCTGTTGATTGACAAGTCGGGTGTGTGTTTCCTTTGAACAGTGTAAATTTACCGACAATCGACGGGACATGACACTCCGCCCGAAACTTGGCACGCCGCACCATTCTCACGGCGCGTGGAGTATCAGTTCACACGCCAGGCGCGACACTCCACACGCCCTGTAATGGCTTTTTAATACAGCCGTTGCCCTCTCTCCACCGACCGCCGCCGGCCTCGCCGCTGTTAACTCGAGCAATGCAGTGGTGCAACCTTGGAGATTTCCGTGCAAAAATCTGGTTAAATTATCACTGATAGCTCTCAATTTTTACAGGTGCTTTCCAACATTTTCTAACAATACCCCGTATATTATACAAGAATTGCTCATTTAAAGATATAAGATATGTTGAATTTAAGTATTTTTTCTAGATAGATCTGCAGTTTGTGTATTTTTGTTCTTAGTTCTAACTTTTTTGACTTGACATGGCTTTGTCTCTCTGAGAGTTTTGATGGCAATTAAGAATATTATTATTTTTATCAACAGTTAAGACACAAGACCTTTTTTTAAGGAAATAATTTTGCCAATCCGTAATTTCACGAGAAATCTGACGTGAAAAAATTGCGAGACCGTAGTTTAGCAATTTTGTCCAATGTCAGTTTTTCGAGTGAAATTACTGATAGAAAAATTTTGAATTGAAAGAAATTTATCAAATAAAAGAAAAAATTTAAGTGTTTTTTGGCAAGATAAATCAACGACAATATAAAAATACATCACAATAATAATCACCTTCATTAAAACAGTTATTTGAAGGAACAGTTATTAACAACACAATTGTAATAATACTTTTTGTAATTTTTTCATGAAACTTTTCTAAAAAGATTCATATAGTGTGACAACAATTACTGAGCAATCATTGCTGTCATGACATAAATTGAAGGTACAGTCTCTTACTAGATGAACTCTGGTTTTGAGGAACAGGCATTTTTATCGCGATTAAAAAGGATGAACCTTTTTTGTTGATGTCAAAATTACTCAGACCTCATGTTTAAATGGGTTTCTTTCTACAGGAGTTAATTTATCATTATTACTAAATAAATTGTCAGTCTTTCTTACAGGTTGACTCCATGTTCCTGATAGATGAACAAGACGTGTAACTTTCTATTCTCATTAGAATTTCACAGATGAAAATATGGTATTTTCTCTTCCTTACCTAAAATTGTCAGAAATTGAATTAGTAGTGACTTAGATTTCTTTTCATTTTCAAGACCGCCAATCTGTGTGGGTTGGTTAGGTTTGTATGTGAGTGTTATGGATGTTATTATTATTTCCTCGGCATTAACTAATTTATGGTGGCACATTCATTAAAAAACACGAAAAAATCTGTATCACTATACCAAGTAGATGTAATCTAAGCAAGCACTAGACACCAGGATTAGCATATAGGCAATCTACATCACACTTGCTGTGAACAAAATTTTTAGAGCAAAGAGCGGTAAGTATTCAGATTTTTATCACGATGACTAAGATTCAGACTTAAGGAAGATCACTCAGTACTCACCCCTCAATGCAGGCAGCATTTCGAGTTCCTGATTTTTGGCTATGTTGAACCTCGACTGTCGCTTCTCTTTCTTCATGATGGTCGCAACCCCAGAAATGGCTTTAGTTTTGTTGAGAGGGCTCTGTGGAGGAACAGAATTCGTTTTAGGCTGAAAAATAATGGTGATAACAACATTCTCGATGACACATTCCCATAAGTTACCAATTCATCATTTCCCTTCTTTCGTCTACGGAATATACCACTTAAAGCCATACTTTTATCCTCAAAATGAATCACAAATAAATATTAGACGGGAAGCTTACTAAACTACCCATTCAAATCGGATTATTGTTACAAATTGCACTGGTTAACAATTCTTTTAGATAATATGCAAATACAGACCAACACACACTGCTGGAAGGATATATATAAAACAAACAAAATGTTTATAGACAGTGGTGGCGTTACTCCAATTAAAAACAATTAACCCACAATGGTAAAAGGTGTGATATTTTAAAATGAATTACTGCAAACAACAGAATGTCAAGTAAGAAAGTGATAAGTTATGTAGCCAAACTGAGGAAACACTAATGAAATTATAGGAAGATAATTGGTATTCAAGAGTTTTAAGTACAACACTGGCAGTTGACAAGTGGTTTTAGGTTACAATTACAAGTGTATTACGACCCTATCAAATGCGTAGATAGTTTTGACATTAATTGTTATCTGGATGAAATTTGCTATTTGCGAATTTTTCTCGAATAATTTTAGATTTTATGACAAAGTGAAGCAAACAACGCAAAAAAACGCGAAACAGACAAGACACTGTGCTGAATTTATGTACGTATTATTTTGAAAATAATCGTAAATGACTTGAAACCTCAACACGAAAATGCATGAATTATATGAACAGATTCCTGGTCTAAAAATAGAACATAATGTAAACTTAATATGAAATGAGTTGGACAGTGAGAAATAGCGAAATAGCCTACCTCTGCATCACTATCACCATTGCCTATGGGTTTGTTTTTCGTGTCCTGCAAAAAAATTAAAAACCGTCATTGACAATGGGTCGGAGAAACACTAACCTATTTGACATTCGAGTCTAGACTCGATCTGGCATCACACAAACGGGTACTAACCATTCTTGTACACTATGACGGCACGGTAAAAGTACGCCAGGAGTTTACACACTCTTGAATTTTGTAATAAATTAACAAAACATGAATGGCCACGGCATCAAGCAACAAAATTCCGTTACCGTCCTCCGAAGATTTTTTTCAACCGCGCGACACACTAGTTTCTTGGACGATTATGCATTAAAATCATTTGAGGTTTAAAATAGGTGCTGCAAAAAACTAAAAGAAGGTGGTAATTAATGGAAATATTGACAATAATTACACAAGGGTTAAAAAACACACCGCTCCGGACATTGTTGCTAACACGAACACGGATTCGACAGTGTTGTCACTTGTCACTGTTGTCATTCCTTTTTGGAAAAATATATTTCCTAGGAATTCAAAAGTGAACTTTGACTTTCAATTCTACTAGTAATGATCATTCAGATCATTGAATTATTCACTTGCAGTATTTTTACACTAATATATAGGACAAGTATGTATTTGAGCCAACTTAAATGTTATAAATCGGCGAAACTGATAAGATAATGACATCTACTGAAATATGAAGGATCATGAAGGATAAGAATACTCTAAGAAGTCAGCAACCTATATCATGATAATCTTGACCTACAACCGCTGTATGAGTGGATAATAATACTGCAAATATATCATTATTTTCAAATAGTTCTTCTGAAATGTTTTTTATGTTGAGGTAGATTATATGAAATTTGGTTAGAAGGACTGAATGACAACATTGCAAGTTAAACCATTCCTCCTCCATGTCCCATGTCGGCCATGTCCCTGTTCTATGGTCTTGAGACTTGAGACTCTTGTAAGTCTTGAGTAGTCTTGAGTGAGTTGAGCCTGAGTGCCTTGAGTCTTGACTCTTGTTTCAAGTTGTAGACCGCAGGACATAGGACCGTGACCGATTAAAAAGAAGAAACGAAAAAATACCAAATTATAAGTATTATTAATGGCTTGTTTGAACGTCGATAAAGCCATTTATCGAGAAAGAAACAGGAAAATAAAAAATAAAAACAAAAGAGAAGTATGAGTGCTGCACTGAGCTGCCCATTCACATGCTGAAATGCTGACTATGAAGTTGACGACTTCACTGACTCCAATGGTGGGATTCTGGGTACCATAGAATTCTATTGTCAACAGTTTTGTCTCTTTCTCTCCCATGAATTCAATCATAATGTCATCTCACTTTTTCTATCGATAATAGAATTCTATGATACTCGGAATACCACCCCAGTCACGAAATATTAGGGACACGAATTAATTTATTATCTAGAATTCTACATCGATATTTTTTTTTAAATTTTGATGCTTGAAATTACTCTTCGATTCAAATTCAATGACCTTGATGTCGAATAACTTTCCTCAATCACCATCACTGATCTGATTATAGATCACAATCAAAATCGAGTGTAAATTACACGGTGTAGGAAAGTGCTACACCGCGTTCGATGCAAACGAATAAACCTAGTTACTCAGTAGGCGTTTTCCATTTAGGAGTTTTAAGCTCCGGGGCATCTTATTCTAGACTCAATATTGGTAGATTTTGATAGATGTAATTTTTCAGCCAATGATTAAACTAGAATAAGAAGATCTGGTTCATCAAACCCTTATAGAAAGCAGCTAATAGCCGTTTTCGATTGGCGTTTGGTTCTGGTAGCGGTTGACATAAAAATGATAGCGGTAGTAGGAGTAAACCAGAACCAAACGCCAATCGAAAACGGCTAATCTCTGATATTCAGTAATATTGACAGTTCAAGGCAAAGATTACAGAAGTTGCGTTTTATTTGTCCATTGTGATAGTGGTGTAGTAATAGATTGACGTGACATTAGAAAAAATTACCAAAATGGAAAATGATCCTGACATTTATCTGTCATTCGTGTAATTTTCTCGGTTTTCTACATTTAGTCCGATCTGAAAATTTATATTAAATATCGGAATATACATTATAAAACAGAAATTACAAGTAATCCAGTTATTTATCTATCATTCCTGTTATTTTTGTTTTTTTATTTATATGTGATATGTTACAATCTATTTCCGACACCGCTACCGGAATGGAACGAATGAAACGCAACTACAGCTTCGTTTTTTTGTATTTTGGCATCGACTGCTATGGTCATTAGCCACGTGTTTTGGGTAGGCTGTGTTACAACTTTTTACGCCACTTAAGGAGCAGCACTATTCATTTTTAACGCAACAGTGAATCGTGGAGGATTATTCCCAGCCAGCAAGGAAATTCAATTATTCAGAAAAATAAAAAAAGATCGCCCCGCTCTCGGTCACCATCGCAGGCGCGTGCGCTATCCAGTGCGCTAGTGCCGCTAATCCCCACCCCAACAGCTTTGTTAAGTTAAGAATAGGTTCCAGTTAACTTTAAATTGCCTAACTATTAATGGTTCAGAATTCGTTTATGATGTTATAGGTATGGAATTATAACCATTAGCGGGTCTATCCGGAGTTACTGAACGTATACAACACTTAATACATTCATATCTGTAAAAGAAGCGGAATCAACATTTAATATTTTATTAGAAATAAATACCTCATATAAAAATATAATTTCGATCGAATAAATATACAATATCGATAAAATAATATCAATCAAATTAATTCAGACTTTTCGAGAGCATATCATATTCGATTTTACATGGAATAAAAAACTAAAACTCCCAGCTGTCTGCCCATCTCAGTCCAAACATGGTTGAATTTGGTTCGTTAGCAGATGGCCCACTCATACCATATGCCAATGGAGCGAATAAATAAAAACTGTACGTTATAGTTGATAATACTAGTCCAACCATAGTATGTCGAAAAATTTTGGCATTTTCTTCACTGAAGAATTTCGATACCTCTATAAGCAGGTAATCTATCAAAATACCTGCAAAAACACAAAACATCAGATCAAATTTTCGTTTCAGAGCCTTCCTAAATTACCTGTGATCATGGAACTAAAGAGCAGAGCGGGAAAATAGTGGTGAAAATAAAGAACTCGTCCCATGGCCCAGAACGGTACATAGTGCAACATCCAGCCCAAAAAAAGCCACGCACAAGCAACCAACTTCTTGTTGTTAATATCTAAAAAAAAAAATAATAATAAAACTAGACTGGATAGTTGAAAAGAGGATAGTATAGATAATCAAATGATCTTCTAATAATATATAGGATAGTGGAATAAAAACACTCCTTATACCATACCATCCATACCTGTCAATGACTTGATGTACCCTCTCTGCAATTTTATGGCGTTTAAGCTGAATACCATCAAAAATACTACGATAAATACCAAATTTCCCCACCAAATTATCGGGTTCCCAAGGAGATATATTCTATAATGGGAACCGGAAAAAAATTGGCCCTGAAATTAAACATTATATTTTATTAAAAGCGTTGATCAAAATGAGTGAACAAGCAAACATTTATATTTTGAAATCAATCGAACTATTATTGATAACACTCGCCCGCTATCTTTAAATCACCATTTGAATTTTGAATGACTGTTTATTAGTATTGTCACATAACATACAAGAAAGAAAACGTTATCGAAATCATGTAGAGTCTGTGGCTCACGGTCAAATACGTTGATCAAACTGCTTTACCGTGACGTAATATAATTCGTTTGTTTCTCAAAACTTGAAATAAACTATCAGTAATTACGTCACTTCAAGCTATTTGATCGTGAGCCACGGGTTCAAAAGATAGGTAATTACCCTGTAGTTGATCGGCCACTGCCAAGGCCTTGACGTGATTTCTCCCTCCTTCGGTTTTAGACCTGCATTTCCTTGAAGCATCACAGCGTGAGATTCTAGAAACCGCTCGACGAAACTCGGAGCATATACCTCAAAACTTACATTGGGCACTATAAAAAAAAAGATAATCTACTGATAGACATTCGTAACGAATACGGATCAACTAACATTTTTCAAAAAAATTCTCTTCAACATTCCATACTCCGCTTGGATCTCGTAGATTCGGATTACAAGTAACTTCCTGTTGCTCGTACCCCCATTTTGGCAGCTGTTTTCCACTCGTGGTCAGCAAACACGATTGCAAATAATGGACGAATCTCAGTTTTGTGGTCACCGCCGTTATCTCGGTTCCATCTTTGGCGCCCATGGTGGATACACGCCAAACGTCATTAGCGTCACCCGTACCTTTTTCACCATACCCTGTCACCTATAAAATATCTTTAACTTTGCATTAAGTCTATTTGAATTGTTTTCGCCAGACAAATGAAAAAATATTATGATGTGTTGGTAGGGGTAGATTGGAAGGGTAGGAGTAGGTTGTAAGGGTAGGGGTAGGTTGTAAGGGTAGGGGTAGGTTGTAAGGGTAGGGGTGGGTTGAAAGGGAGAAAGTAGTACTGTTCTCCCTTCTCCCAGTGTTAGGTTTGTTCCTGCTCATCTGATAAAACCAGTTGGTGTCTGTTCTAACTAGGACATGCCCTACGTTGTCCTAGGTTTCTAAATGTTCTTTGATTACATAGAAATCAAGTTATTTAGATTTTCATTATTGAGTTTTCCTTATGATCACGGAAAAACAATGAAAAAACCGAGTTTAAACATATCTTGCCGCCTGTGCACGTGATACATCACTCATCTTCTGGATTTTCATGGAAAATATCCAGTGCCTGGTAAATCGGCCCACCATACTCTGTTGACCTGTTATGGTGAGCTCTGAGTGGTTTTTTATCCCTAGTCAATGAACCAAGGATAAATAAAATAAGTGAAAAATTTGTCAGACTGCTGTTTGATGTATTCTTCGATGGAAGGAATATCAGCTAGCTCTCATAGTACGTTTAGCCGGATGAATCTGTCACTGTTGTTGACGATACGAAGCACGTTGTTTTGTATCATCTTCAATCGCACCATGGAGATGCTGCAGAATACTGGACAGACATAGGCCGTCGTTGGTCTGACGACCTGTTTGTAAATTGACAGCTTGTTTTCCACTGCCAGCTTGTAATCGCTGCCTATCGACGGGTATGTTCTTTTTACTGCAGCTGCAGCTCACTGAATTGCCAAGCTGACGTGTTTTCCAAGCGTCAAGCTTCTGTCCAGCTACACTCCAAGGTATCGCTAGGGTTACCCAGAGTTCCAAATTCTCAAGAGATTTCGAAGCGGGCGCGTGAAATTTATGAGCTCTGTTGTAACCGGATTCAACTTATTTTGTTTTTCGCAGAATCCGGCACAAATGTCTATTGTAGGTGTGTTTTTGACCGGGCAGCGGCTGTATTTCTGTAGAACCGTTAGCCATATCGCCGTGTTATAAGCATATACAGCTTGCCACAACACTAAGCAATGAGATAGAGCGATAGCTCCCGATCCTTTTTGGGCACTGCGCCGTAGTATTCCCATTTCATAATACATTATATGTAGCAATTGCACAAGATACTTCCTTGGGAGGTTCCTGAACATGTTCCATGCCAGGTGCCTTCTTTCTAGGTAGCCTTTTTATGGATTCTCGAACTTTCCCAAAGTTGGCCATCAACTTCGGGAAGGTTCTATTGTTCATTGCTATCTTGGCGATTGCCTTGAACTCTCTGGCTTCCTAGAAACTAGCCCGTGTTCCTACTTCAGCGCCTGCCAGGAAGATGTTCTGGTATTACTCCCCGAATATTTCCATTCCCAGCTTGCCCTGGATCAGCCATCGCCTGTTTTCAACCATTCCCACAGGTAGTATGTCCTTGTGTTTCGTTCGGAGGCATTTGGACATCCGCCATAGGAAATAATTGTCTCTAATATTCAGGTTTTCCAGTGTCCTTTTCCAAGTCACATCTTTATGGTTTTTATTAGTCCTAAGATGTGACCTGAAAGCGGATCTCTAACTTTCCTCTTTCTGGTATTGATGTCTTTCTGGTAGTGATGTCTATCAAGTTGAATATTTTTTATCAGGGTTTGAGACTCCTTGTTGATGTTGATGTTTTCCATGATTTTGGGTGTTGTCATTGTTTTCTCGTTCACTACCCCCTTCATCTATGAGAATGATCTCCCTATAATACAATTAGACCGTCTAGACCTCGGTCCGACCCTAAAATATAATTTTACCTACCAATGAGCAGATACCGTGTAGTCTTCAATACGACGATAACATATTCGATAGGTTTTTGAATCTTTCATTTACCTGGTAGTGTTTCTTGGTGACAGGAGCTGGTTCTTTGTGAGAATGAAGATTGCGTTTGGTGGCAACGTGCTCAAGGCGAACTAGATCGCCATTACGAACAATTTCAACTTCGTCAGTGATTAAGTCGGTATTATATTTTTTTATGATCCATTTATTATTGTCATCCTTATGCGTGTAGGTAGTGATCTGAAAATTAAACGGAGATAATTTATTTGCCAGGAAGTCTATTTAGAGCTGCAAAAAGGTCTTAATTAATTCGTCATCATAAGTGCATGGAAAATATGTTTCACCTGTTGCTGTCTAGCACCGATTCCTTCGGGATAGAGATGAAAATGAGAATGTAAGTACCCGCCTCCTGTTCTGTGGTTCTTTATGGTTATGACAGCTCCATAAGCCACCTGATGTGGCATACTAGCATTATGGAGACTATTACCTGAAGGAAATTAATTTATTAATCAAACAGGTTGCTATAATTCATCAGAAAATTATTAAAAATCTGAATTAAGATGTAATAAGATATGACGAAAGTGAAAGACTGACGACCTGCTCAAACAATGGTGAAAATTGTTATTTCCAAATTTCCTACATACCTTTCAATTGTGATTGGAATGCTGAGCTATAGAAACCATCCCCATTACCGCTATAAAATAAACTGAATTAAAAATAATTCGGAGACCCACCATGACTATGTCCTCATATCAACTCACCTTCTGTTCAGTACTTTCAGGTGTATGTAGAAAAAAATTATGTACAGCAGAATGGGTAAAACAATTAAACATAATGCCCTTGCCAACAAATTTTTCAACGTGTGAAGCTGAAAATGAAAAGATTATCAGAATATTGCACAAACTTATTTCTTTTTTGTTCTGAAAATAGTAATTTGTTTCACGGAATACTGAGAAATTAAAATGTTTTTACTGTAATTATACTGTAACACTAATGATACTGCATATAGTCCAGTCAACGAATTTTTGGAGGGGAAGAGGATTTTTCTGTTCATTGTTAATTGGTAAGCAAACATACTCAAAAGTCCCCGACCCTACGAGGTGAGCCAAGTGCAGATGGACTCCCTGAAGGCATTCAATTTTTACTTTTTTGATTTTTCGTTATAACTCGAGTTTTGATCCTACAGAAAAAAATACTCCTGCCATTTTGAAAGCTGACAAAATTTCCTAAATTTTACCCCTATAAAAAGTTGGTATCTGCAATATAGTTCTCGAGTAAAGCCGGATTTTCATGCATACGATATCCGACGATCCGATAATACGAAAATGTTCAGATTGGTTGAATTGTTGTCACGCCTACCAAGTCAACCAATCTGGACATTTTCGTACCATCGGATCGTCGGATATCTCACACATGAAAATTCGGCCTAATTCGCTTTTAACAACCGCCTATTTCCGGAAAACGTGGTTTTGGGTAACATTTTTTTTATCATGGGTGCCGCCAGTAAAAATTTCAGTGGAAAGGCAGTTTTTTTTATCAAAGCTTTAGCTCTTATTTGAAACATTCACAATTTACGTTTATTACTTTTGGCCTGAAAGGGTTGAAATCCAGGTGGGCGTCCAGCCCCCTTGCCCTCAAGTGGCGGCGCCCATGCCTGCTCTTAATTAACACCTCAAACCTTCTTTATAACGAACTACAACTAAATACTAAGGGCTGGTCTCAGAAGAATGATGTCGGTGAAAAATCAATGATCTTTGAGGTAAGTATTTTGGCTGCTGAGCAAGAATTAAAGAAATAAAACTTGGCATTCGAGCACGTACTTTTTAAATTATAGCCCTTCGACGTCAAAAAAGGAAATTTTTGTTCTTTTTTTTGTTTTTAAACAAAACAATCTTGTCGCATTTGGGCAATACAAAAGTCATTTTTATTTTCTAGTCACGAGCATAACAAATTTTCATTCCAACCGAGCAGTGGCATGTTTAGAATTTTGGTTTTGGGGGTGGGGGAGGGGGGCGAAGCATAAATAAAAAATATTACCATGAGTTGTTTTGGTACTGACAGATATTTTCGTTTTTTCTTCGAGCTACACGAGCTGCTTTGGAGGGACCCCTCTGTCCCCCGCCATCCCTTAGACACGCCACTGCAACCGAGTAACAGACTATAATTTCTCCACGTTTAAAATTGTTAATTGAATTAAATGAATCGCAACAATCAATTCATAAAAAATATTAATTAACCTAAACTACAGCTTGGCTAATTTTACAACTTATGTCAAAGGCACTCGAAAAGCTATAAAGCCTTAAGTGGGATTCACAACCAAACTTTTTGCGTTTTGCTTTTTACCTTTCGTATTCTGATTGGTGAAGCAGAATCTGAAATTAAACTGACGCAATAATGCCATTCACAACAAAAACGTCAAAAATTTTCGATTTGCTTCTCAACAAGAAACATAAACATAACATAACATTGGTTTGGCAGAGGAAAATGAAGAAATCATCACAAAAATAATAATTTAAATAATGAATATTATACATGAAATTTGAAAGAGACGTAAATTGCTCCTTATCTTTTGCACTTAAAGGGAAAAATGAATCGTACAAAAAGCGAATATTTCATTAAGATGTAAATGTAGAAAATTAAACAGAACTATTCCCTGGAATCACAAAAAAATTTGGGAGAAAAAAATTAACACAACTTTTATCGAATGTCACAACAATATTTTTATGATGATCCGCTCTCACATTGAAAAACATTCCCACAGAGAATCCATAAATAAGCCCTGCTGAAAAATTTTCACTGAGATGTAAACACAACGCATTTTGCAACGCAAAAAGCTGAGAATATTTAGCTTTTTGCGTTCGTTTTATTCTAGATTCTGCTTCCACCAATCAGAATATGAAACGTAAAAAGCAAAACGCAAAAAGTTTTGTTGTGAATCCCACTTTATGACCAATGACACTATGGTGGAATTTACCAATGTCTCGCTTGAATACCTCTATGTCTATACTACACTATAGGTTTATTCGTTTGCAACGAGGTGTAGCACTTTCCTACCCATTCCTTTGTTTGAACTGCACTCAGCTACAATCGATTTGAAATGTGAAGTAAATTACTCTACACTACTACTACTAGAGGTTTATTGTTTTGCATCAAGGTGTAGTGTAAATTACACCTGCAGTGGGACTCTGTAACTTTTTCGCATAGCAATAGCGATAACGAAACAATCGACATCTCTTTCCGATACAACACAAAGTGATATCGTGTGCTTCGTTTACCTTCATTTCGCTTGGCTTCGCTATGCAAAACAAGTTACAGAGTACCACCCCTGGTGTACGAAAGTGCTACACCTCGATACAAACGAATAAACCTTAAGTGTCACGGATAATAGACACGGGGAAAGTTTTAAAATTCATCGATGGATCCATCGATGAGGATTGCATCCTTTGTTAACTAATGGAAAATGACAATGACAGCACGAATGCGCATTATCCATCGATGAATTTGAAAACTCGTCTAGGGTCAGCACTTGTGATGTCATTGAATTATATTTGCGCGGGAAATGTAAATAAACTACTAAATACTATACTGAACTACTACTAATGCGGTGTTGAAATCAGATAAGAAATGAAACCGAAAGGCTCTTGTTCAATAGTGTTCAATAGCTGATTATGCTCCCTTCTATCTCTTATCTTCTTTAGACAAGATCCAAGAGAGTGTAGCTGAGTACAGTTCAAAGGAATGCGTCAAATTAATTTGCAAACGAATGCTAAAATCGAGTGTAAACTACACTAGATGTAGAAAGTGCTACACCTCGATGCAAATGAATGAACCTAAAATATGTCCATATTGTCCATCGCCTTTTTCCCTGACTTCATCGGTGACGTATATTCCAAAAGCAGCGTTTTTGCTTCGCCAATCAGAATGCGTGACGCGAAAAACAAAAACGCTATCTTGGAAACTCATCTTAATCCCTAAAATCCCCACCAGTGACCGGTTGATGGCGGTTATGTGGTTATCCCATCCGGTTGATGCAGATGTAACCTTGAAATCAAATGTCAAAAATTAAAAAGCTTTAAAAAAAATTGTCGCGACTTTTGCTTTTTCGCTTTTTCTGCATTTGAACAAATTATCATTCAGCGCCAAGGTCAACTTCCTCATTAATTAGTAATTGTAAAAAAATGGTTACCGTCGTTATCGGAAACGTTTGTAAAACATGGCTATTTACTTATACTGTCTGTACCTACATTTAATAATGTATTTTTAAAAGCACTCCACGATATTCCACAACACACCGTTCAATAAAATGTTGAAGAGATCAACTTTAAAACATATAAACAAACTTTTGGACTTCTACACGAGAAAAAAGGAGGTTAGGATACCAAACCAAAACAAAATTTTTAGTGGTATCTGTTACACACCAAAGTTTTATGCTACGAGCATAGCCCACGAAGATTCGAAACCGAAACTAGCAGCCCGACTGGTGGATAGCGCTCCAAAGCAAATTCGACCCTACTTGAGGCTAGCAAGACTAGACAGACCGACAGGTACGTGGCTCCTCTTCTGGCCATGCAGTTGGAGCATAGCCTCGGCAGCAATGCCTGGATGCTTGCCAGACCTTCACATGCTTGCCTTATTCGCCACAGGTGCTTTGATCATGAGGGGCGCAGGATGCACAATAAATGATATGTGGGATCGAGACATAGACGGCAGAGTTGAACGTACCAAAGACAGACCTCTAGTGAACGGTGATATCTCCATGAAACAAGCAGTTGCATTTCTCGGTGGACAACTGAGTGTAGGACTAGCAATATTACTACAGTTAAACTGGCCTAGTGTATTTTTAGGTGCAAGTTCCTTATGTTTAGTGGTGTCATACCCTTTAATGAAGAGGTTCACATACTGGCCTCAGCTAGTGTTGGGTTTCACCTTTAATTGGGGAGCTTTGTTGGGTTACTGTGCTGTCAAAGGGTATGTCGACCTAGCGACTTGCCTACCTCTGTATTTTGCCGGCGTTAGTTGGACCATCGTTTATGACACAATCTACGCCCACCAAGACAAGACCGATGATCTCAGATTGGGGCTCAAATCCACTGCCATCAAGTTCGATCAAGATTCGAAACTGTGGCTGAGTGGCTTCGCCGGAACTATGGTAGGAAGTTTGATACTCTCAGGGGTTATGAACTGTCAAACGTGGCCATATTATGCGGCTGTAGCAATGGTTTCGACTCATATTGCCAACCAAATCTTTACACTGAAAATAGATGATGCTAGGGACTGTGGTAAGAAATTCATTTCAAATTCCAGAGTGGGCCTTATTTTGTTTGGAGGGATTTTATTAGGTACACTTCTCAAAGACAAGAGTGAAAAAACTAAAGGTGTGAATGAAGTTGTCAATGTTCCACTAGTACCATGACTGTAGGTAGAAAATATTTTACAATATTTGCACGTGTTGACATTGAATGTGATACCTACTAGTAGATATTTATTGTAATTGATTGTCACACTGATATTTATTGAATTGTTTCGTCAAACGCTGTTACAACTGGGCTGTTACCTCATTTTAATTGTTAACTTCATTTGAGTTTATTTAATATATGCCTGTTCATGAATCAGTCTTTGTCTCAATCTTAATGTTGTAAATTATTATTTTTGAACTAAAATATCACCTCAAAAATTGGTAAATTTCTATTTGATGATTTAACCTTCATGAATACATTGAAAATATAGAAGTTCAAATTTTAGAAAAACTTTCTCCAATCTCTATTGTGTTCAAAGCTCACTAAAATAATCAAATTGACCGATGGTGGAACTATTTACACACAACAAATGAATGGTGAATCCTGCTGTTATTTCTTGTCAAAAATACCAACATAATGTCATACAATGTGTATTAACGTGAATGAAGACAGCCTATATTATTGATTTTTCTTTCAATGATTTCTTCTCTGTGAATCATTGAATAACATAGCCTCAAAAATGGGAATCCACGTTTTGAATTCAATTATCCAACAATTTATAACATACCTAACATACATAACAGACCAAAAGTTACAAATAATTTCCGTATAATTCATGAATTATTGGTTAAGTACAAATCAAAGACAATTTTCTATTTAATATTCAAAGTAAGAAATTTTATGAATTTATTTCATGGTGTAAAATCAAAAAAGTCTTCAATTTAATTATGAAATTGACCTTAGAAAGCAAAGAATAATTTTGAATTGATATAGCCGATACTTGATGAAAATTAAAAAATTGAAAATAGATATTAGCAAAGAATAATTATTTAAGTAAATTTTTTTCTAAATACACCCACTACGTTTTCATAATGGACTGGAAAGAATAAATCATTTCTCCTAGCCTTTTACACCCCATAGATTCTTAATTCTATACATATTATTTTATAAATTTGTTTTGAGTTTTTAAAGGCTATGAAAATACTTGATTTGAATCGAAAAACATGGGGTGCATGAAATAGAAAATTGATGAATCAACAGTTCACCTACCTAAAGGCAGAGGCATTTTGTGCGATTTTTGCCTCAAAAATCATTGTTTGAAAAATTCAAATTCAATTCAAAAATTTAGTCTAGCAGTTATTGTGGTACTGTTAAAATTGTGTTTACGCTCACCACTGGTTTTGTCATGTCTCCCAAAACATTCCATAAATCTGAGACAGTCATCAATCCAACCAATAATACCACAAACAATCCTACAAACTTGACTGAAATACAACATGCCAACATTACACCAGTGAATGTTAACCAAAACCACCACTTTTTGCTAAACTCCTCAGTTCTTTTTGAGGATACTTTGACTGCACCCATAAAGGATGCCATCATGAAACACAACAGTATGGGGTCCAGGAGGATATACTGCGAGAGAGTAATCAGTCCCACATCTAAAATTAACAAACTGTTAAAATTAACAAATTGTTAAAAAAAAACAAATCCGGAAATAATTTACCAAAAAGAATGAGTAATGATGAGAAAACAGCTGCTGTTACACTTTCTGTCAGTTCGTCAACTGTAATAAATGCCATTGGAACCATAGTTGCCCCAAGGGTCGTACAAAACTAAAAAAAAAACAGTTCTTACCATTAGAACCTTGTTTGTTGACTCTGGTTTCAAATGGTGAATCGAAACAAAGTTGTTTTAATGCATAACAAATCACTGAGAATTCTCACCAGTCTCATTCCTATATAGGAAGTATTTCCATATTTATCTCCAGGCTTGTCAAATGGGAATGTGCCATCATATCCAGTTAAATATCCAGAAAGACCAATCAACATCTGGAATTTTATTCAGATTTGGTTATATCAGAAAACATTGAATAATTATTGAGTTTAACAGAAAATACCTTTCCCAAAGGAGGATGAACATCAAAAAAGAATGTTCTATTGATGTACCAACTTCCCATTTTGCCAAAGTGAGTTTCATCCCAGCTGAAAATGAAATAATGACAATTTTTAGTATTGCTGAAAAAAATATGACTAGCACTAGTAAAGGTATGTGAGGTAGTATAAAAAAAAGAAAAAATGGCATATTTAGATTGATATTAATATAATTGGAAAAAAA
This sequence comes from Chrysolina haemoptera, assembly GCA_958298965.1. Taxonomy (NCBI): domain Eukaryota; kingdom Metazoa; phylum Arthropoda; class Insecta; order Coleoptera; family Chrysomelidae; genus Chrysolina; species Chrysolina haemoptera. Next base: position 4,838,481 of record OY282588.1, read on the forward strand.
TGTTTTGATATATTGAGATTATACTTATACGCACCAAAAGGAGAAGTGTGAGCTTCACCCCCAAAAACCACCCCTAATAAGCATTGAAGTGGTTTTTCTAGTTTTTCTCAGAAATCATTGGTTGAACAAAAAATTTTAATCTTACTGAAAATGTTTCATATATAATTTTCTAGAAAAAGCGTATTATAGTTATTTTGTTGTATCCAACAAATTTCGAGCAAAGAATGATCGAAGTTAGGGGTTGCTTTCAGTGTAGATTTTTTATATTCCTAAGTTTTGTTTATCTGACTTCACAAATTAAAAGTGATTTTAATTCAAGATATTGAAATAATGTTCAATAATTGTTGCGGTACTAAAAAAAAAAAAATTCCAATATCAAGACAGTTTAGGTGTTTCAGTTGAGAAATACGAATACAAATAATATAGATAATACGAATACAACTAGTACAAATAATACAGATAATCCAAATACAAATAATACAAATTTTCACAATCTTGCTTTCAACGTATAAAAAAAGATTATATATGAAATTAAATATTTTTTTTTCATCAGAGTAGATACATTTTGTGAAATGAAAAAGTATCATAAAATATACTTAAAAACTACTTAAAAAAAAGGAACTGATAATTCTACCTCATGGGTGATGTGGAAACTAGCAGCAAAATTAAAATATGTCAAAATATAAAAACAGAAACAAAATATTACACAAAAAATATATTTTTGTCTATATTTTTCAGTATCAAATCTGTCGCGAGTGTATTTAAACCTCTAAACCACTGTGCTTCGGAATTTTGCTTCAGAATGTTGCATTTCTCATGCTGGGTTAAAAATGCAGGATGGGCAAGAATGTATCTGAATCCCGCCTTTAGGTGTGGTTTTTAGGAGTGAAGCTCACCCTTCTAACTTAAAAACAATTAAGATTTTGTAAGGTCTTCCTTTGTTGTGTATAATCACCAAATGGCAAAGCCTTATGATTATTTTTTTCTATTTGGCTATTTTAGGAGTAATATAAATGGACTATGACCATTTTTTGATTTAGTAATAAAAAAAGGAATACTTACCAGACATGATCTGGCTCTGTTACCTTATAGAACCTTGTCAAAATGGTCAAGAGACACACAATTCCAAACTGCACCCACCAATGTCTAAAATGAAATTATAGTTAGGTATAAATGTATTAAAAAACTAAAAAACTGTCCAGAATTCAACCTACCTATTTCCTTGTTCACTTGTTTTTTGTGCCATTTTCAGCTCATTTCAGTTTAACCATTTGAATATTGTAAAGCAGGCGTGGAAGAGTCCCGTTAGAATCTTTCAGTTGAAAATTGGATTTTTGGTACAAAACCGCTTTTTGTAGAACTAGTAAAGTTAACAATGGCGATTCACTATTCTATCTGTGATTTCCTTTTTTCATGCATTAATAAAAATAATGATCTGCGTACTTTCTCCAAAAACATTTGTTTACATTTGTTTCAAATGTCAACGTGGATAATCTTAATAATAACAAATTCATATGCAACCTGTTGAATTTTTCGTTAAATTGGTTGCCTACACAATAAATTCCGGAGTTTGTGAAATCTTTTTATGAGGTCTGTGAATCTATACTTCACTGTTCAAAAGTCCGGCATTATATCGCAGAGGGTGCGACATCTATAATTATTTGGCTGAACTGATAAAAAGTAGATCAGGTGTTTCTTGCCATAAGCGACAGTCAGTGCGTATTTATTTCAATAATTTTTGGAAAATAAATTTAGTTCAGTGATATTGTTTAGTGTTCATAGTTTCAGAATAAGTCAACTTGAAATGGCGACAAAAGTCTAAAGTTGCATTACTAAGCGCATTTGCTCATTGCCGCAGTGCTGAATGTAACACAAAGTTTCTTTACATCAATTTCTATTAAAAACAAAGAGTTACACTAAACATGGCAATGTCATCGTAGATAAAAATGTTTGATAAACTTATTTCAACTTTTGACATCTCGAGTACTTCATTCAAATTTGAATGAGACTGAAATGAATTACTATGGTCTCTTATGGAATTTAGCAGCTGATCAACATTATGTTGATATATTCTCCATGAAAATTGAAAAATGAAAAATGTGATTTATTTGTAATATCTAACAAAAAACAACTACTTTCCCGGCACAAGCCACGCTGGACATTGAACCACATCTGATAAATATTGTGAAAAGACTAACTGAAAAAAAAAATCTAAAAGTGAAAATTCGCATTTTCCTTCAGATAGTTGATTTTTTAATTTTCTCTAGTTTTCATTGAAAAAAATCAATAAATAAATTAGATAGGGACAATGTTATTAAAAAATATCACTCACAGAAATCGTTCATTTCATTGAAGCAAGGTTCGCTTCTCTCGCATTTAATTCCCAATACATTTTGGTCGACAAAAATCTATTTCGCTTTGCCAAGCTCTTCAGGGGGACTGATAGGATTGGAAAAAATAGGCTCTTCGGAAACATACACATCAGGGATGAATATGAGAGAAATATTTCTTATGCGGTAATACTTTGAAAATTATTTTTTGACATAGACCTGTCATGGGCATTGCATTTTGATTTTAGTTCGAAAATATGAATGGGATATTCATAAAATCTGTTGTAGAATCATCTGCGGCTGAAAGACAAACTTTAGTCGCTATTTTTCATCGATGGAAAGTCAATTCAATAAAATATGGAATTGGACCCAACCGGATCGCCTCAAACAGAAGTGAAATTACGAGATAAACGAGTTTGAAATTGACAGATGTCAGGTAAAAGTAGCCAAATTCAGACTGGTTGTTTATCGCCTCAATTGTCTCTAATCGAATGCGAGTTTCTCAAAATATGGAGAACAAAATAATAATAAAGAAAAAGAAGGTATTGTCCAAAGAAGAGAGCAGTTTTTTCATTCAACTGATTAAGGAAAAACGGGTTTTTGATACATGGATGAGAAAAGGATTAGGTTTTGCATATTTTCATCAACAACGATTCTTAAGTTAATTCGCAGAACACAAGGAATTTTATGTTAATAAATTCGACATATTGCAGTTTTTTTTGCATTAGTTATACGGCCTATTGCTGTGAAGTTAGGTTTTTCAATCAGAAATCAGATTGAAGCATAGGATTCCTCGATCTACTAAAAGTATCGATACCTCGACACTCAGCATCGATACTATGCAACCTCTAATTTGGCAAAGACAGTCGAATCCATTAGCATTTATTAGTATCTTGGGAACTAGTACTTTTTAACACTCATTCGGACTTATCAGAGGAGCTTTCATCACTTCCTACGAACCGCGTTCAAAAAGTAAAGTCATGACGTCATATGAGCTTATTGTCAAATCATGGGTGTTTGGAAATAATTCGTCGCCAAAATATGACTATGGAGTAATGTCAAGGTCTTCGACAAAACTGGAAACTGGCCAAAAAAATGATAAACAAAAATAATTGATAACATTGGAAGCTGGTACAACTGTCATTTTTCAACCGGTTTTTTTAACCAGTTTAAAGCAAGGTGGTTGTGAACTTTGATCAAGGCCCTCATCTTTTCAACAACGGGAAATAAACGATTTGCAATGTTTTAAACATATACTAGAAGTCCACTGCTGATTATATATTCATTTACTGAGATTTGTTCCATTGTGCCCATAAACTTTATACTGAAAAGATGTCATCAAAAAGTAAAAATCCTACAGAAGTTGTTCATGAACTCAGAAACACATTTGATAGTGGAAGAACCAAACCAATTGGATATAGAATTAAACAGCTGGAGGCGCTGAAACGATTGTTGGAGGAAAATAAAGATGAAATTACACAGGCTCTCGCTGATGACCTGCACAAGTGCAAAATAGAGTCAATGTTGATGGAAGTTGAATTCCTCATAAATGAAATACGGTACACATTAACGCACATTCACGAGTGGTCAAAGCCTGAAAAGCCATCTACAACCATCGCCAATTTGTTAGATTCAGTCTATATTTTACATGATCCCTTTGGAGTTGTTCTTGTCATGGGTGCCTGGAACTACCCGCTTCTGTTAACTTTGTCTCCTGTAATTGGTGCAATCGCAGCTGGGAATTGCGTAGTTATCAAACCTTCAGAATTATCACCTGCGACATCGAAGTTCATAGCAAAGTCTGTAGCGGAATATTTAGATGTGGATTCTTACCAAGTATACGAGGGTGGAGTTCCAGAAACTACTGAATTACTGAAAGAGAAATTTGATTATATTTTCTACACTGGCTCGACAACAGTTGGAAAAATTGTTCAAGCAGCTGCTGCGAAACATTTAACTCCAACCACACTGGAATTGGGGGGTAAGAGCCCAGTTTACCTAGATGCAACAGCAGATATTGAAGTTGCCGCAAAGAGAATCATATGGGGTAAAACTGTTAATGCCGGGCAGACATGCATAGCTCCTGATTATCTTCTCTGCCCAAGGGGCCTTCAAGATAAATTTGTGTCTGCTTGTAAGAAAGCCTTGAAGGAGTTCTACGGAGAAGACCCAAAATCCAGCCCTGATTACGGAAGGATATTAAACGAAAGACATGTTCAGAGGTTATCAGGTCTGATGAGAGGGAGTAGTGTTGCCCATGGGGGCGAAGTTGATCTTGCTGAAAAGTATATCGCACCAACAATACTGATAAATGTTGACCCAGCAGCCCCCATCATGCAAGAGGAAATTTTTGGTCCCATATTACCAATTATCCCAACTGAAAATGCTTACGATGCTATCAGATTTATAAACAGTCGAGATAAACCACTGGCATTATACATATTCTCTAACAGAAAACGAGATGTAGAGCAAATTTTGATGAACACCTCTGCTGGCGGTGTCACTGTGAATGACACAGTTATGCATTTGGCTGTACATTCTTTGCCTTTCGGCGGTGTTGGTAGTAGTGGTTTAGGAAACTATCACGGAAAATACAGCTTTGACACATTCACCCATAAAAAGGGTGTTTTGCACAAAAATTTGGGCTTCATTGGAGAAACTCTGTCTTCTCCTAGGTATCCTCCATATACCCAAGGAAAGATGACCTATCTGAGAATATTGCTAGCTCCCGGATTGACTGTGCCGAAGAAATATTTATTGCATTTATTGTCCTTTGGTTTTGGAGTAGCTTTAATGTACATAGCAAAGTATGTGCAAAACTATATCTCTTCTACCTAGATATATATCCACCAATTATTAATATTCAGCACTATATATTAATTTTTTCACACTGGTTTCACCTTGATTTCCTTGAAACTTGCAAATTTTCAATTTATTTAGGAGGACAGTAAAAGTATGAAGTATAGGGAAACATATTATTTGTTCTCATTTGTAATACTAGAATACAAGTTTTCATCAAGTTTCATTGGCAAACCTTAATTGTAAAAGGGTTTTGAAAAATGTATTTTTTTATTGCCATATTTAATTTGAAAATTGAAAAATCACACCTTTTCCAAATGGGAAATATGTGGCAATATATTTGGTGCTTATACATACTTACTTTGCTCTACTTTTTTTAAAAAAGTGAAAGATAAATTGTTTTTTCATAAGGTACATATTTTTGGGCTTTATATGAATATGATAATAATTATATCACTACCGCACACACACTCTAACCTGTTGCTAATTTTTATAAACATATTTTTTGAGTTTCACACAAATATTTTAGTCTCACACAAATATTTTGATAAAAAAAAATTTAATAATAACTAGAATACAGACAACCAAAATATCAAACAAAGATAGATCGAAATTGTAAAACAGATATTTTTCTCTGTTCAGATTTGAAGTTCTTAATGAATGGTGGAACCTGTGGGAATATTCTTATATTTAATAAAAATATGGTCAAATATATTTTATAGCATTTGTATATCTTTTTGACTTCAGTCTTGCTTTGTGTGATAGTATGTATTCTGAAGAGAAACGAATTTATTTTTGGTAATAAAGTATGAATAAGTGGTAAAAGGTGCTGTGTATCAAATTATTTTTATTATATATTTTATGAATAACGTACTTTTCCTAATGTTGTGAATATAATAATTTTTTTTTCGTATTTTTTTTATGCGTTTTACTATAGTGTTTTTTAATTTTATTATATTGTTTTGGGAAATATATATTCCAATTAAATTGACTGATTTATTTTCTCTTCCGAAATGCTACCAAAAATGTACAAAAATAGATATATACACTGCGCGCTAGCAGCGATTTCGATTTTATTTTAATTTTGCAAACACCTGGCAAGACCCGAGTGAATAATCTGGCATTTTTATTTTTCAACTCTCCAAATATCAAATTTAAAGGAATTGAAATTTCATAATGCCTCAAGAATATTTTTTGCGAAAAAAAAATAGTGTAATACTTTTCATTTAACATAGACACATAATAGCTATGGAAAAATTGACACTCAATAGCTATCCTAAATTCCTAAATCTATTAGCTCTGCAAATATCTGCCTAAGAAAAAAAAGGACCGCCGGCTGAGATAAAACCCGGGAGTCATCAGTTTGAATTAGTTCGATCGAATATTTTTTCATTATTTTCACTCTTAGAGCGGAAATACTGTCACAAAATGTCATCTTTGTGTTGAGGTCTGAGAGCGTCAAACGCTATTTTGGTAAGCGCCGGTTGTGGAAAATGGTAAATGCGTGTTTCTTCAGTTTTTGAACTATAATTTAGAATATGGTCCGTATATATCCTTGGTTACTCTGGTTAGTAATTTGGCGGTCCGTATATACCAACTTCCTGAAAATTCGATGACTATTTCCTGAAACATCGGTTATTTATCGGTCACCAGAGCAACCGTACTTTTTCCTCGGTAACTCGGGAACCGCTTGTCATTTGTCAATTGGAATCATTTTATCGAGTGCCAGATTTGAAACTTTGGATCAAAAATATAATATTTATCTCAAAAAAGGTCTTTGGGTCTGAAAGCATTACATTTAATTGTTTTTTTGAAGAAAAATTATACTTTAAAAAAAATGTATTTCAAATTGTTGACTGAAGACAAGTGACAAATAGGTCCGTATATGTGCAGCCGGTTGCTTGAAAACTCAGAAACCGCTACTTACCAATCTGAAATGTTTGGTGATATACGGACCATACCCTATTAAATCTGAGGAAACCGGTAATGTGTGAACAAATCTTTCAAAATTGGTAGTAAATTGAATAAAATACGTTTGGTTTATTTCCTGCTCAATGACGTCTCATCATTTAGATATCATTTTGCGAGTGTGTTTTTTGTATTGTAATAGTAAGGTATGTGTACAAATTTTCACATTTTTAAATTGGTAGGAAATTGCTCGAAATACAAGGTATACTTATTCAAGGGTAGTTTTGCTCTCACATCTTCCCTATCTATATATTCATAGTAATGTGTGCTCATATCGATTTGCGAGTGTTTATTACTTTGACCATTATTTTATATATCTTAGTAAATGTGTGTACACATTTTCACATTTCCAAATTGGTAGGAAATAGCTCAAAATAAGAGTCATACTTCAAGGGTACTGGGTAGTTACCCTCATATCTCCTGTTATATCAATTTGCGAGTGATTATTTCTTGACCATTATTTTATATATTTTCATAATACTTTGTGTATATATTTTCACGTTTTTAAATTGGTAGAAAATTGCTCAAAATACGAAGTATACTTCAAGGATATTTACCTTCACATCTTCCATCATATCAATTTGCTAGTGTTTATTTCTTCGCCATATCATGTGTCCAAATTTTCACGTTTTCAAATTGGTAGAAAATCGCTCAAAATACGAGTCATACTTCAAGGGTAGTTACCATCATATCTCCTCTTATATCAATTTGCGAGTGATTATTTCTTGGCCATTATTTTATATAATTTCATAGTACGCACTTTATATATGTACATATTTTCACGTTTTTAAATTGGTAGGAAATTGCTCAAAATACGAGGTATACTTCCAGGGTATTACCTTCATATTTCTTCGTCATCATATCCTATATATGCATGGTATGTAAAAATTTTCACGATTTCAAATTGGTGGAAAATAGCTCAAAATACGAGTCATACTTCAAGGGTAGTTACCCTCATATCTCTTGTTATATCAATTTACGAGTGATTATTTCTTCGCCATCATATCCTATGATATGTACTAATTTTCACGTTTTCAAAATAGCTCAAAATATGAGTCATACTTCAAGATTAGTTACCCTCTCATATCTCCTGTTTGCGAGTGAATTTTTTGCCATTATTTTATATAGTGTTATTGAATATATTAACAAATTTCCACGTTTTTGAATTAGTAGGAAATTGCTCAAAATACATTATTTTACCCTCACATCTCCCATTATATTGATTTGTGAGTGTTTAATTTTTCGCCATTATTTTCTACAGTATTATTGTAATGTGTTTGCAAATTTTCACGTTTTTAAATTGGTTGGAAATTGCTCAAAATACGAGTTATACTTCGAGAGCAGTTATCCTCATATATCTCCCGTTATATCAATTTCAGAGTGTTTTTTTCTTGAACATAATTTTCTATGGCCTTAAAGTGATGTGTTTCCGAATTCTGTACTTTTTTTCTACGACTTTTCTCACTTTTACAAATTTCCGTATCTACCTACTACGATGATAAGATTTTCAAATTAAAATTTTGACGGACGCTACTGGGTGTTCGGTTGTTTCCGCCAAATTGGCAGCTGTTTTGACGCCAATGTCGTGCGAAAACTTTTCTTACCCTCAAAAAAAGTATCACTTGATACATAAATAACTATTGTAGATTATCTGTCTTGTGAAATTATTTTTAGACGTGGCGCTCTGGGGAGTTTTTCTGATATTCAGTGGTGCATTCACTTTTTGACTGTTAAAAACCCCCGAAAACAAACACTCGGGTGATCGGTGCGCAATTGAAACAGACTACAGATAAAAAAAACAATGTGAAGTTGGCAGCCATCTCGAATTTTCCGAACGTTCTCGATTGATCAGTGGCGTGTTTCCCTCCTTTTTTTTCGGTTACTGATTTGAATTCTGGATTTCATGAAATAAACTGGTGGAAAATACATGTGTATTTATGGCCAGTTGCTCGTATGCACGGATGGAAAGAACATGTTGGAGAAAAATGACGTTTAGAATTGCGCTGTGTGAATTTTCAATCCCTTTTTCATGAGGCCTATTCTGCTTTATTGTCAGAAGAAAAACAATCTTATCGACAAAGTCATGTAATACAGATTAAAAGATAAAGACAGCGACCAGCGGGAAGGTGTGAGCGCACCTGTCGGGAAAGGATTGGGAAAGGTGCTTTCAATCAATAAACAATGTTGGGAGAATCATTATTATCAATTTTAATTGAAAATATAAACGTATAAAATTCATTCAGTATGCAATAATCTCAGCTCAGCAAATGTCGATTATCTTGTGAGTGGTTTCAGAATTCTGGATGAGGGTCAACAATATCATTATGGACCTGAAAATGAAAAAATAGAGTACCGATCCAACTTATATGCAATATTCTGATACAGACCCTATTGGGCCACTTACATTGCTCTCCGATCACATTCACATTACGGTTCTTAGCTGGATGCGATTCAAACAGATTGCACATTTTTGACACTCTGGAATGACTTGCACTGCACAATTTCAAGTCTTGCGCTGCACTTTCTGGAACCTCAGTCTGAAAAAAGTATACCAAAAAAGTAACTGTAATATCAACTTAATTATGATATTTTGATACTCATCCTAATGGGCTACTCACCTCATTGAAACCTACTGCACTGTACTTCCTGGAACCTTCAATCTAAAAAAGGTACACAAAGGAAACTTACTGTAATATCGACTCAATTTTAATACTCTGTTACTCACCCTATTGGGCTACTTTTACCTCATTTTGATACCCACAACATTGCGGTTCTTAGTTGCAAACTTTCAACATTCTGAAATAACTTGCAATTTTCATGGAGAATGTTCCCCTTTTGCACTGCACTATTATAACAACTTGAAAAAACTTGCAATTTCTGAAACCTTTAATCTGAAAGAACTATATAGAGAAAATTAACCGCAATATTAACTTAATTATAAAGTTTTGATACTCACCCTATTAGGTTACTTACCTTATTTCGATACCTACCACATTACGGTTCATAGCTGGATGCGATTCAAACCTAAAAAGATGTCAGCCCTATCAAGGATATTAATCTGTAATATATTGGTGCTCACTTGGCCGATAATAGTTCCATCTATTCTTACCGAGAACAATAAACGCAAATGGTTTGAATTTTTTAGATTTGAACTGTTATCGCTCGACAGGGACCAGCGGGAAGGTGTGAGCGCCCCTGTCGGGAAAGGATTGGGAAAGGTGCTTTTAGTCAAGGAATAGAATGTTAGGAGAATAATTAACAAACATTTTAATTACCAATTTAAACGTATAAAGTACATTCAGCATGAAATCTCAGCTTAGCAATTGCCGATTATCTTGAGTGGTTTCAGAATTCTGGATGATGGTCAACAATATCATGACGGATCTGGAACTGAAAAAGTAGAGTACCCTTTCAACTTATTTGCAATATTTTGATATAGACCCTATTGGGCTACTTATCTTGTTTTCATACCGATCACATTACGGTTCATAGCTGGATGCGATCCAAACCAATTGCACATTTTTAACACTGTGAAATGACTTGCACTGCACAATTTCGATAGCCTAAAAAAATGACACTGCACTTTCTGGATTCTTCAATCTGGAAGAATTATATAGAGTTGATTAACGGTAATATCAACTTAATTATGTAATTCTGATACTCACCATATTGGACTACTTACCTGATTTTGATACCCACCACATTACGGTTCTCAGTTGCACACTTTTAACACTCAAATAACTTGCACTTATACTGCACTTTATGAAACCTTCAATCTGAAAAAAAAGTGTTCAAATGAAACTAACTTTAATATCAACTAAATTATTATACTCTGTTACTCACGTCATTGGGCTACTTACCTTATTTTGATACCCACAACATTATGGTTGTTAGTTGCACACTTTCAACACTCTGAAATAACTTTCACTGCACTATTATAACAACTTAAAAAAACTTGCATTGCACTTTCTGGAACCTTCAATCTGAAAAAAGTATACAAAGGAAACTAACTGTAATATCGACTTAATTATGATATTCTGTTACTCACCCTATTGGGCTACCTACCTTATTTTGATACCCACAACATTACGGTTCTTAGTTGCACACTTTCAACACACAAATAACTTGCATTGCACTATTATAACAACTTGGAAAAACTTACACTGCACTTTCTAGAACATTCAACCTGAAAAAACTATGCAAAGGAAAATAACTGTAATATCAACCTAATATTATGATATTCTGATACTCACTCTTTTGAGCTACTTACTTACTTCATTTCCACTTCATTCCGGTTCTCAGATGGATGCGATCAAAAACTATTGCACACTTTTAACAATTTGAAAGAACTTGCCCTGCACTTTCTGGAACCTTCAATCTGAAAGAAGTGTATGAAGAAAAATAACTGAAATTAATCATGACATTCTGATATTTACCCTATTGGGCCACTCACCTTAATTTGACCTAAAACATTAAAATTCTCAGCTGCATGCGATCCAAACCGATTGCTCACTTTCAACAATATGAAAAACAATGTACCGCACTTTCCGGAACCTTTGGACTGAAAGAAGTAAATATATAAATTACACTGAGTTCAATAGTAACTCAATTACGATACTCTGTTCCTCACCAACTCACCCTATTGGGCTGTGTACTTATAATATTTTGATACCCACCTTATCACGGTTCTTATCTGTATACATTCCAAACCGATCGCACATATCCAACGATCTGAAAGAACTTGCACTGGACTATCTGGAAACTTTAATTTCTAATAAGTATATGAGGATACCTAACTGTAATGAAGACTGACAAAATATTTGGAAATGACTTCCGGAATGGACAATATTTATTATTAAACAAACAAAATCATACAAGCCAAACGAACCTTAACCCAGACATAGTTACCAGGTTCCTTTTTGTATCTCTGTAGCTAACGACGAGCCAAGCCTTGACCTTGGTTAACTGAGCTGGAAAATTGCATCTGCATGAACCCATGAACCTGTGGACGATCTGCCCTCTTGCTTTTTAACTGTTGAAAAATTACTAAACCTGATTATCTCAAACTGACGGAATAGACTAAGTCTCAACTCACTTATCGTTTCAATATTCAGCGTCACAACTAACATCGTTTGCATTGTGGCTAAAACTGTTCGCTGATAGGTCCTTCGTGACATGTTTCCTGAAAAGATGCCAGTCCCATCAGAGGTCCAGGAAACTATGCTCATTAGTCGTGGAGGTCTCAAGAGCAGATTTAGTAGTGAATTCGAATATTCCATCTGCCTCGTCCAACTCACCTGGGCAAATACACATCTCAGAAGTATCCAGACATATTTTTCATGAACCTTCAGTGCGACTTGCTGATCTGATCGTGTCTGCGATGACCATCACATTGCCGACTGAGGTGTTACAAACTCCGCGCTCACCAACAATCAGTGGAAGAACCACTCTCTCGTTCTTTCCCCCTTCGACATTTTGCCGAAGCTTTCTGTCTCCAGGTTCCAGACTCTAGAAAGCTTTAGCCCACTCATCGTTTTAATATTCAACGATGATCCGTTCAATTCCTTGAGCCTTTCGGCTGGCTCTTACCCTGTTTCCAGGGAACAGTGTCCGCTGATAGATCCGTCATAACAAGTTAGGTCCCCTGAAAGAGATAATCCTATCAGGAAACTCGTTATACGGCATCTGCGGACCCTGCTCACTGGTCATGGAGGCCTAAGAAGCGGTCTTAATGGTGAGTTCGAATGTTGCAACAGCCTCAGCCAACTCAGCTGGGAAATTGAACCTGTGGACTATTCACCCTCCTGTCTTCTTCCTGTTGAAAAATAACCGAACCTTATTATCTCAAACTGATGGAATAGAGAAAGTATTAACTCATTTATCGTTTCAATATTCAGCAATAGTCTCCATTGACATCGCTCGCCTCCTGACTAGAAGTGTTCGCTGATAGGTCCTTCGTTACATGTTTCCTGAAAATATATCGGTCCGAATAAAAATCTCGTTATATATAACTAGCGCTCCAGAAAACTATGCTCATTGGTCGTGAAGGTCTTAAGAGCAGATTTAGTATTAGATTCGAATGTTGCAAGGGCCTTGTCCCACTCACCTAGGAAATTACATTTCTCAGAATTGCTCTAGACATATTTGTCACTAACGTTCAGTGCGACTTGCTGATCCATCATATCTGCGAAGACCATCACATTGCCGACTAAGGAGTTGCACACTCCGCCCTCACCAACAATCAGTGGGAGAACCACTCTCTCGTTCTTTCCCCCTTCGACATTTTGCCGAAGCTTTCTGTCTCGAGGTTCCAGACTCTAGAGAGCTTTAGCCCACTCATCGTTTTTATAATCAACGATGATCCGTTCAATTCCTTGAGCCTTTCGGCTGGCTCTTACCCTGTTTCCAGGGAACAGTGTCCGCTGATAGATCCGTCATAACAAGTTAGGTCCCCTGAAAGAGATAATCCTATCAGGAAACTCGTTATACGGCATCTGCGGACCCTGCTCACTGGTCATGGAGGCCTAAGAAGCGGTCTTAATGGTGAGTTCGAATGTTGCAACTGCCTCAGCCAACTCAGCTGGGAAAGTGTGTGGACTATTCACCCTCCTGTCTTCTTCCTGTTGAAAAATAACCGAACCTTATTATCTCAAACTGATGGAATAGAGAAAGTATTAACTCACTTATCGTTTCAATATTCAGCAATAGTCTCCATTGACATCGCTCGCCTCCCGACTAGAAGTGTTCGCTGATAAGTCCTTCGTCACATGTTTCCTGAAAATATAAAACTATGCTCATTGGACGTGGAGGTCTAAAGAGCCGATTAAGTATTTGATTCGAATGTTGCAACTGCTTTGTCAAACTCACCCGAAAAATTACATTTCTCAGAAGTGCTCTAGACATATTTGTCATTAACGTTCAGTGCGACTTGCTGATCCATCATATCTGCGAAGACCATCACATTGCCGACTGAGGAGTTGCACACTCCGCCCTCACCAACAATCAGTGGGAGAACCACTCTCTCGTTCTTTCCCCCTTCGACATTTTGCCGAAGCTTTCTGTCTCGAGGTTCCAGACTCTAGAGAGCTTTAGCCCACTCATCGTTTTTATAATCAACGATGATCCGTCCAATTCCTTGAGCCTTTTGGCTGGCTCTTACCCTGTTTCCAGGGAACAGTGTCCGCTGATAGATCCGTCATAACAAGTTAGGTCCCCTGAAAGAGATAATCCTATCAGGAAACTCGTTATACGGCATCTGCGGACCCTGCTCACTGGTCATGGAGGCCTAAGAAGCGGTCTTAATGGTGAGTTCGAATGTTGCAACTGCCTCAGCCAACTCAGCTGGAAAATTGAACCTGTGGACTATTCACCCTCCTGTCTTCTTCCTGTTGAAAAATAACCGAACCTTATTATCTCAAACTGATGGAATAGAGAAAGTATTAACTCACTTATCGTTTCAATATTCAGCAATAGTCTCCATTGACATCGCTCGCCTCCTGACTAGAAGTGTTCGCTGATAGGTCCTTCGTTACATGTTTCCTGAAAATATATCGGTCCGAATAAAAATCTCGTTATATATAACTAGCGCTCCAGAAAACTATGCTCATTAGTCGTGAAGGTCTTAAGAGCAGATTTAGTATTAGATTCGAATGTTGCAAGGGCCTTGTCCCACTCACCTAGGAAATTACATTTCTCAGAATTGCTCTAGACATATTTGTCACTAACGTTCAGTGCGACTTGCTGATCCATCATATCTGCGAAGTTCATCACATTGCCGACTGAGGTGTTACAAACTCCGCGCTCACCAACAATCAGTGGAAGAACCACTCTCTCGTTCTTTCCCCCTTTGACATTTTGCCGAAGCTTTCTGTCTCGAGGTTCTAGACTCTAGAGAGCTTTAGCCCACTCATCGTTTTAATAATCAACGATGATCCGTTCAATTGCTTGAGCCTTTTGGCTGGCTCTTACCCTGTTTCCAGGGAACAGTGTCCGCTGATAGATCCGTCATAACAAGTTAGGTCCCCTGAATGAGATAATCCTATCAGGGAACTCGTTATACGGCATCTGCGGACCCTGCTCACTGGTCATGGAGGCCTCAGAAGCGGTCTTAACGGTGAGTTCGAATGTTGCAACTGCCTCGGCCAACTCAGCTGGGAAATTGCATCAGCATGAACCTGTGGACGATTCACCCTCCTGTTTTTTTTTCTGTTAAAGAGTTGCCAAATCAGATTATCTCAAACTGATGGAATAGAGATAGTCTCAACTCACTTATCGTTTCAATATTTCAATAGTATTGTTGAGCGAAAGTTCCCATTGATATGGTTTGCCTTCTGGCTACAAGTGTTCGTTTATAGGTTCTTCGTCACATATTTCCTGAAAAGATGTCAGTCCTATCAGCGATATTAATCTCCAGTACATTGGTGCTCACTTGGCCGATAATAGTTCCATCTGATCTTATTGAGAACAATAAATGCAAATGGTTTGAATTTTTTAGATTTGAACTGTTATCGCTCGACAGGGACCAGCGGGAAGGTGTGAGCGCCCCTGTCGGGAAAGGATTGGAAAAGGTGCTTTTAGTCAAGGTATAGAATGTTAGGAGAATAATTAACAATAATTTTAATTACCAATTTAAACGTATAAAGTACATTCAGCATGCAATCTCAGCTTAGCAATTGCCGATTATCTTGAGTGGTTTCAGAATTCTGGATGATGGTCAACAATATCATGACGGATCTGGAAATGAAAAAGTACAGTACCCTTCCAACTTATTTGCAATATTTTGATACAGACCCTATTGGGCTACTTATCTTGTTTCCATACCGATCACATTACGGTTCATAGCTGGATGCGATTCAAACCGATTGCACATTTTTAACACTGTGAAATGACTTGCACTGCACGGTTTCGATAGCCTAAAAAAATTACACTGCACTTTCTGGATTCTTTAATCTGGAAGAATTATAGAGTTAATTGACGGTAATATCAACTTAATTATGTAATTCTGATACCCACCATATTGGACTACTTACCTGATTTTGATACCCACCACATTACGGTTCCTATTTGCACACTTTTAACACTCAAATAACTTGCACTTATACCGCACTTTATGAAACCTTTAATCTGAAAAAAAGTGTACTAAGGAAACGAACTGTAATATCAACTAAATTATTATACTCTATTACTCACCTCATTGGGCTACTTACCTTATTTTGATACCCACAACATTACGGTTCTTAGTTGCACACTTTCAACACTCTGAAATAACTTTCACTGCACTATTATAACAACTAAAAAAACTTGCATTGCACTTTCTGGCACCTTCAATCTGAAAAAAGTATACAAAGGAAACTATCTCTAATATCGACTTAATTATGATATCCTGTTACTCACCCTATTGGGCTACCTACCTTATTTTGATACCCACAACATTACGGTTCTTAAATGCACACTTTCAACACACAAATAACTTGCATTGCACTATTATAACAACTTGTAAAAACTTACACTGCACTATCTAGAACGTTCAACCTGAAAAAACTGCAAAGGAAAATAACTGTAATATCAAGCTAATATTATGATATTCTGATACTCACTCTTTTGAGCTACTTACTTACTTTATTTCTACTTCATTCCGGTTCTCATATGTATGCGATCAAAAACTATTGCACACTTTTAACAATTTGAAAGAACTTGCCCTGCACTTTCTGGAACCTTCAATCTGAAAGAAGTATATGAAGGAAAATAACTGATATAAATCATGACATTCTGATATTTACCCTATTGGGCCACTCACCTTAATTTTACCCACAACATTAAAATTCTCAGCTGCATGCGATCTGAAAAAAAAATTACCGCACTTTCCGGAACCTTTGGACTGAAAGAAGTAAATATATAAATTACACTGAGTTCAATAGTAACTCGATTATGATACTCTGTTCCTCACCAACTCCCCCTTTTGGGCTGTGTACTTATAATATTTTGATACCCACCTTATCACGGTTCTTATCTGTTTACATTCCCAACCGATCGCACATATCCAACGATCTGAAAGAACTTGCACTGGACTATCTGGAAACTTTAATTTCTAATAAGTATATGAGGATACCTAACTGTAATGAAGACTGATAAAATATTTGGAAATGACTTTCGGAATGGACAATATTTATTATTAAACAAACAAAATCATACAAGCCAAACGAACCTTAACCCAGACATAGTTACCAGGTTCCTTTTTGTATCTCTGTAGCTAACGACGAGCCAAGCCTTGACCTTGGTTAACTGAGCTGGAAAATTGCATCTGCATGAACCCATGAACCTGTGGACGATCTGCCCTCTTGCTTTTTAACTGTTGAAAAATTACTAAACCTGATTATGTCAAAGTGACGGAATAGACTAAGTCTCAACTCACTTATCGTTTCAATATTCAGCGTCACCATTGACATCGTTTGCCTTGTGGCTAAAACTGTTTGCTGATAGGTCCTTCGTGACATGTTTCCTAAAAAGATGCCAGTCCCATCAGAGGTCCAGGAAACTATGCTCATTAGTCGTGGAGGTCTCAAGAGCAGATTTAGTAGTGAATTCAAATATTCCATCTGCCTCGTCCAACTCACCTGGGAAAATACACATCTCAGAAGTGTCCAGACATATTTTTCATAAACCTTCAGTGCGACTTGCTGATCTGATCGTGTCTGCGATGACCATCACATTGCCGACTGAGGTGTTACAAACTCCGCGCTCACCAACAATCAGTGGGAGAACCACTCTCTCGTTCTTTCCCCCTTCGACATTTTGCCGAAGCTTTCTGTCTCCAGGTTCCAGACTCTAGAGAGCTTTAGCCCACTCATCGTTTTTATAATCAACGATGATCCGTCCAATTCCTTGAGCCTTTTGGCTGGCTCTTACCCTGTTTCCAGGGAACAGTGTCCGCTGATAGATCCGTCATAACAAGTTAGGTCCCCTGAAAGAGATAATCCTATCAGGAAACTCGTTATACGGCATCTGCGGACCCTGCTCACTGGTCATGGAGGCCTAAGAAGCGGTCTTAATGGTGAGTTCGAATGTTGCAACTGCCTCAGCCAACTCAGCTGGGAAAGTGTGTGGACTATTCACCCTCCTGTCTTCTTCCTGCTGAAAAATAACCGAACCTTATTATCTCAAACTGATGGAATAGAGAAAGTATTAACTCACTTATCGTTTCAATATTCAGCAATAGTCTCCATTGACATCGCTCGCCTCCCGACTAGAAGTGTTCGCTGATAGGTCCTTCGTCACATGTTTCCTGAAAATATAAAACTATGCTCATTGGACGTGGAGGTCTAAAGAGCCGATTAAGTATTTGATTCGAATGTTGCAACTGCTTTGTCAAACTCACCCGAAAAATTACATTTCTCAGAAGTGCTCTAGACATATTTGTCATTAACGTTCAGTGCGACTTGCTGATCCATCATATCTGCGAAGACCATCACATTGCCGACTGAGGAGTTGCACACTCCGCCCTCACCAACAATCAGTGGGAGAACCACTCTCTCGTTCTTTCCCCTTTCGACATTTTGCCGAAGCTTTTTGTCTCGAGGTTCCAGACTCTAGAGAGCTTTAGCCCACTCATCGTTTTTATAATCAACGATGATCCGTCCAATTCCTTGAGCCTTTTGGCTGGCTCTTACCCTGTTTCCAGGGAACAGTGTCCGCTGATAGATCCGTCATAACAAGTTAGGTCCCCTGAAAGAGATAATCCTATCAGGAAACTCGTTATACGGCATCTGCGGACCCTGCTCACTGGTCATGGAAGCCTCAGAAGCGGTCTTAACGGTGAGTTCGAATGTTGCAACTGCCTCGGCCAACTCAGCTGGGAAATTGCATCAGCATGAACCTGTGGACGATTCACCCTCCTGTTTTTTTTTCTGTTAAAGAGTTGCCAAATCAGATTATCTCAAACTGATGGAATAGAGATAGTCTCAACTCACTTATCGTTTCAATATTTCAATAGTATTGTTGAGCGAAAGTTCCCATTGATATGGTTTGCCTTCTGGCTACAAGTGTTCGCTTATAGGTTCTTCGTCACATATTTCCTGAAAAGATGTCAGTCCTATCAGCGATATTAATCTTCAGTACATTGGTGCTCACTTGGCCGATAATAGTTCCATCTGATCTTATTAAGAACAATAAATGCAGACGGTTTGAATTTCTTAGATTGGAACTGTTATCGCTCGACAGGGACCAGCGGGAAGGTGTGAGCGCCCCTGTCAGGAAAGGATTGGGATAGGTGCTTTTAGTAAAGGAATAGAATGTTAGATGAATCATCAACATTAATTTTAATTAACAATAAAAACTTATAAAATACATTCAGCATGCACGAATCTCAGCTCAGCGAGAACCGATTAGTTCGAGAGGTTTCGGAATTCTGGATGATGTTGAAGAATATCATTATGAATCTGAAAATGAAAAAGAAGAACACCTATCTCAGTTATAGATCGCAAAAATCATACGTGAGTAGCATCCACGTTTCGAATACAGTGAGTTTCAAATTTTGTAAAAAAAATATATGAAAATACCTATCTAATTGTGATTCAATTTAACTTATATGCAATATTCTGATCCAGACACTCCATTGGACAGAATACCGATTACATTACAGTTCTTAGTTGGATGCGATCCGAACCTATTTTCAACACATTTTCAACACTCTGAAATGACTTGCACTGTTCTTTGATTTTTTTTCTTTTTCTTTTTTTTCTTTCTTTTTTTTTAGGTATTTTTCTTTTTACATGCAATTTTTTTATCCAGAATAACGTTACTAAAAGTGAAACATTGTCAACCACCTTCAAACAGAATTGCACTGTGTTTTCTGGAACATCTAATCTGAAAAAAGTGTATAAAGATATGTATAAGCATTGAGCTACTTACTTTATTCTGATACCCACCACTTTACGATTCAAACCTATTGCACACTTTTAACACTCTGAAATGTCTTGAAAATTATTTTCTGGAACGTCTTTTCTGAAAAATGTATATATAGTATAAGTATAAGTATTGAACTACTTACTTTTTTTATACCAACCATTTAACGGTTCTTAGCTGGATGCGAGTCAAACCGATTGCAAATTTTCAACACTATGAAATAACTTGCACTGCACAATTCCAACAATCCAAAAAAACTTGCACTGTACTTTCTGGAATCTCAGTCTGAATAAAGTATACAAAGGAAGACTCGAGTTGGTCATCAAAATATTTCTGATGAGTTTTCGACATTTTCGTTCAAATATTCGGAATCAACACGTCAAAATACGTTCGAAGACCAAAATTTGAAATTCAAAATATGAAAAATAAAAAATCTCAGAAAATTGGATTTTGTACCCTAAACACCCTTTTCCGCCTAAATCTTATATCTGAGCATATAAAAAATCTTACATTTTCGGAATGAGCACGAAATTTTACCTATGCAGTGCAAATTTCAAGTCGATGTGACGTCTTAGTATTTTTCATGATTTTTAGGCCCTTGCAACTTTTTACGAGTGATTTTCATTTTTTTCGATTGATTTGAAATTTACAATATATACTAATTCAACCATTGTGAATCGATTGGCGTTCGCAGAATTTGTCTATCTCTAACCGTTTTTTAGTTGGTCATCTCTAAATCAGCTTTTAGATGTTTTTTTTCCGCCAAAAATATTTCTGATGAGTTTTCGACATTTTCGTTCAAAGATTCGGAATCAGCACGTCAAAATACGTTCGAAGACAAAAATTTGAAATTCGAGAAATGAAAAATAAAAAATCTCAGAAAATTGGATTTTCTACCTTAAACACCGTTTCCGACTAAATCTTATATCTGAACATATAAAAATCATGCATTTTCGGAATTAGCAGGAAATTTTACGTATACAGTGCAAATTTTAAGTCGATGTGACGACTTAGTATTTTTCATGATTTATAAGGGTACAAACTTTTTTCGCGTAATTTTTAATTTTTTTCGATTGATTCAAAATTCACAATACTAATTCGACCATTCTGAATCGATTGGCGTTCGCAGAATTTGTCTATCTCTAACCTTTTTCGAGTTGGTCATCTCTAAATCAGTTTTAGATGGTTTTTTTTCGCCAAAAATATTTCTGATGAGTTTTCGACATTTTCGTTCAAAGATTCGGATCAGCACGTCAAAATACGTTCGAGGACCAAAATTTGAAATTCGAAAAATGAAAAATAAAAAATCTCAGAAAATTGGATTTTGTACTTGAAACACCCTTTTCCGCCTAAATCTTAAATCTGAGCATATAAAAATCATACATTTTCGGAATGAGCACGAAATTTTACGTATACAGTGCAAATTTCAAGTCGATGTGACGACTTAGTATTTTTCATGATTTTTAGGCCCTTGCAACTTTTTACGAGTGATTTTAATTTTTTTCGATTATTTGAAATTTACAATATATACTAATTCGACCATTCTGAATCGATTGGCTTTCGCAGAATTTGTCTATCTCTAACCGTTTTCGAGTTGGTCAGCTCTACATCAGTTTTTAGATGGTTTTTTCCCGCCAAAAATATTTCTGATGAGTTTTCGACATTTTCGTTCAAATATTCGGAATCAACACGTCAAAATACGTTCGAGGACCAAAATTTGTAATTCGAAAAATGAAAAATAAAAAATCTCAGAAAATTGGATTTTGGACTTTAAACACCCTTTTCCGCCTAAATCTTAAATCTGAGCATATAAAAATCATACATTTTCGGAATGAGCACGAAATTTTACGTATACAGGGCAAATTTCAAGTCGATGTGACGACTTAGTATTTTTCATGATTTTTAGGGGTGAACCCCTTGCAACTTTTTACGAGTGATTTTCATTTTTTTCGATTGATTTGAAATTTACAATATATACTAATTCGACCATTCTGAATCGATTGGCGTTCGCAGAATTTGTCTATCTCTAACCGTTTTCGAGTTGGTCAGCTCTACATCAGTTTTTAGATGGTTTTTTCCCGCCAAAAATATTTCTGATGAGTTTTCGACATTTTCGTTCAAATATTCGGAATCAACACGTCAAAATACGTTCGAAGACCAAAATTTGAAATTCAAAATATGAAAAATAAAAAATCTCAGAAAATTGGATTTTGTACCCTAAACACCCTTTTCCGCCTAAATCTTATATCTGAGCATATAAAAAATCTTACATTTTCGGAATGAGCACGAAATTTTACCTATGCAGTGCAAATTTCAAGTCGATGTGACGTCTTAGTATTTTTCATGATTTTTAGGCCCTTGCAACTTTTTACGAGTGATTTTCATTTTTTTCGATTGATTTGAAATTTACAATATATACTAATTCAACCATTGTGAATCGATTGGCGTTCGCAGAATTTGTCTATCTCTAACCGTTTTTTAGTTGGTCATCTCTAAATCAGTTTTTAGATGTTTTTTTCGGGCCAAAAAATTTCTGATGAGTTTTCGACATTTTCGTTCAAAGATTCGGAATCAGCACGTCAAAATACGTTCGAGGACCAAAATTTGAAATCCGAAAAATGAAAAATAAAAAATCTCAGAAAATTTCAAGTCGATGTGACGACTTAGTATTTTTCATGATTTATAAGGGTACAAACTTTTTTCGCGTAATTTTTAATTTTTTTCGATTGATTCAAAATTCACAATACTAATTCGACCATTCTGAATCGATTGGCGTTCGCAGAATTTGTATATCTCTAACCGTTTTCGAGTTGGTCAGCTCTACATCAGTTTTTAGATGGTTTTTTCCCGCCAAAAATATTTCTGACGAGTTTTCGACATTTTCGTTCAAAGATTCGGAATCAACACGTCAAAATACGTTCGAGGACCATAATTTGAAATTCAAAAAATGAAAAATAAAAAATCTCAGAAAATTGGATTTTGTACCTTAAACACCCTTTTCCGCCTAAATCTTATATCTGAGCATATAAAAAATCTTACATTTTCGGAATGTGCACGAAATTTTACGTATACAGTGCAAATTTCAAGTGATGTGACGACTTAGTATTTTTCATGATTTTTAGGGGTGCAACTTTTTACGAGTGATTTTCATTTTTTTCGATTGATTTGAAATTTACAATATATACTAATTCGACCATTGTGAATCGATTGGCGTTCGCAGAATTTGTCTATCTCTAACCTTTTTCGAGTTGGTCATCTCTAAATCAGTTTTTAGATGTTTTTTTTTCGCCAAAAATATTTCTGATGAGTTTTCGACATTTTCGTTCAAAGATTCGGATCAGCACGTCAAAATACGTTCGAGGACCAAAATTTGAAATTCGAAAAATGAAAAATAAAAAATCTCAGAAAATTGGATTTTGTACTTGAAACACCCTTTTCCGCCTAAATCTTAAATCTGAGCATATAAAAATCATACATTTTCGGAATGAGCACGAAATTTTACGTATACAGTGCAAATTTCAAGTCGATGTGACGACTTAGTATTTTTCATGATTTTTAGGCCCTTGCAACTTTTTACGAGTGATTTTAATTTTTTTCGATTATTTGAAATTTACAATATATACTAATTCGACCATTCTGAATCGATTGGCTTTCGCAGAATTTGTCTATCTCTAACCGTTTTCGAGTTGGTCAGCTCTACATCAGTTTTTAGATGGTTTTTTCCCGCCAAAAATATTTCTGATGAGTTTTCGACATTTTCGTTCAAATATTCGGAATCAACACGTCAAAATACGTTCGAGGACCAAAATTTGTAATTCGAAAAATGAAAAATAAAAAATCTCAGAAAATTGGATTTTGGACTTTAAACACCCTTTTCCGCCTAAATCTTAAATCTGAGCATATAAAAATCATACATTTTCGGAATGAGCACGAAATTTTACGTATACAGGGCAAATTTCAAGTCGATGTGACGACTTAGTATTTTTCATGATTTTTAGGGGTGAACCCCTTGCAACTTTTTACGAGTGATTTTCATTTTTTTCGATTGATTTGAAATTTACAATATATACTAATTCGACCATTCTGAATCGATTGGCGTTCGCAGAATTTGTCTATCTCTAACCGTTTTCGAGTTGGTCAGCTCTACATCAGTTTTTAGATGGTTTTTTCCCGCCAAAAATATTTCTGATGAGTTTTCGACATTTTCGTTCAAATATTCGGAATCAACACGTCAAAATACGTTCGAAGACCAAAATTTGAAATTCAAAATATGAAAAATAAAAAATCTCAGAAAATTGGATTTTGTACCCTAAACACCCTTTTCCGCCTAAATCTTATATCTGAGCATATAAAAAATCTTACATTTTCGGAATGAACACGAAATTTTACCTATGCAGTGCAAATTTCAAGTCGATGTGACGTCTTAGTATTTTTCATGATTTTTAGGCCCTTGCAACTTTTTACGAGTGATTTTCATTTTTTTCGATTGATTTGAAATTTACAATATATACTAATTCAACCATTGTGAATCGATTGGCGTTCGCAGAATTTGTCTATCTCTAACCGTTTTTTAGTTGGTCATCTCTAAATCAGTTTTTAGATGTTTTTTTCGGGCCAAAAAATTTCTGATGAGTTTTCGACATTTTCGTTCAAAGATTCGGAATCAGCACGTCAAAATACGTTCGAGGACCAAAATTTGAAATCCGAAAAATGAAAAATAAAAAATCTCAGAAAATTTCAAGTCGATGTGACGACTTAGTATTTTTCATGATTTATAAGGGTACAAACTTTTTTCGCGTAATTTTTAATTTTTTTCGATTGATTCAAAATTCACAATACTAATTCGACCATTCTGAATCGATTGGCGTTCGCAGAATTTGTATATCTCTAACCGTTTTCGAGTTGGTCAGCTCTACATCAGTTTTTAGATGGTTTTTTCCCGCCAAAAATATTTCTGACGAGTTTTCGACATTTTCGTTCAAAGATTCGGAATCAACACGTCAAAATACGTTCGAGGACCATAATTTGAAATTCAAAAAATGAAAAATAAAAAATCTCAGAAAATTGGATTTTGTACCTTAAACACCCTTTTCCGCCTAAATCTTATATCTGAGCATATAAAAAATCTTACATTTTCGGAATGTGCACGAAATTTTACGTATACAGTGCAAATTTCAAGTGATGTGACGACTTAGTATTTTTCATGATTTTTAGGGGTGCAACTTTTTACGAGTGATTTTCATTTTTTTCGATTGATTTGAAATTTACAATATATACTAATTCGACCATTGTGAATCGATTGGCGTTCGCAGAATTTGTCTATCTCTAACCTTTTTCGAGTTGGTCATCTCTAAATCAGTTTTTAGATGGTTTTTTTTCGCCAAAAATATTTCTGATGAGTTTTCGACATTTTCGTTCAAAGATTCGGATCAGCACGTCAAAATACGTTCGAGGACCAAAATTTGAAATTCGAAAAATGAAAAATAAAAAATCTCAGAAAATTGGATTTTGTACTTGAAACACCCTTTTCCGCCTAAATCTTAAATCTGAGCATATAAAAATCATACATTTTCGGAATGAGCACGAAATTTTACGTATACAGTGCAAATTTCAAGTCGATGTGACGACTTAGTATTTTTCATGATTTTTAGGCCCTTGCAACTTTTTACGAGTGATTTTAATTTTTTTCGATTATTTGAAATTTACAATATATACTAATTCGACCATTCTGAATCGATTGGCTTTCGCAGAATTTGTCTATCTCTAACCGTTTTCGAGTTGGTCAGCTCTACATCAGTTTTTAGATGGTTTTTTCCCGCCAAAAATATTTCTGATGAGTTTTCGACATTTTCGTTCAAATATTCGGAATCAACACGTCAAAATACGTTCGAGGACCAAAATTTGTAATTCGAAAAATGAAAAATAAAAAATCTCAGAAAATTGGATTTTGGACTTTAAACACCCTTTTCCGCCTAAATCTTAAATCTGAGCATATAAAAATCATACATTTTCGGAATGAGCACGAAATTTTACGTATACAGGGCAAATTTCAAGTCGATGTGACGACTTAGTATTTTTCATGATTTTCAGGGGTGAACCCCTTGCAACTTTTTACGAGTGATTTTCATTTTTTTCGATTGATTTGAAATTTACAATATATACTAATTCGACCATTCTGAATCGATTGGCGTTCGCATAATTTGTCTATCTCTAACCGTTTTCGAGTTGGTCAGCTCTACATCAGTTTTTAGATGGTTTTTTCCCGCCAAAAATATTTCTGATGAGTTTTCGACATTTTCGTTCAAATATTCGGAATCAACACGTCAAAATACGTTCGAAGACCAAAATTTGAAATTCAAAATCTGAAAAATAAAAAATCTCAGAAAATTGGATTTTGTACCTTAAACACCCTTTTCCGCCTAAATCTTATATCTGAGCATATAAAAAATCTTACATTTTCGGAATGAGCACGAAATTTTACGTATGCAGTGCAAATTTCAAGTCGATGTGACGTCTTAGTATTTTTCATGATTTTTAGGCCCTTGCAACTTTTTACGAGTGATTTTCATTTTTTTCGATTGATTTGAAATTTACAATATATACTAATTCGACCATTGTGAATCGATTGGCGTTCGCAGAATTTGTCTATCTCTAACCGTTTTTTAGTTGGTCATCTCTAAATCAGTTTTTAGATGTTTTTTTCGGGCCAAAAAATTTCTGATGAGTTTTCTTCGACATTTTCGTTCAAAGATTCGGAATCAGCACGTCAAAATACGTTCGAGGACCAAAATTTGAAATTCGAAAAATGAAAAATAAAAAATCTCAGAAAATTTCAAGTCGATGTGACGACTTAGTATTTTTCATGATTTTTAGGGGTGAACCACTTGCAACTTTTTTCAAGTAATTTTAATTTTTTCTTCGATTGATTCGAAATTCAGAATATAGACTAATTCGACCATTTTGAATCGATTGGCGTTCGCAGAATTTTTCTATCTCTAACCGTTCATGAGTTGGTCAGCTCTACATCAGTTTTTAGATGTTTTTTTTCCCGCCAAAAATATTTCTGGTGAGTTTTCGACATTTTCGTTCAAAGATTCGGAATCAGCACATCAAAATACGTTCAAGGACAAGCATTTGAATTTAAAAAAATGAACAATAAAGAATCTCAGAAAATTGGATTTTCTACCTTAAACACCCTACATATACATACATAATCTGACATTGTGTAACGTTCTTCAAAGAGGACCCAATTGCAAATGCTTATTATATTTCATTGGGCTGGGGCAGGACGGCTTTAATGTTGTCTGACCTACCCTGTCACTGACGAGAAGCAAGAACCTCGAAACGCGTCTGCAGGTGGTATTTCCCAGCCAAATGAAGGATAATCTACTGTTCGATTACAATAAGCATTTACACTTGGGTCTTCTTGGAGGAACGTTGCACAAATATCTGTCACATGTAATTAAATGTCCGTCGTGGTATTAGCCAGGGAAAAAGTTATTTTCTGTCAGGTGGTGTTGTAGGTTCTGTCAGATGGTGTTGTAGGTTCTGTCAGATGTTGCCTTATATTTTCCACATGGTGGAAATTTTGGACAGAAGGGTACTTCGATATTGTCGATTTTACTATTCCATCAATTCGAAATGATAGTGTTTGAACCTTATTATTGCTAATGAAGAAAAAAAGTTTGGTATTTCGGTCAAAATCAATGATCGTATTTTTCAAACCCGCCGAGTGCTACTCAGAACTGTTCTAAGATTCTTCTCAGTCTTCATTCGAAATTTGGGTTTTCGCACCTTATGATAGCTAATGAATTGAAAAGTTTTGCCTTTTTTACATATTTTGTAGATTTCGCCGAGTGCTACTCGGAACTCTCAACAGAACTGAAATATCTGTTTTTTTTTCAAAATGTAGGTTTTCGAAAGTCAAAAATAGATTTTTTTCAATAACTTTTATTTCGGCAAAACTATTTTCAGAAACGATTAAGAACTCAAGATCTCTTTTTTCGAATAAGACAGCGCCGCGTGAAGTTAGCGCTAATAATTTGTTTTCCTTATTAAAATCCACAATTTCCTGGAACTATTCAAAATTTGTATCAGGAACTACAGAACCCTATCAAATTTACACAAAACTCCAAAAAAAATGTGTTTTTGCGAAAATCCGGCGCCAACTTCACATGAGTGAAATCTCCATCAGAAACGTAAAGCTTAATACTTTTTCTGATGCCAGAACACAAAGGAGATCGAGGAAATGGAATAATCAGATTGCCCATCGGCAAAAGTTTTACTGATGGATACTCTCTCCAAACTTTCTGTATGGATTCTTTTTACCTAGAGTCTGCCACCGTTTTGCTCTGACATTTTTGTTTTGTTACGATTTTTTTTTCATGTGTTTTCTTCGTGTTTCGTAACTATGGAGTTGCTTCGTTTCTGAGATACAGGGCGCTGAAGTTTTTTTTAAACGCCCTGTATCTCAGAAACGAAGCAGTATCTATCAGTAAAATTTTTGCCCATGGGCACTCTAACTAGAAAGGCTTATTATTATTATTATTTTTATTATTTACTCGCCAGAGTGGAATGATTTCATTCCTGATAAAAAAATGTACACGTAGTACATAAAAAAAACTCTTTTTTGTAAAAGTCAGTTTTAGGAACAATTCATGGCGAGTCGATTTTCATTTCTGAACTATAACCTGGTTTTAAGAGAAATAACTGCATATCTAGTGCGATCATAAAGTATCGACTGGAAGATTTTTTTAAAAGCTATTACTGAAACGGACTTGAGCGACATTCAGTTGAAACAATTCAATGGTCGTAGGGGATAGTAGTTGTTTTATGTTTAAGGCTTGCCGACGAATAAATTGGTATTGTTGGAAGCGATTATTTCATAAATTTTTCATTGTTGGTGAAATAATGTAGGCGACATTACAATTAAGACAGTGTATCAGGCTTACAAATTATATACTGTAGAGATTATTGCAAACAGTTCCCATTTGAAAAAATATGTCAACGATTGTGTACGGTGGATAGTAAATGAGCATTTCAAAAGTTATAGCTAGAGTGCCCATAGGCAAAAATTTTAGCGCTAGATACTCTCCCCAAACTTTCTGTATGGTTTCATTGGACCTAGTCTGCCATCGTTTTCCCCTGTGACTTTTTTTCCCTCGTGTTTCGTAACCACGGTACAAAACTACAGAAGGTGATTCGTTAAGTCGTTTTAAGAAAAAAAGTTCATATGAAAATATATCCGGAGTTGCTTCGTTTCTGAGATACAGGGCGTTTAAACAAAAAATTCAACGCCCTGAATCTCAGGAACGAAGCAAATCCGGACATATGCTCATAGGATTTATTTTCTTAAAACAACTTAACGAATCACCCCTGTAGTTTCATACCGAAACAAAAAAGTCACAGAGGAAAACGGTGGCAGACTAAGAATATTAAGAAGAAGCCATACAGAAAGTTTGGAGAAGTATCATCAGTAAAATTTTTGCCGATGGGCACTCTACTATCATTGGTAAACAAACGAAGTAAAACTATGCATTCGTCGTAAAACATAGCAGAGAGTGCCAAATAGTATATTGAGATCAAACACTTATTACCGATGAGTTCAAAAAACCTAATAATATCGAAAGGCATGTACCTACCCGCAGCTTAATTTTATCCTCTGGGGGTGTACACCCAGAATATCAACACAAAATTCACTTCACTTCTTTTTATCCACTAAGTATATTCACCCACAACAATAAAATTCACTTAACTTTTTTGTATTCACTCAGTATATAAACACACACGAACGAATTTACTTATACTTGAAATATTCACGGAGCACCAGAATAGAAATCGAGATGCTCTCTCTTTGCCGGTTGCAAACGAACTGACTAAGAGACTAAGACTAATCTTCTAACCCCGAACTGAAACTGTGTGTCATCGTTATGATAACGTCCCCCCTCTTTCTCTCGACACTATACGGGATTCTTCGTTCGTAGCTCGAAAATAATCGAGGAAATCTACTGGTTGCAGTATCGCTTAGAGCGAGACTATTGCTTCCACACGACGAAGCCCCGAACTTATGTAACAGACGTTGCATAATAGGGGGAGAGCTGGTACATGTCACCGCCTTAGGGAGACTCACCAAGAAACTAAGAGAGAGAGAGAGAGAGAGACAAATTCGTATTTATTCATGAATGGAGAAAAAAGTTTGTTTTAAGGAAAACCAATTCACCTACAGTGTAGTTTTTAAGTTCTGGTTCTCACGAGAAAAAAAATCCTGTTTTGTAAAAGTCAGTTTTAGAAACAATTCGTGGTGAGTCGATTTTCATTTCTGTACTATAACCTTGTTTCAAGAGTGCTCATCGGCAAAAATGTTACTGATAGATACTCTATCCAAACTTTCTGTGTGGCTTATTTGGACCTAGTCTGCAACCGTTTTTCTCTGTGACTCTTTTGTTTCCGAGGCATTTGTAAAAAAAAAATCCGATTTTTTTTATGTGTTTCCCTTGTCTTTCATAACTATGTAACGAAAGTACAGAGGGCATTCGTTAGGTTGTTGAAGTTTGAAGAAAAATTCAACGCCCTGTATCTCAGAAACGAAGCAACTCCGGATATATGTTTATAGGAACTTTTTTTTTTAACGACCCAACAAATCACCCTCTTTAGTTTCGTACCGTAGTTAGGAAACATGAGGGAAACACAAAAAAAAACGTATTTTTTTTGGAAAAACACCCACGAACCAAAAAAAAAACGACTTAACGAATCACCCTCTGTAGTTTCGTACCGTAGTTAGAAAACACGAGGGAAACACATAAATCGGAATTTTTTTTCTAAAAAATGGCCCCGAAACAAAAAAAGTCACAGAGGAAAACGGTGGCAAACTAGGTCCAAAGAAGCCACACAGAAAGTTTGGAAAGAGTATCTATCAGTAACATTTTTGCCGATGGGCACTCTACTATGCTGTTGCATTAAAACCGCGTGATGATTGGTAAACAAACGAAATGAAACTAGGCATTTTTCGTAAAACATAGCAGAGAGAGCCAAATAGAAAATTGAGATCAAACACTGATTACCGAAGAGTTCAAAAAACCTAATAATATCGAAGGGCATGTACTTACCAGCAGCTTAATTTCATCCTCTGGGGGTGTACACCCAGAATATCAACACAAAATTCACTTCACATTCTTTTATTCACTCAGTATATAAACACACACAAACGAATTTACTCATACTCGAAATATTCACGGAGCACCCGAATATAAATCGAGATGCTCTCTCTTCGCCGGTCGCAAACGAACTGACTAATCTTCTGACCCCGAACTGAAACTATGTGTCATCGTTATGATAACATTCCCACTCTCTCTCTCTCTCTCTCTCTTTCGTTTATTGGCCGTTACTTCCAGTGAGGTGCAATTGGCCAGCTCAAATCCAGAGGCTTGCAACCTTGTCTGATGTTACATCATGTTGCAACCCTTTTTGTTTTAATTCTATCTGCTTTCTTCTTGTTGCATCAATAACTAGTGGAACGTTTTGTTTTGCTGCTGCCTCTACTTCTTCACGTGCTAAAAGGATATTAGTGGACAAACAGATAGCACAAACATAGGTAAGGGAGGTTATTTGGTTTTAAGAATGATTATAGTAGGACGATAGTAATTTGTAAAAGGTATATAATCTTTCTATAGCTTGATTTGATTATAGTCAATAAATTTACATAAAATTTTGATAATAGATAGATTCATATTTTTAAGGACATCGGTCATATCAAAAGGAGTCTGAATTCCTTCTTTATTAATTTCAAAATAAATATCGCGGTTAGGTGATTCATTAAGGGGACATTCCAGAAATATATGATTTATATTTTCTATTCTCCCACATTCGCAGTATGGGTCTTCCATAATCCCTATTTTCCATAGATGTTCTTTACTGGAACAGTGTCCGGTTTTCATTCTAATAAGGGTGGTAATGTGTCTTCTGCTCATATAAGGAATCTTAAAATACCAAGTCTGTCTGGGAAATTCCTCGTGGATCTTGAAATAGGATCTCCCCACACGCCTAACATCAGATTGCCATTGGGAATAGAATTCCTCTTTGATATTTTGACATATAATTGTCAGAGTACAATTCTTATCATTAGGAACATTCAATGGAACATTTAGAGCTGTACCCACCTTTGCTAATTTATCAGCTTTTTCGTTACCAGCAATGTTTGAGTGTCCTGGAATCCAGGCAAATTTGAAAACAATCTCTTTTTGAGCAGCTAAATAAGTAATTTGTCTAATATTCATAGTTATATAATCGGTTTTTGCAGAGTATTGATTACAAGTAATTTTCTCTAGAGCACTTTTCGAATCGCTCAAAATATAAATATTTGTTAGATTTTTTTCCAAACATGTTATCATTGCTTGATGTATCGCTATACTTTCAGCTTCGCATATATTTGTAATATCATGTAATCTAGATGAAAAGGAATAATTTATTTGTGGTATGTATACTCCGAATCCTACTCTATTGTTTACTTTTGAAGCATCTGTATATACAAAACAATACTGTGCTTCATGATCATTCAGAAATTGCATAACAGAATTTCTGCTGGTTATATCATGTTTATGAATTCTCAAATTTGTAATACTAGGTTGGTAAGTGTATATTTCAAAGGCAAAACTGTAGCAAGGTAAAATGTCATTTTTGTAAATATATCGATTGTATGGATTTATTTTGTTCATAGCTTCTACTACCAAAGGGATCAACCTGTTTTTCCAATAACCTAGTTTATTATCACATATGAGTTTCAATGATTGTATGAGTTGTATTACTGGAGGTATGTGGTCCATTCTATTGAGTACAAATTTAGTGGCTAGCCATAGCCTTCTGAACTCCAATTTCATTTCACCGGTTTCACCTAGTAAAGCATTAATTGGTGTGGATTTCATAGTACCTGTTACAATTCTCATCCCTTGATTATGTACTTTGTTTAGCTTGTCTAAGCTTTTCTTTGTACATGGTTGAAACAAGATGGAGCCATAGTCAAGGTGTGATTTGACTAATCCATTGAAAGCCATAAGAATACTTTTAGGGTCTGCACCCCACCAAACACGACAAAAGCATTTAATAACGTTCAATCCCTGATTGGCTTTTTTAATAATTGACTCAATATGACTATCCCATTTAAGGTTGTAGGTAAACGAAACCCCTAAAAACTTGACTTGATCGCAGACATCAATTTTTTCAGTACCTATCCTTAACACGGGAAAATTATTCTTTTTTTTATTAGGTCGAAACCATATGGCCTGACATTTTGAGTGTGTCAATTCTAAATAATGTTGTTGCATCCATTGATTAATAATTTCCAAAGTTTGATTGACCTTATCTTCAATTTCTGTGATATTATTACCTTTCACTATAGCTACCAGGTCATCAGCATATGCAATAACTGTACTGTAATCAGGAACTACATTAAAAAGAGAGCTCAAATATATGTTGAAAAGAATGGGACTTAAGGGTGACCCCTGTGCTAAGCCCCTTGTAGCTAGTCGAGGGCCATGTATGACTCCATCCTCATCCTCAACAAAATGTTTTCTATTGTCCAGTATTCTAAATATTAGATTCGCAATGTCTGTATTAATACCGTATTGTATCAAATATTTGTATAGTTCATAGATATTAACGTTATCGTATGCCCCTTTGATATCAAGGAACACTGCTACAACTGTCTGATTTAACCCAAATGCTATTTGTATATAGGTTGTTAAATAAATAATCGCATCCGTAGTGCTCTGACCTTTTCGGAAACCTGTCTGGTACCTAGATAAAATTTGGTTGTGTTCTAAATACCATTCAATTCTAAATTTCAATATTTTCTCTAATATTTTTAAACCGCATGAAGACATTGCCAATGGTCGAAGGTTGTTTAAACTATAATCTTTTTTATTATTTTTAAAAATTCCTATTATCAAATATTCTTTCCAGGATTCTGGTAAATTATCACCTTTGATTATATTATTATAAACTTTTAATAAATTTCTTTTCAATTCTTTGGGTAGATTGATGAACATTCCGTATGAAATGTCATCTCTTCCAGGTTTCGTGTGCTTCTTAACTGTAAGTGCCATATTAAGCTCCTCTATACTGATTTCTTCAGATTTGGTTTCTACCGTGTTCAATATACAGTTAGGATTGATGTCACATACTGATACTTTGTCCAACAAACCTGTCGCTATCGTAAGATTTGGTAACTTATTATTATAAGATAATTTATTTTTATTATTAGAAAATTTCTTAAGTGTGCCCCATATATAAGATATACTAGACTCCCTGTTCAATGAGGAACAAAACACTTTAAAAGCATTTCTTTTCTTTTTATTGAGAAATCTTTTTGTTTTAGCAATTATTTTTTTGGAGTTTACGTAATTTTCTAATGTAGGGTTATTTTTGAATTGTGTTATGCTCATTCTTCTCTCTAATATCTTGGCGTCACATTCTACATCCCACCATGGATTTCCAGGTTTACCATTACTGTTATTATTTTTTTTTGGTATATATATTTCAGCGGCTTCGTTCATTAATTCCACTAGTCCCTCGTATGAGGGACTGCCAACCCGTTGATGTGTAACTAATAAGTATTCGTAATACCCTTGCCAATTAGCTCTTTGAAAATTTCTAATTACTCTGTCTGAATTGTTCAAACTGTTTAACGTCTGTCGTTCATTATAAGAGCAAACAGTAGGAAAATGATCACTATTTCCGCAGTCTTCTAAAACCTCCCATGTAATTTTGCAAGCAATATTGCTGGAAACCAACGTTATATCTAAAGGACTAGGATTGTCGTCAGGATTACATAATCTTGTAGTTGATCCATCATTCATTAGTACAAAGTCATTTCCTTCTAGAATGGACATAATAATTCTTCCGTTGGTGTTAATAAGTGTACTACCCCAGTGCGGGTGATGGGCATTCATGTCCCCCATCCAGATAATATTTCCTTCTAACTCTCTTGTCATTTTAGATAACTGTGTATAAGATGGTAAGTTATTAACGGTACTGTACATATTAATAATATTTACATTGTTTATTTTGCATATAATAACCTGACATTTTTCTTCCTGAACCTCAGTTTTCAATATAATTCTTCTAAACTTTATATTATTCCTGATAAGGGTAGCTATACCACCATAACCATCATTCCTATCTTCTCTAATAATATTAAAATGTTTAATCATGAAATTTTGTTCCTGTTTTAACCAAGTTTCATTTAATAGAATCACATTGGGATTTACATCCTGAATGATTTGAATTAAATTATACCTATTAGATGTTACGCTTCTAATGTTCCACTGAAGTATCCTTAACATTATGGGAAGATCCTACCTCAATACTCCTCCTCAGAATCTGTATGCGGGGCATCCAGATCCTGTCTATCCTTTAAGTTGTCTACCGTTTTAAATAAATTAATTATTTTTGGTTTTATGCTCTCTGGTAGTCCAGAGAACAAATCGTAGAACTGTTGAATTATGTTAGTTTCGTCCTTACCATCAAAAATATTCTGTTTTGAATTCTGTTGTATCGGATTTCGGTGACTATTACTGCCACCTTGTCTTACCGTCATGTTATTATTAAACCCTGCCCCATTTCCTGGTTGGCGAAGTTGACCATTGGAATTAATTAGTAACGAATTATGCATTTGCCGATCGTAACCTTGTGTTAAATTTTTCTTTGTTTTGGACTGTGCAGTTTCTGCATAAGTCCTTTTATTTTTTGATGGTCTATCATTGCCACTTGTAGGCTGAGAAGTTGAATTAACATCCTCTATATGCCGATATCTGTAGGTAGATATTGGTTGAGTCCTTGGAGGCTCCACATCTAAATGCTGATTAGCCCTGTGGTTCAAGGCGGGGTATTCGCTGGGGGATCGATTAGTTATGATATTTTTGGGAAAAAATTGAGCAGCCTCGAGAAAAGATATATTATTGAAGCTCATTTTTTCTCTGATATTTTTCTGCCTAACGTATTCATTACACTCCCTACTATTTGTTTTATGTTGTGAACTTTTACAATTGTGACATCTTACTTGACTACAATTATTGTATTCATCTTCTGTTTCGTGTACTTCAGAGCAATTAAAACATCTGTGTTTCCCTTTACAATTTTTTTTTGTGTGGCCGTACATGAGACATTTGAAACATTGAGTGACAGGAGGAATATAAGTCGTTACATTGTACGTCATATAGCACATATTTATACTTGTTGGTAGTTTCACACCCTCAAAGGTAATTAATACCGTCGAGGTGGGAACATACCTATTTTCGCCCTGCTCTTTTACTCTCCTATTGAGTCTTCTGACCCCTAGTATCCTCCGTGAACTCTTAATCATGTGTGTTATATGTTCTTCTGAGAAAGAGTTGTCAATGCCCCTTACAATCCCCTTACAAGTTACATAATTAAATGGTATGTAGGCATTGTAGCCTCTGTTCAAAATTAGTTCATTTTTGACAAAATTATTAGCTGCATTTCCATTATTAAACTCTATACCGATTTTATTTCTTCCTTTATTTTTTATCCTTACTATATGCTCTAAATTCAGGTCGCAGATTTCCTTTGCTATTTTTAAGTGGTTAAATCTGCCAATATTGTTTCCGGATTTGTCAGTGGCTTCAATAACTACGACGAAGGGTCCCAAGGCCCCGTTTTTATAAACTAATTCCTGCGTTTTTTGTGTTTGTTCACATTGTTCAGATTCCTTATCAGTAAACGTTGATGACCTTGAAAAGTTTAGGCTAACTAAGTTTTCCCTACTTGCAGAAACCGCATTATCACCCAAATTTGAATTTGTTTGATTTTCTAAAATTTCCGTTATTTCCGTATCTATATCAATATCACTATCATGCAAGGAAATGCCCTCTGAAGAATCCATATTTATATTTGGTTTTTTATTGGGGGGAGGAAGTCCCCCCGACTCCGCACTCATACTCAATAAAAAAAATTACCAAGCTATAAAAAGTTGAATCAGAATGAATAGATTATCAAACCCCGTAGGAAAAGAAAAATATAATATACAAAATGTTAGTAAAAAGCACACCTGATTTGTATTGCACCACTATTCTTCGTTGACACAGCTCAATTCTGATAGTCATTCAACATTCCCACTCATTCTCTCGACGCTATTCGGGATTCTTCGTTCGTAACTCGAAAATAATCGAGGACAAATTCGTATTTATTCATGAATGGAGAACAGTGCAGACTAGACTGAATTAAAGTTATTGAAAAAAGTTTGTTTTAAGGAAAACCAATTCACCTACAGTGTGTTTTTTAAGTTCTGGTTCTCACCAGAAGAAAAATCCTGTTTTATTCAGGGAACATCGTGAGAGCCGAGGGAAAGTAGGTAGGAATTGGTATTTCTTTGAATTTCTGAAGGCTGTATGCCTCAGGGAACACCTCCCGAGGCAGAGAGTTCCAAAGCTTTGCTGTTCGTTGGAAGGACAAGCCCTGGGTAAGAGATGTTAGGCATGTCCCCAAAGTGACGGCATATGTATGTGGAGACTATGCTCGAGGGGTCAGTCTCCATGGGACCGCTAACGTTTATTGTTATTATTATTTTTATTATTGACTCGCCAGAGTGGAAATTATTTAACATTTGATAGAAATATGTACATGTACATAAAAAAATTATTTTTTGTAAAAGTCAGTTTTAAGAACAATTTGTGGTGATTCTATTTTCATTTCTGAACTGTAACCTTGTTTCAAGAGAAATAATAATAGAGTGCCCATCGGCAAAAATTTTACTGACAGATACTCTATCCAACCTTTCTGTGTGGCTTATTTGGACCTAGTCTGCAACCGTTTTTCTCTGTTACTTTTTTGTTTCGGAGGCATTTGTAAAAAAATATCCGATTTTTTTTATGTGTTTCACTTGTCTTTCATAACTATGTTACGAAAGTACAGAGGGTCTTCGTTAGGTTGTTGAGGTTTGAAAAAAAATTCAACGCCCTGTATCTCAGAAACGAAGCAACTCCGGATATATGTTTATAGGAACTTTTTTTTTAAATCACCCTCTTTAGTTTTGTATCGTAGTTAGGAAATATGAGGGAAACACAAAAAAAAAACGTTTTTTTTTTTAAAAACGCCCACAAACAAAAAAAAACGGTGAAAGACTAGGTCCAAAGAAGCCATACAGAAAGTTTGGAGAGAGTATCTTTCAGTAAAATTTTTGCCGATGGGGACTCTATTATTTCTCTTTGAACAAGGTTACAGTTCAGAAATGAAAATCGACTCGCTACGAATTGTTCTTAAAACTGATTTAAAAAAAAAGAGTTTTTTATGTACATGTTCATTTTTCTATCAGAAAGGAAATCATTTCCACCCTGGCGAGTAAATAATAATAATAAACCATTTGCAAGGCAATTTCATAGTATAGATGACATGAAAAATTTCGACGAATTTGAATTCCTCATTTCTCCACTCTATCACACAAAGTGGAAAATTTGAGATTAACATCTGTCAGAAAACAACTACTTTCCCATACGAACATTGAATTACATCTGACATCAATTTGTACAATGTTCCTCCAAAAGGGTTTTAATTGCAAGTAGTAATTGCAATGAAGAATTGAATATTATCCCCCATTGGTTGGGAATGACCACGGTTTGTATACCACTTATCAGTGCAAGGATGGGTCGGAAAACATTAGAGTTATCCTGGCCCATCCAACGAACGATAACACCCGAAACTCAAAAACAGGAAGCACTCCTGGTTAGCACAGACTTCGGGAAAAGTTAATGCATGAATTCGAACAAAGCCCGAAAAGTGTGCCGCAGAGTTTCAAATAAATGAAACGAATAATTTCGACTGAGTCGAATTCCCTATCTCTCTACACTGTCCTACAAAGTGAAACATTTGAGGCAAATATCAGCCAGAAAACAACTACCTCCCCCTACAAACATTGAATCACACCCGACATCAATTTGTGTAATGTTCCTCCAAGAGGATACAATTGGAAATGCTAATTGTAATGGAGAATTGAATATTATTGGTTCATTGTTTCGGAATGCAATTGTGTTCAGGGTATCTATCAGTAACATTTTTGCCGATGGGCACTTTAACTATAACTGCATATTTAGTGCGATCATAAAGTATTGACTATAATTATTTTTTTCATCTATTTCTGAAACGGCCTTGAGCCACATTCATTTAAAACAATTCAATGGTCGTAGGGGATAGTAGTTGTTTTATGTTTAAGGCTTGCCGACGAATAAATTGGTATTGGTTGAAGCCAAAGACCCGATTATTTTTCATTGTTGGTGAAATAGTTTAGATTGAGATAGTTTATCCCGCTTGCAAATTATTTACTGTAGAGATCATTACAAACAGTTCCTATTTGAGAAAAATTTTCAAAGAGTGTGTACGGTGGATAATAAATAAATATTTCAAAAGTTATAGCTAGAGTGTCCACCGGCAAAAAATTTACTGATAAATATCTCTCCCAACTTTCTGTGTCCTTCTTCGGACCTAGTCTGCCACCATTTTCCTCTGTGACTTTTTTTCCCGTTAAGTTGTTTTAAGAAAAAAAATTCCCATGAACAATTGTCCGGAGTTGTTTCGTTTCTGAGATACAGGTCGTTTAAACAAAAAATTCAACGCCCTGTATCTCAGGAACGAAGCAACTCATTCTCATCGGATTTTTTTTAAACGACTCAACGAACCACCCTCTGTAGTTTCGTACCGTAGTTAGAAAACACGAGGGAAACACATAAATCGGATTTTTTTTTGTAAAAAATGGCCCCGAAACAAAAAAAGTCACAGAGGAAAACGGTGGCAAACTAGGTCCAAAGAAGCCACACAGAAAGTTTGGAAAGAGTATTTATCAGTAAAATTTTTGCCGATGGGCACTCTACTATGCTGTTGCATTAAAACCGCGTGATGATTGGTAAACAAACGAAATGAAACTAGGCATTCTTCGTAAAACATGGCAGAGAGAGCCAAATAGAAAATTGAGATCAAACACTGATTACCGAAGAGTTCAAAAAACCTAATAATATCGAAGGACATGTACTTACCCCCAGCTTATTAATTTCATCCTCTGGGGGTGTACACCCAGAATATCAACACAAAATTCACTTCACTTCTTTTAATCCACTAAGGATATTCACCCACAACAACAATAAAATTCACTTCACTTTTTTGTATTCACTCAGTATATAAACACACACGAACGAATTTACTTATACTCGAAATATTCACGGAGCACCCGAATATAAATCGAGATGCTCTCTCTTCGCCGGTCGCAAACGAACTGACTAATCTTCGAACTCCGAAAAGAAACTGTGTGTCATCGTTATGATAACGTTCCCACTCATTCTCTCGACGCTATTCGGGATTCTTCGTTCGTAGTTCGAAAATAATCGAGGAAAAATTCGTATTTATTCATGATTGGAGAACAGTACAGTCTAGACTGAATTAAAGTTATTGAAAAAAGTTTGTTTTAAGGAAAACCAATTCACCTACAGTGTTTTTTTTTTAAGTTCTGGTTCTCACGAGAAGAAAAATCCTGTTTTGTTCAGGGCACTTCGTGAGAGCCGAGGGGAAGTAGGTAGGAATTGGTATTTTTTTTGAATTTCTGAAGGCTGCATGCCTCAGGAAACACCTTCCGAGGCAGAGAGTTCCAAAGCTTTGTTGTTCGTTGGAATAACGAGCCTTGGAAAGAGATGTTCGGCATGTTTCCAAAGTGAAGGCATGATATGGATGTGAGTACTGAGCTCGACGGGTCAATCTCGATGGGACCGCTAACGGTGGAACGATTGATGATATTTCGGAAGAGCATCGTCCATGAACAGAACAGAAACAGATCGCCAATCATTCTGCGGCGTTCCAGAAAAGTGAGCGAGCTTGTGAGCGTAGTATCACCGACGAGACGAATGTTGTTTTTTTTGACAGAATCTAAAAGTTTCAATGTGTGTTCGGGTGCTGCACTCCAAATATGGAAACAGTATTCCAGGAACAATTATTACAGAGGGGTCCCGCGAGTTTTTCGAGCGCCACCTTTTGCCCCCCCCCTGTGACCCGGCCCTGCTAAAAATTCCTTCCACCTCGATTTTAGCTATCTGAAGACCAAAATGAAACTGATGAACTAAAAAGTGAGAATATAGGAGACCGGCTAATTTGTGACTTGAGACATTTTCGGAAGGAAAATTTTCAAAACTTTTTTTTCAGCCCCGGCCCCAACCAAATTTCCTTCCGCTTTGCCAGATGATAACTGATCACTTTTTGAACAACCTATTTCAACGGAAGGAATATAGAAGACGGCTAAAATTTATCAAAATATTTCCCTTTTTTCTCGGCTGAGCCCTACTCAAAATCAAAAATATTTTGGATTTGATATCTTCGAGGTAGGTACTCCCATTCCTGAGCTCGGAAGGAGTATAGCGCATTTTTTCACTGGAGGATCTCTAACTATAAATATGATGTTAAGCAGCACTACCTATTAATTCAATCAGTTGCGGTAATTTTCAACGAGATCCTGTATTTTCATGTAGCCTCGTTTTACGGAAGTTGGCCTTCAAAATAAAGATATTTTTCATGAAATTTGGCGTCCTAGTGGACTTTTTGAATGTCTACCTAGGAAAAAAAAATATTTCAATAAATTTTTTAAGGGTGCTTCCATCTTAAACGTGTCACACTGTACATAGGTATACAGTATCGGAAACTTTTCATCTGGGTTATAGACAGAAATCTACGCGAGCAACAAGGAATGCAATGATATGATAATACCACATAAATAAAAGAGACGCACCACTGCGCGCCTCTCCTACTACCTCGTCCGATGAATTAACAACTCACGTCGATATCCCTTCCTCGAGCGAGTAGAGGAGAAATTGTAATGCTCTCTCAACATATAGCAAGGTTTTCTTTACGCTCTCATAAAACCACCATACCCCAGGTGAAAACTTTCCGGTACTGTGTATGAACAGAATAGAGGTTAAGAGAGTTTTTCGATTTAATTCACAAAGGTCCACCATCCACCGACAGCTGTTTCGTGTGTCAGTCATTTATTCTAACAGTTTGTAGAACTCGTAACGAACTTGTAAGGAGAAGCCAATTTAACAAAAATCGTTCTTACAAAAGCTGCCAAATGAATAAAAATAATAATTGACAAAAATCATGGGTACGCTGACCCAGTAATTATCTTGAATATCTCAACTTTGAGGACACCCTACATAATACACATTGTCATTTGAAAAGTCAATGAAAGTCGGAACATTTATTTACTAAAAGTTTATCAGTCTTTATAAAATATGTGGTGTCAAGCTTAAACAAATCAAGTTTTTCTACACACTAAAAAACAGAAAACGATTGGACCTTATATCAGTTTCAGATTGACGTAGATCACAATTTTCAAAGTCCTATCAGTCCTTTCAACTTTTCAAATGGAAGGTGATTAAAGGGCACTTTAACCCATTCCAAATCATCAGGGACTGAATAACGAAATTGAGCTCGGTTTCCCATATTCCCATGTCTGCAGACGTATCACAGGATAAAAGATACTTTTTCTCGGTTTTATCACTTTGTATGGGAATCATGAGGGTTCTGGGTCTAGCGCAAATCTTCC
Organism: Chrysolina haemoptera; assembly: GCA_958298965.1. Taxonomy (NCBI): domain Eukaryota; kingdom Metazoa; phylum Arthropoda; class Insecta; order Coleoptera; family Chrysomelidae; genus Chrysolina; species Chrysolina haemoptera. The sequence continues at coordinate 4,881,060 of OY282588.1, forward strand.
TATCGGCTGGTATTATCTTTTGGGCCAAGCAGTAGCACAGATCGAGACTGCCTAAGGGTTCTGCTTCTTCTTCTTCAGACGGGTAGTTCCAGTATTTGAAGACTGATCCCTCCAGAAGGCACCAACGGCGATTCCAAGTTGTGACTGTCTGCTCATTCTCGATCCCAATGGTTAAGAACCCTCTGATTTTGTTGGTTAGGTTATGCGCTTGATCGATTTTGACTTCAATGAATTCAGCAACTGACGAATGAGAAGGTACGTTCTGCAGTTTTAGACTCACACTGCCAGTCTCCTTCGCTTTTGATAGCTCTTGGTTCCTCATGAAACACTTTCCTTGAAGCGTAAAAGCTAAGGGTTCTATGTACACGGTGGTGTTGGTATCTCTGTTCCTTCTGGTGTCTCGGGTACACCCTAAAATACTTTTCGGGGAAGGACACTTCATGTTTTCCTGAAAAATACGTTGGGGTTAGAAGTTATGATTCTACTGAGGTAATTTTATCAGATTATAGCTCGAACTTGAATTCGACCAGAGACGTCCCACAGATATCCGCTCGATACCAAAAAGTACACATATGGGATATCACATGATACATTTGGTATCGAGGATATCCATGAGTTGTTTCAGGGATGTACCAGCTACAGCATCCAAGTATTATGAACTGAAATAGTTTGACTTTAATGTTGTTGTTTGTAATATGGCAATATCGTTGATGATTCACGTCAAGTGGCAAAATATTATTGTATCTCTACGAGTGCTTATGAGGAATTATTATTATTACTATTTCACTATTATTTTTTTTATCTGTTAGGATTATCCCAATCGGGCCTTGTCTCCGGAGCCCTGATACATCCGGAGGGCGCGCTGGTGTCATTTACCCAGAAAGACTCCCCACGTCTGAGTAGACGTAGAGAACAAAGGCACACAGGCCTTGTATGACGGTTGACTCCCCGCTTTTTTCAATATTATTATTATTATTTCGCCACAATATAATATTTACCTGAATTATATGCACTCTATTTCGGACATTCATTGAATATATGCTGAGAGAGATTTCAAAATCCGCCAGAAGATGATCGAATTCGAAACATTTCTTAAAATGAAGCATAGCATCATCTGTTGCTTCCAAGATTTCACTAGCGATGATCTTTCTTCCACAAGCTGCTACAGCAAGAATATATTCCTTGGATTCTGCGGCACGTAGGACGGTGCTAATTTTTTTCTTCACGTGAAAAGAGACGCTGCAGATACGTACTGCCCCTGTACACCTGGGGTCGAAATTGTTCTCGTAAGTGTTGAACTCAATCGAGTTGATTTCGGTGATAAGTGCTTCTTTTGTGATAGCTGAAAAAAAATGTCTTGTTACTTTCAAACAATTGTATGTACTTTCCAGGGTTTTCTAGGAATGAGTATGAGAAGGGATTAGGTTATGGGAACAAGCCTGATCGCAAAGGACTTTATATACCCTATTGGGTTACAGAGAAAGAGAAATTGTTAATTCGAGAGGAAATAAACGATTTCTTGAATAATTATATGAGTCGAGAATCAAAATGTAGCTACACCATTCCGGCAATCTTGGTGAATAAAATAATGAAGATCATAGATTGGCAATCGAGTTTAAGAAATTGAATGAAATTATGTCAACGATAGATATCCTCTGCTCAGCATTGAGGACCATATTTTACGGTGGTAAAAATTTTTGTGTTCTCGATATGATCCAAGGTTACTACTACCAGATATCAGGTATATGAAAATTCCTGATATTATTTTTTACCTTTAGCACATTTCAAAAAAACTTTCTTTTCAAAATTTTTTTTATTATTATTTTATTCATTCCCTTATTTGTGTGTAAAAAATTCCAGGATAAATGAATTGGGGTCTTCAAAATACCCAGTTCTGAGTGGAACAATTGGTTGGAGCGTATGCAGAAGTGAACATATCTTCGAGGCGAATATTTAGATAATAAAGCCATTTGTTTTACAAATCTCTTTACTCTCGTATTTATTATTGTTATTTATCATCAGAACTGAAGTGTTCGATTCTCATAGACTTTCCCCAATGCAATTGATTCAATACTCACTTGCAACCAACAGGATTTTTTCCGCTTCTATATGCTCTTTTCCTAAAATGAATTCCTTGGAAGACCTGCAATAATTCAACGCTTTCGATATCTGGAACATTATCGAATTTTGTATCGATAATTCTTTTTTCAAATTCTCCAATAATCGATTGGTTGCTGGGGAATGTTGGTTGATATGGTCTTCGTCAATGCAAGCCGCTTTCAGACTGTGTCGCCTTCTTTTGATGTTTTTCCTCACGGAAGAGTAAAACGAACCAGCTTTCGAGAGAAGGGTCGATACATTTGACGGTCCCACGCTTTGATCGCCATGTCGTTTGTCCATATTGGTCAAACTTGTCTGCAACAAAATTAAATCATCTGAACAACTTTGCTAAGCTTTTTCAAATAATGAAAACAACTACTGCCTTCTACGACAGTTGAATTAAATCTGTTTGATAATTGGAAAAGTTTTATACATGAACAACTTTCAATGCTCTTTAGATAAAAGAAATTACCAATTTGAGAGAAAGTAAATATCCTTGTGTTCTCTCAATGATCCAAGGTTACTATCAGATCCGGGCATTTGAAAGTTCCATCTATAAAACTTCCTTTGTAACCCATGACGTACAATTCGAATCTCCGAGAATGCCATTTGGGGTCTGGAATGCTCCAGCGACATTTCAGAGGCTACTTCACAATGCAAGTTAGTTACTTCATGAAAAGATATTCTATTCCAAGTGTCATAATTGACGAAGGTTTAAAATTTTTCGAGGTGGCATTGAGAATTTTTCATGACTATTTGAGCTATGAGATTGATAAGTGTGGCACAAAACCAGGCAAACAAATATTAATGAAATATTCATTCTAGTAATTCGATCAACTTCGAAAGCATAATTTAACCTACTGTTATAGTGATCACTCAAATATGAAACGAAGGAAAATAATTTTTTGGCGTATGATCAATACTAGTGATTTGGATCGATGCTTTTAAAGCTGATTTTATGATTTTGTATATCAATTTTCAACTCTGCGTATACGTTGGCGTATGATCAATACTTGTGATTTGATATGCTTGGAAAGCTGACTTTATGATTTGTATAAGTATCAATTTTTACTGCTGTATACCTTGTGACATAAATGTTTGCTTTGAAAGCTGAATTTATGATTTGTATATACATTTTTAAAACTTTATACCTAACCCTATGACCAATACTTGTGATTTGAATGGATGCTTCGAAAATTGATCTTTCGACTTGTATATACATTTTTAACTCCTTGGCGTATGATCAATACCTATCTAGATGATATCTATCTACTTACATCAAAAACGTCCGAATTCGAAATGCTCCTCAAATCGCCCAAGGCGTTTTCCAAAAAAGTCTTAGGGTCGTAGTCCGACACGTCAGCTTGACCGGTATCTGAAGTCACTACCGAATCGTCAAACTCTTCAGAGGTGGTTTCAAGGTTGAAGTCATCTGTAGACCTCAAAAATTCCAGACTCTTCCTCGGCAAGTAGTAGTTCGCAGCATAAAACGGATACTTGTAGTCGCCGACCGTGGGAAACTCAAACCTACTCCTTTCGCTCCCTATGCTTCCCGGGGAGTCTGTGGCGCAGGTTGCGCTGACAGTGGATGGGGAGTATACTGGATATGGAGACGGGCTTTCGTTGTCATCTTCTGAAAACTCGGAGCTGCTGTGTCTGGAAGCCCTTCTCTTGTACATGCGACTCACGTAGTGGCTAAGAACGTTGTCGTATTTATTTAAAATTATGCTTTGTATGATGAGTGAGTCAGTGTCAATATTTGCCTTTCTGAGCAAGGCCGCTTTACCCATTACGGGTTGTTTTTGTTTGTTCGAAACTGGGAAGCTGTCCCTGCGATCTTTCCGGTGAGCGATCACAAGTTTAGACGAATTCTTATCGTCTGTTGGCGATTTAAGTTTGGACAGGTCGTTCACCAGTTGAGCTTGGTCGATGTTTTGGAGGTTTATCTTGAGTTTTGGTAGTTTGTTTTCGTTCTTGTCGCGTTCTTTGTTGCCGTCGGTGTTCTGTGGTTTGGTGATGTCGTTATTTAGTTTTTGGGTCTGCTCCCAGTGCCTATTGGAATTGAGGTCGTTGACAATGTTGCATACTGATGCCTTTGGCTCTGAGGTACCTGGAATTTCATAGGCGGTTATGGGACCACTTGAGTCTCTCAGAGTTGAAGCGTCTGTTGATGTTGACATCTTGGAAGTATTTATGTGCGATAATATGATCTGAAAATGAGTTGTATTCGTTATTTCACTTTTCTGGCATAACTATTCGGGGAAGTTTGTATACAAATAAGATATTATTATTATTATTTAAATGGAAATGAAATATGAGCATGAGGCGTGATACATTTTTTTTATTATCACACAATTAAAGGAATTTAACAAAAATGTGTGGATCAAATCTTGCAAGTCAATTTTGATCCATTTCTAGTCATCGGATTAACTTGAAAATTGGCAGGTGTTCATAATTCCGCTGAGAATTTGTTATGGAAATTTTGTTAAAGAAAAAAAATGGCGGATTCAGATGGCGAAGGAGATTTTTGATTATGGTCCGATGCCATTGAAAATTGGTAAGCGTCGATTTTAGAGGTCTGATAGTATGAATTTTTTGTTGAAATCCATAAATTCAAGATGACGGACAAGTTTTGTGATTATTGTCCGATTTGATTCAAAATAGGTACTTGCAAGTTTTCGGAATCGGAAATCATGAATTTGTTATCAAAATTTATAAATAAAAATGGCGGCACCAAAATGGCGGACTGGTTTGTGATTAAGGTCCGATTCGATTCAAAATTGGTACGTAAGGGTCTTTATTGTCGAAGATCACGAATTCAAAAATTCAAAAATTCAGAATGGCGGCTATAGAATGGCGGACGAGTTAATATTCAGATGGTTTCTTCACTGGAGATCTAGATAGTTCAAAACTTAGAGAAAACAGGCCTTGTAATTGTTTATTAGAATTGTTGTTCGTCTCCTTACGAACGGTAGCCCTCAAAAGTCGAAAATTTTGCGAGCAAGGATTAACGAGGTCTTACCTTTCAACGTGCGATTCCTAGCACTTTCTCGCGTCATCAGAAAAAAATATGTAGTCGCTGGGATTTGATTTTGATTAAACAAAATTTCGTATTCGAACTCAAAATTGTACGAGGCGAGCTTTTGAATCTCTAACTCACAGAATAACCTAAATTACACATCTAAAGAAATTATTTTTTACTTCATAGCGGTTTTGGATGAAAGCTTGTCTTTGATTTTTTCCGAAATAATTTCAGGTAGGTACCTACTCTATTAGTTTCACTATAGTAGATATTAGTGCTACCGGACGATAGTTAGAGGGTTCGTTAGTATCAGCCCCCTTTGTGCAATTAGAGACGTTTTAAGTTGCTCAGGAAATATTCCTATTTGAAATGATCGTTATTGATTGTACTAAACGTACCAGTGCTTCATTAGCTAGTTTTTATATTGTATAAAGCGATATATCATTAATAGGTACCAAATGTTTTTTTTTTAATTATTGATCATAGAGATAACTAGTTCCAACTCATAAAGTGTATCATGAAGTACAAATGGAGCAGTTATTCTATAGCGTTCCATATTATCAACTATCAACAACTGAATAATGAAAGTTAATTCAAAGAATATACCGGGTGACCACGAGGTGAAGTACGCCCCCTAATTTTTCTATACTTAGTTTTTAAGATACAGATTTCAAATTTGCTATGTTGATTACGCATATTTTGAGGCCACTACGGATAATTTACCACTTCCGATTTTTCCGGAAATGAATATTGTTACATGAACTGTTAGGGATAATTAGGAGGAATCCAACGATACCAGGATTAATGGTGTTTGACTACGGAGATATCGCCATTTATTTTATCCACAAGCTCAATGAGTAGAAGCGATGAGGAACTATTTCTGGTGGGTCCATCCAACTCTCTCTTTCCCACTCATTGAGCTTATGGCGATATCTCTGTAGTCCTTGGAGATACCACCATCAAATCTGGTGTCGTTGGATTCTTCATGATCATCCCTAACCGATAATATGTGGGCGTGAGATTCGCCTACGCTAGGATCTGCCTTGCGCCCACACTTGGCCTGCCGGCGGCTTTACTATTGCGCTTCGCGCGACGATCCTAGCCGTATATCCCCTAGAAGAATTTTCTAATATTTTGTTTGTTCTCGAGTTTTTGGCGTTTTTTTTTTCATAAATTCCAAATTTCTTCAAGTTTATCAACTGTTTTCTCGTCTGTTTTTGAAGTAATGAAGAAACTTCATCGAAAATTTTGTAGGCTCATTAATGGGCAATAAAACAGTTCATTTAAAATTTTTCGATATCTTGTTCGGTTTTCGAGTTTTTGGCGATTTTAGAAGGAAAGTACAAATTTTATATTTTTTTTTTCGGAATATGAAAAAATTTCATACGAAACTTTTTGTAGTACTATCCTAATATAATGAAATTGTTCGTACACACTTTTCAATAGCATGTTTAGTTTTTGAGATTTTGGTGTTTTTATAAAAAAATATTCCAGCTTTATTTTAGATTTTATTTTTTCCCCGCTCTGTTAATGAATTAAAAAAATCATCGGGAGGTATTTTTTTGCAAAAGTTTTTTATTAGTTCGGGAGATATTTTGATTTTTCCGTTTTCTTGAAATATTTCCTGTACTATTATTCTTTGTTTTTTGAAGGCGATCAGAAGAGTCTCAAAGTTTTTAATTATTCGATCTTTAGAAAAAATGAGAATTTTAAATTTCGGAAAAATTAGTTTTTCACCATTTTCCCATCGTTTTTTTCGAAAATTGGTTCATATGAGATTTGTTCGCTTTTTGGAGCTCTATGTAATGCATATTTGATATCCTGATTTTCTCCATTGGCTTAGCCATAAAAAAGACTAAAAAAAAGTTAATTTTTCGGAAAATCGTCCGGAAAATCTTTATGCATTTTCCAATCCTTCTCAAAAACTACACGTCTGAGAAGGACATATAGGCGCATACTAAAATAAGGTGGTTTCTGGAGCAGACAGAGAGACAGACCGACAGGCAGAATGACCGACAGACAGGATTTTCGAAAAAATTTATTTTTCGATGGGGATCATTTTCTCTTTAGTAACCATCCGTCTATCTCTTCAAATAAAAGAGTTAGTGTCCGCCTGGAGAACCGTAGGAATGCTACTGCTCTAAAGATCGTAGTATAATACAGGGTGTCCCATTTGAAAATAAAAAGTTGATGCCATTTCCGGAAAACCCAGAAGTTGAATTTTTTCCAAATATGTCAAAAAGTGCCGTCTAGTAGGTATATTCAATGTAGAGGTACCTAATTTCAGAAATATAGTTGGAGAAACAACAAAGAAAACGGGGGCGTAACTCACCTCGTGGTCACCCGGTATAATCGTTAAAAAGACGAATTACCCACCAATATCCTGTTTTGTTTCCGTTGATCTACACACTTTCACAGGAACTGATTTATTTTTATTCTAACACACGCCATTTTTGCTTGCTGACTCTGCATTCATTTACTTGTATTTCAAACTAATTTTATCTCATTCGAATTGTCTAGTCATGTATTGTTCTCTAGAATTCGGAACCGGATACCACACTGAATTACACTGATAGTGAAACATTGTATAGCTTTTAGCGAGTGCCTATACTCGCAAAGAGAAACGAATTACATTCACAATTGAGAGTGAAACATATTATCAAAAAGCGCAGAAAAGCCACAAAAGTTTGTTGTCCTTATTCCGGCTTCAAAGTCGAAATGATTAAATTTAGACATAAAAACCGAAATTTGACATGAAAGTCGAGATTTCGACAGTGAAGCAGAAACAGCATAAAAGTCGAAATTTCGACTTTGAAGCAGAAAAAACCCCGCACAAACCTTATGGGAATTGACCCTCTGTCGAATTAGCTGTAACTTTTCGAAGTTATTACAAGTCCCAGACTTTTAATGATGTTGCACCTTGAAAAACTTTTTCTGGCGGGTTAATTCAAATCTCTCTCCCACTTAGCATACTCAATGTTCCAAATTCCAGAAATATAGCTAGAGAAACAATTCATACTCATCAATATCCAAATTAAATTCAAAATCTCTCTAATAACCAAAAAAGAGCACACTGAGCACGAAAAAATCGACAAAAAACGGATCGGCCCGAGCACCCTACGCGCATTCTATTCGTGCTTAAATCAGCGTCCACACTGTCCGAGCATTCGCTCGTTCGGTGCTCATTCGGTGCTCATGTGGAACGAATGCTCTAGTGAAGATGCACCTACGCGTTGAAATATTTTGATCATTAATGGCCTTCATTAAATTACTGTTTTTGTAACCTCAAAACCTTGTTCCTTGATAATTTGAAACGATCATTCTGTTGACTACAGAATAATAATTCATAATTGCTTGCAGAAAATATGAAAATATAGAATTTACTTCTTTTATGGCCATTTTCCAATCATGGTCCATTTGTATGGTTCGAAAATTGATGATGGACTCAAATATACACTATCCCCGCTCACAACACAGATCTCACTCGACAATAGAAACGAACTGAACAGAACAAGTTTTTTATCGGTTCCTACATAAAAAAAATTAATTTTTATGAAGACGTAGTTTGTACAGCTGGATATTATTTACCTAACCCAGCGTCAAGGACTTTGTTAAAAATATATACTGTTTAGAAAACCTTACTGAAATTTCCTAAATTATTTATGAAAAGTTCAAGAATATCGAAATGAATAGCTCTTTTACCATGTGAAATTAGTTATTAATTTATTTATACAGTATCCTTGACAACAAGCTGAGTAGTCGATATGCATTGTAACATGGCAACCATTGGGGCTAGTTTGCTGAAAAATACACGGGAGTTTTACGAAAAGTTTGTTTTCTGAAACTTCCGGTTACGCCGGATATGTACAAAACTGCAGACGGACCACGAGTTTTTTTTTCTTTATTTATCTCGAAATTTCGATTTTAATGTCACCATCATCGGACAGATTGGACTAGCTAAACCGAATTTGAGGTGTGAATTCAAGTGACGAAAATTTAGCAGTGGGAATTTCTCAATACTTCATACTCCTTCCGGTTTCACCGAAAACGACACTAACTTGGGAATTTTAAATGGAACACCCTGTATATTTCTACTTTTTTGAATTCTGGGGGCGATTCTGACTGCGATCACACATAGTTTTGAGACAAACAATTTACACACTTGATCAATGATTCAATCAATGTGATGAACATGAATGAAGAGTAAAAAATATTTTACCTACGGCCACTGCAGAAAATAGGCAAAAACACACGACTCACTGCCAAAGTCAATAGCTCCTTTCGCACGGTAAACAAATCACACAGTTTTCGTAAACAAAACGCACAGCTTTCGTAAACAAAACGCACAGTTTTCGTAAACAAAACGCACAGTTTGATGTATCTCGAAAACGGCTCAATCGATATGGGAGAAATTTTGTGTGTAGATCGATAGAGTTTTGCTTCTTAAGTTTATCCATACAAGGTGTTATCTAAGTACCTACGTGGCCAAACTAAAAGGGGTGATTCTTTAAGTTATTTTAAGACGTAAAGTTTGTATGAACGAAGGTCTGGTAATGCTTCATTTTCAAGATACAGGGTGCCAACATTTTGAAAAGAAATCGTTTTTTTCAAATATCTTAAAAATCCTTCAACCGATTTTGTTTAAATTTAGCAGTATCATTAAGTGTAGTAAGTAAGAAATTTAATCCTAACCCTAACCAATATTTTTGACAGAAAAAATATGCGCCACTGATTTTTTTTTGCAGTTTTTGTATTTGTTTCACATTGAGCAACTGAAAGTATTTTGCTTCGTTTTCGAGAAAAGACATAAAAATCACTTCATAGCAGGGAAAACATAATAAAGTAATGTAACTACTAAACCATCAAAATCTGGGGTGTGTCTGGTTGTTTTAATTTTCATAAGAATTTTCAAGACTAGAATAGACTTTTGATATTTAAAAAAACTCACAGTTTTTGATGGTTTAGTGGTTACAATTTTTGATTTTTCATGTCTATCTCTGCTAGCTTATTCTGTTTCATTCAATTTTGTATCCACAGCAAACTTGATGAGCGATACACACGAATTTTTTCATAATTTTTCAACATATAACTTCTTTATTTTACATATTACAAAAAATTTTAATGATTTAAATTTCATTTATACAAGGTGACTCAAAAAAAGCGCAGCGACTAAGAAGTTTAGTGAATTTTTTTCTAAACTTGTTGTTTATATTGACTGTGCTTAAAAACGACACGTATGCGTAAAGTAATTTTTTACACTCTGCTCATACATTAACGCACTCCTGAAAAACATAGTATTTTGCGTAAAATTTTACTTGAAAGACATCATTTGATAATAAGACGAAAATTAAAAATTCACCGATAAACATTCAAATTAATGATACAATTGCTACAATTTGATAACTGTTGTAGAAAAAACTTTGTATGATGACATTTTCGTAAAGAGCTTTTTTGTACTCACGTGTTCGCTGAATTCGGCTGCGCCTGCGCCTCACGACAAACTTCACGCTCATAAAAAAAGTCCTGCTTTACGAATTTGTATCATAAACAAGTATTTTGAACCAGTAATTCAGATCTTATGTTACGAACGTTGAAAGTAAAAATATCTCTTGAACGCTTTCAAACGATAATTTAACGATAAAACAAAGAACACATATTAGCAAATCACATCCAGGACTATAAAATTGAAGTTCTTACTTATATTCATGTAGGATTCTTCTTCACTCAACTGCTGCTCTTCATATTGCCACTGGATGAATGGAAGGCATGGAAGCACATAATTTGCGTCAGACCACAAACCAGAATCGATAAAAACCCTTCATTAAATTAGTACTAAAGTAAATACAAATAGAGCAAAGCAAACACACTTCCACTTTTGCCCATTATCAAACGGTTTTATTCAATATATCCGAGATCTAACATAAATAAATATTTTGGAACCAATTATCGCATAAACACACTCTGTGTGTTTCTGTGACATGAAAACTGTTTGAATTGTGTATCTGAAAGCTGATTCATTTTGCAAATGAGATTACATTTTGTTCGTTTCCGATGAAATTGAAACTTGATACCCGTCGAGTTAAGTAAGTTTGTCAATTAGTACGAGATAAGGTTATTGTTGCATGTGAAAGCAGTTATCACATTTCTGTAAGCGTATAGGATGATGCTGATGCAAAGTTTACAGGGTATTTTCTGACACAAAAGGAAATGAATGTTCGAATTTTAGTATAACTAGATGAGAACTTCGAATAGTCAAATTCGAAATCTCTGAAGAACAGCCCACATAAAAGCTACAAAAAATGTAAGACACGACGATAAGCTAATACTCATTGGTTTATTTAACCTTCACCCTTCTTAGATCATGTAGCTTGAGTCATAGGCCATGAGATTCCAACTGGCTGCTTCTAACTCTCTTCAGTGTTAGGTTAGGTTAGGCCCCTGATACTAGCCAGTTTGCGAATTGAATTGGTTGTCCCAGTCAACTCACTCAGTGTCCCTTCAATTTCTGTCATGACAGCAATGATTGTTCAGTATTGTAGACACATGAATCGTTTTGGGAATGTTTCATCTGAACAGATTACAAAAAGCATTATTATAATTGTGTTGTTAATAACTGCTCCTTCAAATAACTGTTTCAATCAAGGTGATTATTATTGTGGTGTATTTATATATTGTCATTGATTTATCTTGCTAAAAAGCACTCGAACTTTTATTTTATTGAAATTATTCGTTTCATTTATTTGAGACTCCCGGCACACTTTTCGTACAGAGTTTCAACAACGAAGTTTTTTCAACATAATATCAACCTAAAATCTCAATCATGACATGTGTCAGTTGCGAAACCTGTAAGTCAAAATTGAAAAGTTTAAAAACCGAACTTCAAAAAATCTCCAAAATGGGAGATCCCAATTTGGTAACGACGTGCAATTTTCACGGACAAGAATATCTGTTCAAAATGAACATTTTGTGCAATAATTTGGAAATACTGGTGACCGATAAGAGTTCAGGGGAAGAGTGGCAATGCAGCTACGATGCAACATGTATGACGGTATATGTACAAGAGATTTTTATATAATTAATGAAGGAATTTTTGCAGACATCGAGAATTTGACCCATAAAACCGGAAACTTCAAGCAATTCGATATTTTCGTGGCAATGATCAAATCAGGTCTTTTGAGGGTGAGTACAGTAGCTTCAGCAATATTGGCAATCAAAAAAGCTAGGGAGAGAGATGGCTAAATGAGAGAACATGTGTTTCCGAAAAAAATACCAGGAAGCAATATCTTGAAAAGCAAATCTTGAAAAAGCGAAAAGAAAATTGCATATCGGCTATTAAGCGACATTTGGATGATCTCATGGCAAACCTTAAGGACTCAGGCCAAGTATCAAAGACATTGGACATGACTTGGTCATGAGGAAGTACTGATATTAACGCTAGAGATGTATCGCATCTTCAATTTCCTATCACAAACAATTTAGGCAACAATTTAGATGTATTATGGCAAAGCAGTTTCTAACTAACGTATGATGAAATACTTAGCGAAGTGGTCCAGGTGTTAAGAGCGTTTGGTCCCACCCAGGCGGCCCGGGTCCGATCCCCTCCGCCATCACGGAGCTAAAGTGGTTCGGATTCCACTTTTCAAGCTGTAGGTCCCGGGTCTCCCTTGCTTGCACAAGCTTTGCTTCTGAGGAGTTTTCTCTGAAAACCTGGGAGATTCGTAATAACAAATTTTCCAAAAAAAAATTTTAATAACCTACGGTCAGCAACAATTTCTCTGCCTCAATCAGAATAAACCATCCTCTTAGGGTTGCCAAGGCGAGAAATTATTTTTAATTTTGTTAGTTAGTGCGAAAATAGCTGCTACCAGGCTAAAATATGAATTGCAATTTGCTGTGACCACATGGATTTATGTGGAATTCATAGCTTTCCCAAATAAAAAAAAAACAAATGAAAAAATCAACGATAAACTTCGCTTTCATTCAATACAGTTGTCATTAGTTGATCATACTCCCTTCTATCTCTTATTCTCTTTAGACCAGAAGCAATGGTTGTTAAATTCGGCCTTTTTCAATAATTCGATGTTTGTACTCTCAAACCACTGCTGCTCCAAAAATAACAAAACGTAAAGCGAAAAAGAGTTGATCCTTTTTTGCTAAAGACCTAGGAACAAAATATGAGACGTTTGTTCAATAGCGACTAAAGTTTGTCTTTCAGTCGCAGATGATTCCACAACAGATTTTATGAATATCCTATTCATATTTTCGAACTATAATCAAAATCTTCTTCATTCTTATACCAACTGTAAAGCAGGGGCCTCTAGAACCGACTGGGGTGGTCTTCTCATGTTTTCCTGTTTTTCTGAGCATTTCCATGGGACAGAGTTTTTTGGAGATCCACCACAATGCGCCGAGACAATTTCTGAGATCATAATTCTGGGGATGCAAACATGTCAAAAAAAACATTATCTGATAAAACCTGGTTCAGCAGGCACTGCTGCAGAGCTGTCGCCTTCAAGCAGGCAGTATACCGTCAAAGGTTGAAAAATCAGGGCACTACGCTGTCGAACTAACACCAGTTCTTTGCAAGTTATTGAACCTCTCTTATAATTGGGGGGCTTTTCCGTCCAGCTGGAAAATTGCAAGAGGACAACCAGTTCCCAAAAAAAGGGGAAAAAGACCCTATCCAGCAACTACAGACCTATCGCTATGCTATCTGTCTTTTATTTCGAAAGTCATGACAAAGCGTTGGAACTCACTGTATCGGAAGGTAGTCCCTGAGGAGTACCTCTTGCAAAAATTCCTACCTACTTACCAGGATTTTCCATTCCGTGGAAACCATAACGTTAAAAAACGCCCATTCGTACCAGGTTGCTACATAAAAAATAACAGGTTTAACTTTCCAGAAGAAAGGATGTACGGGGCATATACTAAAAATTTGGTTGTTTAGTGATATGAATCTCATTTGCAAAGCCTCTCAGAACTTTTGGCCGGACATGCCCCTCAAAATTATTTGAAACTTCTTGCTCTGCATTCGAAAGAATAGATAATTGTTATTGGGTTGTGTTTTTCCATACAACCTTCAAGTTTCGAAAAATGTATCATCTAATGATAATAATTGCCCTGGTAATCAAATTTTCACATGTTTGCTAGGAGATTGTTCAAGTTCATTTTTAGAACGGATTCTTTTCATTACCAATCATTTTTAGACTAGTGAAAGTGTCACATTGGATTTACTAACTTTCGAAGATTTAGAGCTATTGCGATCGAGGAAAATAACCAAATCAGTAGGCCCTACCAACAACAATAGAAGATACCTCATAGTTACCTACGTTGTCGAATTTGACAAGTAGGTATTCCAACAAATAACAAATCTTCACCTTTCTCATATCTTTTTTTTCAGGATTCGTTATCCTCTACCGCTTGAATACTGTGGACCCCCGGATCCCCTCATTCTGCAGTCGACTATCAGAAGGCTGGAGACGGAATTAGCAAGAACGAAAGAGGAATTGGCCTTGAAATCGAACAACAGCGAGGCTAAAAAAATATATTATCTTCAAAAACGGTGAATATACTCCATTCATCTCAACTTTAAAACACTGTTACTAGATTTATGCTTCTACTCAGCGCTGTGCAATTGAGCCAAAACATCGTTGACTTGATTGTTAAAATTGTTGTTAAAATAGTTTTTTCCCAGCTGTCATCCCCTTACGAACGTCTGCCCTCAAAAGTCGTAATTATCAGAAATCATTTAATTTGTAGGACAATATAACCATTCAATTATACAAATATTAACCAAGCAACTACTAATGATTTCTTATGACCATACGTCATTGGTGGTACATGTTGGGAGTGGGGACCTCCTTCAGTCGTACCATCCATTTTGTAGGACAAAAGTTTTTTCGAGTACTTTGGCGAATTATCTCGAGGTTCAACTAAAAAACTAAATGTTATTAATGACTTTTTTGCACTCACCAAATCGACATGATTGACACCTGCGAAGTTTATTAGCTACCACTATCGAGAAATTTCGTAGAGGAAAAAGTTGGGCGTCTCA
The DNA here is from genome assembly GCA_958298965.1 of Chrysolina haemoptera. Taxonomy (NCBI): domain Eukaryota; kingdom Metazoa; phylum Arthropoda; class Insecta; order Coleoptera; family Chrysomelidae; genus Chrysolina; species Chrysolina haemoptera. The sequence continues at coordinate 4,896,236 of OY282588.1, forward strand.
GCAAAATAAAGCTTCTCAGGAAGATTCAGTCTGATATTAATCATTTTTGAAAATAGGCGTGGTCTAATATGTTTCAGAAGATCAATCAATCTTGAGCACGAAACGTCAGTCGTGCTCGTATAAACCACTTAAAATGAACCATACAGTTTCAAGTGGCAGAGTTTTCGTTATGTCTACTTCTGTTCAGCTAGCATATTTTTTCGGATATGTTTTGCAAATAACACAATTTTCCTATTCTCGTATATGTGGTTAGAATTCAAAGTTCTAGAGTCAGCGTGTTCTAGATGTATAATTGTTGTTCCCACACGAAGAGACTGGGATCACTAAAAACATATATGTTTACTTCCTTCCAGCGTTGATGAATTGACCGAAGAGAATGTCCAACTCCAAGAGGAAATCCGCCAGCTGACCAAAATGGTTGGAAAGAAACCTAAGGTACAAGTTTTGTCGCTACAGAAAGCCGTGAGCAATCTCGAAAAATGCGTGGTTAGCGAGAGGAACTCTCATCACGAATTAGTGGAAAAATTGAGGAGCGACAAAGTACAACTCGCCAAGGAACTAGAAAAAATAAAAGCCTCTGAAAGATGTTTGAAGGCGAAGTTGACGAAAGCAAATCAAAGTTCGAGGTTAGAAGTTTTTGTTTCAAGTCTCTAGTTATTAGTTGATAAATAACTAACCCGCTATTCTGATATGAAGATTTGGAACTCATAGACCGAGAGATGGTAATATAAAATTTCCGGTCATTTGTACCAAGTATGGCGACCCTTCGGGGCTCTCTAATAACCTAACGACGAAAAGAAAAATGATGGTCATAGCGCTGGCGGTTCGAAAGGCGAAGAAAAAAGAAGTAGGCGGTAGCGTAATGCCATACTTCTCCGGTGTGACTTACAGCCCACCATACCGACAAGAACACGTTAGTTAATTGAAAATAAAAAATTCAATCATTTGTACCATACGTACGTTCGATTAACATCCACGAGATTGGGCCGCCAGTACCAGCGCTATGACCATCATTTTCCTTTTCGTCATTACATAATTGAAGCCCAGAATCATTGCTTAGGAAAGTTAGTTACGAGTATTAAGAGTGTTAATCTATTATCCAATAACTGATGTATGTTGTTCTTACATTTCAGAATGGGTCTGGGAGATCACAAAATACCACTCCTCAATAAAGCGTCCGACAACAGCCTGAAAACAATGTACAAACGGAGCTCCTCACCAATGTTTTATTGTATGGATGACAAGGGAGGATTGTCGAGAAACCACGTGGAAAAAATGAAATCAAATCAATTTTGGGAGAAACCAAGGTAATAAAAATATTCTTGAATACGTGATGGATTGTAACCCCACGATTTTCTTGTGACGTTTCCGAGAGCGAGCAGCTTTGTTTTCGATATTTTTTACTTGTCTATATTCTAGACTACTTGATTTCAAGTCTAGGCTAAGTCCTAAATACTTTTTTTTTAATAATAATACAGGTTTATCAATACATAATACATCAAAATACAAGAAGTTTAAAAAATTATTCAGAAGTAAAGTAATATTCCTATAATATGGAGACTGTTCATGAACATTTCAAACAATTTCTGTAAATTTTAGTGAGATACTTTGAGGTACAAAAATTAAAATAACAGTTAATCAATTAAAAAATAATAATAAATAAAGAACTACAGATACACAAAGAACAGTAGTTAGTAATTTCGAAATAGAGGAGGCCTTGATTATATGACATACTGAAAATGGATATTTATTAGGTTTATTTCTTTGTGCAAGCATGTACTTTTTTAATCGATTTTTAAATTGTAAGATGTTTCTGGAATTTTTTATCTCAATCGGTAATCTATTAAAATTTAACAGAGCTGAATGTGTGAATCTCTTTTGTCCAAAAATTGAGTTAGCAGGATCAATATGGAACAAGTTATGTTGTCTAGTATGATAACTATGAATTTCAGAATTTCTAGTTAATATGAAGTTTAATTTAACTTTTTTATTCACAATATTGTAAGACATTTTGAAAGTTTCTATTGTACAGAGTTCTTCTAACGAAAATTTATCTGTAATTATATACAGTTGAATTGTTGGTGTATCATATTCCATATGATACGCGTTGGTGTATCATATGCGTCTTACAATACGTTAAAGTGACCAAAAAGTGCAAATTTGATCCAAATCCTTCCTTAACCTGTACCTTGCAGTCTGCACACTTCTGATATCGCTTTAAATACTCATTCTATTTCAGGATCTCCAAAAGCTTCACAAAGCACAACGTGAGCAGAGACAGTTCTACCTGCAGTACCAAGTACGCCGATCCAGAGTTGCTCGACATTCCAGACGCCTGTCTCGTGTCCAGGACCCCTAGCCCTACGCCTCGCAAGAGTAAATCATCCATGAAATCCAGAAGTAGCGCGGGATCAGGAACGAGTTCGAGAACAAGTTCCAGAGCATCGCGTTCGAGGAAACCAAAACGGAAAGATGTGGAATACAGAAAGTTGGAAGAGAAAATCGCGAATTTGCAAAGGATGTTGAAAAATAATGTTATGCGCGATAAAGATAAGTGATTCGAGGATGTAGGTGCTAAGTTTTTATAGAGAGAGAATGTGATCATTTTGAATTATTCATTTACTCATTGTATTGTCTTCTACATGAATATACTTCATATACCCATTGACAGACTGTTCAATTAACACCTGCCAGATAGTTGCCCCATACCTAATCTAATAGGATTGGTGGAAATATGGATATTTCGAACTTATTTTCGTTTAGAAAAGGGGAACATTAAAATTGAAAAATGTGATTTTTTTTGTTATATCTAACAGAAAACAACTACTTCCCCGGCTAAAGCCACGCTGGACAATTATATCTGATAGCTAATGTGAGTAGACTCTAACTGAAAAGAAAAAATCTCAAAGTGAAAATTCGCATTTTCATTCAGACAGTTGATTTTTACCAATTACCAATTTTGAAGGAGAATGTTCTCCTTTTCAACATGAATTCCTCCAAAGAGGTTATCTTGAACGATGAAAAATAGCGACTTAAGTTTGTCTTTCAGCCGCAGATGATTCCAGAACTGATTTTATGAACATATTTTCAAACAAAAATCATATTTTCGTTTAGTTATGTCCACTTTCCGGCAAACTTCTCGTGTTATATCCGAACTCCTACCATTTGTTGATAATAATAAATAAGAATTGATGAAATTTTCAGTTTCTTATATGGATTAAATGTTCGAAAACACTGCCTTCTTGACGATGAACACATATTTCAACAATGCGTTCGTCAATGAATAGAAAAAATAGAAATCGAGAGGTATCATATCCGGTGAACGAGGGGGTCACCGTGTACTTTTTTTTTTCAAATTACTTTCTTATTTTCAACTGTAACAAAAAATGTCATATGAGCTTTTTTGTTGAGAATGTGATCATGATTCGAAACACATGATAAAATATAGGTTGTTCTATTTAAAAAAATATCATTTTTTGAAATATTTTGAGAACTGTACATTTTTTTCTGTTCAGAATCGAAATGGCCATAAAAATGCTACTAATGATAATGATACCGACTTAATTTGGAACAGGCTGTATTAGACGAGTGTACAGGATTTCGTTTAGGGGGGGGTCAATTTCGTTTATGGGGTGGGGGTCAATTTCGTTTATGGGGGACAATTTTTGTGTGATTTCATCTATCTTTTGAAAAATTCGTCAAAATAAAGTGTTTTGGTCGGGAGTCGTTAGGGGAGCAATGTCATTAAATTTATAACCTCACATCAGTTAATAAAAATATGGAAAATAAAGTGGTAATATGGTATGAGATACGAAGTATCAACAGTGAGGTAATAATTTTTTTTTCCTGGTATCGAGCCCGAGGACTATCGATCACACTATGGCTCTTTTTTCAAAAAGAAAGTAAGACTGTCATTGGATATATTGACCATTGTAAAGGTCATCCACGCAAAATTTATTGAGAGCACTGTAATCAAATGCCCTGCTGATTACAAAAAATCTCAATAGTGTACATATCAAAAATAATTAGTTTTAAAAGTTCTTCATAAAAGAAGTGAATAATTTTAAACATAATCTAAGTCAAAACTTACCTATTAGAAATTATTTAAGAAACCCGTACCTACCCAGTATGTGAATTTTGGGAATAGTGGGAGTAGTTATTTTCATCCAGAAAATTGGACAAAATAGTTCATGATGCATTCTTGACCGAGAGCTTTTGACAAAACCTACAATACATTCTACCTGTTAAAGATAAATTAAAATGATAGAATCAAACAAAAAACATCACTTATACAGAAGGACCCTAGCAGGCAATTCAATAAAACGAAACTTGAAAAAAAATAATGTAATAACTTAAAAGTACTCATTTTTCTTAGTATTACATAAGTAGAATTCGCTCTGCAGTGAAGGTTAACACTAGAAAAAAGAGCTGGAGCATTGTCTAAGACAGCCAAAATTCGGACTCCTCGTTGAACCTAAACTGTTACAATGAATATCCAAAAAAATGACTAGAAGCTATGAATCATTGTCCAAACCTTAAAAGTTCTTGTATATGATATAAACCTAGATGTAACACACTATCTTCCCTTTCAACTAGAGCATAACCCCAGAATTGGTTGTGCACATCTTCAATTGCTTTCAAAATCAAACCATTATTTTTTGTTGAATCCTGATTGATTTTGCTTCTTTGGTCATTAGGATGCTGTTGAATTGAACTGATGGTGACATTTTTGTCTGAAATAGGTAGAGTTGGTGATGGAGGCTTTAGTGAGACTGGTTTATTACTAATTTGACCTTCTGAAACAGAAAAGGTGACAATGAGTAATGTTTATGATTTTTGATAATTTCAAATGAAAACAGTAAAATGCGCGAAATAAGCCCTCTGTGATTGATCATTGTAATTGAGAAAGTTTGAATGACAAGACACCTGTTTGCATGTAAACTGAGTTCAAAATGGGTAAATTATGAGCAAAATCTGACCAACTAACATTGCAGAATCACCATACTGAATTGTTAACAATATAATTGGGACAATGTTCTGATGGATCCTGATCCAAATAGAGCTTATAACAAATTTGAAAACATCTTAATTAGTAACATAAAACTGATCTAAATTCTAGTGTATAGTATAAATATGATTTTAACATGGCCGTTACTTGATGGAAATCCATAGTTATGTGTTAGTGGTATAAATATGACCTTTGAAAAACTCATAATCTGAATCTAGTAATTATATGGTAAGTTCAAATTCTTTAAAGTGCTTTTCAAAGTTCATTCTTACATACCAATATTTCCCAACCTCCTAGTGAGTTCTCTGAGATTAGCTCCTTGTTCTTCAGACTGGATAAACAATTCTCTAATGGTATTTTGTAAGTCTAACATTTCCTGCTTCTTCGCTTCTTCTTTAGCAGCTTCTTTCTTTGAAGATCTGAAGAGTTATAAATGAATAACATTCAAATTACAGTTGAATGATTATCATGAAAAAATCAAATTTACTTCTTGAGTAAAACAAATAAGGTTCCAAAACTGTACACACCTATTATATTCATTTATTAGTAAACCAGCAGCTATAAGAAACATAATTCCTTCTCCTAATAAATTTGCACCCAATTCAATTGCCATGGCTTCATTCAAAACTGGTATATTAACTGGTTTTCCCAAGTTGAGTATCCACATCTTCGATTTTACCTCAACCCAGTTATAGACTGAAAGGAGATAAATATTTTCATATGACGGTTTGAGGTTTATTCAATTTTTAGTTGTGAATTTCTATACTTACACTGTGCAGGAGGCATACACACATATTTTCGAAAAATTGGAGAACTCTTCGCCTGGCTTTTAACAACATTCGCTATAGGTTTGCTAATCTGCTTCAATAAAAGAGCCCCTAATTTTGCTGCAGGAAAGGCACCGACAACCATTTTCACCAAAACAAAAATTTAAAATACAAATTATGTCATATTCTAACCGCATTGATTACTGTCAGTTATGACAGTCTGACAGTCATGTCATGTCGTAGGTGCACAGAACCACAGAACCCTCAGAGCAATAATAAAGATAGAGATGCCCTCTCTACTCAAACATAACAGATTTGTAGACAACCACGATGTCCATCTCTCTCAACAATGAAATATGGTCAAGGGGATGTAAACATTCAGTTCAGAGGACAATGCAACTAGATGCGTTAGTTGGAGGACAGATGTAAATATAAACAAGGTGATGTTGGCTTAAAAAACAAGGATAGAAAAGCATCTCTATGTTTATATTTGCTCTGAGACAGAACCAGATAAACTAGAAACCAGTCACAGAATACGAGCCGGTGTTAAGGCGACAGTCATAATCCTTGGTGTTAGGGCCGGGTTTATCGATTGGTAGTGAAATGAAATGTCCCCGTTACGTGATAGGTGGTTAGAATGTTAGTTTATTCATTTCCTTCATTTGACCAACTTCATATTAATTCTAAACACGAAATATAGCTGACAGTCAAACAACGATAACAGGTTATTGATAAACCGGCCCTTAGTGTAGTTTGACTGCCAGCCAATAAATAAGTTAAGATAACTACCTAAATGTTAGCGTAGTTTGACTGACAGCTGAATTTATCCGGTGGTTAGATTCAATGTGACATTCACTCAAATGAAGGGAACGACTGCCAGCTGAATTTGACTGGTGGTTAGAATGAATATGACACTCGCTCAAATAGTAGTATAAATTCACATTCTAACTATTAGTTACGGAATCCGTACTCTTTGACAGACAACAAATGCAGGAAATGAAGGCTCTGTGATCAGAAAAGTTCAAACACAGAACTCATAATTATATCTTATATAATTATGAGTTCTGTGAGTTCAAATGACAAGAAGGCTAGGCTGCATGCAAACTTAGTTGAAAATGCGTGAAATATAACTTGCCCCGCCTAAACAGAATAATTATACCATATAAAACTGTTGATATAAATAACGATTGATAATCCAAAACTCTGTTAATAACTTCAGTAATGGTCGGAGTCTCAGAGTAACAAAAGACATAGAGAGGCCTTTTCCATCCTTATCTCGAAGGCAAGAAGGCAAGAATATATATACCCATATATTCTGTAGTACGGCTAGACGCTTTTGCTAGCTGCTTGCTGGCTTTTATTGCTGCTTACTCTGCTTACTTTTTACTTCTCTTCTCAGATTCTCCTGAGAACACTTATGTATGGCTGGGATAATGATATGATTAATGATGACGAGAGCAAAGACTAAAGGTAAACACTAAACAAGAGTCTTTACCACTGTAATGTGCGATCCCAAGCACAGACCACCTATGGGATAGGTGGTCTGTGATCCCAAGTATTGTGGGTGGAGATGGGTTTTTATCCATCTTGGTGGATATCTACTGAAAAATTTCCGTCTGAAAGGGAGTTAGATGTCAGAAACAGACGTCAAGAACACGTGTTTGCTTGGAAAGTGAATTGTATTGGATATTGGATTATCCCTTTTGTTTTATTTATCTAAAGTCTTAAACTTAAATTGTTTTTGACATTTTCATCAAGTTCCAAGACCAAACTTACAGAATTTCTAACTACAACAAAATCGGCAAGTACTTTACACAGAAACTAAAAAGCGGATATTTTGTAGTGATACATTTTATTTACACCCATCATGGATCTCAAATGTCCCGCTACTGGCCCCAGATGCCGTGCGCGCGCTGATAATCGTTCAAGTTCAAATTCAAATTCCCCATCACCATTCCCTACACCAACAGTGGCAGAGATGGAAGGAAAGGAGTTTTTAACATCTACGCCAGTTTGGCAAAAACTTCAAGAATATTATAATAACTCAGCACAAAATCTGGTCATCAAAGACTTGTTTGCAACAGATTCTAACAGATTTAACAAATTCAGGTGAGTTTCTTGACTTTTTATTGATCCAACTTCAACGACCTTCAATAACCTTGAGTATTCTAGGACCATTTTTTACTATATTGAAGAATATTCTGATATCTGTAATGTAATACTTCAGGCACTGCTGGAGCAGTTTGTTAAAATTCCAGAATCATGTATATACATGTTCAGTAATGCCAATGAATAACATTGTGCAAGTCACTATATATTCAAAAATTTCAATATTGATATTTGATTTTAAACAGATAGGAACATTTTTCGAAACTTGAAGTTTTCTAGAAAATTTCATTGCAATGACTGTAATTCTTAAGAAGAAAAACTTTTAGGTGATATTTTTTTCTCATTACTTTCAGTTTGAAACTAGGAACCCCAAATGATGGCGAAATCCTCATTGATTACTCCAAAAACCGCATCGACGATCAAACAATCAAACTTCTTTTCAATTTGGCAAAAGAACGTAAAGTTGAAGAAGCTAGAGATATCATGTTCGCTGGTGGTAAAATTAATTTCACGGAAAACAGAGCTGTTCTTCATATTGCACTGAGGAATCGATCAAATAGGCCAATACTGGTCGATGGAAAAGATGTGATGCCTGATGTAAACGAAGTTCTGGAACATATGAAACAATTCACCAATTCTGTTCTCAGTGGACAATGGAGAGGGTATGCTAAATTTTTACTGCACCTTTTAACAAATATTAATATACCTAAAGTTAATTTAAGAATAAATAACAATTTTTTTTATACAAATCATTCAGATTGTTCTATGAATGAAATGTTACGGCAATGTAATATATTTACAGAAAAGTGCAATACTTATTGACTCAATAGTAATGTAAAAAAATATTAAATCAGCAGTATTTAATATTAAATGTATTTTATAGTGTCTCTGCCTGGTTTTTGAGTTTAGTTTTTCAGTTTAGCTCTTATTCTATGTGTTTTGAAGCACTATTTCTTATATGTAAATACATTGGGCTGTGTCTATAAGAGATAAATCTTGAATTTATAAATATGTTCCCACTATTTATAGTGCTTTTGTCTACTTGTAAATCAAATTGCTGAGTACTGTGCAGATAAGGTCTGAACCATGCTTTATTAACCTAATTTTTGAATGGAGTTCAAAATAAATGATTTTACAGTAGAATCAAATACAGTCCTATAATTTTCAGTTTCATTTCAGGTATTCCGGGAAACAAATAACAGATGTTGTTAACATTGGCATTGGTGGTTCTGACTTGGGCCCTTTGATGGTTACAGAAGCTCTAAAACCATACAATAAGGGCCTCAGGTTACATTTCGTTTCCAATATTGACGGTACCCATATGGCAGAAGTTCTAAAGAAGATTGACCCTGAAACCGTGCTTTTCATCATTGCCTCCAAAACGTTCACCACTCAGGAGACTTGTACGAATGCGAAATCTGCCAAGGATTGGTTTTTATCATCGGCAAAAGATGTAGGTCTTTCTTTTTCAACACCTAAAATGTAAAGAAAATTCTAGTTATTCTTTTTTAGCCTGCAGCAGTTGCCAAACACTTCGTAGCTCTGAGTACAAATGCTGCCAAAGTATCAGAGTTTGGAATCGATACTGCTAACATGTTTGGATTTTGGGATTGGGTCGGAGGAAGATATTCCCTTTGGTCTGCCATTGGTTTGAGTATTTGTCTATCTATTGGTTTTGATAATTTCACCCAGTTACTAGATGGTGCTCACCACCTTGACAAACATTTCCAAACTGCCCCATTAGAACAAAATGTAAGTGATCAACATGGATAACTTCTGAAATTTTTAATAAATGGCATGGTAGTTATAGTTTTTGAAAAGTTTAAAGACTCTTGACAATCAATAGGAAACAGGTGAAAATGATGAGTGATATCACTTTCCTTGGAATTTGTTTTGTACCACAGGGTAGTTTCTTTGGACTCCCTTATTTTTTAATCTATATCATTGACATGGTCATCAATGTGAGTAATTATAATATATACCCTTCAATAATCTCACAAGTTAGAATAAGCTTTAAATATTGGATAGAAAAAAGAACTAATTCCCTGGCTAATACCTTGACAGACATTCAATTGGACCTGACAGAACTTTGTCAAATTTGAAAGGTTTTATAGTTTATATCATTCATACGATTGTTGAAACATAGTGGTCCAAAATGAGAACCATGCGGGACTCCCGAAATAACCTTGTTCAAATGAGATATAGAATTGGCAGTCTTAGCACTCCGTGTCTTAGATGTTAAGTAACTATCAATCTATGAGAATTATGGGTCGCCAAATCCTTCCAACCCCACACAAAATTTGTGATTGAATGCTTCAGAAAATTCATTATAGACTAAATCAACTTGCAATCTACTTTCAAAAGTTCGAATTATTTTATTTTGATATTTTTTCAACCTATTACTTATTATTTTAATTTGGAACAATTGGTTTTTATTCATTGGCTAGACGAAATTAAGAATTAAGTTTTGTTTTTATGTGTTATTAACCCTTTGAGGTCCAAGATCCAATTATATTGTCATAACCAAGGAAATGAAAAACAGCCTATTCAAACTACGCAGAGAACAAAAACACGGCTAAACCTAAAACAGAAAAGTAGTGACTTGACCAAAACCAGTGTCGGGGCTAACCTGACATCGAACCGGAACGTTAATATTTTTCTGTCGGGACTGTCCCGACAAATGACCGCGAAGGGCTAATTCTATAATTTATATGAAGGAATTCATTTGAACATTTGACGAGTTGACCAAAACCTTTTTTTAGGCTCCTGTGATCCTAGCTTTATTGGGAATTTGGTACGACAACTTCTATGGTTCTGAAACTCATGCCCTTCTCCCGTACGACCAATATCTTCACAGATTTGCTGCCTATTTTCAACAGGGTGATATGGAGAGCAATGGAAAATATGTTACTAGGAGTGGTAAAACAGTGAGTCAAAATTTCTTAACACTTCCTTGTGATTAAATATGGGAATACTTGCACTGTACTGTTTGGAACCTTTAAAGTACTAATGAATACTAACACCAAACCGCTATTTCAACACCTCGACACGTGTTTCAAAATGGAGCTGATCGCTTGGTGATTGAAACACGTCTTGATGTGTTAAAATAGTGGTTTGTGGATAAAACTCCAGTATATTCCTTTCCAAATTTCAAATACAGACTTGACAAATGGAATCTGTGACACCCTGATAAGTTGTTAAAGTCATATTGTGTCTGAAACGATATATGGTTTTTTTGGTAACAAAGTATTATATCATCTATCTTTCTATAGGTGGACTACTCAACTGGCCCAATCGTATGGGGAGAACCAGGCACGAACGGCCAACACGCCTTCTACCAATTGATCCACCAAGGTACTCGAACCATTCCAGCAGACTTCATTGCCCCAGCTCAAACTCACAACCCCATTAGCAACGGGGTGCATCACAACATCCTGCTAGCGAATTTCTTGGCGCAAACCGAAGCTCTCATGACAGGAAAAACCGCGGATCAGGCCAGGGCTGAGCTGCAGAAGCAGGGCTTGCAAGGGGAAGAGTTGGAGAAAATACTGCCACATAAAGTGTTCCAAGGAAACAGGCCTACCAACAGTATTGTGGTGAAGAAAGTTACGCCTTTCACGTTGGGCGTTTTGATTGGTAATTTACTGATTTAATTGTTCATTGTTTTCAATTCTCACAACTCATTTCAAGATGGCTATGCCTCCCTTCACTTCACAGTTTCTCCTTCTACACGATCGCTAAGGCGGGCTCGGCCGTTTTCAGTCACGTTTGCAAGCATTTTTCACCCATTTCGCGGCATTTTAGCGAGAAATGAGAATATTTGAAAAACGGCGGAGTTGTAAATCGACGTTGAAACATAGGTTTCTAGGTTACCTTGTCCGTATTTTTTATATTTCTTCTGCTCTCTTCAATGAAAGTCATGAAGGTGCTCCACTTTACTGATTTCAAGTTGGTATAGCTCCTTTATTTAATAATTGCTTTGCTTAAAGCAAATAAACTCTCATCAATAATTATAGGTTAAGTATTTTGTTTATTCTCTAAATCTGCTCTAAAACAAAATTATTCCTAGGCATAAATGAAAACAATACGTTCCCAAATTCCTATAAACACTAACCTACACTTTTTAGCAATACCAACAGGACCTCCACTGGCAGCAGCACCCCCTACTTTAAGCTTGCGAGAATACATGCCATTTTCTACAATTCATCTCATTGAAGCAACCAGATTAATGTATTTGTTTTCATTTTATAAGCAAAACATTGAAAAAAAAACAAGTTTTTTCATTTAATTGTATATAACAAATAAATAAATGACAGTTGCGTGTCCAAAACATATCCCAATGTAATTACGGACTGTTCCTCATGTGATGGCACAGTCTGTTTCCTAATCGTATTTTTCTTAAATAATCTCTTATTTCATGTTCTTTTGATTGGTTTGAATCTGAAAATGACAATTTATCATTCATTGACTGAAAACAGAAATAACTTGGGGTTATGAACAGCTTTCCTTTCTTTGGAGTCTTCTCTTTTCCCAATAACCTTCGAATTTCTATTTCTCAACTGCATCTTCAATTGATTTACAGTCCAACCACCATATTTATCACTCACGTTGCCATAAAAAGTCTCAAAATCAACGAAATAATAGAAAATAGTACAAAACACAATAACCCTCATATGAAAAGCACAGGCTGTCAAAAACGAAGGACTCCAACTACATCAGCGCCGCTATGCGGGAGCAATTTCATCCATCACTGCCATTGCTAATAGAAATTTCAAATGGCTCTGTAGACTCCAATGAAAAGAGACAACAGTTCTCAATTTTTCCATTCTTGTTGCCAGAGGACGCACTCTGTGATTGGTCGCTATAATGGTGGTGAGTTTAAATTGACAACATGTCATTTTATCTTCCTGCCATTATAGTAACAAATCACTGAGGGCGTTCCCTGGCAAAAGAATGGAAAAATTAAAAACTTTTGTCTCTATTTTTAGAGGTCTACTGAGCCATTAGAAATCTCTATTGACACAATTGCAGTTTAAATTAAACTAAGGCCAATGTCTTGAACAGTTTTTGTGGCATTTTTTATGGTGTTTATGATGGATTTTCTTCAGTTGTGTTGATTATTTATTTTGGTACTAACTGACTCAAATTTCACAGCATTGTATGAGCACAAGATTTTCACCCAGGGAATCATCTGGGACATCAATTCGTTCGACCAATGGGGTGTAGAACTGGGAAAACAGCTGGCCAAAGCTATTGAGCCAGAACTCCAAGATAACAGACCTGTTTCGTCTCATGATGGTTCCACTAATGGCCTCATCAACTTCATCAAATCCAACAGATGAATGCACCCAAGGAGCTATCTTCGTTGTACTGTAATTGTGACAAAATTAATTTATACTTAATTTTTTAGGAGAAATATACTGGTTATACAATGTTTTCAATAAAAATATTTATGTTATGTTTTATTTATTTTTAAAATTTATTCATTGAAGAACTAACCTCCAGTCAGATCAAGTTCTGGTATAAGGAAGTTTGAATGTACATAAATAATCAAATAAAGTAAACAGTTTCAAATTAACTATTCAAATTACAAAAAAAAATGAAAATCAGTAAAGGGGTCATTTAGTCCTTCTCCAAGGCATTGAAAGCAATCTAGTTTTTTTCTGAAAGTTCTTGGAGTAGGAGAGTACCAGTTTACCAGTTTCATTCTATTCAAAACTCCCCAGTCCTGAATCCTGAAGCACTTGCGGTTTGTGGTAGGATGTTGAAAGATTATTTGCCCCCTTTCGACTACGCCACTGGTATATGTTTTGAACCATTTGTGCATACTTTTTTATCATTGGATGATGGATCAAGATAGAAACCAGAATAACTTGATTGATTCTTTGTGACCTACAAAACTTGTGAAAATAAAAAAGTAACATTCATATTTTTGTGGTAAGTTTAGTGGTATCCGTTAACATTCTTTACATATTTTTGATTTGATCTGATTTCCTTTCATATTTTTTAAACTACACGCACAAAATCTCTTGAAAAGTCTTATGGCCAAAATTATGCAGCAGTCATAAGAAATACGTTTTTAGTCATAAGAAAGAATATTTGTCTATGATTGGTTGGAATAAAAGGTTCAACCAATCATGGACAAATATTCCTTCTTATGACCAAAAACTTATGTTCAATGACTGCTGCATAATTTGGCCATTAGATCATAGGCTGTAAGCCTGTAAAGTAGAAAGGACATGTTTCTAACCAAAAAATATCACACCTATAAGGCACGTGCGTGGTGCTCAAGATATATTCGCTTATGATTTCTTAGGATAGTTTCAGACTAGACGGAATGCGGAGCGTGGGGTTTTTGAATTTTGATTTTAGGCCAATCGAAATGTTAGCATTCAATCTCAGCCAAGCTAGATTGGCCTAAATTTAAAATTTTATAGCGCGCTCTGCGTTCCGCCTAGTCTGAAACCAGCCTCAAGCTCGTTGCTCACGATCTGCTCACGATCAAATAATTTGATCAAACTGCCTCAAGCTAGCGTCATTTTAATGGGTTGTTTCTATATAGGCGTTTTCCATTATTCCATTAAGGGGTGTTACTATCGGAAGAATTTGACAGATGTCAATTTTCAGCCAATGATTAAACTAGAATAAGAAGCCCTGGTGCATCAAACCCTTTAATGGAAAGCAGCTTATTTCTGTGAGACAAACTACTAAAAGTGACGTCACTTTCAAGTATTTTGACCAAACTATTTGATCGTGAGCCTAATTTATGTTTTGACCAGGAAAATCTCAAGTTCCAAGTTTAGATGTCTAAAACTCCGGTGAAATCAACGAATCGATTCAATCGCGATTTTTTCACAAGGTACCTCAGAGTAATAAAAGACATAGATATGCCCTGCCTATACCTACACAAATAGCTGTTTTGAAGTGAACATGAACTATCCTTTTCTATACAATTTGTGGGCGAGGGGAGTGACGGGTGGTGAAACGTAATGGACAGTTTGTTACATTTGGAGTAAGAAGGACCATGACACAAACGAAGAATGATAACTTGATCCAAATGAAATGAGCGGGCATACACGAAACTACCCGATTGAATACGGACTTAACATGTACAAGACCATCGCTTGTAACCAAACAGTTATGTTGCCTTCAAGACAAGGATGGAAAAGGCATATCTATGGTCTTTTATTACTCTGAGCAAGGCACCATCTGTGAACTAGTATAAAAACCCTTGTGAGTTCAAAAAAAGTACGACCGTTGACGTTCGACATTGTTTAATGGCAACTTTCAGAATACATGATTTGGGTAATAGCAAAGTTCAGAAGGTGGCAGCACATGTTTTAAAAAGTTTACCAATTTCCAATTTGTAATGAGAAAGCTTGAAACAAAATCTTTCTTGAAACGTTGGTGTAATTTTAAATTTATGAAGGGCAGGTGGAAGAGGAATTTTTTATTAGTGAATACCTTTTAAATGTGACTGTTTTATCAAAACTTCTCTTATCAGATTGTTTGTTGAGAAATTATAAAATAATAATCTATGTTGGCATGAATATGAATGAGATTGAATAATTATAGAACCTCTACTTCGAAAAGAGTGAGTTTGACTACAGCAAAAATAATCTGCATTGATTGCTTTGGAAATAAGTACCAATGTATGCGTGTATATAGGTAAGCGATTTTCCGGTAGGATAACATTTTTTTTTGTATGCTCCAGCGGCGTTCTCGAGAGAAACTGCATGGCTATCAACTTTATTTTGTTTTGTTTTTCTCTAAGAATCCGAAAACGAACTAAGTAGCATATCAAATAAAGTCATATTACGTCGACCAAAAATGCATTACTCAGATTTTTCTTCTGTATTGAGCTCATAACACTGTAAGGACTGAGGTCTAAGGAGACCCATTATAAATTCTCGATTCGCGTGTACTTTTGGAAATTGGCAATTTCTAATCATATCCTAGCTGTCTGGTGAAATGGACAAACCGACCAAAAGATGTACAATTGGACAAAATAGACACAAATAAAAAATCGGACAAACGGACAAAACAGACCGACAAAGGAACAAGCAGATCGACAAAGGAAGAAACCAGTGGCGCAGCCAGGATTTCAGTTTGGGGGGGGGGGGGGATGTTAGGCACGCGAACGATGACATCATCTTGTAGAAAATGTATTTAACGAATGTGTCTCGTTATGGTCACAAAATATGAAAAATGTAAGAGGTGCGCTAGGATCTGGCATCCTAGCACATAAAACTGCCAACGAAAAATACTTCCAAATATTCTAGACTTTTTTCAATATTTTTTCCGTATTCTACGCCATCAATTCAACATGACAAAGTTTTCAAGAAATAAAAAATAATAAATTTAAAAATCGGTCAAACTCAAAGTGCTCACGTTCGTAAAAACGCCCACCAAATCTATGTTTGACTAGAAATCAATTTCCAATTCGGTCAGCGTATAGAAAAAAGATTGAATTTAACGAATATAATATGAAAAAAAATTAGAAAAATTTTTTGGCGGGAAAACGGCACCTGCAAGCTCTAGATAACATTTTCAACCGACGACGGAATCGAGATATAGCAATTCTGTGTACGCCAATCGATTCAGCATGCCAAAATTAGTAAATGCTGTGATTTTTGAGTCGATCGGCACCAAATGAATTTTCAGCCGAAAAAACATCAAAGGGTTATTACCTTAAAAATGGCCAAAAATCCAAAGTCATCAGATTCACTCAAAATTTCCACCGATATACTCAAAATTTCATGCTGATTCCAAAAATGTATGATTTGAATATGTTCGAATACAGGGTGTACCATAAAACAAAGATAAATGTGCAACAAAAATTTTATGGCACGAATCCGGCACACAAAACCACTTATAACACCTACAAGCGAACTGTTAGGCACGCGAACGTAACATCATCACCTAGAAAATTTTCTTATCTTTCTTTCTATATACTTATGTATTTTAAGAATGTGTTTCATTATGGTCGCAAAATGCGAAAAATGCAAAAGGTGCGCTAGGATCCTGCATTCTAGCATATAAAACGGCCAACTAAAAATTCTTCCGATACTTAGTTCTAGAATTTTTTCGATATTTTTCCCGTATTCTACGCCATCATTTTAATAGTCAATTGGTGACTTCGGGGGGGGGAGGGCTGCAGCCCCAAAGCCCCCCCAAGGGTGCGCCAATGGAACAAACAGATCGATAAAGGGACAATCCAATAAACGGCTAAAACAGCAAACATAGCAACAAACGGACAAAGAATAAACTGACAGAAGTGACAAAGGAACAAAATGGATAAATATACAAAACGTATTGAAAAATGACCAACGGGAAAATAACCAACAAACAGCTAAAAATGGTCAAACTGACCTACAGACGGACAGAATGGACTAAAACAGAAAAAAACGAACAAACAGCTAAAAATGGTCAAACTGACCTACAGACGGACAGAATGGACTAAAACAGAAAAAAACGAACAAACGAGTAAACAGACCGATAAATGCACAAAACAGATACAACTGACAAAACAAACTAAATGGAGAAACACATAAAATGGAAAACTGACAAATTGGAGAAATTGACGAAACGACAAAATGAAACAATCAGACCAACAGATCAACAATCGAACTGAACGAAAAGACAGACAAACGGACTGAACGAAAAGACAGACAAACAGACAAAATTGACAAACCAATACAAAAACAATCATGACGGACAAACAAACAAACAATCATTCAGAACTGACCAAACAGGCCAACACGCTGACAAAGGGACAAAATGACCGAAATTTTACAGAAACGGTGGGAAGGAGAAAATGGACAAACAGACCGACAAACGGACGAAACAAAATGTACCAAAAGTCAAAACAGACAAACGAGAAAGGCAGACAAATGGACAAAACAGACAAGCAAACTGACAAATTGATGGATCAAACCGACATATGGACAAAATGAATAAAATCGACAAACATACCAAATGACAAGCACACAAAGAAGATAAACAGCAAAAACAGAAGAAGTGACAAACGGATAAACGGACAAAACTGACAAAACGGGCTAACAGACCGACACAGAACAAAACGAAAAAAAAGGACAAACGGAAAATATCCGACAAACAGCCAAAATGGGCAAACAAACCAACAAAATGGACAAAAACGGACAAAAACGAGTAAATTGGCAAATAGACCGACAAATAGACAAAACCGGCAAACAGATCAACAAACGGGCAAACAGACAAAACAGAAAAATAGGCAAACAGAAGCAAGTTGAAGTTGTACAGAAGACAAGTTCAACTTGAATCAGCGAGCAGAATCCAATGAAGTACGTAAGGTACTTCATCAGTCAAGTCGAGCTGGGTAATTGCATTTGGGAGTTGATCATCAATTCATTGTGAAGATGTAAATGAATGAGTATAAAATACATGTAACATTATAGATATTTCTTGCAGGTAATGGCTTCCAGTAAAAAATTTCGCTTTGCAATCGATCGTGGAGGAACTTTCACGGACGTGTTTGCGAAGTGTCCCGGGGGAAAGATCAAGGTGTTGAAATTACTTTCAGAGGATCCTCAGCATTACGACGATGCACCAACGGAAGGTATCAGAAGAATTTTACAGGAAGTAAGTGGAAAGCTACAGTCGTATGTATAGTCATTCACCAGCGACTCTCCAGATGTGCCCTGTTCGCTGGCTTATGCATTGTGTAGCGAACGGCGCACCTCCGGTGAATGACTACGCATACGGCTGTTGTGTCGGAGATTTGAGGAGTTTAAGGTGGGAGTTCCAACACCCTTGACTACCTAAAAACTACAGATGGCAGTGTCAGCACTCGATTCACTGCGCCACGAAAATAAAATAGTTATACAACTAACCGTACAAGTGTCTACCTCCCTCTTCATTGATAAAGTCAGCGTTGTAGGAATTCCGGTAATACCCCGTTTTCGGTGGTCGACTGCCAATTCAACGTTGTCAGTTGAATCGTTTTCGGAGTTCAGAGCCGTTAGAAAGCTGTGAGCCGTGATTTACTGATTTATCCATTCGTATTTTGTTTGTACAATGCCTATTATTGTTTTATTGTGTTTGATTTCTTGATAAGTGTGTGTATTTACGAGAAGAAAGATAGCTGCTTTCCCCAAAATGTCAACTTCAACTGATAGAGATGTTCCTATTTTTCTAAAGTCCATTTGAATTTTTTTTGTTATGTATAATTATCTATACCCAACCAAATTCGAATGACTATTTTACCGATGGTGCCATCTTGATTTTAGGAGAAATTGTAAAAAAAATTATAATCTTCGATTCCGAAAGCCCCCACATACCAATTTTGAATTGAATCGGGTCAAAATCACAAAACTATTCCGCCATCTTGAATTCATGAATTTTGACAAAAAAATTATATTCTCCGACCCCAATAACCTCCAAATACCTAATTTCAATGAAATCGGGCGATAATCACAATAACTTCTCCGCCATCTTGATTTTAGGAATACTTTAAAAAAATATATAATCTCCGATTCCGAAAGCCCCCACATACCAATTTGGAATTGAATCTGGTCAAAATCACAAAACTATTCCGCCATCTTGAATTCATGAGTTTTGACAAAAAAATCATATTCTCCTACCCCAAAAACCCCCAAATACCAAATTTGGATGAAATCGGACCACATTCATAATAATTCGTCCGCCACCGTGTAGCCGCCATCTTGATTTTAGGAATAACTGTAAAAACATTATAATCTCCGATTCCGAAAGCCCCCACATACCAATTTTTAATTGAATTGGTTCAAAATCACAAAACTATTCCGCCATCTTGAATTCATGAATTTTGACGAAAAAATCATATTCTCCGACCCCAAAAACCTCCAAATACCAAATGTCAATAGAATCAGGCCATAATTACCATAACTACTCCGCCATCGTGTAGCCGCCATCTTGATTTTAGGAATAATTGTTAAAAAATTTGAATCTCCGATTCTAAAAGCCCCCACAACCAATTTTGAATAGAATCTGATCATAATCACAAAAGAGATCAGAGATAGGTATGCAAAACGAAACCTACAAAACAAGGTATCCATATAGTGCGACCGATCACCCAGGGTGGTGCTGAAAGTTTTTCCTAGTTTTCCTACAGCTGAAAAGTGAAGACGCCACCAAAAATCGCCCCGAGCGCGCCACGGCAAATATTAATAATAATATCCGTCGTCTACCCGCACTCTCTGTGTGTTTATGAGTAAGTATTATTATTATTATTATCATTTAATAAGTTTTACTCTATACATGTACTCCTTATTGCATAATAAATGATCTGACAAAATGCCCAAAATTGAACTTCAAATGAATTATGAGACTCTGATTTGAAGAAATCTCATCGAGTCCAATGAGCAATAATAACTGAAAGGTTTGTCGAAGTATGGCAACGCCGCGTGCGCCCCTTTTTTGAAGACGTTGTAATATTGTTACCAGGCATGGAATTTTCATTCATATTTTCTATTGCAGTAAAATCTCCCTCTACCGGTCGGTAGCTGAACTGAGCCACTCATATATTTGCCACAGCTCGCCATATCACGTATCTATACACACGATCAGTTTTTCCTAAAAAACTCAAAAACAAGACACTTTTTCTCGACTTTCTTTGTTAGGATGCATTCTCAATAATCTAAGTGAGGCAATATCTAGCTCACAACTCGAAAATAAATTTAAACTGAATTTTGTTTTCGATATTGATAACCTCAAACTTGATCAGTTTTGAGAATTTTTTTCTGGCTACTCATTCAGTTTGCAGAGTTGCCATGGGTCAAAAGAAATGTATTGAACCTTCAGTCACCTCTATAGCAAATTTCAACTGAAATACTCCAACGGTTCATTAATTGTTTACGAAAACCTAAGTCACTGAAAATAGCTGAAAATTGCCCATTGCGACTCCCACCTTAACATGTATTTTGCGCAGGAAACTAGTGATGCATTGACGAGTGATGGAAGTGTGGATAGCTCCCTCATAGAATGGATCAGAATGGGAACTACAGTGGCTACAAATGCCCTTCTGGAACGCAAAGGTGAGAAGATGGCTTTTGTGACCAACGAAGGTTTCAAAGACATCCTCCTTATTGGAAACCAGGCCAGGCCAAAAATTTTTGATTTGGTAAGTGCAAATACAACGGTTCTGTTTGGATCCTCATGGGATGGTTTTTGAAAAGTATATGTCGGATACTCTTCAATTGCTTTATTACAATCAGAACTTACAATAATTGTGTCCGTGAAGGACGTACACAGATGGATGTCAGATATAATTCAGTGCCGTATTGGAAGTAGTTGTCTCCTGTCAGATATTTGTCCTTATATATATGTGAGAATTTTCAGTTTTGTCCAAATAATTGTTTGTGGAATAAAAATTGTTGCATTTTAAATCAAAATATTTGCCAGGTTTATACGAGCAATTATTGTATATAATTATACAAGGTGTTCCGATATATTCAAACTTTGATAATTTCCCTGAAAGAATCAGTAGGATTCCCTTCTGACGATTTATTACTTTCATTGCTTGTTCCTAAAGGGCATACGAGCACTTATAATATTCCTACGATGTAACTCTCTTTTGTTTTGATTGTACCGCTCATACAGAACATGCCAAATAAGTCGGTGCGTGTTTATTTTTCAGAATATACGAAGACCTGAAATTCTCTACTCAGCAGTGGTCGAAGTGAGTTGCAGGATCATACCGGTCTTGAAAGGAAAATGCGAACTGGCAGATCAAGCGAGCCGATGGAGAGTCGTCGAAGGAAAAACGGGCGAGAAGTTTTACGTTACCGAAGAACTAGACGCGGAACGAGTGAAGAATGATTTGAAACGGATCAAGGAGATGGGAATCAAAAGCATATCGATTGCGCTCGCTCACAGTTACACGTATTACGAGCATGAGATGGAGGTCGGAAAAATCGCACAAGAAATCGGTAAATTTATTGAATAGGATGCTTGTTAGGCTGGTGGCCCACATGACGGCAACGGCACGATTTGCCGCGGGCGAGCGCGCGATATATCGCGCCGCATCTGCAGTGTGCTCGCCCACTACACGGTATATCGTACGAAACTTATTTGAATTCAATACTACGTGTGTTGCCAGATTGTGAGCTTTGAAGTGATGGATCGAAGAAAAGTAAATTTGTTAGCGATTTCGTATATAGGCGCCGAAGAAGGCAAGCTATCAACAGTCAAAGGCAATATTGGGTCCATCCAATTTTGAGCGTCAGATATGTGGAAGGGGCGTTTTATACATTGTTTGAAAAACTTGGACAAAATCGTGGGAAGCTCTTTAATTGTATTCGTATGAGCAGAGAGACGTTTAATTATTCAGTCGATCGATTAAAAGATTATATATGTCTTCAAGATACACAGATGATAGAATGTGTACCTCCAACTGAAATGGTAGCAGTAACATGCATACACGCCCAACGACAACACAGCACTGAATACAAATATCGTTGATTTCGTCGTGTGGGCTATGAATCATTTAATCCTATTGGCGTTCAGAAGTCAGGCGGCATGAATTCTCGAGCTTTTTGAACGTCAAACCGCGTCTTGCCGTGACGGTATTAAATATCGTCGCGGCATACCAGTAGGCAAGCACTGCATTTGATTGTATGAAAAATGTGTACGCGATATCGCGTACGATTTGCCGCGCGCGCGGTAAAACGTGCCGTTACCGTCGTGTGAGCCACCAGCCTTAGAGAGCTACCTTTATGATTTACTGACAGGAACAAAAACAGCCTGATGGGCATGAAATATCATTTTGGGTGTTGCTCTAAGGGCCGGTATTATAAAAATGTTTGACAGTTAACTTTAATTTTAATAGTTAACTTTTACTTCAGAATGTCAGTTTTATAAAGGTCCCATTTTTTATTATAAATTTGCTTTAATGTGTACAGATTCTGTGAATAATCGATATGGTTTTTGAATTATATTTCATTCCACAAGTTGAAATAGTCTAACCGATATCTAAACATTCTTGGTCGCCCTGGGCCTTCAACCAGTATCTTCAAAAATAAAGTGGATATCGTTTTAACAAAGTCAGAAAAATAATACAACAATAAACTCAAGTATGTGCTAAATTATTGACAGAAAAACTGTCGAACACCATCATTTCCTACAAAGTTAACCTCAACTGATACCCATTTCACCGGATAAAGTTAACTCCTTCATCTAGAAGTTAACTGCAAGATATGACGTCATTCCACAAGTTAACTTCTAGTTTTCTGTCAAAATAGTTTTATAATACTGGCCCTAAGTCGACTGGATGTATTTTTCGAATTTCTCCAGGTCAAGGTCAAGGGGCGTTTGAAAACCAGTCAGTTTGTGACTGATCCGGAAACCGTCTGCTGGTTTTTTTTTTCGGTAGATATGGTCTAGGACATACTTTCTGCCAAGTTTGACCCGCGAACGATTTCAAGATCCAGAATTATGCCCAAAAAACCGAGATTTTCGAGTTTCGCCCATTATGACAGGTCCGGAAAGGGCCATTTTGGCAGCACTTTGAAATGACCGAAGAATCCCAAAATTCTGCTGCATTTTTGTTTATATAACTATATGTGTAACGAACAAGAAAAACCAAACAGGAGAAGTTTTCAACGGGGAAAATTTTTGATGGAAAAAATGAAACCAAAGAATAGTAAAATATTCCCTTTCGAAATGCATTTTTGTAACTTGTATCAAGAACGACAGCAAACTGAATCTCATCTAGTGAGCCATGAAAACATTCGAATTTTTGACAGTTCTAAATAATATCAATGTAGGATCATAGGTGGAAGATCAGTTATTTCAATTAAAAAACTGTTGTTTATGGTGCTTGAATTTGTGAAATATCAATTGATTAGCGTCTGAAAAGAAGGTGCGATTTTTTACTGAAAAAATTGTGTTCGAAAATAGTCGATTTTCATGATTCAAAAGGGCATAACTCGAAAAGTACTTGAGAACGCCTTGAAAATGTATAATATTCTTGTTCAGGAGGAAACTACGTAAGTAACACTACTTTTTTTTTATTTCAATGTGGCTGTATTAAAAAGCATTGCAAAGTTATCCTTGTAAAAAACTTCGCAAGGCATTAAACAGATATAATCGATGATGTTGCTTTGCAACTTCCGAGATTTATTTAAATTGCATAATTATCAAGTTACATTCTAAGCTTTATCGTATCATTGACAACGATGATGTGAAAATGAAATCAACAGCTTTGGTTATGTCACGTTATTGTCATTTCAACGTGCCATTTGGCATCTAGGGTAATTATAAAAAAACTAACATATATTGTAACAAATGTATTATATGTTGTTATAATGTTATGATGTTAATAATTTGTAATGAAGATTTAACTTTAAGGAAGCTTAATATTCAATGATATGATAAAAGAAATACAAGAAATAATACATGTATCTCTTAGAGTTAGCCAACATAAGCCATCAAAAAATCGTTCGCAGAGTTTGAAATAAGTTGGCGGCGAAACAGAAAGGATGACAGTCGCGGGTAGCGACTTTTAGCCCGGGAGGTACTGTCACTTTGGAATACGTCATAGTATGCACGCTGAATTTTTTATCGTTGATAGATTATGTGATACTCTTCACGAAATCAAACGTCAGACCCTTGAGTAGCGGTGGGTTGCACAGATACAGGGTGTTGAATATTAAAAATTAAATCTATTTTTCATTCATAACTTCCACAGTTTTGGAAATTTTACAGATTAATTCGAAGAAATATTTTTGTTCAATAAAAGCTTTATTTTAAAAGAAAAATTACATTTTTAGTTGCCACCAGTGGCGTACAAAAAGAGTATATTGGTCCCTTTCCTCTCCTATTTTTTACGCCACTGGTAAAATCAGGAAAATTATTATTCTTTGATTTCTTCATTCAATTTTAAGTAAAACATGTATAATTGTTCGAACCCGGAAAAATCAATCGTTTTCAAGATAATTGCGCTTTTATGAATACTTACTAATGAAAAAAATTGTTTTGCTAAAATGAATTGTACAATCCAAATAACATAAATCGTTTCTTTCAATTGCCAAAAAAAAAATCTCGGAAATAATTCAATCATAAGCAATGACCATAATATATTCTCTTCTTTGATCAAGAGAACCCCAAATCAAATCTTTAAGATTTTTTATTGTTTTGTTTGTGGAATCTAGAATAAAAACCCTATTTATTTATTTTTTTATTGTTTTGTTTAATTTTGAAATTTTTTCATTTACGCAATTTTAAATTTCCATGTATTTTTATTGTTATCTATTGTATATCTCTATATATTTTATAATATTGGATTATAAATTTACTGGAAAAATCATCTGTGATTATGTAAAAATATCAACTGTTATTTTCCAGGGTTCAACCATGTTTCACTTTCCCACCAAGTCATCCCGATGGTTAGAATCGTCCCTAGAGGATTCACGTCTTGCGCCGATGCTTACCTCACTCCCCACGTCAAGAGGTACGTGGAGGGCTTCTCCAAAGGTTTCAAAAATAACCTGGAAGGAACGAGAGTTCTTTTTATGCAGAGCGATGGCGGATTAACACCGATGCAGAATTTCAATGGTGCTCGAGCCATTCTGTCCGGACCAGCAGGAGGGGTGAGAATAATAATAGTAATAATAATAATAATAATAATAATACATATATAATACATAACAGAATGGTTCTGATGGAGCTTGTAAAGTCATCAGGAGTTCAGATCCCATTCTCTGCATGGTCCGCGACCATGAAAAAGCAGGGATTGGAGCATTTCTTTTCAAGGCAGCAATTCGGGCAGCTGATGAACTTGGTCTCGTATTCGACACTGAACGGGCAAACCCAAACTAGCATAACGAGCCTCGAATATGATAAAATTATGGTTGACCCTAGAAAAACATTGTTTTTTTCAATATCGACTAGTAAATCAACTTTGCCATCTTTCACTACTACTCTTTTTTGATGATTTCAATAGACTCAGTTTTGATTTCAAGCATGATTATTGACAGTCATCTCAAGTATTAAAAATTCCTCCATAATCGGTTATTTTTAAATCTTATTGATGATTTCGTTCCAGGTTGTTGGTTATGCTGTTACCACTTGGCAGAAAGAAACCGACTTACCTGTCATCGGCTTTGATATGGGCGGTACCTCCACTGATGTGTCTAGGTTCTCTGGGAACTATGAACATGTATACGAAAGTACTACAGCTGGGGTGACGATCCAAGCTCCCCAGCTAGACGTGAATACAGTGGCGGCAGGTGGAGGATCCATGCTATTTTTTAGGTGAACAAATTTGTAAAGAAATATTACCCAGGATCTGGGTTGGCTCGAATTTGATTTGATGTATGGTTGAGTGTCAATACTGGTTGGATTCTAGATTTTTCAATATAAATGAAAAGGTAATTTGAAATAGATTTATGTCAATTTTTTTTTTCTTCAGATCGGGCATGTTTGTAGTTGGCCCTGAGTCAGCAGGAGCTCATCCTGGTCCAGTTTGCTATAAGAAAGGAGGCCCTCTGACTGTCACAGATGCTAACTTGGCACTCAGCAGACTGCTGCCCGAATATTTCCCGAATATCTTCGGCCCAAATGAAGATTCCCCCTTGGACGAAGAACAAACCATTGTAGAATTTAAGAAACTCACTGGAGAAATTAACCAGTTTCTGTACCAGCAAGACAAAACAAAGGTATGCTCTTTTACGATTAGTAAAATCATTGAACAACACTCGACGAGAACAAAGAATGTATTTCCCTCTCACCACACACTCTTTATATGCATATTTCTAAAAACATGTTGTGCATGAGAGGATTTTTATTTTATCGGGTGAATTTGGGTTGTTATGAGAACCGTTTCCGAGCAATTAGACGAGAAAAACTGTCAACAATAAAAAATGCGACGCCGAAAGTGAATCGAAAAAAACTGTCGTACACCGGGCTCGAACCGGCTATTGCTATGCTGAAGTTTCAAACGGCTTACGTCTTAGATTTCTCAGTACGGCCTTCGGACTAATTAAAAACACAAAATTCATTCCATATAGTGAGTATTTTATGTTTCTGAAACAATGGCTTGCAGTTGTGAAATTTGCTCTTACAAATATATCTCAGAGCCATTTTTTGGAATATGAAAACAGAGTTGAACAACCTCTGGTTACAGACAAAAAGCAACGCTATATTATAAATTTGATTATATCAAAGAATATGCAGCATTAAAATTCTTACTTTAACTATTATGTGTTCCTAGTACCAGCTCATCTACAAAATATTTGAATGTCATCAGATTTGTTTTCGAGAGATTCAAAATGATAGCTGGTTAGAGTCGCACCAGTCTTTGATTATTAGCAGATCATCGGTTACAATTCTATTAAAGTAATCTACATTACAGTTATTATACAAAATCGAGGTGAAAAGCGATGTGCCATCAAGAAAGACCGTAAATGCACCACTTATGTTAATCCGGCTTCTATCTTTGATATATGAGAATAGAACTGGACCTAGCACATATCTTTGTGGTACACCACAACTAATATCTACGGGATCTGACGTTTTGCTTGCTATGTTAAAAATCTGATAACGGGCCAGTTGTAGGAACTGTCTCCAAATTATTATATTTTTTGATATTCAGTACAATTCTGCAACGAATTCACTTGGTTTCAGAGCTCCATGTCTACAGAAGAAGTCGCGATGGGATTCGTAAAAGTTGCAAACGAAGCTATGTGTCGACCAATCAGAGCGCTGACTCAAGCCAAGGGCTACGACACTGCGAGGCATGCTTTAGCTTGCTTCGGCGGTGCTGGAGGACAACATGCTTGTGCTATTGCAAGGTCCTTGGGAATGACCACTGTTTTTGTGCACAAATACGCAGGTAGGTTATAATATAGTGTATTTTCCTCGAATTCCTTTCCGAAAAGAAATTGGGTTTATGTGGAGTGGAGGAATTGTCCTGAATCTCATTTTATGACTAGTTTTCATGCAGTGAAATAACAACATTCAGAAGCAGTCTCCGGATTTTTGTATCTAGTGTTATGAATTGATATCGTTGCTCGGATTTATATTTATTCGGATTCATTTATTTTCGAAAGTTCTCATTTTTATACCCACCATTATTTCTACAATTCGTTACATTCGTGAATATTTCTATTTATTCTTTTTATATTTATTCGCATGAAGCACATGGCAGTTTCCACGCTTTCAGAAAGTTTGCTTTCTGCTCTGATGGAGCGGATATCATAACTGCATGAAAGCACTCTGTCAACAATAACTGAAATGAAAACAGCGACATCGACTTTCTAGGGATTGTTCATTCATAAATAATCAGTCCACTCATCGTACAATCTTGTTTTCTCCAACTATAAAAGAGTACAGACAAGCCGTATTATATTGCCAACACTGAACTTGTAACATACGGAGTGGAAGGAAAGTCTGGAAAAGCTATAGTCGGATTGATATTGAGATGGCAGTATTGTGAGATAGTACAATAGTGTTGACGCAGTTTATACCTCAGAAAGAGGCAAAACTTTCACCTTCAAGACACAAACATAGTCGAGCTGAAAGTTGTTATAAATTAAATAAGAAATAAGAGCTCATTAGATATGGATGTCTTTTCTGTGAAAAAAGTCAAAATCTACCTGACCATGTTCTACTCACCCTAGTTGAGGAGTTCCCTTCCCTGCTTGAAACAAGCAGTTGTAAACCCCTGGTATAAATGTGGGAAATACATGATCCCTCGAATTTTCAGCCAATTTCATTATTATCAACATTATCCAAAATGATACTAGTCAATAGAAGGATGATGGTACATTCTACCAGTAATGACATATTAAGTCATGCCCAATCAAAAATACATATATTACTTTGAAAAATGGAGAAGATGTGCGGCAGTATTCTGCGACTTCTCTTACTCTAGACCTACTCTAATTAGCCTTCCGCAAGGGTCGGTTCTAGGTTCTATTTTATAAGGAACAATCACTTTCTTTGCAGATGATACCACCATTTCATGGCATAGCAAAGACATAAATCACTTGAAGGGATCAATTTATTACTCTCGATCTAGAAAAAATTAGGAAATAGCGTGACTACAAATCTAGTCACCTTCAAGTGGCAATTATGGCAATTAGCAGTCCTGGTAGGATAGGACATTTCGTTCCTTCCAAAAATAATGATGTACATCGAAGAGTATTTTAATTCCTGCCTACTATTTCAATTGTTTTGCTTTTATTGCTACATTCATTATTGTAACCATTTATGTCAACGTATGTTATTTTTTCTGGACGGCAATGGAAGTATTTCCTTGTATGCCACAAGGACCATATATTGGTCCACTGACAAATCTATCCATGCAAGGTATCTTAACGTTTTGTTAATTTTTGGTTCCTGTTCTTAGCGACTTATCCAGGAATTTATAAATTTCAATCTGTAATTTTTCATTTCATTCAGTTTTGTTTTTCAGGAATCCTTTCAGCATATGGAATGGCTCTGGCAGATGTCGTGCACGAGTCCCAAGAGCCTTGCGCGAAAGCCTACTTGCTCGACAACTTTTCCTACTTCGACGAACACCTGTCGGCGCTGACGGAAAAATGCAAGAGCGAACTGACGAAGCAAGGCTTCTCCGAAACTCGTATCGTTTTGGAGCCGTATCTGCACATGCGCTACGATGGGACGGACTGCGCGCTGATGTGCGGGCCTGCGGATTCCGGAGAAGTCACGCCCTCGCACGGGGATTTCCTGAAAACGTTCGTCGATCGTTACAAGTCAGAATTTGGGTTTGTGATCCAGAAGAGGGATGTTATCGTGGATGATATACGGGTGAGTAGTCGGAAGTGCATCTTTCCTCTGCTTGAGAATACCGGTTTTCATTTGAACATCACGCGTCAAAACTCAAATATCTAAGAAAAGCTCGATGTAAAAGTTGTAGATAACTGAAAAATATAAAACTTTTTGATCAATAATTTTACATCATGACCTCAGAAATCGTTCATTCAACGAACTCTAAAGCATTGGCTTATAATTCAGTAATAACGCAAATTATCTTCCTTGATTTTCTTAATGTTCTCTGAATATAGCAATATTTTCTTTTTCATGAGAATTATTGAAAGGATTCAAAAGATAATCGAAACTTACAATCTTACAAACTTACAATCACCGAATTTGAAAAGTATAGTGTACAACAAACCATTTTTTACAGTAAAACCCAGTTTTGGGATTATAAGTGCATGCTTGATACATATCAAGTTAATTGATTAGATAAATATATTAGAAAGATGATTGCACAAAGAAAACGGATTTTATTAAACATTCTACAATTCATTTCGCACTAGTGCCTAATACTTAATTTCGTGTACAAGTTTACGTATACGCATTTTACGCAGGTCGTCGGAAACTTCTTTTTTACCGTTTATTACTTTTCTTTAGGTGAGAGGTATCGGAAAAAGTGATCTGGATGAAGAAGCTCTTATACCAACCTCAAATTGCAGTCCTAGTCCCAAATCCACCAAGCAGGTATATTTCGAAGGAGGCTACCAAGACACAAACATTTATCTTCTGAAAGATCTCAAAGCGCAACAAAAACTGAAGGGACCTGCCATCATCATGGATCAACTGAGCACCATCTTGGTGGAACCCGATTGTACTGCTGTCATCACTGAGTATGGAGATATCAAGATCACAATTGGGTCCGGAAAAGTGAAGGAAATTGGCCCAGAACTGGATTCCATTCAATTGAGTATATTCAGTCATAGATTCATGAGCATTGCTGAGCAGATGGGAAGGTAATGTAATGGAAATGCACTTGAACTAGGGCACTTGGTATTGGTATTGGTCTTGATGTTACAAGACCAAGACGAGACTGGTTCAGTCTTGGTATTGGTCTTGATAGTCTTGTTCTTGGTTTTGATAGTCTTGGTCTTGGATGGAAATGCGTCTAGAAATTTGAATTATGCAATTGAATTGTCCCAAGAACAGTCGAAGATAGGTATAGAATAATAATAAAATATTCAACCTAAAATTCAAATAGGTATGCATCAATATACAGGATGATATATTGGGTAGATTTAAGTTCATTATTTTTCTTTCGAGACCAAGACCAAGAGTCTTGGTCTCGAAAGTCAAGTCTTGATGTTGAAAGTCAAGTCTTGATCTTGAAAAGATGTATTGAGTCTTGGTCTCGGTCTTGGTCTCGGTCTTGGTCTCGGTCTTGGTCTCGGTCTTGGTCTCGGTCTTGGTCTCAGTCTCGGTCTCGGTCTCGGTCTGGGTCTCGGTCTCAGTCTCAGTCTCGGTCTCTAATGATTTATCACAATCAAACTTTCAATTCACACACTACTGATAGATTTTATAAAGAATACTTTTCGTATTCCCCTCATAACGTAACATTTTCATGAAAGTGTGCTATGAAAGATGGAGCAATAGCAGGTGAGTAACAATAATTCGACGTCAAAATTTGCACACTATGACTTTTATGCAAACATAACTACTTAACCAATTGCGTTGCTAAAAAATGAATCTATGTAGTTATACAAAGTCAATTATACAAATTCCTTGCCTCTAGTACCGATCTTTTTGTTCGGCATTAGGTCCTACTTGATTATTTTTCCGTGATCTATCATCTTGAGAAATCTTTTGTCGAAAAATCCCTTTCCTCGAAGGAAAGTTTCGTTGACCTGCGTAGTCACTTTCACCGCTAACAACTGACGCCACAGTGCGCCGCGAAGGAGTTGTTTCTTATGGCACTATAATTCTGAATATAATTCATGCTGGGTCAAATGACCCCTCCAAAATTGGCCTGGGCTTGTAGTCTATAGATCTGAATATCGTTTCCAACATGTTTCTTATGACTCCCCAATCCAGCCCATCAAGCCCACAGGATCCAGCATCGTATCTTGTAACTTGGTGGGGCTCTCCCAGAAATCTTCATTAGACGATTTATCTAGAGATTGCTTTTTGGTTACTAGGTAGAAGATGTTTCTCTGGCCCTTCTTCAATAGTAACACTTATCCAACTTCTGGGTTGTGTTCCTACAATTCCTGGGGTTGACCAAACTACTTCGAGAACACCACAGCTGGCTATTCGAAAATATTCTGCCGCGCAGTGAACTAGCGCATAGTCGTAGGTGCCCGAGAGTGTCTCGTGACTCCTCTCGAGTTACCACAAGTGGAACTTTCTGTCCGTTGGAGTACACGGACATGAACTTCTGGAACGTCATCTCATCTGAGGGTGCGATCTTGGTCGTGATTCCCGACGCCGGCGTAAGGAGTCAACCTATTGAAGTGAACGGTCTTAGGTTTTCCTCAGGGTGGCTTATGGATTCGGTAGTAGACGCCTTTGTATCTCAGAAACGAAGCAACTCCGGAAATATGTTCATAGGAACTTTTTTCCTTAAGGCGACTTAACGAATCACCCTCTGTAGTTTCGTACCGTAAATAGAAACACGAGGGAAACAAATAAGCACTGTTCTGAAAAATCGAATTCTCGGTATGTTATCCCCAGAGCCACTCGTAAAAATATCTTCATTTTACTCCAAATCGATATACTTTTCAACCCTATTCGAGGCTTGTATACGAAAATGAGGCACCTAAATCTGTCACTAGCTGACGGTCTATAGACAATGTCATTTATCCTTTTACAGTAAGTTGAGAGTTAGATTCAGAGTGAGTTCACTGTGGGTTCAGTGTGACAGTGTTACTCAAGTTTAAGGTTAGAGTGTGTTTAGTGTGAGTTGAGTTTCAGCGTGTGATTTTAGGGTAGGTTCAGTGTGAGTTTGGAATACGTTTAAAGTGAATTCACTATAATTTAACTGTGAATTTGGAGTCAGATGAGTGTGACAAGTTTGGTGTAAATTGAGTGGTACAGTGTGAGCGAAGTGAACGGTTGGAGAAAGTTTAGGGTAAGTTGAGTGTAAGTTGAGCCTAGGTTTGAGTGGGACAGTGTAAGTTAAGTATAGATTCAGAGTGAGTTTAGCGTAAGTTCAATTTAAGTTGATTGTTAGTTGAGAGTGAGAGTCAAGAAGTGTATACATAGATCTACCTGAGGTTGAATAGAGGAACATGTTTCGATCAAATCTCTTAATGAAATCGGAAATTGAATTCTGCCTTATCATAGAAGCATATCTCTTACTTTTTGTATGCTCATTTATCAATAAAATTATTGATGATTATAATGAAATTGACACCACAGACATTTCAAAATCAAGCGATTTGTCTTCATTGCTATTTTTTACCAGAATACTCCAACGCACATCGATATCGACCAACATCAAAGAGCGTCTCGATTTTTCATGCGCCCTCTTCGGTGCAGATGGAGGGCTGGTGTCGAACGCACCGCATATTCCCGTCCATTTGGGAGCAATGCAGGAAGCCGTACAGTACCAGATGAAGACGAGAAGAAGTTTCAGCGAGGGGGATGTTATTCTTTCCAACCATCCTGGCGCTGGCGGCTCGCATTTGCCAGATTTTACAGTCATAACACCAGTTTTTTACAAGTAAGGTACTTTTTCGATATCAATCGTGTTAACACTTATACTACGTAAGGACAAAAAATATCCGTGTCATTGGCGCAGCCAGAGGGGGGGTTTGGGGCTGCAGCCCCCCTCCCAAGCCACTAAAGTACTGCATGACGAAAAAAAGCTCTGATTACTGATGAATTATATGAACACCCCCCTAAACTGAAATCCTGGCTGCGCCACTGATCCTTGTGTCCTGAAAGTAGCATTCAAAAATTTTCAAGAAAGTAATATTCCAGTGAAAATTGGTAAATTTGGACGAGATAGTTTGCTTGCAGAATGCTTGAAGGAAAGAAGAAAAATTCATACATTATACAAAGTAACACGTTGAAGGACAGTGAGAATTTTTGGAAGGTAGCAATTTGGGCAGTACAGTTCTTTGAGAATGAACCATCTTTGAGTACAACTATCACTGTCCCTAAAAAATATATTTAAAATGCCTGACACTACGTCGCTCATGTTCGAATGTATTGGGACAGTGTCGATCAAATTCTCATTATATTTTATGGTGAACGCAAACGCTGAACAACGTTCTGTCAGTCTTGAACACATCCACTTGAAGACGCAGATCAGCGTTGTGTCACATCACACATTCAGAAAAAGACGCTGATCTGTGCCTCTGTCCTTCAACGTGTTAAAAATACTTTCAACGACATTAAGCTTATGGAAATTGGCACATTATATATTAATTTGAAATCAGTCAAGAACAAAATGGACATACTTGAAGTTACCATTAATGAAATGCTTACAAAAATTCTTCTAGTAACAAAAACTTGGCTATCTGAAGAAGGCCAACAAAAAAGAGGCGTTGGAATTTCTGTTCATAAATCTTTGGTTCAATGTTCTGAAAACAATAACTTAAAAGTGTTCGTTTTCAACACGCTTATATTAGCTTCACATGTATATATGTATAGGTATCTATGTAACGGAAACTTTGAACGTAATTTTCACCCACTTCCAGACGTCCGAATGATTTGAAATTTGGCATGTGCTCATTTTTGTTACGTATAGAAAAAAATCAAAATGGCAGCCCCAAGATGGCGGAAGAAATTTGTGATAATAGTCCGATTCGATTCAAAATTGGCATATAAGTGTTTTAGGAGTCAGAGATTATGAGTTTTTTATCAAAATTTATTATTTCAAAATGGCAGCTCCAAGATGGCGGAAGAGATTTGTAATTATGGTCAGATTCTATTCAAAACTGGTAGGTCGTATATTTCGATTTTTTTGTCAAAACTCATAAATTGAAGATGGCGGCTCCAAGATGGCGGACGATATTTGTCATTATGATCTGATTCGATTCAAAATTCGTGTGTTTGTTTTCGAGGTCAGAGATTATGAATTATTTTTTGAAATTTATAAATTCAAGATAGCGGCCCAAGATGGTGAATGAGTTTTGTGAATATGGTCAGATTCCATTCAAAATTGGTATAGTTAATCATAAAAAAAATAATTTCAAAAACACACTTTACTTCCAACATGGACTAAAAATTATGAAAGTCAACATTACAGTTTTATGATAAACGTGGTAATGATGTGCTAAATATCGATTAATCACAGATTCACGATCTATCTGTCTTTGAAGCCAATTTTTAATAACGTTACCATGGCAAACCCATTCTATGAATGAGTCACTGCTCGATTTCACTGTTGTAAAATCCGTACTACAGACTGTGGTCTTGATCTGTAAGTTGAAACTGTCATGATGACATAAGAGAAATCAATAAAAAAATACAATTATGTTTCAATATGATTTCGTAGAAAAAGCATTGTATGTAACGAGTTCATAAATTCCTCTTGACACCCCTTCATTGAACACTCGTTACATAATATAAGTGATACTTTCATAAAATATAAGTTATTAATTTTTATTAACATTTTAAATATTCCCTTGTGATCTGGCATAATATTTTTCCGTTTAATCACTTCAAAGAAGAAGCAATACTCCAATCTTCTTCGTGGCTAGCCGTGGTCATCACGCAGACATCGGGGGAATCACACCTGGATCTATGCCTCCGCATTCGACCAGTTTGGATCAAGAGGGCGCTGCTTTCAAATCGTTTCTTCTGGTAGAGAAGGACGTGTTTCAAGAAGCCGAATTCACAGCGGCTATCAAAAGGGCTGGAGGTCGGAATTTGTCCGACAATATTTCGGATTTGAGAGCACAAGTGGCGGCCAACAAAAAAGGTAATTAGAAACTATTGATCAAATCTTGAACAAATTTTACATACAAGAAACTTTTACGTTATTTGTTAACTTTCAAATTTTCTAAACGCATCTCCTTTTTGATGAAGAACAATCAACAAAACAAAAGTTATATCGAGATTTGAGGTTAGGTTAGGTTAGGTTAGGTTGCAATAGTTTTATTTTAATTTAACATTCAACTCCATATTGCAACAGCTAGAAAAAGAAGAGCAGGAAAAAGAAAACTTATAACAGAAAATATCACGGAGGTAATGTTCATTTATAAACCTTCGTTCATTTCAATATTAATGTATTTTTGAATTTGTAGATAGGCCCTGATGAAATAGATTTGACTTCACCCGGCTTTTACATTGAAATTAGAAGCAACTCGACCCTTGATCGCCCATGTTATGATTCACGTAGAAAGAGGTTGCATTTGTCAAAAATCTAGAATTTTGTCTGTGCTCCTCCCGAATTCAGTATTTTTTCATTTGTTTCAAATGATTTTGAAATGCCTTCGAAACACTCCAAACAACCCCCTAAAATACGTGAATTCGAAAATTATTACCACTTTCACCACATTCTGCTGTTGCTAACCCATTAGTATTGCAGGTATCGACTTGGTATGCGAGCTCATCGACCAATACGGTTTGGGAGTGGTTCAAGCATATATGGGTCACATTCAGACGAACGCCGAGTTGTCCGTGCGGGACATGCTGAGGGAGGTTGCCCGAGACGCGAAACGTAGGACAAACGAATCCGTACTGGAAGCGGAAGACTTCATGGATGACGGGTCCCCAATCAGACTGAAAGTTGTGCTGGATGAGGAGCAGGGATCCGCTTATTGCGATTTCAGGTAGGCGTTTGATAATACATTCAAAGTTGGTAATGTGGATTTTTCCCATCTTTTAGTTTTTTTTGGCTGAGGTGAACGATATCTTTCGTAGAGAGGTAAGTCTCGAAACTCAAGACCTACTGTGAGGCTTCGCTGATTCTCCGATGTCAGGGCTACTCACTAAAACCTCCACCTCTATGTGGGCCTGTCAGGATGTTGTCCCCAGTGGCAATTAGGCCTATTTGCCCATTATATCATGTCTGTATAATGTACCGACACAGCAGCCAATCCAGTACTCTCGTGTCTTGTATGAGTTTGTACAAGTTCTGTACTGGGTGGGACCTGTCTAGTTCTGGATCGCCAGAGGGATGCCCGAAAATTGCCTATGTCTGTTTCTGAATTCTTACTGCACAATTTACAGACAGGGTCTTTATTACACCGTTTGTGGCGGTGCTCCTTGACTGGGGCACGACCGATCAGGAGTCCCGTAACGACTTTCACATGGCTCCTGTTCATCGCTAACATGTCTACCGTTTTTTTATGGCACGGTCCTTTGATATATTCATTCAGACGCTCTTACTGTATACTCTGGTACCCCTATGTCTGCCCTTGGTTTGGAGAACTTTTTAAACCTCTTCTTGCGAATTCGTCTGCTTTTTCATTGTCTGCAACTCCCTACTGTTCTGGACGTGATACCGATATACCAGCACTATCAGTTCATCTTTGCAGTCCCATACCAATGTATAATGTATCCTATTCCAACGTTCAAGATGAAAGACAGGCAAGTCTTTGCACCTCGCCTAGTCTTGTTGAGGCTCCTCTTTGTTGTGTCTTGGGCCACATCAACACCGTGCTGCACAACTAGTGCAGCACAAGTGGTTTTGGCCCCCACATCATCCGAAAGATCTTCTGACCATCAGTATGACTTCCCTCTTCATCTGTTTGTTCTCCCCTCAAAGACGTATAGCTCCCAGGCCCTCTGTTTTTCGTCTTCAGAGAAATGCTACTATAGTTGCCTTGTTACTCTTGACATTCATCCCCTTCAAGTCCGTCTATCTCGTTACCAAGTAAAGAGATTCTTGCATGCGATATCTAAACGTTATGTTATATTTCCCTTGTGCGGAGATAACTAGGTCGTCAGCATGTCCAAGGGTTCTATGTCTTGCGTCCTGCTTCGTTCAGATTCCATAGAAGCGTAGATAGTACTCCATCTCGTGAGCCTCCTCTAGTCGCCCTGGCAACTATGGTCTCCTCTAATATGTCTGTCCACTAGCTTGAGCACAATTGATATAAGACTAATGGGCCTTAGAGTCGAGTCATCTGCTTTTCCAGTTTTCGGTGTATAAGTGACACTAACGTGCCTCCACTCTCACTCTCACTCCGCCTTCTGCTAAGGTCGGTGAAGAACACCCACTAGAGTCTACAGTACACTCGGAAGTTTATTCTCTCCATCGCTCATAGCTATGCGTCTTCCACTGAGAAGGTCCTCCTTCCCCCTCGATGTTCCTACTCAGAGTCCATTTCTGCGTCCTCAGGTCTGGGTTCTGGAACTGGGGTGCCGTCTGCAGCACTCTGTGACGCACTGGGAGGTCTCAAACTCCACCCCCACCCAGAGTTGCCCCAGCGCGCCGACCGCCTTTTTGAGCCATTTGCCTGTTATTTGGCGCAGGTCGTCGGTAGGACACTTGCGCTAAATGGGGTCCTTTGGAATTGTAGAGTGGTGCTCCCACCCCCCAGAAGGAGTCTGGCATCCACAAACAATTGCATTTTGTACCAGTTCGGATTGCTCTTGATCCATGAGTATATCTGGATGGCATCGGTTGATCAGTGCCATCCGGATACCCTTTGCCATCTCACTGTATGTGCCAGTCAATTTCGGTCTGTCTTTCTGTCCCTTTTGATGAAGTCTTGCTTGGGAGGGGACTGAAACTGAAATTTAATTATTTTCTATCTTAGCAGATTCTTCCGTTCTTTTTGAGGTAAATGTTCTTCATTTTCTGTCTTACTTTCTCAATTATTGTGTTTTTTTTTTATAAAATAAACTGGTTGATGATTGTTTGATTGTTCGCTTGTGTTGCTACTGCTCGATTCCAGAAACTTGACCACAAGACCATCAATTAGGTAAATTCGTCTTGGGAGGGTTTAACAAACTGATATTTCTCTCTTGCAACCTACATCTGGCGTACCTTATGAAATGTTCTCCATAAGCGTTTAGAAATCGTTCTTTGAATAACTCTTGGTGCACGCCTTGACCAACATCGACCTCCAAATTGTAACAGTGACATTCAACAAGTAACAATTCATCGTATTAAGACCAGCCAGAACATACACGTCCAATGGCGCAATAAATCTTTGCAGTCGATATTTCTCGAAACACAGTCACCTCGTAGCCTTGATCAAGTTGATTACTTTGTTCCAGTGGCACCGGCGCCGAGGTGTGGGGCAACTGCAACGCGCCCAAAGCCATAACTCTGTCGGCGCTAATTTATTGCCTGCGATGCATGGTCGGCCACGACGTCCCTCTGAATCAGGTAAGAAACATTATGAGTCCGTCGCCATAACTTTTCCGAGGATTTTCTTATTTTCTTACACGTATCGGTTGTACATACGAATTTTTAACTGACTTCTCCGCTGACGGAGTCGTAAATCTATGGAAGCCGTTACTCGTAGATTCGGAATTTACAGCGAGGCCGTGTGGTCTTCGATGAATTGTGGCACATTTCGTTGACCTAGTGCGGATCGAATAAGTTGAAACGAATCAGAGTAATGTTCTTCTTATATTGTTTCCACCACATGTCGCAAATAGTAATTCCTACCCTTTAACTATAAACGCTCATTTAATGAAAATGTCACGGCCGTTTTTGGATGCAAACAAAGTGTGACATGTATTATGTTAACACAGCACTTCACCGATATATTTTATTAAAAAAGTTTTGGAGATATTCAAGTATTTACTAGATATGTAAAACTCCTACTGAACCTTCAACTGGAGGTACCTAGTTGTAACAGGAAGGAATCAAGTTCACGATGGAAAAAGAAGCTAATAGTACCCTGTCGTTTCTCTATGTAAAAACTGAGAGAACAGACACTGGAATCCTCACCACTGTTTATAGGAAGAACTACTGCTCCATTGGCTCGAATTCCACAAAGAGGGAAATTGTAAGAACGTTGGTGGAGAAAGCATTGTGTATTTGAACAACTAGGAGTCACTGGAAGTGGAAGCAAACTACATTATGCCGTAATGGATACTCCGAGATACTCATAGTAGAAGTACAGAAACAACTCAAAAGGACCAAGACGATCGAAGAACGACCACAAAACCCCTTCTCGTCGTTCGTCGATAGGTCTTATACAATATTATTCCTCCTCTCCACTTGGGACAGAGTCTGACAGGCATCATACTCAGCAGAGTCGATCTGCCAGATATCAGCCTCTAGTGAAAGACCATCGTGAATATCCGCCGGTTCAGGGACTTGGTGTTGTGAAGTGCAACACGGGTTTTGATGTCCTGCGTTGGTGGGATAATTGGGAGCATCATCTACAGCCAGACCGACACGTGGCTTACCTGCCACTTCTGCAACTTCGTTAACCGTAAAACGAAGAATAATCAGTCAATTTCCAAAATAAATGTCACCCAACAGTAAAATTGAAAACCTTCCAGGGTATGTACCAAGATAATATAATCCATAATTTCCACCATGTACATATTCATCGCTCCGATGTTATTTCGGATACTCTGAAAATATCTTTCATCTGATAATCAAACCAAGTCAACGAACCGGAATAAAGAAGAGGAATGGCATAATTTGATTGACGCCTGACCCCAATTTTTTGCTTCATTTTTCGGGTTTCCTGTTTCACGACTAGGATGTTTTCCACTTGAGATTTGCTCGGGTTGGACTGGACGAAAAGAAACTTGATTTAAAACTTTTCCGTTTATAAATTACATGAACCCATGTGGTTTTCTGCCCGAAAAGTTCGCCGGAGAGTAACGAATATATGAAATTATAATTTCGACGTTGAAATGGAATGTTAGTCCAACATGAATACTGAAACCTCAAATAGGGATGGATATATGTATAACAAAATCGAAGGTTAGAAGAAGTCTCACGAACTTTCACCAAACTTTAAACGTTAATTATTGTGAAATTTAGCGTGAACAAATTTTCACTTTGGGCAAGAGAAATAATTCTCGAAAAGAAAAATCCTCTATTGTTCAAAGAATATCGTGAGAGCCGAGGTAGGAATTGGTGATCTTCTTGAATTTCTGAAGGCTGTATGCCTCAGGGAACACCTCCCGAGGCAGCAAGTTCCAAAGCTTTGCCGTCCTCTGGAAAAACAAGCCCTGGGAAGAAGATGTGACGACTGAACTCAACGGGTCAATCTCGATGAGACCGCTAACGGTGGAACGATTGATAATATTTCTGAAAAATGCAGTCGAATGACATTGAACTTTATAAATTCTCTACTTCTCTGGGTTCTCAACTTTGTCCTTTGGGTTACCCAAAAGGCAGTCCTGAGGTAAATATAAAATGGATGCATCTACAAACTTATTCACAAGATTTTGTTGTGGAGTTTAAATGTCGCACGTTTGAAACTGATCAACGAAACTTGCTTGTGTCTGTGTAAGTTGTTTCACAATCTTAAGTGCACAATTTGAGTTTTCCGATTAATATTGACAACTAAGACTGTAATGTATGGGGCCCTTTATACCTTTAGTTGATTTACAATCTCAGGTGTACAATTTTAGTTGTCCCATTAAAATTGTCGACTAACATTGTATTGTAAAGGATCCCAGACATTACAATCTTAGTTGTCAATTTTAAAAATGTATGGGTACCATTGAATAACTTCCTCTGCCAAAACTTTCAATTAATTTCCTCAAAATTGTTATTTTAGATTTATGTTAGACTTACTACAAGTGTATATTTTTCTTTGAAATGGGCTAGTTTTCATATCGCCTAAAACGTTCAAAGGAATCAAAAGTAACTTATTTATTTTATAGGGCTGTCTGGCTCCCGTCAAAATCAACATCCCCAAAGGATCCATCTTGGACCCCAGCGACAACGCGGCTGTCGTCGGTGGCAACGTTTTGACCTCGCAAAGAGTAGTCGACGTGGTTTTGAAGGCTTTCAGGGTGTGTGCCGCTTCTCAGGGTTGCATGAACAACATCACCTTCGGCAGTGACTCCTGGGGTTGCTATGAGACGGTGGCAGGAGGCAGTGGAGCTGTGAGTTTGAATAACTTTTTTTTTATAGTTTTTATGTAGTAACGGAGATCTCTTGCATGAGGTTTGGTGAAGTATCATCATATATATATATATATATATATATATATATATGATGATACTTCACCACGGTAAAATCGGAAACCATCCGAAAAATATCATCGTATATACAGTGAGTTTCAGAAAGTTTTCACGATATGGGAAATATTTTCATTATCCATTTGTCAGAAAATTTTATTCTCCATAAAAGTTGGTGTTTCGCTAAAAACTTGTATTTGAGTTATCAAAATTATGAATTTCCAAACTGTGTACAGGGAAGAACAAAAAGTAGGAAAGGGGAACATTCTCCATGACACCTGAAAAATGTGATTTATTTGTAATATCTAACAGAAA
The DNA here is from genome assembly GCA_958298965.1 of Chrysolina haemoptera. NCBI lineage: Eukaryota > Metazoa > Arthropoda > Insecta > Coleoptera > Chrysomelidae > Chrysolina > Chrysolina haemoptera. The sequence goes on from OY282588.1 coordinate 4,938,236, forward strand.
ACAACTACTTCGTCGGCAAAAACCACGCTGGACATTGAAGTACATCTGATAGATATTGTGAAAAGACGCTAACTGAAAAGAAAAGAATAAAGCATTTTCATTCAGATAGTTGATTTGAAAATCTATTTCGCTTTACCATGCTCATCAGGTTTGGAAAAACAGGCTCTTCAGAAGCAATTATACATATCAGGGATGGATATGAGGAAAATATTTCTTCTGCGGTAATATTTTGAAGGTTATTTTTTGACATAGACCTGTCATGGTCGTTGCATTTGAATTTTTGATCGCAAATATGAATATGATATTCATAAAATCTGTTTTGGAATCATCTGCGGCTGAAAGACAAACTTTAGTCGCTATTTTCCATCGTTCAAGATAACTTCTAGGGAGGTATTCATTTTGAAAAGGGGAACATTCTCCATGAAAAATGAAAAATGTGATTTATTTGTAATATTATATTTTAAATGAGTACGTGTCGAGTTGATTACCTCCTTCATTTTTGGATCACAGATATGTTCAGAAAAGTTGGCTTTTTTGAAGTTCTTGTTTTTTTCATCGTTACGAAATATCAGGGGAGAGTGACCCTTTGAAAAACCTGCCCAAATTTACTTCGTGAATGAGTTTTTAAATTAACACTTTATAATTTTTCCGACACACGAAATATTTCGGTCGTCGAATCATCCCTTCCAGTGCCAGGAAAACATCCCTTCACAATTTGGCGTTACATATTCATGTCGCCTCGAGTCTGAATAATGTTCGCGTAACTAAGAGGAAAGAAACTTAGAGCCGTTTGCGGAAATTTTCGAGCATTTTTCACTTGTGTAAATCCCGACCATTCTTCGTATCCCTGAGGGTGTGAAAGGGATAATGAGGGTGGAAGTAAGCCCACTTGCCGACGTTTGTAGTCACATTCTCAATTAAAAATTTTGCTTCGTAAGGCTGGCTCTCGAACGATGTTTTCTTAGCGGCCTGCATTACTGGTTTCGGGTAAGTTTGTTCCAGCGATGGTTTCAGAAGTTTGTGCTGAATTTTTCATTAATTCAGAATCGTTATTCTGTTCGAACAATAGTAGAACAATGAAGGAGTTTATCATGAGTTGCCGATCCTCTTGGAAGGACCGGTAAGTAATAATATTTCAGAGAAGGGAATACACACTTCTGGACTGTCACGAATATTTAGACCTCAGAACGGGGCGCCATCTAGTGGAGGATAGCAGTAATAGCGGTCCCTAGACTCGAAGGAAATTGAAATTGAAGACTACTCGAAGACGACTAGAAGAAATATTTCTTACTATAAGAGGCCGTGCGAGTCACTTTCACTCGACGAGCGTTTCGCCAACGAAGTTGGCATTCTCAAGAGCTACATGCTTGCTGCCTAACCTAACCTAACATACCATACCATGTTAGTTATTGTGGTTCTTGCCGTAGATTGGTCAACTTAAAATTGCTAAATCACCATTAAAGTAAGAGTTTTCTCATGGCTTAGGGGAGGAGAAAAAAGACGAAAATGACCTAACTTAAACCGACCTCGTCATTAAAGTTGAATCCAATCCTTTTACACTAAAATCGTTTGTCTAACCTAATTGATGAGATGTATTCAAATATGTTCAACATGGATAGTGTGATTAGGTTAGGATAGGTAATATTTTCATTTTTTCTTCTCCCCTGAGGCATGAGCGAGAGAAGCGAGCATATATATTCTCATACATTTCATCTGTCAAGTTGAATCAGCATTCAACATGAATAGGTTGTGTTTTTTCGTGGCGATTTGGCAACATTGGGTATTTTCTATTTTGATGTATAACAAGTGAACAACTCTACAATGAGTTGAATAGCTTTCGAAAAAGAAAGGATGACAAAAAGAAGGGGAGGCATTTTGTGTAAATTTTTACTTAAAAATTTGTTTTTGAAAATGGTTGAGACCCCTTTAGATTCGTGTTCAGGAGACGAAACTACGTTAGTAACATCAATTTTCTTTTTCATTTTTTGAAAATTCCGTTGAAATTGCTACAGACACATTAGATTTTTAACCGTTGGTAACAATGGATAGTTGGTATTGTAGCATGACAATATGGCGACGGTGAATATGGTCAATTGGTTGATTTTCACAAATTGTTGATTAACAAAACCCAACATTCGCCAATCATATGTAGCGGTTTTATAGTTCAAAAGTTTGTGAGAATCAACATTAAGGTTTCATACTACACGTTAACATGGACTGTCATCAAGAATCGGCTGTATCGATTAAAAAAATGTCTGCGCTTGTTTCAAAATATACTATTTCATTGATTGATTTGTTTCAAGGGCCCGTCTTGGAATGGTTGCTCCGGCGTCCACACTCACATGACCAACACGAGAATAACCGACATCGAAATCGTGGAACGACGTTACCCCGTGCATGTACGAAAGTTCAAGCTGCGGCCAAGGAGTGGTGGCTCAGGAAGATTCAGAGGGGGAGATGGAGTTCTGAGAGAGCTGATGTTCAGGGCACCGCTTACTTTGTCCGTCCTTACTGAAAGAAGGGCCCTGCAGCCGTATGGACTAGAAGGTGATAATAATAATATAAAGTGCGGCTATTTATAAGTGCGTGCATACTGTAAACAACTTTTTCGAGTAATTTTTAATTTTTTTTCGATTGACTCGAAATTCACAATGTATACCAATTCGACCATTCTGAATCAATTGGCGTTCGCAGAATTTGTCTCAGTTTTTAGATGTTTTTTTTGCCGCCAAAAATATTTCTGACGAGTTTTCGATATTTTCGTTAAAAGATTCGGAATCAGCACGTCAAAATACGTTCGAGGACGAAATTAAAAATTACTCGAAAAAGTTGCAAGGGGTTCTCCCCTAAAAATCATGAAAAATACCAAGTCGTCACATCGACTTGAAATGTGCACTGTATATGTAAAATTTCTCGCCCATTTCGAAAATGTATGATTTTTATGTGCTCAGATATAAGATTTAGCCGGAAAAGGGTGTTTATGGAAAAAAATCCAATTTCCTGAGATTTTTTATTTTTCATTTTTCGAATTTCAAATTTTTGTTTCGGAACGTATTTTGACGTGCTGATTCCGAATCTTCCAACAAAAATGTCAAAAACTATTCAGAAATATTTTTGGCGGCAAAAAAAACATCTAAAAACTGATTTAGAGCTGACCAACTCGGGAACGGTTAGAGATAGACAAATTCTGCAAACGCCAATCGATTCAGAAAGGTCGAATTAGTATGTATTGAAGATTTCGAGTCAATCGAAATGAATTAAAAATTACCCGAAAAATGTTGCAAGGGATTTACCCCTAAAAATTGTGAAAAATACCAAGTCGTTACATCGACTTGAAATTTGCACTTTATATGTAAAATTTCTCGCTCATTCCGAAAATGTATGATTTTTATGTGCTCAGAAATAAGATTTAGCCGGAAAAGGGTGTTTATGGGAAAAAATCCAATTTTCTGAGATTTTTTATTTTTAATTTTTCGAATTTCAAATTTTTGTTTCGTAACGTATTTTGACGTGCTGATTCCGAATCTTCCAACAAAAATGTCAAAAACTCATCAGAAATATTTTTGGCGGCAAAAAAAACATCTAAAAACTGATTTAGAGCTGACCAACTCGAGAACGGTTAGAGATAGACAAATTCTGCAAACGCCAATCGATTCAGAAAGGTCGAATTAGTATGTATTGAAGATTTCGAGTCAATCGAAATGAATTAAAAATTACCCGAAAAATGTTGCAAGGGAAATACCCCTAAAAATTGTGAAAAATACCAAGTCGTTACATCGACTTGAAATTTGCACTTTATATGTAAAATTTCTCGCTCATTCCGAAAATGTATGATTTTTATGTGCTCAGAAATAAGATTTAGCCGGAAAAGGGTGTTTATGGGAAAAAATCCAATTTTCTGAGATTTTTTATTTTTAATTTTTCGAATTTCAAATTTTTGTTTCGTAACGTATTTTGACGTGCTGATTCCGAATCTTCCAACAAAAATGTCAAAAACTCATCAGAAATATTTTTGGCGGCAAAAAAAACATCTAAAAACTGATTTAGAGCTGACCAACTCGAGAACGGTTAGAGATAGACAAATTCTGCAAACGCCAATCGATTCAGAAAGGTCGAATTAGTATGTATTGAAGATTTCGAGTCAATCGAAATGAATTAAAAATTACCCGAAAAATGTTGCAAGGGAAATACCCCTAAAAATTGTGAAAAATACCAAGTCGTTACATCGACTTGAAATTTGCACTTTATATGTAAAATTTCTCGCTCGTTCCAAAAATGTATGATTGTTAAGTGCTCAGATATAAGATTTAGCCGGAAAATGGTGTTTATGGGAAAAAATCCAATTTTCTGAACTTTTTTATTATCCATTTTTCAAAATTCAAATTATTGTCTTCGAACGTATTTTGACGTGCTGATTCCGAATCTTTGAACAAAGATGTCGAAAACTCATCAGAAATATTTTTGGCGGCAAAAAACCATATAAAAACTGATTTAGAGCTGACCAACTCGAGAACGGTTAGAAATAGACAAATTTTGCGAACGTTAATCGATTCAAAATAGCCGAATTAGTATACACTGGAAATTTGAACGGAAAATATCAACGGACAAAAAAGTCGAATATATCATCATACATAATTTTTTGAACTTTTTTATTATCCATTTTTCAAAATTCAAATTATTGTCTTCGAACGTATTTTGACGTGCTGATTCCGAATCTTCGAACAAAGATGTCGAAAACTTATCAGAAATATTTTTGGCGGCAAAAAAAACATCTAAAAACTGATTTAGAGCTGACCAACTCGAGAACGGTTAGAAATAGACAAATTTTGCGAACGTTAATCGATTCAAAATAGCCGAATTAGTATACACTGGAAATTTGAACGGAAAAAATCAACGGACAAAAAAGTCGAATATATCATCATACATAATTTTTTGAACTTTTTTATTATCCATTTTTCAAAATTTATATTATTGTCTTCGAACGTATTTTGACGTGCTGATTCCGAATTTTCGAACAAAGATGTCGAAAACTCATCAGAAATATTTTTGGCGGCAAAAAAAACATCTAAAAACTGATTTAGAGCTAACCAACTCGAGAACGGTTAGAAATAGACAAATTTTGCGAACGTTAATCGATTCAAAATAGCCGAATTAGTATACACTGGAAATTTGAACGGAAAATATCAACGGACAAAAAAGTCGAATATATCATCATACATAATTTTTTGAACTTTTTTATTATCCATTTTTCAAAATTCAAATTATTGTCTTCGAACGTATTTTGACGTGCTGATTCCGAATCTTCGAACAAAGATGTCGAAAACTTATCAGAAATATTTTTGGCGGCAAAAAAAACATCTAAAAACTGATTTAGAGCTGACCAACTCGAGAACGGTTAGAAATAGACAAATTTTGCGAACGTTAATCGATTCAAAATAGCCGAATTAGTATACACTGGAAATTTGAACGGAAAAAATCAACGGACAAAAAAGTCGAATATATCATCATACATAATTTTTTGAACTTTTTTATGATCTATTTTTCAAAATTTAAATTATTGTCTTCGAATGTATTTTGACGTGCTGATTCCGAATCTTTGAATGAAAATGTCATCCGAAATATTTTTGGCGGCAAAAAAACCGTGTGCTCAGAATGTGACCCTGGTTTGACCGCAGCTAAAAGTGCAAATAACGCAGTCTATCTGTAATATGTCATTGGTTGAATTGAGCGTTTACCGGTAATAATTATCCTACTGCTCGAAAACAAGTCAAACCTTATTTCTTTCTCCACTTCTGTCGTTCAAGTGACAAAAATTACCCTCTTCGAAAACAATCCGAACTCCATTCACACTTCCATTTCTCCATTTCGCAGGTGGCAGCCCCGGAGCCCGAGGTCTCAATCTTCTGATCAGGTCGGATGGCAGGACCATCAATCTGGGCCCTAAGACCGCGGTGCCCGTTTTACCGGGGGTGAGTATGATATACTGTTTTGTTTACTGCTCCTACTCATAGCGTCCTTCCTTCGATAGGCCAGTGGAATTAGACAATGAGTTCACAATAATTCCAATACTTTTCAAACTCTATTAGACCATCAGCTAGTGACAGATTTAGGTGCCCCATTTTCGCATACAAGCCTCGAATAGGGTTGAAAAGTATATCGGTTTGGAGTAAAATGAAGATATTTTTACGAGTGGCTCCTGGGGATAACATACCGAGAATTCGATTTTTCAGAACAGTGCTTATTTGTTTCCCTCGTGTTTCTATTTACAGTACGAAACTACAGAGGGTGATTCGTTAAGTCGTTTTGAGAAAAAAAGTTTTCATGAACATATGTTCGGAGTTGCTTCTTTTCTGAGATACAGGGCATTGATTTTTTTTTCAAACGTCTTTGTCCATGATTATGTGAAATTAATGTATAAAATAATAATATATCATAATAGACAAATATAGTAAATATCAATAATATATATACAAATAAAGAAAAATAGTAAAACGAACTGAAAGGTATGCATCCAAAATAATTCAGAATTCAGAATTTTCAGAATTCTCAATCAACCAGTATTTGATTTTGTTCGATATCCAACCATTAATTTAATTTTTTGTTTCATATTTATGTTGTATAAGATTATCCAATTCTAAAATTTTTCTTATGTAAGCTGTGGATGCTTTATAAAATAATTGTTTAACAGTTAAGATTTTATATTTTTCAAAGAGAATATTAGAAGGATAATCAAAAGGTTTTTTAAAAATTATTTTCAAGGTATACTTTTGAATTGATGTAAGTGGTTTTAAAACTTGTTTATATAGACCTCCCCAACCTATTATACCATAGGCACTAATAAAAACTTATAATTAATTTACGACTGACAATAATTCTCAACAACCTAAATTTATAAAGAGTTTTCCTTAGTTTTTTTATTAATTAAAAAAAAATAAAAACACATTTCAATAATTTGTACCAGGCTAATTTGTGCTTTTAGGACGGTTCCAAATGACCGTCATACCACCGCGAAGGTGTATTTTTTTTGAAAAAAAATTTGTACCAGTATGGCATTTGGTGTTAATACATTGTTTGGAAGGTATTTGAGACAATGTGACCGTTATTATACTTGCCATACTTCTGATAGGGGAAAAAAGTGGTGCCATACATGAAAACCCTAGAGCTAAGTTGTGAAAAAAATTGGAACGAATTATTACAGTATGGCATTTTAAAATTTTCGAATCTTGGAAACGAAAAAAACAATACCTTTGGAAAATACAATAAAAAACCATACAATAATTAAGCAGCTGTCGTATACCTGCGTTGCAATACATAACACGATGAGCCGAGACCTTCACAACTCGAAGAATCGTTCGAGCGGCGGTAGTTGTAGAATATTTCACAATCTCCACCTCATGATTACATAACACATGTAGTGTCCATCCCCTTGGGTGTCTGAGCCACAACGTTTCAAAGAGTAAATTTTTCCCAACCCGACCAGTGACGGATTTATATTTTTTATGAGTTTAGGCAGGGACGGACCGAAGGCATTTTATTGGTGGGGGGGAATTCTAGGCGATATTCCCAACTATCAAGAGGTACTCATCGCCAACAAGAAAAATAAATATGCGATAAAAGACTTTATAACTTTTTTAGTAAAAAAAAACATGTGTTTTGACTTTACTGAAATGATAATAATAATAATAATCATACTCCCTCATAAACACTTGTAGAGTGTACCCAAAGGTATAGCCTATATATGTGGGTACGGGACGGCTATTATTATTATATGCCGTGGCGCTCCTACTAAAAATAAACTCTAACCATCAAAAACCAAAGAAATCATATATATATATATATAATTATAAAATATATTGTAGTACAAGTAAGTACAAGTAAGTGCTAGGAATCGCACGTTAAAAGGTAAGACCTCGTTAATCCTTGGCTCGCAAAAGTTTCGACTTTTGAGGGCTGCCGTTCGTAAGGGGACGACAGCTGGTTAACGGATTTTTTCTTTTTTAACACGAAGCAAATTATTATACTGTAAAATTTTCATTCTTTGTGATTCTAACTTTGTCCACGCATTCATCATATTTTGAATATCTAGCCATCGAGCCACAAAGATCTTTTCCAGATTTTATCAACATGAGCAAATCTAATCTTTTGTTGCCCATCAGTGAATGTAGCTCATTTTCAACAAACTGTAGCATACTATGCGATCTTTCGATTTTTGCTACCGAATATCCTGCAGTGAAAATGAGCTGACACAGTCGGAAGGAAAGCTTCAAAACAGCATCAGTTTCTTTTGCTGTATTCATGATATTCATTGATGCCATTTATTGCTTTCTCGATCATTTGACCAAAGTTTGAAAAATTTTCAAATTATTGTTAAATTTTCTATTTTTGATTTAATGTCTATCTCCACTGGCCTATGAAATCCGGTCGATACCCTTAATCCTCGTTTCATTTGTTTTGAAGTGAAAAGTTCGATTTGTACAACTATCGACCATAACAAGACTGATTGAAATGCTCAATCATGATAAAGTGCATACATTTTTAGAGCTGCAGTTGTTTTTACTGGAAGTGTTTGTAAGAAAAATTCACCAGTTGTTATGACATAAATTACGCTGGCCACTGTGAGATCAACATAATAATAATATCGCCGGCTTAGTGCAAAAAGTCATTAGATACCAAAAATTTACAAAATGTGTTTGATGTTACTAACGACTTTTTGCGATACCCTATATCTGATACAGCATTCATTGATTATTGTTCTAGCAGTGAATTCGCTTCGAAGATAATTTGAGATACTCTCATTAGGTATGACTGAGTGTTTGAGACATAAAGGAGAATCAGAACGTGAAGCGCATTTTTAAATGAGTACCAGTCTATTGTATTTCACATTGCTACATCGAAAGGGTCTTAATGTGCATTCGATTCCAAAGTATAAATGGAATGTCACATTGGGCTAATTTCGAGTCACATTTTGCATCACATTTTGGTGTTTCAAACTGACCACCGGGGCACCGACTAGACGTTTATGCGATGATAATGGAAGTCACATTACGATTCACTGGTGTGATCTGAAACATTAATGTGAAGCCCACTGTATCATCTCTGAGACCATTCTGTGTTGACTGGGTTCAAGATCTCTAAACCTCAACTTTGATATTTAAGGTTCTGATTGGTTTCCGGTTTCGTCGTAGTCTTCTCCAAACTTTTCAACTGCAAGTCTGGCAGTCATCTTCAATCTCGAAAGAAGTGTACACGAATCGCGAAATTTTAGTTTACAGATGTATCTCAAGGCTCGTTTTTGTAAAACGAAAACACTTTGAAGAACATTACCACTGCACACTCCCCAGAATGGAATAGCGTATCGTAAATGTGACTCTACCAAGGAGTAGTAAACTGTATTGGTGGTTTAGTATCCTAGTTCATTTGCAATTTTCACAGCATAACAACCAGGGGACAGTTTTTCATTCAAGTTTTTCACGTGTTCATTGAATTTAAGACCGTTGTCACTGTATAGTCGTAGAAATTTTCAAAACACACTGTTTTCAATAATCTGATCGTTTAAAAACTATCAGCAACTGCACATTTGAGAGACACTATCTTGGTTTTCAATATACTGAAGGACAAAAGGTTCGAGTCGCACCAATCTTTGACTTTTAATATATCTGAATTAATGATATGATGAATATCAGCTTCGTTATCTTCATGCCATAGTATGGTGGTATCATCGGTGAACAGGGTGACATTTCCTGAAATGTCAAGCGTTGTCAGATCATTAACATACAATAAGAACAAAATCGGACCAAAGACTGATCCTTGTGGAACACCATATTGTACATCACCCAAACTTGAAATTGATTTCGTCTCAACTTGTGTGCGACCAGATAAATACCATGCTTTATCTCGAAATCCGTAGCGATGAAGATTCCGCAACAGTGTAATATCATGATTCACACAGTAAAAAGCCTTCGATAAATCACAAAATACAGCTGTGGCAACTCCACCATCATTGATACAACTCTCAGTTCCAGAGACTCGATAGGTATCGTCACTAATAGTAATCGACACATACGATTGGATGCGTTGCAGGAGCTTGCGGGCGTCGACTCCATACCGATATTCATAAAATACTTGTCCTACAAGATTGCCAAGTACTTATTCCTTCCTAAAGGTTTGTTTACTAGAGGCATAACCAGGCACATGATTCATATATTTTGAGAAATTTAAGAAGTCAATCCAGTTACAATCAAGGAAACAGGATGGGTTACATTTAACCTTCTATGGCTCTGCTGCTAGCAGCGCATTGAAAGTTTTTTTAACATTGATATATTTTTCAATCATTCAGTGTACTTGCAATCATTTACCTGTTATTGTGGCAGTCTCATTCATTTTTCTTCTGAGTCAATGAATACTTTAATAGTTTGAAATGAGATCTTTCGTTATTAGGATAAATGTGGGTTTTGAGTGAATGAAACATAACATACTCTAGCAAATTGCTTAAGCGAGTACTGAGTTGCAACGCAATATTGCGTCGGGAAACATTCTGCTAGGTCTCTTTCGAAAGTGTCTTTCAATGATTATCACCTTTCGAATCACAAGTCAAGATAGTTTATGTTTGCAAGTGCAAGTAAATTTTAAAACCACAAACACTCTGAATCAACAAATATGCAAAATTTTCTCGAACCGAGGCATTTTCATTACGGAAATTTTTTAGTGCTACTGCAACTAACACCGGAACTGCATCAGAGAACGAAATATATCCCATGAAAATCAACTCGAAAGGATGTTTTCCATCAGCAACCGCGGGAGCATATGGCTATTCCTTTATTCTTCGTGAATATTGCTCTAATGCGGTCAAGCATTGTGAAGCTCATGTTGTACTCCGGCCGGTTTTTCGTTTCAAAAGGAATACTGCACGCAGTGCATTGTGGAATTCGCTCATTTCGTTTTCCTTCCGGTCTTTTCTTTTATTGCATTTCTATTTTTTGCGGCCACTGCTTCGAGCGGTTTGTCGAAATGTCCCGGTTTATGACGTCAATAAAATACTGTGAAGAGACTCTATCTCTCGGAGGCTGTAAAGGACCAGTTGACTATTCGTTGTTTTTATTCGTTACATTTGTCTCGGCTATTCAGATTATGTGAAGGATTGTTGGATTGCCGTAACATCAAGTTGAATCCGAATTTGAAATCGCTATTGTGCTATCTGTAGGGTTGTTATTGATTCTTGTTTTCATTCTTGGGTACAATGAATATATATTTTTTTCGATGTTAGGATTTGGAAGTGATAATTACTGACACCTTCGAATGTGACCTAGCAAAAATTTCACATAGTTAGTTCAGTGAAAAATTATCAACAGACAACTACACTGAAGCCACCATTCAGGGTGTGTCTGTATCAACTGACATAAATATTATCTATGACACCGTTATCAAATTCGTTAGTGAAGTACTTTCACTCAATACTACAGATATCAATGATCATTATCAATGAACTGATTTGAATGCAAAACCTGTTATTTTTGAACTGACCACGTTCTAAACGAAAGTTGAAATATTCAAAAATCTGTGGACACTCAAAGATACTGGTATACTTGTTTACGATGATACGCCATTTGAGAAGTGGGAAGATAACTTCTGGTAAATTTGAAGCATGCTAAGGCCAATCAAATTCTAGACAAAATCAGAAAAAACAAAATTATAATTGCAGGGAGAGCATACACTCTAGATCAACTGAATGAACGCAAACTCATTATCCTTACTAATAAATTACGGTTTATATGTAATGGAATGCTAGAAAACCAATGCGTCAGTTGATTCCGTATTATATACTTCATATAAAAAAAAATTAATCAATACCTGGGAAAAACAATATATAGAAATGTAGAATAAACTATAATTCAATTCCTATCATCTGGGCAGCATTTTCTTTCCAGCGAAATCAGTTACTATATCCTGGAGATGTAGTAACATCCTTGAAGGAATACAGTTCTTGGAGGAAATAATTATTGGCAATGTTAACAAATACACTGATTTAACTATCGATATAAAAAGAATCAAACAGAACACTACACACTATTAGAAATACCGATAGAATATTTTTAATGGATGGCGTCAACCAAATACAAATTCTACTTGACTCTCGACTCGACAGACAACTCTGGCCATTTTGTATCGTGTCGGTGATGTCACGCTCAATTTTACTACCAACCTTATTTCTCCCATACCGACAAAATCGCAGTGAAACCAATATTTATGTTAATGTGCATCGCAATTTTCTTCACATTTTGTGCATCAAAGCGACACTAATGAGAAGCAAATTGTGAACAATTCATAACATTTGGCATCACTAATTGGCAACAGTGATGTTTGAATGCAACTCATTTTGTTACCATAATAATCAAGAAAGCAACATCTCCTAGACGTTTGTGTTAACTGGGAAACTCTGCATTTGCTTGAATGAATTAGAATGATTTCCTGATGATTTTCTATATTTGAAATAACAACCATTCGCATTTTTTTTCATTGTAACGTCACTACCTCCTATAAAAAAATTGTATGTACGCTAGTCCAGTTACCCAAAGGCTTATCAATTCAAGTTTCATAGTTCAGAAAGTGGCGCCCTGTAGAATAAATATCAATATCCTTTGACGAAGGAAATGATCCTAATTCGTTTGCGCCATCTAAGCCCCTAGTCGCATCGCACGTCAAATTAACCCTGCATTTGCTACAATTTTCCAGTACCGTATTAATTTAACCCGGATCCAGCTTGTTTGATATTCCGAAGACAAATTAACCGAATCCGTACGTTGTCTGGCATCGATGGTCGTGTTTGTTTACTATTTGCGAATGAGTTGTCTGAGCAGTGACACAAAATGAATGGGACTCCAGACCGGCATACCAAGTACGTTGCTAGACATGCATAGGGATGTTTTTCGGGACAGACCGAGATTGATGGAGGAGACGGAGGCAGATGTATGCGTTCTCGAATGCGACGATAAATATTATGTTGGAGATTTTGGAACCTCTGGTTTCTTCAGTCGTTTGAGAAATAACGTCTCAACTGTGGTAATCGTTCACTTCCATATGCCTAATGGGTGCGACTGCGAGTCTCCACACGATTCAGAAGGTAAAAGTCTCTGTCGCACTCATTAGGCATATGGAGAAGTTTTTTGCCCATATCTCCGCAGCCGTTTGACATAAACCCATCAAACCTGGTATCACTGGATTCGTAATGACGATCCCTAACCAAATATGGAAAAATATACTGGGTGTCCCTTTTAAAAATATCACCAAAGTAATTTTTACTCAAATGCGGTTAACCCTATATATTTTGGGTGGAGTTCAAAAATTGGCCCATCGGAAAAGAAAATCGACCTGTCCGAGGATTTTTCCGACATATCTTTATATTCAGGAATAATGAATTTATTCCATAATTTATTTATATACACATACATACATTGCAAGTTACATAAGAGCTCGTAATGTATAGATTTCCAATGATATATTTCGGCCGATTTAGTCCAAATGACCTATGCAACCAACTGACTTCCGACCAACAGACTTTCGACCACTTGATTTCGACAAAATGACTTTCGACAAATTGACTTTCGACAAATTGACTTTCGACAAATTGACTTTTGACAAATTGACTTTCGACCAATTAACATAAACTCATGTTTTTATTAACATAATTATATATAATAATACCTATTACTCAGAATTTTAATCATTAGGCACTCTGAATTTGAACCCGATACATTTTTTTCAGCCAGCTCTTCCATAATAGCTTGTTGTATAGAGGTCTCCTTTCACTGCAAAGTAGGTACACCAGAATTGATGCGAGTATTCAGAAGATATGCATCCGAGCGTATCCTCGGAATAAATCGCTAGAGATTCCGATCGCGGTGGGCCAAAATTAGGAACGATATTTCAACAACGGCTTTTTTAGAGAGATTACGGTGTGATGAACGAACAAAAAGCAATTTTCAGGAATATATTGGTGGCGTTGAATCTTTCAGCGTAATATCCACTTGAATAACAAGTAGATTGTCTACATATAAAGTTGAACAGATTTATTGGTTATACTCGATTCACTTGTTTCCATACGAAAAATGTAATTTGTGGTGATTGGCGACGGATAAGAAGTAATGGCGCTTTGAATACGGTAGATTGTAAAAGCAACTCGATTATTCCAAAGGTCTCAGTTCTTTGCGTATAAAATAAAAAAATGAAAAAGTTAAAAATAATTGACAGTGTAAGTAATTACTCGAATGTAAAAAAGCGTGGGTGCTTTCGATCTATTATATCATTTTTTCTATTTTAATTAAACAATACTGAGCGTTGAAGAGCCCAAGAGAATTTAGTCAAGCACCCCATGCTTTTTTACATTTAAGTAATTATTTACATTGTCAATAATTCTTTACTTTTTAGTCCATCTTGGAAGTAAAGCGTGTTCTTTAGTTTTTTTAAACTATTATCTTTTAATGACTGAAAAATCGAAATTTTCGAACCCGAAAACCACCACATACCAATTTTAAATTGAATCAGACCATAACCACAAAACTCGTCCACCATCTTGGAGCCGCCATCTTTAATTCATAAATTTTGACAAAAAATTTGAAATCTGCGACTTAAAAAACCCCCACGTACCAATTTTGAATCGAATCTGACCATAATCACAAATCTCGTTCGCCATCTTGGAGCCGCCATTTTAATTTATGAATTTTGATATAAACATCATAATCTCTGACCCCAAAAATTCTCAAATACCAATTTTGAATCGAATCGGACCATTACCACATATCTCGTCCGCCATTTCGTAGCCAGCTGGAAATAATCCTCCACGATCCACTGTTGCATTGAAAATCAACAGTGCTGATTCTGAAGTGGCGTAAGGAGTTAGTAACACAGCCTACCCAGAACACAGTGGTGAATGAACATAGCAATTGATGCAACAAAAACAAAACACAAAAAAACATATCTATGCAAAACATATTACCGCTAGGGGCATTGGTAACATTTATAATAATGGCCTCATGAGAGTTAACTTGGACAACATCTACCTTTCAGAACATATCGATGATGTCAATGACAATCTGCTAGAAATTTTCAATTGTCAATCCCCTTGCCGAAAAGTTGAAGCAACTAAACCACGCTAATCATGGAACACCTGTACTATCAAAGAAATGCTCAAACTGAAACGAAAAGCTTCATCATAAGAGTGTGAAAACTTACGAAACTATTTTTTTCGTCGACCTCTATAAAAATTACATTTCACGTACTAATTTCCGGACGAAAAATCGACTATTTTTGAAGGCAAGAACTTTTCGTCCGCAAAAACTTTTCATCTGCAAACGCTTTTCGTCCGCTGTGGTCACTATGCGGTATAATAGTGACCACAGCGGACGAAAAGTGTTTGCGGACGAAAAGTGTCTGCGAACGGAAAATACTCGCCTAAAATAGTTATTTATGTACCAAGGACGAAAAACTGTCTATTATAGTCGAGCCTGCAAATTGATAGCTGAGGCGCAGCCGAGGCTAGCAAGTAGGCGAGACAATAGACAGTTTTTCGCCGAGGTGCATATTACATTTTTTCGTCGACCTCTACAAATTACCTACTAATTTCCGATTTTCGAATCGACAATCGACTGTTTTTTTGGGCAAGTATTTTTCGTCCGCAGACACTTTTCGTCCGCAAATACTTTTCGTCCGCTGTGGTCACTATGCCGTATCGTAGTGTTATCAAAGTGTTTGCGGACGAAAAGTATTTGCCTTCGATTTTTCGTCCGGAAATTAGTACGTAAAATGTCATTTTTTGTAGAGGTCGACGAAAAAAATATAATATGCATCTCGGCGAAACACTGTCTTTGTCTCGCCTGCTTGCTATCCTCGGTTGCCTCGGCTCGGCAGGCTCGGCTATAATAGACAGTTTTTCTACTACACTACAACTATTGTTGTGCCGTTTGCCAGGGCTACTTGAAATACACTCAGATCTCTCAACGTACTTCTTGAAAAAAAAAAAACATGAGACATACCTTCAGGGCTAAAAACTAAACAGTTCTGAATGTTAATTTCACTAACTAAATGTACCGTCTCGTAATGAAACTGCAGTGCGTTTTGATATAGGCCAGCTATGTGCTACTCCTAAACGAGAACCTATTTTCATTTTTCAGATTGTAGAATGCGAAACTGATTCCTCTGTTCTGATGATATTTTTCTCTGTTATTCCCCAATTGCTTCCTCATATCACTTTCATCTTCGATATCCTGATAACAACTTCCACATTTCCTAGAGTTATACATATACCAAAAAGTAATGACCCGAAGTTTCAGATATTAGGCCCATCAGTATCATGCCAAATCTGTCGGAAGCATTCGAAATGGCTATCAAAGAACGGATCACGACTTTTGTGAATAAAGAAAAATTTATAACTGATGAACAGTCGGGTTTTCGTCCAAATTACTGAACTGCGTAGGCATTGAGTCTAATAACGGATGATATTTTCAAATCTCTTGACTTGGGCAACTTTACTTGTACCGTACTTAGATTTCAGCAATTCAGATTTCCGTTGACCTTGCAATCCTGTGCAAAGAAGTATCGTGTTTTGGCTTTACATACAGTGTTGTTACCCTGTTACATAGTTATTTATCGAATAGATATCAGAGTGTTTTCCTATAGAAGACAACGAATCCACTTTTCTTGTGAAACATTTGGATGTACTTCGGTTTCACTTCTCATGGAAACACCCCCGTATCTTCCGTAATAATTGAGGTAGAATGATGAAATTCTCAGGACAAATGAAAATGGTCAAAATGCACCCACCACCTGAATTGGGTTGGCCTAAGTGATATACACTGCCCACCACTCGCGATGGAACAACCCTTTTTTACGGTAAAACATACTAGGGGGCAAAATAGGCTCGAAATTCTTTCAGATTCGTGATCAGGACCACTAACTTACTTCAGATACACTTTTATCTTGAAAATTCCGAATTTGTGTCACTTCTCATGGAAACACCCTCGTAATTTACGTGGTTATTGAAGTAGAACTTTGTAAATTCCAGGAGCATTAGATATACCAACGATTAGTTTAAATCTTGCAGGAAGTTGATCTGAGTGACATACACTGCTCGCCAGGGGCGATGAACCTAGCCAGTTTTGCGAAAAATTATATTAGGGGACAATATAGACTCAACGGATTCGGAATCAGGACACCAATTTTATCAACAATACATTTTTTCGAGGGTAATACCACAAGAGTTCTTTATTTTATCAAACAAACTTTAATTTGGCACGAAAAATTGGTTGGTATGGTAATGGAGTGGAGTGTATATCACTAAGGCCAACCCAATTGAGGTGGTAGGAGCATTTTGACCATTTTCATCTGTCCTGAGAGTTTCATCATTCTACCTCAATTATTACGGAAGATACGGGGGTGTTTCCATGTTTCCACACTGAATTGGAAATTTTCATAAGAACATAAGATCAAGCAAAATACACCATTAAGCCGATGATACACAGATATATACTTCTTTCACGTTTGAAGAATCGAAAAACGCCGAAGTTGAAATCAATGAAAACCTAAAACTTTTGTTCGATTTGTCTTGTGTGTATAACTTGAAAGTCGTTCCTAAGAAATCCCAAGTCACGTTCTTTTGTCCCAAAAGTAAGAAGCATACTATGCGGGACTTATGAAATAAAATTATAGTTTGGAAAACTGAAGAACACGCTTAAGAGTAAAAATTATATTCATTGTAATTAGACAAATGTGAAGAAAGCTTTGGTGCCTTTGGCCTATATTCTTATCCAACTAATTTTAACTTCATAATAGTTAGCGTTCAAGATCTCAAGAGAACTAATATTTGAGGTTGGGTTTGAAAGCAGCTTTCATAGCCGAGTTCATCAAGCTTTCAGTTCTTGGGAATGCCAACTTTGTTGGCGAAACGTGCGTCGAGCGAGAATTGACGTAGTTTCGGTGTTTTGGGTATTTCTATTTCTTGAATTGTGTTCACACCAAAGCTTCCAAATATTCATTTATTTGGTATGAGTTGAGTTCAGAAAGATAGTTGTCAAGTGAGCGAAAATTATCCAGTGAAGTGAACAGTCTCATCTCCTGGTTTTTCCCAAAAGTTGTTTGATTTTTTGCGAATTAATCCACTATGTAACTAAAGCACTGTATAATACAATGTAGGTGTTGGAATAACTACACCAAAAAAAATTGCCAGCGAATATTTATTCCAAGTCCCCAAACATGGATAAACAGAGATAAATCTGGTAGTTCCCAGAAATGAAAAAGTCGGCAGTTAACGCGCTCTTATCCTACATTCTGCTCAGTCTAATTCCATTCTCTTATCCTCCAATCTTTTGTATGAGTTGGTGTTTAATTCCCATTTATTTCTTCTGAATCCACGACGGAAAGTATATTGTTGTGGAGGATCACGAACTAATTATAAAAGTCAAACCGAACTGAAAGTTACTTCCTTGAACGCGAAATCAAATTAGTTCCATGAGTCTTTCAACTTACCAGCGCAATATACACCGAGCGCTTCAGCTGAATTAGTACAAACATTGATTGTTTGCGAATTCGTTTAACGTTAACGAGAAGTTCTCAGAAGAATCTTGGTTAATGTTACCGACTATGTTCAATGTTTGATCATACAGAAATTAGTATACTTTGAAGACTTCAAAAATTAGTATTCTTTGAAGACTTTTAGAAATGGACATAACTGAATTATTGAAATGAAAAGCCTCATTTTTCCAAATGATATGGTAGATTCCAGAGGGCTACTTTAAACAATTTTCTGTACCTAGAATGGAAGAGTACAGATATATTTGCTGTAACCTTCAAGCAGCGAATGAAAAGTTTAAAGGTCGTCGTTTTTGGAATTGTATCCTTACGTTTCGTTAGCGCTAGTGGCTAACTTCTTCAGAGGTCTGTTCTTTGATATTTCACGGATGACTTAAAGTTGTCTCTCCCACAAGATGTATCCATTCTGCCTTGCTCATTAATTATAGTTCCACCTATACTTGAAATTGCAAGGGGTTCCACCACTAAAAATCGTGAAAAATACCAAGTCGTCACATCGACTTGAAATTTGCACTTTATATGTAAAATTTCTCGCTCATTCCGAAAATGTATGATTTTTATGTGCTGAGGTATAAGATTTAGCCGGAAAAGGGTGTTTAAAGTAAAAAATCCAATTTTCTGAGATTTTTTATTTCAAATTTTTATCCTCAAACGTATTTTGACGTGCTGATTCCGAAATTTTTAGCAAAAATGTCGAAAACTCATCAGAAATATTTTTGACGGCAAAAAAAACGTCTAAAAACTGATTTAGAGCTGACCAACTCGAGAACGGTGAGAAATAGACAAATTCTGCGAGCGCCAATCGAATCAGAATGGTCGAATTAGTATACATTGCGAATTTCGAGTCAATCGAAAAAAATTAAAAATTACTCGAAAAAAGTTGAAAGAGGTTTACCCCTAAAAATCGTGTAAAATACCAAGTCGTCACATCGACTTGAAATTTGCACTGTATACGTAAAATTTCATGCTCATTCCGAAAATGTATGATTTTCATGTGTTCAGATATAAGATTTAGACGGAAAAGGGTGTTTAAGGTAAAAAATCCAATTTTCTGAGATTTTTTATTTTTCATTTTTCGAATTTCAAATTTTTGTCCTCAAACGTATTTTGACGTGCTGATTCCGAAATTTTTAACAAAAATGTCGAAAACTCAGGATACGCAAAGTTCATCACCTCAATGAGACGTAGACATAGGGAAGTTGGAAATATTTGTATGAAAATAATATGGACGAATCCAAATTCACCAACAATGGTTGATTTATAGAAACATCCATTATAATTGAAATAATACAAATGAACATTTACATAAAGAAAACAAGGTCCTTTATTTTACGACGAGCATTTGAATGGTGGAACGTATTTACATTTTTTATCCATTGAGTTTGATGGCTACTAAGACGAATTGCCACTGAATATCCTCCTTGAAATACAATATTTTCAACAAGATGGTGCTCCTCCTCATAATGCAGTAATAGTAAGGGAACATTTGGATGCAATATTATCAAGAAAATGAATTGGAAACAATGGACGAATTGCCTGGCCAGTTCGATCCCCAGACCTGACTCCTCTAGATTTTTTTGTCTGGGGATACATGAAGGATCAAGATATTCGACACATAGTACAGATATTGACCATCTCAAACAAAAATTAAGAGTTGCATGTAATAGCATTACACCCATCATGCTAGAAAATTGCTACAGAAATTGTAAACGAAGTGGTCGTGGTGTAAAAAGAGTTTGCTCTCACCCAGGCGGCTCGGGTTCGATTCCCGTCGCCGCACAAGCTCTGCTTTTCAAAGGTTCTCTCCAAAAATAACGTGGGAGATTCGTAAAAACAAGTTTTCAATAAGTAGTTCTTATGAAGGTCTCATGCTCACATTCCATCGCCAAATAGAATACAGCCACGGGCTCCATTAATAAACGGCAATGCTGTCATTGGAAAATTTGCCCTTCGTTTCTGCGGATTGAAAACGAAATTCACCCTAACACGCAACGGACACATCAAACGACATTGACGGCATGTTATCAAAAGTTAACGATTTCATAATGGATATTATCAATACGGGTGACCGTCTATAAAATAGGACAAAGCTTTTGATTAGGTTCATTTCGTCTCATTAATTTGAACGTTGATTAAATCGCCGTAGCAACAACACTACAAGCTATTAACTGAACACAGCGGCTCATAACAATATCAATAAACTCGTAATGAGCAATTTCCTGTACAATTACTATTGTTTACGATTCCACGTATAAAGCGCGGTTTTAGATTCATTTAAAAATTTAACAATATACGTACATTTTGTTTAAAATCAAAGCATTTTGTCGACAAAGTCCAAAACTGCACATAGCGATATGCAAGTTAAAAAATGCAATGTGCTTCTGAATTCATGCGAAAAAATGTCCGAGGGTACTCGTACTCGTTCGAAAACTATTAGTTCTACAAAAAACGCGAACCAAAAAGTTAAGGAATACAACAAGAATTCTGAATTATATTTTTAATTCACAAAAATCAACCATATATAAAAGTTCTGATATATTTTATAATGAGGGTTGTCAATTTAACCCCTTTATAATATAAAACTGAAAAATACCCACATTTACCTGAACACGAGTGTATGTAATCTCCAAAATTCAAAATCTCTACTTCAACTCGGATTTAAGGAAAACATTTAAAAACTTAATTTTTTTTCAGGATAGACTCCTCATAATTTACAACTGGAAATCTCGTCTTGATTTTTTTTGCATGAATTCGGAAATACCCTGTGCAAAACTACTCAATATTTTTACTTTCACTTTACTGCATAGTGATTTATTTTCACTGTCAATAAAACACAGTTTGACAGAATAGTTATTTATGATACAAGTGTTAAAAGAGGCATTTTATTTTGTAAGTGGAAAATATTGCGAAACGAGCGTTAGCGAGTGGAGCAACCCCACGAGCTAAATAAAATCACTTTTAACAAATGTATCATACATTTTTTTTTGTACGACAGTTACTGCTAGTAAGAAAAAAAAAACAAAAAAAAAATATAAGATCCATAAGGATTCGAACACACGATCTTTGGGTTACAAGGCTGACTGACAGATACTTCAAATATAATCAACCCCATCGCACTTTATTTTGAATGTCATCATTGTCAGTGAAAAAACTTCTACCGTTGGACTGAATAATAGTTCGTTTGTAACTTCAAAACGAATTTCTATTATCACTTACAAAAACGGCCAAATACATGTGTGAACTTTTATAAATGATTCCTCTTGAGTAGGTGTTCTGATTATAATATCTGAAGTGTTTCTATTAGAGAGATCTATATTACTGAGTACCTATCATCTTATCTGTCATTTTACTTTAAACACTAGTGTTAAAAATAACACTAGTGTTAAAAGTGATTTTGTGAAAACGTCAGGTTTTAGTTCATATGTCAATGGATTAAAAACATCATTTTTAATGACAGTTGTACAAAAAATTGTTTATTTACCATTGGAAATACAGTTTTTCCACATCAAAGTAATGAATAATTCATGAAGATATGGAGCAAAAAAAGGATTTTTTCAATTTTGGTTCATTTCATGCCTGCTCAATTTAGCAGAGCCAAGGCAAGTGATATAACAAAAGGGGAATATCAATTTTAAATCCAATTTTTTCACTAAAAAACTACAAAAAAATGCTAAATAGAAAAAATTGTATATGAAACATGTTTTATAAGAAACATTGTCGCACTTGATCTCTTGGATAATATACTATAATGAACATCCCGTTCATATTTTCAAACAAAAATCAAGATATGTGTAACAAAAAAATCAACGGAATCTTGAATGGAGAGTTTATCTCAATTGACACATAATTCTAGACGATAATATCTTGAAACAAAATGGGTATTCACAAGGCAAAATGAACTAGTAATAAAGTTTACCTACGGCCACTGCAGAAAATGGGCAAAAACACACAACTCGCAGCCTCAGTAAATAGCTCCTTACGCACGGTAAACAAATCGCACAGTTTTCGTAAACAAAACGCACAGTTTGATATATCTCGGAAACGGCTCAATCGATTTGGGAGAAATTTTATATGTAGATAGTGTTCTGCTTTTGAAGTTCATCTATATAGGCGTCTTTTTTGGAAACACACGATTTTACTGATAATAATAATAATAACGATAATATTTGGATCTCGAAAATGGCTTCGACGATTTGGATCAAATTTTGTATTTAGATAAGGTATGTATTGCTACTTAAGTTCATCTATATAGGCGCTTTTCATGAGAATATGTGATTTTACTTATAATATTATTAATAATAATACGAATTTTTGGATCTCTGAAACGCCTCTAATGATTTGGATCAAATTTTGTATTTAAATAAAGTTTTGTGTTTAAAGTTCATCTATGTGGGCGTCTTCCTTCGAAAAAGGCGATAATAATAATAATAATGTGAGTTTTTGGATCTTGAAAACGGCATCAACTTTTTGGATCAAATTTATTATTCAGATGAGGTATTGCTACTTAAGTTCATCCATATAGGCGTCTTTTCTGAAAAAAGGTCATTTTACTAATAATAACAATAATATTAATTTTTGAATCTCGGAAACGGCACACTGTATGTGGCCGTAGGTAAAGTATAGTACGTAATGCGTGTTGTAAAGCAATTACGCACTCATGGAATTACGCACTCGCCGCTACGCGGCTTCGTGCGTAATTTTTCCATTCGTGCGTAATATGCTTTTTACAACACTTGTTACGTTATATACTATAACAGTTAGTAGTAAGTATTTTTTTCTCTCATAACCCCAAGAAACAAATTTTCCTCTTACGATGGTGTCACATGACTTCAAACTGTTCAGTAAGCTCTGTTTCTCTGGTAAGGAAATCCGCACCGAAGCTCCATTATACTTCAATTACGACGTCTACCCCCTTCCGCGTAATGGTGTTTCTTTTCTGCCGCGACTTTCACCCCATTCCTCAGAGCCGATCATCTGTCACACGAACCCCGTCACACTAATTACCCCGACGCCGACTTCAATCTCAATTTGTCTGTTACAGGATGTTTTCGAGCTGCACACACCTGGTGGAGGAGGATACGGTGCCGAGGACACGACCGAGGCCGGAGGGATGACGGCGTCCCCGGGGAACGTCGCGACGCTGGGGACTTTCTTGGAACGCGGCAGCGTTTTCGAGTACAGGCAGGCGCAAGAGGGCGTGTGAGTGTGGTTTGGTATGTTGACTTTTCGCACTCTCGGAGTTGTAAGTGTTATTTTAATTCGGATTAGGAAGGTGGTAATTGGTATTAATATAGTGGGTGTAGTTGGTGGGGGTTGTAGTTGCAACCCGGAGATTTGGAGAAAATAAATAGCGAGTTGAAGAAATGTGGAATTTCATTTAAATTCAAAATGTGCGTTTGATGTGTATTTCCATCCTCATCGAAAATATTTCAAAAAAAAAATTTATGTATTTTTGAATAGTACCTATTATGTTACAAGTGTTCAAGTGAGCCTTTTAATTTGAGGCATGAGCAATGAGTGATGTAAGCATTGGAAGTACTTCAGTCTGAAGGAGCCATTGTATAACCAAACATATGTCGTGAAGAACCCCGCACCGGTCCTGGTGAAATTGGCGTATTCGATAACCTCATTGGCCCAAGACGATCCTATGCCTAGTTTTCGAGATATTGGGTGTTGAAGTTGAAAGTGACCATGTTTATTTAATCATTTTTTATGCAATTAGAATATTCATTTTTTTTTCTGCTAGTCATAGTATCAGAAACAATATTTTGATTCTTGAATAAGTCCTGTTTTTCATTTAATTACAGGGTAATCTTCGAACAGAAATGAGATTAATCGACAAAGATCATTTATGAGGAATTTGATAATATTTTTCAGATAATACAATGTCACAAAAATGAAGTTCGCAACATATGCAAGTATTTTTTATTAATAGATATAAAGAAAATTTGACTTCGCAGTTAGTTTGTGTTTGAAAAATTAGTGGAAAACAGCCTCTTTTCTTTTGTCACGTGCTACTCTGAACCTGTCAAATTTGACATTTTTTTCGAAAATAATTTTTTTTTGGAAATTTTCGAAAAATGCCAAATAAAAAAGTTGCCCAATTTCAGAAAATCTGGGAGGTCCAACTTTGAAATATTTCGAAGATCAGCATGATCTTTCTGATTTGCACAGGTAGGTTACTTCGTCGTATAATGGTATCGACTAAATCTTCACTGGAAAAATATTTGAAAAAATTGTGTGGCGTCTTCAACCTAATTATATTTTGTGGAATAAATTCACTTTCCAACAATTTCAATTGTTCATCAGAAAGTTTCAGATTTTTATATGGCTTAACTATAGGTGAACTTGATGAGAGCTGCAAAAAAATTACGTAAAACTATATCGAACTGACGTACGTAGTCACCTTCTCACACTTTTGTTTTTGCTTTTCTTTTGTCAACGGTGTTCGCCGACTCGTCAACATTATCCGCTAAACTTTAATTAATAATCATTGTTTTCTCCAAATTTGTGATAACTTCCGAATATGTATCATACTGGTTGTAAGGTTTCTGCTCCACTTCAAAATTCAGATTACTACACTGTTTTCATCATCAACATCAAACTCGTCTTCTTCTGAAAAAAGTATTTCTAACTTTCTGCAATTCTTTTTCAGTAAGTTGTTCCTACCGAAAACAAACACGAGTAAATTATACGTCGAAGCTTGTACAAGTCTCTCGAGAACTTCTGAGGGTTGCTCGAAGGGGGGCAGCTGGTTGATAGAAATAATAATTTTAACAACAATCTTGACAATGAATTCTCCAATGTAGGTGAATCCACCAAATACTAAATTAATACCGAGAAGTACGCTACCGCCAAAAATTAAATTTTAGACACTACGTCTCTAGTGAATTCGCCAAATCGAAGTGCGCTACCGGATATCGATATCGATCGGATAAAGATTTTAATGGAAGAGAAATACCACTGCAGCTACTTCGACTCTTCGACTATCCATGAAAAGAAACTTGAGGTGCTGCCGCAGACATAGTTACATAGAATCAAACTTATTCTAGAAGCCTATCCTTGTTTGAAATCGATAAGACGAACCGTTTTTCAGTTATTGACCCTTTTACCCTAAAAAACGCCCAAAATTTGATCACGCTCATGGCCTCTTAACAATTGATTCTCCAATGTAGGCGAATTCACCATATAGTCGATTATTACCAAGAATTACGCTATCGCTACCGCCAAAAATTCAATTTTGGACACTACGTCTCTAGGTGAATTCACCAATTCGTTCAATGTCAAGAAGTGCGCTACCAGCAGAAGACGAAGGTTCGTCAAAGCAATCCATTCGATCTATCTTCAATATTTGTTACTTGTTATACAGTCTTTTACTATTGAAAAACATCACACATGGTTTTTCGCCTTCTGTCACATTCACCTACAACGCTATTATGGCAAATATCTGTCCTAAAACAACTAATCCCGTGACAGGTATTGAATTACATCGAACAGATACTTGCGTATTATTCGTCACTAAAGAGAAAGAATACAACTGGAAATGCTACCTGTAGGTAGCACTTTGAACAATATCTCTAAAAAAAACTCTGAGCTCTGAGTCATCTAATTATGTTAATATTCATCTGGACTACAGTTGATATTGCGAATTCACCAAAAACTCCACCAATTATTTTTACTGCTTTCCTTACGACTTGAAATTTGTGGCCATTCTAGGAACTCAAAGTAATTATTTTAGCAATTAGTGTTTATTATTTGATCATATTCAAAATATCCGCATTCAAGATATATCATTATATTATGGAAGCAACTAAATATCTTGTTTTATTCCAATATCCTTTATGAGCGAAACATTTGTTATCTTATCAACTCCAATTGGGACTACAAAACAAATTTCGTTTCTCAGAATGAACAGAAGGTATTCAACCAAACGAACAGAATAACCAGCTTTTAGCAGTTGAACTTTGTTTGAAATCAGCCTTTAGCAGGTTCAGATATGATTTCAGAAAGACCTGTTTATTATTATGGAATGGTGATATTCAGTTCGATATCCGATCGTATACAAAATTACCATTCGCTATAATTTTTTTTTAATGAATCAAGGAACAAAATCAAAATATCACAACTAGATGATTTGTCGGCAAGTATCCAACAGAAAATAGCTACTGCCCCTTACGACCGTTAAATTATATGTGTTTGATACTCGGCAGTTTTCTACGAGAACAACTTTGCAATGCCTTTCAAATACATGGCTGAATGAATTTTTCGAGATATTTTAAAAATATACTCAAAATTCAGTTAATTTGGTTCCATATCGCATAAATAAAAAGATTCAATGCCAGAATAATTAATCATTTACATGGTTTATCAGAATCTTTTCATGTCTAGCAAGTTTCATAGTGAGCAATTTTGTCAGACTCTACTGAGCAAGCCAAGAGATATCGTTAATATCGAACACTTACTATGTTTATACATTGAAGTATTGCATATATTGAAGACCGGTGAGTTATGAAAAAAAGAACCACATCCCAGGTAGCCAAGGTACTGAATGACGTGGTTTTTACGACAGTGTTTACGTCTTTTTCACCTTTTTAATTATCGTATAAATCACGTTAAAATACCGTCACAATGTTACAGCCTAGTGACGTCAGAAAATGACGTCATTTCCACGTTAGAACTAACGAATATTTACATTTGAATTGTCGTCGAAACAACGTAAAGTTCACGTCTAAATAACGTGAAAATCTCGTCAAAACATCGTATAATTCCCATCCATGATTTTGAAAAATTATTTTTTATTATTTATTATTATTATTATTATTTTATTATTATTTTAACCTAGAACACTCTTTAATTCAATCTCATTTTTTCAGATAGGCAAATTCAGTGTAGGGTACGTTACTGACAAAAATTAATTTCTTTCAAGGCAACAGTCTTGTGAACGCAGTAACTTATCGGTCAAATTAATTAATTTGCCCTTCTACACTTTACAGATTTCTTTGGATCAACATTTTTTCATTTTCAGATTGTGGAAGGTCATAAACCCAAAAAATCATGTCAAGAATATTGACTGTATTCAAACTCGTGAGCGATATTAATTAACTCGTTTAATACCGGTTTCCGGTTTTTTACTTCATTTCGTATGTGCCATAGAGTGACGTCTTAATGACGACAATTGATGACATCTATCGATACATATGTCAGAATGAGGTGATCAAATGACGTCTTGATGACGTAATTTCAACTGTCGCCATTTATTAGTGATGTCAAAATCACGTCATATTTTGGTACTATGACGTACCTGACTAAAAAATCACCTTAAATCAACGTCATTATGACGTACGCTAGCTACCTGGGATGTTTGTTTGTATGAGTCTTATATATTTTGAGAGAAATCTGTTATTGTTCAAATAAATACAAACAAATCTACAATTCGACTAGCAAGACGATAATGATGGTTTGCCACAATCACTCATTTTCCTCAACACTTGGAGTTTTGTCACTTTGTCCCTCATTGCAGAAGAAGGTCCAATTATATTTATCTCTATATGAAACAAAATGTTAAGAACGAAACCAGTTATCGCATTTGTATACTGTATTTTCATCCCAACACTAAACCGATATTTTTTCAATAAATAAACAGGAATTTGAGTTAATACGATGCCTACTCGGCGACGAGTATATTGCTGCTTGCTTTACCGCCTCTTTAAATTTAAAATTCACCGCCGCCGGAGCCTGATAGTCCCATATATAGCCCCTCCCTAAATCCGGTACCGCAGTAAATACTAAGTACAAGGAATTGATTACTTTCATTTCAAAAATATCACTTCGATATCAAATTGCTCTGAATCGACTTCAGTGTATGTATCTGTTTTGACGGAGCTTATGGGCAAGTTTTTAAATTCATCGATGAGCATTGCATCCTTGTTTAACTAAAGGAAAATGACAATGACGGCACGAATGCGCATTATTCATCGATGAATTTAAAAACTCGCCCTTTGTATGTATTCAAGCTCTCACAAATACCAGTTCATTTGCATTTCACCGATAATGTGATGAAACCCCAAATGCGCATAAAATTGTAATTTTCCATATACAAAACCGGTAAATGGACTCGAAAATATGGGACATTTCCCTAATCGCCCTCATCATTCGATGCCGCATCAATCAAAGTGGCAATTGCCAACTCGATTATTGGGTCTTGGGATCAAGTTGAATATCACTCGAGTGGAAAAATTCGTTGATGGGATCCAAATTGCCGAATGCAATTTTAATTGAAAGTTAACAGCTGATAACTAGTTTATTCAACGTTACTCACTTCCTGTTGGGTAATAGCGTTTTTTGTTTATCAGTTGTTGAATGAAATTGCCTCCACAATTCAAATGATTTATTTGACCACGTTCTGCATGTATACACATTTGTAGCTGGCTTTGTGAGGCATTACCAAGAAAAATACATCTGGAGCAGGGCCAATAATTTTTGAAACAAAAAGATTTCTTAGCATTATGTGGATGGTCGGAAAATGTAGGGTGAGTTATGGGAAAATTAGGAAAAATTAAGACGACTCAGTGAATGTTTTGAAAGGAGGAAATGGGTAGCTTAATATACGTGTTGAGGTTGGATGTTGGTTAGTGAAAACATCCTTTCTTGTGTTTTGAATAAGCTGCAATTTCCTGAAAGCCAAATGTTAATTTTTTGGTTGTGAGTATACGAAAAAATGCCTAATTTTCAGGTTTATGTAAGCACCTGATGCACAATCTCCCATTAACTTTTCAGCTGATTTTTTTTCAAGAATTTTTATTGTATGAACATTAGCTATGCAAATTTTCAATCGACCTGATATCAATTTGATTTTTAATCATTGTGCCTTCTTATGCAACCTATTCAACCTATTCGAGGAGAGACAAGCCAATTTTCTCGAAGGCGTCGACCAGAGAATTCTTAAAGGGTACCTATGAGGTGGCAACCCTATATGCGTAAGAAGGCACATCGGATGAGAAAACCAGAGGAATCGATGGAACAGGAGAACCTTCCGAGGGAATTCTTAAACCACCTTCTTGTTGATTCGGGGCTAGACTGAATGGTCTCCAGATACGCCAAGGAAAACATCCGAGGAAAGCCAAGCCAACCGCCTCGAAGGCACCGGTTAGAAGAACCCATAAGGGTGGTACCTAAGAAACCATCAGAAGAACCGAAGGAACGGAACCTTCAAAGACACCCTGCAAACCACGGGTGCAGGAACCTCCACAGGCGCCTCCAATGGGTCCAAACTGAGAGGGCTCATGCAGGGGGATGTTGGAACCCGTCCACTTTTTTCAGAATAAGATGGTAACTAAACATTATTGCCATGTCATTGGTTTTGTATTTTCTGTAGAGGTGCAAGCTATGGAAGACGTTGGCCTCACCTTTCTTTGTGCCTTCTCGGGCACGGTCGAAAATTAAATTATCATATCCGTCTACTGACGATACCCACCGATCCAAGAGGTAGCTGTAGTCACCGTTGCTTGACTTTTCTTGTCCTAGGGAAATTAAACAAATAATATGCCTCGTTTCCGACACTCACCTCTCAAGAACATTGAGAGTAACTCGATTTACGGCTAATACCTCAATTCTAAATATTCTACCATAATCTATTGGCTGAATGGTGAAACTGCCATTTTATAGTAGCACGAAGAGATATAGGTACAATTAGGTAAATAAACTCAGGTATTTCTGTTGACAAATAGACGGTTGTTGTTGTATACATCGTCCGAAATTCAATTTTATGCTCCACTAGAGCTTATTGAAACTTCACTGGGACGAAATAAATTGCCGTTCGTTTATCGGAAAATGCTAGAGGTACTGCATATATCCCTTTATTGGCTGGCATAACGTGGATTCCATTTGGCAAGCAATTTATTAGATACAGTATGATATCGTTCTTTTCAATGAAAATATTTTTCATTCAATTTGAACCTATCACATCTACGTGTTTGCGATCATGTGACCAGATTTAGCCAATCAGACAAACATTACACTGATAAGTGTCCCGGTAAATTATCACTGTTGAACAATCGTGTCAACTTGCAAATGATATATAGTTTGACGTTTACTCAGTTAAATTTTTAAAATGTCAGTTACTTCGAGCAGAAATGGAAATATCAAAAATGACCCATAGATATATTTAATTATAAGTGAAAATACGTCAAAAATACTACATTAAGTCAAAAGTACACGTGGAAAATGTTGAAACAGTTTTGTGCGGTGAGAAATACACTGATTATTTAGTAGGGTACACATTTTTTTTAGAATGTTTAGACACTAAGCAAGGATAAAAATCAATTTACGGTTCAGAAACTCAAGGAATTGAAAGTTTATAAATGTTTATGCAGCATTCTCATGTTTCTTAATCTGATCAATATTTCATTCCCTAGGTAGGTATACCTCCGCGAGGAAGTTACATTACTTCAAAGGACTACACACTAAAAAATCTCAATATTCATATCACCAATAATTATGAATCGATGTGTACCTCAATATCTGCAATGGATTTTATACAACGAGAAGGTTGTTTACCGCAGTGCTGTTACAATAAATCAGTTAACAATTCATGTATGAAATGTGCATTCATATTAAATTCGCTTTATCGAGTAAATTTCCACAAATAGAACGATATTTGATTTTCCATATATTTATAGCTATTATTTTAAATTTTGTAGGGCTTTCAGGAAAATATATTTACAGAAAAGTATAGTAACAATTGTTTAACTGATCCAAAAAAAATTTACATACATTTTTCATTGGTTTACTAATACAAATACAATAAATCAGAATTCTAAGAAAGAAAGGCAAAGATTTGAGTGAATAGAACTTGCGAAGTTTAGAGATATTGACTATTGCAACAGCAAGAACTATAGGAAAAATTAGTTTTTTAAATTTTATACTAGAATTTTGGAACAAACCAAAAAATTTTCTATTGATTTGTTTATCATAATGAATCCTGAAAGTCATTCAAGATAAAAAGCAAAGATTTTCAATCAACAAAAAAATATTACAATATATACAAAATTGTAATTTTAGATTTCGAATTATCAATAATTTTTTCAGAAAAATGTAATACATTTTGAAACATCAGTAAGAAAAGAATAATTTTTTCATGAAACACTGATGCTATACCAACAAATTCACCGCTTATAAATAACATTATTAGAAAGATAATATTTTAAATTTCTTCCCAGTTAAATGCAACTTTTGACGCATCAAAGTTGTTCTTTTTTAAAACTGTTGAAATTGTTTTTTCTGTTAAACATCTGTCGTCCCCTTACGAACGGCCGCCCTCAAAAGTCGAAATTTGTGCGAGGATTAACGAGGTATTACCTTTTAACGTGCGATTCCTAGCACTTTCTCGGGCCATCAGATGAAAATCTTTAGTCGCTAGGATTCGAACCTAATCGACCAGCAGTCAATGGTTTTGAACGGGACAGTCTCAACCACTGAGCTACCTGGCCCTTTGTTCTTGTATTATTATCTGATATCCATGACGTTAGTAAACTTGTATAAACCGGAAGACTGACAAAATCGTCAAAGACGTCAAAATTTGACATTTAATGTTTTCATTGAATGAGTCGAGTTTCATTTTAATATATTCAAAAACAAAGGGCAAAATAGAGGTGCTAGTCATAACGTTTCCACCCGGTATGTTTTAATCATTCTGAAATGCATGTCGTATCCGCTTCTGGATTTAGATCATAGATAATTTGATTAGGTAACATCTTCGGAATTCATAGTAGGTTCATGAGATTCTCTTTTCTTTATAGATTTATTCTATCACAAGCTTCCAGATTATAACGAATATTCAGTTGAGATTACCATAGACTAATGTAATCAGGTTCAGATCGAAACGAGTAGAGATCATTGAAGATTGGATTTTTTTTCTGATAGTATGTTTTTTGTGTTTTCATTAGCATGAGAAAGCTGAACCAAGACGCTGAAAAAATGCTATCAAAGGCACCGTATTTACTGTTTTATTCAGTTGGGCGTCGGCGTTACATCTACAGTGCATGCCAAAAGTCTTTCTTTCGACCACATTTTTTCGAATTAACTTTGACATAAACGCTTTGGAAAAAGTAAAGTTGGATATCGCTAAAGAACTTGAAAGAGTCACGGACTTTTTATTTTGCAGCATCAACCACTAGGTGCTTGGCAGAAAATTTGTTTTTCGGAGTTTATGTTAGTGAATTTGAATATTTTTATTGTAGATTATCACACAGGCTTAAAGGAAAACGAAACAGAAGCTTGAAAGCTTAAGATCACAACTAGTTGCCGTACCAGTCTGATATTTGAGAGCTGGATGATTGAGCATTTTTTATCCGATTTCCACATGTATTTCCAAATATGCTGCTTACTTTTCATTTAGATCTGGTGATTACAGATATAGGATATAGGATGTACACTCTCATCAATTAATATTCCTCAGCTGACCCTGTATATTGCTTCGTTTTTTTTTCTCGGACCGCTGTACTAGGCTTACGAATAACTGTGCCAATTCTTCCACCAACCTAGCCGATTCAGATACATGGGTGCCTTATGCACTTATATTTGATACGAAAACGGCCACAGCATTTCAGAATATTTCCTACGATCCCGCGTTCGGGATTCTAGACATGTCCTTTTCACCCATAACTACTCCATCCTTAACAGTACCTGTTTTTCTGATGTTGTCCGCAGGAAACTGTGTGTAAGAGTCATGTGACAGCACTGACAGCCAGTCTATATGAGCAAGTTTATAAATTCATCGATAAGCATTGCATCCTTAAGTAGAGGAAAATGACAATAACAGCACGAATGCCCATTATCCATCGATGAATTTGAAAACTCGCCCCTTCCCCCGTATCTATTATAAGTGTATGTTTGCCGTCGACAAAAGTCTACTGTTGGCAGATTTTATAATCAATTTGTATTTCCTTGCGCGGCGATCTTTCGAACAAGACACATTTGTCATCTAATATCCCATTACCATCCCGGCCTCCGTGTAAACGGTGACGGTCTCTTGTGTTTTTTAGTGGGTATGCCCCTAAGAGTAATAAAAGACATAGAGATGCCTTGCCTGTACCTACACAAATACCTGTTTTGAAGTGAACATAAAATATCCTTTTCTATACAATTTGTGGGCGAGGGGGGTGACGAGTGCTGAAATATTATGGACAGTTTGGTTACATTTAGAGTAAGAAGGACCATAATACAAACGAAGAATGATAACTTGATCCGAATGAAATGAGCGGTCATACACGAAACTACCCGAATGATACGGACTTCATATGTATAGGGCCCTCAGTTGTAAACAAACAAAGTTATGTAAGGATGGAGAAGGCATATCGGTCCTGATAAGTTTGACAGAGTCTTTGCATGTCGTGTACACGGTGCCGTGTAGACGGCTTCCGGATATGTGTGAAACAGCTCTTACTGTCATTATTCGCAAACAACAACAAGAAATATCCAGCTGAATATGAGGTCTTGTGGTATTACCTCCGACGAAATGGAGGGGAGAGGATGTTTTCACTAATCCTGTCTCTCTCTCTCCATGAACTTTCTTTGAATGCAATAACGAACTTTATTCAATTTACGACTATGTCTGGGCTTGGTGACACAGTTTCCATCTCCATTATTGTCAATGAGTAGAGTAAACCGTAAGGAATTTTCAATTTATGTCTTTGCCATCTCAAGAATGATTACCTCGGAAATTTCTTGGGTGTAACTGTCATTCGTTTCACTATTTGAAATCCCCTCGAGGAAATCTTGGTTGCGTCATAGGGTGACGGGATGCAATCTAAAATTCAAAGATTTTCGGTTTAACTTCCCACAATTTCCTCATTGTGGAGTAATTCTCTTTGTGTTTCGCATTCCACTTCTGAAACGGATATTTATCCAGTGTGCCTCAGTTATTCAGGGTAATTATTTTAGGGCAATCGTCGCTATCCAAAATTGCCTCACAGCTCAAAGTGCTGAGAAATGCTTCATATATACGCAGTGTTGGGCAAAATGGGCGAAATCTCGGATTTGTGGTTCAATTATGGGTTGTACTGAAAATTGACTCGAAACAATTTGTATATTCCATGCACTATTTCATGGTGCTCAAAGATTGGTATCATCTGTCATATTCATCGAAATATGAGATCTTCGGATAATATTTCAAATGTACAGTAAAACAAAAATAACGTGAAATGTAAGAATATGCACGTTAATAGTTATTTTCTACTAGCGTGCGGAAAAATCCACTTTTCCGCACTCATTTTAGTTTTGAAAGAGTCACTTTTCCGCACAGCGATTCACATAACAAACATTTTGTGATTGTCACAAACTCCAGCAAAAACATCGCAGGCTCAGCACAAAACAACCACGGCCGTCTTGCATGGAGGAGTCGAAGGGTGTTTGCTCACCCTTCCGCGTCGATTCGCCCCGTCGCGTCGGGTGTGTGTTCGATAATTTTTCGATTCTGGTACGCTTGGAAAAATCGGATGATTAGCAGTAATCTTTTCGGGATGACCAGACAGAATT
The DNA here is from genome assembly GCA_958298965.1 of Chrysolina haemoptera. Lineage (NCBI taxonomy): Eukaryota > Metazoa > Arthropoda > Insecta > Coleoptera > Chrysomelidae > Chrysolina > Chrysolina haemoptera. The sequence continues at coordinate 4,973,345 of OY282588.1, forward strand.
ACTCCATTTAAAAATTTCCACGTTGAAATTCATACGTATAATAGGTCAGTAGATATAGACAATCAATTTATAATAATTCTAAAAGTTTTCAAACTTTAATACAAGGTTGGGAAAGGTTTAAAAACAAACTATGAACTTTTGCAACCAGTTTGTCAAAATTGCGATTAACTTAAATTTTGCTGTATACTCGTTGAAAAGTTCCAAAAGTTCTGCAAACTTGGAGTAGTATTAAATATATTATTTTATATCATGAATGATGTTTGCAACAAATTTAATTGTACGGAACATTTCTTTTATCAAAAACTAATGTTTTTCTTGAATAGGTATTGTATAATTTTAAAATAATTAGATTTTTTCAAATTTCACTAAGTTCCGGATCGTGTACAGGTTGTAAATTTGTGGATGCATCAGAATAGATGTTTTCAAAATTTGCAACAAAGTTTGAAAACTTTTGTAATTATTTCCAGACCACCAAAAAATGGACCATAAATTAAAAAATATATGTTCCGGTCAACGTAAAAGGTTTTGAATCTGTACGGAATGATTTTCTGATATATTTTTGTGGTATATCGAAGAAAAACATTAGTTTTTGATATAAACATATGTTCCATACATAATAGTTAAAACTTGATTCGAGATATAAAATAATATAGTTATTACTACTACAAGTTTGCAGAACTGTTCAAACAAATATTATTATTTCTAAGGACAGTTTTGTAAAACATAACTGTTTTTATCGAAAAAATCTGCTCCCAGGTATATCAACCATTTCCTATAAAAGGAACTCAAAGGAAATGAAAACACAACAACACAATGATAATTAATTTATAAATACTCTCCTCACACAGCGATCCATATAACAAACATTTTGTGATTGTCACAAACTCCAACAAAAACATCGCAGGCTCTGCTCATAACAACCACGGCCGTCTTGGATGGAAGAGTTGAAGCGTGTTTGCTCCGCAAATGGTAAAAATTCCCACAAAAAAAACGAGAAAAAACCAAAAAAAAAAACAGGAAAAAAAAAACAGAAAAAATCCCCAGGGATTGAATTCTCCTTCTTCCTAACCGTATTTTACGTTTTTTTTGTTTTTTTTTATCGGGAGTTTTTTCGTTTTTTTTTCTATTTTCGTTTGCTTACACTTCCGCGGCGATTCGCCCCGTCGGTTGTGAGTTCCATAATTTTTCGAATCTGAGAATTTTTCGAATCTGAGAATTTTTCGAATCATGGGAAAATCGGATGATTAGCCGTGATCCTTTTGAGATGACCAGACAGAATTTCTGCACTTGAAATATTTCCCGTCAGAAGTCATAGGTGTTATTGAAATAATCTCGATATATTCTACAAAAATACATTTTTGTAGGAATGAACATCGACTTGATAAATTCGCGAATCATGTTTTCCGAATTCTTTCAAACACAAAAAGGACATCAAAGCATATCCAAAACAACCACTATTTTTATCATAAAATAATTATCGTCTATTGTTTATACTGCTATAATTTTGGTGAATTATTTCAAATGATTAGATAAAATATAAGTCCTACACAGTTGTTCTTCCACTTAACATAAAGAACGGTTTCATGCTATTTTTGATGTCATTAATATTAATGTATTCACATCTGTTTTGACAGCGCTTTAAAGTCATTTCGTCAAGTTTTGACTGTTCATATCTTACTGAATAAAATTTTAAACAAATATTCAATATCGACTATAAAATCTGTTTTCTTTATCTCACGTTCAGAATATTCCTTATTATACAACACAACCCCAAAAGAACTCTGAGATTTGTGTTCAGAGGTCTGACTGAATCTCTCAACGCGGAGAATCGGAGTACTCCTTGATTTACTTGCCACCAGATGGAGCGGCTTACACCCGTTTGATCAGCGCTAGACCATATTGACCAAATAGAAGGGATGATTCGAACGGGGAACAGATGGCTTCAAAACTGTCTGAGTGACCTACCCTGTACTGATGACGAGGCAAGAATCTCGAAACTAGTATGCAGGTGGTCCCCCTGTCTGAATCAAAACAAAATTCTGCAATTGTTTTCTCTGCAATGAGGTACATTGCACAAGTATCTCTTGGATATAATTCAATACCTGTCGTGATATTAGCCAGGGGAGTAGTTGTTTTCTAACAGGTATTTGCCACAATTAGACTACGTTGTAGGTGTCGGTATATGGGAGTAAAAAGGGTAAAAACACCGGTCGGTATAAAATTTGTTCTTCAAGCTAATGAGTGCAAAGTTCAGATAAGTAATATTGGAATTTTCAATTAATTATAGTCTGGCCAGGAATTTTTCAGCCAACCCAACATACTAAATTTGATATGAAATACTTTTGATCCATTAAACAGATTGATGAAGGTCGTTTCTGATTCCGATCATCCACTATAAGGTTATATCAAAATATAGATAGACTGACGGAAACTGATGTGATCATTGTTCAAATCTACTCTACCGGTCATTCGAATCATGGAACATGGAACACACAAAACCTTGCGAAACACCCCACCCCAAACGGCCGTGGCACAACAATAAAATAAGACTCTGAAATATCTTTTAATATTATGTATAAAAATCAGTTTCGAACGTTTGAGTCCCTCCTTTAGCGCACCCTGCTCCGATGGAGGCGGCGACGGCCCCCGAGAAACACAGCCGCGGGTACCGCCTCTTGTACGGCTCCCACTCGGCCTTGTGCGTTCGTCAGTGCGTCACGATGACGTCGGGCGCCGACTTCGTCGTCTGGACGCTGTACGGCCTCCTCTTCTGCTGGTGCTGGTCGACGTAGTTGTTGGGCGTCATCTCGATCTTCGCCTCCGCCTTGAATTTGGTCTCCTTCTTGTAACCGAACGTGCTGAAGGGGGCGGGCGGCGAATTGGTGTGGATGCTGTGGCTGGGGGTGGTGTTGCCCGAACTGTAGCCCTGCGTCGTGAACAGGCTTTCGCGCGTCTGGCACGCGCTATCGCACATTTGCGGTGGGCTCTCGTTATCCACCTGGAAGAAACAAAAGGATCCATCAGGATATATGTCATATAAATAAACGATTGGAACCTTTGTTTCGAATACAATTCAAGAAATGGAGAATACCCAAAAACAACAGAACTACCAGGACCATTATTATACATGGGAATAAAAATAATTAACAAACTGCCTAATTCTTTCGAAAATATAACTTCATTTCGGCGCTTTCATTCTTTGCTATATACAGTGACTGCCAAATTTTTCCTATATGGAAAAAAAAAGTTTATTATTAGAGTATTGGAAAAAATATTCTGGGGAACAGTTTGTGCATGTCCGATAACCTAAAAATCGATTTTGACACATGTCACGTGATCGCTGGTATGGCGGCAAATTGAAAAAAAAAATACTATGAATAGACAAAAAGTCGGGTAAAATAGCAAGATATCGAAAAAAGTCATTTGAAATAGTTGCTTGGAATTCAATTTTATACACATACAAAGTTTGAAAAAATAATGTGAGAAAATTGAAAATAGCAATTTTGTAAAAATACGAGCGTGCGGAAAAGTTACTTTTCCGCACGATTTTTCGTTTTGAAAGTTGTACTTTTCCGTACGATTTTTACTTTTCCGCACGATTTTTGTATTGTTGAAAATGAGGATATTTAGGACTAACTAAATGATCTATGTAACTATTCTGTCTTATTAGTCATTTTGTAGCATTATTATAAAAACTTGTTTATTGAAAACCTTGTTTTTTCATAAATAAGATGGACAAAAACACTCGTAGGAAAAATATTGTACCTAACTCTTACGGAAAATGTCTTTTCCGTCCTTAACGGCTTGCCCGAACTCCGCTCCACGTCATTCGTGCAACTACCGTCGCGTGCGGAAAAGTACTACTTTCCGCACTTGTTAGGTAAATAACTATTTCCTAGATAGGTATATAAAAAATATCAAATTCTTTTCTTATGAATAGCTTGACCATACTGAAATATCTGTATTTCAATGATAATAACGAAACTTTTTCATTTTCTCATTTTTCTGTCAGAACCCTTGCTGTTACATTGGTTCGTAGCTAACATTTATATCAGAATTCCACGATTATTGTGATGATAGAGAAATCCAAAAATATCGTGTTTTTCCGATTATAATCAATTTTTGATGATAATCGTGCACGAACGTTTGACTGACAATGGTCGTAGAATTCTGATATAACTGTTAGGTACGAACCAATGTAAGGTTTTGACAAAATCCAATTTTTTTAAGTTAGTGCTCACTGGTGTGGAGAAAATGAGAAAATTCTGTCATTATCATTGGAATACAAATGTTTCAGTATGGTCAAGCTATTCATGAGATAATAATTTGATATTGTTATACAGCTAGGAAAATATTTAAAAAATAGCTAATTTCAATTTTCTCTCATTATCTTTTCTTATACATGTGTAGAAAATTCAATTCTGAGCAACTTTTTAAATAACTTTTTTGATATCTTGCCATTTTACCCCACTTTTTGCCTTTTCATAGTAATTTTTTTCAATTTGCTGCCATACCAGCGGTCACGTGACATGTGTCAAAATCGATTTTTAGGTTATCGGACATGCACAAACTTTTCTCAGGAATCTTTTTTCCAATACTCTGATATAAAACTTTTTTCCCATATGGTACATACTTTTTGGCGGTCACTGTATATACTTTCTCTATGGTAGAAAATCTTCAGATTTGTGACGTACACCTGTATGCGGATAATATTCAACTTCGTTATAGTTTTCACCCAATACGATAGTAGAGTTACTTATTGTGACCATATAAATGAGGTTCTTGATAGTTCTATCGAAGCAGCAGAGGATCACTTCCTGAGCGTCAATTATAGTGGATCCAATGTTATTGTTTTTGGCAACAAAAACGAACGAGATGAGATTTCTGATCTTAACCATCCTGCACAATTGCAAATCGTGACGGTTCATTCTGTTAAACCCAAATGATCTTTGTTAGGTAGGGATTACGTCACACAAGATGAGCAACCGCTCACCGACTCACCGTATAAATGTTGGTATTGTAAGCATCTCCGTTGGAAGGGCTCATGCTGTGCTCGTGCCGGATGAGAATGGGCAGAACGTCTCCTCCGGGGACATAGCAAGGCGTCGCGTTGACCGCGTTGATGGCGTCGAACCTATTCGAATCGGTCGAGTGGGTGCTGTGCGACCGAGACCGGCTGCCCATCTTCGAGGGCGGCTTCTTCTCCGATGGCTCATTTTTCTCGATCTCGTTCAGTTGCTGTTCCCGACTCTGCCGGATGTATTCCTGAAACAAAACAAGCACAGTGTCAGAACGAGTGGCGTATAGTAGAGTTGATGTGTCCCGAACGCCATCTGTCAAAAAGTAGTATCGGTAATACCCTTCAAAATATATTCGGTTCCATTGTTTCACATTAAATAGTTCAAGTTTATCGAGGTACGAGTACCATCTGCATTTATACTTGATATTTCGAATGCGAAATGCAAGAATAATATTAACGGAATTCAAAAAAAATTAGATGTGATACTTGACCCCCCTTGCTATTTGAGATTTTTATGTTGCTGGGCTTTCTGGGCCCATTGTCTAGACATAATCATGTCTTTGATTCAAAAAGTAGTATCGGTGATACCCTCTAAACGTTTTTTTCCCGTGTTTGTACAAAACGTTCAAAAGTTATTTCTTTATAACTGAATCAATAAAATTCGAAATTTGTATTTCGACATCGCGGGACGTTCTGAGTTATGGAAGGAATAAAAATTGTGAAAAAACATTGTGGATTTTTTTATGAAGACAATTTTTCCATTGGAAGCGTTTTTTGGGAAATGATGATTTTTTAAAAGTATGCCTCCTTTTTGTCTTTCATCCGCAGATGATTCTACATTCAACTTTATGATCATCCTGTTCATAATCTAAAATGAAAATAAACACTGGAAAAACTTTTTTACAAAGAACATTTTTCTATTGGGAGTTTGACTAGGGTGAAGATACTGATCCATTATGGCTCGTTTATTTATAACTCCAAAACAACAATGAATTCCAATAAACTAATAATACAACTGAAATACATCGATCTGACTAATTCATTGAATACGAATTATACTTCATAAGCTCCTACTTCAATTTCAAACTGTCTGACTTGATCTCTCTGTGGGCAACTCCTATAAATTTGTTCCAGAAACCAATAATGGAAGCACCGAGAACTTCTGCCGCGTCGAGAACGCCTAGAATTGTCCATTTCCGAATGCATCCATCGATCTAGAAATTCTGTCTACGCTTCGATAAGGCGCCGATGCTGACCTTATTCAACTCGTTTTAATCATTGCTTGCTCATTCTCAAATTAACCGATTTCCTGTAAGGGTATTGTTCGCTAGGCAACATTTCGCTCAGCAGTGGTGTAAAGTATTTCGAAACAATAATAAGCACTGTAGATGATACTCCATTCTTCAACTTTTTCCAACAATGAGAATAATAAGTGCACCTAATTCACTGTCATGTTTCTAGTGGAATGTAAATAATATACAGGGTGACCTAGGGTTAAACCGCCAAACGATCAGTATCGGTTTTTTAGGTAAAAATAAAACGTTTTCTTCGTATGAGCATGTGTTCCAACTCGCTTCGTTTTGGAGATACAGGGTGTCAGAGTTTTTTAAAAAAATCAGATTTTTATTTATGACTCAAAAACTATTTGGCTGATTTTGATGAAACTTGGCATCTTTATTTGCGGTAATAAAAGGCTTATTTGAATGCACTTGCAATAAAAAATATATATATTTTTTGTAAAAATTTTGACAACGAAAACGAAGCAAGTTGGGATACAATCTTATTTGAAGAAATACTCTCATTTTCACATAAAAAACCGATACTGAACGTTTGGCGATTTAACCCTGAGTCACCCTGTATATTCAGATCAAATAATTCAAAAGTCGATTGTTCGACATCGATGAGTTTGAAAGCTGATATTGATGGTCAACATCTCGGTAGCACAGCCTGAAGGTGAAGACTCTCAGAAATTCCTTTTTCTCCACACAGTCTACATGAGAAAATATGAGAAAACAGCTACTTTCCCTCGCGGATATTGAATTACATCTGCCATCTATTTGTGCAACGTTTCTCAAAGAGGACAGTATTGCAAGTCACAACTCCATCCTATATTGAAATTGGAAAATGTCTATTTTGAAAGCAATATTGCTCCTATGCAAACATTTTTAATGTAACTGTTTTGTACGACTGATATTGCTTACTATGAGGCATTCATTTTTAACCAGTTTTTTTTCTGGTTTCCACGAAAGAAACGTCAGGAAAGAATGGCAAAGAACGACGACCTTTGAACTCGAATAAACATATTAAGGTAACTATTATCGACAAAACTGTGCACTGGACTTAAGGTAGCTCCCAACAAATTATCGATGGGAAGATGAAACAGTAACTGTGCTAGAATGGATCCGTGCGGAACACCAGCATGTACTGGTAGAGTGTCAGATGATACGCCATCGAACACCACGTGGAGAGATTGGTCTTAGAGAAAGCTAGGAATGAAGGAATACAACTGATGAAAAGTATTGGTAGATACAGGATGAGCGAAAAATTACTGAAAAAGAAATTCTTAATGGACCTTATAAAATTAGGATATGACCAAACCAATTATCACGCTTAAATATCCATCGTCCAAATTGAAAAATTAAATATTTGGAACTAGGTGAAAAAGGCACAATTTATTTGTTGACATTTTCGGTATTTATATTTTAAGCTTTAGGGGTACTTGACTACGAACCATTCAAAATAATCCGTGTACTAAATTAATATACATTGTGGAACAAACGCAACGTGATTATAAAAACTGCGGAAAATCTCATTCGGGAGTAAAATTCTATTTTCATTACCAATTTTTTTAAAAAAATATTGTTTACTGCAACATAGGTACATCATGCGACATTGAGTATATCTGAAATTTCTACCTCACCATTGATGGAAGCCACGAGTGTGAAGAGTTGCATGCATTCGAACATTGGATATTGGTGGTTGATGATAATAATACTGAACTTTCAAAAACTTGGCTGAATTCTTCAAAATGAAATCAAATTATAGTAGAACACAACCTACTCGAACCTAAAAACTACCAACTGTCATTTTATATTAACTGAAAACAAGAGCTTGTCCATTTTGTATGATTAACTCAGTATGACAACATGCTTCCGTTCTCCATGAAGTTATTTCCTTCAATAATCTCTGTCTGACGCTTCCAATTCATCATATCCAGTGGAAAAACATACAGAAAAAGCTGTTTATAACTTCACCACCGCCGCCAGTTATTAATCTCTGAACATGATCCTACACGAGATCACATCAAAACACGCCCGCAAAAAACGACCCAGTTCCTTTGACAGGATATATACGCACTTCTAAATAAAAATTAATGGAGCGAATATCATCGTAATTACCGCCATTCCATATTCCCTGACTAACGACATGGAAGTGGAAAAAGGCCCCGACCCTGCAATTCATCTCGTCGACGCCAATTGTTCGGAGATTTAAAAAAACAAAGAAACTTTCTCCGCAACAACTTCTCTTCGGTGCACAGGTTAATAAAAATTGATAGCTGTTGCATAGTCGAGCGTAAAAAATGGCATTCAGAGCGATTCGCTGGAGTTGGTTTGTGTTCGGCTTAATTCTGATTAATATCTCAGAGAAATCGTCGGGGTAGACAACAATGTTGAGAGAGAACGTTCAAATATGTCTCTCTCATTATTTCGTTATGAAACTGCAATAACTTACATTTTTTCTTTCAGTTGTCGTACCTCTATAAGATTCCATAATTCGACAGTGACTTTACATTAATTCATGGAAAATATGGAGAACAAACCAGTTATTGAACATCTTTCATCCAATTCTGTATCCCAAGTGACCTTGGAATTTATGCAAGCTAATGTATACACAAGTAGCTATAGTACAGTAACCACAGACAAATGTAAAAAATTGTTTACCAATAAATCAGGGGTGGAACCAAAAAAAAATTTATTTAAAAAAATTAAGTTTTTTTGCTTCAACAAAGTAACAGATAACTCAATGCTCCACAAGAAATGTAAATAGCAATTTTTCACAAAATGCGCTCGTTTTCTCAGAAAACTTTGATGAAACGAAAGAACACTCTTTTGTCTTATTTCCACTAGATTTTTATTGTTACGACCGGTTTCGGGTTTTATCCCATTATCAAGTATAAAAACTAACTAATACAATTGAACTCTAAGCCTAGTTATATAGGGAGTTTGCAGGTAGGCTGGATGGAGAGGTAATTAAGAGAACAAGGGTGAAACAATATAAATTTAAACTCTGGAGGTGATGAAAATTACCTGGGTTGTCAAATTTATAAATTCAAAAGTGAAGACCTACACAAATCGAGTTGCTCGTTGAGGGTTCTAAATTTCGGATTTTTAATTGATTTATTAATTTCCATTCCATTTCCATCCACTCGATTTGTGTAGGTCTCCACTTTTGAATTTATAAATTTGACAACCCAGGTAATTTCCATCACCTCCAGAGTTTAAATTTATATTGTTTCACCCTTGTTCTCTTAATTACCTCTCCATCCAGCCTACCTGCAAACTCCCTATATAACTAGGCTTATCGAGTTCAATTGTATTAGTTAGTTTTTATACTTGATAATGGGATAAATCAAAGTGATCATGAATTTCCACAAAATAAACAAGTCATCAATCACACAAAATTTCTCAGAAAACCTGATTGAATTCCGATATCAAATTTCAGGCTCGCTTTAACCCGCCACTGCCATTTCCGGCAGGGGAGAAAATTAAATTTACCATAACTTTGCTGAAAATTATCGTGGAAGGAAAAACAAAGGTTCCTGAAGACTTCTACTTTCTCATGCAAATATAATATGTGAGTGTCTGAGTGCCCGAAATGTGTTTTATCCCACTTCATATAACACTTCTACGATATTTACGGAGGATTTTCAGCAGAGTTATGACCAATCAAATATTCGGTTCCGCCAGTACTTCCAGCGGCGGATAAGTGTGAACCTGAAATTTGATGTCGTCGTTCAATCACGTTTTTTGGGAAAACGAGCGCATTTCATAAAAAATTACTAGGAATTATTTTTGTGGAGAACTGAATTGTTTTTTCGATAAATCATATACTTCCAAGATTACAGCAAAAATCTATTTATTTATTTTTAAACGAGAAAAAAAATATATGTTCCACCACTGGAATTTCGATGAACATTTTTTTTTCGTGTTTATCATGGTTCCAACAACTAGCATACCAAGTTTGGTGGTGCTACAATCAATCCTCGTCTCAAAACTTAATCGTACTGAATTATTGAACATTATACAGTGCGTCCCTCCGGGAACTGCATCGATCAATATATAGAAAACCATAGGTGGGCCAAATTTGAAAATTTGAGAGTTCACTATTGTTGATGAGGGCTATCTGGCTAAAATATTTTCAAGAATGTGGCACTTCCCGTTGTGCCGGAAGTGGACCCCAACTTTGTTATTTTAAATGGGACACCCTGTATATTTTCAAACTTTTAGATTTTATGCATGATTCTGAACATGTTTCATGTATAATGTCCTATACCTAAGTCTAACCGTTTTCGAAATATTTCAAATTTTAAGTTGAAAATGGCGTTTGCAGAACGAAATTTTTTTTTTATTTCTGGACATGATCATCTATTTTCGATTGCGTATCGATTTATTTGTAGGAGAGGACCCAGTTCAGCAGAATTTTGATATCAATTCGATTAGAGTTATACAGGGCGTTCGCTAGAAAATGATATAGAACTGGTTGAAAAAATTATTGTAAGTCCATTTTTTCAAATGTTACCCCCCCAATTTTATATTCTTATTCGATTCGACATCGAAAATGAAGCTAACTTTGAATAAGGTTATCTATGCCTAGACTCAACAGTTTTCGAAATATTGGCGAATTAACATGTCTCAGTTCCAGGAAATCTCATATCCTTGAGTTTACTTATTCTTAGTTGGCCATGGCACCCGCGGTTGCGTTGGAAACAATCACCTGCCAAGGAAATGTCATTGTAATCAATCATGCCGGCTCGTTTGAATTATTCGAATGAAGATTACTTAAATCTATTTATTATTTATGGCGAATGTAATAGGGTTATCTCAAGAACATGTGATATATTTGCTATTCGGTATCCGCAGAAGCAGAAGCCCTCACAAAACACTGTTAAACGAATTATAGAAAACTTCAAAAACTTTGGATCGGTCAAAGCAAGAGTGCAGTGAAATAAGCCAATTGTTGATGATGAAGATATTGAAATTGCCATTTTGGGATATTTTGTCGCATATCCAACAATATCTTTGAGACAAGTTGCAAGAGAATCCGGATTGTCAAAAAACTCAGTACATAGAATACTGCGCAAACATAAATTTCACCCATATAAGTTCTCCATAGTTCAGCACCTGAAAGAAACAGATTTTCCACGAAGAGTAAGATTTTGTGAATTCGTTTTAACTTGGTCGCAAGGGAACGAATTATTTTTGGATAATATTATATGGACAGACGAAGCTAAATTTACAAAGAATGGTGTCTTCAACCGACATAATTGCCATTATTGGAGTGACTCAAATCAACATGTATTCAGGGAATTGAATTTTCAAGAGTCTTGGCAGTTCAATGTTTATTGTGCGATAAGAAACGATAGCGTCGTGGCACTGCATTTTTATCAAGAAAACTTAAATGGTAAGTAAAAAACAGATGTCAATTTCGAAACAAGAATAGGATGAGATGTACTATTTATTGCAGGCGAAAGATATTTGAATATTTTACATAATTTCGAAAACGAGTACTTGGATACTTTACCAATCGCTGACCATAGAAACCTATTTTATCAACATGACGGGGCACCTCCGCATAATGGTCGCTTAGTCAATACTCGTTTACAAGAATTGTTTCAAGACCAGTGGATAGCCAACAATGGACCATTTCTTTGGCCACCCCGTTCTCCAGATTTATCAGTACACGATTTTTTCATTTGGGGTGCAATTAAAAATCAAGTATATGAAACTCAATTGACTACCATGGAAGATTGTATGCAACGTGTGAGGAATTCATTTGAGAATCTCAGACCCGATTCAATACGAAAAGCGACACATCAAGAATTATTAGTGAGATGTGAAAAATGTCTGGAAGTTGAAGGGCGTCAATTCGAACATTTACTGACCAAATAATTTTTGTATACCTCTCAATATCGTTAATTCTTTTTTGTTCGAATTGTTTTAGAATTTCTTTATCTACTTATCTGTTTAGGCAGATGGAATTTTTTTAAAGTTTTCTCTAGTTCGTTTAACAGTGTTTTGTGAGGGTTTCTGCTTCTGCGGATACCGAATAGCAAATATATCGCATGTTCTTGAGATAACCATATTACATTCGTCATAAGTAATAAATAGATTTAAGTAATCTTCATTAGAACAATTCAAACGAGGCGTCATGATTGATTACAATGACATTTCCATGGCAGGTGATTGTTTCCAACGCAACCGCGGGCGCCATGGCCAACTAAGAATAAGTAAACTCAAGGATACGAGATTTCCTGGAACTGAGACATGTTAATTCGCCAATATTTCGAAAACTGTTGAGTGTAGGCACAGATAGCCTTAATCAAAGTTAGCTTCATTTTCGCTGCCGAATCGAATAAGAATATAAAATTGGGGGGGTTCCGTATGAAAAAATGGACTTACAATAATTTTTTCAACCAGTTCTATATCATTTTCTAGCGAACGCCCTGTATAACTCTAATCGAATTGATATCAAAATTCTGCTGAACTGGGTCCTCTCCTACGAATAAATCGATACGCAATCGAAAATAGATGATCATGTCCAGAAATAAAAACAAAAATTTTTCGTTCTGCAAACGCCATTTTCAACTTAAAATTTGAAATATTTCGAAAACGGTTAGACTTGGGTATAGGACATTATACATGAAACATGTTCAGAATCAAGCATAAAATCTAAAACTTTGAAAATATACAGGGTGTCCCATTTAAAATAACAAAGTTGGGGTCCACTTCCGGCACAACGGGAAGTGCCACATTCTTGAAAATATTTTAGCCAGATAGCCCTCATCAACAATAGTGAACTCTCAAATTTTCAAATTTGGCCACCTATGGTTTTCTATATATTGATCGATGCAGTTCCCGGAGGGACCCCCTGTATTGCTTCGTTTATCGTATATTTCTCTAAAACCTCCATGAACACTGATACAAGATCTCTCATACCGCCTCCGACATTTACCTAACCGATTACGAAGCAAATAGTCGATTGAATCGCCATGAGAGTTCGTCGCACACCCAAAGGAATTAAACTCGATTAATCAGTATCGAGGAGACTAATTTAAACATTCCAAAGTAGAGCACAGGTGCCTTTGCGCCTGGTGATGCAGTGGCGTATCCAGACCGGGGTCCCTATTATTGAGTTTGTAATAATCCAGGAGCTTTATAAAAAAATCGGGGTGTGCTGGACTCAATTCCAAAGTTGACGAAAATGCGAGGAATTGTTTGGGGATGGTACAGGGTGTGTTTGCTGAGTTTTCGAACACGAGGACACTGTGCCCTTTACGGAGGGGAGGGGAACACGCGATTTTTCCGGACTGTTTTTGTTTTTTGGCTCATATCTTTCAAACTATGTGTTTTGCGAAAATCCGGAAAAACCACGTGAAAGAACAATAAATTTCCTTCAATATTCATCACCCAGAAGTTTTTTTTGGCACGATTTTAACCAAGATACAGGTGGTCAGAAAAGGGTTTTGGGCTGATAAAATTATATTTCCACACATACAGTGTGACCCATTTAAGATGGAAGCACCCTTATAAAACTTACATTTTTCAACCGATTGGAAAGATTTTTTTTCTTTAGGTAGACATTCAAAAAGTCTACTGGAACACCAAATTTCGTGAATAAATTTCCATTTTTAGTGCCAACTTTTTTTATTTTTCAAGGTCAAAAATCTAAAAAAATCACTAGCGATTTTTTTAGAAAAAATCTGACTACACCACCGGATTCGCGACATTTTCAAATAGTTTATATGTGAATTACGTTGAAATGCGTCAATCAATAAAACAGTTATAGGTGAATTAAATTTGTAAAATATGCCGTTTAATCAACCCACCAATTCAAATTACGAACGTTTATCAAAATTCGGAATACACCACAGTATTCAGGAAGTCTCGAAATATCACTGGTTAGAATTTCATCAAAATCTGTTTATAAATAAGGAAATCATAAGATAATAAAATTCAAAAAATATTCAATTTCAGGAAAATGTCATTTTAACTCATTATTTTTTGTTTGTTCTATTTACCAACAGATTTCGATGAAATTCTGGTAAGTGATATTTTTGGATCTCCTGAATCCAGTAGTGTAGTCAAAGTTCTGATAAATGTTTTGAAATAGCAGTGGTGTGTTGATTGAACGGCATATTTCTCAAACTTCATTTCCCTATAACTTCCTTAATGATTGACGCATTTCAACGTTATTCACACATCAACCATTTGAAAATGTTGCGAATCCAGTGGTGTGGTAAGATTTTTTCTAAAAAAATCGCTAGTAATTTTTTTAGATTTTTTACCTTGAGAACTAAGGATAGTTGGCCCTGAAAATGAAAATTTATTCATGAAGTTTGGTGTCCCAATAGACTTTTTGAATGTCTACCTAACGAAAAAAAAATCATTCCAATCGGTTGAAAAATGTAAGTTTTATAAGGGTGCTTCCATCTTAAATGGGTCACACTGTATCTGAAACTGGGAAATATCTGTTTTCCCGGCAGTTTGCTTACACGTTCGGTTAACCAACTTTGGTAACAGTGAAAACCTAAAGTCGTGTCACATCTAGAAGAAGAGGGGACTATGGTAATTATGTGATATGTCACCTCGTCTTCTGAATTTGACAACTTTCTTAACAAAGTAAAGTATGTAATCATAATATTAGGAATAGAAATCCACACTTTATTGCTATTTTTACTATTGTTCGAACACTTGGGTAAGAAACAAAATTTAAGAGTCATTCTGAAAAATCTAATACAAAAAATAACAGAGCAACTTCTTAGTACAAAATAAAAATCCACAGAATGACAGAATAAATATAACTCAAACTGAAGAAAAAGGACCACCCCTTTTGTACGAGACCGACTTGAGCATGCGCATTATTGCATTACTTGTCCATTACCACAGGTCTCAAAATTTCTTAGTTTCAGCATTTGTGTTTTGTGGACATAAATAACATAAGCATGGCAACGTTGCTAAATTAATTGACGCTGTCAACAGTGGGATTGGTTGCTCGGGGTAGTACGTCACAATGGCGCTGAGAAAAAATCATTTGAATTTAAATATTTTTTTCATGTTTCAGACAACTCAACAAAAAAAGAAAATTGTCACTAGAGTGTTCATAAGCTGTAGAATCCATTGAAAATATTTTGAAAATTTCGTGTTCTCGCCTATTGAATAAAGTTGGTACGGAAAACCAACTACCGACAACTAAAATTCATCGATATGGACGTGAGATGGCGCGAGGTGCGACCCTGGATTGGAAGCAATAGCCCCCGATGCCAACTTCCGCTAAGGAATGTTGACAGGAATGGTTCAGGGATTTATATACGGCGAACGTTTTAGAGTGACGTCCACCACCGTTGTCGCTTTTGGTTTGGCAAAGAGCGAATTGAGGAAGTAGTTGGTGAACAATTCATGTTATTTTGTGATTATAGGAGGAAAGGATGGATGTGGTTTTACGAGTAATATAAAATTGTTTCCGAAGCTAAACTGAACGCTTTCGACTGTTTGCCATGATCAAAGCATATTTTATTGATAAAAAACAATATCTCAACGACTTGAATTTCTTTCTGTAACAACCAAAAGCGCCCAGCATCTCTGTGATGCGAATAATAGTATGTACACTCCTTAACGAGCATTTACCCAGGTAGCCAGGGTACGTCTGAATGACGTGGTTTTTACGTCAGTGTTTAGGTCTTTGTCACCTTTTCAATTGACGTATAAATCACGTTAAAATGCCGTCACAATGTCACAGCCTAGTGACGTCGGAAAATGACGTCATTTCTACGTTAGAACTGACGAATATTTACATTTAAATTGTAGTCGAAACAAAGTAAAGTTCACGTCAAAATAACGTGAAAATCTCGTCAAAAGATCGTATAATTCCTGACATCAATAGCATCATGTTAAAAAATGTGTACTTTCAATTAACCAATTGCTCCCTTACGAGCGACCCTCGTTCGAGAGACATGCGAACTAGGGAAGATGAGGCCCTTGCCTTTTAACATGTTAAGGTAATATGTGTCAAATTATTTCAAGTATTCGGCAGATAGAAGTGGGAACAACAATCGCTCTGATGAATTGGTCAAATATTTTTTGTCGCTGAAAATAATGGAAGGCTTGCTAAAAGAAGATCTACTGAAAAACAACGAAATTGTTGCTATTCAGTTCGAAAGAAATAACGAAGTAACATATAATATACAGTATGTCCTGATCCTTATTGATTTCATTATCTGATAATTCTATATTTATATATATCATATAAGTTCTCGCGTGGATTAACTTGAAGGTTCAAAAGTAAAAAACTGAAGAATATTCAAGTAAGAAATCATAAGGGTATTTCTGAAATGAGAAATTTATATATTCGGATCACTGAAAATTTGCCATACAGAACAAAATTCAGTTGTTATAAATTGGTCAATAGAAAATATCTTGGCCAAATGCTGGCCGAAAAGAGGAGCAAAAACAGATGAAATGGTGGATTTAATATATTCAAACTTCTCCTACTCTACCAAAAACTCTGTATCAGAATAGTCGTTTCATCCACAGAGGGCGTCTGACAAATCATTTTTTCTTCTCCATCAATATTAAAAGATCCAGTACAATACCATAAAAAATAACAGCCGACTTCCTATCCATGTGCTTATAATCTTATTTTTTCCATCGGAACAATATTTTTTTCATAACGACATGAAATTCTCCTGGATACGTAGTGAATCAATTGCCATCTGGACCAAACTGGACCTCTGCCAACACAACGAGACCACGTTTGTAACAGCCCTGCAACTCTCTAGCCGACATGATTGATGGTTTGATAGGTCAATTACGTACATCATCATATCGATATAAATAGTCAGTTAATTTGTAGTGTTAAATTGATATGCCACGTTTTGTAGTTCAACGTCGTTCCGGAGTATGATGTGATTGTACGAACAGTTATTGATCCATAAATCATATATGAAAGAGCACCGATAAGAGGTGTTATGGGAGTAGAGTGAATTTATGATCGATTAACTGTTTTTTTAATAATGGAATGAATGGTTCATATCTCAGACGTTTATCTCGACGTCTCTATCCGCTTCAAATTCGATAGCATTGAGTTAAACAACCAATCTGAATTTGGCTTCTTTTACCTGACATCTGTGAATTTCAAACTCGTTTATCTCGTAATTTCACTTATCTTCAAGGCGATTGGTTGGGTGCAATCCAATCAGTTTTTTGGAACTGACTTGAGTGATTCAATCCAATCCGAAAACTGTATATATCGATTAGTCAAGTCAAACCCATTTTGAGCGGATGCAAAGTTGTGAGATGAATGTGCCACAAAACTCTCAAAAAACTAATCCTTCTAACTTCACAGATTCTATATCCATTGAAACGTCGCGCGTCGTATTCGATCAAGAGTAATTAGGCTCATGGCGGTCCGAATCACAAATTATCAATTTATCTCATAATCTAAAACTGTCAAACAAACTTAAGTGGCATGTCCCGTTTGGGATTTAGTAATAAGGATTACTCCAATTTGTCAGTTATATACTGGGAATATGACAAGGTAATTAAAAGATCTTGCGAAAACTTCCGCTCAGGATATCCGAAGACTAAGCTCGCCACACCCTGACGCGGAACATTCGTAATTAAAAAATCCACGGGCAGTTTGTTGGAAAGCACGAAAGAATTGAATCAGCCGTAGACAATGAAACTACAGCTCCAGAGATACTTCAGAGCGTATCCTGAAAATTATTTGCAGAAGCGGAAAGAGATTTGGGAATATTGGGGAATTATTCGCTGGCTTCAAAGAAACGTGAGTTCCATTAGTATTCATTCCCATTAGTTCTAAATTTCAGAGGCAGGTGATAATTAAATAAGAATCAATTTTTGGGAATTTATATTAATTATAACTCAGGAAGACGTAATTTTTTAACAAAAATTGATTTGAATCGATGAGGCGTAATATTCCAACATTTATTTTTATTTTAAATTTGAATTTAAATTGACTGAAATTTTGTTGAAAATTGAATTGGAATTATTCTGGGTTATGATGGATGATTGGATGATTGGAATAAAACTAATTGGGATATATACAATGTGTTTCACTTCTCATGAAAACACCACCAAATTTTCAATTTGCAGAACCGATAGATACACCAAGAAAGTACAAAATGGCCTGGAAGGGGTTCATGTCCATCACATTGATTGACGTGCTTCCAACGCACATTAGATGCAAAATTAAAAATTTTTCTGAAAAATCAAGTGTGTCAATTTTTCGCTTCAAAACTAGGTGACCATACTCAGAATCGTTGCTAGAATCCAAAAAAGTAAAAATACACAGGGTTCTTTATTTAAAATTCCGAAAATTGGGTCGTCTGCTGTGAAACCGCAAGTGAAGGAAAAGTACAAAATATCGAAAAAATGTCCAAATTCTGAATCCCATATGAAACATACCTTATTTGAATGTATAAACATAAATGCTTAATGAAAATAAAGTATCTCCCGGTATATCTTTCCTTGACAGATGGTCAAGTCGAAGGTGAAACTGTCAGACAATTTGTCAACTTACAATAATTCGAAAATCGATTTCGTTGATCGGATTAAAACTTTATTAAAAATAAGAAATAATATGACCACGGTGAGTAGGGTTGTCCAATTGAATACCTCAACGGAAATTGAAGAAAAAAAAAATATAATTATTGATAGTTTTTATTCATTTGCAGTAGAGATGTGGTCGTGAATTATAAACAGCAGTTCTCGTTATTGAAATCTGTGATTCATAAATTCTGATCAAGCGAGTACCTATCTATATTAAAAAAGGACATCGTTCAAAAGATCCTAAGCCCGGATTGGATCAATATTAGGTAAAAATTTGGTTTACTGGAAATCTGTTATGAAAAAAAAAATTGAACATCGCGATTCTGTGGCATTAGGCGATTCATATGGTACCATTTTTGTTTTGCGGAAATGCGCTGTTGCCAAGTTGACCTCTTCGGATTACTGGAAATCTGATACGAAAAAAACAATTGAACGTCGCCATTGTGAACCCTCAACTAATTCTAGTGGTACTATTTTTGTTTTGCGGAAATGCGCTGTTGCCAAGTTTTGGACACTTTGGAGATGTGGAAATCTGATATGAAAAAAAAAATTGAACGTCGCGATTGTGGACCCTCAACTAATTCTAATGGTACTATTTTGTTTTTGCGGAAATGCGCTGTTGCCAGGTTAGTCAATTCGGATTACTAGCAACCTGGAAATTTGTATTGATATGGATAAGTCAGTCGAGAATGCATGAAATCGTTTTTCGCTCGCAATTGACACACAAACCTAACCTGAGCAAGCTAACCTAGCTTGCGAGTCAGTCGAGAATTCATGAAATCGTTTTTTGCTCGCGATTGACACACAAACCTAATCTGAGCAAGCTAACCTAGCTTGCGAGTCAGTCGAGAATGCATGAATTAGTTTTTCGTTCGCAATTGACACAAACCTAACCTGAGCAAGCTAACCTAGCTTGCGAGTCAGTCGAGAATTCATGAAATCGTTTTTCGCTCGCGATTGACACACAAACCTAACCTGAGCAATGCATGAAATCGTTTTTCGCTCGCAATTGACACACAAACCTAACCTGAGCAAGCTAACCTAGCTTGCGAGTCAGTCGAGAATGCAAGAATTAGTTTTTCGTTCGCAATTGACACACAAACCTAATCTGAGCAAGCTAACCTAGCTTGCAAGTCAGTCAAACTTGGCAACAGCGCATTTCCGCAAAACAAAAATAGTACCACTAGAATTAGTTGGGGGTCCACAATGGCGACGTTCAATTGTTTTTTTATATCAGATTTCCAGTAATCCGAAGAGGTCAACTTGGCAACAGCGCATTTCCGCAAAACAAAAATGGTGCCGTTACAATTGGCTGAGGGCCCACAATCGTGACGTTCAATTGTTTTTTCCATATCAGATTTCCAGTAAACCAAAGTTCAGCCGATTAAGTTGAAACTTGGTAGACGAAATTGAAAAAAAAAAAAATGTACAGGTAGGTATATAAACGAGAACAAAAAGCTGTATCATTCATAGATTTGAGTATCATTGAATATTTTGTCTGCTCTGATCGGGGAATGGGCAGGTCTATATTTTTTCTTAGTATCTGACGTGTGTAGACTAAAGTCCATATAACATTTTGGGAGGTCATTTGACCCAGCATGAATCATGTTCAGAATGATGCTGCCATATAAAAAAAAACTGTAGACACTATGCTGTCAATTATTGGTGGTGTAAAATGACTGTAATAATAATAATAATTATTATTTTCATTTGAATATGTGCTTTTCCAGCAAAATATTCTTGTACGGTATTCCTCACGTTGGTAGATTATGAAATAATGATCTCCAGCAGGGTAATTCTACTAATTTTGTAGCCGGGCTAAAAGCGATTTTTGTAGGCCAAATGACTTCTGTAGCTATGTTCACTGGTCTGGCTCCTTGTTTGAATTTCATATTCTATTGAAATTTGTAGTCATTTTTTTAGCTTTCAATTTGGACTTTTATTATAGACCCTCTTATAACCCGCGATGGAGGTGGTAATACTATCTTTATGTTGAAGCAGATAGAGGTAGGTAGTTGAGGGTTCTAAAGGGTTAGGCGCTCTTCTACATCTACGTAATATAAACAGGATACGGAATGAACATTTAAATTTACAGAGAAGGCAGTTAAGAAATGCGACAAATGCTTTTGAACGGACAGATTTACAATTCGTGAAGTTCCTGAGAGCAGCCAAAGAAACAGCAAGGGTTAAGTAGATCAGTGGTTGAGACTGAAGCGTTCAAAACCATTGACTACTGGTCGGCTAGGTTCGAATCCTCAGCAACTTCAGATTTTTATCTGATGGCCTGAAAAAGTGATAAGAATCGCACGTTAAAAGGTAAGACCTCGTTAATCCTTGGCTCGCACAAGTTCCGACTTTTGAGGGCTGCCGTTCGTAAGGGGACGACAGCTGGTTAACGGAAAAAACAATTTCAACAATTTTAACAATTTTAACAATTTAATCTCATAAATAGATTACGAGACTATCTAGCTCCATTACGTACTCCGGA
The DNA here is from genome assembly GCA_958298965.1 of Chrysolina haemoptera. Lineage (NCBI taxonomy): Eukaryota > Metazoa > Arthropoda > Insecta > Coleoptera > Chrysomelidae > Chrysolina > Chrysolina haemoptera. The sequence goes on from OY282588.1 coordinate 4,994,700, forward strand.
AATTAAGGTATGTCTTCACCAACTCAGTAAAATATTTTGGTATCAGTCGCCTCACATTTCTGAGAAATTGTTGAAACATAATGATTACTACTACTATCCATGCCGGGCCAAAGAAAGTCATGTCTAGGTGAAGTTGTATAAAAGGGACTATCTGCCTTTCTCAAATATATTTTTTCATTTTTGTTGGTTAATATGAATGTGATAAGATAGGTGTGCCTTGAGAGCTATATTGAAAAAAAGCATTAAAGAATGTCTCCAATTTTGCAGGTATTGATAACATTAGGATTCCTTGGTTTTTGAAGTTACCAACGAGTGGTTGGACAAGGTTTTTTTCTTGCAATGAACCAACCATCAGTAAGCAGCTGTATACGTGTTATATATTTGGATATGCAGGAATATGCCTACAAGTGATAACAATGAATAAAACAATTACTGTTTCACTATCCATATATTACTGACTGCCTCGGTTACAAGCTGGGTGTCGCATTTTGACATGGTCATGCGCAAAAGAGTTATTCTTTGTTAGGAGACCAAATAGTATATAGAGTGGATACATTACACATTTTTCCCCTTACTTTTAAATCTTAAGTTACGCTAATATTTACAATTCGGTATATACAAGTCTATCAATAGGTTTAATGTTTCGTTTGGGTCTTTGAACCCCCCTATCGCCGTTTTCATCACTGTTCACAAAATTATCATCCAAATTATCATCAAAATTATCATCAACCGTCAAATCTACTGTTTTAGTAGAGTTTTCATTTTCATTGCGATTATTTTCTGAAATATTCGATGTCTTAAACTGATATTGTTTTAATTGGTTAAGATGTCTTTTCCAAGTTACATTGCCTAAATCCGGAACTCGAACTATATAAGTAGATTTGCCGATTTTTTTATCAATAATTGCCTTAATCCACGTTGGGTGTTCTACATTTCTATAATCTTTCCCAGTAACAATTTCACCAATCTCAAATGTTAAAAATCTTTTTCCTCCATGATAATATTTTTGTTTAGCCTGCTTTGTCAGGACGCGATCTTTAATATCTGAAGGCTGTGAAGATGTATTCGGGGGTTTCAAATTATCGAAACGTGTATTTACTGTTCTTTGAAAAATTACTTCGGCTGGACTTTGTCCAGTTGTGCAATGAGCGGTATTCCTGTAATCAAAAAGAAAATTGCATAGTGCTTTGTTGAGCGAAATAGTTTTGTTTGCACCCAAACTATTTTTGAGACCATTTTTCACAGTTTTCACAGTATTTTCTGCCGCGCCGTTTGCTGATGGTTGATAAGGTGGAGATGTAATATGAACTATATTATTCATTCTTAAAAAATCTTGAAATTCTTTAGAGCAGAATGTAGATGCGTTATCAGATACAATCTGTTTTGGTAAGCCAAATCTAGCAAAAACTGACCTAAGAACCTCAATGGTCGCTTTAGATGTTATCGAGTTTAATGGAAAAGCTTCCAACCACTTTGAATATGCGTCCACTAAAATCAAAAATTGTTTATTTAGAAAAGGCCCCATGAAATCAATATGTAGACGGTGCCAAATTCCAGGTGGGAGTGGCCAACATTCCAAAACAGCTTTATTAGGATTTTTTTTAAAAATCATACAATTTTCGCAGGTACGACAAACTTTTTCTATGTCTTTGTCGAGCCCCGGCCACCAAAAGTATGAACGGGCTAAACTTTTCATTTTGACTATGCCCAAATGCGAATACAAGCTGGGTGTCGCATTTTGACATGGTCATGCGCAAAAGAGTTATTCTTTGTTAGGAGACCAAATAGTATATAGAGTGGATACATTACAATACGTAAAGTAACTACATCAATAAATAATGTGTTCCTTAATGAAACTCTGCGATTGTCATTGTGGAAGAGCGAGAAACAGCGAGCAGAAGGTATTGAAGTTTTTACAGTATGCATTCATGTCTCCAACCATACAAACTTTCTTGCCATCCACTATTGTTCCTGACTTCCTGACCTATAGCTGCGTTTTTCCAAACAACGATTCTTTTTTTTGTTTATCCAATAACCAACTACTTTTTCAACTTTATGCAATTTCGCCAACTCCCAGGTTTGTTTTTCGTTTTTGAAAACATAAGAGCCGAAGAGGTTGATGCGGTTATATTATAAACGAGAAAATGTTTCCGTAGTTTGGTATACACCTTTCTTTGTAGTCGGCTCAAAATTATAGCCTGATATATATGATTATTATCTACTGATACAAGAATGAGACAAGGCTATAAATAATGGACTATAAGTGTAACTTATTGTTGTAGCCACTTTTATGGCTTTTTACCAGAATAATCCTGCTGGAACCTACTGCCGTACAAAAATAATGGAAACGGAAGATAGAAAAATGTATCAATTTCCGTAAAAATTTATAAATTCCTTGCTTTCGGTCCCATTATTTTTGTACGGCAGTAGGTTCTAGGGGATTATTATTTCATAATCTACCAACGTGAGGAATGAAAAATGAAAGCCAAATAAAAAAATTTACCCTACCCATTGTCAGCCAAGTTCTTTGTATACTACTCTTACTGCATAACCACCACATACCAGCATTTTCTTTCTTAGGGTGTGAATATGATTTTGAATTCCATTTACTTCAATGCCAACAAACTTGGAGGAAGGTCTATTCACAATTGAATTCAAACTTAACATAAGTGAATTATAGGTCAATTTTATGAATAATTTTTTTTAATTGGAGCAGACGTGGTGTGAATAACACGAATATTATTGGCGACAAGTTGGTATAAACTTCAAAAATGTTCTGGATGATTTTCAGTTTCCGACGATACTTGAACTTATTTCAAACAACATAATCAAGTGAAATTCTCCTAAAAAAGCTGGCTTTTCCAATGCGTGAATTTCTTATACCAATTATTTTTTATTACTCCCTTTTTTCCATTTCTCTCTTGATCCAAAACTGAAGAAAACTGAAAAAAGTTCAAAAAGTGTGTTGGAGAGTTTCAAATAAATGGAACGAATAATTTCGAAGAAGAGGATTTTAACTTCGTCGAAATTATTCATTTGATTTTTTTACCCAATATTCTCTATCTATCCAGCTCGTTGGCAACTTTCCACTTGATACGATGTTGTTTTGTCAAAGCGTGTCCTGCGATGCCAGGCGTATTTCCTCAATGTTTTCCTTGAAGAACTCAGTCCTTGTTGGAAATACCTGATCATACATATCTCATTTCGCAGCTATCGATAACATTAGAAATTCTAGCACGTCGTGATAATCTTCAGAGGGATCTCGCCTCCCTTATTACTATGCCAAGACCGATTGTCCGACTCCCTCATCCAAGATGACAAGATCCATCGAAGACCCCAACCTGGATTGTTACCTCGTCGTGTAAATCAAATTATTAGGTATTCTATTTACAGCGGCTACCCCATCAATAATTCATAAAGCGGGATAAAATGTCATATCGCCGCCTAGCCTTCTCAACCCTATACGCCCTTTGTCTCCACAACTTTTGAAATGTTAATCGCTATTGCTGACTTGGGCCCACTATCCCTCGTCACGAAATATAGCTTCGAAATTATAATGGGTGAATTACAAGCCTTCCGATGAATAGTAAGCAAGTTGATACAAACAATCAAGTATCACAGTGGGCACAGAAGTTATACAGATCCTTCAGATTACGTCCACTATCATATTGTATAAATATGTCAGACTAGTTTGATATGATAAATAACAAGTATGATTAATATAGGTCCAATATGCGAACTCTGTGGAACCCTTTAAAGGTAAGACTCAATAATTTTCTGATAGTCTCCCTTTATCCCAAGATAAATTAGTTTTGGAATGGATAGTTCATGTCAACTGTTTGATTGATGATTTTTTTGAAAATTCATATTGAAAAGTTTATTAGTATATATTGAAAAAAACAATTTGGTGTTGGGCTTAAATCAATTTTCTTTCTAGGTAAGAGAAAAAATTTGGTAGAATTTTGCAAGGAACCACTCCCTTTGAAACATCAAGGTTCATCATGTTTATTTTAAATTTCATTTTGACAAAGGGTGGGAGGATAGAAATCAAAGTTGATATTATCAGGTAGATAGTTTTAGAAAACCAATTATTTGGGGTAGGAGTGGATGACAGGACTTCAAGTTTATTAGTACAGAAGAGAGTGACCGAAATCACATAGCGAAATGGCTACTTTGCAGTAGTTTTCTATTACTGAATTTTTCATTATCTTACGATGGTTTTTATATTTATCTTGAAATCTTGAACAACTTACCTCCTTTATATTTCCAGTAGTATTTGATTTATTAGCATGACGTTCATCTCAGGTAACTAGAAATCGAAATGATTTCCATATCTTAATAATGAACAAAAGGAATACAATTAATCCATTATTTTTTACAGGTTCTCAAGAATTCAACAAATTACCTGTATCTTCAAGAAATATTAGTCTAATATTTTTATTTTTTTAATTTTTTATTTATCTGTTTATTGTTAATATTGTTATCATCAAATTCAAAATTGGTCCTTTAGTGAATTCTTTGGTAGCCTAGTGTCATCAATATTTCTGATGTTTCAATTTTAGTTTTATTTGCATATTATTTATAGATATAGTATTATAATTAGAAACAAAAAAACATAAGAACATTTATTATTGTCAGAGAGTGCCTCATTTGCACAACAATTTAAGAATAAGTGAATAATTTGTAATATATAATTTTAATTTTTCCTTTTTCTTTGTAAACTGTGTATTAGGTTTTCAATTTTAAATAAATATTTATCAAGCGTCTATCTACATTTGATAAGCTAACGCATTACCCACTTGCCATCTCCACTGATTTAGGGGTTCTTCTATCCCCGGTAGAAAGTTAACCTGATTTATCTGAATACCAGTCTATAAAATATACTCTTTGAAAATAGAGTTGATGTATTTTTGCCTATTTTTGATTTTCTGAAATATTCAGAGTGGTAAGTACATTTTCAAATCCAGTAACGACAGACAAACTCGAGCAAAAAGTGAAGAATGAATTGTAGCACTCTGAAACTCGGCATATGACATCTCGACATCATGTATTATTAGAAAAAAAAAATGTTTACCAAAAAATCAGGGGTGGAAGCTGAAAAATGTTTCATTAAAAAAAATATAATTTTTTTTGTTGTTATTTCAGAAAATATAAGATTTATCAAAAAACGATTTCGATAGGTTGAGAGATAATTCAATTTTCCACAAGAATGATTTTCAATAAGCGATTATTTCCAACATATAGTGAAGAGAATGCCGATTTTATGGGTAAGTTGAAAATGAGGCAGGAGTAAAACAAAGTTTTTTTTTGGCATGTATAAGTGGGACCTGTCACACTACTTTAATATTGTTGCATATAGTCCAAAGAGGGTATGGGTTGCTGCTTCGGTATAATAATTCCATATTTACTAAATTATTCATGATTTTCGGATCATTAGCAAACATCGTGTTATAGGTGGTTTTGTGTGCTAGGATTCCGGTTCCCAGCGCTCTTTTATATTTTTCGCATTTTGTGACCATAACGAGACACATTTGTTAAATACATATGTATATAGAAAGAAAGTGAAGGAAATTGTCTACAAGAGATGTTATTGTTTGCTGGCTTTACAGTTCGCTTGTAGGTGTAACAGGTGGTTTTGTGTGCTAGGATTCCGGTTTCTAGCGCTCTTTTACATTTTTCGCATTTTGTGACAATAACGAGACACATTCTTTGAATACATATGTATATAGAAAGAAAGCGAAGAAACTTTCCTATAAGAGGATGTTATTATTTGTTTTCCTTACAGTTCGCTTGTAGGTGTTATAGTTAGTTGTGTGTGCTAGGATGTCGGATCCGTGAGATACAATTTATTTTTCACATTTATCGTTGTTTTATGGTACACCGTGTATCCGAATATATTCAAATCATACATTTTCGGAATCAGCATAAAATTTTGGTTATATCGTTGGTAATTTTCGGTGAATCTGACTGCTTTGGATTTTTGGTGATTTTTAAGGTTTCATGATTTTTCGGCTGTACTAATGTTGTCATGCTGAATCGATTGGCGTTCGCAGAATTGCTCTATCTCGACCCGTTCGTTAGTTGAATATGTTATCAACCGTTCGGAGCTACCGTGTTCCCGCCAAAAAAAATTCTAATTTTTTTCAATGTCAATATCGTGAAATACAATCTTTTTTCTATATGCTCACCAAATTTGAAATTATTTGTTAGTCAAACAGAGATTAATTAGGCATTTTAACGAACCTCTGCATTTTCAGTTGGACGGATTGGTAATTCTTTTATTTTTATTCAGAAAACGCCTTATGTTAAACTGATGGCATGAAGTACTAGAAAAATATTCTAGAATTCTTTGGCGGGTTTGTGTTAGGATGTCGTATTCTAGCGCATTGTTTTCGTTTTTCGCATTTTGCGACCATAACGAGACGCATTCGTTAATTACATGTCTATATAGAAATATAAGAAAATTTCCTATAAGAGGATGTTATTGTTTGCTGGCCTTACAGTTCGCTTGTAGAGGTTACAGGTGGTTTTGTGTGCCAGGATTCCGGTTTTCCATTTTAGGTACTCAAATACTCGCATATTATATTTGCATGAGAAGGTAGGAGATTTTTAAGCAGAGTTATGACCAATCAAGTATTCGGTTCAGCCAGAACTTTCAGCGGCGGGTAAGGGTCAACCTGAAGTTTGATGTCGGCGTTCAATCATGTTTTCTGAGAAAACGAGCGCATTCCATAAAAAATCACTAGGGATCATTTTTGTGGAGAATTGAATTGTCTTTCACCTTGTTGAGTTGTTTTTTCGATAAATCATATACTTGCGAAGATTACAGCAGAAATCTATTTATATATTTTTAAACGAAAAAAAAAAATATGTTCCACCCCCGGAGTTTTGTTTTCGTGTTTATCATAGTTCCAACTACTAGCATACCAAGTTTGGTGGTGCTATAATCGATTCTTGTCTCAAAATCCAATCGTACTGGATTACATTTTCATTGCGAATTTCACCACAAAACCCCTTCTAAACCTAAAAACGGCACTGACCACCAGGATAATGAGAGAGATGTAGATTAGAGTTAAGAGAAAGTCGAGTGGACCAAAGTTGCTGAATGGGCCGAACCCAGACGAAGTATAATAAGAAATTCTGCTAAATCGACGAAACAAAGTGGTCTTATTATGTGGAATATTTATGTATTGACTGCAAACGGGAATGTGATCATTAAGCTCGCTTGGGTTGGTTCCAGAGCCAGAGTTGCTGATCGTATATTCACTGGGTGGAACTTTCAAGAAAGTTAAGGGGAACAGAATGTATTCGGTGGATATTTTGGTTACTGTTTCCACGTGGATCAGTAGATATCCAGAATCCTTAGATAATCAAAATCATGGTATACCGGGTGTCCACGGAAGGTGGCTCGCCTCTATAACGTTTTTGTTTTTGAACATATTGGAATGAAATTTGGAGGATCTATATAATACATAAAACTGCATTTTTTGACTAGTGACTAAGCTTCATGCAACTTACGGTCTGACCGGAAGTGATATAAACTTTCGATTTTTCAATAAGACACCCGGTATATTGTCACTCTTTTTGTCTACATATGACACTCTGAATACAACCATGTATCATTTGTTACTTTTTGTAACTAATTTTTTTTGAAATTTTGAAATTTATTTTTGATTCTAGAGGGCTATGAATACGTTCAAATTATTTATTTTAGTCCTAAATTATTGGAAAAAATTAAATTTTAATAGCGGCTCGTCGGGTTAGAAAAAAAGAGCATATCATTACGATTAATTTGATACCGCACACTATTAGCTCTCGAAGAAACTTTCATCAACAAACTTGAAAATATTACGGACGATCTTTTTTTTGAGATTAAAATAATATAAAAATTTATCGAGTAACCTGTGACCAACACAAATGATATAATAAAATCATCAATCCTAAAACTAATATCTCCTTGCATAAATGATATTATTAACATGTTTTTAGCACAATAGTTTCTTAATTTAGTTTTGGAGAAGTGAGGAAGATAACATATCGACAAGTAATGTTTTTTTTTCAATACACCTTAATTACCTTGTTCTATATGTTATGTAGGTCACAGGTTACCCAATGTATTTGAATCTCATTTCAATCTGAAATGGTGTTTAATTTTAAGGAAGATATTAAGAGATCTTTTCAAGTTTTTTTAATGAAAGTTTGTTTGAAACCTATAATAAAATTCATAAAATGTCCATTAAAAAAATAGTAATACAAATTCTGCAATTGAATTGTACATACATAGCAGAAATATTTCGACTGAAAACAATATTCCACAGAAATGTTAGAACTTGCTGAAGCTGAGTTACTTGTCAAAAAATGCAGTTTCAAGTCAAGTTGCACGAATCTGAGTCACTTGTCCACTTTCCGTGGATATCCGGTATATATACAACGTAGAACTTACAACTTACAGACCATCTTACAGTTTGCTCTTCTGATTAGATGTGTGACAAAATCACTTTTTGTATGTGTAGAAAAGCGCCGCCCGTGGATGAAGTCACGTGAACTGTCATAATCAGTATTCCTTTGTTCCTCCACTTTAATCGAATGTAGAACTGGAGCTGATGTTTTGAAATGAATATTTATCATAATCCCCGATAAAAATTGCAAAATAAATGATTCCTGCACAACGCGTCACAACCATTTGAGTTCAAGGTGACAATTGTTCGTTGTTGTTTTGTTTTTCACATGTGTATTTTCTCATGATATAGTGGTATCCCCTTTCATTTCCGGTAATTGTTCATATTTCTCATTGTATTTTTTTCTCCAAACAAACAATTTTTTGTTTATTTTTCTAGATACATTTTTTCGATAACCAAATTGCATTTCACAACAATGGAGTAATTATTTTGGTAACTGAGATCTTGGTAGTTATCATATAGAATTCCAAGAACCAAATTAAAAATTAACGTTTCATTATCGAGACGACAAAAGATGGAACTATACGACGAAATAATTCATTGATAAAAAAAACATACACTGATCTTACCTGAATTGTTCGGTGGTCCCGTATAAGTTTGGTTATGCAATTGTAAACAAAAGTCATGCACATCCCAGTGAGAATCAGCGAGAAAATCACCATTATTATGATGATGTGATCCCCAGACCATGTATTCGAAGAGGAATTCTGTAAGAAAAAAATAGTGGCCATTGATTTAAACAATTTCACAGTTTTTATAAAATTTCAACTCAATAAAGAATTATGAATGTCAGAAAATGCTCTTTCCAGATCCGTTTCTCTGGTGATTCGGTACAGTCGAAATTATAACCATTAAAAGTTCGGTTCTCACCGACCGACATATTGAAGGTCGGTCCTTCAAAAAAGGTAGGTCCATCAGGAAGTATGAAGGTTCACGCGCACTTAGCCGAAGCGTCGCGAACGGAAGCGGCACGAAGAAAATTGTGGATTTTGACATTATGTCGGATTGAAGCGAAGAGGTAGGTCAGTTGACGCGCGAATTCTCTTCGGACCAACTAGGAGTCGTTTCTCTTGACGCTTCTCCTCAATGCGCGGAGTATCTATATATATTTTTTGATTCATACTAATATTTCAGTTTTTAGCAGTATTTGGTAGGAAGTGGTGATAAAGTTGGTGGCGAATTTTGTTCCTTTGCAGTATCTAGCCGTGATACAGAGACATTAATTACAAAGGTCATTCAATTATGATTGATATGATTGTAAAAATTAGTATTCAGATTGAAATACGCCATGGTAGCAATTAAACTTAATACAAAGAGATCCTCTTATGACGAACTGCTCATTGTACCCCACTAGACAACGTACTACGTTCATAATAAAATTCGCGCCGCGCGCGCGCGGTTCGGGACGTGACGGGACGCTTTGCTCTAGTGCGCTTACATTAGTTAAATGACGCTTCGTCTCGCGCTGCTTCCGATCGCGACGCTTCGGCTAAGTGCGCGTGAAGCTTAATACGAGGGTAGGGAGTCAATTATCTAATTTTGTCAAGTGAACAAATCTAATATCTAATGGAAATGGAAAAAAATCGATAGATGAGTAGACAGAAGGAGGAGGGACGCCAGACGGCCCAAATATTGAAAGAAAAATATGAAACTTTTGTCATCAAATCGCTGGTCGTGATCCAAAGCATGCTGAGCCGTCCTTTATTTTCATGGTCTTGATAATCGAATAAGGATAATGTGCTCTTTGATCCGTACTTTCCTGACACTTCTAGTTTGACCCACATCGCCTTCCCGCAGTTCTTACAGCAAATATTATAAATTACTGACTTTCATTTTCCTTTTCATCTCTGAGAGTACCCAAGATTTATTGTAGTTTATACAGAGTATAGATATTTTGTTAGTTACTTATACCGTCTCGAAATATAGCTCAACTCAGTTCCACGAGTCAAAATTATGTTCTGAAAGTGGATAACTGTTACTGAACCACAATATCCCAACATTCCGGTAGTAACTGCAGCTTTCACAGACAGCTAAAAAACCAAAACGAATTTTTCGTTATGATACATATTTTTGTATGAATGCGATCATGCAAGGCAGAAGGTTGCTGAGAGTACATCTCGACAGTTATTCGAGTTTTCGTGTTTTCCTTTTAATAACAGTGTTTCCTCCAGGGCTTTTCGAATATTGCCATCGTTTGTGAAATGAACGTTTAGTGGGATGCATCTTTCCTGTTGCTTTGTCTAGACTAGACAAGTGATTTCTTTGCTGATAAATGTATTTTCTGACCATCACTTGCTTTTATTCACAACAATCACCAACAATTCATTCATTCATATTGTGAATAATAACGAATATTTACATTTAAGCGTTGATATGGTAATAATTCATTTCATCAGCTAAAAAAGTATGGAATGAAATAATTGATGAGGCCATTTGATAATACCTGACTCGTCCGCCATATTGAATTTATGAATGATGATTTTCAATCCCAAATACCAAAATTCATAATCTTCGACACCGAAAACCCCAAATACCTACCAGTTATGAATCAAATCATACCATAATCACGAAAATAGCCACTATTTTGATTTCATGCAAACTCGTCTCTCATTTTGCAGCCGCCATGTTGAATTTATGAATTTTAACAAAGAATCATAATCAACGACCTTAAAAACTCCTCATACCAATTCTGAATGGAATCGGACCATAATCACAAATCTCGTCAAACATGTTGGAGCCGCAGTTTTGTTATTTTTTCTTGTCTCTAACAAAAATTCTATAATGCATTGTCTCGGGATAATACAAATCTATTGAATTTTAAGGTAATTGGACGACTAGAAGTAGATCAAAATTCGCTTGGAAGATTTGATTACAGGCAGACAGATAGACACCAGGACATGTGGAACTAACTAAAAAATTGTAATTGACGATATGATTATTGGCAAGATTATTATTTTGTCAAGTAAAGATCTATGAACTTATTAATAATTGGTTTACCCCACTTATAGAAGGAATTCAATTCAATTCAATTTCAATTCAATTCAATTTATTGATGGCAATGTACAACATAGTGAATATAATCATAGTAATAATTAATGAGTATTATTAAATATATAACTTTTCAACCCACCTTGAGTGGCCTGCTACACCTAAGTACGTGAGTGCTTGTGTTGTGCTTTGCAGTACTCCTCAAAAGGGGGTTGTGAGTGAAATATGGTTGACGCTCGATGGGGGAGAAATTGAAGCTAAAATTCTTTAGGTTGGATTTTATGTTTTTTTTTTGGTGCTTTCTAAAAGAGATTATGAATTTTTTCTTTATTGGTGAGTATGAATTTTTTTATAGAATATTTGAAGTTGTTTAGTTTTTTTATTTTCTTTAATTCTAGTGGCAGATAGTTATAAAGTTTTGGACCGTGGAAGTGTACAAATCTTTGTGAATGACTCTTCTTAAACAATGGCAAATTCACCGACATATTTTCGCATGACCTGGTATTTTTTTGGTTTGGTGTGTCATATTCATTTTTATGGAAAAACATCCAGATCAGGCATGAGTAGGTATAAAGGCTTCTTACATCGAGTAGATTAGACTCTTTGTAGAGTTTTTCAGTAGAAAATAACTTTTTTTTGTTTAATATTATCTTCAAAATTGTATTTTGTACGGTTTGTATACACCCTAGGTTGTTATTGTACATTCCCCCCCATGCAGTAATACAATACCTGATAACAGATTCTGCTAATGAGTAGTATATGGTTATCATATTTTTTTTGTCTAGTATATCTTTTAAACAATGGAATTTGTGGATGAGTTGTCTCAGTCTGTTTCGTATGTAAAAGGCATGTTCGTCCCATCGAATGTGTTTGTCTAAGACAACCCCTAAATATTTAACTTTGTCGGTTTTTTCAATCTTGGGGCATGTACATAGATCTTGATTACAGTAAAATTTGTGTATTTTAAGGATTTCATTTTCTGGTTGATCATTATTTTGTAGTGAGATAGTCATAAATTTTGTTTTGCCAATATTCAAGCTTAAGAGGTTGAGATCGAGCCATAATTTTATATTTTTCATTCCTTTTTCAGCTGCAGTAAAAACCTCTGACCAAGTGTCTTTAGTGAAAACTAAGGCGGTGTCATCAGCATATGAGACGAGGTGACCCTGGAAGTTTGTTATATGTGTGATGCTGTTGATGTACACCAGAAACAGTATTGGCCCTAACACAGTCCCTTGGGGCACACCAAGAGTCACTGTAGACCATACACTTAACTGATCACCTACTTTGACCCTTTGTCTTCTCTGTGATAGATAATCCCGCAAGATATTCAGTGGTATACCTCTAACTCCATACCTGAATAATTTATCTAGAAGTATGTCGTGAGATACTGTGTCAAAAGCCTTGGCCAGGTCAAGAAAAATTGCTAAGCACTTTTCCGACCTGTCCAGGGCATCAACACATTTTTTTGTGAAATCAACTACTGCATTTTCTGTATTGAAATTTTGTATAAAACCAAACTGTCTGTTGGTTATTACATTATGTGTATTGAAAAATCCAATTAGTCTCTTTTTAATACTTTGTTCGAAAATTTTTGCGAAATTATCTATCACAGAGATTGGCCTATAATTTCCTGGATCACCTCTATCCCCTGTTTTGTGAACGGGAGTTACGGTTACTGAGTAACAGTATAATTTATAACTAAAATATTATCAGAGTGGATAAAGATTCCATAGGAGAAGGGGTGTGCTTTTAAGTCAAACAACCAATACAATTTCAAGTTATATTTGCAGAGATTAGCCATTTTTGGATATATGTAAGCGTGTTTGGTAAAAAATATGTATTTGGGATTGCATATATAGACCACCTAAAGCGAACACACGTTTCTCCATTGCCGCACTTAAAGATGTGGTTCCAAATTTGCTTATAAACTGTGATTCCTTGAATTTAACCGGTGATATGAACATCAGTTTTCCGGCTTGAATAAAAAAGTGTCACCGAATTTCCCAAATGTTGTTCATAGATATAACTTATTCCAGCTCATTGAAGAGGTTATAAAGACGCTGTTATTATTATCACTATTATTATTATCAATAACGGCTCACAGCTAGACACGTTAACGTCCATAACATTGGTATCTCAGATCACCTTGCAATCACCTGCATAATACAATCACTGGAGATAACATCCGAATACAAAACAGTCTACTATAGAAACTTTAGATACCTCAAGATGATTTCTTTGATGATCTTCACGCTATCCATTGGGAGGAAATCTTCAATTTCGAGACAACAGACGCTAAACTGGTACACGAGATAGGCGACAGTTGAAAGTGTTTGATGACCGATAACAAGTAACAGATGACAAATGATAAGTGGCCTTTGGTTTACAAATGACATATGACAGGTGATGGATAAAAAGTGACGAGAGTCTAATTCGCCCACTCGGTACCAACGTTGCCAAGTTTCCAGGAAAAAATTCTGACAGATTTAAGGCCGAAAGATAGGTATTGAAATATGTGCTGGGATTGCCAGGGAAACTAACTAACTAAAAAGGTTTTTATTTTAATTTATAATATTCGAACAATGCATGAATAATGACAATATCACAATCATCGTCTCAATCTTCATAACCCAGAGGGTCAGAGGAAGAATGGGCGCGATAGTAGCAACTGAGAGCAGAAGAGCGCCTTGCCAAAGCGAACATAGTCGCCCCCGCGAGAGGGCGCTGATGGAAACGCTGGGCCGGACATTTTATTATATCACGGTAGTGGATCGGCATGATACACGCCTCCCGCAAAGCTTATGCGTGTTGTTGAATGGTATTCCATGCAGATATTGCGTTTTGCAGTTTGTGAGGCTGGTAGTTTCAATGTTGAATCCCGGAAAAGGCTGCCGCAAAAAACCGGGTCAAGGTACTCTACGTTTCAGTCATACTATCGATTTGGTTCACTACGGAACCGGTTCTTCCCTTCTTTCCTGAAAGATATTATACACTCTGAGTTTGGTAATGTCTCTGGTGAGAGGACTTCTATAGATCATATATCCATAGAACTTGTAGGACAAGTGATTAATAGCTGTCTGGATCAAGTCGACGCCTGAAAGCTAAAAAGCGAGGTGCTTCAACCGTTGCCAAGTTTTACTCATTATACTGCGAGGTGTTTAGATGACAAAAAAGGAAGGAAAACTGAGTTACCTAGCTTACGAGACTCGAAAATGCGTGAAACAGCTGCAGACAAACCGAGTTGATGATGAATAAAACTTGGCAACGTTGGTACGGAGTAGGCGAATTAGTTTGGCAACGTTGGTACGGAGTGAGTGAATTAGACGTTCGTTAAAAAGTGGTAGGTGAGGAATGACAGGTGACAACTGACGGATGATAGATGACGTATACATATTTTGAATGCTTATAATTCCCACACTCAAAATTAATCCACTAAAATCTGTCAAATGAACAACTTACAATAATCAACCATTCTAACAAAGGTAGAAGAATTCTTGAACAAAATAATATTAGAATTTACGAAAAAATGCGATTCAAACGATTCAATGAAGAAATATAAGATTTGTGTAGTTTCTATTTGCAGTCGTATAATAAGTAGGTACCGTAAAAAAACTTGTTTGAAAACCTCTTTGGAAGCTCCCACGACGTGTGTACCTCGCTTTCGACTTAGTACACCAATTTGTTCTGCTCGTGTGCAAAGAGTCGTATTCCAACCTTGTTGTTCAATATAGCATTAAAAAATCTTCACGAAAAATATTGATATTGATATTAGTAACAATTGTATCTTCGAAGTCGTTAAACTAAACCTCTGGGTGATTCTTTTATTCTCCGCATGAACTGCAATGAAAAACTATCAAAAATTAAAACAGAATAGCAGCAACAAGCCTCAGCATGCTGAACCTCTCTCCTTTTTTCAGTCACACTAGATTAACAACAGTAAAAAAATCAACGTGAACTTGTGTTGGCACTGAATGTTTCCAATAGAACTTCCATCATCCATCATCCGCTTGCAATTGAAATGACTGGCGCACACGTTCCATGAAATGATTTATCATCTGACTTGTTAAGCAAAATGTAGATCGCGGTTGATGGAGTATTTTATAAAAGTGGTTTTGTATTGCTATCTCGTCCTGTCTTTGCCTAATGGATTTTCGAGTATGCCACAATATAGGCCTGTGGAACTATACAATCAATTCACATTAATTCCAAAAGTTTTCAAACTTTGGTCAAGTGAATGGTACATCGAGACAGCAATAAATCTCAGTTTGCAACCTCTTCCGAAGTACGTAACATTGTCCAAATGGCAATTAACCTGAATTTTGCTGTATACTCGTTGAGAAAATTCCAGAAGATTATAATGATTCCTAAAAATTATTTGAGACCAAAAATAGCAGCAGTTTCTCAAATAACTTGTTTTGCTATCTTTACAAATAACCCCACTTTTGTCATTTCGCATTAATTTTTTTCGAAATTGCCGCCATATTGGTAGTCACGTGACGTATGTCAAAATCGATTATTAGGTTTTCTAATATGCAGAAACGATATTCCCTATAACGAATTTCTTGTAACTATGATAATAAATGTTTTTTGCCATCTGCTGCAAACGTTATGGCCCACACTGTTTATATGTATTAATTATTGAGTGTTTTGAATTCCTTGGACCGAAAACATATAATTTGACACCAAGATCAAGTTTTTAGGTTGAGCGGTTTCCAAAGTACGAGCAATCAAATATTTGCATCCGCATTCTCCAAACTGGCGTACAGAAAAAAGGGCCCCATCTTACACAGTGACCACCAGTCGAAATATCATCTGTACTCCTGTAATATGAAATCTAGCATAGTGGTTGCTATGCCACCTGCCACCTAGGCCATCTGCCTTCCCACTAATTGAGTTTGTTATAAAATTCGAAACAGCCATCAGATTTCATCTATACAGTTCATAAACACGACTATCCCTTCAAAAAGTGTTCAATTTGGACTACTCTTAAACTCACCTAACCGACAAACCAACTCAATTATTCAGTCGAATTAAAAAAAGCTACACGTTGCAATTTAGTACTTACCATATATCATCCAGATTTTTCGGATTTATCATATAATGGGATTTGGTGGTGCATTAAAACACGGTATGCAGAATTGTTTATCAAATATCCGCTGCAATTTCCGAACGACCCTGGTTCGTGAAGTGTTTTCGTTTTGTTCCGATTATGAATTTAGCAATGGGTCTAGAGAATATTACCCTCTGGTGGTTTCGCTGAAGTTTTGTCGGTCGTATATTCAAAGTCACTATCGTTGATTTAACGATATTGTCTATGTGCATAATTTTCCAGAACTTTCATGAGGCTTTTGGGAATGATTCATGGTCTTTGAAGGAAAAGTTTCGTACGTGACGTTGTGCTTTAGGAAATTTGACGAACTCTTGTTTGAGAACTGAGAGGTCTTTTTGGTCGATATTGAGGAAATGTTTTGCCCATACTGTGAGAAATATTATTTCTCACGGCACTTTGCCCACACCACATATATTTATATGGATAATCTACAAACATCGACAAAAACTAGTTGGCTGCTGTTCGGCTTAAAATATTTTGGATTGACGTGGCCGTTACTTGATGGAAATCCATAATTATGACACCAAGGTAAAAAGGGATTAAAATTTCCACAAAATTTATTGTCTTTGCGACATGTATCGAAGACAATAAATTTTGTGGAAATTTTAATCGTTTTTTACCTTAGTGTCACAGCTTAAAATAGTTGTCACAACTGTCAACAACTGTCAGGTTACCTATAGAAGTTTTTTAAATTCTTAAGGTAGTTTCCACTCGTTCCACTCGTGTTTTGGATAAAGAAGTGAACTATTCTGAGAATTTCTTACGCTTTTTTCCTCGAATCAACATAGTTTTTCGTGGTCGGTTTGAAATTAAATTTCAAATTCTGCTAGATACGTAACAAAGCTTTATTCACAAGAGCTCCGTGTAGTAATGGATTATGAATACGCATGTCACGCATGTGGTCTGGGTTCAATACTAGAGTTTGGACTATTTTTTTTTAAATTTAATCTTGATATTTTTATTGAGTCAATTTTAAATAAATTATTCTGTTAGGTTAGGCGGTAGGATACTTTATTGTTATTTTAGTTTTGCTAACCATAAAAATAAATATTGAGTTACATTACTTGTATTCTTTGAATTTGTGCAGTTGTAGAAAAAGTACAGTGTCCAACATGTGGGAAAAGTTACTTTTCTCACTCGTGTGTTTGCAGTACTAGCCCTTCAGGCTCGTGCCACAAACCTCCTTACTCGTGAGGAAAGTTCAACTTTCCCTACTTGTTGCACAATATACTATTTCCTACGACCAAATAGGAAAGTAACGTTGAGGCTGATTCAGATATATGAGTAACCACCCTGCTTTTTCGACCCTGCATGGAAAATGCATACCCATCGACGTTCACACTTGTGCCTGTCAGCGTGCGTGAAAAACGCGGGGTGAGCACGCACGGAATTAGAAAATGTTCTAGTTCACATAATGAAAAGTTTAGTGGAATATACGACGGGAAAATTTGAAAAACTTAAATACCGTTCCTCCAGTAATGAGAACCAGAGAAAATATGACCTTCTGTTAGAAAGGCAAGTGAAAGGCACGTATGTGAATGGTCTGGCAGTTTTCAGGCACATGAGTTAAAAAAAATGGACTTGTAAATCGCACGTGCTTGATAAACCCTGGGTGGGCACGCATGTATCTGAATCGGCCTTTATATCGTACTGTCAAATGCATAATTTCTATTAATTCACATATGTCATTTCTAAATTTGAAACAATCTATTTGAAAAGTGAATTTTTTTATTGAATGGATTATGTATCATATTTGCTGACTAATTGGAGCAACTTACCTGGCAATCATCATCTTCTTCATCCCATCTGTATCTGCAGTTGAAGTTTCCGTTACACTTCAAAGTATGATGTATACAGGTGGCATCATCACAATTATATTCATCTGCTTTGCAATGCTCATCTTTATCTGAAAAAAATAAAATTCAATCAAAAATTGAATTCCGCAGTGGAAATGAAAATATTCCTGGCCAGTCAGGTCATCTGATGATCAACCATTGGGGACATTTGAAATAAATTATCTATGTATCAAACAGAATTCTTTGATTAACATAATGATGAATGAATGAAAGAATAGCTTATTTATTCTTGAGATCACACAGTGACAAGCCGAAAAGTACAATTGGTTTAAAACAGTAGAACATTCAAATCATTACTACACAACTTTTTTCATGTTCTAGTTCACACGAAAAGGAAAACCCTGTATTGTTTGGAGAATACCGTGAGAGCCGAGGTGTATTAGGTAGCAATTGGTATTCTTTTTGTATTTCTGAAGATACAACATTCTGAAATTAAACATAAGATGGCAGTTTGGCAAGAAGTCCCAAGTGCCGAACGCGATTAAACGCTTTGGTGCAGGCTAGAACCCCACTGGGATCTTTTGTGACCTCAGCCGGACCTTTGATTGTGCACAACACGGAAATCATCTGGATAAACTGTATAAGATTGGAATTAGAGGTATTGTGCATGAATGGTTCGTATCACATCTGTCAAATCGTACCCAGACTGTATTCGAATGAGAATTGTAACGAAACTTTTTTTTCTCATCAGAAGAAGAATTCGATGGTGCTCTGTCCACGCGTGGTCTGCTATTCCCGATTTAGATGTTTCCCCCCGTTGAGTCCACTTTTTGTGTTCAGCTATTCTTACAGATAATGGCCGCTTGGTCTGTCCGATATAGGAATCTCCACATTCACATGGGACCTCGTAAATACAGTTTTTGCTGGATTCTGTTTCGTTCTCTGGTTTCGTTTTGGTGAGGAAACTTCGTAAAGTGCTGCCGGATTGAAAGCAACTCTTGATATTGTATTTGTTTCCGATCCTTTTTAATCTTCTCGGAGATACCCCTAATGTAGGGAAGGACAAGAATGGGATTTTGTGATCGTTCTTCGACCGTCTTGGACCAAGACGGTCGACATTAGGGGTACCTCCGAGAAGATTAAAAAGGATCGGAAACAAATACAATATCAAGAGTTGCTTTCAATCCGGCAGCACTTCACAAAGTTTCCTCACCAAAACGAAACCAGAGAACGAAACAGAATCCAGCAAAAACTGTATTTACGAGGTCCCATGTGAATGTGGAGATTCCTATATCGCAGCGACCAAGCGGCCATTATCTGTAAGAATAGCTGAACACAAAAAGTGGACTCAACGGGGGGAAACATCTAAATCGGGAATAGCCGACCACGCGTGGACAGAGCACCATCGAATTCTTTGGGACGAGGCTAATGTTCTTCATAGAGAAGAACACTGGTTTGAACGCAAATTTATTGAAACCGCTTATATCGAGGTTAATGGTGCTTTCAGTCAACCGAGCGTGGATATCAAAAACGTATGGAGGCCGCTAATGAACTGTTTTGGAGGGAGAATTAGCGCGAAAACACGCGCGCCATTTACAACGTAATTACCGGCAGACCTATAAAACATCGTGTAGATTCAAAATTTGTCAGTATTCACCTGAAGACGATTGCAGATTCAAGCAATTGAAACGTAGTGAAAAATTGAAAGAAGTAGAAATCTTTCAACCATTAAGACGATGGAAGTCCGAAGCACAAGTAATCAAGTTACTACATCGTCTACAACCTTCAAAACAATAGTAGAGCAAGGGTTAGTATTTGAACTAATATTCGAAAAGGTGAATAAATGACAACGAGAAAGTAATCATACGATAAAATACTATGATTTTATGGTTAGGTTAGGTTCTCTCACTGACACATAATTACAAGCACTATTATATTAAAACAAGAGATAATGCAAAATGAACCCTTAACAACGTTTTTAGTTAGCTAACTGATTAAATATGGCATACGACTCTTTATAACTTTTCTCTATGACCTATTTTGTTTAGCTTCCTGATGAATAAACCCAAGTTCGGATAAACTTTGGAACTGTAGGAAAGACACTTTCCGTAAATCACACACCTGCCGGGAAACACTTAATATGCTATCTGCAAAGTGCATCAGTTTCTCATCAAGAAAGTGATGTAGCGAAACATTCATTACCCTCCATCAACTGAAAACCACTAACTGATACTGAAAGGAACCATTTACTTGAATTTACTTGAATGGAAAAGTTTTACGTTATTATGGAACTTTGTATGTTAGTCGCTTTGCATCCAAAGTTGTCTAATATTATACGTCGTAATACAGTTTCTCGCAGTTTATTAATAGAGATGTAGACTACCGTTTGTGAATAATGTGATTAGGTTGAAGGTTGTAGACTTGATTAGTTATACTTCGGACGTCTTGATGGTTGAAATATTTTTACCTCTCTTAATTTGTCACGTTTCAATTGCTTGAATCCGGAATCAAGTGAATACTGACAAATTAACACATTTGTGGACAGACCTGCTAGAGCCGCCAAAAGCGCTGCGTCACGCCTGCTATAGCAGACATTTCGTATTGTGCCGAACCGTCCTCAGCAGATCTTAAAGACGTGATATTCATATGACAGCCTCTATCGTGTGTTCAGTAGAAAGGGGAAAACGATATTTTGATAGTGTGTGACTGCAAGAACCCTACCAGAGTGCTGGAAGGGGAAGACGCTTCAAAATGCAGGTATCTTCATGCAGTTAATAATAATAATAATAATAATATTGTTTATTTGCCAATAGTTTGAACATATATAAAAAATATAGTGGGCAAGTAAACAAAGCAATCACTGAAGCAGCTTGGAGTTAGCCGCTTGTTTGTGATATCAAATGAAATAGTGAATGTATAATTTATACTAACCTAAACAACATAATATTGAATATATAAAACTTAATATTAGTTATATACATATATATTACATTCCACATATTATATTGATTAAAATCATGAATTAAGATAAATAAATAAATAAAAGCAGGAATTTAATACATAGCGATTTCAACAATTTAAATTATGAATCTATTAATCACCAATGTCTCATGTGTCATGAGTCAGTTAGGAATATTTTGTGTCACAAAATCTTCAAAGGTTGATGTCTCATTATTTACAATCCACATTTTAATTTTTTTTGGATAATTCTTTACTTTTGATATTTTTTATTTCGATGGGAAGTATTTGAAAAAGTCGTGGTCCCAAATAAGAGGCATTTCATTGACCGATAGCTTTTTCACAACGTGGTGTATTCAGGAGTGAACTACTGGTTCAAGATGAATAGTTCCTTTGTACATGTTATTTAACATGCGGATTCACGATATTTTCAAATGGTTTCAGTGAAAATAACGTAGGAATGCGTCTATCAAAAAATGAAATGAAAGAGTAGTACTGTAGCGGAAAACTCCTTCGAAGAAAGTTAATCTTCGAAAAATTGAATTGCTACAATGATAGCCATTCCGTTCTCGAAAAAGAATATGTTTGAAATGTCGTGCTCAGACAATAGAAGTCTGCAATGAAAGTAATCAACCTGATAGTTGTTCTAATTGTTCCTGGTAGGTAGGAATCAATTAATGTTGGTACCAAAACAATTAAAGTTGGTACAAAACGTTAATAATAAAGGGTATTTTCATTTTTATAGTTAAAAACCAATGTATATCATTCTATGAATGTATACAATTCGAATATTGAGCCCCTTTTTTACAGGCGCCCATATTTGAGATTAGCAGAATTGGTTCAATAACAGGAAGACTGGAATGAGCCCGAATAGGAGATTTTTTCTTTTTATATCAATATAAAGTTTGATATTTCTATAGTTTCTGGACTTTGATGTACCGTTTTTGCACTACAATAAATTTCACGACGTCCTATAAAAATTAGTGCCAAATATTGTTTTTTGTGCAATGCATCTATAAAAAACGTCATCCAACGAAAAGTGTGGTGGTCTTCTAGATTTTCCTGAGCAGCTGACACCAATAGAAAATGGAAACGAATCATCAAGAGTCGGCTTGAAATTATATATTTTAGACACTGGTTGTGCAAATCCAGTATAAGTGCACTTAAACCGATTTGCTGGAATCATTTTCACAAACTCTGTGAGTACTGGCCCATAGATGGCAGCTGCGCTCAGTTTAGACACTTATATCGTTTATGAACGGACAGAACTTGGTCTTAGGTATACAAATCTGTAATTATACCGAAAATCTAATTTTTGCACTTATACCCTTTTTGCACCAGGCCATTCATTCAATTGATTGATCTCGTCGGGTAAATATCCACGCATCTGAAAGTTCTGTGTACAACCCGTGTGTGGGATATCGAGCTAAACACCGTCGGATTACCTCGACCCTTTGGCCTTTTCATCGCCTACTTGATGTTTGAGTAATAGATTGGAGTGACTGGATTGGCGAGCATGAAGAGGATTATGTTTACGTTCACGTTTTTTCCCACTTCAATTTCATCAACAAATCGAAGAGCATACGTGCGGAATAGCTTTGTCCCTTACTTTGATTATGAATGCCAACGCATATGGTCTCGTTTGCTCTGTTGTGTGTTCTCTGTTTCCCGATGGTGGATTTTCGTTACAAAATTTGAATTGGCGACGGGTATTTTGTGCGCAGAATAGGCAGTAAGCAATAATAACAGTAGTACTTATTTTTAACATGGATTTTGTACTACTACTAGGAAAATGTTCATTTTGTTAAATGAAATGATCCTAATTCGGAATTTTTCCAAATAGATATTGGTGTACCACAAGGATTGGTTTTGGGACGTAAGTATAATATTTTAGCATATATTAATGATCTTCCACAGTGTATGGGGCGTACGTCGATTACACTCTCTGTTAATAATACATCAGTTTCGGCTCAAGTTATTCTGGAAAAAAATATTTTTTTGTCACGTTTAATACCCTGTAACTCGGTTATTATTCATCTTAGGGTATATGTTCATTGAGACGTAGCCTTAAAAAGGAGTGAGGATTCTATTCGCATGGACATTATCAGATTTTATGAAACACTTTCACCAACCAAATTTTTTGACGGGTCTAACGGGCGGCTGACGCGTGGTGTCCCAATATTCTGCTGGCTGACTATGTCCACATAGTCTTTTAGGTGTCTTGCTATCCACAGACCAATTTTCAGATTTTATAAAACAGTTGCGACATACGTG
The DNA here is from genome assembly GCA_958298965.1 of Chrysolina haemoptera. Classification (NCBI taxonomy): domain Eukaryota; kingdom Metazoa; phylum Arthropoda; class Insecta; order Coleoptera; family Chrysomelidae; genus Chrysolina; species Chrysolina haemoptera. Next base: position 5,018,288 of record OY282588.1, read on the forward strand.
TTTTTTTTACAAGTTCGGAACCCCCCCTGCGCCAGTTGTCCCAAAAACTGGCTGACTGACGGCAGGCTATTAATATTCAATCTATTTTTGACCTAATATCAGAATATCAGCCTTTATAAAACTGTTGCATTGTTGGTCCCTCAGCTCGTGGACTATAATATCTTATTTGGCTTGACAAACCAATGATCAACTATCAAGGCATGCATATTCTAGTTTCAACAAAACATATTCTCCCTAATCCCGAACACCCAAAGTAATAAAACAAAATGATCATACTACGCAATAAAATCACCACATTGTACAGGTTCGAACGAATCAATTCCATCTTGCGACAGCCCGCATAAAAGTGAAGCGTCGACGGAAAACACAAGGAAATCCCTCACCTGCGAGATCCCTGAAAGCTGTGAAATTCGCCTTGAACAACGTTTTGTTGCTCTTCGATTCCGAGAAGAATCTGACGAACATCTTGCTCTTTTTGGAAAGCACCGTGTCAGCAATCGAACCGCAAAACTCCTTCTCGAGGGCGTCCATGTCAGTCCTCGTAGAAAACACCTGCACGAAATTGCTGGAACAGTCGTTCGGTTTCTCGAGGTTGAACTCGGCGAACTGGAGATAGACCTGGAAAGAGAGGAAACATTAGGATATTCTGAAAGAATTTACTGCATTGAATTAGGTAAAATGCACGGATAGTCGGCGATATTGAGCTAAACATTTGAACCATCATAGTTTTCTATACAATGATTTTCTAGATGCAGAAATACTCTAATTTCGGGTGTCCGACTTTCAAGTCGGGGGTACAACTTTAATCTCGGGGGTACGACTTCAATCTCGGGTGTCCGACTTTCAAGTCGGGGGTACGACTTTAATTTCGGGGGTCCGACCTTAATCTCGGGTGTCCGACTTTAATCTCGGGGGTCTGACTTTAATCTAGGGTGTCCAACTCTCAAGTCGGGGTACGACTTAAATCTCGGGGGTCCGACCTTAATCTCAAGTGTCCGACTTTTAAGTCAGGGGTACGACTTTAACCTCGGGGGTCCGACTCTAATTTCGGGTGTCTGACTTTAATCTCGGGGGTCCGACCTTAATCTCGGGTATCCGACTTTAATCTCGGGGGTCCGACTTTAATCTCGGGTGTCCGACTTTCAAGTCGGGGGTACAACTTTAATCTCAGGGGTCCGTCTTTAATCTCGGAAGTGAACTATTCAGTGCAGAACCAACCGTGCGAACTCAACAGTTGCACTTGGACATCAAAAATTAACAAAATCATGTATACACTACATGCCAGCAGCGATGGAACCACAAACATTTCCGACAAACTATAATGAGAATAGGGAAAAAAATTCGGATTCGTAATTTAGGAACAACCATTTTACTGCAAACTCATTGTGTTACTTCGCTCCTTTGTTCTTGATAATAACATCAAAATAAAAAGTTTGTCTCATTCCTCATGGAATCACTTACCGTAAATTTGACCTTTGAGATAAAGTTGCAAAATTTTCAAAATCAAAAGGTGCATCAAGAGTGTACATGGTGTCCCAAATTTGAGCCTCATCATTGGAATCTCGGTTAAATGGAAGCAAAGTTGCGCAGTTTGGTGCTAATTAAAACGCCGCTTTGAAAATTGAAAAACAGACCGATATCATAATGGAAGTCATTGATAATACTTGAAAGAATTATTTTCCGATAATATCTAAAGTATAATAAGTTTAACACTACTTAAAAACCACTACTAATTCTGAAATAAATTCATTACATTTCTTGATCAAAGGAGTGAAATGTTTTATGTATTTTGCGATTTATCCGGAACAGTAGCTTCAACAAAAAAAAAAGAAAAGAAGTAAAATCAAAGAATGTTCATCAAATAAAGTTGATGAGTAAAGTTTGAATGGTTGAATAATGAATGATCTATGAAAGTTCAAGTAGTTCAACTTTAAAATAATAATTGGATTCTGGTTGGAAACTATTATGATATGCTAAACATAGATAACCAGAACATAATAATTATCTTCTCTCGGATTTCGCCCATTGAACTTTTTCTTGAAGTTTACTGGCGCCTGTGGCTTCCTCAGAGGTCTTCTATCTCCGATGCTGTATGCAGTCTAACGTACAATATTCTCCGGTTAGTTTTTCCTTCCTTTAAATTCTTATATCATTCACTGCAAGTTTGAAAATGGCTATAGATTTCACAGTAAGTAAAAATTAAATTTTTAAATTGATTTGTCCTCATGAGATCACGTGTTGTGGTCAGAATTGGTTTACAAAACTGAGAAGCTGTTTAATAATTTCATATTCCTGTTTCAATACTGAAACAATCAACATTTCCGTTGAATTACACAAAATGTATGCTAGACGGGGATTGGCGCAGTGGTAGCGCCGGGGCTTCGAAGGTCGCTGGCTCGATCCCCAGGCAGGGCAAGATTTTTTCAGTTTCAGATGTAAATCTGAGTATTTGAATCTTGTTGTTGGCTGGGAATAATCCTCCACGGTTCACTGTTGCGTTAGTAATTAATAATGCTGCTCCGGCGTATGGAGTCAGTAACAAGGCTTATCCAGAACACATGGCTAATAACCATAGCAGTCGATGCCAAAATACAAAAAAAATATGCAATTTTTTGGTTACATATTTTCAAAAATCCCTTCAAATATTATCGAAATCTACCAAACCTTTTAGGAGACCCTGTATATTCCCACTGGTCATTTTATCTACAAAATGTTATACATCGAAAGCAAACCAAATGAATAGGACACTCTGTGTATCACTGCGTGATCGGTTAGAGATGATCATGAGGAATCTAACAATACCAAGTTTGATGCTCTTATCTCCAAAGACTACGGAGATATCGCCTATTATTTTATCCGTAAGCCCATGAGTGGGAGAGAGAATTTATTGACCTGCCAGAAAAAAGTTTCTCCCTCCCACTCATTGGTTAGTGAGTGAATGATATGCTGAAATAAGCGCGCTGATTCCCGTCTACTGAAAGGGGTATGAGAGTTTATCAACAAAAAGCTTCTTACGGGCATCTTGAAGAGAGGTATGGATATCGAAAGACCGCGAAAAAAAAAAATTATGACGGATCAGTTAGGGCTGTACTGACAGAAGGAGAATAGGAGACGTGGAATATTGGTGGAAATCGTTGTCAAATCGCGAACGGTTTGCGAATAATTAACATAACGTGGTTCCAAACGAGTATACAGGAACACCACATAGTTTGCTGTAGAATAAGAAATTTCGTAGTTGTTTTCAACCCCTATATAATACTCTGAGTTCGTGGGCTCAATTTGGTTCGAGAGTTGTATTCAGATATTCGCCTGTGGTTGAATTATTTTGTTTGAGTTGTAGTTCATTCTTTCAAGAACAAAAACCAACCCTCTTATGGTTCTATATATTCAGATGATTGAAGCTAAATAAGAAACACCTGTGTACCGTAGATTTATCATTTCAGAGTTTGTAATTGGTAAGTCATTTCATATTCTGTACTACGAGTAGAGTCAGGCAGTTGTGCCAGTTTAAACCTACTTTTATTTGTTTTGTTATCGTTGTCAATTGTTCTTCCAAATCTCATTTTTATTCGTTAATAGGTGTATTATTGTTGAACCTCTGCATTTGATTTGAACTCTAACCACTCTCTTTACTAATAATCATGTCAAGCTTTGCTCAAGACCCACGTTCGCGCGTGTGGCACGAATAAATTTGCCAGTTCGGGAAAAGAGAACCTCAAACTAGGAGGGAACATCCAGTAGCCCTACAAGGGAACACTCTACTGGTATTCTCGGGGCCAGGTCCATTGGCATTAACATCTATACTACGAATTGCTGACAGGTGCTGCTAATCATAGGATAAGGACTTTGGACGAATTTTAGATGGGTGACATCGTTATGGGATTTATTAAAACCCACTGCGACAACTTGACGTGAAGACGCGCAAGGAATTTGTACCCTAAAGGATGAAGCACACTACGGCGCGCGGAACCGCACTGTAAAGGTTGAAGCACACTACGGCGCGCGGAACGTCACTGCGTCTCCCTGAAAAAATTCCGGCTGAATTCTTTACATGCATCCTAATGCAACTGCGTACACCAAGCCGCTTCGAAATCATTCCACGGCAACGCTTTTAGTCAACGGAGCGTGGAAATTGAGAATGTATAGAGAACAATTAGGTATGGCAAATTGAAAAAACAGGTGATGTTAACACCTATGGTCAGTTCACACTTGATAACGATCTGAGAATCTGCACCGATTGAAACGTCGAGTTCATAGTAACTATCCAGACAATGGGAGTCCGCAATAAAAGTAATCAATTTACATCATTTCCTAAAACTTACAAAAATAGTCATTTATGATTGTGATGAGTTTTTCACTTACGCGCCAGTTGGGCTTAACAGTCACGGACCATAAGCAATCGATGGGCATATCGTTCTTGCTGTAGAAATTCAGAGAATCGTCATCGATGTCGTCCTTGCCGAATTCCCCCTCTTCCTTCAGCGTGTGGTTCATGTAGCAAGGGATGACTTCGGGAGTTGTTACTGAAACAATAAAAAAGTGTCTGATGCTCCGATGTTTATTGTAGACTACTATCAAAAGTTGCCAAGTATCAATTCTCAGGATAATTTAGAAAAAGCTAGAAATCTGTATGTGGTTTTATCCTTATTTTATTATTTTTATAAAACCATGATTCATTAAATTTTCTTTATTAGCTTAATTTTGAGTTATACAACTAGCCTAGCTAATACCACGCCGGACATTGAACAATATTTCAATGAAAGATAATCAAGAAGATACTCATACTGAATGCGCATATCACGTCAATGTCGAATATTTATTAAAGTATCATCACAATAGAGGTAGCAATAACTCTCCAAAATCTATTTACTGACTACTTAATTCCGCAAATTTTTGCCAACTTAACCTACTGTGTATTTGTTATGTTCATCCTTATCTTGGGAACACTGTATGTATACATTTTTTTACTGTCGTTTGCTTCGATACTACGAGTTCTGAAACATTTCTAGCTTGCCAACCAGTTTGCCAATTTGGAACGTCAATAAAAATGAAACGATATTGTGTACCGGTTTCAGTAAAAAACGATATATGAAACGAGTGAAGCACATTCTAGATGATCGGTATCTGTTTTCATTGAACTATTTATTGTCCAGCATTGAAAACTTTTCATTCGGAAAAAAGCTAACAGTTTAATCACATGTTATGGCCGCCTCGTTACGATTGCTTTGTCCAGTGAACTCAATCATTTATTTTTTGGAGCAATAACCGACACGTACGATCGGCAATAACGACAAAGTTGAAATGGTCCATTTCACAGGTGTCGGAAATACACATTTTATGTATCATTTTTCGAAATTTCAGCAGAAAAACCATAGAATTTGAGAGGCCATGAGCGCGATCACATTTGGGACGGGATCTAAAGGACGTTTGATTCTACGTACGTGCTGTGATGGAAATTGAATTTTCAATTCACTTTTTCACAAAAATAATCACGAAAACGTTCCAAAAATGCAGTTACTTTGAAGCAATTTTTTGGGTTGATGAACAAATAATTAAAAAAAAAACATTACAGAACGTACATAGATCAACGTTTTACCTTTCTTTCGATACCAAATTCATTCCGATTGGATAAAGATTGTTTCAGATTCTAATGGAAGAGAAATACTACTGCAGCTATCTCGACTATCTATGAAAAACATCTTGGGGTGCTGCCACAGACATAGGCACAAAGAATCGAACGTCTTCTAGAAGCCTGTCCTTGTTTGAAATCGATACGACGAACCGTTTTTGAGTTATCAACTTTTTTACCCTAAAAAACTTCCCAAACGTGATCTATGAGCGTGATCACTCAAACAAAAAACAGAAACACAGTGACATCAACACCATAGTGACCAGAGCGTAGAAAATATGTAAACCAAGACACATCGACGGCGAAATGAACCACCTAATAACTGTGTTAACGGCTACAACAAGAAAGACATAATTCGTGCTACGAGTCCAAGGAAGAAAAAAAGGAACACCAGTGAAGAACAACCTAAAGGCATTAGAGAACCAAGCTCATTGTGCATAATGCTGATTTCTTCATTTGTATTAGTGGTTAAATTGATCAAGTTTTCGGTATTGCTTTGGTTGAGGGGCTGGAGTTGAGATGGCGCCAGTGGTTTAGTGAGCGCTAAGCTGCGGGCGGTGTCTCAGCTTCTGCCTTGACATGGAGATTAGCAATAAAACATAGCAGACTGAACTGGATAAGTCAGCGAGAGTTCACAGGATTCCTTGTAACTGTGGTAGGAGGGTTCATATCGAAAAAACGTAAAGGAACATTGGTATATAGAGCAAATTATCCAATTCTACTCATTACTCTTTCTATATGTTTGGTAAAATATATTTTTGTGTTAATGGACTAGCACCAGAAAGTACTTTGAGGAAACAAAAAAAAATACTTGGAATCATGGCAAACCTTATTCAACACATTGTAGACCAATCAGCTGAAAGCATAATATTAATCAGGAGTTGAAGCATATATAATTTTAAAAATTAAATGAAATTTGTCGAAATTGAGGACACGTCAAACGAAGAATTGTCGATTAGCGCGCCACATTGAAAAAACGAAAAGAAACCGAAATCAAATGATAATGTTTCGTTTCGAAGAGGAAAAATAAATACAGTCCAGTTCATTCGAAGAGACCGAAAACACGAGTAGATACAATCATTCCCATTGTCGATATCGGCCCGGATTCCGGATTTTTGAGAGAATAATAGAGGGTCAGATACTCTGAGAAAATACATGATTGAGTCCTACTTTCACTTCCACTGAACGACTTCCATCAATAAAATCCGAAGACATAAAAATAAAATACGCAACCACATTGGTCCTCAGAAATTCATACAATTTGCAAATGCTGCTTTTCCTTTGGCATTCCATTTCATGGGTGGAGAAGTTTTCACGTACAAATAATCCATCACTAGTCAACAACACAGGCGAACATTTTTATGCAGCACCCTCACGTTTCCAAGTTTGAAACTACGAAATTACAATGGGAGTTATTCAAAGTTTATTAATTTAAAAGTTCAAATCGAAACTTAAAACTATAATTTATCACGGAGCTAGTGGTGGTCGTTGGCTCAGGAAATTTTGTGCATCTCTGATATAGAACGTGATTGAGGCTTCACGCAAGATATTATACAGATGTGGTTATACAAGATAACCTATCGACGAGATACAGGGTGGTCGATGTGATTATAGCGTGATGATCATAACATAAAAATGTTTTGTTGCCAAATATCGAACAGGAAATGATTTAACAGCCCCTTACGACTGCAAAACCACCCCTGACCAACACCCGGCAAAGTTTTCCTATAAGAACATACTTTGCAATTCTTCCTGTAACAGCTAGCCAATCAGGAACAGGTGATTAGCTGCATACTGGCAAAAAGTATTCCAGCTAACAAGAGGCGAAAGCTTTGTCGGAAACAAACGTCTAATTCACCCACTCCGTACCAACGTTGCCAAACTAATTTGCCCACTTCGTACCGACGTTGCCAAACTAATTCGTCCACTCCGTACCAACGTTGCCAAGTTTTGCTCATCATCAACTCGGTTTGCCTACAGTTGTTTCACGCATTTTCGAGTCTCGCAAGCTAGGTTAGCTTGCTCAGGTGTGTGTCAATTGCGAGCAAAAACCAAATTTACGCATTTTTAACTCAGTTTTCCTTTCTCTTTCGTCACCTAAACACCTCGCATGCATTCGCAGTATAATGAGTAAAACTTGGCAACGGTTGAAGCACCTCGCACGCATGCGCAGTAACTTGGCAACGTTGGTACGGAGTGGGCGAATTAGACTCCCGTTGTCGGAACCTTGATGTTGGATATACCCGATATTGGGAGGAAATACGTCACAATATTGAAACATAAACTACTTGATACACTGAGAAGTTGCACCCGTAGTGATTCAAATTCGTACAACACCGAACTACACTACGAAAAATGATAATGTTGATGCACATCCTCGTTATTTCTAAAAATTTGAATATTTTTTCAGGAATAGCCAAAATTTCCCTATCAAAAGCATACCGTTCATTGGCTCTCTACTCCCTTTTGGTGTTTGCTGGGATGAATTAGTTTATGGAATGTTCACTAATTCATTTAGTAGAAGATAACCGAAAACAAAACATTTCATTTTTGTCAAATTCGACACTTTTCTTTGTTTACCTATACAGAGTGTTTTCGAAGTTGGAGCAATAAACGGAATAGGGAGTGGAAAATGACAAAACAAAAGGAAATGAAACAAAATGAGAGAACACATTTATTTCGAAAAAAAATGATTTTGGATTATATTGAATTTTGAAGTTTTCCAAATTTTGTTTTGGTAATTACTGATCAGAGGTTTACAGCCTGCGCAAACCACGCTAAAACACTGCCAGTGGGCAGACACGCTGTGGCCTGGAGAATCAAACCAGGGCCTCTTCAACAAAGGTAGCTAAAAGCGATTTCATAATACTTTAATGAACATTTTGAAAATTTTTGATTGATTCAAAAACGAAAATTCTTGCCATTTATGGTTCTATTATGTTCCAAATAATAACCCACATTCTTAAGTGCTCCAATTTCGGAAATATCCTGTATATCCGTATTTACCTTAATCTCCGTGATTACTTGAATATTCGTTCAGATTGCTTATCATATTATTATTACATTAATATTATGCAATTCTTGTATCGGCATCGGTCCTTGAATTGTATTCACACCAAAGGTCCCAAATATTCATTTTTGACTTCATATGTTTGCCAAATTTCATATCATAATTTTTTTTCAGGCTGACGTCAATGTTGTTTTCCCCAAGGTTCAGTCAAGTAGAGTGAGTTCAAAGATTTTAGTACCCCGGCAAAATATTTGTACACAATTGTCACGAAATTAATTTCTGTTGTTGTTCTTCTCTATCAACACATGACATTAATCTTCTTGGAGTCGATATAATTTTGAAATCATGAATGTGGAGTACGAAATGATAATGTGAACCCTGAGGCACTCGACACCTACTTTCGTGTTACCAGAGTTACTTGCAATACTCACTGATTCATTTCTTTCCGAAAAATATCACTCTAATGCTTTTTATTAAAGAAGTAATGATGGAGCTTCTGGAAAAGCACTCCAGAACTGACACAGTCAAATGCTTTCAACAAATCACTGTCTACCGATGGGGCTGCCTCTTCGTCATTTATTCCATTTTGAATCCATTTCGAAAGTGAATGTATTGATCGCATCATTTGTTTCCTTGGATATTTGAAAACGAAATTGGTGTGCACCCATTATACCCCGTGAGTAGTTAGAGAACTGAGCCTTCGTTTTTTGTTTTCCTTGATGAATTGTCCAGAAATTAGTTCAGAAGATAAGTGGAAAGAAACTTGAAAATAAAACCAATGGTGATTTTTCAAGTTACAGAAAATGTATTGGTATCGACTTTCAAAAGGCAATGAGAATAAGAGCATTCAACACTCATAATAACAAAATATGTCCTTCAACTGGATGTTAGCGATTCTACGTCAAGTTACCATCTTATGACTTGCCAACCCAGGGGTGTCCTTTGCTACTTAGCCTTCTCTCAGATAGATCGCATGTGGCTAATGGAGTTCCATCTGACACTCTACCTTTAGTTGTTGGGGTTCCACAGGGATCCACTCTATCACCAATATGTTTCTTCTTCACTGCTGTCCTTAAAAACAAAAGACAGTCACCACAGGCGTCACACAAAGGACAGCACGGAGACAAATGGACATTGGACTACTGAATTATACCCAGCACGACATCTCCAAAAATTTCTTTCGAGAGAACATTCCAACCGCATCGGTCTGATTGAAGACTGGAACAGAGGATGCAATGATAACTCTAACATAACCCCAAGTGTTCTCCTGCCGACACACTTGCCTGGTTCTAAAACGGCTGTGAAGAATGAACAGCAATGCGCTCATCTAGAAGGAGTTGTCTACAATCCCAAAAGATCCAGCAGACGCCTAGCTGGAAAAATTTTCAGAACTCAATGGGCGCATTTTTTCCCGTCATATTGAAACGTGGCCTTGAAATAATAGAGCCTTTCTTGAAAAGGCTGACTCAGAGTTATATACCGTTAGCTTGGAGATAAGTTATGGTGTGGTTCATACAAAAGAATGGGAGACGCCCCATGGACGAACCAGAGTCTTGCCGTCCCATAAAAGTCTCACCTCTTTCCTTATAAAAGCAATGAAAAAAATGATGAATTGTTATGTAAGAAGCGAACTCCTTGAGTTAACAACAGTTTACTTATCAAGCAGGTAAATCCACGATTATTGCTCTACAATGTCTGACAAGACATACGTGTGAAAAGAAATAGCTCTCTGTGCCTTCATCGACATAGATGATTCCGTAACAAGATCATTAATAGAAAAATACTGTGAACGTCTCACTAATCAGTTGAATATAATTATTAATGGAAAACAGAATTATTGTGGTGACTGTTATGAGGGGAAAAGGTCAGAATAACAAATGACAGCAGCAGAATCATTGTGGTGACTCTTACGGGAGAGAAGGTCAGTATAAGAGCAGAAAAAGATTGTCCTCAAGTGAAAATTCTATCGTCTCTGCTATGGTCACTGGTTGTCGAAAAACCTGATAGTGAAGCTACGCGACGATGGTTTCACTACTCAGGTTTACGCCGAGGACCTGATCGTCCCCACCAGGGGGAGCCATGACACAGTAATTCACAACGGCATGCAAGTCTCCCTATACATAATCGGAAGCTATGGAAGAGCCACATAATTTCAATTCCAGCAAAATAGAGCTCAACTCTGAATGGAATCCTGCCACAACTTTTCGAACAGTTTGAATATCTGGGCGTTAAAATCTACCAAAAACTGACATGGAACAGCCAAGTCAATCACATTCTTTCGAGGGTTGAATCAGCAAGCTGGACATGCCTCAGGGTCTTTGGTACGCTCAAATTTTTTGGTCAGCATAACCGGGATCATCTCTTCATTTTTTCCGTGAAACACTAGCTATTATTGACGTTTCTGGATTTCATGATGTACATACATTCCAATAATTGCATCGTCCTCGTTATCCGCTACTAGAGCCCAGTGTTTCAATTTAGTGCTGCCTAGAGTTAGATCAATTGTTAGTTCGTTATATAAAAAGCTTGCTCTCCTGTTCCTGTGTGCAGCTTCCACGTCGCCGGTTCAGTTCATGCCGGTGTTTTGGGAAAGGGAGGTCTAAGAATTGTCCTAGCCATTGTTTTGTCGTTGAAAGACAGAGACACATGCGTTTTTTTATCGTTGCTCACTGTTGTTCATTCTCATCATCCTTCGTTGGTGTCGAGTGTTTGACTGTTGGACATTGGCTTTGCAAATGTCCGAGTTTCCTACAATTCCTCATGTCAGCTTCGGTTGTTCTGCGACCTCAAATTTCAAAGCGCGTGTCAGTGCCTCTACGAGATGTGTTGGATGATCTGGTGTCAATATAATCAATAAATTATCACTCCCCCAAAACTCGATGACCAGTGTACTCATGTGCAATCAGAAAGTCAGCCTAGTTGCACAAATATATTGATATGGATCGAATTGTTGGAATGTTTGGGGGTGAACGGTGCAAAGCTAAGTATCACTCAAAATTTGTTCACGAACAAAATTAAACCAATTACAAGCCTAACTTTATAATGTAATTTATAATATAACTTTTTTTGTGAATATTTTCATTGGTCGATAGATACTTGTTTCCTTGAAGAAGAACCACCCCAAAATAAAATATCATACTCTAGTTTATATTGAATTTGACCATAATAAGATTCCAGTCAGTTATCAAATGGAATGCAAATGGAAATGCAATATATGAAGTGAACGAAGTAATCATCATGTTACTCACAACTGGCGGGCCTCTGGATGAAATCGAAGACGGCCTTGAAGCCCTTGTACTCGATGTTCTCGTCGGACCGGAAGCGTATCCACAGGTGCCGATCGCTGGACGTCATCATCGGCGGGAAGTTGTTGATGCCGCAGAAACGCGGATGCAACAGACTGCTAAAGCCGTGCGCGCCGTCTCGCACCTCCAAGAAGTCGTTTTTGCATTCGGGGCTTTGTTCGATCTGGAACCAGTCCCGGAAGTCCAATTTGATAAGGTGGCCCGAGGGAGCTGCAACAAAACGGACCGTTACTATAGTGCAGAGAGACAATTTACGTCGCGACATGCTGATGAGATGGAATTTCAAGGGGGTAAACGAGTTTAGGCGAACAGCTGGGATCTTTTCGATTGTGATTGGTTTTTGTGTATAGTTCGATGTCTGAATTCAATTCATTCAACCACATCTCAATATAGGTAAAAAATAAAAGTCTCTGTATGTTTCAATCCCGAATAGTACTCGATTCCACTGAATCTAATCTAATACATTGAAAAAAAAAAATTTGACCTCAACTTTGAGACTTAGTATTATAGTTCTTCGTGTCATGTTATTTGCGGAAATTCTTGGTGGAATGGTGTTGTTTTTGAGATTCCCTCATAGCCTCATAGTCTGAATTTTATGACGCAGGTTCCGTGAGGTATACATTAGATTTTACGTGCCCTTACAATGGATTATTCCATGTTTCACTGTTTGGTCAATAACTTCCCATGAACCTTTTCCTTTTATATTCAAGTCTTATTTTAATAGTTATGTTATGTTAGTTATTGAAGTACATCAATATCGTATACTATCACCTTCGGACGGAAAAACCTGATATTGTGTCAACAGATATAAAAGTATCTTGTTTCATCAACAAGGTCCACATGTAAATTATGAGATAAAATGACATTTTCCTGAAATTCCATCAACATATTTTCACATTTTATCATTTTATTATTTTCTTATTTATGAAGAGATTTTGATAAATTTTGGCCAGTGATATATCGAGACCTCCTGAATGCAGTGGTGTATTCCAAAAACAAAACAAAATGTCACGAATCCAATGGTGCAGTTATCATTTTTCTAAAAAAATTTTAAAATTTCTGACCTTGAAAAATGAGATTAGTTGGCCCTGGAAATGTAGATTTATTCAATGGATTTGGTGTCCTAGTGGACTTTCTGAAGGTCTACCTGATGAAGAAAAAAAAATCCAATTGGTTGGAAAATGTAGATTTTATAAAGGTGCTCCGGTGTCCTAACTGTATAAGCTAATTCATCCTAGAAAACAACAAAAGGAGTAAAGAGTCGGTCTGGAGGGAATTTATGTCTTTTTTGAAGCGTATATGAACGTGTATATGGATGATTTCACGATATTCACGATGTTCATAGTCTTCCTAAATCTTATACGACCGTGGCAAATAGAGACTGTTATACGATGTTTCCCAACAATGATCAATGTCATCTCAAGGTCAAACACAAACCCCGACTACATACACCCACTTTTTATCAAACTTGAATAAAAAAAATATTTTCAAAGTCTCCCGAATACATCTCAAGTAATAGCTACATGATGCCACTTATGTTCGAAACCGACACCTGAAGGTCACTGATGACGTAGAATCGCCGCAAATCTTCTACTTTGTATAGACACCATGAATAAACATAATATGTCCAATTCTTACGTGATAGAAATCCAGAATAGTCGGAAGGTCCGAAGATATGTTAGTTTTTACAAACTGATGTTCATGATATTCATCTTTATATAAAAAATCTACTCGAAATACACCCCCGATAAACGCCACACTGAATACATAACGGTTCACAAGATATCCATTCGCATACGAATACATTATCGCGAAGGGGTGCCATTTCTAGTGAAAAATGTTACGGTTTTTCGAAGGAAACCGAACACGACCAACATAAAAATATCTTTCCGATCGCGGCCCCATAAATTTTTAACCTTTCATAGAAATCTCCTTCATTCATGCCCTTCTTAACCTGTTGTTGGACGGTAGGCTGAAAAATCTGTTCGGCCCGCTCATATTTCACGAAAGCGCGGAGAGAGAATACAGAAAAGTTACAAAATCCCCTGATTTCTTTGCCTTTTAGCAGATTTAGAAGAACAAAATATTGCAAAGTATCTTCCATATTATATAGAATAAGCCGTATATTTGCAGAAATAGTTATTTATATACCAAGTACGAAAAATTGTCTATTATAGTCGAGCCTACAAATTGATGAGCTGAGGCGCAGGCGAGACAATAGATACTGTTTCGCCGAGGTGCATATTACATTTTTTCGTCACCTCTACAAATTACCTACTAATTTCCGATTTTTGATTCAATAATCGACTATTTTTTTAGGCAAGTATCTTTCGTCCACAGACACTTTTCGTCCGCAAACGCTTTTCGTCCGCTGTGGTCACTATGTCGTATCATATCGTTTGCGGACGAAAAGTACTTCAGAAATAGTCGATTATTCGTCCGGAAATTAGTACGTAAAATGTAATTTTTTGTAGAGGTCGACGAAAAAGGATATTATGTAACAAGTTCAATAAACGTCCTATTAGTAGGTAACGATGAGTTTTTCATTCACGAGTGAGTGTTACAAAAACGGTTGTCTAATGGTGCTAGCACAGTTCCTTGAGGTAAGCCATTGCTAAGCGTATTGAGATGGCTCAATAATTTTGGACAATAACTGGCCTATAACAGGGAATCGACGCTCGCCTGGGAATTCATTTATTCATGGTTTATTCTCGAAAAAATAAGTGTGTGTTGGAGGTTGCACAACTTTGATAGAAAAACTTCCGCTTTGCTGAGTTCAAATGAACTTATTTCCTTTGTCTGAAAACGACCATTCAATATCGCGCTCGCCAAAGCGTATAGCTAAAGTAAACTTCGAACGAGAAAGTTTGTTATGTTTTTTCCCCTTTTAAACGGACGAGACAAGTGTTAACAAAAAGTAAAAAATTCATCTTTGAAAAAAATATCCATGATTTGTTGGAATTATTTTTATTCTATCTCACATTTGGAGACTCAATAAAATCATAATTATTGAAATTTCTCAATTGTAAGGAAAGTATCTGTGGGCTCATTTTCAGTTGAAAAAATATCCCCAATAATCGAGATTTGTCAGATCCAAAAATTACAGAACGATGAGGTGCCTAAAAATGCCTATTGGGATATTTAAGCGCATATTTTATAGTGTGTACCAAAAAGTATGCGACAAATAGAAAATTTTATTATTATTGATTTCACAAAAAAAAGTATTCCTGATAATAGTTGTGTTTGTGTTTATCGAGAAACCATAGTAGGTGATCAAAAAGTTATGGTACACCAATAGTATGTGATTTTTTTTCTAAAATTCGTAAGTACCTCCATTTTTTTAAATGCAGAAAAAAATAATTGAGAATGTTTCAATGCCATCTCATGAACCATTCAGATTCAGGCTTCCATCAACATGCTACAATATTTAGATATTGTGCAACAACGTTGATAAAAAAAAACAAAATAAATTAAAAGCAATTTATCTCTCAGATATTGGTATGAATTGGTGATATTATTACTTCAATGACTGGAGGATGTCTCATTGAAAATTATTAGAATGACGAGATTATGACTTACAACTGGGATTATATTGAAAAAATATATATAAATCAGTTCAATAAGAATATCTGTGAAATTCAAAATAAGAGATTAGATGACAATAAAATATTCCCAATGAATTTTTGAAAATATAGGTACTTCACTTCTAACTGAAAAAAAAATTGAAAACCAAGAACTCAACAAAACTCTTTGAAAACTTATTATTACTATTATTATAAGTTTTTAGATAACCACCAACTTTAATAACGGATAATAAGTTTTTTCGTGAAATCAATAATAAAACAGTTTATAATTTGCTGCATGGATACTTTCTGGTACACTGTATATGCGGATACTCTACGTAGGTTACCAGGTGTACGAACGGACATACAGTATCGGAAAGTTTTCATCTTGGGTATGGTGGTTTTATGAGATCGTGAAGAATAGCTTGTAAACTCGCTCGAGGAAGGGATATCAACGTGAGCTGTTGATTCGTCGGGCGAGGTAACAGGAGAGGCGCGCAGTAGTGCGTCTCCCTTTTTTTTATGTGGTATTATCATATCATTGCGTTCCTTGTTGCTCGCGTAGATTTCTGTCTATACCCCAGATGAAAAGTTTCCGATACTGTATGTGCAAGGCAGGTGAAAGAGGAAAGAGAGCGGTCAATGCTGTAAGGAGTACTTGCTCATTGACACTGGTACGAATTAGTCAATGTCTTGGTTGAATATTACTCTCAATAAATACATTTTTTGGAAATATCAGATTTTCAATTTTTTTCACTCTTCAACTTTTTGTTTTAGGAAAGGAGTTGTTCACCATGAAATATTCTGCATGTTCTAGAACTTGATTTCAATTAATTGTATTCTGTAATTTGTCAGTCATATACGGGTAGTATCAAAAAATATGAATTGGGAACAAATGTGAAGTACTCTTATTTGAGACAATATCATAAATTGCTATCATGAATAGTTGACCAGAATTATTAATTGATTATTATTCACAACCCTTATTTAGGTTAGGTTTCGAAACTTCTCTACATCAACAGGTGCGATGAAAATAACAATAATCACATTAAAAATATATACTCACTAACATAAATTACTGAAAGGTTGCTATGAAGAGGAACATTACAGTTGACTTCCATGACAGAATATTAAACAATATACAGATGGAAAATTGAATAAAAATATTCAAGAAGGACGGGCAGTTGAATTCAGTTCATAATATTTGTGAAGGATTTATATGTACATATAGAACTCAGATCATCAATATCTGTTCTTTTATTGATGGTGTTAAATATCCTGTTGTTAATATTCATTATAGTATTACTATAATCAATATCGATGACGCTCATTAATAAAATGACTGGCTAGAGCACACAATCTTACACTCCTTCTAAAATCACTTTTGTGGCCTGTAATTCGATCTTTCTTAGTTGTTTTGTTTGACCAATGTACATCGCCCGAATATTCAATTTTCACCCACTTCCAATCACCTGAATAATCTAAAATTCGGCACACACATCGAGAACTGACGACAATACAAGAATTTCATAAAATTAATGTTGTAATGATAATGATGATGAGAATTTCCTAATGCTGCTTTTACATTCGCTATTTGACTGATTTCCTGCGAGGTCATCAGATGATGCAATGTGGCGGTCCAATTATGAGGACGGATAGCCATTTTCACGGGAAACGAAAAAGGCGTCCCAGGAACGTGAAGACGATAAATTCTTGCTTGAACTTAACGATGTGGAAGCCGAACATTATTTGTATTGTAATTTGCTACTTTTATTTCACTCTTCTGAACTATAAATATCCGTAAATACGACGTTAATTCTGAACAATTTCTACAACATGACCATAAATTTCTACCTTATTCGTTATCGTGTATCTCCATGCTGGCCTTCAACATGATATATATTTAAGTTTGGACAGGGTGATATTTTGTGGCTGTGGGACGCCATAATGTACTCACTGAATTGAATTTTCACGTAAAGTCGAATGAAATAATGATATGTATAGAGACTATCTCGAAACTTTCTGTATGAATATTAACCAGATTATTGTAAAATTATTTGTTATACAAATTTTATATTTAATACTTGAAGAAAAATAATTTGTCTTGAACATTTAGACCCGACTAATTGGTGAGGCTTTTTCATTTTTCTGTTCCTTACATATCTAATTGAAAGATATAAAAATTTCAAAATGCCTCAAAAACATTTTTCCAGTAAAGAAATTTTGTTTTAAAAATCAAGGGTTGATAGGGGGCCACTACCCTTCAGCCAGACCTTGACTGTCTTATTCAGCGGTCCTTCAAGGACACTTACAAAAAAATTCCTTGTTCCTCAAGAACCTACCCAGATGTGTTCACCAGCTATTGGACAATGAAATTCTCTCAGACCTTTCACTTCTTGAGTTTCTCAATTCTTCCTTCTTTTTCTAATTATTATTTCCATCATTATTATGATAATAATGATAATTATTATTACATTAACATTACGAAATTTTTGTTTTGTCGTCGGTCCTTGATATGTGTGTCAAATTTCAGATTATTCGGATGATCGATGAAATATATAATGTATTAGGGAAGAACTATTATCGTTATGATATTCAGTCGGTATGAAATGACTCTTTCAAATGCAGCGCTACCGGACTATTGATCTCCCATTATCAAATCGTTATTGGAAAAATATCAAAAAATCTTATGGTAGTGGAAGATGAAAGTGAAAAATGAGGTTGAGAAAAGAAAAAAGTTGGTAATAAGTATGATATTTCCAATGCTTACAAGTCATAGTCATAGTCATAGTCATCAGATAAACCAAACCCATATTGTTAGAATCCCTCTCTGACTCTACAATGTTGTTCTCCACCTAAAACTGGTCCCAAATCTCTATATAAATGTACTGTTTTTGTGTCTGCAACAGTGAGGGTAATTACTGAAGGAAATCCACATCAAATACTCATTTATTCATTTATTTCAGAATTAAGGGGAAACATTGGCGGCTGTGAGAAACAAAAGGAGCAGCTCACTATGCAGATGGGAATACGCTATTGAGTCATTAGTTTCAATTGTTTCAATTTCCGCACTCCATAACTCATTTATAATTGAACGGAAGATAGCGAGTGAAAAGTCGTTTGTTTTAATTTTTATATAAGGTGTACATTATGAAAAGTCATTCAAAATATAATAATTTTTAATGTTGCCATTCCTTTCCTTTTTCGACGATGGTGTGGACCTTTTTATATTCTGGTTCTCATGGAAATGAAAACCTTGCGAGGTTAAAAAAAAGTGGTATTGTTTTTGAATTTCCGCAAATATTGTGCTTCAGGGAACAATTTATTTGTTTATTTGTTCATTTGTTTATCCAACAGAAATTATTTTGTTGAGTACTAAACGAATGACTAGGGATAATCAATATGTCTGCCATATATGCACCTTCTATCCCACAATAATCATAAGATAACCAGGGTAGCTAATGGTTACGTTATTAGAGAATTGAAATATATCTTCCGAATGAAAAGTTGGCACTAATAGCGTTTCTTGATGTAGAAAGGCAGTAACACATCAAATGCGTCTGGCACTAAAAGCGTTTCTTGATGTAGAAAGGCAGTGACACATCAAATGCGTCTATCACATCAGGCCTTAGGGACAGCCAAGCTCAACTCTATGGTTTTCCTATGTGTATGCCTAGGTCCACGCTGACGATATTTTCATATTGGTTGATGGGTGAATGAGAAAGATCCTCGAGGTCAACCCACAAAATACCACTTTGGTAGTTAGAAAAAGAAACCTAGTAAAGATCTTCAAACCTTCGGTGAGAGTATACAGTTATTGGGGGAGTTTTAATACCTGAAGTTGAACCTAGACGCAAAGCTCATTCAGAAAAAGTATTGACAATGGCAAGGACATCACCAGGCAATCCCTTGACAAGACAAAGTGGCTTGGATCCACACAATTCATTTGGCTGTAGCGATAGTGAGGTTCTACCTCGATAAGGCTTGGAGCACTGGTGTGTGGCCAAAGTCAGAACAAATGACAACCAGAGGAAGCCCAGCTGACATACAGAGACTAGCCATCTGGTCAAATAATTAGGGGTGGTCCTGGACTCAAAACTTTGGATGATATTGTTGAAAACTCAGTAGAATCAACCCAGAGGTTAGGCGCTTGCTGTACACTGCAGTCGTAAGACCCAAAATCTATTATGGGTCAGCTGTATGGTAGTCAGGCTCATAGAGTAGCAAAATAGGCCCAGAGGTTGTCCTCTTTGATGATAACAGGTGCAGTGAAAACCGGTGTTGGAGGTACCGTTGCTTCCAGTCTGGATGAAGAACGGCTTTCGCCAGTCTACGTGCAGTCCAAAGATTGTGGCCAGCTCCAATAAATCAAGAACTTCTCTTGCGCAGAAATCGCAATCACTACGTCTTTTTATAAGAATATTGAAGAGTCATCAGTTAGCAGACTGAGATTTGAATTCTTCGGAGCTGACAAAACCCCAAATAGGGAAATTATTTGACCTGGAATGGACATTCACACTTACCTCCATTAGAAGGTCATGAAGGTTCAAAAAGGAGAATTGAGAAAAGATATGTGGAGATCAGGGGAAGACAAAAAGAGTCCAAGTCTGGCCTTGCTCGAAATCACTGGTGCCATCGACGGTAACGGTCAACCTGTTGGTAATCCTTAGCCTCCGACTCCTGCATCTGCATATTGTAGCTACATTGTTTGGGCAGCGGAAGGGCTACAGTCTAGGTCACTTCAACATAATGTAGGTTATAAGTATAGATACATCTGTAATGCCTAAAGGCATTAATGTTCTTCTTCAATGAGGTATACACTATCATCAAACTGGATGGGAAAGACCCATCAAAGGTTCTACCGATGCTGTCAAGGGAGAAAAATTGGAAAACAGATATGTCTAAGACCAGCAATGGGGCATGTGATAGAATACACGTAATAGACATAACGCTATCCTAAGTCTAGTCAACCAAGCCCCAATAATCCGAGAGGACACGCCCATTTCAGTTTACACGAGGAAGACTAAGGACCAAGAAACAACCCAGTCTCCCCGAAAGTTAAGTGGCAATAAAATCCCTGTGATTATGCAGGTTTTCTTCGAAATCAGTCTGAGAGACACACAATAACTCCAAGGACCGAGGAACACAAACCTAAAGTTCCACAGGATCATCCAAGTAAATGAAATGGCAGATATCCTAGTAAGAGCGTTCACAGCAGTAACTCTCATAGGACCAGAAGCAGCCTGTGAAATCTCTTTTGGGGACAGGAGACGAAGGAATCAATCAATCATCAAAAGTTCTGGGAGTATGCCTTTAGAAATACTCACGGAGAAATGATGACGATAGGATCAGTCTATCGACTAACGAAACAACAACTCGGTCTGATCTGGAAGCTGAGCTCTTAGAAAAGTGGACAATTTACCGTTACAAACTATACACTATTGAATCATGATATGACTCAACTTTCGATTACATTTCCTAAAATATAATGTGTTCAGTATTCAACCCTGTAGCACCAGCAATGTGGTAATTTCAATCCAGCCGTGACAAATAACCCAGCTTTGTATCTTACAACAAATAAACTTCGAGATACCATCCCAGGCAGCAGTCGATAAATTCGGGGATTTTACTATAAAGTGATTGTCAAATTTGATAGCGTTACTTATACATATGCCTTGCGATAGCAGTCATTTATTAGGGCTTTTAAGGAAATTCAAATCCGCTAAGTGCGTCATCAAATTTTATAAAATGTTAGCGCTCTCTTACCAGAAACGTGTGCGGGAAAATTGGTTTATACCGAAGTGAAGGCTAATGAGGCATGTCGTTGATCCTTGATAACGTGATGTTTTAAACGACGCGAATTAGATTGCTCCTAATCTTGGATCACTTAAGAAAAACTCGTGATATTTGGAAAACATGGGGATTGGCGCAGTCCTTAGCGCTCGATGGGGTCCAGTCTTGTGACCGAGAGGTCCTGGGTTCGGTTCCCGGCAGGGGCAAGGTTTTTTCATTTTCAGATGTGAAAGTCTAAATGATTTGATCTTGTGGCCGGTTAGGAACAATCCTCCACGATTCATTATTATTAACAATGCTGCTCCTGAGCTGGTGTATGGAATTAGTAACAAGGCCTATATAACAAGTGGCTAATGACCATAGCAGCCTATACCAACACAACAAAAAAAAATAACATGGGGTGAAATTATTCCTGAGATTTGAAGGATTATAGGTCTTGGTGGCACGTAGGTAGTGGGTTCGATTTACCGCGCCGTTGCCAGGCTCTTGCTTGACATCACACGTTAAAAGGTGAGGGCTACGTCTTCCCTAGCTCGCACAAGTTTTTTGAGAACCTCTGAGGGTGCAGTCGGCTGACGGAATACAATTTCAACAAAAAAAATAATTTGGGCCGTGCAGAAATCCTACCAATGCAATAACTCTGTCAGCTCTATCTTCTGTTGACCAAACGTGTAGCGAAAACATGATATTCGATGAGACCCAAGGTTGAAAAAAGGGTTAGGTGAACTGAATTTATCAAGTCCATCTCGATCAAATTCCCGATTTGTGTTTCGGAAAGTTATCGGCCATAGAAATATCTATGAGTTGTTAAAATTGTTTTGTTGAAATTGTTTTTTTCCATTAACCAGCTGTCGTCCCCTTACGAACGACAGCCCTTAAAAGTCTAAACTTGTACGAGCCAAGGATTAACGAGGTCTTACCTTTCAACGTGCGATTCCTAGCACTTTCTCGGGCCATCAGATAAAAATCTGTAGTCGCTAGGATTCGAACCTAGCCGACCAGCAGTCGATGGTTTTGAACGCGACAGTCTCAACCATTGAGCTACTTTTCAATTTTTTTTGGGATGATTGGATTCAGTTTAAAATCATCCATAACACGAGTTGTATTTGTTGAGATTTTTTCATGAATGAAATCGGAACCATTTTTATTTATTTATCATTAATGTTGATATTGAATGTACAGTTAGTGCTCTTGTATATTTTAACATTATTAATATCAATTTCGTCCTTTCTTGTACTAGTAGATACAATACGTTACAGCCTACTACTCAATTCAACCTGGATTATTAATTCCGCATTTGAGTTCTAAAATTATGCAACTAACAAAACATAAATTTCAATTCAGTTTGCGTGTAGGTCTTGCTATTTCAGCCTCCAATCACAGAGTGTGTATTTCGTTGCATTTGTACAGTCTTCTTGCTCTATAGGGTTAAAGGTTATATAGTTTTGTTTTAGGTAATTGTATCAATTAACGAGTATAAAAATTTTGTCAAAAATTGTGAAGTTGATATGACTTAATAGTGAGTGCTTTTCATGGTTCTGGTAAAATTTCGGTGTTGTGTCATTATAGCAGCTGACGGTAAGTTTGTTTTATAAAACAATCGATGACCAAATGAACTACAGAATCGAAAACATGTTGTTTTCAATTATCAATATAAAAATTTCCAACAATCAAAGACGCGTATTTTAGCATTAGTGGAATAGTCAATGAAATCGAACTTTATTCCCAAGAAATACATGGAATTCAATGAATATCGTTAAAAAATCTACACTTCGTTGCTGTTCCATTCACGATGAGTGGCGTCTTTTCCAATCCTGCAACGATAATGGCTTCATAAAGCTTCTGCGATGCTGGGTTTGGAAACTCGCGTTTGAGTTATACGTTTCTGCGGTTACAACAAGCTTTATCGCACAAAGCTTATTGGGGAAAATCATTCGTCTTCATGCTTTCCAACTTTTCAGTGAGCTGCGACTCCGAGTATATATTTTATGCCTTTCCTTTTCGTTTGGTCTTTGCCACCACGGTAACTAGCTGCATACAGTGCATTGTCAGGAAAACTTCGGAGAAAAACAGATTTTGTTTGGTATGATTCTAATATTATCGTGGGTAACACAACAAGTGTATTGGTGGTAAGTTTATGGCAGATATCGCAAACGACGACTTACGTCGTGGAAAAAATTGTTACCGCTTGTAGACCGATATTCCTGAACCCAAATGAAGATGGCGTACGATTAAGTTTTTGTGGAAATCAATTTGTTTTTTGTGGTTTGACAAGAAACCGTTGAATGAAGATCTTCGTACAACGACATAACGAATCATTTTATGTTCCTTCTGGCGCGATTTTCAATTCATAAGAAGAAATTTTCAATTATCAACCTTGTACAATGGAGAGGTGTGGCGCCATCTCTTGGTTTTGGATTGACGTGGACGTTACTTGATGGAAATCCATAGTTATGACACTGAGGTAAAACACGATTAAAATTTTCACGGATTTTATCAATCGGTTTGTTTTCGTACTTTTGCCAAATAAAAAAGTCATGGAAAATAAAAATTTATCGATAAAATTTGAAGGACTCGTGGTATTATCTTTTTTAAATACCACGGGCTGGAGGCAGTGTTTTCAAAAAGTACTGTTGTCACTGGTTTGAAATGAGAAAATCACGATATTTAATTGGTTTATGTAAAATAAGGGAAAATTGTCAGCTTTATGGAAATAGAAAATTCAAATTATCATTAAACAGTTCCAAACTAATTAATATTGAACTAGACGTAAATGGTTTAGAATATGATAAACCAATAGCACAATATTATTAGATAAAACAGAATTTGGCATCATTACGAATCGAGAATGAATAGATAATTTGCATTTCAGTATGAAAATTTAATTATGGACACAGTAATGAATCCAACATCATGAACGCAAAATATAATGAGCTGGGAGCCACACTAATGAGCCTAAAGCAAGGAAGAAAGAACGCCGATATTGAAACCACACTTCAAAGCGACCCACCTCCTACTTTTTTATGTAGTTCACTGTTGAAGACGATATTGACAATGTTAATACACAGGTTCACAATTTGAAAACGTGCCATTACTATACAGGGTATATCTTGACGAGTTCTGTTCTGACACCGCAGTGCAGAAAAAAGAAAATTTGTTCGTTCAACAATTTTTCATTGTGCCAGCAAATACATTCCTAGTACATTGAAAAGTTTCAAGAAGTATCAGATACGCTGTTATCGTATTAGAGTATTAAACCGGTAGATAATGACAGATTTTACTGACTCATTTTCTCTTTTCTGGGATTTTAACCACTGAAAAATATTTCAGTGTCGAGTTATAAAATAAAAATTTTGCAATTGGACTGTACGCGGCATAGGTAATTGGGGTAAGTGAAATAATAATATTGTAGTCTAATCAGAATTTTTTTTTTAGTGTATGGCTTGCACCCACATTCAACTTGCATAAATGCGTGATGGTCGACCAATTTGGATTTCATAAACAAGGGTCTAAAATTTTAATGTTTCTTCATCTGATGTGACATCAAATCAATCAAATCAATTTATTTTTCCTTTAAACGACAAAAGTACATTTTGTATAGGAATAGTCAGTCTAGAAGAATATATATTACAAAGTAATAAGTCATATTTAAAATAAAAATCTATCCAGTCACCTGTACAGACCTGAATGAATAAAATTCGTCTATGGAATAAAAACAATGTTTCAACAGAAATGATTTCAAATTATATTTGAATTGTTTAACATTACAAGATGTTTTAATATCATGTGGTAAATGATTATAAATTCTGGGACCGATATAGTTGGGAGAATTTTGTGTAATTCTATACCTGGCAACAAGGGTATGAATTTCATTCTTTCTTCGAGTATTCATATTGTGCAAATCTTTGTTTGTTTTAAAATCATTTCTGTTACTGAAAATATAAACTGCCAATTCATAGATGTATAAACTAACAAGAGTTAAAATTCCATAAGTGGTAAAAATTGGTCTACATGAAGACATTCTAGAAGTACTAGAAATGCAACGTAAAATATATTTTTGTTTGATAAAAACATTTTTGGCCATGGTTGAGTTGCCCCACAAGCAGATGCCATATCTCAGTCTCGATTCAACTTCTGCATAGTATATGCTACAAAGTTGGTTTCTGTCTAGTACAGTTTTTAAGTTCCTAAACATGTACTGAACAGAATTCAATTTAGAGATCAAATTTTCACAATGTGTATGCCAATTGAGATGTTCGTCTACATACAAATCAATTAATGTAAAATACACAAATACAAAAATTAAACGAAAGTAATACAAAATATAAAACAACAACAAAAATTAGTTGGCGCTCCGGGGTGACTTGATTGATTCCAGTGACGCATTTGCTTTTCGAGCTGCAGGAAAACCCGGAAAAACCTGCAGCACCACATCATCTGAAGATCCCGATCTGCCAATGTCCTCTCTCTCATAAAATAAAATGTAGGGCGTCTCCAGAGGCTCCAATAAATTCAAGACATCGTCAGAACATTCAGAGACACAACTATCATCAAACCTAAACCAGTCCGTTTTGTCTTTGGGCAATGTGTAATAATGACCACATTCAAAGCCAGAACCACAGTGGACAATGACTGCATAAAGATCATAATAGTGGTCCGCTAGGTTGAGGTGGTCATTTGTTTCGAACTTGCGTTAGAGTTTAGTGCTTCCGCCGGTCGAGTCATGTTAGAAGATCATCAGTGTTATTATTAAATTGACTGGTGCCTCAGCTATACTTATTATCTTATAATTATTGTCAGTCAGTTTGGCGCATATTCGGCAATACAGCCGATCATCACCAGTTAAAAGTTCTATTTCCAGATGATGACACAGTAAGCTTTGCACGGACTGGTTATCAGTCATATCAGGAAATGTCAGTTGAAGCTCCAGAAAGTCACATACGTTTTTGCTAACTCTTGAACATGGACTACAACGTAAACTAGTGAGGATTTTTCCAGCAAAAGATCCACAAACACAAGACGAGATATATGTACGGAATCATTCAATTCCGAGCGATCAGGAGCATCGATTTTGTTATTTTCCCGCTCACAACAAGAACCCCAAGAATTCGGAACAATCATCTTGTTGTCCTAACGAGTATCTTGTGGACTTCCAAGACTCCAGGAAATCGGTTGGTGGAAAAGATGATAAATTCTTACGAAACTGTAGCTACAAGAATAGGTGTTTGAGTTTTGAGAATACAAATTAATTTTCCACGTGCAGAACTTTTTTCCAGTCTCTCGTTCATGGCATTTTAACACAATTAGGAAAAATCTAATAGTGAAATGCCAAAGCCATAAAATTTGCGCGTGCTTAAAGGATATATTTAGGAACCCGTAAAGAATTTCCCATAAGCAGGTCAGATGTTGAAGTAAATTTTGTGCCCGGAAAATTTTGTGAAATTTTTTTTCATATGCCGTGCACACGTCCGATCGCTAAATTTTCAATTTTTGGACTCAGCACTCAACACTGAAGAGTGAAAATGAGTCAGCATCTTGTCATTTTCGGACAGTCATTCTGTCGCAGACATACCATTAATACGCGTCGTTTATACAATACGAAGTTCGATCAACTTGCCCCCGATAGTAATTCCAAAGAGAATGGGCGATTAAGACACTCTCTGTCCGACCGAACCGCTTGCAGAAAGGACCGACCAGACTCGAGAAAACCGAAAAACAATTTTCATCGAGCTCGATGAACTCCATTCATGCGAGGTGAGGTCGAAAGAAAATGGATTGAAATCCAAAGTACCGGATGGCTTCTCGGAAAAATCTCAATTGGATTAGTACTATACAAAGCGCTCGGGATTTCACAATTCCCAATGGAGAAAAATGAAGGAGGAAATATTACTCGTTCACAAATGGGTTTGAAGGAAGATTTATAGGTATTGGAAAGTTTTTAAGGACTGCCATACAGAGACGGCGTAAATATTGGGTAGATTGAGTAACTGGAAATTTAAGCTATGGATTAGGCTAAGGCGATTAGATGACGAGTGATGCTGCCAATTTCTAAATCTCTGAGGAATATATAGCGGTTGTCAATGAAATCGCATCGCCTTTTTTCCGGAACCAGAAACAAGTTAATGAAGGATGCCGCACATTTTCTATTAGATTAGATCTATTAGATTAGAAATGTGAGTAATTTTGAATCCCTCGATTTCCGACTTCAGCTCACTTTAACTGAGGAAGGTGGAGTTCAAATTTTTTGGCAAGCTAAGGTTCTTGATGCTGTTAAGCCTTCATTATTATAATTTTTGATATCCTATAAAACTATCGAGAATACGTAAAGAACACGGAACTCTATTCATAGAAATTTCCTTCACCCGAATTAAAAAATGTATGGCTAGTTTTTATAGGGTGAACTAAGAACGTTGTGATATTCCTTTGAATTTTCAAGTCTATTTAACTGAGAATTTAATAGTTGTTGTAGATCAGTGATAGGGAATTTGCTCTATTTTTTATAGAAAATGAGTAGGTATAACAACATTCTCTAAGATGAGTTCATGATTATGATTATGCTTCAACACTGTTTCTGATGAATAATAGAAAGATTGTGGAAATATCACATTTGTATAGGTATTCAAAGTAACAACATTATTTCTTCTGTTCATTTCCTTTCCCAAACGAGTATTGACTACTTTCTTACATATAGCTAATTTTATACAGTATTGTGAAAACAATAGTGGGAGAGACATTGCTGATTGCCATTCTGATTGAATCACGAATTGATTGATTGTTTTAAACAGATGTTCACACTCCGACAGCAAACAGATAGGAAACCAATTTCCATGTTTGACACAACTGATTTAACCCATCAGAGATATAAGGGAGGAATATCGATAACTACCTTGATGAATATCGAGTATTTTCTACCTCTGTGAATTCATTTCCAGACGGTTATAAATCAGAATTGAAGTCCGACATTGGTAATATTGATAATATACACGACACATAGGTGTTGCCTTTTCCTCCTGGCTATATTTCATTCATTCCCCACTATTGGGAAAATACAAGCTAAAAAAACAATTTTGAATCGAATATAAACTTACCAATTGTACATGCACAAAACGTCGCGACGTTGTCAAAGTCATTATATTCCTTAGAAAAAAAATTCAATTAGGTGTTTTGTGTTTTATGGATCCTTCCATAAGTTTGGCAACTCTACCATAAACGAGTTGGTGTCGGTCTAGAAATTGTTTTCTGTTCAAGATTGCTTTGACGTTTTGTGTTGTTCAATTTTTGTGCTGGACAATCAAAATTGAATATCTTTTTAGTTTTAACATTGAATCAGATCGCATGTAGCGGGCTGCTGCCTGGTCCTTTAGACCTAGTTTTTATTTTATTCTTACTATAATATTGACGTTTGTTGAAAATGGTTTGACTTCTTACTAGTTTTTTGGTGCAAATTTGATGTCACTCTCTATGTTTGCCCATAATAATTACTAGTAAGATTTTATAGCAGAGAATTATTGAACAATTCAATTAATTAATGCTAAATGATTGAATAATACAAATCTGCGAATTTACGACCACTTTAATCATGAAAAATAGAGAAAAAATATTTTGTTAGGTGGGTGTAGGTGTAATTCCAAATTTGAAAATTTCTTTCTATTCTGAACAACTTTTCTCGATAGACTTTGTTTGATAATATCAAAAATACGGGTAGTTTACACCTGATCAGAATTCCTATATTTTGTTCTTCCCTGTACACTGTTTGCAAATTTAGAATTTTACGAGTTTTTCACAATAAACCAATTTTTATGAAGAATACAATTTTCTGACAAATGAATAATAAAGAAGTTGCCCATATTACGCAAATTTCTGAAACTCACTGTATAACATAAAAAAATATGACATCCTTACACAGAAAAAATCGTTCTTTTTGAAGTTCATCAAAATAGGTAACTGCCTT